>CM053784.1:336329039-337783414 GCA_028749045.1 Cupressus sempervirens | reverse complement strand
TCATTTTCTAAGATAATTTGTGCAAAGTAAAGAGGTAAGATTGGAATATGTGAATACTAAAGAATAAATTGCAGACATATTCACTAGGCCATTACCTAAAGATGTATTTTTGTATCTAAGAGGTAAGTTAGGGGTTATCTCTCTATCTAAAGCTCACTAAATGAAGTTTAGTGATGCATCAACCTAAGCATGTTGAATATTAATCAAATTAATGTAGTAATGATAGAATAGATTGCATATGAATCAGTACATGAGGTACATTGATATTCACTAAATATTGTCTTTGGCATAAGATGTCAAAGAGGGAGAGTTTGTTGTATATTCATAGAAATTTTATAATGAGGGAGAGTTCTATGATGAGGGAGAATTTGCATAGATATCCAAGAAGAAGAACTTGATTTGATATCAAAGGAGAGTTTTCTATCAGAAGAAGATGTTCAAAATAGAGCTTTTTGACAAAGGGAGAAATTGAATTTAGAGGGAGTTCACATTGATAGTGGGAGTTCTCAAGGATGAGAATCAAAATAAAACTATCTTCCTTACTTTATTTTTCTCTCAAATTTCATTATATTATGACATGTTGTGTTGTCATCAATGCCAAAAAGGAAGATTGTTGAAAACAATTGGTTAATTATGTGTTGTCTTTGATGTTACACAAAATGTCATATCTTTACCAGATAGTATATGTTGACCTCACTCAAGAAATCAAGATAGTTTCCTCTATCTTTTGAGCATTATAGTGTTTTCCAAGTTTAGAAGGTAGTGACTACTGAGCTCACTCAGGCATTGAAGAGAAGTTCATAAAAGTTGAGTGTTAACCAAGCTCATTCAAGTAACTATGAAAAGTTGGATGGAACCAGTGTTAACTGAGCTCACTTAGTTACTAAAGGAACTTTGTGAAGATGTAGCATTAGTCTAGTTCACTTGGTTAACATAGGAAAATCAGTTCTTAGTTAGTGTCTACTAAGCAGGGTTGGCTAATGAAAGATTTTCTTATTTAGGTGTATTAAGGTCAATGGATTTGTTTATTGGTTCTAACCAATTGAGGAGATGAATATTACTTATTCTAAGTTATATTCAAGATGACTTGACAATGCATAAGGTATAAGTATAAGGTCAAGTTGAGGATTGAATGTGTGAAATTATATGGAAGAATAGAAGATGTTAAGAGGAAGCAAATTAGAAGGATGAGAAGAATATCCTTGAGGAGCTACAAAGATAGATTTAATTAGGAAGGATTGAGTATTCAAGAAAGAATTGAGATCTATAATTAGCAATTTATTTTCATCAAAAATTAGGTTATCTCATTGTTACTCTCTAGCCATTGTAGTAGTGATCTAAATCTTTGAACAAAGTTGGGTTAACAATTATTTGTAAATCTTTTAACAAGGTGGCATTTCTAGATTGAGTGTCTAAAGACCTCTAACAAGGAAACTCCTAATAAGGTGATTAAATCCTCTAATAGGGTCACACCTAATAATTTGTTTTGTAACCTTTAACAAGGTTGGATCCTAATAGGGCTCACTTCATAAGAGTGAAAAATAGTAACTAGTTGCAATTGGTAGTTTTTTCCAAATTGGGTTTCCACATAAAATCTTGGTTTCACTTATGTTCATGCTAGTTCTTTCATGTGTATAAAACTAAGTTAATTAAATTTAATCATAGATATTATCTTAATATTTTCATGTTAATAATTTTCCAAGTTATAGTTGTTATTTCAATGGTTACTAAGTTATAGCATAATATTAGTATTTACCAAGAGCTTGTGTGTTTGTTGAGCAACAGTATTTTTAGTAGTCTGTATATTTTGTGATGACATCTAAAGGATCTGGGATTTATTTTAGTGGTAACTAATTTAGCCCTCTCCTCTTAGTTGCTCCTCTTATATTTATAACAAAAGGTTACAAGTATTAAGAGAAATTTGGATGCTGAAAAAACTTTGATTAATCTCAGCAATGTTAACCCAACCATTATTAGAGCAATAATTATCGACATATTCTCCATAAACCTTTTTTCTTCTTTCTATAGATATCATATCCATAAAATCATCAACCAAAGGGTGATCCAAGATTCACTCATCTTTATAGAATCTAATTTTACATACATTACCAACTTTCCACTTACAACATTTATTCAATATATGTTTGGCACTTTGGACAGCACCCTAGATCATTGAAGAACTTTGGATAATAGGGTATGGGTAAAAAATCAAAAATAGGGGGAGCATTAAAAAGATACTTATGTTTCCAAATACATTTCCATTCCTTATCATCATGATACACTCTCCATCCTTGTTTGGGAAATAAATCTTTATTCAAACTTTTGATATATCTGGTACCCAATCCTCCTTCCATCTTAGCTTTACAGAACTTTTACCAGGCTATCAAATTCAATCTCTTTTTTTCTCAGTTCCAATCCATAAAAATTTCCTTTAAATTTTATCAATAGCATCTGCAAATTTAGCTGGAATCCTAAAAAGACTCAGAGAATAAGTTGGGAGGCTTTAAAGAAAAACTTTTAGAAGAATTACTTTACCTTCTTAACTCAGCATGTTCCTTTCCATCAAACTAATTTATTATTGAATTTCTTGACTAGATCCTCCCAAAAGGAATTAGAAGGACTAAGCCCCAGAGGAAGGTCAAGGTAAGTACTCAGAAAAGAACCAATAGATAACCTAAGAATATTAGAAATTTTCCTTTATCTATGGTCAAGAGTGTTGATAAAAAAGAGAGAGCTCTTAGCCCAATTTATCAACTACCTAGAGACTATAGAATAAAGATTCAAAGCTTTTTCTTAAGACTTATAGCTTCCCTTACATCATCTTTTCCTAAGTAAATAGTATCATCTACAAATTGTTCATGAGAGAAAATAAGTTGATGAGAAGTAGGTCTCACCCCTTGAATTTCCCCTCTCAAAACCATCCTCCCAATATACCTACCTAGACTATTAACCATAATAGTAAAGAGGATAGGAGAAATAGGATCACCCTCTCTTAGACCCCTAGAAGCAGCAAAAAAATCAAAAGAACTCCCATTGACTAAAACAGCCAGAGAAGAGGTAGAGACAAGCTGTAAAATTGGCTTGATAAAATATTCATTAAAGCCAAAAGAACATAAGACCTTTTGGAGAAAACTCCATTCAACTCTATCATAAGCTTTAGCAATGTCCACTTTCATAATAAAACCCTGGTTGTTGGGTAGAGATAAAGAATGGATGTTTTCATGGACTAAAATAGTTGAATTCAATATTTTCCTTCCAACAATAAAACTATTTTGTTGCTCAGAGATGAGGTTGGGGAGAATACCCAATAACCTCAAGGTCATAACTTTTGAAATGATTTTTTAAATCAAGTTACAAACACTAAAAGCCCAAATTGTTCAAGAGAATCAGCTCCATGCTTCTTTTGTATGAGGTAAAGAAAAGTAGAATTAATCTCCTTCAGCACTTTTTTAGCTCTAAAGAATTCTTTAACTATATCATAAACATCTTTACCTACCAGCTTCCACTCTTTTTGATAGAAGAACATAGGAAACCCATCCAAGCCTAGGGATCTATCTCCTTCAAAGGAGCAAACTATTTTATAAATTTCCTCTCCATTGGGAATAGCTATCAGCATTTTGTTCTACTCACTTGAGACCACATGAGGAATACCTTCAACAATCTCGAACTACCTAGTACCATCCACATTTTTGTCAAAAGTTTGAAGAGAAGAAAAGTAAGATAACATTTCATTAGAAATCTCAATTTCATTACTAATTTTCTCTCTTCCCTTTGTAAGACTTGAAATTTGGTTCTTCGCTCTAAGTTTCATAGTAGTAAAATGAAAAAATTTGGTGTTTCTATCACCTTCTTCTAGTCAGATGGATCTAGACCTCTACCTCAAAAATGTTTCCTCTTTAGAAATGATGTCATGGTATTCAACTAGCTTTTCATTCTCTTCTTTAACCAACTCCTCCAAATAACATTCCTGCTGAATTCAATCTTAGATAGTTTTTAGATCATCCTTCAAATTTGGTTTATTCTCAAATATATTCCCAAGAGACATCTTTTTCCATTCTCTAACTCTTCTTTTAACATAATTAAGTTTGGAAACAACTTAAAACTAAGTTTTTCCTTCAATATTAATATTCCACCATTCTGCTAGCAAAACCTCAAAATTAGAGTGCTGCATCCATATTTTCTCAAATATGAATGGGAAATTCTTCCTTTATTGAATAGCTTCAACCATAAATAAGAGAGGAAAGTGGTTAGAAGCAATCTTCTATATTGCATTAATCTTTGGTCCAATCTAGAGAAATTAGAACTCTATCCAAGTGAGCTTAAATACAATCATTTCCAACTCTTTTATTGCTACAAGTAAAGTCAATCACTTGAAGATCCAAATCCATTAAACCTTATTTATTAATAAAATCCATAAAATTTGTCCTCCCTTCCAATTGACTAGAATTTCCCCCTTTTTTCATTTTCATATAGAGGGGCATAAAAATCCCCCATAAATAACCATTTTCCATTATAATCTAAGCTCTTAAGCATAGAAAGAGAGTCCTAGAACTTTTTTCTAGAATTTTGTTATTAGGAGCATAAACATTAACTACATGCCAATTTTTGTCTTGACATAAATTCTAGATCTTAACTGCAATGAAGTGCTTATTGGCATCCATCTATATACCAAAAAACATATAATTCTTCCACATTATCAAAGTACAACATGATGCCCCTTCAAAAGTATTGGCCATAATACAGTAGTTCTTGAATGATTTAAAATTATCCGCTTTACCTTTGTTTATTTTTGTTTCTTGGATCACCATTAGATCAAGTTTATGCTCTCTAAAAAAATTTTGAACAACATCCAACTTATGGATACTATTCATTCCCCTAATATTCCATGTAATAATTTTCATTATTACTTTTTAGGGATAAAATCTAGAATAGTTGCTTGCTTTCCATCATCAATATAAATTAGTTGTTTCAAAGTTCTAGTAAAATGTAAATGACATGAAAATTAACTTGAAAAATAACAAAATTCACACATTTGGCACCTACCTTTTGATGTGGAAACCCTGTAAAGGGAAAAATCACTTGGGATCAGCAACCCAAAAATTTTACTCTTCTAAAGTGAGCCTAGCTAAGATCCAACCTTGTTATAGGTTACATACACACTGTTAATGTGACCTTGTTAGAGGATTTTAACCAAAAGATCATCTAGACCTTATCACTCCTTGATCCTATCTAAAGAGTGTCCTACTCTAAAGGACTTACAAATATCACTAATTGATGTTACCATATAGAATTTCGTAGACTTTTTAGGTCCACTAGGTTTATGATATTTTCTACTAGAATAATTAGAAAGTAATAGTATAAAAATTATCTATTAGTTATAGCACTACCTTGCTTGTTTATATCTCCTTTCTACTTTATCTCTTTGTGATTTTTCACAAACTCATTCAACCACCCCCCCCCCCACCCCCAATTCTCTAATGCAAAGAAGATCAAATGAGTGTGCCAAATTGGATCACTAACTCAATAGGTAAAAAGTGTAGTCTGGTTCCAATGTTAATACCATTGCATGGCATGGTAATAATACATGACAAGGAGCCTAAAGCCAAAACGAGTAAAGAATGTAGTAAGGATCATTATGCATTTGAAAACTAGAGAGATCATAGCCGAGGTTTGTCTTTCTAAGCCTAAAGAAGGGTCTACTAAACTAGATGTCAATGATTTTGAGATATCCAAAGTAAACATAAGAGTGTTGAATGGGGAAACCAAAGAACATTGGCTAGAACATTCAAATCAACTCATGCCCATACAATCATAGAAGTATCCCAAAGAGAAGAGGGAACTCAAACAAATAATAAATTCTATTCTTGAATACATCGAGACTCTCCAAGGTTGTGGAGCATTACCCTTGGTACAAGCACTACAAGCTTTCGATCTAAACTCCCCAAATATTAAAAGGCTTATAAAATTTCTATAAAAAAAAAAGTTTGTAGTAGTCATAATGGATAGTTGGATAGATGGCATGATTAAATATGGATCAAAGTTCATTCAAAAGTCCAATGTAGTATTTAACGATGTAGAAGCTCTATAGGGAGAAGTTCAAACTCAGTTATTGATTTGGGAAGCTGGTGAAGCTAAGCAGACTATGATAGGCATTCAAGCCTTAGAGATAGAAGAGTAAAATTTTTATAGGTTTTTAACTAAAAATACCCTAAAAAAAGTGGTTGCAACCATGTTATATATCATGAAAAAGAACATGAATTGGAGATGTTCAATCTACAAGTCTACAATGACAAGGGCTCAAACCATTGAAAAATAGATTAACAAAATGCTCAAAAGTAGTATAAAAGATATGAAGATCATTAATCCAACTAGTGTACCATAGTATGAAGAAGGAACCAAGATCTAGAAATAATTTTCAAGACCTTTGAAGAAGACATGAAGGCCACAAAAGATGAAATGAACCCTATAGCAGTGGACTTCACATGGGTCATCTAGGTGGAATCTATATTATGCATATATATGGATCACCTACCTAGTTATGCAAAGAAAATTATGAGAATGAAATGGGACAAAGATCTCTAGAAGATGAGTTTTATGATCCTAAAGAATCATAACTCAAATTCTTGGTAGGAACTCATAGGTGCATATCAAATCTATAAATTGGCATGTGATGCGTTAAGATAAAATGAATAGGCTAAATAAATAGGACATGGTACTCCTACTTAGGTTTTATATTTCTTGATATAGTTCGAACTTTGGAGACAAGTACCCAACAAACATTTTTTTAGTTAATATGATTATTTTGTTAACTACCAAAAGGTCAGGTTTTCAAAGGGATTTGCAAATAATATAAACTATATATGTGCAGCTTAAAGTATGTTATGGTTTAGAAAAATAGAGGCAAAAGAGACTTTTATCACTTAATATTGATTTTTGGTGTTAGCTAAACTAAGATAATGTATATGCTTTGAACTAGTTTTTCTTCAACTCTAAATTATGAAAATACAAATTGATATATGGGAATGATTTGAATCTTTTGAGTTCAGATTTATGAAACAAATTTTTCATGGTAAATATATTTATTTCCATATCCTATATCATCATATTCTTTTGAAGAATGTTGATATGTGATGTTCGATTGTCAATGTAAGTTCATGTGTGATTGGTAAATCATAAGAACTTGAAAACTTTTTTCTTTTTATTTTTCTTTTGGTTATTCTCTATTTATTTCCATTATAGCCTCTCATCTAAGAATAAGGAGGGAGGCTTTTGTACTTTTTCGTAAAATTTACATTCATTTATTTAGGTTAGGAATTCATTGAAGATATAACAAGGGAGTTGTACCTTATATAATTCAGAAAGAAGTGAATTTTTAAAGCCTACCCAACTATAGAAAATGCATTTTGTCTTCAAAGAGAGGGTTATAGGGGGTTCTAATTGATTATTTTTTGTAAGAAGATAATTTATTTACTAGCACACATGTTTTAACCTTTGACAGTTGTTTGTTTTATAACCTTTGCCTCTATGAAATCCACAATAGTATTCATCATTCCACCATGATGGGTTCACTTCATAATCTCTCACTTTAGCAAGTGTACCGAGTTTCATAGTGAATAACTTCCTCAAAGCTGATTTGAGAGACTCGTCTAAAGGAATAAATATTCTCTTCTTGCATATGAAAGATGTTCTTTTGAATGACTAATTATTTCATTTATTATTTGGGATATTTTTTGTATTTTGACTTGTTTAAGGAGTGGTGGATTTATTTCCTAGATTCATAATTGGTTGTGATGACTTGACATTTCAGTTGTCCACTACTCTATCATCCACAATATTCTTTTTTTTACTCCAATACTTGGACATTTCAATGTTATTATTAGAATTGTGGTTGTTGAAATTAGAGGAGCAAGTATTATCTTTAGTACAAAGTTTTAATTCACCTTTTTTTACCATAGGTTCCTCAATTTATATGATCTTTTTGAAGTTTGGTGGACATTGTAATTGTGGTCTATAGCTCATATCTAGTGTAAGATTTTATATAAGGATTATTGGTGTTTTTACACTACTAAGAAACAAAATACTTAACACCAAGATGGTGAAGATCATAATAACCTAAGGATTAGCTACTTCCTATAAATAGCTATATGTTCTTCAGATCTAGACCCAACTTCAACAAAATCATGGAAGATTTTCTACTCTTTTTGTTGTACAAAACCAAGGCGAGTGCACCTAAGGGATTAAAGATTCACAACCTGGTACAACATTCATATTTCCTCCATTTTATAATGATATTCATCCCTTACAGTACATCAGTCACAATTTTTCTTAGATCTATAGATAATTCTAAGGAATAGAAGCTAACTAAAACTTAGAAGTTAAATGTAAACAAGTGTTGACCAACCTTGACATTCTTTAAAAACTAAAGTAAAATTGATTTGATTTTAAGCTTGATGTTAATTCATGGTTTCTCCATCTATAGACTGAACTAGTTTGTCAACTCCTTATCCATTAGGATTTAGAGTCTATCTAGTTTCTTGACCTAGTTGATTGCATTACAACCAATACTATCACCAATTCTCACTAAAACTAATTCTTACAATATCTTTCCTACTTCTTGGAGATCCTATCATATTTACTAAAGCATTTACCTAATTAATTGAATTAAAAGAAATAGTGAGATGATACACAACTTATCCTAATTGCATTCAATTGAAATAAGCTTTGCTCATGCAATCTCAAGATAACCAAGTAATAAAAATGGAGACAAGATTCAGAAAGAAAAGATATGGGGACTATTCATCTTTGTATTAATTCTCCTTGAAAATTGTATAACAACTAAAGTAGAATTCAAAACAACTGAAGATAAGGCACCATGATCCAATAACATTAAATGTATTCTCAAACTTTTGCAGAGAAAATAAATCATAAAATTTACATCAAGGACTGCATGAAACAAAGCTTAGTAAAACTAAAATTGTACAATGACTCAGACACCTCTTTTAGCCCTAGAATCTCACTTAAATAATGTTAGATGCAACAAGCTTCAAGCTTAGAGGATACTAACATCTATCCTTAAGACAAAAAAATATTTACATTGTTACTACCACAAAAAACAAAATTTGGTGCAACAAAACATTTTCATCATGAATATTGTAATGCCCCGCCTGGAGATCCTTGGAAACAAGGATTCAAATCAAGCCAAGATATTTTTTTTTTACAAGTATGAATGCACAAGACAACATCATACAGGGATCACAAAGATCGCAACGGAAGACTTCAACACAATCCCGGCAACCAACGAATCTTCGAACGCCACTACCAAACTAACACACACAAACAAAGCCAACAAAGACAACGCACATGATGAGGGCACAAGAAACAACCACTCACCAACAAAACACCAAGCTGGGCTAAAATGCAGAATCCTGAAATTTGGCTAAGCCTGAAATCCTGAAGCCCTGAAAATTGGCTAAGTCTGGATTTCTGAAGCCCTGAAATTTCCTAGAATCCATAACTTATCTCTGAGAGGTCTGAAACCTATCTCAAACAATTTATCGCATATATTAAAATATATCTTAAGTATAAGGAATTAAAATATATATTAATTTCTCAAGAAGGCGTGCGATACTTTACAGTGTTGTACGACATAGTTTGCATGGGCATGCGATACTTTTCAAAGTGTCGCACCATGCTGAACAAATGTCACCCATAGAAACATGAAAACACTCCCAGAGGCAAAAAGGACCAAAATAGAGCAAAGAACCTCCACACCAAGGAGTATCGGATCCACAAAGGCTCGAGGAATGAACACTCGAGTGCAAGAACAACACAGAATGAAGAACATCTATCCATCTAAACCATGAAAGCAAAGCACATACTGAAATGAACATTGCAAAGAACAAAAGCAACATCGCAATGAACAGAAATACATCTCAGGAACAAAACAACCAAACTAAGTACGTGGTTCCTCCCAACTGTCAATAGCATCATAAGACCATCGTGGGTCCTAGCCATCCCCTGCGCGTAACATCCCAAGCCACCGACCAAATCGTCGATACTGTCGTAATAGGGATGTCACTACTAAAACATGCAACAATATAAGCACAAGGAAATCTAACATGCTAGTAGTAAAGCATAAAGATAATCCTATAGTAGATAACATCCCCTATCACATGCAAAATAGCAGTAAGCAATAGATATACTACTAAATCAAATAACATCATCTAATCATATGCTAAACATCATGATAAGGGAATGCATCAAGTAAACTAACATCATCTAAACATGATATCCAAGCATTCCAATGAAAGCATAAATCACAAGAAAGCATACTCCAGAACCCGAAGTACCAAGTGAAAACATCCAGCAATGGTCACACTAGGACAAAGATCATCTCTGTACATCGATCCCTAGCAGTGGTGAAGGTAGCTACGCCTCCCAACCACGTGGCACCCATAGGTCCACACCCGTCGTGCTAGTGGAGATAAAGATCCGACCACAAACACACATAAAGCACAACATCCAAGGCTAACACTCACGCTAGACAGTATGATGGCTGCAACCAAGAACCTAAGACAATGCAAGGAGTAAAGGTCCTGGTCAAACACTCAAAAGGCTACTAAGTAGGGGCTGACATCATGGAGAGTCGCTTGGCATCGACAAGCCCAAGTTGGATCGTGCGTTTCAACTCCTCAACGGAGGGCCCCGCACACACATTTTATTATCTTAAGTTTTATTATCAGTCACACATTTTCTTTAATTATCACTTATTTAAAACTTCCTCTGCCAACCCTATGGGACTAAGGTCACCAGGCTGCGAGATAGAAGCCCCCTCCATATGCTACCCTACCCTACCCAAGCTCATCCTACGACAAGTGCCCGTGGGCATGCATACTCTCATCCCAACCCCAATGATCATAACTTTCGGCAAATCCACGGAAGATCGGGCCTCACAAGTCACCCAACAAATGTACGTGTACGTACTCGTGTGTGGCGCACCACCATCACGAAGATCATAACACAAGGACAAGAATGAGAACACAATGCAAAGAAAACACCCAACTGAAAGCAACACGGGAAGGACGGATTCTACACGAATCCCAAAGCTAATAAAATCATACATCATGAAAACCACTCAACCAGCCTCAATCTGAGAGTATGGATTCTACATGAATCCCAATGATGTAACAAGAACAAACATCATGAACTCACTCAATCGGCCTCAATCTGAGAGTATGGATTCTACATGAATCCCAATGATGTAACAAGACCAAACATCATGAACTCACTCAATCGGCCTCAATCCGAGAGTATGGATTCTACACGAATCCCAATGATGTAACAAGACCAAACATCATGAACTCACTCAATCGGCCTCAATCCGAGAGTATGGATTCTACACGAATCCTAGCGTTCACAAAATAAAAGCAAAGGTCTAAAGGAAACCATAACACCAGGTATAAAATCACTCAACTGAACACAACGTCGGGAGTACGGATGCGGCATGCATCCCAATGCAACATAAAAGTGTAAAAGTGGTCTGACTGATATCCAAATAGATCATCAAGGTCCACGACCCACATTGTGCCAAGAAAACCTGAGAAAATAGGGTGGCATGCAAAACGAGGTAAAAACCCCAAAAATTGGAAAACTTCAAAATTAAAACCCATTTGGCCTTTGGCTTCAAAAACCCCAAAAATCCAAAAAATAAATGAAATCGGACACCGTATGCAAAAATGGCCAGCATAACGGCATAAAATCCCAAACCCTCATCCCAAAAAATAGGGAAATATTCATACCCGCCCAACCGGGTAGAACTAGCATACAGAAACGGAGGGGAACACTAGTTCTCAACCTCCAAACAAATGCCTACCAAAAACAGAAGCTAAAACGGAGCAGAAACAATAAAACGGGAAAGCCCTACCTCACAGCCAAAAGGGCAAAACGGGAATCTGAACCATAAAATAAATATCCCGCAGAAGTAGCTAAAAATCACGGCAATCCAAGGTTTCCCCGAGTTGGATCCAACGAGCCCAACCTCGTGACAATCCCACGCCCATAGCTCCCACAACGAACAAAACAGTAAATCCTCATGAAGAGGATTTTGGGTTTTACTCTCCAACTTTCCAATTTGAAAGTGAGAAGTGAGGAATTAAATTCCTCTTTGGATACTTATTCACTTTTCGGGTGAATAATCGATTAGGGAAAATAACCAGCCAATCCAGCTAAACCCCGAATCAACCCAAACGAAAATAGGCTATTCCTATAAATAGGAATTCATCTATGGCAAAGCTGCCATAAATTAAAATAAATCAATTAAAAAGCTCGAAAATCCAAAAACACATAAATCTCCTAAACAACTTTTCACGACAATGCAAACCTCTAAATGCACAAGCACGCTTACTGGTCTAATCACATAATGCAAATGAGTTCGGATTTAATAATCACCGAAAGGTTTAAATTAAAAATTTAATTAAGGATACGTCGACCATACCAGGATGACATTGGTGAAATATGAACGGTTGAATCACTAACTCCATGTGCCACTACCAGGGATATAAATCTTGCACACTAAACAACACGATCAAGTGTAATTGCATATAATAATATAGCCGAAGCAATAAATGCATTAAATCACCTAATTTAACCATTTATTTAATTATATTAAAATAATCTATTTACATCACTCACGTTCGCATAAAGCATAACAACGCAGGAATGAAGTAACTAACCATAGCATTAAATCCATCACAACCATAATAAGAGATATGTCCAAATACCAGATAACATCACAAAACACACTGTCATCTCAAAATGGCATTATCATGCAATATGATTAACTGAACAACATAGTAGTCTAAAATCCATGATACTGGAATCAAAGTGTAGCATCTGACCCTCGGGTCCTCTCAAATGTAAACATAACATGAGTAACAAATATCTCTCTAATAAAAAATATAACAAGGTAAATGTTCGCAGCACATAACCAAGTAATCCAACAAGAACAATCCATTCTAATTACTTAAGCATTTAATAATGATTGATTACTCTGCATTAAAAAGGCACTTAAAACACATAAGCGAACACAGTCATAAACATGACTAACCACTACTACAGGAACCTAGTCCAGTGTAGCATGGTAATGGTACACAGTGCAATCTCTGCACACATCTCAGGGTAATCACAGAACAACCTCATGATACCACATTGATCCTGGTAATCACTGGCACAAACCTTAGTGAACCAAAAATCACATCAAAATCTCAAAGATCAGTCAAAAGCATAATCAACGCAACTGATAAAGAAACATAAATCTAAACACCTCAACGGTGTAGACCACTCAGGGTCACAATCATGATCCATCACAACAAAAGATCAGGAAGGGTGCATCCATTAGGACGACTTACAAAAGTCAAATGGGAGAGGCACTACAAATATTCTCCTGTAGGGACCATTTTGGTTTCACCTTTTGTTGCATTTCTTTGTTGATGAGAAGTTAATGATTGGCTTTATTATTTTTGTTTCTCTTCGGAAGATGTAGCCAATGAATTTGTTTTTGATGGACTTGGTTTTTATTTTTGCAGACTTACTTCGACTCTAGGCTCTCCATTCACATCATTATGTATTGTTAAAATAATAGTTATAATTGATCCTTTAGTTGTCATCTCATCAACTGGGACCACTGTGCTTATCATTGAAGTTGGTAGTTCCTTTTTGTCTTCTTCTATTTGTACTAATGTGTTAATTGTTTGATCCTGGTCCACATCATTTTCTTCTATTTCCATTAACTTTGCATACACAAAATCCTCCATCCATTTGTTAAAAATTGTGTCATTAGGCCAATCAAAACTGAAGACCTCACGTTGTTTCTTAATCACAAAATCTCCTATTTTATTGATTTCAACAATTTTTTCTCTGATGGAATTATATAATAATTGCACTTTAACTACTTCCTCAGTTGTCATTTCCCATTGTAAATGTGCTTTTTCACTTATGACTCCATTTATTCCGTGGCATAATAAATCATCTAACTCTTTGCCCCATTTTTCCTTTTCCTTTATTTTATCTATCTTTTTAAGTGCATGGGGAAAGAGTTCAAATTTCTCACTGAGATACTTAGAAAGAAAAATCATTATCCTTTTTTGCACTATAATTCTTTTTTCATCAAAATTAGACAAATCATTATAAATCAAAAGTTTTTTCTATCTGTTCACAGGATAGACTAATAACTGAGACACACAAAAGGGTGACATCTTTATCCCTATCACCCCATTTAATATCCTCACCATCTTTTATTTCATTTCACATATCCAAGATTTTCACAAATTGTTCATAGAATGTTGGTCAATCAATCTTATCTACTAGATATAAGATTGTATTCCTGATTTTATCTTCATACAAATCATTTAGCTCAACTTGTAATGCCCAGAGTTTATTCTTTTCTTCCTCAAACTCCTTAGCACTATAGAATTTTTTCCTTTGTGGAGTGTTAGGTAATTCAATCAAGGAAGTGAAATTGAATGGTTCAATTGGGGGCAAGGATAGGTAATTTGGGGCCAGCTTGACTCTCCCACTTTTCTTTTTCCTAGTTTCTTGTCCATCTGGGATACTTGAGTTTCCAACTGATGTATCGTGTTCCCTCTTTCCTCATATGCTTTTATTATTTCTTCAAACTTTCCATTGAGTTCAAGGGATTTATCTTTATCTTTTTCAGCAACTACCACACCAAAGAGCCTGGTTTTGGCCTGGTCATGGGTTCAAATCTCCCCGGTGCCTTCCTGACCCGCGTAAGCACCTGGTATGCGCGTCGAGGGGGAGATTGTTGGGTGATGCGAAGTGCTCCCCTGCCCACAGGTGGTTAATTATGTGGTGTTCCATGTTCACTAACAGTCATGGCTTTTGGTGCAACGGTAAATGGGCCCAACAATTGGTATCAGAGCCTGGTTTTGGCTTGGTCATGGGTTCAAATCTCCCCGATGCCTTCCCGACCCGCGTAAGCACCTGGTATGCGCGTCGAGGGGGAGATTGTTGGGTGATGCGACGCGCTCCCCTACCCACAGGTGGTTAATTATGTGGTGTTCCATGTTCACTAATAGTCATGGCTTTTGGTGCAACGGCAAATGGGCCCAACAAGTCCATCATCTCCCTAGTCATTTTAGACACTTTTTCACTGTCCACCTCACCTGCTCTATAAACAATGATACTACCTGTATGCTCAGCACTTGAAACTTTGTGTAGCCTAGTTTTGTCTCTTTTTCCAATAGACCATATCACTAATGCTTGGTGGTCCTTTTTATATTTCAAACCTCTATGTGCTTGTATGATTTCATCCTTAGTTTTAAACTGAGTATCATTTTCCTTTCTAATAGAATCAAAAACCATAGCATTGACTATGTCCCACTCGGGTAAAATCAAAACTTCTAAGTTTTTCAATAATTGCCTTCCCCCTTTAGGGTTCAATTGTGCAAATTGCTCCTTGAAGTTAGCTTTGACTTCCTCCTCAATTTTAGAGTCCAACTTATTAGGTTGCTCTGTCTTTAATATTTTGCACTTACTTTCAAAATTGCCAATATTTCTTCTCCACAAAAACTGGGCAAAAGCTCTCGTTTTTAAAAATCTTTCATCATTAATGAATTTTTGGTAAGCCTATATAATCATAGGGTCTATTTCCTTACCTCTATAATCAACAATAGTAAGATCAAAAGATGGCATAGGAGGCTCTTCAGGTACTCCTCCTTCAATATCAGTAGTTGTAATCACAATGTCCCCTTCCCCTCCAATTTGTCTCAATTTTTCTCTTAGAGATGATTCATCATCTATTCTAAGTGGTGTCTGGGATGGTGAGTATTCTCCTACATGAGAGGATGAACCCTACTCTATTCTCTGCTTCTTAGGGGCATGTTTGTCAAGGGGGCTTTCAAACCTTAGCCTCTTATATGTAGGAACATATTGTATGTTCTGGCCCACTACATACTTGGCCTTGCTTTGTAATGTATATTACCTAGGGCCATAATCATTCAATTGCTTAACTTCCTCTCTACCTCAATAGCTCTATCTAGATATGCTTTAGTAATAATTTATTTCTTCTCATTTAGTGTTTGCATTGTCCTAGCAAAGTTATTCATTAACATATCTATTTTCATTCCCCAATATGTCTTATCCACTAAGGGATCATATTTTGGCTCAAAATCATTTATAAAGTCTAAGACCTTACTATATTCTATCCATTTTTTCTTTCTAACCTCTTTTTTTTACAATGAGAACTTATTCCTAATTATGTCCTTAGGAAAATATACAATTTTTATATGAACCTTAGCCTTACTCCTTTCTCTAAGGAGGTCATAGAATCCCTCTAAATCAACAAAATGGGCATGGGATTGGGCCATCTAATATTTATCTAAGAATTTCCCTAGATTTATCCATCCCTTTTTAACAAACACAAAATTATGAATGAAGGTAGTCATTGGGAAGAAAGTGTCTTTAGATTTTCCTAGCAAATCCTCTCCTCAACTAATCCAATTTGCCATAATAATTCAGCAAACCCTACATTCAAAGGTACTTGGTATGGTATCACATGTGGCTTTCCCAAAATACCATAAACTCTAAAAATAGTAGAGACATCATATGGAATGATATCCCCCCAATTATGGCTTACCAATAGCCCTTTAGCATGATCTTTAGGTCTTATTAATTCTAGTAAGGACTGTGGTATTCTAGGTTATCCCCTCTCAATAATAGTCTGAGTTTTGAGGTAAAATACATGTCAAATCTTACAAAACTGGCATCAATTACCTCCCATGTCATGTCTACACTCCATAACTAAATCGGGAATCGTTCTCCATCTCTTTCCAATTCTAGTTTCATTTCTTTGGAGAAAAAGGTAAATCCTTTATATAAGCATACATACATACATACATACATACATACATACATACATACATACATACATACACACACACACACACACACACACACACACACACATATATATATATATATATATATATATATATATATATATATATATATATATATATATATATATATATATATATATATATATATATATATATATATATATATATATATATATATATATATATATATATATAAACATAGAATACCAGCAAAAGGGCTTGTCAACTTTAGCTTTTACTATCCTAATCAAGCCATTATGGATTTCTTCAGCCAAGAAAGAACCAAAATCAAGAATTAAACTTATTCCATACTGAAGAGTTTGAGCAATAATAAGAATAATAGATCCTAGGATGTTATCTTGTTCATCCATACTAAAGATTTTGTAAAGAGAGAAATATAAGACCTATGTCCTAGGATTAAAATATTTTTTCAATGAGGGCTCAAGGTTATTTTGTGTGACTAAGGGAAATGATCCAATCTTGATAAAGTGTTTCTACAATGGCCCTCCCCTTAGATATACCCTTTTTGCATCATATCTAGCTTGGAGGTCTTCCATGTCAATCTTCTCATGAACGACATGGTTTGGGTTTAGCTTGAATACCTCTTTGATCAGTTCAATTGAAACCCTAAAAAGGTTATCCCCTACATGGTTCTTTATAACCTTAGTAATTAGATCATATTTCTTAGCCATATCTACCAGTAGGTCATCATCAAAGAAGACTCTAGGGACAATCAATTTATCTATGTCAAATTCCTAGACATTGCTCATTGGAGTATCCACTTTCCTTTCTACAAACCATTTCCTAAAAAAATTTAAGACTCCCATAGATACTTTTGTATCTTTCAACTAGTTTTCTTTGTTAAAGAAACCCTCACTAACCAATAACCTAGGGCTTTTTGAAATCAATTCTCTACCCCTAGATAATTCATTCATTGATAGCGGCATTTTTTCCAAAAAATCATAATGACCGACCCTCTTCAAGTAATCTACTTTTCTAGAAAAATCCTTGCATGGAGGAATTGTTTTCAATTTACCCTAATACTATCACAATTTTTACTTATAAAAAGTTCGGACAACTTACTCGCCTTTTCTTGTGTTTTCACCTTTGTAAATCACTCTATAGATTGCTTAAAACCTTAAAAAATTCTTGCCCTAGCTCTAGAAATCTTCTCATAGTGGGAATTTTGTAGTTTTTTTACACAATAATAGAGAATTTAGAATCTTATTACAGCATTATGTTTCACATGAGACAACATTCATAAGGTTTAATACTTCAACAATCATATTTCATGTCATGCCATGAATTTTAAATTTCCACTATTGATCATAGAGCATCGAATGGCCTAATTTGAAATTAGAAAGGCTACCTTAATGCTTTTGAAGATTTCCTATGTGTCAACAAGGTGCATTCCCACATTTTGTAAAGTTTGAGCATTTTTACAAAGTGGTGAAATGTGAATCGTTGATCTTCCAAAGATCGACGACCAACAAAAATCCTTAGATCCTCATAACTCCAGCTTTAAAATTATGAGCCCATAGTATCGCCACCTTCCAACTCAGCAACACATGGATTGTCTTACCAATCATTGTACTTCATATCACTATGCTTTTCCAACTTGGCATGACTCAATAACCTTCTAAGTGGCTGGCCCCACTTGTCCACATCGTAAGCAAGCACTTTACCACTTTGGTTAAAGTTTAGTTACTTTCACATTGTGGTGAAGTGCCCTCTATTGATCCTCCAAAGATCAACTATGTTATGCATTTTATCTCTTCTATAGCCCAGTCAGCAAGGTCACTCAATGAAATGCATTTCCTTTTTCCAATGTGTTCTAACAACTACCAACTATTGGTGGCCCTATTAAATTTTTTCAAATGAGGGCATATCAGACCACTCTAGTACATGTGGCACATAGGAGCTTCCCTGATTCAACTAAACTTTGAGCATGTTCATATTGTGGAAAAGTGCTACCCATTGATTGTCTCATGATCAATGATGTATATATCTTGTGACTTTTGAAATACTTTAATGTTTTGCATGAAATCACTAAAAGCATGTGTCACCAGGGCACTTTACCACATTAGGTAAACTCCACACATCTTCATGAAGCAGTAATACACCCACCATCAATCTTTGAAAGATCAACAGTTCAAAGATATAACATCAAAAGTAACCCTACCACTCAGCTTGACCAATGGGATACCTTAAAATTTGAATGTGCTCTAACAATCATTGACAGCTCTAAAAAGTTATGACACCCTATAGTTCTTTGTGGTGCATTAAAATGCTCAGTGTCATGAAATGCTATGTGGCATAAAGGTGCTTGCCCACATTCATTAAAAATCAAGAAAATTTTGAATGCAAACATGTGCTCATCATTGGTCTTTCAAAGATGTTGCAATGGTTGATAAATGTTAATCATCGTGATTAAAATATTTCATAGAGTATTAAAGAAATATCAAAGGTGAAACCACGGTTAAGGCCAGGTTTAAAATGAAGGGTTTTTTGAATTCTAGAAAAAATGACTTAAAGTAAATATGTGAAAAGGGTAAAAATAAAACCTTAGGGTAAAAACCTTCCTGCATGATTTTCTAAAACCTATTTTTTAGAATTTTGAAAAACTTAGGGCACATGAGAAGGGTTTGATGAAAAATTCAATAATTCTATCTAGAGTTTTGACACATTTCACAATTTTAAAAATAGAACTAGGGTTTTTCACTATACGGTGTAACAAAATTATAAAAGGTGAAAAACTAGGCCAACAAGCATCTCCATCCTTTCATGTTCAAGAATGATTCTTGGATATTTTGACAAAAGGTGATAACATCTTTGTAAGAAGGTGAGAAATGGTTCTTCGTTCTCTCTTTTTGTATTGTAAAGGTCAACCATTGTCACCTCATGTCTAATATTGTAAGAGTAATGTGTCAGAAACACATCAACTAGTTCATTGAAGGACTTGATACGTGGTGGTGACTTTGAAAAATATTCCATAGTTTGGCCTCCCAAACTTTGTGGAAATGGTCTCATAATATAAGTCTCATCATGGGCTACTTCAATATAGGTGGTATGTAATTCTCCAACATGGCCGTGAGGGTTTGTATTTATCAAATTTAGGTACATCAAAATGAGGAGGAAATGGAACCATCACTAATTTCTTGTCAAAAGGATATCAACATATTTTTTCTAAAGTGTAACTCTTGGTTAAAGGTTTAGTTTGAATATCTTGGATTTTCTATTGAAGCATTTAGATCTATGGCGTAAGAGGATCTAATGGTGAAGTATATCCATATGAAGTGTTTCCTTCCATATTTTAACTTTTGTATCCTAACATATTAAATCCTTGGATTTTATTCCTTGGGTATTAATTCCTTTAGTATTAAGACTATATATATTTGTACCATAAAGGTTGTAACCTTTTTTATAAGGCCCTTGAGATGTTAAGCTTCATTGTTGGAAAGGACCTTACTGAAAAGCTTGTGTTGGTGTTTGTTGGACATAACCTTGAGTCAGGAGTTGTTAGGGATAACCTTTTTGCGTAAACCCTTGTTGGATTATGCCTTATTGATAAGGATCTTGTGAGTTTATATTTGGTGGAATAGGACCTTGTAAGGTTACATTTTGTAGAATAAGACTTTGTGAGGCTACACCTTGTTGAAAAGAACCTTGTTAGGCATAACCTTGTTGAGGAGTTACATGTGAAGTTATACTTTTTAGAATAGGACCTTTTGAGGTGAAATTTGGTGGAATAAGACCTTGTTGGGTTACACCTCATTGAAAAGAACCTTGTTTAGAAGGTCCTTATGTTCAAGAAAAACTCTAAGTAGGTCAATTCTATGATATAGGACCTTGAGATGATGAATTTTGATGTTGAGAAAGGCATTGTAAGATAAAACCTTATTGAATATTATCTTGTTGGTCTAACCCTTACTTGGGAGGTCCTTGTGATGAATTTTTTTTGGAAGACCTTGGGATGTTAAACCTAGTATACGACCTTGGAAGGATGGGCTTTTTTGAATAGTCCCCTTGTAAAGGTAAAGTCTTTTATTATAAAGGACCACTTGGTGCTAAAGGAACGTGTGAGGTTGAACCTTGTTGAAAAGGATCTTTTTGGTTCAACTCTTGTTGAAGAGGTCCTTGATCTATTGGCAATATGGTCAGATAGATGTTTTGATTGTCATCATTTATTGCAACATGTATTCAACATTTCATTTATGCATTTAGATATTGAAAATTGTCTAAGTGTTACAAAGTTTGCAACAACTTAGAGAGTAGATGTGATGTGTAGGAATGACTCATTGAGAGTTAGCTTATGTGCAATTAAGGAAATCTCTATGAAAATGTCATGATGATATATGCTAGTGTGTATGCATGTATAGATAGTACATCACAAGTTATGATTGAAATACTAGTATGGGTATTAAATAGTGCAAAACACAACATAGCAAAGAATTGGATTGTATGGCTTCAGGAATTATTTTAGTGACAAAATAATTACTAAGTCATGATGAGAAAACTATGTGGATACTATTCCATAAGTTATTTTATATTATGCCAAGTGTGCAAAAGCATGAAGGCCAACTAAGCAGTGAATTATGAATATGAGAGGTATAAGTAAAGATCTTATCTTTGAAGTTAAGTGTCACAAATGTATGATTTATGTGATATTTGTGATTGATTTTAAGTCGATGAGATGATATGTGAACTATATCTGATGTATGATCAGAGCAAGTGTGAAGCACAATAGACATAAAGTATTATATGTATCTATTCTTGTGAAGAACTCAATCATATAATTGCATGTTAGGGCAGTGGGCTCTTCTTGCATACATTGTATTTGATCCACCAACTCCTAATAAGGTTGAAACAACTGCTAACAAGATTGGGGCTTCTAACAAGGACTTGAGACACTATATGTATTTCATAGACTCCTAATAGGGTCAATATCCTTAACATGATCCTTTTTTTTAGTGAATCATCTAGTGGATATCATTCCTACTAGGGTTTTTCCTTGGTCAGGGTTTCCCTAGTTCAAAAAGTAATGGTGTTATAATTTCTCTATGTGTATGGTTATATTTATTGTTCAAAATTGTTTGTTTACTTTCATATGTAAGTTATAAAGTAATTAGCAATATTCAGTTGTGAGCAAAATTCTGTAGAATACTAATTCACCCCCCCTCTCAATATTATCTATTTCTAACATGATCACTAGAAGTGTTCCTAAGTTGATTGAGATCAAAATCAGTTGGTAGCTTTACACCTTGTTGTGAAATTATAAGGAAATACATTTCTTTATCTAGGTCTAATATTTTTTCCATTTCCTTTTGAAACCTAGGTTTTTCATGGAATCTTGATATCATATTCAATTGATTCATCATCCATTGAGTACCTAGAGATCTATGGGTCATGAATTTATATTGTTATTTGTTTATTCCATGTTGTCTTCTTATTATTGTGCTTTGATTTTTTGAACCTTAATTTGAACTACCATAAAAGGTCAAAGTGATGATGTTGGTTGAATGATTTCTAAAATTATGAAAAATTTGATTGGGTAATGAAACTTACTATGATATTGACAAAGATGGTTCCAAAATTTTAATTTAAAAAAGTTTGTGTATAGAGGATAATGGTTTCTGATAGGGAAACTTGCTAAGAGGTAATTGTGTTGAACACTAGAGATTAATTTTAATGTTTTGAAATTTTGATATGGTAGAAAAGAGGTATGTAAAATGGAAATGAGGTTCAAACTTTTGTCTCTGTTATCTGAAAGTTGGTAATGTTTATCTAACTATAAGAAAAAACTTAATGGGTACCCAAAAATGTTTTTCTTTATTTTTTAAAAGTGTCTCTAAGTTCTCTATTTTATAAATGTGCAAAAAAAATGAACATATGAGGAATAGATGTACAAAATTGGTGATTATAAATGTGTAGGTATAGAGTATAGAACCACAAATATAATAAACAAAAGCATAGTTACACTCACAAAAGTACAAATATTTAGAATGAAAATGCAAATATATGAAAGAGATGCGCAAATAACCAATAGAAGAATAAATATATGAAACAAAAGTGCAAGCATATGAAACAAATGCACAATTCTAGTGAAATATTTTCAATTTTTCCTAAATCAAAGTATTTTTTTTCATCTTTTTCATTTTTGGAATTTTCAAATTTTTTCTTGTTTTTCTAATTATTGGCAAGAAAAATATGCTCGCATGTAAAATACTATGAATGATTCCCTAATTTTATTTCTATAATGCAATGAAAAAACACACTATAATCCTAAGGTTGTCCAATAAATTATCTATTGAATTTCCACTTGGATTAGGCCTAGTCATGCTAACTTGGTGCAGATAGAATAGTAACTTGAAGGCACTAGACTGTCGTTATAGTGCACTCACTTCTCAAGTACACCAAGTTACAAATTCCAAGTGTGATGAAATCCCAAGAAACCACTATTTCACAACAAAGCCACAAGAGGTGTGTGATGTCTTTAGGGACCCTTAGGGACAATAGATAGAAGGTTTTTGACAATCTAAAACAAAGGTTTTTAGTGAATATACAAGGGAAAAATATGTTACAAGAGTCCAAAAACTCACTTAAGAGTCTAACCAAATCTAATAGGGGTCTAAAATACTCTTGATTATGCAAGGAGTATGCCCCTGTTCAAACTGGCATCATACAATAAGTGTTAATATTGGTTAGAACTTGGCCTTGGCCTAATCCATAATTTGATATAGTAGATCAAATAGAAGCACCACTTGAGATCATCGTTGGGGTGACTATACCTTGGTCCTAGCATGCATCTCTGGAATATTTAATACAAATTTCTCTTACATCCAAGATCCACAAAGGTGAGACAAGAGAATAATTTTTGTATTAAATTTTGGTTACAAATTGCTTTAAGAGGAAAAAATAATCGATAAAGTATACGACTTTAAAGATGACACGTGAAAGAGAAAAACAACATCTTGTATTTTAAGCCCAGAAGAAGGTTATGGTTTTCATTTAACAACCCCTTTTAGAAAAATCTGAAAAACAAGGATTAGTCAAAATTATTAGGGGCATTCTACAAAATGACCTACAAAATAACCTATAGTACTAACAGAACAAAAATAAAAAACTAGTTAGAATGTTAGAAATCAAAATGAAACTAGGAAAAATATTTTAGAAAACTATCTATTGAAATAAAAATACAAAAATAGTGAACAAGTACGTAGAAAATAGTGAACAAATGCACAAAACAAAGAATAAATGTGCAAAACAGAGCCAAGTGCAACATAAGTGAATGAATGTATAGAAGTATACAATAAATGTGCAACAAGAATCAATACACACAAAAAAAATGTGGATATGCAAGAAGTATGAATTGAATGTGCAAAAAAAAATGTGCAACATAATTGTATGGAAGCACGATACTAGTGAATGGATGTGCTAAATTAGCAAATGCACAAAAAAATTGAACAAAAGCACATGAAGGAAGGATAAATATGTAGGAATAAATATAAGTGCAATGAAATTTGATAGATGTGTAGCACTACAAAATGAATGCACCAAATTAACTTGTATTTGATGTTGCACACTTAAAACTAAAAAGAAAAATTAAATTTGTTGGACTGAGCCCCACACTTGGCACCAAAATGTATACAAAATTATGTGGCAATGCAAAAAAGACTATAAAATAACTAATCTAATCTAATTAAGCATACCCAATGAAGAATTCCAAATAAAGTTTAAGCTAAAAACATAATTTTTACTTCAACTTACCAAATACAACATGTCTCCATTGTACTCCTAGCTTTGAGTTTATGATGATTGAGCTCTCAGATTCTTCAAAGATGTTCCTTCTTCAAGATGCTTCAAAGTTTGGGAGATTAATAAAATATGCAAATTATATACAAAAACCACTATAGAAATGCTTCTAAATCTATGTGAAATAGACGAATGAATGGGAGGTGAATTATGATCCTATTGATGTCATAATGAGGATGCTTATGATATTTCTATGAATTGCTTGATAATTGATTGATTTCTTAAATGATGCTAGAATACTTATTACTTGAGATTTCTAATTCAAAAAAGATTGCTAATTGTGTATGATTATGATTATGAATTATCTTGTGTGAGGAGATGATGCTTCCTTTTATAGAGTTTGGGAAGCCCCTAGCCTAAGTGGTGACATTTGACAATGGAGAGAAAACACAAGACAAGTGTAGGGATAGGATTGAATAGGTTGAGGGAGCTGATAGAAAGAATGATTTAGTTAAAATAAGAGAGAGAAATTAGAGAAGATGTTCCTCTCACATGGACATGAAGGTGCTTGATATAATAAGGATGTACACATGTTGCATCTATCACAAAGACTATTAAGAAGATCCTATTAGAAATAGGGAATATTAAGAGGGGGGGTTAATCAGTATTCTACAATTTTTTTTGGCCAACTAGATATTATTTATTATTTTGAACCATGCATAAGAAAGTAAACAAGTAATGCTGAATAGTAATAATAACCATGCATAAAGAGAACTCATAACACCATAGTTTGTTAACTAGGGAAACCCTAGCCAAGGGAAAACCCTAGTGGGGATGATACCCACTAGATGATGTACTAATATAAATGTTCCTTGTCAGAGGATTGACCCTAGTAGGAGTTTATAAAAGCTTTTAGTACATAGAAGTCCCTTAGAAGACTTTGAATCCCTATTAGGAGATTCCAACCTTGTTAGGAGTTGTAGTACAATGGATGCAAGAAGAGCTCTTTGCCCAAACATGCACTTCTAATTACACAAAGATCTCACTGCCTAAATGAGTAATTAATCCTAAAGTATACAGATGATGTAGCTTCTTTCTAGCTGATCTCTGACCTTAGCTCAATCTTAGATCATAAGACCACTTTTGCATATGATACAAAACTTCATATTCGCATATAACATTACTTTGCATTCAATCACATAATTTGCATATCACTTTCCAAAATGACTTCATAAGATGCCTTTGCATAAATAACATGCCTTTACACAAATTTTTGTTGGTTTGGCTAGGACCACAATATACTTTTCCAAGTTAGAGTAAACATCTATGATATTGGCCCTAATTGGTCAAGTAATTATTTTGTAAACAAAATAATTCCTTTACCTTTAATTCTATTGGTATGTTCACTGGTAAATCATGAATATCTCTTTTCCATACTATCAATATTGATGTTTGAGGTTATACACATCATCATCAATATGTATATTATTTCCATCTAACCTCTCTCACACAAATAACATCATATAAACAAGTTATACATCAAAACAATAAATTGTTGTAAACCAGTTTCATACTTAGACAATTTTCTGAGTACCAAAAGCTAAGTATATTTGTTTTCAAGGTTTTCTACACTATGTTCATCATGTGTTGCCATTAATGACAACAATTAAATCACTACATATAGTCAATTTTCCACAATCTTCCCCTTTGGCATTAATAGCAATAAAGTAAGGAAAATTGGCTAAGTGACAAAACTTTATCAAAACTTACAATACTTATAATCTATTACATTACATGTACTTCATATTACAAATGTTCCCCCTTTCGATATGATTACTCCATACATAAGTTACTTTACAATTTTCTTCTACAACTTCTTCCCCTTTGACATCAATGACAAAGGTTGAAAAGTCCAAAACTGTCAATTTTTTTGTCTTACTACCTCAAGTTGCTACTATCTTCATACAATCATCAAAACTTTCCTTCAAACTATTCATACCTTTCTCCCATGTGTCCTTTGTTTCCATGGTAGTAGTGAGCATTGCACATAAGGCATATGATGTAATCTCAATTGCATTAAGGTTAGAGTAGGTGAAATTGGCATAAGTGTCCTTTGCTTTGACACATTCTTCCAACTGTCTCTCAATGGTTGATATCTATAGAGCAATAGATTCTCTAAATTCTGATAGTCTTCTCAAAAATTTCTCTTCTTTAAGTTGTAGTTTCTTGATGTCTATATGAACACTAGTAACTTTTCCTTCAAACTCATTAGCTCTGCAAGAGGGTTGTTGTATCTAACTAGTTAGAGCTTCCAGCTCACTCAACTTCCCTTGAATCTTACTATCCAAATATTTGGTCAACTTATGAGATAAAGTACATTTTATGTATAGTACCTTGCCAACTTGTTGACATCTTTGAAGTTCCTTGATACAAGTATCAAGACTTGGCAAATCATTTCAAATGTTTTGACAAACAGTGCTAAAAAGATTAGCATCATGTGAAATTTGAGCCTTAGACTCAACAATATTCAACAAATTTGTAAACTCATCAACAAATGATTTTACAATTGTTGAACTCTATGTTTAGGGTCTACTTCTATATGTTTGGTTGTGAGGGTGTTGTGCAATCTATTAGTTAGTTCCATTAATGCTTTCTATAGACACTTGACTTTTTTGTTCTTCTTAATCAATTTTGTTAAGGATGAGATGAAGTTAGATTGATTGTCATCATCACTTTTAAGGTTAGCAAGAGATATAGGAGTGGACTAGTTAGATGCTTTCACCTCATCTTCCTCTTATTTCTTCCCTGTTGTCTTCTTTGATTTTCTCTCTTCTCCTTCCTTCTCCTCTTTTTCTTTTCTTTCTTTTTCTTTCTTTTCTTTTTCTTTCTTCTTCTCTTTTTCTTCTTCTCTGCTCTTTTCTTCTTCTTTCTTCTTCTTTTCCTCTTCAAGAAATTTCAGCTTGGCTTCTTCAATCTTCTTCTTTTCTTCTTCTAGCTATTTTTTCTCTTCTTTAATCAATCTCGACTAATCTTGAATATCTTTGAAATCGGGCTTAGGCTAATTATAACTTACAAAAGGATTATCATCAATGTTAAATGTAACACTTGTTTAATCAATTTTCATAGTATCACCACTTATTGATACTTCCAAAGATTTATTTGTAGTGATAGGAGCTGCCTCTACCTCAATCATCATTTTATTGATAGCTACAATAGTTTCACTTCTTATTACATTCTTATCATCACCCATAAATAGAATTGGCCTCATTTTGTTTTGTAGATAGGGTTCTAGTTTATGCATCAATTTCTTTACTTCTTCATCTTCATTCTTGCACATAGTTCTTATCATTAATTTCTAAAGTTCCATATCTTCTTCCTAAACTAGTGCCTTCTTTGCTATAAGTCTATCGTAGACTTTCTAATTGATAAAACCTTTTAATGTCTTAAAGTTTCAAGTTATTAAGTATCATATATCTCACAGTAGAGATATCAATCTGGTATTTTTCAATATCACTATACAAATCATAAAACTTATTCATCTACACAAAGTTCCCTTCATTAACAATGGTTGTGTTAATATTTTCTATCTTTGGTTTCCAGGGTTGCCTTGCTTTACCTGTTGGCTGCTTGGAAACAATAACCTTCTCTGGTTGTTTGTCTTCTTGTTCCTCTTTTTCTTCTTCATCACTGAAGTCTTTAATTTTCAAAAATTTCTTCTTTCTTTTCTATAGTCTAGTAGCTTTCTACTTAACTTTTTTTTTATTGCCTTTTAGATCCACTTGGTTGCTTGTTGATACATCAATATATGGGATGTTTTGTGTTAGAAACAATAGTCTACCAAGATAACTAAGAGAGGCGAGGGGTGGGGGGCTGAATTAGTTATCCAATAATTATCAACCTTGAATAATCTTAACCATTCAATCAAAGTAAATAGAAACCATACTAAGATGCACATACACAATTACACCAAAATTGTTAACTAGGGAAACCCTTGATCAGGGGGAAAACCCTAGTGGGAATGACGGCCACAAAATGATGTATGAATATAAATATTCCTTGTTAGAGGATGGACCCTGTTAGGAGTCTATTATAATATTTAGTACATATGAGTCCTTTTTAGGAGACTTTGAATCCCTGTTAGGAGATTCCAGCCATGTTAGGAGTTGTAGAAGGTAGAAGGACCCATTCTCCAAATAGCTTCTAGTGCAAGACCACTGACCTCACTGTCCAACTAATCTTTAAATTATTCCTTATAGAATGTTTTTCTTTATTGTACTTTAACTTCTTTCCTCTATCTTTTCAACCAAACTAATCGCTCTCAGACCTTGTAGACTAGGTCACAAACCTCAGATCCAAATATCAAACTTTAGATCTCATAATAAAACCTCAACAATGAAGTTTTCTTCACCTTCACTTTTCTTTGCCTTACACTCTTCGTGCTTCTTGCAATCATTCATACCTTCCATACATGATAAAGGAAAATGCCCTTCCTTTATACTGAATCCATAAAACAATTCTCTAAGTTGGTTATTACACCTTCTCAATTAATTATTAGAGGACCTCATTAAGAACACGTTACACTTAGCAATAACATTAATCTTTCACATTGTAACTTGAATAACTTTATGTACATGTGACATTATTATGAATGATCTTAGTTGTGTCATCTCTAGAATGTCTTCTTCACATCTTTAACCTTGGCTTCTTAGAATAACAATTCTGTTAAGAGATATAACAAGTTTACCAAAACATGCTTCCATAAACTCTATCTCAGAATACTCTTCACCAAAACTTGCATAACTTCTTCCAAATGTAATATCTTATGCTTCCAAGGTTAGCTAAATATAGTAGACACTTATTATTATCTCCCTTTAACCTCTCTTAATGAAAAAGCTCAACCAGCTATCTGTACCAACTTGATCTTTACTACCATTCTTCTGATAGATACCATAGAAAATTGCTACCTTGACATCAATGATAGACATAGTCATGAATATAACATGTCATCATGATAGTGATCTAATCATGTTTCTACAATACTCTCCCATAGAAGTATCATCAACATTCATTCTTTCAACAATCTCCCCCTTTGGCATTGATGGAAACATAGATTAAAAACATCTAGTTCCAAAAATACCAACAATAAAAGACTTTTAACCTTTCTTTTCAAATCCTCTTCATCAATCATCTTCCCCCATTGATATACCTCAATGTGTTCTATATTATCTTTAATCTCTCCCTTAAATGTACTCTATATCAAACTATTTTTCATATTGTAATCTCTCCCCCATTGACATCAATGTCAAAGATTTCAACAACCATAAATCTCTGCAACAACAGTCTCTAACTAGCTCAAGTGTCCAAAGACATTGTTCAAAATAACATCCAACAAGAGTCCTAGATGACTCTTTCCATCATAGATACTCCCCCATATAGGAAGCATCAACATTCATGCTTTCAACACTCTATTCTATAAGAGTTTCTGCAATCGATACACCATATGCTTGACCTACTGACAGAGGTGTCACATACATTACACCTTGTTCACTAGTTTGTTTCAATCCAAATATTATTTTTCTAACTGCATGTGACTCATCTTCTGACATACTGGCCTCAAATAGTGTTTTCTTCATTATAATTGCAATTTTCTTATGAGATGCTTTCTCTAATGATGCCTAGTAAGCTAACTGAGTTATCTCCTCATACGGTCCAAAGTTGTACCATGCTTGATCTATTTCAAATTTCAACCTTAAATCAATATAACCAATAGCTACACCATCACTTAACTCATAACCTAAGGGATCAAGAAATGTTTCCTAAGGTTCTATTGCTTCAATATAAGTTAGGTCTGTATCCACCATAAAACATATATCATTCTTAAATCTGTCAACAATTGCAGGGGCAATTATGAATCTCTATTTCATATAATTCTAAAATATCCTCATAATTAGATTTATGCTATCCAAGGTTTTCTCTACAAGATTCCTTCTACACACATCCTTTATCTTGTCCATAGTGCATCTTTCACTGCTCATAATATCAGTAATTGATAGAAATGAAAATCTCTTAAGTATATGAAAGAAAATATGATTAATTAGAGACTAGAATCTAAATACGCCATTCTTAGTTCCCTTAATCTTCTCCAAATTATCAAGGAGTTGTACTTTCATAATCTCACTTAAATTTACTTGATCCTTCTCAATGAAAATCTTATAGGTTGCATAGATAAAACCTACTAATAACTCATCACTCTTAGAACTTGCACAAATAGAATATGCAATGATTTTTCTCAAGAATCTCACATCATGTTGTCTAATGGTCCTAATCACCATTGCCTTACCATTATAAACTCCCTTAGTATAACTTTCAACCTTTTTCTTAACTAGTTTCTCGCCAATTCGTACACTGCCTTGTTTGCTAAGACTAATGACCTCAAGAATACGGCCAACAGAGATGTCAACTACATCTTCTCCCATCCAAATATTTCCATTATGAATTCTACTTAATATAATTCAAGTCCACTCTTTAGTATCAAGTTCATGTTAAAAGTGATATCTGACTGTCTAAATCCTTTAAATGCTCATATCTAAGCTTAATAGTCATATCATGATTGAAAACAATTTATATATCCATGTTCATAAACTCACTTCTAATAGTTTCAAACTTACTACACAAGTAGCTTCCTACATCTTCCAAGTAAACTACATTGTCTAGAGTAATTGATCAAGTTGAATTAGGGTTTTCCTCTAGGGTTTTTACAGGAGAAACCTTTAATTTGGGTCTCTCAACATTGTGAACTACTACAGACATATCCATGATTACACCAAATAGAATTTTGTTGAAGAATTTCTATGCAAAAAATGATAAAATACCTTTTTCAAAGTAGGGTTTTGCCAATTTTATTTTGGGTGTTCTAAGCTTCTGAGATTATCACAATATGGAAATAATCAAGTTCATACTTTATTTATTCAGCTAGAACTTGCATTAATTGCATATTTTTCCAAATCAAAAAAGTTGTTAATTTCATTTTGAAATTAAATATCTGCTCAAGATTTTATGTCTGATCTTCAAATGCTATCTGAGGTTCACCATAGCTTCCTTTCATCATGATAATGCTCCACAAAATTTGTTGTAGAAACATAGATTTCATCTTCTAGCACATAATGAACTTTCTTTGTTGTAATAGTAGCTCTCATTTCCTTCATAACTTGTTTCATTAAGCTCTAAATTGCAAGTGAGATTAGCTACAATCCAAAATCATCAAGATACATCTTCTCTCAACCTTGCTACTCATAGCTCGATCTCTAAATGAAGTTTTAGATTCTGGTGTTGTAAACAAGATTAATTCAAATTGGTTGCATCAAACTCGATTGTTGACTTCAATTTTCCTATCTCAACATAATCTAACTTTTCCTCTAAAATATCAAATCCCTTTACAAATGCCTCATTAAGTTCTTCTTGAAGTTCACTAACTACATTTGTTTGATCTTCACTGGCTTTCTTAGTTTTAGAGTTACTCTCATCATTTCTTCTATCATTTTTGAAGTTTCTTCAATTGTTGCTTTTATTTTTGAAGTTTCTTTCATGATTCCTTCTATCATTTCTGAAGTTCCTTCCATTGTTCCTTCTATCCATTCTATAGTACTTTTCTGTATGTCTAAAGTTGTTGCATAACTGTCATACCAAGTTTCTGCTTCTAGGATTTTGTTGATCAATAGGTGGTTGAAGATTCCGGTCTACGTGTCCAAAGTTGTTACACTTATAACACAAGATATGCTTTCTTTCTTCATAAGATCTTCTTTCTCTTGATGTCCTTCTATTAGATCTTCTTCTATTTGTAGGATTAGTATTTCCAAACATTCTACTATTTCTTCTATCATTATCATATTTAGGTGTCTTAAAATCAATTGTATTATGACCAATACCATGAAAATTAATACTAAAATTTTGGAACATGATTAAATGACTTATTTGTACAATCTCTTTTCATATGACCAATCTCATTACATAAAAAAACACTTACCTCAAAATTCATACCTGGTATCCTTAGGAGATTTCACTTGCTTAGGCTCATCCAATTTCTTAGTTTCCTTCTCTTGTCCAACTTCTTTGGATTTATCAAAAGATTGACTGGATTCAATCTTATCATTAGATTTCTCTTTCTCTTTTAGATATGATCTATTTTTAGGTTTGTTTGCAAGCATATTGAATAGGTAACCAAGACTAACCTTATCATAGGTAGGTCTCTGTGTTGACATTGATTCATGAAGCTTTTCTCTACTAGTATAAAGCTTTTCAAGTTGTTGCTTCCATTGAGTTAGTTCACCTTTCACAATAGTGTTGTACTTATGAAGTTCTTCATGATCTTCTTTTGATGTTTCAAATTCAAATGTCTTCTTCACTAGATTCACTCTAAGATTTGAATTTTTAGTCTTCAAATTAGATTCAACTTTTCTAGGATCGTTATTCAAACTCAACTTTAGAGAGGTAATCTTCAATTCATGCTTCAAGATCTTGTACTATGTTTTCAGTTTTGAATATTCATCATCACCAGTTTTAGATTCAGTAGATTTGGGCTTGGATTTAAGATGTCCAATCTTGTCCTTCAATTGTCCAATGTATACTTTGGAGTCTTCATATATATCCTTCATCTTATCTCTTTCTTCAATAAGGAGATCATTTTTTTCAAGTGCTTCTTCAAGGTTCTTTATCAGTTGTTCCTTATCCATAGTGATCTTACTCAAGCTATTAAACCTCTTTTAAGCAATTGTGCTCTGATACCAATTGTTAGAAATAGGGAATACTAAGAGGGGAGGTGAATCAATATTCTATAAAAAAAATTGCCAACTAGATATTATTTATTACTTTGAACCATGCATAAGAAAGTAAACAAGTAATGTTGAATAGTCATAATAACCATGCATAAAGAGAACTCATAACACCATAGTTTGTTAACTAGGGAAACCTTGGCCAAGGGAAAACCCTAGTGGTGATGATACCCACTAGATGATGTACTAATATAAATGTTCCTTGTTAGAGGATGGACCCTATTAGGAGTCTATAAAAGGATTCAATACATAGAAGTCCATGTTAGGAGACTTTGAATCCCTATTAGGAGATTCCAACCCTATTAGGAGTTGTAGTATAATGGATGCAAGAAGAACTCACTGCCCAAACATGCACATCCAATTACAAGAAGAACTCACTGCCCAACCAAGTAATTAATCCTTAAGTATATAGATGTTGTACCTTCTTTCCAGCTAATCTCTGACCTCAGCTCAATCTTAGATCACAAGATCACTTTTGCATATGATACAAAACTTTGCATTGGTATATAACATTACTTCACATTCAATCACATAATTCACATATCACTTTCCAAATGACTTCACAAGATGTCTTTGCATAAATACCATGCCTTTACACAAATTGTTGTTGGGTCAGCTAGGACCACAATATACTTTTCCAACTTAGAGTAAACATCTAGGATATCGACCCTAATTGGTCAAGTAATTATTTTGTAAACAAAATAATTCCTTTATCTTTAATTCTGCTATTCAATTCACTGGTAAATCATGAATATCTATTTTCCATACTGTCTGTATTAATGTCCAAGGTTATACACATCATCATCAATATGTATATTGTTTCCATCTAACCTCTGTCTCATATATAACATCATATAAACAAGTTATACATCAAAACAATACACTGTTGTAAACTAGTTTCATACTTAAACAATTTTCGAAGTACCAAAAGCTAAGTATCTTTATTTTTGAGGTTTTCTACAACATGTTCATCATGTGTTGCCATTAATGATAATAATTACATCATTACATATAGCCAATTGTCAACAGACCCTTCTTTCAAAGAGGACTCTTGGGAAAGTGTCCCATTAATCATCTTTGACCTTATGAGGTGGCTTGACCAACCCCAATATAATAGGGAAGGTGGCAAGGAGTTTGTCACCTAGAGACATGTGTCCCAAAGACCAAGTCATGTGAGGGAAATTGTACCTATGACTCACTCTTTGAAGACACATGCCCTTTTTTGACTCCATAAAAATAGGACATGTGGGTGTTGACACATAGAGTTAAACAATAACTAATTAAAATTAATTATTTGTGCAAAGGTGAGGTGTCATTTGACATGGACTAGATAGGTGGAATAGGAGACTTAGTCACTTAGGTGAGTGTGTTAATAATATAGGTGAATTAACATAATAAATTAATTTTTATTTTATTTTAAATTATTGGTAATGAGTCGAAGAATTGAGTATTACTTATTTATTTATTATTTTTTGTTAAAATTAATTATTATTATGTATTGAGCTTGAGTTGACTTGAACCTATGACCTTCTCATATGAGAGGCTCACAATCTATCATTGTGTTGTAGGCTCTTGCATAATAAATTAAATAATTTATTAAAGCTATTAAAAGAAAAAATAATTTATATATATATAATTGAATTAACCTATTAAATTAAGTAATTTAACAACATTAATAGAAGAATGACATTAATTAAATATTAAAATATCTAATAAATTACCATGACACTTTTTAAGTGTATACCCATCTATAACTATACAACACTTGACTCTTAATACAAAAAACATACCAATCCAATCTCTCCATTGATAAAACTAAGAGCATTATCAAGAATAAGAGATATGTTGGCATCAATGATAAAACATCAATGTTAGCACATAGAATGCAACAATCCAAATAATATTTTACAATAATTCCAATAGGCTATAATCTCAACTTGCCCCTTCAATGTCATTTATTTCTCTAAAATGATAAATATTGGGTTTACGACCCATGAAATTTTCCACCAATGAAAGGGACATAAGGGAGATATTATAGTCAATCACTAGATCTAGTACAAAGATAGCATACCTTCCAAAAGTTGGATCTAAAATGTTATTAACTTGAGGAGACATTGACTCTATATTAGGTTTGATGCCAAAGAGGAAGGACCAAGGTTGTTTCTTAGCTAGAGTACAATCCAAGGCCCACAACATACCTCATGTCACATGGCCCAACAACCCCTTCTAGCTCAATGGAGTCCCTCCCATCATGTGGGTCCCTGTCTTCAGAATCCATACTTCTCTTGTTATCAAATACCTTTTTTTGTGTTTGATCATGCATGTCATGCATATGCCTATGAACCTCCAACAATTTGAATCACTTGATTCCTTGACTCAATTCCTAAACTCCTCATTTGAAATCCCAAAAATATATGTTTAATCTAACTTGGGTTGATCAAATGAAGAATTGTGAGTTTGATGCTTATATTCCTCTTACTTTCATATTTTGACTTCTTTTACAAAATAGGGTTGTACTTAATATTCATCATTGGAATTAATTTAATTGATATTGGTGAATTGCATGTGCATTTTTAGTCTTAAAATTAAAAAATACAAAAAAAATAGTATTATCCAATTTTTTGTTTCCAGTTTCTTCAAATTTAGAACCAACAAAGGCCTCCTTGTATTCACATTATCTTTAGCTTAGTTCAACCACACAATTGTACCATGACCACAAAGAACCTTTAGAGTGACTTTGTTGTTCTTTCAAGAGAGGGGTTCACATTACATCTCCTATTGTTACATAATGTAAATAGATGCTTAGTAAGACCAAATCAAAAAAAATGCAAATTGGGGTAAGGAAGCACATGCACCTACATATAGTGGATGCTTGAATAAATTTATTCTTTCAAGGAAGACACAATAAATATTGGAAATTAAAGATTTTTTAGTGCACTGAAAAAATCAATAGTTTTTTTTTCTAAACTACTTTTTTGTATTCCATTTCAAGAAAAATAAGATAAAGTTGTACAAGTTTTAGAAGTTGAACATTGAAAACTCATTAGTTCACCTATATTATCTTTTTATTTTCAATTTTAAATTGTAAAATGATTTTATGATGAAATAAATCAAACTAGTCAAGTTACTTGTAACTTATTTATTGAATATTTAATATCTGTGTTTGGCTAAAATAATTGGGTTCTCTTGATTAGATGCTCATATTTGTTCTACACTGTCTAGTATTAAAGAGGTTGGTCAAGTGAGACTAAAGAGTTTAACTAAAAGATATTTTTGGTGAAAGTGAAAAAAAGAAAAGCCATCCTCAAATCTAAAGAATATAGAGTGTGTGACTTCATTTCAGTCCCCTAGTGGAAGTTAAAGAAAAAGTGAGTTTGTTGTAAGTAGGATATGTGAGTGGAGAAGAACGATTGAGTCTCTAAGGTAATTGATAGATAGGAAAAATATGAGTTTTGAAGGGGTGAAATGGGTTTTAAGAACTTATGATAATGTCATTAATCTTTGTGAAGAATTGGGAAAGTTCCAAGGTAGCTTAGGAATATTGGAAAGAAATATTCAAGTTGAAGAAAAAAGGTTGAAAGATACATATGGAATGGAAAAAATCCCCTTGAAAGAAGACAATTTAAACACTTAGGAATAAGGAGCATTGAAGGAGAAGAATGTGAAGGTAGCCCACACAAGTGAAAATGAAACACATTAAATTAAGAGGAAAATGAGTTAAGAAAATAAAAGAGAAAATAGGAGAAAATAACCACTACAAATGTCATTTTGTGAATGAAAGTAGAAAGTGTGTAGGAGTCAAGAGCACCTCCATAAATGAGATACAAATACATAAAGTTTAGAAAATGGACATAGACAATCCCAAATTTGATATAGGAGTTGATGAGGATGCAAATGATTTCCTACCAAGATAAGAGATTAAAAAATGAAAAACAAAACCAAGAATGATATTTTTCACAAATGAAGATATTGTGTTGATAGATCATGAGGAGGTTGAGAAAAATTTAAAAAAGACAAAGATGTTGATGGTGATAGAATAAGAGTGGCTTAAAATATAATTCATAGAAACAAAAATATAAGCCTCATAGTGAGGGATGGAAAGATGAATATTGTAACAGATGATAACATAGGAAAAATCATAGTACTAAAAAAAGAAGTAAATTTCACATTTTATGATGAATTTAATAAAAAAAAATTGATAGGTAATGGGTTGAAGCCTAGATTATTTATTGAAAATAATTATTATTGGGTGTTAAGCTCGGGTAGAATCAAACCCAAGAAATTTAAAATGAGAGGCTTACAGTTTACCATTGTGGTGTAGGCTTTTGCCAAATTTGATACTAATATTTAGCTAATACTTTCTTAATCAATTAATTTAAAAAAATGGTCTATCTTTAATATTTTATGCAATTTAACATACACACCCTCTCGATGTTTTTTTCCTCTTTCTTCCACCTAATCATTTAAAGTTTTTCTTCAATTAATTGATTAGGCTAAGTAATCTCTTAACATTTTTCAATTTTTAATCCCCCACTATTGAACAAAGGGCTTTTATTTATTTTTTAATATGTTTTCCATCTAAATTAAAAATAAAATAAAATCCCTAATCTCTTAAGAGGAGACATGTTGCCTCTCCTTCTCCCTATGATCATTTTTTCTCAACTCCTTTTACCTTGCATCTCCTTTTGGACATTTGTACAAATAATACTCCTTATATACTATAATAATAGATAGATAGTATGCAAAGAGCATCCACATATAATTGTTATTCTATATCATTGGAGTACATCCACATACAATGTATAACACTTTGAGTTTATTTTCTAGATTCTTTTTTGTATATATAATTTCTTTACTTTTGAGTTTCTTTTATTGGAGCTTTTGAGTTTTATGTATTGTATCAATTTCATTATTTAAAATTCAAATAAGGGTTTTATGATAAGATTGAAAATAATTAAGCTTAACACAAATGTAGAAGTACAAGGTTAAAATTATAAGAAATATCATAAATATGAATTCTATCTACTATCAAGTTTTATGCCTTATATTGACCTAAAATGAATGCACAAAATGATAAAAGATAGTATTTTTTAATATTCTTCATATGGTTGAATAGATGGATGACACATAAGATAGCATCATATGGAGGACTGAGATTGATTCTCATGTATGAGAGTGAGAAGATGAGGGTGGCATCATGTGATTAGTACACATGATTTGAGCATTTATAGAGGACGAATGAAGGATAAAGATTTGATGGAAGTTGTGATGGGTGGTGGAGATTGAAAAAGTCCTTTTGGAACCTTATACAAAGTTGACCTCTAATTATTTTAATCAAGATTTGGTAGAGGAATGTGCAACTAATTAATTAGTTGACCAAATCTATTATGTTTATACAATTAACAATGTGGAGAATTTTAGATGAATTAAAAAAAATATTGACTCCTCATTTTATTAATGAGTCGATGTGGAAAATGATTAAATTAATCAACTAAAAGTGATTTATTTAATTAAGGTGGGAATATTAGAAAAATATATCAAATTAGTTAAATTAGTTGAATAAATAAAAGTACTTTATTTAATTAATGTTGGATAAAATGTTAGATTGATTAATTGTGTAATTATGACAAGTGTACAATTAGTATTATAACATTTATATGAGTGACTGGTGATCAACGGAAATGTGTAGAGTAGATTTGGTGTGACAATACCTAAGAGTGTACTAGATTTTAAAAAAATTAATTAAAATTCAAAATCTTATTATTAATAATTGTATTACTAAGGGATCAGTTAAATTAATGACCTTGTTGTTTAATTTAGATTATTTGGTGGTAATGATATTAAATTATTAAAAAATATTTTAAAAGCATATAAGTAATACCAATATACTTTAAGTACTCATAATATTATTGATAAAAATAATCATAATAGTAAAACCATAAGTAAGTCTACTACTAAAGACCTTTGTATTAGTTATAACAATAATATTAAAGTGTTGATTCAATAATAAAAATTATTTCTCAATTGTCAAAAATATTTTATAACAATTGTCAACTACTCAAAATTAACAAAATCATCAAAAGATTGCAATTCAATTGGTGAAGATGATAGCCTATTCTTTGATTATGACATCCATGGAAATTTAGACTCTTAAAGACACTATTAGATCAAGTTTCAATGATGAATGACTTTAATAGACTAGATACAACAACTTATAACAGTGTAATAAAAACTTTTACTTTCGATATACATTTACTCATCATGATATAATATAATTATTCAAAATATAAAAATATAATAATGTTGAAAAATAATCCATTTATTTTTATCCACACTTCTTATGACCCTTAGTTTATTCTAATTTTTTTAAAAGCAACATGACCCTTAATTTATTGTATTGCTTTATTTTATAAGATCTAGATAAAGATGGTGTAATCTATTTCCCACACACAAGTCTAATTATGACTCACCTTTTTAGTACTAAGCTCTAATCATGACAATTTCTTTAGCTACATACACCTCCAACTTGGCCAACATACATTGCTTGAGTCATGGGCGTACTCATGTGACCACATCAACTTGGGTGTATGGAATTCACCCTTTTGATGGAGCCATTTTAACACTTGAAAAATCCTTTACATTGTTAGAGGGCAAGGGCAACCCAATTACAGGTGTGTAAAGTATGTAGGAAATAGCCATTTGCATGCAACACATGTTTTTGAGTACAAGTATGTCATAAATCAATTATATTCAAGTAAGTTTATTAACTACAAAAACCTTTATGACAAACACATTTAATTCATATGATTTAGTTGGTCCATTGGTAAAATTCTTGAATTGTTCAAAAAGAGATTTTAGTTTCAAGCTTATAGGGAGATGTATAGTGAAAAGAGGAATAGTATATTTGGTTGCATTTAATATTTAAATATATATTTGATTAATTTTATTAATGGATAAAAGTTTAAATTAAAATATTGTATGGAATTATTTGACCACGTCAACTTGGGTGTATGGAATTTACATGGAGCCATTCTAACACTTGAAAAATCCTTTATGTTGTTAGAGCACAAGGGCAACCCAATTACAGACGTCTAAAGTATATAGAAAATAGCCATTTGTAGTTTGTAGGCACCACATGTTTCTGATTACAAGTATGTCAGAAACCAATTATATTCAAGTATGCTTATTAATTACAAAAACCTTTACGCCAAACACATTTACCTCATACGATTTAGTTGGTCAGTAAAATTCTTGAATTTTTCAAAAATAGATATTAGTTTCAAGCTTATAGGGAGACGTAAAGTGAGAAGGGGAATAGTATATTTGGTTGCATTTAATATTTAAATATATATTTGATTAATTTTATTAATGGATAAGAGTTTAAATCGAAATATTGTATGGAATTATTTGAATTAGTTTAATGACAGTGAATTGAGAATTTAAAAATTTTAATCTTTTAAGAATTAAAGTATGTATGTAGTGTTGGTAGACATGATTTAGTTTTCTACATGTAAAGAATATAGATTGTTTGATATTATAATCTATAATACTATTTATACACTATTATGTTATAGCACAATCAGATGCCTTCCATATATAAAATAAGTAATCCACTATACTATAAACCATAACCATTTGGATGCCCACATGTAATGCAAGATAGGAAGCTTGATATTAACCATTTATATACCAATATGTTCTAGTGCAATTAGATGCCTTCTTAATGTGATACCAACTAGATAGTTTGATATACTATAAACCATAACTACTAATACACCTACATGTGATACAAGATAGATAGTTCAATATGACCATTTGTATGTCGACAAGTGATTGATCTCTTTTAATACAATTGCATGATTTCTAAATGTGATGCAAAATAGGTAGCCCAATAGACTATTTAATTTGACTCCTATATAGTATGACTATTTATATGCCTACATGTGATACAATATATATGGTATGATATATTATAAGCAATAGCGATTTATATGCTTACAAGTGACACAAGTTAGGTTGTTTGATATACTTTAAGCCATAGCCATTTATTTATTGATCTCTTGTACCACAATTAGATGTCTTATAAATGTGATACAAAATAGGTAGTCCAATATAATATGAATCACAACTAATTATATGTCTATATATTTTGCATGATAGACAACCCAATCTACTATAAGCCATAACCATTTATATACCAATTAACCATTTATATGCTTACATGGGATACAACATAGGTTGTTGGATGTACTATAAGCAATAACACCATTTATATACTAATATGTTGTGGTATTATTAGATGTCTCTAAACAATAACCATTTATATGCCTGCATGTCATACAAAGTAGGTAATTCAATATATCATAAGTCACAAACATGTACATATACTTATCTCTCTAATGTAGCACAATTAGATGCCTTTTAAATGTGATACAAAATCGGTAGGTCCCATATACTATATACCATTATTATTTATATGTCTATAGATGATAGAAAATAGATAATCAAATATATTATAAACTTAACCACAGTACTCTTGACCTAACTTTGAAGTGCAATTAGGGGAAGAGCATTAGTACCCGAACCCTAACTTCACACACTTGTAGAGCCTAAAATCTCCTTCAAATTTCGTTAATTTTTATTTGATTGTCTTTATATGCGAGTTGATACCTTTAAAAATCTTTCTTAGCTTCTAGGTACTAAAGAAACTTCATGTAGAGATCGTCTAGTGTGAAAGGGTCAAAAAGTTGTCCTTACAAAATGACACTCGATAGCCCCTCAAAGATACGCCAAGAGCCCTTCACTCAAAACTTGTCAATACTCGTGAACAATTTTTCTAGTAGTTGTGCACAAATATCTCAGTAGTGGCACACAAAGAATATGTCTAAACAACATACTAAAACACATATCTTACCAAGGTGGACACTTTGTAATTTTCAAAATCTTGTTATATATGATATACAGTTTAGTTGACAAATTTTCTAGTAGTTGTGCACAAATGTCTCAATAGTGGTGCACATAGAAACTATCTAAACAACAAACTAGAATACGTATCTTACCAAGTGAATTTCAAAATTTGCTATATGAAATGCAATTTAGTTGGCTACGTAATCAATGTGTACAAATGAAACAATCAACCAATCATAAAAGCTAAAATATAATTGACTATTGTTTCCCCTATCATCATTTTTCAAACTTAAAAAAAATTAATAATTAAGAAGTCAAATACACCAAGAATGTATGATTAATAAACACCTTTGATTACTAATACTCTAGATGTCTCCAATACTATACAACATAAAGAAGCCGCTTAATCCAAACTCTAACCTCCCACGTTAACCTCCTCTCAGCCAGGGATGTGACTAGTTCCCCCTAACCGACGAGGGCTAACTAACCACATTTGTCCTTGTGTCTGGATTCGCGTGGAGCGAGTAAAGAGCGCGTACAGCTATACGAATAGTTATATTTTTTCTCTCTTTTTCGGTCCAAGCGTCGCAATTATATCCTCCAATATCTCTCCCCTCTTTATTTTTGGCGCTACAAAGCAGTAAATGAAAAGAAAGGGAAAGGGCTCCATCCTTCTGACGATCTCGATCTGATCAGTCAGAGATCCTTACAACTCCCACCTCATTCTGCTCCCCCCTTTCTCCGATTCCTCCACCTCATCCTCTGATCTTCTTTTCTTTTCCTTCTTTTTCCACTCCCCACCCCTCATCACTCATCCCCATCGGCGCCATTAGAGCAAGCTCCGAGCTCTCAAGGAGGCGAAGTCGGCGCGATTAGGGCAATCCTTGAAGCGCAGGGAGCAGAGATCAGGGATTTCAAGTGAAGCTTTCAGATGGAGAAGGAGAAGGAGAGAGTGGATCCGGCCTTTCTGCCGACCGTTTCTGTCAAGGGTTTGCGCTTCGGAGGGCAGCTGATGATCAAGAACTTCAAAGTTCGGCGAGCGACGCCGCTGGAATTCAGCCGGTTGCTCTGTACGGCGGCCGAATCGCACCCCTTTCCGACCACGGCTGCCTTTATTCCGACGAATTTCTCCATCCTCGCGCAGCATGCCTGGCGGACGTTAACCCTAGGTCTGGGAACGAAGAAATCCAAGGTCGTTGTTTTCGTGTTCGAATCGGAGCAGCTGAAATCCATGGTGGAGCGCGTGTGGCCGCTGGAGATCTCGCTCGGGGAGGTCAACAAGAAGCTCATCCGAGCCCTCCCGGGCTGCGAAATGGCGCGATTTAAGTTCAGAAAGGGTTGTATTACCTTCTATGTCTATGCCGTTCGTCGCCAGGGCAGCATTGGCTTTGCTAGGTCGGAGGATTTGAAGCATATTTTGCAGAGCATCGTTGCACTCAACGATTTCCTCGACCACACCGCCATGCTTGCTACTCCTCACCAGAGGTCCATCTCCTACTCCATGCCAATGGCTGTTGCACATTAAATCTTCTGTCTCGGATCATTAATTAATTACATTGTTCTGTTCTCTTCTGTTATACTGCCCTTTCTATACCATTTTTGTTATCTTATCTCCGATCTATGGCGTGTAGATTTTTCATTAACATGCTCAGAATTCTAGATTCTGTCTAGCTTAGATATTGGTTTGTACTGAGAAGAAATCATTCCAGTCGAGTCTTTCTCTTGATCTGTCCTCATTTTTTCCCCCTTTCTCTACTGTAAATACAAAAAATCATGATGTTTTCATGTGATAAAATCTGACAGATGCCTGGTCTTTCATTAACATTTTCAGAAATCTAGGTTACTATTTAGTTTACAAATTAGTTTGTACTGAAAAGAAATCGTTCCAGTCGAGTCTTTCTCTTGATCTGTCCCCTTTTTTTCACTTTCTCTACTGTTAATACAAAGAATCATGTTTTCATGTGATAAAATCTGACAGACTAACAGTCTCAAACTTTTAGTTTACTATTTAGTTTAGAAACTGGTTTGTAGTGAGAAGAAATCATTCCAGTCTAGTCTTTCTCTTTTATCTGTCCTCTGTTTTTGTGTTCCTCAGTCTGCTGCAAATGCACAGAATCATGATGTTTTCATGTGATAAAATCTGATAGATGCTTTGCCTTTCATTATTGTGATGGGTAATTACTGGATTCTTTGGATGCTTCTGCTTTTCACTGTACAAAAATGTGAATTAGATTCGTTGAAGTGTTGTCATCCAAGCGGTCAATTCTACCATCTGTTTGAAAAATACAGAGGCATTTGTCTTGCTGGCAAACCTCCATAAACGTGGATGTTTTGATGGTAATTAGGTGGAATTGGTGGTTAGCTGAGCAGATTAATGTAATCAGAATAAGAAAGTAGAGCATAAATGGACAACGCCTATTTAAGAATGTTATCAGTACTTTTGGCTATATGAAGCTAAAGTCTCTCAGAGCTCAATGAATGCATGGCCCACACAGGAACTGGGGAAAAGGATTATGGACTACTTTAGCTTAGATTTTTTCCTTAAAGTAAATAATTGTAGAGATTTTTATTATTTTGTGTGATTGGCAGTTTTTTTTTTTTTTTAATCCAGTATTTTTTGTGGGAGTTGAACATGAAACATGTGCATCCAGGGGTATTTTATCAATTAGTTTGCGAGTTTTTATACAATTGATTTGTTTATTTGATGTGTTTTGTCAATACCTAAGGTACAACTCATAATATTTGTCAAATTGATATATGATCAAATAAAGATTATGTTTGAGGAGATTACAATTTTAATTTAAATAGTTAATATTTAGAAGTTAATTGTTCAGTACTATTGGCAGGGTCTTATGTTGCTATTACTAGCAGCTGTTGCTTAACATTTTTGAACAATATAAATAATTTATAGAGCCGGTGGAAAAATAATAGCCGGTGGCTTCTTAGATAATATTTGGCTTATTTTCAGTTTCATTGAATAATATATTTAATTAAATTCTTATCTGCATTGTCATAAAAAAAGGAAAAGAAAAAGATGTAGACAAATAATAAATAGAAACTGTACAATAAGGTGAAATCACATGACGACCTTTCCAAAATTTATTGAGACAAACTATATAAAAAGAGGAGAGGTCCCCTTTTATCCTTAAAGAGGGAGAGAAGGGAGGGTCCCCTCCACATTGAATGGTGATGGAGGTATCCTATTATAGTTAAGGAGAAATATTTAGAAATCGATACATATTAATCCCCTCTTTTCTCGCTCATCTGAAAAAAAAATCGTCACCCTTGCAATCAACTTTAAAATTGATACAGCTGTAATCATCACAAAAAAGTTTGAAATAATAATCTAGACATGATAATAAGAATTAAAATGGACCTATCTATATGTTTACGTGTATATTAAGTAAATTGTTTTTCTTAATATTAAAATATTCTTAGACGTGACTGCCTTTGTTGTTTAGTGGTCTTGATACACATTCAAAAAAAATCGAGTTAAAATAAGTTAAAAAAGAATATTTAAGGTTAAGTTTGTTGAGGCAGGTTTGACCGTATAAAGATATTATAAACTTCAAAAGCATAAATTGTTTTCATAATAATTTATGACTATTCGGTTGTGGCCAGTTGATGTTCCTAGATAGGAACAAGCCTTCAGAAAATAATAATCTGAATTTAGATTAATTAAATATAAACTGATTTATATTTGATAAGTAAGAATTTATATGACGTAGGGTGATATATACAAATTAAATGTAATAATAGTTCTAGCCTTATATGTTTGTTGTTTTGTAATTTAAATAATTTTATATTAAAAAATATATTTGTGGATTATATTTTGTTTTAGAATTAAAAAATGTTTGTATTGTTGTAGTTTAATTTTTATAGCAATGGACTTCATAGAATTTGATCACGCAAGTTCATCCTTTGTTATGCATTCTTCAAAGAAACATTTAAAATAGAGGATTTATTTTTTACGTGTAGCTTTTTTAATACGAGAGCGAGCAAATGAGATTAAATACCATTTGCAACTATCATATGAGAGTGAAGAAAACAATGTTAGAAAAAGTATGCCTATGTAGAAAATGGTAATATGATTATAAGGAGTAAGAGGCTCTATTATGTCGTGTTCATTATGTATTAGCAACAAAGTATATGCTCTTATAGTTTATTGCATTTGTAAGATCCAAGAAATTGAAAGAGGAAAATAATACATGAATTGTAAATGGCAATTAATTATGTAGACATGTAACATGTAAATAATAATTTTAAATGAATGTATTGTGAAATTGTGACAAACATGTGGGATGAAGATGGTTTCAAGGAAGGTAGTAGCTTCAAACATGTGTAATGAGGAGGGTGATGTGACCCTTGATGGCTAGAAGCGTCCATATACACATTAGACACTTGCAAATGCACTTTCCTCATTAGTACAACATGATCATACACTATATAGGTAAGGTAATAGGAGCCTAATAGTGAAAAATATAGATACGTAACATTACATGCAGTTGATTTAAAATGTGGGAGAGGCTCACAATGTCTTTGATGTGACACAAACCTAAATAAATAATATATCATGGAATCATCCAAGACAATAAGATGATTGTGAAAGCACATGTAAGATCATTCTTATTTTTATTAAGTTTTTGCCTTAGGGTCTGAGAATGTCAATGTCATAGATGTCCATGAATCATGGCATAAATGATAAATTAGTGAAAATAAACAAATGATCATAGAACACGTCATTTCGCATAGAGAAGTAACATAAATCAATGTAGTCATATCTAGATGCAATGGACGCAAAGGAGAAACAATGATAATGATCTATGTTTACACATGAAAAATTGGCTAGATACGCTTTGGTAATGTGTCATCATTAATAAATTTAATCAGATCCATAAGATTAGTTTAAGTATCATAGGTCTTAGGACTTATGATTCACAAGTTACAAATTTTTACTTTGATATATGAAGAGGTTGGATAGAGAATTTTCACTTTCATTGGCACTTACACCCTCCATTGATAAGTGCATTCAAAGTGTAAAGTGAGATTCAAACATGATTGTTGTTAGAAGTAATGGGCCCATGAGGAGAGATTCCATATGAGTAAGGATTGAATGGGTTGAAATCCGGAATGAAATCACTTGAATTGAAAGAATAACACATATGACACCAATATTTTTATGTGGAAAAACAAATGCGAGTAAAAACCATGATGAAAATCACTCATTATATGAAAATTGATTGCAATGCTTTAGCCCATAGGCTGAGGATCTTGTTGCTCCTATATAGAGTTACAAACTGAAGTGCACAACCTTAGAGTGAGATACAAGGATTACTTATCACTAAATTTCACTTTCTTCAAGGCAAGTTGTAATAGTGATGACTACAAAAGAATTATTGTGATACATCTAAAGAGAAGTTCATTCTCTAAAATGTTGATTACAATTCATTGTTCATACATTTGAACTTAAATTAATTGTTGGTTGTTTGCACATTCATACCTTCATAGTTCACAATATCATATGCAATCATACACAAATAATGTTTAAATTAAAGAACACTGAGAGGGGGGATGAATCAGTGTTCTACAAACTTTAACTTTGTTAACCTTAACTTTGTTAACCTTAACTTTGTTAACCTTAACTTTTAACCTCTAAACACATATAACAAAGAGTGAGATGAAAGAACATCACATAAGAAACCACAAAAACAACACCAAGATTTTTAAAAGTGGAAAGTTTATTAAGGGAGAAAACCACGGTGGGGATGAACCCACAAGATGAAAAATATTCTAAAGAAGTCTTACAATAGGGAATGCACATGCATTCAGACACACTTCCTAGAGCTCATTGCTCAAAATGAAATATGCTTACTGCTTATAAGACAATTAAAATGTTACCAAAGCATTTGAACTGATGGACAACATATACTAATGCTAAAAAAATTATGATTAAGTTAATTACATTGATTTCATACACTTTATGGCTCACTTCTTTGTTACATTGTCATGTTCTAATTTATACCAAAAAACCTTATCTTACGTGCATTAAGCTACACAAAATCAACATGTCACACTATAGATCCCAAAATGATCAAAGATGTCAATCTTATATATTGATAACAAGAAATTAGATCAGATGCATGCCAACTCATGAAGACTTAAAAAAAATTCAAATATGTACATGATATCACTACAATCCAAATACAAATAGCAATGCATACCAAATAATTGATCACACACTATCACATATGTCAGCTAAATATTTTGAATCACAAAACACAATTACCAAAATCGTTCCATTAGATCCACATTAGGATCAAGCTACGCAAGTATGTTGTTTTCACTGTTTAACCAAAAATTGAAACACATGCTTCTTACACACAATTTACTAGCAAACATCAAAACTATGAAATAAGATAATCCAAACATCCAGCAACCTTCCCTTAGGTCCATGACAAAAATATTGATCTAAGAATAAGGATGAAAGAAAATATATATTCTTTGTTCTTTGGCAAACTTAGAAGAAATTGTCAGTTTGACTCTCGATATAACCAAATGGTGCCATGTGGATGGGTAAATAGACTTGAGTTTCCATCAATGGAAACACTTGAGAACCCCTATAATCTCCCTTGGAAACAATCCCCCTCTTTGACATTGACGACAACATTTAGTTTAAAAGGATTAATTGTCAAAATCAATACCACATATGCATGCATATACTTCCTCTATTATTGGTACATCGCTATATAATTTTTTCACTTCCTTACACTCCCCCTTTGACATTAGGAAAAGGTAGGAATTTTTATATGAAAATTTAGATGACATGCACAAATAAACTCCTTTGACTTAAATCAACTTAAATATATCTACAAAAATGCTCTTCAATAACACTAAATCATTGTCCCAACCTCTCTTGAGACTCCAAAATTGAATTTGATGGTAGAAGAGATATGATTTCATTTTTGCAACTTGAAGATCTCAAGAGTCACTAGTGAACATGACATTCTTGGCTTCCTTTATGGCATTGAATATTGTTCAAACTTTGGACATATATGACTCTAAAGCTTACTAACTCTTAATTTTATCAAGCACATATATGACTTGACCTTATTGAGTAGTTGCAGAGCCAATGAAGGAATCAAAGAACATAGACATGTTTTCTAACTACTTCCCATTGTCCTTATTAATATTCTCAATATCCTTAGCAAACTTTTAAAATTGATAAACATTATTTATAAACAATGTCACTTTCATAAGGCATTTTGAATACTATTTACACTACTACCTACTAGTATCCTAGTATTTGCAATCATTCCCTCCAATGTAATTAATCTATAAGAATCAAATTCATTACTCATCTTTATCTTTGATGAATACTCTAAAGAATCAAAGTGAGTACTTACAAAATTTATGAAACTTCAACTATTTAGAGGGGGAATTAGATGTGTTCTTAACAAATGTAGGCATTATCTTTTCCAAAACATCAAATGCAAGATCTATCAACTCATTAGACATCCTCCATATGATATTGATGAATCTATTGGCAATATGGTCAGATAGATGTCTTGATGATTTTCATTTATGGCAACATACATTCAACATTTCATTTATGCATTTAGAGTTAGGAAATTGTCTAAGTGTTAGATAGTTTACAACAGCATAGAGAACATATGTTTACTGTATAGACAACTTGTTGAGAGTTAGCTCATGTGTAGTTGAGAAAAGCTTCATGGTAGTATCATGATCACATATGCCAATGCACATATGTGTATAGACAATACGACATGAGTTATGATTAAAATAACAGTATGAGTCTTTAACAGTGCAGAACAAAACATAGCAGAGAATTGGATTGTATAGCCTTAGGAATTATTTTGGTTATGAAATAATTACTAAGTTATGATGAGCTGACTATGTGGATATTATTCCATAAGCTATTTTATATTATGTCAAGCATGTGAACACATGAAGGCCGGCTGAGCAGAGTTTTGTAATTATGCAAAGTATAAGTAAAGATCTTATCTTGCAAAGATAAGCATGCTATCTATGATAAATGAGCAAGTGTTATGTGATACAAACTATTGTACAAAGAGCTTGAAAGATTTGCAAGCCTTATGTGATGCGAATTTTGATGTATGATCAGAACAAGTGCAAAGTACAATAGACAACAAGCATTGTATGTATATCTATTCTTGTGAAAATCTGAATTGTATAATTGCATGTTAGGGCAGTGGGCTCTTCTTGCATACATTGTATTTGTTCTACCAACTCCTAATAGGGTCAATATCCTTAACAAGATCCTATTGTTTAGTGAATCATCTAGTAGATATCATCCCCACTAGGGTTTTCCCTTGGCCAAGGTTTCCCTAGTTAACAAATAATGGTGTTATGAGTTCTCTATGTGCATGGTTATATTTACTATTCAACATTGTTGCTTTACTTTCATATGCAAGTTATAAAGTAACTAACAATATTCAGTTGTGGGAAAAGGTTTGTAGAATACTGATTCACCCTTCCTCTCAGTATTATCTATTTCTAACAATTGGTATTAGAGCCCAATTGCTTTGAAGAAGTTTAAAAACTTAAGTAAGATCCATACAAATATGGAATAATTGAAGAAAAACCTTGAAGAAGCTCTTGAGCAGGTTGACCTTCTTACTAAAGAAAGAGATAACTTGAAAGATATGTATGAAGATGGAAAAGTTTTCATTGGCAAGTTAAAAGACAAGATTGATGATTTAGAATCTAGTAAGAAATAAATTGCACATAGTAGTGATAACGATGAAGTAGGAGATCTTTAGAAGGAAAATGAGATCTTGAAACATGAACTGAAAAATCATTGAACTTGAGTCTTAAGGAAAATGGTGGCAAGAATGAACCAGAACTGAAAACTGAGAATGTAGATCTTAGATCCTAGTTAAGTCAAGTTACATCTGAACTAGATACTATCAAGATTGAACATGCTAATTTAGAAAAGTACAACATTCTTGTGAAAGGAGAATTGACACAAGATAAGCAATAATTAAAGAAACTTTATTCCAACAATGGAAAGACAGATCACTAGATATTTCACCAAAGACCTTCTTATGAAAATATAGGACTTGGATATCTGATTGGAGAGAAATCAGCCAAGAAATATGACATTAGGAAAGAACCAGATCCTATTGTAAACCCCTAAGGAAAAGATCAAGTGGTCTGATGAGGTTGAGAAAATTGATTTTTCAGAGAAATTTGATGAACCTAATTTAACAAAGCAAGTTGATTAACCTAAGCAAGGTGATACATCCAAAGAAGTTAGACATGAATTCAGAGGTAGATGTTTCATATGCAATGAAGTTGTCCATATGAAGAGAGATTGCACAAGTAAGTCTTTTAAACCTATCACTAATTTCTATTTTTATAATTGTCATGGTTATGGACATAAAGCAATAGAATGTAAGAAACATATATTTGATGGTAATAATGAGAATAGTAGAATGTTTAGGAATACTAACCCTATAAGAAATGAAAGATGTAGATCCCAAAGTAGATCCATTGATGGTGAGAAACCTAATGGTGAAAGAAAGAAGATTGTATGTTACAAGTGTAACAATCCTGGACATATTGCAAGGAATCGCAGAGCACTTGAGAATCAAAATGGAACTAATCAGAGAAGAAATGCTCTTGTATGTCAGTTATGTAATAACTTCAGACACACAATGAGATATTATAGAATGGACAGAAGGAAACATAATAGGAATTTGAATAACATAATTAACAAAAATAGAAATGATGGAAGGAATGTTAATGGTAGTGACAATAGTCAGAAGGAAGTAATTAATGAACATGTCGATGAATTCAAGGAAGCATTTATGATGGTTAAAGATCCATAAAGCTCTTATACACTTTTGGAGGAACAATTTTTCGATGCACCTAATAAGACATTGAAGTCACATATTGTTTATGACTCATACCACCTAAATTAAGCAGTTTTAGTTGTGGTAGTGCATCCGTTGGCTAGAACTGATGTTAGAGAGAGAGTTGGAAGTTTCATAGTTAACAAGAGGTTAAGGACATAAAGAGGAAGCTATGGTTAAGTTTAATGCCCTGCCCGAAGATCCTTGGAAACAAGGATTCAAATCAAGCCAAGATATTTTTTTTTCACAAGTATGAATGCACAAGACAACATCATACAGGGATCACAAAGATTGCAATGGAAGACTTCAACACAATCCCAACAACCAACGAATCTCCGAACACCACTACCCAACTGACACACCCAAACAAAATCCAACAACCACCACAACAAGATGAGGGCACAAGAAAAGACCACTCATCAACAAAACACCAAGCTGGGGTAAAATATAGAATCCCAAAATTTGGCTAAGGTTGAAATCCTAAAGCCTTGAAAATTGGTGAAGTCTGGATTTCTGAAGCCCTGGAATTTCCTAGAATCCATAACTTATCTCCGAGAGGTCTGAAACCTATCTCAAATGATTTTTCGCATATATTAAAATATATCTTAAGTCAACTTGTACTTAAACGATATATTTTAAACCCCAAGAGACTAAAACAGAAACACGAAAACTGCATTCAAGAGAAACCAACAGAATTCAAAATGCAACAGCATAGGGTTGAAGAACGCCCAAAAAGGTATCCAAAACCACTCTCAAAAAGATTGGATCACGAAGAAAAGTGCCCGTTGATGGCACACACAGGTTTTTCACAAAAATCGTGCGACACTTTTTACTAAGGGAGGGCGATACTTCTCCTTAAGGCACGCGACACTCTTCCAGTGTCGTACGACATTTCTCAACAAGGCATGCGACACTTTTCAGCATCGTACAACATTTCTCAAGAAGGCGTGCAACACTCTTCCAGTGTCGTACGACATTCTCAAGAAGGTGTGCGATACTTTACAGTGTTGTACGACATAGTTTGCATGGGCGTGCGATACTTTTTAAAGTGTCGCACCATGCTGAAAAAATGTCGCCCAAAGAAACACAAAAAACACTTCCAAAAGAAAAAAGGACCAAAATTAGAGCAAAGAACCTCCACACCAGGGAGTACCAGATCCACAAAGGCTCGAGGAATAAACACTCGAGTGCAAGAACAACACAGAAAGAAGAACATCAATCCATCTAAACTACAACATCAAAGAACACACTGAAATAACATCGTAGAGAGCTGAACAACCAAACTAAGTACGAAGTTCCTCCCAACCGTCAATAGCATCATAAGACCATCATGGGTCCTAGCCATCCCCCGCGCGCAACATCCCAAGCCATTGACCAAATCGTTAGTACTGTCGTAATAGGGATGTTACTACTAAAATATGCAACAATAACAACATAAGAAAATCTAACATGTTAGTGATAACGCATAAGATAATCTTACAGTAGATAACATCACCTATCACATGCTAAACAACAGTAAGCAACAAATCTACTACTAAATCAAATAACATCATCTAATCATATGCTAAACATCATAATAAGGGAATGCGCCAAATAAAATAACATCATCTAAACATGATATACAAGCATCCCAATGAAAGCATAAATCACAAGAAAGCATACTCCGAAACCCGAAGTACCAAGTGAAGACATCCAGCAACGGTCGCACTAGGACAAAAGATCGTCTCTATACACCGATCCTTAGTAGTGGTGAAGGTAGCTACGCCTCCCAACCACGTGGCACCCATAGGTCCACACACACCGTGCTGATGGAGATAATGATCCAACCACAAACACACAAAAAGCACAACATCCAAGGCTAACACTCATGCCAGACAGTATGATGGCTGCAACCAAGAACCTAAGACAATGCAAGGAGTACAGGTCCTGGTCAAACACTCAATAGGCTACTATGTAGAGGCTAACATCATGGAGAGTCGCTTGGCATCAAAAAGCCCAAGCTCAGATCGTGTGTCCTCAAACTTAAACGGGTGCTCACACATGGTGTCCTCAAACTTAATCGGGTGCTCACACATTTTATTATCTTAAGTTTTATTAACAATCACACATTTTATTTAGTTATCACTTGCTTAAAACTTTTTATCCTCCGTCAACCTCCAACGCCATGAATGCCAAGTTGCGAGATAGAATCCCCCTCCAGATCCTACCCTACCCTACCCATGCTCATCCTATGACAAGTTCCTGTGGGCATGCATACTCCCATCCCAACCCCAATGATCATAACTTTTGGCAAATCCATGGAAGATCGAGCCTCGCAAGTCACCCAAAAAATGTACGCGCACGTACTTGTGTGTGGCACACCACCATCACGAAGATCATAACACAAGGACAAGAATGAGAACACAATGCAAAAAAAACACCCAACTGAAAGCAACACGGGAAGGATGGATTCTACACGAATCCCAAAGCCAAAAAAATCATACATCATGAAATCACTCAACCAGCCTCAATTCGAGAGTATGGATTCTACACGAATCCCAATGATGTAACAAGACCAAACATCGTGAACTCACTCAACCGGCCTCAATCCGAGAGTATGGATTCTACACGAATCCTAGCATTCACGAAACAAAAGCAAAGGTCCAACAAAAACCATAACAAGTATAAAATCACTCAATCGAACACAACGTTGGGAGTACGGATGCAACACGCATCCCAATGCAACATAAAAGTGCAAAAGTGGTCTGACTGATATCCAAACAGATCATCAAGGTCCACGACCCACATTGTGCCAAGAAAACCCAAGAAAATAGGGTGGCACGCAAAACGAAGTAAAAACCCCCAAAATTTGGAAAACTTCAAAATTAAAACCCATTTGGCCTTTGGGTTCAAAAATCCCAAAAATCCAAAAATAAATGGAATTGGACACCGTATGCAAAAACGACCAGCATAACAGCGTAAAATTCCAAACCCTCATCCCAAAAAATAGGGAAATGTTTATACACACTAGTTCTCAGCCTCCAAACAAACGGCTACCAAAAAAAGAAGCAAAAACGGAGCAGAAACAATAAAACAGGAAAGCCCTACCTCACAGCCGAAAGGGAAAAACGGGAATCTGAACCATAAAATAAATATCTCGCAGAAGTAGTTGAAAATCTGGGCAATCCAAGGTTTCTCCGAGCTGGATCCAACGAGCTCAACCTCGTGACGATCCCATGCCCGTAGCTCCCACAACGAACAAAACAGTAAATCCTCATGAAGAGGATTTTGGGTTTTACTCTCCAACTTTCCAATTCGAAAGTGAGAAGTGAGGAATTAAATTCCTCTTTGGATACTTATTCACTTTTCGGGTGAATAATCGATTAGGGCATTTAACCAGCCAATCTAGTTAAACCCCGAATTGACCCAAATGAAAATAGGCTATTCCTATAAATAGGAATTCATCTATAGAAAAGATGCCAAAAATTAAAATCAATCAAATAAAAAGTTCGAAAACTCAAAAACACAAAAATCACCTTAAACAACTTTCGCAACAATGTGAACCTCTAAATGCACAGACACACTTACTAGTCTAATCACATAATGCAATGAGTTCGGATTTAATAATCACTGAAAGGTTTAAATTAAACATTTTAATAAAGGATATGTCGACCATACAAGGACGACATTGGTAAAATATGAAAGGCTGAATCACCAACTCCATGTGCCACTGCCAAGGATATAAATCCTGCACACTAAACAACACGATCAAGTGCAATTGCATATAATAACATAGCCGAAGCAATAAATGCATTAAATCACCTAATTTAGCTATTTAATTAATTATATTAAAATAATCTATTTACATCACTCACGTTCGCATAAAGCATAACAATGTAGGAATGAAGTAAATAACCATACCATTAAATCCATCACATAACATAATCAGAGGTATGTCCGAATACCAGATAACCAGATATCATCATAAAACACACTGTCATCTCAAAATGGCATCATCATGCAATATGATTAACTGAACATCATAGTAGTCTAATATCTATGATACTGAAATCAAAGAGTAACATTTGACCCTCAGGTCATCTCAAATGTAAAACATCACATAAGAACAGATATCTCTCAGATCAAAATAAAGCAAGGTAAATGTCCGCAACACATAACCAAATAATCCAACAAGAACAATCCATTCTAATTACTTAAGCATTTAATAATGATTGATTACTCTGCATTAAAAAGGCACTAAAAACACATAAGCAAACACAGTCATAAACATGACTAACCACTGCTACAGGAACCTAGTCCCATGTAGCATGCTAATAGAACATAGTGCAATATCTGCACACATCTCAAGGTAATCACAAAACAACCTCATGATACCACATCGATCCTGGTAACCACTGGCACAAACCTCAGTGAACCAAAAATCAAATCATAATCTCAAAGATCAGTCAAAAGCATAATCAATGCAACTGATAAAGAAACATAAATCCAAACACCTCAATGGTGTAGACCACTCAGGGTCACAATCATGATCCATCACAACAAAAGATCAACAAGGGTGCATCCATCAGGACGACTTACAAAAGTCAAATGGGAGAGGCACTACATTAAGTGCACAAATTTAGATATGATCGCAATGAGAAGGATTTGTGAAAGCAAGCTTACTAGTAAGCAAAGACAATATTTGAATCTATGGTAGGTACACATTTAATGCACAGTGCAATTTGAAATGATTTAAGGATTGCAAGCAATATTGTATGTACCATTTGTTCATGTGAAGTTTCTTGAGCATGTTGGCTTGGTTTTTCACTTTGTATAATTTTGTTACATCTATAGTGAAAAACCAATAGTCCTATGTTTAAAATGTGAGATGTGTCAAAACCCCTAATGAAATTATTAAAAAATTTCATGAAACCCTTGTTATGTGCCCCACTTTTTCTAAATTTTAGAAAGTAGTATTTTATAAAAATAATGTGGGAAGCCTGTTACCCTAAGGTTTTATCTTTATCCTTTTTCATATTTATTTTAAATTCATTTTCTCAAAATTTGATTATCTTTTCCCATAAACCCTTTTTTAACTATGGTTCTACCTTCATTAATTCCTTAACACTCTCTCGAAGTGTTTTAACCACTATAGGGTTTTCATTTAATCACCATTAATCTTTGGAAGATCAACGATGAGTGCTTGCCTGCATTGAGAATTTGCTCGACCTTTAGCAAATGTAGGAAAGCACCTGATTGCCATGTAGTAGTTTGCGACATTGGCCTTTAAATATGCTGCAAAAGCTAGGAGATGTCAGAACAACTTCAAATTTTTCATGTGACTGTCTCAACACATTGAGGATTTCAAGCCATTTCATTGGTCGAGATGAGCAATGAGGTCACCTTTTTGTATTATAATCATGACATCATCGATCTTTGAAAGATCAACGAGAGGAATACTACCGCAATGAATAGATGTGTGAAGTTTAACTGATGCAGGAAAGCACCCTAGCAACATGTATACTCGATGATGTCATGTGTCCTAGTTTTAAAAAGGTGTCAAAAACAATTGGCAAATGTCAAACGCGTTAGAAAAAAAAACACATTCCATTGGTTGCTCTTGCTAACTGGGTCATAGAAATTATGAGATATATGCACCATTGATCTTGGGAAGATCAACAGAAGGCACATCCCTGCAACATAAAAGTGAAGGAAGTTTACCTAAAGCAGGGAAGCGCCTACTTGCCATATGGACAAGTGGGGCCAATCATTCAAAGGGTCACTTAGTGATGCCGAGTTGGAAAGTATGTTGACATGGTACATGATGATTGATGGAGTGGTCTACATGTTTGATGAGTTGAAAAATGATTGTGTTAGTGGGCCTGAATTTTTTAAGCCTTTCTTATAAAGTTGTAAGGATTTTCATGATTGTCAATCTTTGGAAGATCGATGATCAATGCTTCACCACAATATAGAAGTTCTTGAACATTAGGAAATGTAGGTAAATGTCCTATTGACATGTGATAATTTCCAAAAGGGGGTTAATGCAACCATTTTGATTTCAAATTAAGCCGTCCAATTCTTCAAGATCGACGGTTGATTTTCAAACTTCTTGGTGTTTCTAAAAATGTGACTATTGAAGCATTAAATTTGATCAATGTTGTTTCATGCAGGCTTAATGCTGTAATAAAATTTCCAATCCTCCATTATTGAGCCATAAGATTGCAAAATTCTCACAACACAAACACTTCGAGAGTTAAGGGAAAGATTTACCAAGGGTTTCGACATATTCCTGAGTGATTTTCATAGAAGAAAAAGAAAGACAATAGGTAAGTTGCTTGAGCTTCTAGAAAATTGGAAAATTGTAATTACATTAGGGTAAAATTTAAACATACCTCCACATAAGGATTTTTCAAAGAACATAGATTATTTGAAGAGGGTAGTACATGATGATTTCTTGGAACAAATGTCATAGTCTATGAATGAATTAGTAAAGGGAAGAGAGCTTATTCTGAAAAGCCCTAGGTTATTAGTTAGTGAGGGTTTCTATGATAAAGCAAACTGGTTAAGGGATGCAGAGGTGTCTGTTGGAGGATTAGGGCTTTTTCTGGAAATAGTTTGTCAAAAGAAAGTTGGATACTCTAGTAAACAATGTATGAGAATTCGATATAAGTAAATTGATTATTCCAAGATATTTCTTTGATGACGATCTACTGGTAGAAATGGAAAAAAAGTATGATCCAATTACTAGAATTGTAAAAGAACCATGTGGGTGATAATCTTTTTAGGGTTTCACCAGAATTAATAAAAGAAGTTTTTAAGCTAAACCCTTACCATGTAGCTCATGAAAAAATAGATATGGAAGACCTTTAGGGTAGGTATGATGCACAAAAGATTTATCTAAGGGGAGGACCATTATAGGAGCATTTTGTAAAAATTAGATCATTGCCCTTGGTTACACAAAACACCCTCAAGCCTCTATTGAAAAAGTATTTCAATCCTAGGGCACAAACCTTGTATTTTTCTCTTTGGAAGATCTTTGGCATGGATGAGCAAGATCACATCCTAGGATCTATTATTTTCATTATTGCCCAAACTTTTCAATATGGAATGAGTTCAATTTTTGATTTTCTACTCACTTAGAAAAGGAGATTCATAATGGCCTAATAGGAATTGCAAAGGCTAAGGTTGATAAGCCTTTCTACTAGTACTCCATGCTGATGTATACATGCTTATATAATGGAGTTACCTTTTTCTCCAAGGAGATGAAAGTGGAATTAGAGAGCGATGGAGAGAAGCTCCCTGTTCAATTATAGATTGTGGATATGACATGGGAGGTGATTGATGCCAATTTTGTTAGGTTCAATAGATATATTGCTTCTAGGCTCATAATGTTGTTAATAGGGGATAGTCCTAGAGTACCACAACCTCTATTAGAATTGATTAGACCTAAAGATTATGCCAAAGGGCTGATGGTAAGCCATAATTGGGGAGATATCATCCCATATGCAATGTCTACTATTTTTCAGAGTTTATGATTTTTTGGGAAAACCACATGTGCTACCATACCAAGTACCTTTAAAAATAGGGATTGTTGAATTATTGTGGAAAATTGGGTTAGTTGATGAGAGAGATTTGTTGGGTAAATATATAGGTAGGTTCTTTCTATAGCTTACTATTGTTCATAATTTTTTATTTGTCAAAAAGGGTTGGAGAAATTTGGAGAATTTTTTGGATAAATATCAAATGGCTCAGTCCCATGCCTATTTTGTAGACTTAGAGGGATTTTATGACCTCCTTAAAGAAAGGAGTAAGACTAAGTTTTAGAAGCAAATTGTATACTTTCCTAAGGACATAATCAAAAATAAGTTATCATTGCAAGAACAAGAGCTTAGAAAGGAAAAATGGATGGTTTATAATAAAGTCTTAGACTTTATAAATTCTTTTGAACCAAATTATGATCCCTTAGCAGATAAAAAATATTGGGGTATGAAAGTAGATATGTTAATGAACAATTTTGTTGGGATCATCCAGACAATGAATGAAAAGAAAGATATTTTAACCCAAGCATACCCAAAAAAAGCCATTGAGGTGGAAAGGAGGCTAGCAAGAAAAATAATTTTGAACCCAGGGAAGTACACATTGTAGAAGAGAGATGGGTATATACTAGCGAGGAGTGTATACTATATTCCTCCACACAAGAGACCAAGGTTTGAGAGTCCACCTGACACACATACTCTAGAGAAACAAAATTTGGAACTAGGATCATCCTCTAATGTTGTAGAGTACTTACCATCCTAGACCCCATTCAGGGTAGATGATGAAGCATCCTTGAGAGAATAGCTGAGACAAATTGGAGGGGAGAGGGATGTTATGGTCACAATTGTAGACATTGAAGAAGGAGTACCTAAATAGCCTCCTATGCCAACACTTGATCTCACTATTTGAGATTACAAAGATAAGGAAATAGATCTTGTGATAACATAGGCTACCAAAAAATTTATTGATGATGAAAGTTTTGTAAAGTCTAGAGGTTTTTCCCAATTTTTATGGAGAATAAATATTGATAATTTTGAGAATAAGTGTAAACTAATCAAAGTAGAGTGACCTAATAAAAATGACTCTGAAATTTAGGAGGAAGTTAAAACTAACTTCATGGAAGAATTTGCATAAGTAACCCCTAAAGGGGAAGACAATTATTAAAGGATTTAGGAATTTTGATCTTTACTTGAATGGGACATTGCCAATGCCATGATATTTGATGTTGTGAGGAAGGCAAAGGACACGTATTTTAAGACTGAGGAAGAGGTTTTTCAGGCACACAGAGGAATGAAATATAGTGATGATCACCAAGAATTGGTGATATGGTCCATTGAAAAAAGGGACAAAACTAGGACACAGTTAATTTCAAGTGCTGAGCATACATGTAGCCTCATGGTTTACAGAGCAGAGGAATTAGACAATGAGAAAGTATCCAAAATGAATAAGGAAATGGTGGATTTTGGAATTGTAGTTGCTAAAAGGGATAAAAAATAATTCCTTGAGCTCAATTCCAAGTTTGAAGAAATACTTAGAGCATATCATGAAAGGGGAAACATAGTACACCAACTAGAAGCTCAAGTGGCCTAGATGGATAAACAACTTGGAAAGAGAAAGGTACGAGAATCTAGCCAACCTAGGATTTCTTATCCTCATCCTCCAGTTGAGCCATTTAAATCAAATCCTATTGTAGAGCTACCTGATACCCCATAGAGGCTAGAATTTTACACTACTGAGGAATTTGAAGAGGAGAAAAATAAACTATGGGCCTCACATGTAGAGTTAATTGACTTATATGAAGATAAAATCAAGAAAACAATCTCATATTTGGTAGATAAGATTGAATGGCCAATATTTTATGAATGATAAATAAAAATAATGGATATGTGGGATGAAATAAAGAGTAGTGAAGATGCTTTAAAACCCATCATGAGTAAATGGGGTAGCAGGGATATGGATACTGCTCTTTTTTATGTTTCGGTTATTAGTCTATCTTGTGAAGGAATAGAAAAAAACTTTGATATGACTAATGATCCATTTGAATTTGATGAGAAAAGGGTTGCAATGCAGAAAAGGATAATAATTTGTTTGTCAAAAATATCTTGATGAGAAATTCAAACTTTTTCCCCATGCACTTAGAAAAATAGACAAATTAAAAGAAAAGGAGGAATGAGGCAAAGAATTAGATGATTTATTATGCCTTAGAATAAATGGGGTTATAAGTGAAAAAGGGCATGTGCTATGGGAAATGACAATTGAAGAAATTGTTAAAGTGCAATTATTATAAAATTCCATTAGAGAAGATTTTGCTAAAATCAATAAGTTAGGAGATTTTGTGATCAAGAAGCAACGAAAGCTTTTGAGTTTTGATTGGCTAGATGACATAATTTTTCATAAATGGATGGAAGATTTTGTGCACTCAAAATAGTTAGTGATTGGGGAAATTGATGAAGAGGAAATGGACCAAGATGAGATGTCAACAATTGATACATTAGTATGAGTAGAAGAAGACAAAGAAGAAGAATTAGCTATAGTAATGAGCACAATTGTCCAAATTGATGACATCACAATAGGAGAATCATATGTAACTATTGTTTTAATAGTGCATGATGATGTGGATGGAGACCCTCGAGTTGAAGTAATTCTACAAACATCTGAACTAGGTCCATCACAAGCAACTCCATTGGTTACACTCTCTGAGGAATGCCAACAACCTTAAAGCCAATCTTGAAAATCTTAGCAACAAAAGGTGTAGCAGAAAGTGGTCCCCACAAAGGAATATTTATGATGTGAAGTCTTTTTGTTGCACTAATTTTTGTCTTTTGTGACAGTAACATTGTAAATATATTTTTTCCTTAAAGACAGTTGTCAATACTCTCTAAGTCTGAAGCTTGTTGCATCTCACACTATATAAGTGATATTCCAAGGCTAGAGAAAGGGTTTGAGTCATTGTATAACTTTTAGTTTTGCTAAGTTTTATTCGGTCCAATCCTTGATGCAAGTTTTATGATGTATTTTCTCTGCAAATCTGAGAATACATTAATTTTCTAGGATCATATAGTGTCTTATCTTAAGTTTTTTTGAGTTCTATTTCAATGTTATATAATTTTCAAAGAGAATTAATACAAGGATGAACTGTTAGCATAGTCTTTTCTCTATGAATCTTGTATCCACTTTTATTGATTGGTTATTTTGAGGTTGTGTAGGCAAAGCCTTTCTCAATTGAATACAACTAGGATAGGTTGTATATCAGTTCACTATTGCTTTTAATTTAATGGATCAAGTAAATGCTTCAGTGAATATGACAAGATCTGTAGGTAGTAAGAAGGATTTGTGTAAGAATGAGTTTTAGTGAGAATTGCTGATAATATTGATTGTCATGCAGTCAATTAAGTCAAGGAATTGGATAGACTTTGAATCCCAATGGATGAGGCACTAATCAATTATTTCAGTTTGCATATGAAGAGATCATAGGTGAATAAGCATCAAGCACAATCTTTAAAATCAAAATCAATTTTACTTTAAATGTATGAAGAGTGTCATTGCTGGTCAATACTTGTTTACACTTAATTTCTATGTTTTAGTTAGTTGTTGTTACCCAGAATTACTTGTAGATCTAAGAATAATGGTGACCAATCTACTATAGGGGATGATAATTGTAATAAAATATCACTGAATGAGTGAAATGTGAAAGTAATATCAAGTTTTTGAATCTTTTACCCCTAAGGTGCACCCACCTTGGTTTTGTAGAGCCAAAAGAATAGAAAATATTTTATGATTTTGTTGAAGTGGGTCCAAATTTGAAGATCATCTAGCTGATAATGGGAAATAGCTAATCCTTAGGCTACTTTTCATCTTTACCATCTTGGTATCAAGTATTTTATTACTTGGTAGTGTAAAAAATACCAACAAAATGGAAAATCTACTGGGGAGTTGTACAACATATGTTGATGTGTGAAATGTGCTATAGTTTCTTTGGTCTTGTTTTTATACATATTGTGAGTTTATTGTAGTGATTGCCCATGGTTATTTTGCTCTTTTCTAGTGAAAAACCTTGAGAATTTAAAAAGAAAGGAGAATACCCTAGTACCACAGGTGTAGACTGACGTATACAATCCTTTTAAAGTGTCTTATCTATTAAGAAAGAGTTGCAATGCCAAGTCTATTGTGATTGGTTTCTTTATGTGTCAAATTCATTCATATTGTCTTGTGATATTTTCCCTATGTCAAAAAGTTATTGCATCTTATTTTTTCCCTAGAATAGGGTGGTGACTTAGTCAAGGTTTTGAAGCTAGTGCTTACTAATAAATAATCCCCATAAATGGCTAACAAGAGGAAAAGTTCATGGGCCTATACAAGAGCCAATCCTGATGTACCATTATTTACTGACTTACCCCAAGGTGGTAGGAAGAATCAAAAGAAGAAGAAAGTAGATATAAATCCTACTTGGAAACCAAGGGGTAGTGTATCAATAAACTCTCAATACTAGCCAGTTGTAGGGAGAGAATCTTCTTCATTAAGTTCTGAATCAGAGACCACACGACTCTTAGGAGGGATGCTTAGCACCCCATTACAAGAATAGAAAACTTATCATGACAATAATGTTTCCTTAATGGGAGATACAATTTTTGTAGACCGTATGTGATAGGTGAAATGAATCATAGGTTGGGATATAAGAATGTCATGGAGGATCCTTTTAATCCTAGAGCAGTTCCATATGTGGAAACAAACCTTATAGATCTTGATGAACTTACTGACTTAGAAGAAACTTCTATAGATCCAAAGAAGGTATACTCAAAAATAAGACTCTTAAAGAAATGGGTTGCAGAAGAAGAAGCCAAACATGCTCATTTGGAAAAGGAAAGAGAACAAGCCACATTGAATGCTCTCATTGAGATAGATAATCTTCTCAAAAGGATGGTTTTCCTAAAAGACCAGAACAAGAAATTAGAGGAAAGGACTTCAGTCCTTCATACTGATGTTTTTAGGGATATAGATAGTTTTAGATCCAAGGTTCTAGAACAAGAAAAAATCATAAGCCAAATGCAAGAACCTATCATATCTCAAGTTCAACCCTATAAGCCTATTCAAAAAGACCATGTAGAACCTATTGTGAAACCCATAGATAAAGGAAAAGGTAAGGCTGTAGGGATCCATATAAATGAACCTCAAGTTGTACCAAAAAATCCTACAAATCCTCCCATGTCCAAGTTAGATATGGATCTAGGAAAGGCCAGAAAGTTGAAGGAGGATCTAGCAAAAGAGCTTCAGAAGGTTGAAAATAAAGCTCAGGCAACAAAAACTAGGAGAAAAATTTAGTTCATCATGTCCAACTCTGCCTTAGCCTCATGGCTTAATTTATCCACCCAAGCCACAACTTCCGTACCTATTTGTGGACCAATAGTCTCTAACCAAAATATGTCCCAATCTACCCTTTCTTTATCATCTACCACTAGTACCTAGATTCTTACTATTTAAATGTAACAGTCTCAAAATGTTGCCCATTACCAGACCAATGTAGCAAGCACATCTGATGCTATTAGTTTTTAGAAGAAGCCTATATACATGGAAAAGTATAGACAAATGTCATTCTTAGGTATTCTTGGTTTTCCACATCCAATATCATTTGATCTAAGAGATAAAGTTGTGAAGTTTTCAGGGAATAATGTTGTTACTGGTGAGGAACATTTTAGAATTTTCATAGACATGTTAAATTTTTTTGAGGTAGAACATGAGGATGTTGTGATGAAGTTTTTTGTGCATTCATTGACTAAAGATGCAAGGGACTAGTTTAGAAGGCTACTAGATGATAGCATTAGTTCATGGAATGAATTAGAAAAAGCTATTCAAAGAATATTATGGAGATAACACTAATGCTAGCTTTATGTTGAATGACTTCAACAACATTAAAAAGAATCCTAATGAATCTACATTTGATTTTAATGTAAGGTTTTAGAAGGGAATGTACAAGCTATTCCAGGTAATGAGATTAAATGAGGATGTATGCCTTACAACATATTTCAATGCCTTTTATAGTAAGATGGCTTATCAATTGAGAGATAAAGATCTCAAAAATTTGAGGGATTCTTACAAGGTAGTTGTGAATATTGAAAAAAATAGGAAAGCATCTGGTAAGCTAGGAAGGAGAGATGAACCAAAATTGTTCAACCCTAAGAACAATAAGAATGAGAATGATAAATATCCTATAGGATGGAATCTCGAGGAAGCCACAATAGGTCAAGTGTTGGATTTTTTGAAAAAGATGAACCCATTAGCTTTCAATGCACACAAACCTAATGTTGGTGAAAAGACCCTAGTGAACAAATATCATTTTAATAGGAAACCAAGAATGAAAAACTACCCATATACTACCCAATGGAAATATGGTAAACCTATTCCTGACCAAACTCAAAATGTGAAGGATAAGAGTACCCCTGATCCTCTGAAAAAAAGTTTTGTCAACATGAATGATGATGTACCATGGTGCATTGTATGTCAATCACCTCACTCCTCAAACTACTATGCAGTAGCCCAATCATTTGCTGCAAACCAAAATGTGCAAAATGAGGAAGAAGAAGAAGGAAATAATCGTGATGATGTAAGTTGTAATATGGTCAATATGTATGATGATTATGGAGATTCTGATCTAGAAGAGCATGAAAATGACATTAAAGATCAAAGAACTATCTACCAATTATATCAGTAGCAAGTATTCTTAGATGATGGAAATTATGATGAAGGTAAGGTATGTGTTATGTCCTCAAATGTGGGTCACATAAATGTAAGAATGCCTTCTAAAGAGGAGATTGATAGAATTATTGAAGAAATGATTTCTCAAGTTCATAGTAATTATAATTTGAGAAATAGAACATTTAACAATGAAGTTGGTAAGCCTTCTAGTATCTTTATAAAGGATATTACTCATAAGATGAATGATGACATTAAAAATAATAATACAGAATAATAAAGGTTAAAGATAGTAAGACCAAGAAGTGGGAGCCAAAAAAGAAGGTCCAAATTTAGACAAATGAGATAGCTAAGGCAAGTGTGCAAGAGAAGAAGTTAGGATTTGATACTACTAAGCAAATAGTCATGCCTGCTATTCAAAAAACTTCAACTCTAGGTATGCTTGTAAAACCTACGGTATCTGAACCAATTGACATGATAGCTATGTTGTTAGAAATAACTGTCAAAGTGTCTTTATTTGAATTTCTTAGGATTGATGAACATAAGAGAAAAGCTTTATCATGATTGGGAGGGATAGGTAATAATATTAATACTGCTAAGAAAAGCATCATTTAGCAAACCCCAATTGTAGTTGAAGATAGTGGCATTGTGTCCCAAATTCCTCAAATGTTTTTAGATAGTTTATTAGTAGCTTATTTGGAGCATATTGACCCATCTTTTCTTAGTTTGGTTATAAAAGGAAAAAATCTTTAAAAATGCATGATAGACTTAGGAGCTTCAAATACTATTATGCCCTTCAAAATCATGGAAGCCCTAGGTTTACAAGTAGACACCAAACAAGGTAGATGCAGAGGTATGGATGCTAGGGAGGTTCCTATCGTAGGTATTATCAATGCTTTACCTTTCAAATTGGCTGCATACCCTAATGTAGAATTGACAACATTAGTCCTTGTAGTTGATATTCCTCCACATTGTGGAATGTTGCTATCTAGAAAATAGAGAACTACTATGGGAGGTAGCCTACAATGTGACATATCCTATGCCACCTTTTATATAGGTGATAAAGTTGTTAGGGTAGACATGGAGCCAAGGGGTAATCATATCTTTGGGGAGGATGTTGATAAAGATTCCACTTGTTTCCTAGATACTAGTGTAAATGCATTCAAGGCTGAACTGATTATCCAAGAAGTTGAGAAACTTCCAGCTATGATTGCACATGAGGTGGAGTATTGCATGGAATCACAAATTTTGTGGACCATGTATTTTGATGGGGAAATTCTAAAGAAGGTTCAGGAGTAGGAGTAGCTTTTATATCTCCTAAAAGTAACACTTTTAGATATTCATTTACCTTGAATTTTTCATGCACTAATAACATAGCAGAATATGAAGCACTCTTACTAGGATTAAGAATTGCAACTCATCATGGAATTAAAAAGCTACATGTTATTGGTGATTTTGAATTAGTAGTTTCCCAAGTTAGAGAAACTTATGCATCCAAAAATAAGGGATTGAAGTAGTATAGAAATGCTATATGGGACCAAATTAAGTTATTTGATGTATTTGGTATCACTTGGGTGGAAAGGAATCATAACAAGATGGCTGATCTATTGGCAAAATGTAGCTATTAAGCCAAAAGATGTATCATTTGCTGGGATTTCACAGATTGAGGTACAAAATCAACCTTCAATACTTGATAATATAGAACATTGGCAAGTTTTTGAAGATGATAGAGATATTTTAAACTTCTTGTCAAGTGAAGACAAATATTATGGCCAAGAATTAGATTGTAGTGCCCTAATTGAAACAATAGATGGAAAGGAGACAATTTTTGGTCATAAAATTTTGTAGCTAAAAATTAATAAAGTACCCAAAGAGTTAGTAATTTTGGAAAGCATGTTTGATAACCAAGATAGGGCGAAGTCTAGAATTATATATCACAAACCATAAGAACTTGAAGAGATAAACTTGGGTACTTCTAAAGCCCCAAAGAAGGTTTATATTGGTTAAAACCTATCTGCTGAAATAACAAAGCCTCTAATTGACTTGCTAAGCAAATACAAACATGTCTTTGCATAGTTTTATGATGGCCTTAAAGCCTATAGAGAAGATTTGTTCCAACATGTTATACCCCTTAAGGAAAATGTTAAACCTTTCAAGTAAAAACAAAGACCAGTAAATCCCACCTTAGCTACTAAGATGCAAGAAGAATTAATGAAGTTGAGGGATGGGGGAATAATTAAACCAATTAGGCATTCTACATGGGTATAAAACTTAGTGCCTATCAAAAAGAAGAATGGAGACTTAAGGATTTGTGTGGATTTTAGGAATTTGAATATTGCTTCTTTGAAAGACAACTATGGTTTGCCAAACATGGAAGCCATGTTGCAATGCGTGACTAGCTCTAAATTAATGTTTATGATGGATGAATTTTTAGGTTACAACTAGGTTCTTGTAAATGAAAAGAAGCAGTTTAAGACAACTTTTACAACTCCACAAGGTACTTATGTCTATGTGAGAATGCCATTTGGGTTAATTAATGCAGGAGAAACTTTTCAAAGGGCTATGGATGTGGCATTTCATGATTATATTGACAAGTTTATGGTGGTGTATCAAGATGACCTCACAACATATTCTAAGAAGTCTGAAGACCATTGTAAACATCTAGAGAAGATTTTCATTAAAGCATTAGAATATAGAGTATCCCTAAAACCAAAGAAGAGTAGATTTGGAGTAATAGAAGGGAGATTGTTAGGTCATATAGTATCAAAGGATGGTGTAAAGATAGACCCTGAAAGAGTAGCTACTATTGATAAAGTTCCTAAGCCAAAGAATGTAAAAGGAATACAATCATTCTTTGGGCAAGTAAACTTTTTGAGAAGATTTGTTACAAATTTTGTTGAGATTAGTAGACCAATATCTAAACTTCCCAAAAAGGGAGTTGTTATCAATTGGGATGGTGAGCCTTCTAAAGCTTTTCAAGACATCAAAACAACTATAAAAAATGCCCTAGTCCTTAGGACCCCTGATTATACAAAACTAATGCACATATTTTCTTTTACATCCTTTCATACTATGGTAGTAGTTCTATTGGAGAATAATGAAGAAGGGTATGAGCAACCCATTGCATTTTTTAGTAAGTCCCTTCAACCTACTGAATTGAAATATGAGATAAATGAGAAACAGGCTTATGCCTTAGTAAAAGCTATCAAAGCTTTCAGGTGTTATCTCCTAGGTACCATTATTATAGCATTTGTACTAGTGCAATTATAAAGGATATATTTCCTTAGTAGGAAGTTTTTGGTAGAAGATGCAGATAGATCAATAGGATTTAGGAGTTTAACATTGATATCTAGATTACCAAATTGGTAAGAGGTCAAGGACTAGCAAACCTCATGGCCCAATCAAACCTAGATGCCAATAAGATAAATATGGTAGCTGATGACTTAAGATTAGGGTTATGTGATATGGATAATTGTAAATGGTACACCAATATCATATACTACTTGCAACACATGGAAGCTCCATCCCATTTGATAGATAATGAAAAATGAAGCACAAAGTTGCATGCAATCAGGTACATTACTGTTAGAAATAATCTTTGGTGAAGAAACTTTGAAGAAGTGTTACTAAAATGCATTGACCAAGAAAAATCTAAGGAGATATTAAATGAGATTCATTTAGGATTATGTGGAGGACACTACATGGCTAAAACTACTACCTACAAGGTAATGCAATCTAGATTTTGGTGGCCTTCTCTTTTCAAAGATGCTCAAGTACTTATTAGAAAATGTGACACTTGTCAAAGATTTTTAGGTAAGCTATTTTTTTTTGGAAATACTCCTTTAAAAGTAGTGGAAGTCCAAGAACCTTTCTAGCAATGGGGCATGGATTTTATAGGTGAAATTTCTCCCGAGTCAAGTACTAGTTATTCATGGATCTTGGTAGCTACGTACTATTTTACAAAGTGGGTAGAAGCAATTCCTACAAGGAATGCTACTAGCAAAGTGATGAATAATTTTCTTTTGAATAATATCATTTCAAGGTTTGGATGCCGATAGAGGATTTTAATTGACAATGTAAAGTGTTTTAGGTTAGAGGAATTTATAAAATTTTGTGATAAATATGGCATAAGAAAGTCAACATCCTCCCCTTATCATCCACAAGGAAATGGACAAGCATAATATACAAATAAAAGCTTGTTAAAAGTCATAAAAATAACTCTAGATGATAACAAAAAGAAATGGGATTCCAAACTATAGTTGGCAATATGGACTAATAGGGTAATAATAAAGAAAGCAATAGGTGTAGCACCTTTTGATATTATGTATGGAATCCAGGCAAGAATTTCCTAGAACAATCTAGTAGGCTTATAATATTAGATTCAAATGTATGATGAAGATGCCATTAATGACATGTAGGAAAGAATGAATGAATTGGTAGGGCTAATTGAGACCAAAAAAGAAGCTTCTCTCAGAAATGCAAAATTGCAGTTACAAGTTAAAACATTATATGATAAAAAGATAGTGAATAAGAAGTTTGAAATTGAAGACTTAGTTCTCATGTGGAATACTAGGATTGAGGATAAAGGAAAGCATGGAAAATTTGATCCTATATGGCTAGGTCCCTATCTAGTTGAAGCCACATGGGGAGAAGATTCTTATATCTTAAAAGATTTATCAAGCGATATTCTTAAATTGCCAGTTCATGGATAGTTTTAAAGAGGTATTTTTGCTAAAAATACTGGTTTCTTCCATGAATAGTAGTTTAGGGTTATTTCTATATATTATGTAAATTCCTTGTATCTTCTTGTACAACCCTTGTATAGTGATTTTCCTATGCTGTTGTTCTCTCAGAGTTGTCAAGCAAGAAACTAATCAAGTTTGTGGTTTACTTCTCCCAGGGATTCTGAGACCTCATATGAATTTTGCACATTCATCATCCCTAGATAGAGCCACTGTTGGCTTGGATAATTTTATTACACTCCATAGTGAAAAAAAAATAGTCCTATGTTTAAAATCTGAGATGTGTCAAAAGCCTAGATGAAATTATTAAATTATTTCATAAAAACTTTGTTATGTGCCCTAGTTTTCTAAATTTTGAAAAGTAGTATTTTATAAAAATTATGCGAGAAGCCTGTTACCCTAAGGTTTTATCTTTATCTTTTCCCATATTTATTTTAAATTTATTTTCCCATAATTTTATTAGCTTTTCCCATAAACCCTTATTTTAATTGTGGTTCTACCTTTGTTAATTCCTTAACACTCCCTCAAAGTGTTTTAACCATTGTAGGGTTTGCATTTGATCACCATTGATCTTTGGAAGATCAACGATGAGCACTTACCTACATTGAGAATTTGATCAACCTTAAGCAAATGCTGGCAAGCACCTGATTGCCACATAGTACTTTGTGATGTTGCCCATTAAATGCACCACAATAGCTAGGAGATGTCAGATTGACTTTAGAATTGTTAGGTGGCTGTCAAAGTACGTTGAGGATTTCAAGCCATTTCATTGGTCAAGCTAAGTAGTGGGGTCACCTTTTTGTATTATAATAATGACACTGTCAGTTTTTGAAAGATCAATGGAAGGCATATTACCACAATGAAAAGATGTGCAAAGTTTAACTAATGCGGGAAAGCACCCTAGCGACATGTGTACTCAGTGATGTCATGCATCCCAATTTTAAAAAGGTGCCAAAAATAGTTGGCAAATGTCAGACATGTTGCAAAAAGAAACACATTCCATCAGTTGCTCTTGCTGACTAGGTCATAAAAGGTATGAGATATATGCACCATTGATCTTGGGAAGATCAATGGAAGACACATCCCCATAACATAAAAGTGACAAAAGTTTAACTAAAGCAAGGAAGTGCCTGCTTGTCATGTGGACAAGTGGGGCCAGTCATTCAAAGGGTCACTTAGTCACACTGAGTTGGAATGTATGCTGACATGGTACATGATGATTGATGGAGTGATCTACATGTTCGATGAGTTGGAAAATGATTGTGTCAGCGGGCCCAAATTTTTGAATATGGTCTTATAAAGTTGTAAGAATTTTCATGATCATTGATCTTTGGAAGATTAACAATCTATGCTTCATCACAATTTATAGAAGTTCTCAAACATTAGGAAATGTGGGTAAGAGCCCTCTTGGTGCATGGCAATTTCCAAAAGGGGTTAATGCAACCATTTTGATTTCAAATTAAACCATCCAATTCTTCAAGATTGATGGTTGATTTTCAAACTTTGTGGTGTGACATAGAATGTGACTGTTGAAGCATTAGCTTTGATCAATATTGTTTCATGCAAGCTTAATGTTGTAATAAAATCTCAAATTCTCCATTATTGAGCCATAAGATTGTAGAATTCTTGCAGCACAAATATTTCTAGAGTTAAGGGCAAGATTTACCAAGGGTTTTGAGATATTGCTAAGCAATTTTCAGAGAAGAAAAATCAAGAAAACAAGTAAGTTGTCTTAGCTTTTGGAAAATTGGGAAATTGTAATTGCATTAGGGTAAAATTTAAACATGCCTCTATGTAAGGATTTTTCAGGGAAGGTATATTCTCTAAAGAGGGCAGTACATGATGATTTCCTAGAACAAATGCCATAGTCTATGAATGAATTAGCTAGGGGAAGAGAGCTTATCCCAAAAAGCCCTAGGTTATTTATTAGTGAGGGTTTCTATGATAAAGAAAATTGGTTAAGGAGTGCAAAGGTGTCTATTGAAGGATTATGACTTTCTAGAGATGGTTTGCAAAAAGAAACTTGGATACTCCAGTAAATAATGCATGGGAATTCAATATATCTAAATTGATTGTTCTAGGAGTTTTCTTTGATGATGATCTACTGCATAAATGGAAAAAAAGTATGACCCAATTACCATAATTGTAAAGGACCATTTGGGTGATAATATTTTTTAGGGTTTCACTAGAATTAATTAGAGAAGTCTTTAAGCTAAACCATAACCATGCAGTTCATGAAAAAATAGATATGGAAGACCTCTGGGGTAGGTATGATGCACAAAAGATATATCTAAGGGGAGGACCATTATAGGAGCATTTTGTAAAAATTGGATCATTGCCCTCAGTTAGACAAAACACCCTCGAGCCTCTATTGAGAAAGTATTTCAATCTTAGGGCACATGCCTTGTATTTTTCTCTTTACAAGATCTTTGGCATGGATGAGCAAGATCACATCCCAGGCTCTATTGTTTTCATTATTGCCAAATTTTTTTAATACAGAATGAGTTCAATTTTTGATTTTGCTACTCACTTAGCAGGGGAGATTCATAATGGCCTAATAGGAATTGCAAAGGCTAAGGTTGATAAGCTTTTCTGTTGGTACTCCATGCTGATGTATATATGATTATACAAGGGAGTTACCTTTTTCTCTAAGGAGATGAAAGTGGAATTAGAGAGAGATGGAGAGAAGCTCCCTATTCAATTATGGAGCACATATATGACATGGGAGGTGACTGATTCTAGTTTTATTAGGCTCAAAAAATATTTTGCTTCTAGGCTCATAATGTTGTTAATAGGGGACAACCCTAGAATACCACAACCTCTATTAGAATTGATTAGACCTAAAGACCATGCCAAAGGGCTGATGTTAAGCCATAATTGGGAGATATCATTGTTGAAAATTGGATAATAGTGATATGTGATTGTTGTAATTAATTGAAATACATGATGTACATGTTGACAGGAAAATTCAAAAATAAAGATACTTAGTGTTTGGTTATCAAAAAATTGTCTAAATATAGAATTTGGTTTACAGTAGTGTATTGTTTTGTTTATAACATGTTGCAGACATCATATTATGACAAAAAAAGTTACATGAAGATATTATACATGTTGGTGATGATGTGTATAACCTTGGAAGTTTGTATAGACTATATGGAATATAGTCAATCATGTTTTGATGAAGTGGGACAATGGAATTGAAGGAAATAATTGTTTTGGTTGCAAAACAATTACTTGTCCAATTAGGGCCAACATCTTAGATGTTTACTCTAACTTAGGAAAGTGAATTGTGGTCTTAGCTGACCCAACAATAATTTATGTAAAGACATGGTATAGATGCAAAGAACTTCTTGTGATAAGAAGTGTGCAATCTTATGTGCTTGTATGTGATTTTAAATATTGTGAAGTAAGTGAACTTTTGTAAAATTGATAGATGCAAAGTTTTGTGTGAACTATTTGATGATCTAAGATTGAGATAAAGATGATATATTAGACAAGGAAGGCAAAGAATAGTAAGTTACTTGTTTGAGTAGTGAGCTCTTCTTGTAGTTGAAATTGCATGTTTGGGTAGTGGGCTATTCTTGCATACATTGTACTACAACTCCTAATAGAGTTGGAATCTTCTAATAGGGATTCAAAGTCTCCTAATAGGGAATTTTATGCTAATTTTTCTCATTGACTCCTAATAAGGTCCATCCTCCAACAAGGAACATATATATCCATATATTATCTAGTGGGTATCATCCCCGCCGAGGTTTTCCCTTGGCCAGGGTTTCCCTAGTTAACAAAATATGGTGTCATGAGTTATCTTTGTGTATTGTTATTGTTACTATTCAAAATTACTCTATTTCTTTGTTATGCATGGTTTAAAGTAAGAAAGAATATCCAGTTGGCAACTACAGTTTGTAGATTATTGATTCACCCCCCCTCTTACTAATCCCTATCTCTAACAATTGGTATCAGAGCACAGTTACTTTGAAGATGCATAACAACTTAAGTAGGATCCCTATGGATATGGAATAGTTGATGAAGAACCTCAAAAAATTTCTTGCACAAATTGATCTCCTTACTGAAGAAAGAGATAAGTTGAAGGATAGATATGAAGTCTCCAAAGCATACATTGGTTAGTTGAAGGAAAAGATTGATCATCTGAAATCAAAGCCCAAATCTACTGAATCTAGAAGTAGTGATGATGAATATTCAAAGTTGAAGATAGAGTACAAGATCTTGAAGCATGAGTTGAAGATTACAAATTTGAAGTTGACTTTGAGAATTGATCCTAGCAAAATTGAATCTGATTTATAGACTGAAAATGTAGATTTGAGAGCAAGTCTGGCAAAGAAAACATCTAAGTTTGAAAAATTGAAAGAAGATCATGAAGAAATCCATGAGTATAGTACTATTGTGAAAGGTGAATTTACATAGTGCAAAAAATAGCTTGAGAAGCTTTATTCTAGTAGAGAAAAGCTTGATGATTCAATGTGTATATAGAGATCTTCTTATGACAAGACCAGTCTTGGTTATCTAATTAACATTTCTATGAAGAAACTTGAGATTAGATTTAATATAAAAGTAAAAGAAAACTCTAATGATAAGATTGAATCTAATAAATCTTTTGAGAAACCTAAAGAAGTTGAGCAAAACAATGAAGTTGAAATCTTGGATGAACCAAAGAAAGTCGAGACTACTAAGACAACTAGGTATGAATCTAGAGGTAAGTGCTTTTCATGTAATGAAATAGTTCATACAAAAAGAGATTGTTTTAATAAGTCATTAATCGTGTTAGGGACTTTTATTGTTATAATTCTCATGGTATGGGTCATAATTCAATTGATTGTAGGAAACCTATGTATGATAATGATAGAAGGGATCATGAAAAATCTCTAGGTCTAACAATGAAGAAAAAAGAAACATTGTAAGTGAACTTCATGAAGCATTCATGAAAGGAATAGATATATCAAAAGAAAAGTTAGATGATGATGAGATAGGAAGATTGAAGGTAGTTGTTGAGTTTGATTCAAATAAGTTGAATTAAGCTTATTCACGATATTAGTATTTGAAAACTTCTGTCAGAGACCAAGTTAGAGGTAGCAACATTGGGAAAAAGGTGTGTCTAGTTAAGTTTAGATGGTACCTAAGCTCTCTTGTAATTTGGAGCTCATCTAAACAAGTTATGATGAAATTTAGAGTTATTGATATTGCAATAAAGGTTGATTTTGTAACAAAAGATGAGAATTAAATTTTTATAGAGAATTTCATGATGCAAAGTCTTGAGGATGTTTTTCATGATAGAAGGAGGCTATAATAAACCTCGAATGACATTTGAAAATTGGATAGATGAGTTTGAGCAGTTATGTGATTGCAAAATGTAACTGATAACTTTTTCATATTTGCAAAGAACACATTTAATGCAAGTTCAAGTTGATGGATAAGTTGAGTACATCATTAAATTTTAATTCATTGTGAACACATTCAAAGAAAGGAGAATTCAGAAGCGACTTGTCAGAGTGATTTCAAAGAAAACCCTATTTTTCAAAAGAGGTATTTTATCATTTTTCCACAAATTTATTTGGTAAAAGATATTGTTTGATAAAGATCATGGATATGTCAGTTGTACATAGTGTTGAGAATGAGGATAGACCTAAGTTTAAGATAGTTTTCATAAAACTTAATGAAGGAAACCCTAACTCTACATTGTCTATCACTCTAAACAATGTAGTTTATCTAGAAGATGTAGAAAGTTATTTGAATTGCAAGTTTGAGTCGATTGGTAGTGAATATATGAATAAGGATACGAAATTGGTCTTTAATCAAGACATGATAGTGAAGCCCAAATTTGAACATTTAAAGGAATTAGACTTGTTTAAGTATCATTTCTACCGTGAGCTAGATACACATGAATGGACACAAATTATACTGAGTAGGATACATGGTGAAAAATTGTGGATGCAACATAATGTAGTAGACATATTTTCTAACCTTATACATGAGGTAAACGATCTTAGAAAGAAAGGAAATATACCCATAGGTGAGAAATTGGTAAAGAAGAAAGTGGAAAGTTATTCTAAGGCAATATATAATGGGAAGGCTATGGTAATCAACTCCATCAAGTGGGATGATGTGAGATTTCTTTATAGAATTATTGCTTATTTAGTTTGTGCAAGTTCTAAGATAGATCAACTTTCAATAGGATTTATATATGTAGCATATAAGATGTGTGTTGAGAAAGAACAAGTAAATCTGAGTGAAATACTAAGGATGCAACTCTTGGAGAACCTTGAAAAGATTAAGAGGAAAAATAATGGTGTATTTAGATTCAAATCATTGATTAATCACATATTCTTTCGTGTGCTTAAGAGATTTCCTCACTTATCAGTAATAGATATAATGAGCAGTGACATATGCACTATGGAGAAGATATCAAAGATATGCAAAAGACACCCTACAAACAAAGTATTGGACATTAGAAACCTACTAATCAAAACATTCCAAAATGAGATGAAATAAAGATTTAGGATTTCACTAGAAATTATGGATAGATTCAAAGAGGATATCTATATTCTAGTTGATAAAGATCACACTTTCATTCAAGCAGTAGAACCTTAGGAAACATTTTTGGATCCCTTGAGCTATGAGTTGAGTGATGATGTTGCAGTTGGCTACATTGAATTGTTGTTGAATTTAGAGAAAGATAAAGCTGAATACAAATTTGGCACATTTGATGAGATTATTTAGCATGTTCATCAAGCAACCTTGGAGAAGGCATCTCAAAAGAAGGTTGAATCAATCATTAAGAAGATAGTATTTGAGGCCAGAATAATAGAGAGTGAATTTGAGGCCATAAGATAGACAATAAAATGAGGTGTATTGAACATACAACCCTTGTCAATTTTAGTTGTTGAGACAACTTCAGAACAAACATTCCATATGCAGTAGCGTCCAATTTTCAACCTAGTGAGCATAAGAAAAAAATAAAAAAAATAGTTAAAGTAGTGACTACAGAGGAAAAGAGAGTCAAACAGATGGCTATTGGACTTGGCAAGAGGCAAAAAGCATTGTTGACAATTGAATCTAGTATGATGAAGAGGTTGAGGAATAGGAAACCAAACAAGGAAAAATGGTGACTCCACCTAAGAAAGCAACAACCAAAGCTCAGTAAACTTGGAAGCCAAAGATTGAGAAGATAAACACAATGATTGCTAATGAGGGAAACTTTGTTCAGATAATTTTTTTATGATTTATCTAATAACTTCAAGAAGGATCAAGTTGATACATCTACTATGAGACATATCATTTTAAATGATCTTAGTATGAAGGATATCAAAGGACTAGTGAACTAGAAAGCCTATGAGAGAATTATAGAGAAGAAGACTCCAACAAGGGAAGAAGAAATTGAACTTTGGAAGTATATGATAAGGACAATTTGCAAGACTGATGATGAAGATGAAATTAAGAGATTGTTAAATAATCTTAGACCATACTTAAGGAATAAGTTGAGGCCATTATTATTTATGGTTCATGAGAAGGATAAGTTGAGAAAGGATACTAAAACTACTATCAGTAAGATGTTGATAGAGTCACAAGCAACATCTCCTTTAGCTCGTAGAACTATGGAAGTATCAGTAAGTGGTAATACCATGAAGATTGATCAAACCAATGTTACTCTTAACATTGATGATACCAATCCATTTGGTGGGTTTGAACCAAATGTATCTAATACAGAAGATTTTGAAGAAAAGTTGAAACAAATTAAAGAAGAGAAGAGGCTACTAGAAGTTGAAAAGAAGAAGATAGAGGAAGCCGAGGAGCAATTTCTTAAGGAAGATAGAAAAAGAAAGGAAGAAGAAGATAAGGGAAGGATTATAGAAGAAGAAAAGAAAAAGAAAATAGAAGAAGAAGAAAATAAAAGATTAGAAGAGAAGAAAGAAAGAGAGGAAAAGGAAAGGAAAGAAGAGGAAGAGAGGAAAACTAAAGAATCAACAAAGAAACAAAGGGAGGATGAGACTAAACCATCTAGTTCATCTACTCTGTTCTCTTGTGCCAATTTGGCTATTGATGATGATGATCAAACTGATCTAATTTCATCCTTATCCAAACTTTTATAGAAGAATAAAATAGTTAAGAGTTTATAGAGATTTTTGATGGAAGTGACTGACATATTGCATAGTACTTTGATAGTACAACAAACTGAGTTAGATCCCAAATAGAGAGAACAAGCATTGCTAAAGTCTTTTGATGAAGAGTTTACTAATTTAATAAATGTTGTAGAGGTGAAGGCTCAAATTTTCCATGATGCTAACCTATTTAGCACCATCTACCAACACATCAAGAATGACTAAGTCAATCTTGATACATGCATAAAAGAACTTCAAAAATGTTAGCAGGAAGGGAAATCTTTGTATGTTAAGCATACCTTATCATAAAAATTGACCAAGGACTTGGACAGTTAGTTAGAGGAAAAGATGAATGAGCTAGAGGCTTTATCTAGCCTAATCCATCTCCCATCAAGAAAAGTTGATGATATTGAGAGTCAGGTTGTCAGTCTTCACAAAAATATTTGGAAGAGAAGATATTGAAGAGAACATCAGATTTTAGAGAATCCATTGCTATGAAGTTATCATTTATTGAGAAGTAGCTAGAGGAATGTGTCAAGCTGAAGGACACATATACAAACTTTTTGTATTCAGATATCAATGCAGTTGAAATAACATCATATGCATTATGTGAAATTCTCACATCAGTATAGTCTACCAAAGAGACATGGAACAAAGGTATGAATAGTCTAAAGACTATTTTTGATAATCATATGAAGATAATTTTAGCATAAAGGGAAGATAGTAGTTTCAATAGTTTTGACAGTTTTGGACTGAATCTTGACATTTTGACCTTTGTCATTGATGTTAAAGGGGGAGAGATTCATGTGAAAATTGTATACATGAGATTGTTGGGAAAGATACATGTGGAGATTGTAAAAGAATAAATTATATTATAAGGGGAAGCATATGTAAAAACTTAACTATTAGATGTAAGGAGTTATTTACCTTTTTTTTTGTCACTTAGCCAATTTTTCCTAGTTTGTTGCCATCAATGCCAAAGGGGTAGATTGTTGACAATTGGCTAATAGTGATATGAAATTGTTATCATTAATGGAAACACATGATGTACATGTTGATAGGAAACCTCAAAAATAATGATACTTAGTGTTTGGCTATTAGAAAATTGTCTAAGTATAGAATTTGGTTTACAACAGTGTATTGTTTTGTTTATAACATGTTGCAGACGTCATATTATGACAAGGAAAGTTGCATGGAGATATTATACATCTTAGTGATGACATGTATAACCTTGAAAGTTTGTACAGACTATATGGAATAGAGTTAGTCATGTTTTGATGAAGTAGGACATCGGAATTGATGGAAAGAATTGTTTTGGTTGCAAAACAATTACTTATCCAATTAGGGCTGACATCCTAGATGTTTAATTTAACTTGGAAAAGTGAATTGCGGTCTTAGCCAACCCAAAAATAATTTATGTAAAGACATGGTATTTATGCAAAGGACTTCTTGCGATAAGAAGTGCAATCTTAAGTGCTTGTATGTGATTGCAAAGATTGCGAAGTAAGTGAATTTTTGTGAAAGTGATATATGCAAAGTATTGTGTGAACTATCTAGTGATCCAAGATTGAGATAAAGATTAGAGATGAGACAAGGAAGGAAAATAATAGTAAATTACTTGTTTGAGCAGTGAGCTCTTCTCATGTTTGGGTAGTGGACTCTTCTTGCATACATTATTCTACAACTCCTAATAGGGTTGGAATCTTCTAACAAAGATTCAAAGTCTCCTAATAGGGACTGCTTATACTAAATTTTCTCATTGACTCCCAATAGGGTCCATCCTCTAACAAGGAACATATATATGAACATATTATCTAGTGGGTATCATCCCCACCAGGGTTTCCCTAGTTAACAAAATATGGTATCATGAGTTATCTTTGTGTATTTTTACTATTATTGTTCGACATTAATTTATCACTTTGTTATGCATGGTTTAAAGTAAGTAATAATATCTAGTTGGTAACTAAAGTTTGTAGATTCTGATTCAAAAAGGGTTGGAGAAATTTGGTGAAATTTCTAGATAAATATCAAATGGCTTAGTCCCATGCCTATTTTTTAGACTTAGAGGGATTTCATGACCTCCTCAGAGAAAGGAGTAAGGCTAAGTTTCAGAAGAAAATTGTATACTTTCCTTGAGGACATTATTATAAATAAGTTCTCATTACAAGAACAAGAGCTTAAAAAGGAAAAATGGATAGTTTATAGTAAAGTCTTAGACTTTATAAATGCTTTTGAACCAAATTATGATCCCTTAGTAGATAAAAAATATTGGGGTATGAAAGTAGATACGTTAATGAACAATTTTTCCGGGATCATGAAAATAATGAATGAAAAGAAAGATATTTTAACACAAGCATACCCAAACAAAGCCATTGATGTAGAAAGGAGGCTGGCAATCAAAATGATCTTGAACCCATGAAAGTACACATTGCAGAAGAGAGAAGGGTATATAGTAGCCCAGAGTGTATAGTATATTCCCCCATACAAGAGACCATGGCTTGAGATTCCACCTAACACACATGCTCCCAAGGAATAAAAGTTGGAGCTACAATCATCCTCTAATGTTGAAGAGTACTCACCAATCTAGAACCCACTTAGGATAGATGATGAAGCATCATTGAGAGAACAACTGAGACAAATTGGAGGGGAGAGGGATGTTGTGGTAACAACTACAAACATTGAAGGAGTACCTAAAGATCCTCCTATGCTAATATTTGATCTCACCATTAGAGAATAAAGGTAAGGAAATAGATCCTATGATAGCACAGGCTGCCAAAAAAATATTGATGATGAAAGTTTTGTAAAGTCTAGAGCTTTTGTCCAAATTTTATGCAGAAGAAATATTGCTGATTTTGAGAATAAGTGTAAACTAATCAAAGTAAAGCAACCTAATAAAAAGGACTCTACAATTGAGGAGGAAGTTAAAGCTAACTTCATGGAAGAATTTGTACAAGTAACCCTTGAATGGGGAAGATAATTATTAAAGGATTTAAGAATTTTGATCTTACCTGAATGGGACATTACCAATGCCATGATATTTGATGTTGTGGGGAAGGAAAATGACACTGAGTTTAAGACTGAGGAAGAGGTTTGGTAGGCACACAAAGGACTGAAATATAGTGATGATCACCAAGCATTGGTGATGTAGTCCATTGAAAAAGGGACAAAACTAGGATATGGGAAATTTCAAGTGTTGAGCATATAGGTAGCCTCATGGTTTAGAGAGTAGAGGAAGTAGACTGTGAGAAAGTATCCAAAATGACTAAGGAAATGGTGGATTTTGGAATTGTAGTTGCTAAAAAGGATAAAAAAAAAATCCTTGAGCCTAATGCCAAGTTTGAAGAAATACTTAAAGCATATGATGAAAGGGCTAGCTAAAAGCTCAAGTGGCTTAGATGGATAAAGAATTTGGAAAGAGAAAGGTAGAAGAATCTAGCCAACCTAGGATTGCTTATCCTCATCCTTTAGTTGAGCCATTTAAATCAACTCCTATTGTAGAGCTACCTGATACCCCATAGAGGCCAGAATTTTACACTATTGAGGAATTTAGAGAGGAGAAGAATAAACTCTAGGCCTTGCATGCAAAGATAAATGACTTATATGAAGATAAAATCAGGAAAACAATCTTATAGCTGGTAGATAAGATTGAATGGCCAACATTTTATGAACAATTAGTAAAAATAATAGATATGTGGGATGTGATAAAGAGTAGTGAAGATGCTTTAAAACCCATCATAAGTAAATGGGGCAGAAAGGATAAGGATACTACTCTTTTGTATGTTTCAGTTTGTAAGAATTTGCCTAAGGGAAAAATTCACCCAGGGACTAAGAACTCAAACAAAAGCACAACTGTAGACCAAGAGAGAGAGTATGATAAGAATGACAATATATTGAATATGCCATGATAAGAGTACACTAGGAGTGCCTATATATAAAGGCCTTCGAGATACATCTAGAATGCCTCATAATTAGCACCATGATGTGTCATACAACCAAGCACATGTCCACCAGATATGGGTTATCCTCTATCAAGCACAAAAGTAAGTGCGGTGATGAGAGGATAAGCCTACAAGGGTGTGACACACAAATAAGTGTTGTAGAAACCATGTGCAAAAATAGAGTTACGTACTCCTATGTTGTCAACATGACAACTCAAAAAGGTGCACAAACTCCTAAGTGTCTCACAAATAAAAATAATAAAATAATGCATTAACCTAAGTAAATTTTAAGTAAGTGTAAATAGTGAATACGTATTTACACCAAAACCCCCCCTTAAGTGAAACTTAAGGGAATGCCCTTAAGCTTATGAAAACTAGGATGAAATGTAGGATGGGTCTCAGTTACTAGGCCATGTTAGGTACCCATGTACATAATGATATGCAATCTCTTATACAACAGAGAAAGAGGGAAAACCTCATGGGAAGAACCCTCCCCCAAAAAGAGAGATAAATAGGGATGCATGGATGGATGGAGTAATCAAGACCCTCCCATTATGACATACATCTAGTATATACAAATGAGAATGAGAGAAGGAAGAAAGATAGAATAGTCTCCCCCCCCCTCCCCAAAGAAGAATGGCAATAAGTGAAAACTGCTCCAGTGAAGAAGCTAGTACAAGAATGTAGAATGGTGTTCCTTCCCTTAGGAAGAAACAATGGAAAAGGTACAATCCTGAAGATGTATGGTGGCACTAAAACCTACTCAAGTATCCCTATGCTGATGTTAATGCTCACCCCATCCAACTATGCTAAAAAGAATGAATGCAGATCTGACAAGGATGTCTGATGAACCTGTTCCACTGAACCATTTGTCTCCTCAACTGACAAAGAGACCTCCACTAATTTCTATTCATAAAAATCCATAATCACAACAACCTATGAGGATTGATCATGTAGAGAATGGACATGAGGGTCAGAGTGAGCCCTCACAACAATTGTAGAAGGATCACCTTCATTAATGAGAAGATTTAAGTCCTCAAGTTTGTCTCCTAAGTCAACTAAAGTTGGAGCTGGAAGATGAGATGTACCATGCTGTGATGGACCTTTCACTATGGAAATATAAGCATGTGGACTGGACTGATGTGACCTCTCACTGCAAATATTGATAGAACTCCACGTGTCTGAACCTGTTGAAGCACTATCGTTGGTGTCACTATCAGTTTCCACTAGGTATGATTTGTAGAGAAGAGTAGAGGATAAGCTGTGTGAAATTTCCTCAAAGTGGACATCCTTCTCCAAAAATATCTCACGAGTCTCTGGATCCATTAGTCTATAAGCCTTTTCTTTGTCTTCATATCCTATGAAGGTACAAGGCCTAGGTGTTAGTGCCTTGCAACTCCTAGAAGATAGGTTTTCCCATGCTAGACAACCAAAGACTCTAAGGTGACTCACAACTGGTTTTCTACCACACCATGCCTCAAAAGGAGTCTTCCCACCTAAGGCATTATGAGGAGACCTATTAAGTATGTGAGTAGCATTTCTAATGGCTTCAACTTCAAGTGTTGGATCGAGAGACTTGGCCTTTATCATGCAACTTGCCATGGTTTTGAGAGTCCTAATCCTCATAGCTGCAACATCTATCTTGTGTGGATTGAATGTTGGTGGGTTTTGAAGATCAATCCCCTCAATTCTGCAAAAGTCTCTAAGTCTTCTATCAACATATCTATTCTCATTTTCCACCCTTAATACCTTGATTTCTTTCCTTGATTTGTGTTCAACATGAGTCTTGAAATCTTGAAGCTTATGAACCACTTAATTCTTGTGATGAAGGAATTAAATCTGAGTGAATCTTGAAAAGACATCAACAAATGTGAGGATGTAGTGGCCTTGGCTAACTAAAGTCACTACAAAGTGTCTTGCTAAAACCATGTGAACTAGCTGAAGGACAACTAGAGCTCGAGAAGACTTCCCTTTATCAGACGTCTCCTTGAGATTCATATCCACTAAACAAGATGAACACTCTCCCTTAGAAAAGTTGATATTAGGTGGAGCTTTGACCATGTGTTTTGAGCAAAGTTTCTGAAGAGGGTGGAAGTCAAGGTGACCAAACTGCTCATGCCATAAGTTGATGTGTGAATGTGAGTGAGTCAACAAGGCTTGAGATGGACTCTTAGGCACAAAGTGGGAGAAGGAGTAAAGCCTCTTATGATCATTGACTTTCCTCACTACAACCAATGAATTATCTCTAAGGCTTTGCACCACCACTGAATATGGAAGGAACTCAACTTTGTGACCATCTCCAAGGTGAGTGATTTGGTAAACTAATAGGAGATTGGAGCTAAGGTTTGGAACATAGAGAACATCTCTGAATTCCCCATTTTCCATTTCAACATGTCCTTTCCCTTCAACTTCCATTTTAGTATCATCTCCCATGAAGATGTGTGGCACCTTTGACTGCTTCATGAAGAAAAGTCTTCCTTTGAAGAACCTATATGGTAAGAAGCACCTTAGTCAAGTATCCATTCTAAAGAAGAACTTGTGTTTGCCATAAGTGCTTGACCTTTATGCTTTGAAGAGGTTGGAGTTGAATCCTTGGAAGTACTTGACACTTGAATCTTGTTCTTCCTGAGTAGATTTTCTAACTTATCAATTCTTTTTGTCTTACAATGATGCTCATCATGATTTGACTTTTTGTAGTATACACAAAATAGTTTGTCCTTCTTGTCATCACTTCGCTTCTTGTTGGAAGGAGAACCGCCTTGTTGTGAGGAGGTTTGTTGTGTCTCAAATTGTGTTTTCTGATTCCACTACTTCTTGTTGTTGTTTCTTTTCCCCCCCTTGACTTGATTTGTGCTCATTACTAGCCACCAAGGCTTTGGTCTTTGATGACTTGAGAAGTCCTAAATCCATCAAGTGTGATTATTCAGCAATTAACATCTCTATAAATGCATCAAATGAAGGCTTTCGGTAAGTAGATTCCATGGTCAACCTATGAGTATTAAAACTCAAAACAAAGTTAGCGTACTCAGAAGGTAGCCTCTTCAGGATGTGATGAATCAACTTGTCATCCTTCATGGGATTTCTACAATCTTTAAGAAGTGCCCTATACCCATTGACTTTAATGATGTAATCTTAAATTGTGTCAAAATTCTTTGGATCCAAGAGAAGTAGATCATCCTCAATCTAAAATTCCTTTTCTTCATCCACCTTACCATACAACTATTCAAGTTTATCCCAATCTTCTTTACATTCTGAACAATTTTTAATATGAAAGAGAAGATCCCCATGTACACAACTCCTGATAACTCCTAAAGCCCGTTAGTCTTGATTTTTCCAATCAATGATTTCTTTAACATCAATAGGTTTGGTAATTGTACCATCAACATAAAGATTATATCCTTTTTCCATTAATCTACTCCATGCAATATCTTTCCATGTAGAATAATTGTGTGAAGTTAAAGGAGGAAATTTAAAACCCATGATGCAAAAATGAAAAGAGCACAATAGATAGACACAAAAAACATAGTACACGCCCCCCTTTTCACTCAATCAAAAGACCCCCCCAAAAAGATGTTGGCACTTTATAAGTAATGCATTTACAATGGGCCACTTGTCAAAATGAACAATGTGGACTTTTTGTTGCTTTTATAACTACCTTATGAGGCTTAAATCTATCACTTAGGCACTGTAGCTTAGATTTACAACAATTCTAAAAATGAATCAAAGCTTTACAATGCCAAAAAAGGCCTAATTTTGAAAGTGAGATTTTGGTCCACACAACCCCAAAATCTAACTTCAAATCTATAAAGTAGACAAAAAAAATGCACTTTCAAAAAAAATGGAACCTAAAAAAGTGACCAGATGTGCCCGTATAGAGTGTTTGAAGTTGTAAAATGTAGGATTATGTAGGTATAGTCACTAAAAAATGCAATTTCTACAAAATTTGTGCACCAAAACTAGAAATAAACACCACCACTAGAAAATTTAGGAAATTTTACCCAATTTCAAAAAAAATTGCACCTGAATCGGAGTCTGAATGTCCAAGTTATGGGCTCGCAAAGTTAGGCTACCAAACTAAAATGCAATTTGGAGAGGGGTCTAGAGAAAAAATCACAGGTCTAAATTTGACGGTCAAATGGCCATCACAAAAATTATAAAGTGACTAGGTTTGATGGTCAAATGGCTGTCAACTTTAACCTACTGAAAATGTGATGTCAGCGAAAAAAGACCCCCTGCTGATGTGTTAGATGATGTGGCCGATTGTATGGTACGGATTGATGACATGGTAATTTCTATACTACTGATGTGTTAGTTTGATGTGACATCCTACATGTCAATGATGTGTCTTTGACTATGTCAGATGCTGACGTGCTATGACAGCTATTCATTGACATGTATGGAGGAGTCACAGAGTGACATGTCTTGACGTGTCAATTATTGGACACCTGGCTAAAGTAGAGTACTCCACTATGGATGTGTTCAAGAGATTGGACATGTCTGCATGGTCAAATATGTGCAGTCCACATGTTTAGTCCAAAGGTTGGGTTGCAGGTGTGGCAGATAGGTACACTACACAGATAGGTATGCTCCTTGAGTAGGAAAGACAATCACTAGAAAAAACAATGTGCTAGAATCTGGATTGCTGACAGAATATTCATTTGCAATTGCTAGAGTTTAAAAAAAAAATCATGACCACCAAACACAGGCATCGATTGTTGGAGGTCAGAGAAACCAATGCTGTGGATGCTAGAATGGGAGTTTTCAACTGTCATCACCAGAGACTCCAAGCATAATGCCGAGAAACTGTTCGCTGGTCAAAATATACTTGTAGTTGGAATATACCCGAGTTGGTCAAGGAGAAAGGCTGCCAGCTTTTAAACTATTATGTCCCACATTGATGGGAGAGGGACTTCTTGAGTGTTTAGAAACACCAGGGCACAAGCTACAAACAACAAAGGCTCTCGGAGTATGAAGTTTTTGGCCCGAGCCTTGGTCATCAGATTTGTTGGGCACTCACCAGAAGGGAGCAAGCCTAGAATTTTCAAAGGCCGACATTGCAAAAAATGCAATATAGTATGACCTCTGTGCTGAGTGTTGTATGGCCTTAATGTAAATAAAATTTTCCCTGTGCCAAATAAAATAAATTATGTAGAGCCGGGATCTAATAGCCTAGTTCTACAAAAACAAATTTCTCTGTAGGGAAATAAAGTTGACAAAATTCCAAAAGAAGCAGAGAAAAAATAAATATATCAGATCTGAATAATTAAATTACAGATCTAAAAATGACCATACCCAAATTACAAATCGGGACCTCTGGGTTCCGATTTGCAAATTTTTTTTGCCTCATGGTCGACTTTGGGTGAAGGTAGCTAAGTTTATAGTTAATTTTCACCAATTTAGCATTTCGGACACAATGACGAGGTTAGATCTAGCTCTAAACACTCCCAATTTCTATAGTACTCTGGATTCAGGTTGAATGATGAAGCAAGCATGGTCTCGAATGGCTATGTGATGAGAAAATCTCCAATCTCTGATACCATGTAAGAATTTGCCTAAGGGAAAAATCCACCCAGGAACTAAGAACTTAAACACAAGCACAATTGTAGACCAAGAGAGAGAGTATGATTAGAATGATGATATATTCAATATGCCATGATAAGAGTACACTAGGAGTACCTACATATAAAGGCCTTTGAGATATCTCTAGAATGCCTTGTAATTAGCACCATGATGTGTCATACAACCAAGCACATGTCCACCAGATATGGGTTATCCTCCATTAAGCACAGAAGTAAGTGCGGTGATGAGAGGATAAGCCTAGAAGGGTGTGACATGTAAATCAGTGTTGTAGACACCATGTGCAAAAATAGAGTTGCATACTCCTATGTTGTCAACATGACAACTCAAAAAGGTGCACAAACTCCTAAGTCTCTCACAAATAAAAATAATAAAATAATGCAAAATAATAAAATAATGCATTAACCTAAGTAAACTTAAGTAAGTGTAAATAGTGAATACATATTTACACCAACACGGTTATTATTCCATCTTGTGAATAGATAGAAAAAACCTTTCATATGACTAATAATCTATCTGACTTTGATGAGAAGAGGGTTGCAATGTAGAAAAGGATAATAATTGTTTTTCAAAATATCTTGCTGAGAAACTTAAACTTTTTCCCCATGAACTTATAAAAATAGACAAATTAAAAGAAAAGGAGCAATGGGGAAAAGAATTAGATGATTTATTATGCCTTAGAATAAATGGGGTTATAAGTGAAAAATGACATGTGCTATGGGCAATGACAATCAAATAAATTGTTAAAGTGCAATTATTCTATAATTCCATTAGAGAAGATTTTGTTGAAATCAATAAGTTAGGAGATTTTGTGATCAAGAAGCAACAAGAGGTTTTGAGTTTGGATTGGCCAGATGACATAATTTTTAATAAATGGACGGAAGATTTTGTGCACTCAAAATAGTTAGTGATTGGGGAAATTGATGAAGAGGAAACAAACCAAGATGAGATGCCAACAACTAATATATCAGTACAAGCAGAAGAAGACAAAGAGGAACAATCAACTGCACTAATGAGCATAGTGGTCCAAACTGATGACATGGCAATAGGAGAATCAGATGTAACTATTGTTTTAATAGTGCATGATGATGTGGATGGAGACCCTTGAGTTGAAGTAATTATACAAACATTTAAACTAGGTCTACCACAAGCAAATCCATTGGTTACACTCTCTAAGGAATGCCAACAAACTTAAAGCCAATCATGAACCTCTTAGCAACAAAATGTGTAGCAAAAAGTGAACCCCACAAAGGAATATTTATGATGTGAAGTCATTTTATTGCACTAATTTTTGTCTTTTGTGACAGTAACATTGTAAATATATTTTTGTGTTAAGGATAGCTATTGCTGCTCTCTAAGTCTAAAGCTTTTTGCATCTCACACTATATAAGTGAGATTCCAAGGCAAGAGAAAGGGTACAAGTCATTGTATAACTTTTAGTTTGGATAACTTTTATTTAGTCTAGTCCTTGATGCAAGTTTTTATGATGTATTTTCTCTACAAATCTGAGAATACATTAATTTTCTAGGATCATAGTGTCTTATTTTCAGTTGTTTTGAGTTCTATTTCAATGTTATATAATTTTCAAAGAGAATTAATACAAGGATGAACTTTTTCCATAGTCTTTTCTCTATGAATCTTGTCTCCATTTTTATTGACTAGTTATTTTGAGGTTGTGTAGGCAAAGCCTTTCTCAATTGAATGCAACTAAGATAGGTTGTATATCAGTTTGCTATTGCTTTTAATTCAATGGATTAAGTAAATGCTTTGGTGAATATGATAGGATCTCTAGGTAGTAAGAAGGATTTGTGTAAGAATGAAATTTAGTGAGAATTGTTGATAATATTGATTATAATGCAATCAATTAGGTTAGTAAATTGGATAGACTCTAAATCCCAATGGATGAGGCATCAATCAATTATTTTAGTTTTCATATGAAGATATCATAGGTGAATAAGCATCAAGCACAATTTTGAAAATCAAAATCAATTTTACTTTAAATCTATGAAGAGTGTCATTGCTGGTCAATACTTGTTTACACTTAATTTCTGTGTTTCAGTTAGCTGTTGCTACCCAAAATTACTTGTAGATCTAAGAAGAATGGTGACCAATCTTCTGTAGGGGATGATAATTGTAATAAAATTTCTTTGAATAAGTGAAATGTGAAAGTAATATCAAGTTTTTAATCTTTTATCCCTAAGGTGCACCCGCCTTGGTTTTGCAAAGCCAAAAGAGTAGAAAATCTTTTATTATTTTGTTGAAGTTGGGTCTAGATCTAAAGATCATCTAAGTAATCATGGGGAATAGCTAATCCTTAGGTTAATTTTGATCTTTACCATCTTGGTATCAAGTATTTTATTTAAAATGACAACACCTGCATGGAAGCAGTAATTCCCAGAGTTAAATTTATAGAACATATGGGATATGAGATGAGCACAAAGCTCATAGAAGGGTATGTACATATTATTCTTGAATCTGAGAAGGATAGAGAGTTTCCTATATGGGAATCATATGAGGAGAAAATAAAAATAGTTTAGTCTGAACTATATAGCAAGGAAAGCAAGAGAAAGGTAGAAAAAGACATAGATTCCATCCTTAAGGAATTAGGCATGACTAGGAATTGTGCTATAAATAAAAGGTATTGTGCTAGAAATGAAGGCTAGTGGATAGAGTGGAGTGTTGGAAAAAAATCCCATTGAAGTTGCAGGACCTTTAGAGAGTGTGATACTAGCACAACCATGTGCACAAACACCAATTGCACCATATGCAATAGTTGTGCCAGTGCAATTAGTTAGAACAAGGAGTGATCAACCTAGAAGATAGCTAGAGGTTGAATCATGTTGAGATAATAGGAGTTGCACACATTGCATAATATTGTTATATTATATTATATTATTTTATTATGCAATTTTTCTCTTAGATGGACGTGCAACATGTAAAGATTCCCATGGGATATACTTGATGAGTTGTATTGTAACATTGTGATAAAATTTCATGTAATTATTTAATATTGGGGAAAACAATTAGATTTCCAATATTAAATGTGGGGTCAATGGGTTAGGTAGCACATGGTTTATGTAATACCACTTGGTAGTTTTGTGAGACTTGTTACTATATAAGAAACCACAAGGTTATTTGTTGATGTGAGAAGACAAAAGGGAAAAATGAAAGAGTTGAGCAAGATAAGGCTTGATAGGTTAGCCAAGGGAGCATTTGTAAAGGTTTGAAGCATGGCATGGGATGTATGGATTCATGCTTGTTCACATGGATTCTTGGTAGAGACTATGGCTTTGAAGGCTTCCATGGTTGTATTGCAATAGTTTTTTTTTGCTGAATAATACATGGCGATGGATTCTTTTGGAGGCTAGTTTTTTTCCCTCAATGAAGGTTTCCCAGGGTATATCTTGTGTCACATTTTTGTGGTTATGTTGTCTATTCTATTGCATGTGGATTTTAATTACATGTTTATTTCAGATCTATTATGGGTTATTTGGAAATGGTTATATTCTTTGTTACAATTTTCCTTACAAATCATCTGTTGTGCAAAGGAAATTAGAGAGATTGGTGAAGGTGAAACATGAACCTGCACCAACAACCAAGAAAAGGGTCAAGAAGACCACCAACAGACTTGGAAAGAGAAGAAAAATGAAACAAGTTAGTGATTCTAAGGAATTAGAGAATGAAATGGAAGAGAGATCGGTAGTCCAGAATGCGCAAGAAGGAAGAACAACAACTAGAAAGAGAGCATGGAAGACAAAGGTAGAAAACCTTAACATGAAAATTATTAATGATGAAAATTTTATATAGTTGAATAAATATTATGATTTGTATAGTAATATGGATAGAAGGCAATTAGAAAATGCCATTATAAGGAACATGATTTTGAGGAATAAAAGGTTTGAGAATATACATTATAAGATACCAGAGGATCTGTACAATAGGCTTGTAAATAGGAAAAGGAGAATGTTAGAGGAAGATATGAATATGAGGATCAAAATGATGAAAAAACTATGTGATGTTAATTCTAAAGAGGAATCAAATAGAATTTTGAAGGGTATTGAGCCCTTGCTAAGGAAAAAAAGAATAGAAATTCTTCTAATGGGAGGCAATTATGAGGATGTTAGGAAAGAAAAAAAGAAGGCAATAATAAAATACATGAACTTAGTGCCTAATGTGAGTGCACAATCTAAACAAGTAGGTACACCTTCCAGTGATGAGGAAGAAGTAGAGTAGACATAGTAGGCACTCTCATCACCACGTATTGTTATGGGTACTAAATGCATGGAACTAGATAGTACACACATAACTATAGATACAAAAGAGAATCCTTTTGCAACATTTGGTCAAACTATTATTGGCAATATCATAGAATACACTAGTTCTAATGATGAAGAAGAAGAAAATTAGAAAGAGGTAGAGGCAATAAGAAATGAAAGGATACAAAGAAAAGAGGGAGAGAAGAAAAAGAAAGAAGAGGAAGAAAAGCAGAAAGAAGAAGAGAAAAAGAAGAAGAAAGTAGAGGAGGAAAAGAAAAGGAAAGAGGAAGAGGAAAAAAAGAAGATAGAGGAAGAGAGAAGGAAGAAGTCAAATGAAGACTCTAAACTCAACCAAAAATGGGAGATTGTGATGTAGAAATCAACATTCTTGCCCAATATGAAACATGTAGAGTTAGAAATGGGAAAACTAGTGTTCCAACATGAGGTTGACATACCTTATGTAGCTCTAGCAACTGTATCTATTGCAACATCAATAGCTAGTCCATTAGCAACAACAATAGTGACATTAGATGATGAAGATCAAAAAGGCTCGATGAGCACATTAAGTAAGTTGTTTGAGAAGAACAAATTAGTAATGTCTTTGGAGAAGACATTAGCTGAATTCTTAGATAGAATGCAAAAGATAATTACTACAATTGTAGCTATTCTAGACTTGTAGTCGAAGGCCATGGAGTTTTTGAAAACCTTTGATAAGGAATTCACAACTCTAGCAGAAGTAGCTTCAATGCAAGCACAAGCAAAGCATGATGCATCACTATTTTATATAGTATGCACAAATGTCAGAAATGATCTGATAACCTTAGATGTTTGCATTAAATATTTGAGGAAAAGAATAGATGAAGGTAATAAGTTCTATGGACAATGCACAATGTCATACAATTACCTATTAGATTTTGATAACAAGCTCAAAGGACAAATGAGCCTTGAGCTTCATATACTCACTACTAGATTGTAACAATCAAAGGCTAGAATTGAAGATTTTGAAGCTAAGATAGAAAAGGTTCACAATGCTATCAGAAACATTTAGTTTGAACAAGGAAAAGGTATTAAGGAGGTTCTCTATACTTAGAGGATACTTATTATCCAAAGTTGTCATTTTGTAGAGGCAGTTGGAGGAGTGTCTTGCAGTTAAGACATCCTATGACAAATTTTTCTGTACTGACTTGAGTGTAGTTGAAGTGGCATCTTATGCACTTTGTGCAATCATTAGTATATATAATAAAATGAAAGTGAACTAGAAGAAGGACTTTAACAAGTTGAAACATGATTTTGTAGATTGCATTTCCAAAATGACTAGTTGATCAATAGAAGGTAACAAGTTTTTTTAGATATAGGTTTTGACACCTTTGCCATTGATGTCAAAGGGGGAGTATTATGTAAAAGGAAAATTATATAGCTGTAAATGTATATGTAAGGGGGAGATTATGTATGTATCAATGTAAAGGAGTGATAAGGAATGTAATGATCCATCAAAACATGAATCAAATTATTATGTTTTAAAGGCAATTGTGTCTAGTTACTTTTATTTATTTTTGTTAAGTATGGAATCATTTTGGGACTTAGCCAATTTTTCCAAATGTTGCCATCAATTACAAAGGGGGAGATTTTTGAAAATATGGTTAGATATATGTCTTGATCATTTTCATTTATGGCAACATACATTTAGCATTTCATTCATGTATTTAGAGTTAGAAAATTGTCTAAGTGTTAGAAAGTTTATAGCAGCATAGAGAACATGTGTTTAGTGTATGGATGAATTGTTGAGAGTTAGCTCATGAATAGTTGAGGAAAGCTTCATGAAAATATCATGATGACACATGCCAGTGCATAGATGTGTATGGATAGTATGACATGAGTTATGATTAAAATACTAGTACGAGTATTTAATAGTGCAAAATAGAGTGTAGCAGAGAATTTGATTGTACGACCTTAGGAATTATTTTGGTTATGAAATAATTACTAAGTTATGATGGTCCAACTATGTGGATATTATTCCATAAGCTATTTTATATTATGTCAAGCGTGTGAACACATGAATGTCAACTGAGAAGAGTTTTGTAATTATGCAAGGTATAAGTAAATATCTTATCTTGTGAAGATAAGTGTATTATCTATGATAGATGAGCAAGTATTATGTGATGCAAACAATTTTACAAAGAGTTTGAAATATTTGTGAGCCTTATGTGATGTGAATTCTGATGTATGATCAGAATAAGTGCAAAGTACATTAGACAACAAGTATTGTATGTATATCTATTCTAGTGAAGATTTGAATTGTATAATTACATGTTAGGGAAGAGGGCTCTTCTTGCATACATTGTATTTGTTCTACCAACTCCTAATAGGGTTGAAGAAACTCTTAATAGGGTTGAGGCTTCTAAAAAGGCCTAGTCTCTTAACAAGGACTCAAGAAGACTCCTAATAGGGTCAATATCCTTAGCACGATCCTATTGTTTAGTGAATCATCTAGTGGGTATCATCTCCACTAGGGTTTTCCCTTGACCAGGGTTTCCCTAGTTAACAAATAACAATTTTGTGAGTTATCTATGTGCATGGTTATATTTACTATTCAACATTTTTGGTTTACTTTCATATGCAAGTTATAAAGTAATTGATAATATTCAGTTGTGGGAAAAAGTTTGTAGAATACTGATTCACCCCTCCCCCCCCTTCCCCCTCAATATTATCTATTTCTAATAGAAGGGTTCTCCCCTAAATATCAAAAAAACATAAAAAGAGCAAAGAAATAACAATAATTTGTGAGAACAAAATATGGGCTTATTATTATTGCCACAAATGTAGAATTGTAGAGTTTTGAAATACAAGATGCAAACGTACATGGGTGCCTTCCTTACAATAACTTGAAACACAATGCTTCAAACTATCACTTAGAGTTATCCTAAAATATGTATGAGTATTCCTTATATAGGAATTTTTACACCACTTGGGAAGTTTTTAGACATTAAACCATAACCCTTGAGACCGGCTAACTCTAAAATTACATATAGAGTTATCCTGATAGACCTTTGATACTTATTTTTGAAATTTTGGTTGGCCCAATTTTAGAAGGCCATAAATTTCAAATCATTTTTATAATTAACTATTACAACCCCTTTTTAGAATGCACAACTTCTGATCTTTAGGGCTTGACTCGTGCAAGCTCTAGTCAAGTCAATTTTGGAGCTCAACTGGGGTCTCTAAGACCTTCAAAACTAAGTGTGAAGTTATTATACCAAAATTGCACACCAAAAATCCATAATAACTCCACAAGTACTCATGATATGGCACTAAACCTTAATTGGCATTCTGATATGTTGAAGATGAACATTCCCCTCTGAAATTAGGACATTCCAAGCTCATATGATTGACTTAATAAGTAACAAGCCTCAAGAACCACAACTCTACACTAAGAAAACCCTTATTTAAGAAACAAAAAGAAAATATTTTTGGGTGATGCAAGATTTCTCTTACACCTCAAATTCTCCTGTATCAGACACTTAGGGTAATTTGAGAAGTGACCCCATCACATCTCAAGTATTTAGAGGAAAACCAAGATGATTAACCTCCTCTCTTGCTAGTTATCATTAATCCTCTACTAGTCTCCCTTTCCACTTGAATAGATACTCTGCATATGTTCTATTTCTTGTGCTCTTTCTAACACAATTGTCTAATATGTCCTCAATCTCCTTTGTAGCTAAACTAGCTATTGGAATACTCCTCCACACTTCTACAACTTCATCTCCATCATCTCCTTCATGATACTTTGTCAAATCTGAAATGTTAAATATTGTGAAATATTTAGTTTAGTAGTCAACTTCACTTCATAACCATTCCAAGAATCATGCCTTTTCACTATCTTACATAGTCCAAACTTCTTCATTTTTAGCTTATTTATCAATCCATAACAAATGTTGAGTATGTTGTTAGAGCAGTCCATTGTTATAAAATTGTGTGGATCAAGCTATTATTGAAAGATATGAATAAAGAGATTACTAAACCTACTATGATATATTGTGACAACACAAGTGATACATATGTAATAATCCTATGATGTACACAAAGCCCAACCACATTGCTATCAAGTATCATTACTTGAGAGAGGTTGTACAAGACAAAGAAGTGTGATTGGAGTATGTGAACGTAAAGAGAAGATATTTCATATATTCACTAAGGCATTACCTAAGGATGCTTTTGAATATCTAAGAGGTAAGTTAGAGGTCATTCCCCTATCTAAAGAAAGAAAAGAAGAGATGTAGCATTGAATCAAATGTTATGATCATAATATATTAGACATTGATGCAAAAGGTCACACTTTAGGAGCTGCCTAAAGATTGTGAAAAGATGAAATGAAGCATGAAGCAAAAGAGACTATAAGGAGTTTGGGTAAACATGAAAGAGAAAGTGATCTTGAAATATTAGTCAGATAGTAACATAAAGGATGTTTGTTAGGAATAAGGTGTCTCAACCTTGGATAATTCCTATTCTTATTATTTGTTTTGTAAATGAATTTTTTTTACAAATAATGTAATTAAGTGTGAGTGTACATGTCTAGTTGAGATGTTGATGTGCCACTCCACTTGCATGTGTTAGCATCTTAAATAGTGTGTAAGGAGATCATGACTAAATTTTTTATGACGTATTCCTATGATGTGTAAGAGCCATCTTTGGAAGATATGATGATGGGTGAGGACATGAAGACATGTGGTAATTGATCATTGAGTATTATAAACTTGAGTCTCCATCTAGCACATGGGGTTCAGGGCATCACCATAAATTTTTTCTAGGTTCCTACTTTTCCAAAGAATGGTAAAGCCCTAATACGGTTCTTGTTGCCCTAAAATGGAAAATGCATGATATAAGCAACTTTAGGGTTGCAGATAGGAAAGAGTGAAAGTGTATTATTGGTAGTGTTTTGTTGTGACTAGATTTGTCTTCCATGTCCTAAAATAACTTGCATTACGAGTGTGTTGTAACCTTTGTGTTGAAGATAATACATTGTGTAGGTTTTGGAGGGGTGGGGTTGTTTTACTGAAAGGTTTTTCCCCACCAACATATCTTTGTGTTTTTGTTTTCTTTCTATATCTATTTTTTGTATTCATGGTTAACTATAATATTGTTTTTTACATAATATCAAATCTAAAATTATAAGGATTTAAATATAATTTGTATAATACTTTCCTTAAGGGATTAGTGTAGGAAGCTATTTCTACACCTGAGTTTTCTTACAATGTTAAGTCTGTGAATGGTTGATGTCTTTGGCATTATTGTCAAAGAGGGAGAGTATGTTATCAAGTTACCATTCATATCCAAGGGGAGAGTATGTGTTGAGATAGAAAAGGGAGATATGTCAGTTACCAACCTATATTAGAACAAGTGAGGGGGAAGATGATTAGAGTTGTTTCCATCCAATGATAAGTGCAATTGAGTGCAAGATGAGAATCAAAATGAAACTAAGGATATTAATGAGGATCTATGTCAAGATATTAATGAAAATGTGCATCAAATTATAGAGGGATTTTTTAATGATAAATCATGAGCATGCCATTGCATTTGCATGGTAATTAGAGGTGTTTCCATCAATGCCAAAAAGGAAGATTTTTGGAAACTACAATTGGAACAATTGATATGTTATCATTGATGTCAAACCTACGAGAGAGACATTTAATAAAAGTGCATAGTGTCATATTAGTTTATTGATGAAGTGTCTTTGAAAAGAGAGATTGCTAGATGAACTAGTGAAGTTGTTGAGTGAATAGGATCAAGTATGTTGGAATTATAATGGGCACTTGATCAGTTAGTCTTTGACAAGATTAAATATTGTCCAATTAGTGTATGAAGTATAGAAGTATAGAGTTAAATACAATAGAAGCCTAGTGAGAAGTGGTTAGTGAATGAAGGAGTTGAAACAAAAGATTACAAAACTTAAGAGTTGGATGAGAAAACAATATTAGTTGAGTGTTGTAATGCCCACCCTTCGTTTACTTTTCATGTCGTATTGCCAAATTCTTTTATGAAAGCTTTATGGTTATGTTTTATGATTAGCAGTACTTGGTTATTGGATTTGATTGGATATTATTTCATACTTAGTTGATATATTTGATGAGCTACTTGATACTTAGTTATTTCATGTATTCATGATTATCTTTCGATGGTGACACTTATAGTGATTTTAGTTATTTCATGATGATAGTTAGATGGATGATTTATATGTAGTCTCTATGGATACTTACCCCATACTTGCATGTGTATGGTGTACTAATGTTTTACTTTATGTTTGACATTTCTGATGTGGTTGAGAGAGGGAGTCGTAGTCACTTGCTAGTCAGGATCTACATGATGCATCACTTCCTACCATTCCCTTTTTAAGTTTAGATTTATATGCCTATGTATGTGCCCAAATTCTATATAAATTTTAGGTACTAGGCATCAACTTTCCTGAATTACTAGGATGAGCGTGCCCTATCGCAGTGTCTCAATGGTAAAAGAGGTGAGATAATTCTTAAGTCCAATTCCTAACCCTAAGAGAATTGTCCTAGGAAGTAGGATAAGTATCCGAGTTATTTACCATTTCAAATTCATCAAGTGACATGAATTTGTGAATTTTGACCCTTGAGTTTGATTTAGTACTTTTTCTTTATTATGAGTTTTCAGTTTTAGATTGTGGGTATGTTGTAATTTTTAGTTATAATTAAACCAAATTAATAGAATATTAAATGATTCAATTTAATGAAAATTTTATAAAGAAAAATCAAAATTAAATTATATTTAATTAATTGAGAAATTAATTTAAACATTTAAAAGATTTAATTAAAGTTATAATTTTGGTGTAATTATATATATTTAATTTAATAATAATTACTTCAGGAGTTCCATTTTGATAATAAACTCTAAATAATATTATTAGTTAAACAAACAAACAAATAAATAAATAAATAATTTTTTTTAGGCTAAAGTGGATTGACTACTATATATATTTTATTAATAAAATCTGATTCAAAGTCTTAACCAAGAAAGAATCAGGAAAGAAAACCCAACATCATTGATGTTACATAAAAAGAGTTAGAAAATATTCACCTATTACAATATTGGCTACAAGAAAGCCAACAACATCTCAAAACAAAATCCCCTGGACCTATACACCAACGCCCTTTTGATATAGTCATAAACCACCATAAATTCATGTTTTTTGAGAAGTAAATGATGGGGAAAAAAACCCCCTCTAAAAGCATTCCCATACCATAAGTCATACTTATGAACTACAAGCATTGATTTTTATCCACAATGAACTAAGACTGAACAAGATTATTTGCAATTAAAAGGAGTAACTCCATGGATTATAGCAAGTCCATAACATTAGATAGGAAAATGGAGACCAGATGCAAGGGGAACAAATTTTTTTGATCTTGGTGAGAGGATATACTCACCAATTAATCTTCAGATAGGTCAATGAATCACTAGCAAATGACAGATGAAAAATTTGTCAAATGAAACATCATCCACAATAGAAGGCACCATAAGCTCTGTCTCCCTAGGAAGTAGAAAGATTCTATAGTTATGAGGCATGAATTCCTCATGAAATGAATTGTAGGAATCACATATGGAAAAAGGGCAACACACACAACAACATATGTGAAGCCAATTTTAATCTGACGAGGAGCAACAATACCAAAGAAACTAGACAACAAGGTTCCCACCAAACTACACATAAATTTATGAGCTCATCCCACATATAATAAATATCTCCTAGGATAACATATACATCACACAATGAAATCACATGGCAATCTATACTTTGCATATGAGTTTGTAATCGAATTAAGATGCATGCATGTGAGATAAGGACTTCATAAAGTAAGTGGTAGCCACCAAAAGGGAGAGTGCATAAACATAATTACTCCAGGTATCATATAGTGTATTGAGAATGCATGTCACATAAATCTACAACTAGCAATGAACTTGACGTCAAATAGGCCCACTTACTTGCAAGCTTTTCTATCTAATGTAATCATTTTATGAAATTCTTCATCAAGAATAGTATTACCAAGTGGAATGGTCCTTTCTTGATGAAAACCATCACAACCCCTATTAGCTAAATAATTAGCCAAAATATTTCCTTCATGAAGGGGATGTGAGATAAGGACTTCATCAAATGAGTCTAATAGGAGCCAAATTTGTTGAAAGATATAAGCTTGTTTCCAATTATGGGACACTCTTTTAATACAAGCAGTGATTATTACCATGGAATCCCCTTCCACCTAAGTGTTGTGAAAGCCAAATTTTTTTACCAAGACTAACCCAAGAAAAAATGCTTTTGATTTTTCCATATTATTTGAACCATGAGGGAGGGGAGAATATTTGAAAGCTAGTAAATCACTATGATGAACTTGAATGCATACACCAACACAAGATTGGCTTGGATTACCCTAGGATGAACTGTCAAAGTTTAGATTGATTTGTTTGGCAATAGGTGGAACCCAATGTACTTTATCTCTATCATGGGACAAAGCTACACTTGGTTGATGACACCAACAAATAGGCACAAGGAATTTTTTCTACTCTGAAATAATGACACTATCCTAGGAAGAAAATACTAGGTTGCATTTGAGTTTTGAGTGGCTAGTGTTTACCACTTCCAAAATGGATTTTTCAATAGAACTAAGAATATTTTCAACTGTGGAAGGGTGTTGGAAGAAGATTCTCTTGTTTCATTTCCACCATAAGGTCCAGACCACTAGAGTTAGAATACATATTCAAATGGTGGAAAAGAGTGAATTGGTATAAAGCTCAAGCCAAGACTGAAAGGAATTTCATAATTCATTTAGAAGGGGAGTGAGATAATGAAGTTTGGCAAGTAAAAATAACTAGCATTGGTGCAAAAAAGGACAATTGAGGAAAATATGATCCCTAGTTTCAATCTCTTGGTTACAGATAAGACAATTGAAAGGTTGAGGGATATTAAATTTAGAAAGCCTATCACTAGTCAAAGCCCTCTTTTTCAAGGAAATCCATGCAAAACATCTAGCCTTAGGGAGGGTGACATTATTCCAATAGAAATCAAAATAATGACTAGGAGCATTACATGATACTTGCTGTTGAATAATTCTATAGCCTTCTCTGATAGTATATGTGCCATCATTCCCAAGAGCCTAGATAATTTGATCTACTTTTCCTGATAGATAGACTACCTTGCTCGATAATAACTTCTATAAGATTTCTTGATCATTTGATGAGATAGGGAGATCCCTAGGGTCCTCCTAAATCACTTTTCTAGAGAACAAACATATTGATGAAACAAAGTCCATTAAATAGCACCCCCAAATTGTTTCTGTTGTATCAATGATGACTTCCATATGCCCCCAAATTTATTAGAGGGGAGGATCCATTCCATGAATCTCTCCAAAACTTAACTTTCTCCCCATTGTTTACCTCTCATGAAATATACTTAGTAATTGTGTCTCTTGAAGACATCATAAAATCTCATAAAGCTGAGCCCCTCAAGGGGTCTTTACATTTTCCATACTAAATTGGTGCCAAAGGCCTTATTTTTGTTTGCCAAATCATGTATTCCCACCCCACCTAGTGCTGTAACTTGTGCTATGTCTTTAAGTGAAATAAGAGGAATTTTTTTTGCACCATCTATGTTTGCAGGCCAATAAAAGTCTCTTAATAGCTTATGAATAGTTTGAATCAATGAAGGAGGGGCTTTAAGTACTAAAAGATAATAGTCAAGAATATTTTCTAGTACTATTTTAATTAGAAGGATTTTTCCAACAAGAGAAATCCATCTAGCTTTCCAAGCTACTACCCTTTCTTTAATTCTATTAATAATTGGAAACCAATAGTTTTTTGTTAGGGCCCATGAAGAAAGGGATGCCAAGGTACAAAAATGGAAGGAGATCCATTGAAAACCCTAGAATGTTGATGGTTCTATTTGCAATAATTTGATTAATATTGAAAAGGTAAATCTTTGATTTGTTTGCATTAATTTTTTGGCCAGATGTTGTAGTGTAAAGGTCCAAAAAATGTTTAATTTTCTTGACTTCTTGAGCATTAGATGATCCAAAAAGCAGGGTATCATTAGTAAACAGTGAGTGAGTGACCAAAATATGCAATTCTCCAATCTTAATCCCTTGCCAAAATCTAGGACCATGCTGATTTTGAATGAATCTATTAAATGCTTTAGCCATTAATATAAAGAGTACCAAAGATAATGGATCTCCCTGCCTTACACCTTCAGAAGATGGAAAAAACCTCATTGGCACCCCATTAATTATGACTAAAATTCAAGCTCTAGAAACACAAGCTCTAATCCATTTACACCAAGATTTTGAAAATCCAAATTTTTGTAAAAGATTGAATAGGAACTCCCAACAGACTCTATCATAGGTCTTCATCATATCTAGTTTAATAATGAAGGTTGAAGTCTTAGAGGAATTAATTGAATGTAAAACCTCATGGACAACTAAGCCCGCTTCCATAGTTTCTCTCCTAGGGACAAAGCCACCTTGCTCTTGAGACAATTTTAGGAATCAAATGTTGCATTCTCAAGTAAATAGCCTTGTGATAATCTCATATATTTTGTTGCATAATCAGATAGATTTGAATTCTAAGAAAGACTTGGTGGTTTCCACCTGAGGAATAATGGCTATATTTTTGGTGTTAAAATATTTAAGCATAGATTTTCTTTTTTGTGATTCTTCTATTTGTTGAGATCTGATTGAAAAGATCATTGTTGAGAAAGATTATTGAAAGAAGGAGATTGTTGAAGAAGACTATGTGTTTTAATCATTGTTTTGTCACCGATGTAAAACTTGCTATTTGGTGGTAAGAAAATTGCTTATAAGATTCAAGTACTATCACTTAGTTGATTGATGAAGAGGATTTGGTCAATGAGAGGTAACCATAGCACCTAGAGGAAAGGTTGAGCTATGATTATACAATAAAGTAAAAGGATTAGTTAAGACAGTGATGACATGATGTATTGATAATCTACTTAAGGTTACAAAGGCTAGTTACGCTTAGAAAGTTTAGAAGAACAAGTTACAGAAAGTTCATCTACCAAGCTTGACTGAGTGGATAGAAGGTGCTAAGTGAAGTCAGTGCAAGCCAAGAAGAACATTAGTTGGAGCCAAGTAAAAGATCATTCTAGTGTATGCCAAGAAAAATAGTTGATGCCAAGCATCAATAACCTTTAGTAGGTGCCGAGAAATTTCATAGTGGATGCCAAGAAACACAGTATATGCCATATATTAGAAGGTTGATAATGCCAAGTTGCTGCATTATTTAAAAGATCAAAGATTCAATGAATCTAAGCTAACAAGGTTTTTTTCCTCAATTTTGTAAACTAGGAGGAAGATAAGGTTGATGAGATGGTGGTACAAAATTTGAGGTAAACCATTTTTAGGTGAATTCAAATGGATTCTAGAAGAAGTTTCTAGAAGAGATATGAGATATGGGGTAGATACATTGTATCCTTCCTAATCCATGCAAACCCTAAATTGGATGATGGAAAATGAGTGAGAAAATATCCTAATTTCCTATTTATAGGAATGTTTGGTTATGAAGAAAAGTTGTCATGTTTGAGAACCTAAGGGAGATAAGGAGTCAAGGGTTTTTGCTTCATCAAGTGACTTAAGAGCAAAGTCTGCAATGAAATGTTAAGAAAGAAGGCTTAGGCTAATGAATGCTTGAAGGGTCAACAAGCTATTAGAGCTGCAAAGTATGAAGGCCAAGAAATATTGAGGACTGAATAGAGATCTGTAATCTGCAAGAGAAGTTGTAAGTTGTATAAGATCATAGCTCTACTATTACTCTCTAACATTTGTATCAATCTAGGATAAATCCTTTGGATTAAGGTTGACCTAACAAACATTTTTAAATCTTTTAACTAGGTGACATTCCAAGTGAATGGCCTAAAGTCCTCTACAAAGCTCACTTCTAACTAGGTGATTGAAATCCCTTAACCAAGTCACATTTAATAGTGTGTATTGTAACCTTTAACAAGGTTGGCTTTTCACAGGGCATCAGTTTAGAAGAGTGAAAAGGTGTAGCATGTTACTAGTGGTTTTTCCCAAATAGGGTTTCCATGTAAATAATTTTGTCAAGTGTGTTGATGAATCTGTTATGTTTCATGCTTTACATTTCTGTAAGTTGATTTGACAATAACCTACAAGTTTTAGTGATTGCATAATCTTATGGATGCATGCATGAGTATGAATGTTTTATGGGTTCACTAAGCTATGAAAAGTTTTATTTATACATCTGGACCTTGGATAACTAATCCCCCCCCCCTCTTAGTTATTCTAAAGTATTCCAACAATCAATATTAGAGCCAACTACTTAAGAGAACTAGTTTAAAATTACTAGTAGCACAAAGATCAAGATGTCTAAAAGAGAAGTATCCAAGCTCAACAGAGATAAATTTCTTGCATGGAAAAGTTTGATAAAGCTACACCTTGGAGGACTTGGAGATCATGCATAATCTACCATTTTTGTGGAACATGTTGATCCTACTAGTGCCCCAAATGCTTAAGATATGAGGAAGAAGAAAGAACACAACTAGGCAATGCTCGAGATTGCCTCTACCCTAAGCTATGTCAAATTCAATGATATTAAAGGTCTCGACAATGCAAAGAAAATGTGGGATGCCCTAGATACCATATATGGAGGAGACACCAATATTCTTAGAGCCAAAGCTAAAAGCCTTAGAGGTAAGTTTGATGAAATGATAATGGAAGAAGGGGAGAATATTGCTCAATATGTTGAAATGATAAAAGAGGTGGTTAATGCAATAAGAGGAGAAAATGACAAACTAGATGATGAAATTGTTTTAAGCAAAGTTTTGAGAACACTACTACCTATATATGCTATTATAGTTTATGAAATTCAAGAACTAAGATGTATTTGAGGGAATAAGCTATCACTTGAAGGTCTAGTATGTAGACTCACTACTTTTGAGCTATCTAACTTTGATAATTACAAACTTGAAAAGATTGAATCTAATTTGAAAGATGACGTGTCATTAAAGGAAATTGATGAGAAAATGAAGAAGCATGTGCCTAGTGACAGTGATATAGATGAGGAGGATGTTGAACAAATTGAAGCATTACTAGCAAGAAGATTCCATAAAGGTAAAGGAAAGTTCAAAGGTAAGTTAGCCATCATTTTTTTTAATTGCAATGAGGTTGGTCATATTGCTACTAGATGTCCAAAGAAGAACTATATAGGTGGTGACAAATACAAGAGTAGAAGAGATGAAGAAAGAAAAGATTACAAAGACAAAGGCAAGAAGTCTTGCTACATTGCTGAAGAGAATGATTCTAATGCACATAATGATGAAGTGGCATATGTTGCAATGAAGGAAGAATCTAATGAAGATGATGCAATTGCACTTTTCATTTGTGTGAACAAGAATGATAGATGGATCATTGATAGCGGATGCTCACATCACATGCTTGGAGACAAAAGTAAGTTCATTACTCTAAATTGTTAAGTTGGAAATAGTGTAAGATTTGGTAATAATGCACCATGTTTGATAAGAGGAAAATATTCTATCAAAATCACAGATAAGATTTCATGTGACAATGCTTACTATGTTGAAGGACTGAACTATAACTTGTTGAGTGTGTCACAACTGAACAATTTGGGATGCAAGGTTGAATTTGAAATCAAGATTTCTAAGATATATGACACAAATGGGAAATTGATTGAAAAATGTGATCAAACTAAAAGTAACCTATTCTATCTTGATATAGAGGATGCTACTTGTCTTGTTGTAAAATTTGATGATGTATGGCTATGGCACAAAAGGTTATGTCATGTTAATTTTTATAACTTTGTTAGTATTATTAACATGAAGAAAGTTAGAGGTTTTCGTAAGTTTAAGAAGCCTAATAATGTAATGTGCAAATGATGCTAGTTAGGAAAAATGACAAAATCAAGTTTTAAGAGTAAACTTATACCTCTAAAGGAATATTAGAGATTTTTCATACTAACTTGTGTGGACCAATTGAAGTGCAAAGCTACAAGGGAGATAAGTACATAATGCTATTTGTTGATGATTATTCTAAGATGATGATGGTTATGTTTTTGAAATAGAAATCTAATGCTTTTAAAATGTTTAAGTGGTACTTGGCAAGAGTTGAAAAGGAAAAAGGTAAAATTTTGAAATGTTTGAGATGTTCTGTAATGATAGAGGAATCAAAAGGTAGACATCTACCCCTAGAACCCCTCCACAAAATAGAATAGCTAAAAGAAGAAATAGATCTAAAATGGACTATGCTAGAACACTCATGATGGAGAGGAATGTTGCTCTAAAATACTAGAGAGAAGCTGTAAGCATAGCTATCTATACCTTGAATCATGTGCAAATCAAGAAAGGTACTCATTCAACACCTTTTGAACTATGGTATGGATATCCACCCAATGTAAAATACTTTAAGGTATTTGGAAGTAAGTGTTACATTCTTAAAGATGTTAGGAATGGGAAGCTTGATGCAAAAAGTGAAGAAGGTATGTTCCTAAGATACTCCACAAGAAGTAAAGCTTATAAGTGTTTGAATACTAGCACTAACATAATTGTGGAAAGTGCAAATGTGAACTTTGATGAATATATAGAAGTATATGAGACTAAATCTATGAAAGGCCAGAAGAATATAAATGATATGTATACTTCTATGAAGGAATGTCTGCTGAAGAAGATGCTGCAAATCAAGTTTCAAATCAACAATATGTTATAATGACTGCCGAGTCACACCCTATGAATGTTGAGTTGCATTCAAGAACTGAGCTACATCCAGATGTTGAGTTACAAAATGAAGTGGATGAATATTTTGATTCTGAGAATAGTACACATGAAAGAGATGCTGAGATACTTGATAGAGATATATAAAATGATTTTGAAGTTGAAAGATAAAATGCAGAAACAAGAGCTAAACCAAGATTGTCCAAGTATGTCAAAAGACATAATCTTTTTGCTTAAATCATTAGAGATAAAGATGCTAGCACACTAACAAGAAATATATTGAGAAGTGAAACATGTTTACTAGGCTTGAAGGAACCCAAAATAGTAAAAGATGCACTAGAAGATGTTGATTGGTATAAAGCCATGGAAGAAGAGATTGAACAAATAGAGAAGTACAAAACATGGAGTCTAGTTCCTAGACCAAAAGACAAAAATGTGGTTGGTACCAAGTGGGTATTTATAAACAAGTTAAATGAGAATGGTGAAGTCACAAGAAACAAAGCAAGATTGGTTTGCAAGGGATATGCAAAAGAAGAAGGAATTGACTATGGAGAGAAATTTGCCCCTATTGCTAGATTGGAAGCAGTAAGAACTCTACTTGCTTATGTTGCATACAAAGCTTTCAAAGTTTATCAAATGGATGTTAAATTTGGATTTTTGAATGTCATAGTAGAGGAAGAAGTTTACATAGAACAACCAAAAGGTTTTGTTGATGTTAACAATAAGAACATGGTATGTAGACTGCACAAACCCTTATATGGTTTAAAACAAGCACCACGAGCATGGTATGAGAGACTTCATAATTATCTTGTGAGGATTGGATTTGAATGGACTGATGATAACAACAATCTATACATAAAGATAGAAAAATGCAAAGAAATTTTGTTATCTGAAATATTTGTTGATGATATCATATTTGGAGGTCAAGATGCTTTATGTAAGGATTTTGCAAATTAGATAAAGCAAGAATTTGAAATGTCTATGTTTGGAGAGATCATTTTTTTGTGGGTTTGCAAGTATATCAAATGAAATATGGTATATACATCACTCAATTAAAGTATATCAAGGAAATATTGAAAACTTTTGGATTAGAGGATTCCAAACTAGTAAGTATACCTATGGTGATAGGACACAAATTGTCAAAGAATGATGATTCTGTCGAGGTGAACCAAGCAATGTACAGGTATATCATTGTTAAATTGCAATATCTAGTACATAGTAGACCTAGTATTGCATTATCTATAGGGATAGTTGCAAGATTCTCTGCTAATCCTAGGGAGAATCATTTAATGGCTATGAAGAGAATAATGAGATATTTGAAAGGAATAAAAGAGTTTGGTTTATGCTAAAAGAAGAATAATTTTTTTTGAATTGAGAGCCTACACTGATGTTGATTGGGTTGGAAAAATTGATGATAGAAAGATCACCAGTGGAAGAGCATTCTTCTTAGGCAAGAGACTAGTTACATGGACTAGCAAGAAATACAATTGTACTTCACAATCTATTACTAAAGTTGAATATGTTGCTACTACTGTAAATTGCAAAAATATTTTATGGATCAAATAGCTACTCAAAGGAATACAAGAAGAAATCATAGAACTAGTGATACTTTATTGTGATAATACAAGTGTTATAAACATATCAAAGAATCCAGTGATGCACACAAAGAAAAAACACATTGCAATCAAGTATCATTACTTGAGAGAGTTAGTTCAAGATAAAGAGGTGAAGATAGAATATATTAATACAAAGGAGAAAATTATTGATATCTTCAAAAAACCATTACCTAAGGATGCTCATGAGTATCTAAGAGGTAAATTAGGGGTGATACCCCTATCAAAGGCTATCTAAGTAACAAGAGGAGTGGCCTGCATCAAACAAGCTGATATTCATATGTTACACATTGATGTAGATGATCTTACTTTAAGTGCTACCTAAAGTAATCATAGAACTAAAACTTCAAATCACTCAGAAGCAAGGTGACATAGGGAGAAACTAAAGAAACTGTAAAAGCCTATATCTTCATGTTTAAGATGACAAGTTTTTCGTAAATATCTTTGACATTGTTATCAAAGAGGGAGATATTCTATTGATCAAGAACCAAGAACTAGAATGTACAAGGGGAGATATTCTATTGATCAAAGAGGGAGATGGATCAAGTTAGTATCATTATGATTAATGAGAAAGTGAGAGATATCAAAGATATTAAGTGACTATTGATCAAAGAGATAGAAAAAAATTTAAGAGAAAGGTAGAAATCCTAATCTACCTAGTCAGAGGGAGTTATAAGAAAAAGTGAATTTTGTAACCTAATTAGAAGATGGAAGATGTTGATAAAGGGAGAGATATCAATACAAAAGTTTTTGATAGAGGGATAGATATCAATACAAGTTTTCTTTTTGGTACTGACTTACTATTTTAACCTAGTTAGTTTGGTTGATTTTGTTGATTAGTTTGGTTTTCCATTAATGCCAAAGAGAGAGATTGTTGAGATCTGATTGAAAAGATCATTGTTGAGAAAGATTATTGAAAGAAGGAGATTGTTGAAGAAGACTATGTGTTTCAATCATTTTTTTATCACTAATGTCAATTCTATTATTTGTTGGTAAGACAATTGCTTATAAGATTCAAGTACTATCACTTAGTTGATTGATGTAGAGGATTTGGTCAATGAGAGGTAACAATAGCACCTAGAGGAAAGGTTGAGTCATTATTATGTAATAAGTAAAAGGATCAGTTAAGATAGTGATGACATGATGTATTGATAATCTACTTGAGGTTACAAAGGTTGGTTACACTTAGAATGTTTAGAAGAACAAGTTATACAAAATTCATTAGCCAAGCTTTACCAAGTGAATAGAAGGTGCTAAGTGAAGTTAGTGCAAGTCAAGCAAAAAATTAGTCAAATCTGAGTAAAAGATCATTCTAGTGTATGCTAAGAAAAATAGTTGATGCCAAGTAAAGTTTAGTTGATTCTAAACATTAGTAAACTTTAGTAGGTACTGAGTAATTTCATAGTGGATGCTAAGCAACACAGTATGTGCCGAGCATCAGAAGGTTGATAATACCAAGTTGTTGCATTATTTAAAAGATTGAAGATTTAATGAATCTGAGCTAACAAGTTTGTTTTCCTAATTTTTTTGAATTAGGAGGAAGATAAGGTTGATGAGCTTGTGACACAAAATTTGAGGTAAGCCATTTTTTAGGTGAATTCAAATGGATTCTAGAAGAATTTTCTAGAAGAGATATGAGATATGGGGTAGATACATTGTATCCTACCTAATCTATCCGAACCACAAATTGGATGATGGAAAATGAGTGGGAAAATATCCTAATTTCTTATTTATAGGAATGCCTAGTCATGAAGAAAAGTTGTCATGTTCGAGAACCTAAGTGAGACAAGGACTCAAGAGTTTTTTCTTCATCAATTGACTTCAAAGAAGAGCCTACAATGACATGTTAAGAAAGAAGGCTTAAAGAGATGAATTATTGAAGGGTGACCAAGCTATCAGAGCTGCAAAGTATGTAGGCCAAGTAGAATTGAGGACTCAATAAAGATATGTAATCTGCAAGAGAAGTTGTAAGTTGTATAAGATCAAAGCTCTACTATTACTCTCTAACAATTATATCAGTCTAAGGTAAATCCTTTGGATTAAGGTTGACCTAGTAGTCATTTGTAAATCCTTTAATTGAGTGGCATTCTAAGTGAATGGCCTAAAGTCCTCTAGTAAGGATCACTTCTAACAGAGTGATTGAAATCCCTTAATTGGGTCAAATTTAATAGCATGTATTGTAACCTTTAACAAGGTTGGCCTTTCACAAGGCATCACTTTAGAAGAGTGAAAAGGAGTAGCATGTTACTGGTGGTTTTTCTCAAATTGGGTTTCTATGTAAATCATTGTGTCAAGTGTGTTGATGAATTTGTAATGTTTCATGCTTTACATTTCTACAAGTTGATTTTCTAGTAACCTACAAGTTTTAGTGATTGCATAATCTTATGGATGCATGCATGAGTATGAATGTTTTATGGGTTCACTAAGCTGTGAAAAGTTTTATTTATACATCTGACCCTTGGATAACTAATTTACCACCCCCCCCCCCCCCTCCCCCCCCAAGTTATTGTAAAGTATTTCAACACTATTACCCCAAGAAAATCCCATCTAATGAAATCCCAACAAGCTTGGAACAATAGCATTGCGAAACTATCTAGGCTAGGGGCTTTTTATTGTGGCAAAGAGAAAACCACCTTTCTAAGTTCATGAATAGTGAATTGAGCTATTAATGCAATATTATCCAAATTTGAGACCAAAGAGGGGATAGTATGAAGGAGTACATGTGAATTAGCATGTGCAAAGGTTGGCAAGTTAGGAGGATGAAGTAGATTTTTAAAAAACTTTACACCTTTGTCTTGAATACCTTGAGGATCTAAGATTGGATTTTTGTTATCTACATTATTAATACTAAAGATGTGATTGGCTTCTCTCTTCTGATTGGTTGATGCATGAAAGAATTTTATATTTTGATCCCCCTCTCTTAGCAATAATTCTTGGGATTTTTGATGCTAATATATCTCTTCTCTATTACATAGTTCTTCTCATGCTGCTTGCAACCCCTTTTGTTTATCAAAATTATTAGAAGTCATGCCCTATTTGATAGTCTTGTCAAAAATATTTGTCAATTATTTTTTAAGTAATTCCTTTCCTTAAAAATATTTTTGAACACTAGCTCATTCTACTTTTTAATATGCTTCTAGAAACACTTCATTTTTGTAGCAAACAGATATATTTTTGAACCAACACAAAATAGAGCTCTGATCCATCATTGTTTTAATAGAGGCAAAAAAATGAGGGTGCCTAAGTTACATCATTTCAAATTTGAAAAAGATTGATGATTAAATCCCTGATTTACCCTTGGAAGGTCTAGCTATAGGGAAATTGGGAAATGTTTAGAACTTGGGTAGGCTAAAATTTCAAACTGGAAGGTAAAATTTGATAGCTTCCATTCCCGCGAGATAAAAAAAATATCCAGTTTGATTGAAATTTGAGAGAAAATTTCCCTCTTATTGGTCCATGTGAAAGAACCATTGTTAGGCTCAACATCATCTAGGTTATTATCCTCTAAAGAACATGAAAAATATTAGACCGTTTTGGGGGGAGGGCATATCCCACCTTATTTTTTTGAAGATTTAAGTGTAGCATTAAAATCTCCTCCCAAAATTATAAGCTGGTCATTTTGAGACTGAATGCTACATGTCAATTCTTTCCACAATATAAGTTTCTCTTATGTCACTGTGGGACCATAGATATTGAACAGGATGAAAGATAGATCAAACCAAACAACTCTCACTAGTTACCAATTATCCTGTTGAATTAGGGGATGAACTTGTACTAATTTAGGGTCCCATAATACTATAATACCACTTGAAGCACCATTACTCTATCTATGTACCAAGCTCCATTGAGACTATTTACTTATTGTCTTTTCAAATATTTCTTGTGACATCTTGGTTTCCAGTAGAAGAGTTATGTTTGCTCTCATAGAATCAAGTTTAAACTTGATCCTGTTACATTTGTTAGAGGCATTTAAGCCTTTGATGTTCCAAGAGGTGATCCTCATTATTGACAAGGAGAACCTTTAGTTCTCCTTGTCAATCTTTTAGATGGTGTAAGCTTATCATCCGAGGTGGATTGAATGCCTACTGCTATCTCTACCTTTTTCTTCAAGCCTTTAGGCTTTCTTCCTCTTTCTCTAGGCATTGACTTGCTTTGAGAAATATGGTTAGGTGACTGCTTAATGGAAAAGATTAAGTTATGATTGTAGCCACCCAATGGGATAGATTATTTTGAATGATTTGATCCTAATTCATCTAATGTGCACCCTCATCAATGTTACTAACAACCTCTAATAATGTATTACTCTAAACCAGATTCTAGAAGTGATGAAGTTGGCTAACAACTAAGAAATCCTCATGAAAATGATAAATCTAGTGAATCCTTTGAAGCTTGGGGGTATTGATCAAAATGTTCTACAATAATAAAATCCATGAAAGGTAAATTTGACTATGATTTGGGAACTTGTATCTCTGAGCGACCTCCCCGTGAGACTATTACAGATGATCTAAAAGAAGCTATGGGATGGAAAAATCAATATATAAATTTTCACTTAGGAGCCTTAGATTTGGAGAGAACATGTCAGTTTCCTTTGATAAAGTTTCATGAATTATTTTAGCTACTAAATTTGCTATCATGCTATCAAAACATTTTTTATTTTTTAATAACACAACAACATTATTGGTGAAGATGTTCTGTATATCAATCCTAGAAAATGGACATTCCTAGAACATTAGGTATTGAACAAAGGTATTAAATTAAAAAATGAATGACTTTATTTTATCAAGATGAAAAGATCTAGTAGGTGGAGGACCAATCTGTAAAATTATGGTAGTGTAATACATCTATGAGAGCAAGTTACTCAGTTTGTAATAGAAAGATGTAAACACTTTGTAAGTGCATGATGATCTGAGAAGGATTGTATATCAAGTTATAAAAAAGGAAAGATAATTCATCATTAGGAGTCTATTGATTCTCAAGAGTTTGAATTGTACTTGAGAATTTAACAGGATCTGTGCAATGGCCCTCACAAACAACCACCCTTGATCAAACAAGTCGTTTGCATTGAAAGGTAAAATGACCCAATTTTTGCTAGTATTTACGAAAGTGTCCTCCTATTGTAGAGAAATATTTTGGGCCCAAAACCTACATTTTGATGTGATAGTAATCTGATTTGGAATTTTCTTTGAAGAATCTAAGAGGATGCAAACTCTGATATCATGATGAGGGAGCTCAAAAGGAATGAGATCATGTTTAATGAAGATACCAATCTTGTTAGCAATGACTTCCACAATATCAACATCTTTGTATTCCAAAGACAAAAGAGGTAGGGCAATCCAATGGGGAAAAAAAGGAAAGCCTTATTATCTGAGTTAAAATTTGTGTACCAAATCTTAATGAATAAGCCCAAGCCTTGACAGTATCAACATTTGTTTTTATGAGTGGTATCTCTAAGATCAACAGACTCAAAAATAGCCACAAAAAATCCTAGGTCAACATCTATGTAGAAAATATCCTTAAAACTAGCCCAGGATTGAAAAGACCAAGATTTAATATCAAAAAATAGTAGAGAGTTACTTGAGAACTTACCAATGAGAGTGGTTTTTGGAAGGAGGTCAACATGATTCTATAACATGTGCTCTAGTAGGGTGATGTTGACTGAATCTTGGTGAATATGATGAGATGGATCCTTTTTGAGTTTCTTAGCTTGTCAAATATGTGTGATTTTCTTTGGATTGAAGGGTGCTCTAACTTGAGGGGGGACATTAGGAGGAACATCAAGCTATTTTTGAATTGGAGGGCCAATATGAACTAGGGAGCCTGGTGGAGTACCTTCACAAATGTCAAATATCGATTCTATTTTCCTTTGATTCACTACTCTTCTCCCATTTTGCATTTTAGAGTAGTCTGGATTATTAAAATGGTGCCTAGTAGAGTTTGAATTTTTTTCCTAGCCATTCCAATTTTTGAAATGAGCACTTTCTGCAAAATGGAAATCTTGCTGATGAGAAGTCCTAGGTTTCATAGTTGCATGGCTTGCTGATTCTCCATGCTATGGAGGATTCATCATGAGGGAAGAGGTACCTCTATGCTTAATGGATGGCCTCTTACCTAGGATACCATCTATAGGAAAGCTCTCTTTTTTCTATGCTAATGACCTCTATGTATGAGCCCCTAATTTTAAAATATGAGACTTAATATGGAATCTTGGATTGAAAAAAAGGGTTTGGCAAGTTGGACTATTGCTTTGCCATTGAATATCTTCTAGACATCATCCATAAGTCCTTGAACCATGGGGTCAACCTTGGTAACATTTTTATGAGAAAAAGAAAAGGTTTGAAAACCCTTGTTACCATCCCAACAAGATTGGGGTCTAGCTAGTTGCACAATCAGGGTATCACAATTTTTTTTCAAATAATCTTGGTCAAAATGATGCTAACCACTATGAAGCTTGTGATCAGGCTATTGGGAAGAGAAATGATGACTTTATCCATATGAAGCTTGCCTGTGAAAGAAACTTTGACTGTTCTTTTGACTCTGAATCTACACCTGCTACCCTAGCTCCTCCCTGAACTATACACTCACCATCAATTAATATATAAATTTAAAAATATATTAATAAAGACGTCTTGAGATTTAATAAAAGAGAGAAATAATTAATTTAATAGAGTTTATTTTAATTAAATTGCAAAAATTTTGCAAATGAAATTAAAATAAAATAAAATAGTAAAGAAAAAGGTTTCGTGTGATTGTGAAACTGAAACCCTAAAGGGAGAACACTCTTTATTATGAAATTAGAGCTCATTTATCTAGACATAGATTTGGAGGAACCAATTTTCAAGAAAGAGTGTTTTCAAAAGGATGAGAATTTTCTTGTGAGCTTTGAGCATCCGATTGGTTAGCATCAGATCAAGGTAGGACCTTGTTGAGTTTGCGCATCGTTTTCCTCTTTGAAATCTATATGTCTTCTCTGTGTCTAAATAGATCTATTTTCAAAACTTAATTCAGGTTGAAACCCTTGTATTGAAATTCACCATTCTTGAAAACATCTGTGAAAGAATTTGAGATTGGAAACCCTTGTCCGATATATTTGGGAATTCATAATTTGATTGTTTGGATTCAGGATGGGGTTTGAAAAAGAATACCAAAAAGTAAATTAACAAATTTGATAAGTTTGTATTTGTTTTCCTATTAGATTTATTATGGAAAGTTTTTTTAAAAAAAATTATATTTTATATATATTAAAGAATAAAATTTGTATTGGTTTCAGAAGGGCATCATTTAAAAAAAAAAAAATCTTCAAAAATAATTATTAAATAAATTAGGAAGCCAGGGCCACCACCCCCACCCCCTCCCCTTCTCTTCTCCTACATGACCGTTTAGTTGTCGATGAGCTTTTAAAGCCTACCACATGGCAGACTCTAATACCATAGTAGTTGGTACTACCTTGCTTTTACATTAGCAGAGCTTATGCGAAAACAAGCCTACATGCTATAAAATTAAAAAAAGAAGGTAAGTTTTTTTTTTTTTTTTTTGCAGTTTTTAATTTTTATGAATATTTTAATAGATGTAAATTTAAATATAGTTTCTTATATATATTAAATATTAATAATTATTAAATATTGCATATTATAATATTATTATTCATAATAATTAGTTTTTATTAATAGATTAGTAATTGTTTTATTATTGATTTAATTTAAATTATTAATAAATTAAATTTTTGTTATCATTAATAATTTAATTCATTATTGTTGAATTTTAATAATATTTTAATTGAAGATTTTTAATTATTAAAATATATTTGGAAAGTAAATTTGATATTTGTAATTGGGAAAATGATTATTTTAATAAACTTAGGTTTTTCTTGATGGTTTAATTTTATATGAAAATAACTTCTAATACTAGGGAAATTTTGTCTTTTGAAAATTCGAAAACCTTAGTATTTATGACACTTGAAAAATGAAAACTTGAACCCTTTTTCTAAAACAAAATCACATCTTTTCAAATCCAAACAAAATACAAAACTACACTTGTTGCAATGTATGTTTTACTTTGTGTTGGGTTTGGGGTTAACTTAGTATGTTGACCAGTTAGGATGTTTACCAAAGGTTTGGGGAGTTCTTTTCTATGATGATGCTATGCATATTTTGGTCATGATCTTTTAAACCCAACCATTTTGATGTATTCATGTATTTCTATGATGATTTCTGATCAATTACTTGATAATGCTTTCCAGTTGCTTCTGTAGAACTGAGGTGAATGATGTGATTTTCCTTCTGTAACGTTCAAGTTTTTGATCAGTTATCTTTTGGTGCTTTCTAATTTCTTCCATAGGGTTGAGGTGAATATTATGATTTATCTTTAGGTGCTTTCTAGTTGCTTGTATAGGACTAAGGTGAATATTGTATTTTATCTATAGGTACTTTCCAGTTGCTTGTAAAGGACAAAGGTGAGAATTGTGATTTTATGAGTTGTACTTTTCATGAGCTTAGGGTAGGTAATCGATGTATATATTGAGAAGTAGCTTGCAATGGAGGTCAGAGCCATAAAGAGGCTACCTAGGTAACCCATTGAAAGATGTTTTAATAAGTGATAACATTTCATTAAATGGGTTTAAAATGAATTAATAAGAGTAATGTATTTCCTTGTCCATGCCTTGAGTGCTAGCACAGCCTAGGATGGGAGTAGAGAGGATGCTTGGTTGTGACATTACTTTGTTAGTATGCCTTGTCTGTACAAAAGGATACTGATATCACGTAGAGACACTAGGGGGTTAGAGTTCAGATAGGCTTCTAGGATAACCTTAGAGTTGGCTCATGCGATGAAACTTTTCCACTTGCATTGTAGATTTCCTATGTGTCTTTGTTGCCTCTAGGTTTAGTTGTTATTTGTGTCATGGTACCTTTGAGATATATTGTTATCAGGTTTTCCTTAACCTAGATGTTGGTTATGACTTTGGGATTGATATCCATATGTAAATTGAGATTATCTCCTTAGCATGGTGGGGGTGGGCCATTTAGGTTCCATGAGATCAAGTGGTAGTGTTTCTTATACCATTGAGATCCAACAACAGGATGTTGTTGGTAAATGTACCTATGCAGTTGTTCCTTTCTCCCAAATCTTATATGTTATTGTTGAATGGTTATACTCTATTATAATATACTTGATTATCAAAGACCTTATGAGATGATAAATTTATTCATGATGTATATTCATTTAGCTTTTCATACCCTATGACTTGTACAGTGGATGATCATATGTTCTGGTTATTCCATGTGGCATCTTATGTAATTGTATATTATTTAATTAGATTTGTACATGTGATTGTTCTATGATGTGGATTTTTTATATATATGATTCAACGTCATGGAACCCTTATGAGATGTAATATGTTTATGGTTGGTTGTATGTATGTGACTTATTACTTCTCCTATGTTATCTCTTGTTGTTTAATCTTAAAAAATATATTTGAAAAACTTAATGAAACTTTAGGTTAATTTATTTTGGGTTCCCTGGAGGGGCATTACAAGTGTTAGTTATTGCCAAGCAAGATGAAGAAGTAAAGTGTAGTAGCGATCAAACATAATGAAGACCAAGTGAGCCAGTGTAAGCCAAGTGATACAAAACAATAGTGGATGAGCTATATAGTGATGACTGAATGTCAGCAAAATAATAGTTTGTGAAAGAATCAAGTTTGAGGCTGACATAGTTGAATTTTTGGATTAGTCAAAATGCATGGATGATAAGGATTGATGAGCTATCATATTTAATGCACAAATTGAGTTTGTTATGTGATCAAAAGTAAGGATTTAAGGAGAAGTTTCTAGAAGTATAAAGAAAGGAGTAGAAAGATAAAATGATCTATGATTATGTTTATGAGGAAAAAGATCAAGTTCCCTATTTAAGGAGGCATAAGAGATGTTTCTAAGGTTGGTGCAACATTGATTGGAAATTTGAAGAACCTATGAAAGAGAAATTAGCATACGAAAAGTGTGAAGGTTGGTAAAGTGTGATTGCTTGAAGCTTTTCCAAGTAGATTAGTGAAGGAGATGATAATGAAATCTAGTCAATGAACCAAACAAATGTGTCAATGAAGGTCTGAATTTGCAAAGTGAGTTATATCTAAATAGATGAAATGTGTTGTTACTTTCTAATCATTGTGGCAGTTAAAATCCTTTAATCAAGGTGACATTCTAATGGAATGACCTAAATTCCTCTAATTAGGACACTTCTAACAGGGTCATGCCTGACAATGTGTTTTGTAACCTTTAATAGGGTTGGCTCTTAACCAAACCCACTTCAAAAGAGTGAAAAGTGGTAGCTTGTTACTTGATGGTTTTCCCCAAATTGGGTTTCCACATTAAATACTGGTGACATATATGTGTGAATCTTATATGTGTGATGCATGCTATATACTATTTTTTATTTACTATTGGTTGACATATACTAAACAAAGCATTATGGAATGCAAATGTTAAGTTGTTGATGAGTTGCCATATGGACCGAGTGTTTGAATAAGTTTTTTAAAGTTAGTAAAAGTTGAATTGGTACATCTGGACCCATGGATAAATGATTCACCCTCTTTGAGTTATTTTAAATTCTCTAACAATTTTTAAGTGATTTAAAATCAAAGTTGTTGTAACAACTTACTCAGATGAGAACAAGTACAAAAGGAATGCATTTATTAAATGGTAGGCCATGAGTAAGTTGAAGTTTAATGATGATATGACATGATCTAAAGATAGCTTAATTTTAAAACCCTATTGAACTTAAATCACATCATTTCATAGCTTGAGGGGGCTTTGATGAGCTTCTTGTTGACCTTCTTGAGTGAGATCTTCAATGGCCATATACACTCCACAATGGATTTAAGCTGCTTTGATTCAAATATGAAAACAAAAAACTTGGATTTCTTCATTCCTAGACCTAGGGTTAAATTCATCAAACTGAAGGCTTTCATGGTGAAAAAGGGTTGTGATTCTACCACCATGTAGAGAAACCAACTAAATTCTAGTGGAGTCCCTTGCTTGACATTGAATATCTTGATCATCATCTTCCCTCTAAAGTGTAAAACCTTGATAGAAGCCATCAATTGAAAGATCGGATCCACTCCCTCCTTCTCCTTCTCCATTCGAAGCTTTACTTGAAATTCATGATCTTTTCTCATTGTACATCAAGGATTTCTCTAATGGTTTCAATTTTGCATCCCTGAGAGCTCAAATATTTCTCTAATGGTGTTGATGGGATGAATGTTGAAGGGGGACTAGAAAAAGAGGGGAAATAAAAGAAGATCAAGGGATGAGGTGGATGAATAAGAGAAATGGGAGGAAAATGAGATGGGAGTTGTAAGGATCTCAAACTGATCAGATTGAGATTGACAAAGAGATGGGGCCCCTTTCCCTTTCTTTTCATTTAGGGCCCATTTGTTTGCTAGATTAGGAATAGAAAAATAGGAATAGTAAATGTATTCTCTATTTGATACCCCAAATTGGAATAGGGAATAGGCAAACATATTCCAATTTTTCCACTAAAATGAGCATATGTCCATTCCAAAAAATAATTGTTATTAGAATGGGTCATTCCTATTCCTAATCTGATTTATTTCTAATTTTTTTTTTAGTTTAATTTTTAAATTTTTTTTGGATATTTTTTATTATTATTTTTTATTTTTAAAAATTTTAAATTTTTTTTATACAAACATTTTTTTATTATATCTATTTTTTAAAAAATACAAAACTTCACCTTATTCCTATTCCATTTTTGTACAACCAAACAAGGGAGTAACATATTCCTAATCAAATACTAGGTTAACCAAACAAGAATGGGATTTATCTTTTCCATTCCCATTCCACATTTCCATTCCTATTCTAATATTTCATTCTAATTTTCTATTCCTATGCCAACAAACAAATGGGCCCTTACTACTTTGTAGCACCAAAAATAAAGAGGGGAGAGATATTGGAGGATATAATGGTGACACTCGGATAAAAAGGAGATAAAAATATAACAATTCATATAGCTATACACTCTCTTTACTCCCTGCACACAAATCTAGACATAAAGATAAATATGGTTAGTTAGTCCTTGTCGCTAAGGAAAACTAGTCACATCCCTAGACAAGAGGAGGTTATGGTGGGATGTTTGAGTTTGGATTGAACATCTTCTTTATGTTTAAGCCAATAGGATTCTCCTATGGAGTGAACACTCCAAAATAAATGTATTTATTATCTCACGCACAATTAGCTATCTCATGGAGGAAAAAAAAGAATGTATTTGTTTATGCCAACACATTTCCCCTGACCATCATAGTCCTCCACCATTTACAAATAGTTGTTTAAGTTTGTGAGAAATCACTGCATCTAGATGACCTGCAGTGGAAATGGTCAACCATCATATTTATGTTTTAGACATCAAATCAATAATAAAGTGGTAGAGAGCTACCAACAAATCTGGGGAGGTGTAAAAGAGATATTTTGCGTGTAGTAGACCCTAACACCTATCGTGGTCAATTTATTTCATTGGTATCATAGTTGTTAGAATAATTTAAACTTGCATGTTTAGAGTTTCACTAGTGCTTGGACTTCATATTAATTTAGGCCACATAGATTTAGTTGGGAATTAAATGCAGAAAGATAGAGTTGTTGGCGGTGGATTCTATAACAATACAAGAAATTTCAAGAGTCTAACAAAACATCGAGTAAGAGCAAGAAATATGACATGAAAAGGAGAAGGGCCAAGAAATATGGTGATCATGATCTTTGTACTTGAGGTGGAGGAAACAAATAGACCACACCTAATTCACACCTTGAGTTGCATTATTTTGCCAAGGAGAATTGAGGCACTCTCAATGTTGGTTTGTAGGTAATTCATAACCTTATTCATACTTCCATGAGAGGGAGGAACAATTGCACTGTTTTATGAGCCATTTTGATTTTAGTCTAGCCCAGTGAAGAAATCTTGGATGAATCCATATTTTCCTTGTGATGGGTACATGCTATCACAAAGGAAATGGGTTTTCTTATACTTGGGCTTGCATGGAAAGAACATCATTAATGCCTTCTTGCTAGACTTTGGTTTAAGATCTCAACGATTTCCTAAAAGTTTTAGGTCAGCTACTTTGGTAATATATTTTCATTGTGAAACACCTTAGATGGATTTGTGAGTGGGCAATGGACTACCTCATTGATTGTCTTTGGGAAGAGGCAGACTGATCATTGGATTGCTCCATTCATATATTCTCCAACATTCACTTCTCCATTTTTAGCATCTAGCTTTGCATGTATTTTGGTGCCAAACTAGATGAAGACATCATCACCTAGGTCAAAAAAATGATGAAGGAAATTTTAGTATTAGTAGAGCCCCAAATTCATGTCTTTCTTCACCTTCTTCTGCCCCTATTCTTCAAGTGGTGGAAGTGAATAAAGGACCTGCACCACTCCCAGATGGACAATATTCCACCTCTCATAAAATGGCAATGGACATACATCAACTTAAGGGGTGGGAAGGCACTCATGCATACATCAACTCGCCAATCGATCTAGAAGTGAAGGGTGTGAGAAGCCAACAAATGAAGAAGAAAAGAGGCCTTGTTTGGAGCTCCTCATGGACATGAAAATGACTACTACTCTAGAATTGGATGTGGCATAGTTGACATCATTTGTATTTGATGACTTGACTATAGGATTTTTTTTGATATGCAAGAGATTATATATTTACGGTGTTAGAGATTAGTTTTTTTTTTTTTTTTGGCTTACCTCCAACCTTCCACTCTAATTGTGGACAAACATGCATAGTTATTGAACTTTGTATGGAGAATATCAAATTTTGTAATATAATGTATGATTCATTTTTTTGGTTTCTTATCTTAGCGATTGAACTAGAAAATAATGTTATAGACTTTGTAGGATTTGTAATTCATATCATGGAGTTGAATGATTTTTTGGGTTAAGACTTTTGCATAATATTTTAGTGAAATTTGATATATAAAATTTATGCTATTTTTAATATTTTTACATGAAATTTGGACTTCTCCGATTAAATTATACATATACTTTTTGATATAGTTATTTATCAAAAGGATTTAGTAGTGCTTAGCAAATTGAACTATTGTTGAATATCATGAAAACTATTTGTAGTATCTAATATTTCACTAGTAAAATTATTTGTCATGTATGCACACCACATTTTTTCACAATTATAATTAGGATGTTGTTAAAACATTATCTAAAGTCCATTACACCATTTATTAGGTTCATAAATACATTTCCTTTGTTTTCATTTATTAGTTTTATGTTAAGATTTTCTAAATTTTCTTTTTCTTTCCTTTATCAACATATTAATTATGTTAAGTTTTTCTAAGGTTTTTCTTGCAAGGTTAGAATTTTACATCATATATTTTTTAATTTTAATGTTATTGTTCTCTATATTATTTTTAACTTGGTATTTTATTGGCCACTCCTAATTTTTTTCCCAAATATAGAGTTTAGGGTTGTTTTCTACCTGAAACAAATATTTCTCTCTTTTTCCCTTTGTTCATTTATTTCAATTTTTTTGGTTTCATAAGCAATCCATTACTATGTTCTATAGGTTGAAAATTGAGAATGAATGTGTACAATTTTCTTATTTGAAAGTCTACTTATGTGAAGTCACAATTCTAAAATTTTTGGCCATTTAATCATATCTTGTTTTTCTTATCAAAATTTTGATTATTTTTTTCTATAAGTTGTTTTTTTTTAGGAAAAAGTGGCAAGCCACTATATTATATAATCTGGTTCAAAAAAGGTCAACTAGGAAAGAACTAGTAATAAAACCTAGCATCGTCCCTTATATTTACATCGATCATAGTTTTCAAATTTACAATTTTGACTCCAAAATAGGACCAAAAGTTTTTACAAAGTGGAGAATATACTGTCTCCCTTGAGAAAATATCCCAAAAATGAATTTGAATTTGGTAAGCATATACCAATTTTAGCAACATTTAAAAATAACAAAATATCACAAAAATAAAAACATACACTTTCACTGATTATTCCTCCATGGCATTACTTCCTTGAAAACCCCTGTTTTCAACACCTTCAAAATCATTGCCAACCAAAACAATATGACCTTCTCAAACACTGGTCATTGCATCACACCCCCAACCAACATGCTCAAATTGTTGCTTATCTAGAAACCATCTAGAACCTCTTTGAGCCTGTGAGGAAGATGGTTGCAATTCTGAATTTGGCCCCTGATCCCAGACATTCCACTCTACAACTCTAAATGATTGAGTTTTCTCGATTTCAAGGTTTCGATTGAGAAACCTATTTGAAAATCTTTGCAAGTCCAAAAAAGTAGAAACCATTTTCTTTACCCTTTCCACCAGGTGAAAGCCAAGTGCCATCATGATGTGGGTAGGGTTTCGATGCTCATATGATTTTTTCAATGCTTCAAATACCACCAAACACTCATGTATATGCAACAATTGAGAATGAGAGAATAAACTCCCTACCAGTGCCTTTCCACTCCATAAATCATACCTTTGATAGGCTATTGAATGCTTGTTCTCTACAATAAACAATCACTTGTCTAATAGCCCTCCTAATTGTTGGCAAGTGAATAATGAACATAATATCCAGCACTAAATCATCAATATCCTTGGGTAGCACTATTTCCCCAACACTCAACGTTAACCAGATGTGATAGTTTTTAGGTAGCATTGATCAATGCCGCATATGGCAACCTTTGCATGGAACAAAAATGTCTACCTTTGCTTTTAGAATTGTTAAAACTATGTATTGCCTATCACATATTCACTAGGCACTAATATATATATAAACACTTTGTGATATGATAGATACATAAATGTGCAGATTTCACATATCTTCCACCATGTAAAATAATAATACCTTTGCATTTCAAAAAAATTCACACACTGTGAAACCATGTGAATGTTAGAGAATAAATGTCTTGTCTATCGCTAGCCAAATGTACTTTCAATCCTCCACACATTTGAACTTAAATCTTATGCAATGAACATCATGTTACCATAGTACTCTATTTTTGCAATAATGCAGACAAACTCCTCCTTAAATGAAATCGTGCATCATAATATGGCATGGCTTTTATTATTGTTTATATATATCAATAATCTTTTTTAAGTCCTCATGCTTTTCAATGATTGATCATGGATTGAGAGATGAGAAATGTACCCCGTCACACCCCAGATTGGAGAGATGATTTGCCACATGATTGCCTTCTTGAAAGATATGTGAGATACATATATCTTGAAACTCATCTAATTGCTTCCATACCTGGTTGAAAATGCATTTTAATTTTTATGAATATATTTTTCTATGTATGTAAGCATTAATTATAACTGCCAAATCTCCTTTAATGTGTAATCTTTGATATTTCCCTTGCTTTGCAAGAATAAGACCAGTTAAGAGGGCTTGTAATTCCACCATCTTATTAGTTCTAGATGGCAAAAGAGAAGTAGTAATAGCCACTACTACACCTTGTGAATCTTGAATGCATGCACCCAATCTAGAAGGACCTAGATTTCCTCAAGAAGCCCCATCAAAATTCAATTTCCCAAAGCCTCCTGAAGGATATGTTGAGTGAATTATAGATCGAGGAACCAAAGAGTGGTTTGGTTGTTTAATTTTCCAACCATTAGGAATGAACAAATACTTTCATTGTTGAATGATTTTAGAGTGCCATGCTTTAACAGTAGGATTAAATTTTGAATGATGCAAACTCGAATTTGTTACTTCTGATATTGATCTCTCAAGCCCCTCCAAGATTTTGTCAACTATAGAAGCCTCTTTCCTGAAAATTTGTTTGTTCCTTTCCCACCAAATAACCCACATATCTAATGCTGGGATACATTTCCAAATGTTTGCAAATAATGAATCTAGATATAGGATAGGCCAAGCTTGAATAAAATCCCAAAAATTATTTTGAATTGGAGTACTATAATTCAGCTTGTTCAGTACAAAAGTCTAGTATGTATTAGCAAAAGAACATGTAAGGAGTAGATGATCCAATATCTCTTCACATTCATTGCAAAATAGACAATTAAATGATGATGCTATGTGCAATCTACTAAGTTTATCACTAGTCAAGATCCTATGCTTTATTGCTAACCATGCAAAACTACCTTCTTTTGGAAGTACAACATTATTCCAGTAGAATAAGAAAGCTCTACATGGGACTTTATTTGAATGATTTTGAAGTAAGATTCTACAGCCATCCTTAATTGTGTAATTGCCATCCTTAGTTGGTGCCCAAATTATCTTATCAGCTGATCCTGACAAGAATACTTGTTTAGATTCCAATAAAGCCTTAAATTGATTGATTTCTTGAGAAGATAATGGCAACTCCTCCAAATTTTTCCATTTAACTTTACCTGATACTGAGCACACACTATCTAAAAATTGATTGAGCTGAGTCCCCCAATAATTCTCTAAAACATTGATGATGCTTTGGGAAACTAAATTAATTAATGAATCCTGTACACTCCATGAGTCCTTCCAAAAGTTGACCATACTTCCATTGTTGACCTCCCAAGTGACATAATTTAGTATAATGTCTCTTGAAGACATTATGAAATCCCAAATAACAGATCCTTGTGGTGGATTTGAGATAGTTAAAACTCTTAAAGGATTGGTGTTATCCAAATATTTATGTTGCATAATCTTGCACCATGTAGAATGTGGCTTATGGTACATCTGCCACACTAACTTTCCACCAAATGCTTCATTTCTCTTGGCTAAATCATGAGCTCTTGCCCCTCTAGCTGCTTGAAGATTAGCCATCTCTCAAAGAGAAATAAGTGGTATTTTTCTTTCATCATTCATATTACTTGTCCAAAGGAAACCCCTAATCATCTTTTGAATATGCTGAAGAACTTTAGTAAGGGATTTTAGCACTGCTAAGAACTAATTTGAAATTGCTAACAATACTAATTTTATGAGCAATATTCTACCTAACAATGATAAACATCTAGTTCTCCAAGTAGCTATTCTACTTTGAATGCATTGAACAACTGAAGACCACTATGAACTTTTATTCGTGCCCATAAAAAAAGGAATCTACTTAGAAGGGAGGAAGTCCATAGTAAATTCTAATATTTTGACAATCTTATCTGATATCACTTTTTTTTTGTGTTAATGATATATACTTTTGATTTTGCACATTGATAGCTTGCCTGGAGACTGCTGAATAAAGTTGCAATGAAGATTTAATTTGGGGAGCCTCTTGAATATTTGATGCACCAAATAACAATGTATCATCCCAAATAGAGAATGTGTAATAGGAATTTTTGTACTAGGAATATTTGCACCCTGCCATTTGCCAATAACATGCTGATGATTGATGGACCTACTAAATGCTTCAGCCATGATAATGAACAAAGTTGGAGACAATGGATCACCTTGTCTAACTCCTTGAGTTGATGAAAATAAGCCTACTACTTTTCCATTTACTATCACTGAAAACCAAGCTCCTAAAATACAAGCCTTAATCCATTTACATCAAATTTTTGAGAATCTCATTCTTAGCAATACTTGAAATAAGAATTTCCAACAAACTCTGTCATATGCTTTCATCATGTCTAATTTGATAATAAAGTTTGCTGATTGATTTGAATTAATTGAATGAAGGACCTCATGGACCACTAATGCACCTTCCATTGTTTCTCTTCCTGGTACAAAACCACCTTGTTCCAAAGAAATAATGGAATGGAGAAGATGCTGAAATCTAAGATAAATGGCTTTGGTTATGATCTTATAGGTCAAATTGCATAAGGAAATTGGTTTGAAATCAGAAATTTTTTTTGGATCCTAATTCTTTGGGATTAAAGAAATATTCATGGTATTGAAATACTTGAGCATACTTTTTCTTTTTCTAAATTCTTCTATGGCAGCTAGGAGATCTCAACCAATAATATCCCAAGAACTCTGATAAAATAAAGCAAAAAAACCATCTAGGCCAGGAGCTTTATCTAGAGGGAATGAGAAAACAACTTTTTGAATTTCTTGCATAGTAAAAGGAGCTAGCAACATAATGTTATCCTGAGGTGATATCATATTTGGAATGGCCTCTAGAAGCTCATTCACTTGTGCTTTAGAAGGTGAAGGAGCTATATTAGGGGCAAGAAGGTTCTTAAAAATCTTAACCCTTTCTTCTTGAATGATATTTTCATTTGTAATGGAAACCCCCGAATCTACATCATTAATTTGAAATATTGTTTTAGAAGCTCTCTTCTATTTGGCTAAGGAATGAAAGAACTTCATATTTCTATCTCCTTCTTGAAGCCAAAGTTCTCTTGACATTTGTCTCCAATAAACTTCCTCTCTACTACATAACTCATCCCATTCCTGTTGTAGCATTTTCTACCTTGCATAGGTATCTTCATTCATACCATTGTAAATTATGTTGGTCAAAACATCTTCTAATTGTTTCTTAACTTCTAATTTTTGAGTGAAAACATTTTTGAATACTTGCTAGTTCCACCTTCTGATTTGAGACTTAACATGTTTTAATTTCATGGAAAATTGGTGCATTCTCATTCCTACCACATACAGTGTTTCTTGCAACCATATATATATATATATTAGAGAGAAATTGTGGGTGGTGAAGCCACATCCTTTCAAATTTGAAAGAAGAGTGAAACTAATTCTTTGTAGATTTATCTGAGGACTTGATATTCAATGAGATTGGGAAATGATTAGAACCAAGCAATGAGAGAATATCCGATGATATAACCATGTTCATAAGTTTCCAATCTTGAGATAAGAGAAACCTATCCAAATAGGCAGTAATATGTGCAAATCCCAATCTTTTATTTTTCCAAGTAAAAGATCCATTAGACAAACAGATATCCATGAGATTATTGTTAGCCACAAAGCAATTGAAATCTTATAGTGTTTTTGGTGGAGGGAATATACCTCCAATTTTTTCCCCCCATGACAAAAGAGCATTAAAGTCACCCCTGAGAATAACATGAAGAGAATCTTGAGCTTGGATGAATTGAGTAATGTTAGTCCATAATCAAAATTTATCTTGTGTTGCAGTAGGACCATATACATTAACCAAAATAAAAGAAATGTTAAAAGCAGCTATCTTCATCATCTACCAATTATTTTCTTGATGGATGAGCTATCCATTAATTGTTTTTTGATTCCATATTACTACCAGCCCACTAGAAGCTCCTACTCCTAGAAGATGAACTGACTTCCACTTGTACCATTTGGAAATAGTGTTATCAAACATCAGCTGAGAAAGTTTAGTCTCTTGTAACATGATTATGTCTGCCTACATAGAATCAATAGCTTGTTTGATCATATGCCTTTTTTTAGAGGAACTAATGCCCCTGACATTTCATGAGTTAATAATCATCATGGAACTCCTAGTTCTCCTTGTCAATCTTTTAGTTACAACAAAAGTATCATCTAGAGTGGTTTGAATTCTAGTTGCTATTTTGACCTTAGTCTTGGTTCTCTTTGGCCAACCCCTTGATTTAGGTGTTTTGATAAGAGGAGTGATTTGTGAAGGGGTTTGTAGTATTGATAAGATCTATTTTTTTTCATAGGCCTGCTCTTCAATACATAATGTTGTCTCTTTAAGAGCCTACAAGGAGGATGTAGAATCAAACTCTAATTGAGAATCTAATTGAGCATGAGAGATCTGTGGAAACAAGCTATCTGCTGACTTCTGCACTTGCTAATAAATACAATTTTCCAAACCCAAAACATCCCTAAGGGGTAGAGAAGGAAGTGAATCTGGTTGATCAAATTGTAGCCACTCATTTGCACACGTTTTATTGTCACACTTTTTCACAACAGCTGAAAGACTATCTTCCCCAAGTAGAACTTTATTGGTCTTATGTCCCTAAACACAATTTAGACTATTCCAAAATTGGAATTCTTTCATTAGATTATCAATAATAGGAGAATTGTAACCATGATCAATAATACCCTCTTCCTTTGCAATTCCAAAAATAATGCAAGTTGCAATCTGCAAAATGATATGATCTCCTAATTGATGAACCTTCTTTTCTACTAGAGATATAACAATAGCTTGCTAACTTGAAATATTGGTTGGGAGTTGCAGAATATTTTTGAACTAACTAATTAGAGAATTAGAGATGGAAACCTTGGCAATTGGATAATGAGAAGATGAAAGTAGGGGTAGGGTTGTTTGGAAAGACAATTGCTGCAAGAAAAACATAATCCATCTCAAAATATGCATAAAATGTAACCCTATTGTTTTCCTGGATGAATGTGAGGTTATGGTGATTTTATTTTCACATGACATATAAGGAATTTGTGCATCAAAATCCTTCAATCAATATTTTTGAGAGTATTTGAATAGGTCAGAACAGTGGTCTGGGCATATAACTGTAGCATCTTGATTCCCTATTTGGCATTGGGTGTTGTAATGGCCAAGTTTATGCTAAAACTTAGAAATTGTGGCTTCATCTTGGACCTTAATTGACTGGCACCAATCTCCCCATTGTGAAGTGATGGTTATAGATGTGGGAAAAGTTTTACTCTTGTCCACCAGAAAACACACTCTAACTTCCAAATGTGGAGAGTCAAAAGGGATGAGATCATGTCTTAAAAATATACCCAACTTATTTGCTAATATTTCAATGATCTTCGGTTCTCTTTATTCAAGTGGTAATAAGGGAAAAGAGATCCAACATGGGAAAAATGTAATAACTATTTCTTGTAGATTGAAGTTTGGGATCCAGTTCATAGTGTGCAATCCTAAACCCTTATAGAAACATCCTTTTTGTTTGTGCACAATATCTCTATGTTACTTTAATTCAAAAATGGCTATGAAAAACTTAGAATCCATATCAATAAGAAAAATATCCTTAAGACAAAACCAAGAAGAGAATGCCCAATCCTTAATATCTGAAAATGACATAGAAGGATCTAAAAACTTAACTATGAGTGTTGATTGATGAAGCAAGCCAATTGATTTCTGCAACATATGCCTTGGGAGAGTGATTCTTGTAGAATGTGCTGTATTGATGGAAGCATCTTTTGGGCCTAAAACTTTCTTTCACCAGACTTGAGCAGTCTTTGTTGGATTGAAGGGGGCTTTAGAAGGAAATGCCTTAAGATCATTGATAATCTTCTCCTTGTCATTAATCAACAAATCATCTTGGTTTTTTGATGGTCATGTAGGGGGGGTTCCCTGACATATATTGAAAATGGGCTACTTTTTATTAACCCTATATGAAGATCTACCTTGCAACCTAAAATTTTCCCTTCCTTTAAAGAGAAATCCAAATCTACCTTCATTTTTTGAACTCTAAACTGGATTTTTGAAAAAAATTTATCCCAGCCAATTTTTTTTTTTAAAAGGCCAAGAATTTTGATCAGATGATTCACCTTTTCAAATGTAGATATGCCGATCCATGGTGCCCTGCTAACATTTCCATTATCCTCTACTGTGGGTTTTGATGAAGATCGAAGATCTTGAAATCTGGGGTTTAGAAAAAAAAGGTTTAGTTGGTTGAACTATAGCTTTACCCCAGAATATAGATTTGAAGTCTTTATATAATGAGGCATCCTTAGGAGAGTTTCTTAATAGAGGATTATATCTACATATACTTTCATTAAATTTCAAACCAATATTTTACTTAAGATGTCATACATTTAAATATAATATTTTAGTAACAGACTTCTATTTTCTCTTTAAAGGTTAGTACTGTGTACATGACTCACTTTTACAATTCAACATATTTATTAGAGGTTACTATTTTCTAAATGACTCATTTCTGAACTTCAACATATTTATACAATGTGAGTTTGATATTCTTCTTTTCATTATGTATATTTTTAATTATTCTTTCAATCAAAAACCTATCGACGTACCCCTTGCAACACCTTTGTAGGGTGCAAATGCTAGTGTATAGTATTGGAGACATCTAGAGTATTAGTAATCAAAGGTGTTCTAATAATCATTCATCATTTATTTTATGTGTATTTGATGTCTTAATTATTAAATTTAAAGGAGTTTTGAAAAGGATAATATGAGTGACAATAGTCAATTAAATTCTAGTTTTTATGATTGTTAATTGGCTCATTTGTGCACACCCATGGTTATACAACCAACTAAACTACTGGTATATAAGAGTTTGAAAAGAAAAATCAATGTATACACCATGGTAATGTACATGTTTTAGTTTGTAGTTTATACATTTTCATTGTGCACCATTATTGAGACATTTGTGCATGAGTCCCAGGAAATTTATTTACAAGTTTTAACAAAATTTGAGTGAAGGGTTATTGGTGCATCTTTGAGTGGGCATCTAGCACCATTCTAAATGATGAATTTTCAACCCTTTGACAAATGAAAATCTCTACATGATGTTTTTTTAGTACCTAGAAACTAAGAAATATTTTCTGAGGTGTCAACTTGCATACAAAGATAATCAAATAAAAATTGTCAAAATCTAATGTATAGTTTAGGCTCTACAAGTATGTGAAGTTAGGGTGTAGGTATTGATGTTCTTCCCCTAATTTCTCTTCAAATTTAGGTCAAGATTATTGTATAAGGGGTTAAGTTTATAATATACTTAATTGTCTATTTTCTATCATTTGTGGACATATGAATATTATTGGTATATAGTATATGGGACCTATTGATTTTATATCACATTGAAAATACATCTAGTTGTGGTACATTAGAGAGATAAGTATACATATATGTTTATGACTTGTAGTATATTGAACTACCTACTTTGTAAGACATGTATACATATAATTGGTTGTGGTTTATCTTATATCACGTGTAGGCATATAAATAGTTATGATTAATTGTATATTAAACTACTAATTTGTATCACATGATGACACATAAATGGTTATTGTTTATAGTATACTAGGCTACCTACTTTATATCACATTGAGAAGGCATCTAATTGTGCTTGAACAAATTGGCATACAAATGGTTAAGGCTTATAGTCAATCAGACTTCCTATCTTGCATTACATGTGGGTATATAATTAGTTTCTGACATAATTGTACTCCAAAACATGTGGTGCCTACAAATGGCTATTTTCTATATACTTTAGATGCTTGTAATTGGGTTGCCCTTGCACTCTAACAACATAATAGGTCAAGTAAAGATTTTTTCAGTGTTGATGTGGTAAATTTCAGACACCCAAGTTGATGTGGTCACATGAGTATGCCTATGACCAAGTTGGAGGTGCATGTGGCTAAAGTAATGATCATAGTTAGAGCTTAGTAGTAAAAAGGTGAGCCATAATTAGACTTGTGTGTGGGAAATAGATTACACAATCTTTATCTAGGTATTATAAAATAAAGCAATATAATACATTTAAAAATAGAATAGCCAAGGGTCATAAGTGTTGATAAAAGTAAATTTTTTTTTTACATATTTGTATTTTTATCTTTTGAATAATTATATTATACCATGATGAGTACATATACATTCAAAATAAATCATTATTTGTTATGTTGTTATAAGTTATTATTTGTTACATTCCTATAAGTTGGTGTATCTAGTCTATTAATGTCATCCATGATTGAAACTTGACCTAATCACGTCTTCAAGGGTCTAAATTTTCATGGATGTCATAATCAAAGAAAGGGCTATCATCTTCACCAATTGAACTATAATCATTTGATCATTTGTTAATTTTGAGTACATACAATTGTTGTAAAGCATTTTTGACAATTGAGATGTAATTCTTATTATTGAATAAACACTTTAATATTATATTTATAACTAATACAAAGGTCTTCAGTAGTATACCTACCTACAATTTTATTATTATGATTATCTTTATCAATAATCTTATGACTACATAGAGTATTATTGGTATTGCTTATCTCTTTTTTCAATAGTTGAATAAATAATTTGATTTTTTTAAAAATAATCTCACCTCAATTAAATAAATTACATTTAGTTGACTAATTTAATCATTTTTTTCTATATCATCTCATAAATAAAACAAGTGATCCAATATTTGTTTAATTCATCTAAAATCCCACACATTGTTATTTGTATAGACATAGTAGGTTTGGTCAACTAATTAATTAGTTTCACATTCCTCTACCAAATCTAATAATCAAAGATTAACCTTGTACAAGGTAAGAAGAACTTTTTCATCTCCACCACTCATTAAACTTTCATCAAATCTTCTTTCTTCATTCTTCCTATATCCATGCCCCAATCATGTTTACTAATCACATGATGTCACCCTCATCTTCTCACTCTCATACACAAGAATCAATCTTATTCCTCCATATCATGAAATCTTATGAGTCATCCATCTATTCAACCATATGAAAAAAAAAAAAAATTTCACGTCTTTAATCATTTTTGCATTCATTTTAGATTAATACAAGATGTGAAACTTGATATTGCATAGAATCCATAATTATGACATTTCTTATGGTTTTGATCTCGTATTTCTACATTTGTGTTAAGCTTAATTATTTTTAATCTTATCATAGAAACCTTATTGAATTTTAAATAATGAAATTGATACAAAACATAAATCTCAAAAGCCCCAATAAAAGAAACTCTCAATTAAAGAAATTATCTATGTAAAACAAGAATTTAGAAAACAAACTCAAAGTGTTATTTAGACATTATTATGTGGATGTACTCCAATGATGTATAATAATGATTATACATTGATTCTCTTTGCATGCTATTTATCTATTCCTATAGCATAAGGAGTATTAAATGCATTCTTAGCCTTTGAACAAATGTCCAAAAGGAGATGCAAGGTAAGAAGAGGTGAGAGAAAATGATCTCTAGAGAAGGAGAGCAGACATGTATCTCCTCAAAAAATGTGAAAGATTAGAAGATAGGGGATTTTATTTAATTTAAAATTTAGATGGAAAACATGAAAAAAACAAAATAAAGTCCTTTGTTCTTTAGTGGAGAGTTAAAAAATTGAAAAATGTTAATAGATTGCCTAGCCTAATCTATTAATTAAGAAAAACCTTTAAATGATTAGTTAGAAGAAAGAAAAATAAAATTGAGAGGTTGTGAAATATTAAATTAGAAAATAATATTAAGGATGAAGTGATTATTCTAATTAGTTGATTAAGAAAGTATTAATTAAATATTAGCATTAAATTAGGCAAAAGCCTACAACATAATGGTAAATCACAAGCTTCTAATTTCAAAGGTATTGGGTTCGATTATACTTGAGCTTAACACCCAATAATAATTATTTTAAATAATAATAAATAATCTAGGCTTTGACTCATTACCTATAAAAAAAGTATCAAATTCATCATAAAATGTGAAATTTACTTCTTTTTTCACTACTATGATTTTTCCCATGTTATCATATGTTGCAATATTCATCTTTCCATTTGTCTCTATGAGGCTTATATTTTCATTTCTATGAATAATATTTTAAGCTACTCTTCTATCACCATGAATCCTCTTTATCCTTTTTTATTTTTCTCAACTTCCTCATGATCTATCACCACAATATCTTCATTTATAAAACATACCATAAATTTTTTTTTTTGATTGGTAAAAGGAAAATTCCCTATATATATTATATTTTAAAATAATTTACACTTTTTGGTTTTCCTCATTCAAGGTGCAAGCATTGAGGGAAAATAATGAGGAAGAAAAATCTCAGTATAGCTTAGGACATAAGCCATGTTCTAGGTTATAAAAGCAACCTAGAAATATTTTAAGGACTTTAGAATGTGCTTGGTTAATTGATTGGAATAGAAACTAGATCATCCACTCATGACCTATAGATTAGATATCCTTAAGTATCATCTAAATACCCCATTAAACCCATTTAGTTTATCAATCAGGGAGATAGACTTGAAATGGTATATGCAAAGTATATGTTCTAAACCCTCCTAGTTGCCATTAATAATCTATGAGAATGGAAATGCTAAATTCATGGAAATGAAAATACTAAGCTTATGATGAAAGAGCATCTTGGATGTAAGAGTAATCTTGCATCACCCAAAAATATTTCCTTCCTATTTCTTGAATATGGGTTGTCTTAGTGTAGAGTTGTTGTTTGTGAAGGCTTGCTACTTAGTAAGTTTGTCATAAAAGCTCAAAATATCCTAATTTCAGAGGTGGATGCTCATCTTGGATATGTCAGCCTACCAAATGAGGCTCAGTTCCATATCATGATTATTTGAGGAGTTATTGCATATTTTTGGTATGCAATTTTGGCATAAAAACTCATGGCTCAATTTTGAAGACCTTAGAGACAATAGGTGGGATCCAAAATTAGGTCAACTAGAGATTGCACAAGTTGGGCCTTGTAGATCATTAGCTGTAGATTATGAAAAGGGTTTATAATAGACATTTAGAGCAACCATTCAAAATTTATGGCCTACCAAAGTTGGGCCGACAAAAATTTCCAAAATAAGTGTGAAAGGTGTATCAAACTTGTTGGCTTCTAATTTAATAGATTTTGAAATAATCAATGATAAGAAAAAATACATCTATGGTATAGCTAATTTCCATATTCTACACATATATTCAGACATTGGGGCCAGCTATAAGGCTAAAATCCTTCACTTTAGGCTTTGCAATGTTAAAGTAATTAGATATTTTCTAGTTAACTCTAGTTTTCTTAAGCTACAATTTAGGAATCTAATAATTAATTCTTTTATTAATTATTATGATGCAACCTAAGTTAGACCTTTTTAGGGTTTTGATCTCCTTTATAAGGATGATCTCTCTTTGTAATTAACTAATTCACTTTTTGATAATAGTAATTTATCTTGTTACTCATCAAGAATGTCTCATCTATGGATCTATCAATTCCAACCTCCATAACTTTTTTCTTCTCTCTTTTGTGACAAGTGTTTGCATGCAGGTGATTCTTGAGAGTTGTGGGGTTGATCTTTCATCAACTTCAACATGGTACCAAAGCTAATTACAAAAGATCAATCCTTATAGAAGGAAATCATGAACCTAAAAGGTAAATGACATTTAATAATTACTAATTAATTATTAAATAAATATGCAATGTGCATAAAGTGAAATCTTAAGAAGGGAGTAAAGATAATTTGATAAATGAAATTGGATTAATGCTTTACTCTAACACCCCCCCACTTAAGATAAGCAATAATGTAGCTACAAACAATCATCTCCACACGTGGCTTTTTTTTGGAGAAGATCTTCTTTGACTACAACTCTAAGATTGATCATCTTTGGTCACCTCCGATTGGACCCTAATTTTTGCTAAAATTGAAGCACCATTATTTTTTAGCCCTCCAATCACATTGCCCTTTGGCAAAGTAATATTTCCTTTCATTGAGCACATCAGTCTTTGGATATTGGATACATTTTTAGCATATGGAATTTGCCCACTAGTGGTTCTAGATTTGTTGGGCATGACACTTGGTTTACCCACTTAGATGCTTGTGTCTTCAAGAAATTTGGAAAGATGCATTTACTTTTTCTCTCCCACAGATTGGGATTATAATGGTGGTTCTTCAAGGTATTGAAAGGATCATAGTTTTATTGTGCTCTATCAGTATCTAAGATTTTGGAGGGAGAAAATTTGTACAGCTTAGTCATCTCCATGCACAAGTCATGCCTTTGATTTGGCTTTTGTTAGGATAAACCATGAACAGAAATAAAAACTACATGCAAATATAACCAATAACAAAAATAATAGAACACACAGAAATGAACACAAGGCACCAATATTTAACGTGGTTCACCCAATCCCTGGGCTACGTCCACCAAACAGCAAGTCCGATCTTATTACAATCCAGTGATTACAACCTGATTACAATCCATAATCCCTTACAACTCAATACCGCCGCAAGAACCAATTTCGTATCACCACATATGAAAAATACCCAACCCTAAGCCCTTTAAACTACTTTAGGGTTACAACATGTCAGCCATATGTCGGCCATAATATGTCGGCTACCATGTCGGCTACTTCCAAAAAAAAATAAAAATTTTTGGGGCGATGCCCCGAACCCCACTATTTATGAAGTATGTACAGTACTTTCCTGATCAGTCACCACAATCTAACAATCTCCCACTTGGGGACTGATCAGGCTCCACACTAAACAACAATCTCCCACTTGGAGACTGATCCTATAGCAATACAACTACCGCATGGGGCTCCCACTGGATCAAACCACCCTGGACTCTGCTGTTCTTTTATTCACATTTAGTCTAAAAGACCAACTGAAGCTGAAGAGGAGTTTAGCTTCTCCCTTGTGACAAACTTTGTCAACATATCTGCTGGATTTTCATTGGTATGTATCTTCTCTAGCTTTAAATGTCCATCCTCCAAAACTGACCAAATGAAATGGTATCGCAACTGTATGTGTTTGGTCTTAGAATGCAGAGCTGAATTCTTAGCAAGATGAATGGCACTCTGACTATCTATGAACAAATAATTATCCTTCTGAGGATGTCCCAATTCTTCCAAGAAGAACTGAAGCCATATCATCTCTTTGGCTGCCTCTGTAGCAGCAACATACTCTGCCTCTGTAGTGGAGAGAGCATTAATCTTCTGTAGCCTAGAAACCTAGCTCACGGCTGCCCCACCAACAGTAAAGACATAACCTGTAGTACTCCGCCTAGTATCAATATCCCCAGCCAAATCTGAGTCAACATAGCCCTGTAAATAAGTAGTAGAGCCCCCAAAGTGTAAACACTTATTGGATGTTCCTCTCAAATATCTGAGAATCCACTTGACAGCATTCTAATGCTCAAAACCTGGATGACTCATATACCCGCTAACGACTCCCACTGCATGTGTAATATCTGGCCTAGTGCATACCATAGCATACATCAAACTTCCTACAGCTGAAGCATAGGGTACCTTGGACATCTTATCCTCCTCTTCCTGTGTCTTGGGACACATCTCCTTAGTCAATTTCAAATGACTAGGTAAAGGTGTGCTGACAGCTTTAGCATTCTCCATAGAGAAACGTTGCAACACCTTCTCAACATAATCAGCTTGAGATAGCGTCAATGTTCTGTTCTTCCTATCTCTGCAAATCTTCATACCAAGGATTTGTTTTGCTACCACCAAATCCTTCATAGCAAATGCATGTGCTAACTGGCATTTTAGCCCCTTAATATGATGCATGTTAGACCCAGCTATAAGCATATCATCAACATATAGACATAAAATAATGTAGCTATCATCATCCAACCTCTTAAAATAAACACAGTAATCTGAATGACACCTGTTATATCCATGCTCATGCATAAAATTGTCAAATTTCAGATACCATTGCCGAGGTGCTTGCTTCAGGCCATATAAACTTTTCTTCAATTTGCACACTAAGTTCTCCTTACCTTTGACCTCAAAACCCTGTGGCTGAGCCATATATATTTCTTCATCCAAATCACCATGAAGAAAGGCTATTTTAACATCCATCTTCTCTAAATGAAAATCTTCAGTAGCCACAAGACTTAAAACAGTACGAATAGAAGTCATTTTAACAACAGGAGAAAATATCTCATCAAAATCAATTCCCTTTTTCTATGCAAATCCTTTTACAACTAACCTGGCCTTAAATCTTTTCTTACCTCCTTCCTCTTCTTTCAACCTGTAAACCCATTTATTCTGTAAAGCCTTTTTACCTGCAGGCAACTTGCACAAATCCCATGTCTTATGTTTCAGCAAAGAGTCCATTTCATCTTTCATTGCAGACTCCCACTGAATCTTAGTATCCACCTGCACAGCTTCATCATAACTTTCAGGTTCACCAGCATTAGTAAGTAAAATAGAATACAAAGAGGGAGAAAACCTTTGTGGAGGTCTAATTGGCCTTGTTGACCGTCTAACATTCATTGGTGTGTGTGGTATTTGTTGTTGCAATTGTTGCACATCATGAGGAATGGCTGAAACATCAGCTTTTGGAGTATCATCCAGCACTACGTAATCATCTTCTTTCTTCTCATGTTGCTGCAACAGATCTTTGTACAACACTTTTTCATTGAATATGACATCCCAGCTTCTTATAATTTTATGATTTTTAAAATCCCAAAGCCTATAGCCAAATTCATTAATGCCATATCCAACAAAGACACATTTCTTTGATTTAGCTTCTAGCTTGGTTCTATTTTCAGAGTCTATATGAGACAAAGCTTCACAACCGAAGGTCTTGAGAAAAGAATAGCTCACCTTCTTACCAGTCCATGCTTCCTCTAGAATACCACAACCCAAAGGAGTAGAGGGACCTCTATTAATCAAATATACTGCAGTATTGACAGCCTCTGCCCACATGTGTAAGGGCAACCCAGCATGCAACCTCATGCTCCTTGCGCGCTCCATTATAGTCCTGTTCATGCGTTCAGCCACTCCATTTTCCTATGGAGTCCTTGGAATAGTTTTTTGTCTACGAATACCATTAGTGGAGCAATAATCTTCAAATTCATGACTGCAATACTCACCACCATTATCAGATCTGAGACATTTTAATTTCTTACCAGTCTCATTTTCAACCAAGCATTTCCATTTCTTAAAAGTTTGAAATACATCAGATTTCTGTCTAAGGAAATAAACCCATACTTTTCTAGTTGCATCATCAATAAATGTAACATAATAATGAGAGCCACCAAGGGAAGATACCTGAGCCGGTCCCCATACATCTGTATGCACAAGCTCTAATTTCTCCTTTTTGTTTTCCTTCCCTGTCTTTACAAAACTCACTCTCTTTTGTTTTCCATACACACAACTTTCACAGAAATCCATATTCACACATTTTAGACCTGGTAAAACTTTCCTTGAATGAAGTACTTTCATACCTTTCTCACTCATGTGCCCAAGTCTATTGTGCCACAGCGTTGTATCAGAATCTACAGCAGCTATTTGTTCTCCCTGCTCAACTGCAGTAATTGTTCCTGAATATTCATTTTTCTCTGAAACAATCAAAGTAGAAGGAACAATATGACCTGTACAAAGATATAAGGTGCCTTAATTTCACACCTTTTGCTACTACAAGGGAACCTTTTGAAACCTTCCAATTTTTATCATTAAAAGTAATTACACAACCCTCATCACCGAGTTGCCCTGCTGAAATTAAATTCCTACTCAGCTTTGGAACATGTCTTACCTCATGTAGTAGCCAATGATTCCCATTCTGCAACTTAATCTTAATTTTTCCCTTTCCAACAATCTGATAGGGTTCATTATCCCCCAAATAAACAAGCCCAAAATCCCCTTGGACATAATCAATGAAATAACCTCTGTGAGGTGTAGCATGAAAAGAAGCACCAGAATCTAAAACCCATGAATCATCAACACTCTCTAAAGACAGAAGCAAAGCATCCTCTTCAGATTTATTACTTACCACATTTGCCTCTTTGTCTCCATCTGATTTATCTCCTTCATTTTTCTTTCGAGTCCAGCAATCTTTCTTTTTGTGCCCTGGTTTCCCATAGTACCAGCAATCATTTGGTCCTCTCGATTGAGACCTCCTCCCCTTTGACTTTCCTCTTGATTTCCCATGATTTCTAGAGTTACTTCCTATTTCAGTCGTTCTGCCCCTGCTTTGTGCATTTAAAGCACTTCCTGATGTAGATCCACCTGAGGATTTTCTACGAGTTTCCTCACTTAAAATAACACCGATCACATCATCATATTTTAGTGTACTTGATCCAGGAACAGAATTACTCACCGCCATTACCAAGCCATTCCAGCTTTCAGGAAAAGAACAAAAAATCAAGAGAGCCCTAATTTCTTCATCAAAATTGATACCCACAGAAGATAATTGACTAGTAATAGTATTAAACTCATTTAAATGATCTGCAACAGATCCACCTTCTGCCATTTTCATATTAAATAAACGCTTCATGAGAAATACCTTATTTGAAGCGGAGGGCTTTTCATACAGTGTCGCTAGGGTTTTCATCAAATCTTCTGTCGTCTTTGCTTTTGTAATATTAAATGCCACCGATGGTGCCAAGCATAACCGAATGCTTCCGAGTGCCTTTCTATCCAAAAGATCCCATTCAGCCTCTGACATAGTTCCCTGATTCTTGGCTTTTCCTTCCAACGGCTTCCATAAATCCTTCTGATATAAATAGTCTTCCATTTGCATCTTCCATAACTGGAAGTTCTGCCCATTAAACCTATCAACCCTCAGCTTACCATCATCTGCCATTGCTCCCACTCAACCGTGAGACTCCCACTTAACCGTGAGACTTTCCTGCAGAGGATAACTGAAAAAAAACTAGGCTCTGATACCACTTGTTAGGATAAACCACGGACAGAAATAAAAACTACATGCAAATATAACCAATAACAAAAATAATAGAACACACAGAAATGAACACAAGACACCAAGATTTAACGTGGTTCACCCAATCCCTGGGCTACGTCCACCAAACAACAAGTTCGATCTTATTACAATCCAGTGATTACAACCTGATTACAATCTATAATCCCTTACAGCTCAATACCGCCGCAAGAACCAATTTCGTATCACCACATATGAAAAATACCTAACCCTAAGCCCTTTTTATACAAGTATTAAACCGCTTTAGGGTTACAACATGTCGGCCATATGTTGGCCATAATATGTCGGCTACCATGTCGGCTACTTCCAAAAAAAAAAAATTTCGGGGCGATGCCCCAAACCCCACTATTTATGAAGTATGTACAGTACTTTCCTGATCAGTCACCACAATCTAACAGCTTTTCTTAGCTATATTCATAATTTCATGCATAACTGATGGTTCCCTATCTTAGCGGGCCTTTCTCATGATTTGATTGTGTTTCTTGGGTACTTGTCAGTGACTTGGCACCTTACTTTGGTTTTGGCACCCACATTGGACATACTGCCCATCCACTAGCATTGTATGTGGGCATAATTATTTGGTGTGGGACTACCCATGTCTTTTATTTCAAACATGTGATTTTAAGGTCACTAGATTTCTTTTTCTAGCTCTGGCTCAAAATCGAGAGAAATTTTTTTTTCAGGCTCTTGGTCTTTTATAGATAGATTATTTTTTATAGTGAAGAGGACTTTTTAAAGGTATTTTTACCTTGATGAACATTTGACTGTCAAAATTTGGCTCGTCACTTACTAACATCAGTGTCATGTCAGCATTGCATCAACACTTCTGTCACCTCTTTAGGCTCTATTTGGATGTACCTTCATATTTTGTTGCATATCTTGAGCATATAAACTCTATTTTCCAAAAATGACATATTGTAGGAAAGTTGGTTTCGAGCTTGACACAATGGTATAATTAGTTTTCAATTTTGATTCTATTTTATGGCTTTTTGTAATATCAAATATAGGGGTACAATTTTTCACTCCAGGAGACATATCTTCAACATTTGATTTTTATTTGGGAATTCTTTATATCATTGGAAAGGTCTTTCCAAGATCTTTTCAATGATGCTAGTTGTTTTTCTAGATTCTACGCTAGACACATTCTATTTAGTCTTTTGTATTTTTGCATTCTAGTGGATATCTTGGTTGTTTTAGGTCTGAGGATCAATTTTCTTGCTTCAAATGATTCATCATGACTTGTACTATCTATTGTATTAGTCTTATGTCTCTTCTAGTCTATTTATTCATTATTTGTATGCATTCTTGCAAACCCATTGAGATAAAGTTCCATATTGCACTTGTATTTTTATATCAGTAGTTTTCCCTTATCTTGCCTTCTGATTGGAGTAGTGTCATCTGAGGACACTTGTATAGATTATCATATTCTTTGGATTCACCATATCTTATGCCATATTATACATGCATTACTCATGATTAAAGTGTCATGGGGGTTGATGTTTTGCCTATGTTTTCCATCTTCCTCTATCTAGTAAGCTACCCTTTTGTGACATTAGCCTCATGACATGTCTAAGATTGATCACCTTAGTACACAAATATATGTACTCTTTTGTGCATCTTGATCATGGTTTCTTGACATGCAATTCTTTTGGCCCACTTTTCCAATTTCCTATCACCTCACCCTTATCTACATTGGGGGGGGGGGGGGTGGGTTCTTCTATTGTTTCTCATGCTTCCATGGTTTGATGTAGTGAACTATGTATTCAGTATTTGTTCCTATGTACTAGTTGGATTTAGTGGTTGGGTACCTATGCATTTCAACGAGATGGATCATCTACCATATAGACCCTCTTCTCTTTGTTCATACTTTGGTTGTAGCCTTCTATGTTTGATTGATCAACTCTTTAGGCTTTGGTGTTTCATACCATCTGTATCTTTGAGTTTAGTTTTTTTCCTTTTTGTGCCTACCTATTTGATGTAGATTATAGTCTCCTCTACCTAGTCAGGTTCTATTTCAATGGAGGTTCTTTAGATCAACAGTTACTTTTTGACAGAGCTTTACAACTTCTACATGCTTCAATGATGTTCTTCATGATCATCTTTTGTTCTTATCTTCTAGGACATTCCCTAGTTTGGAGGCTTCTTCAATCCTTCAATAGGTCTTTTCAACATTATTTCCATCTCTTTTTGGAGCAGGGCTTTTCCCATGTGGTTTTCTCTATTTTTCCTCTTTTCAGAGATTTGGTTGTGCTTGTGTATCTCATCAGGCCTTATTTGTTGTGACCTAATTCTACTTTTTGTAGTAGTTTCTAGGTTTCTAGCTACTCCCTAAGTTTATCTTAAGGGGGTTGTTAGAGTAATTATTTATCTTCTAATTAACTCTTGTTTTCTTAAGCTAAACTTTAGGCATCTAATTATTAATTATTATGATGCAACCTAGTTTAGACCTTTTTGGGGTTTCAATCTCCTTTATAAGGATGATCTCTCTTTGTAATTAACTAATTCACTTTTTGATAATAATAATTTAACTTCTTTCTCATCAAGAATGTCTCATCTATGGATCCAACAATTCCAGATTCTATAACTTTTTGCTTCTCTCTCTTCTATGATAGGTATTTGCATGCATGCAATTCTTGGGAGCTATAGGGTTGATCTGTCATCAACTTCAACATGCAAGATCTAGGTGGGTAGACCTTAGATTCCATTATATGACCAATGCAAAATCCATAAATCTAAATCTATATTAAGTGGATAAAAATCCCAAATCCTTCTATGCTTATGCAATAACATAGACATGAACTAGCTAATAACATGATGTATGCACTCACAAGCTAAGCAAGGGTTAACCTTTTCATCTCTACAACAAGAAAGGGAAAATATATTGATTATAAAAATATATCAACATAACCCACAAATGAAACAACAATAAAAATGTAGATCATTTGACTAATTAGTGCCTTATCTAGTGGGTATTTCCTAAATCACAACATACATTTAGATATCAAAGATGATCTACCCTTTCACTTTGTGAATCATACATCAATTTTCAAACTAAACCTCATACTTATCACATCCTTCTATGAAATATGCAACCCTATCATAACATATCAAAAATTTACTTGATTCTTTGAATCAATGGAAAAACTCATCAAGACATACAACCTTAAACAAGTCACAACTGGGATTTGTGTTCTTTGTCCACAAATAACAAAAGATTATAAACCAAAAAGATGTTAGAAACAATAGTCCACCAAGATAACTGAGGAGGGTAGTGAATCAGTTATCCAACAATTAAAATATTTATCTTCATTAAATAATCTTAACCTTTCAACCAAAGTAAACAAAGACCATAATAAGATGCACATAGACAATTACACTAGATATGCTAACTAGGGAAACCCTTGATTAGAGGGAAAACCCCAGTGGGAATGATGCCCACAAGATGATGTACTAATATAAATATTCCTTGTTAGAGGATGAACCTTGTTAGGAGTCTATTACAACATTTAGTACATAAAATCCCTATTAGGAGACTTTGAATCTTTGTTAGGAGATTCTAACCCTATTAGGAGTTGTGCCAACCCTATTAGGAGATGTAGTACAAAGCATGCAAGAAGAGTCCACTACCCAAACATGCAATTTTAACTACAAAAAGAGCTCTCAAACATGTAGTTTACTATTATTTTCTTCTTTCCTTTTATTTTTCAACCAAACCAAACACTATCAGACCTTGTAGACTGGGTTACAAACCTTAGATCCAAATATCAAACCTTGGATTACTCAGAAAAACCTTAGCAATGAAGTTTCCTTCACTTCTGCACTACTCTGCTCAAATTTGCATTCCGCTCTTGCTACTACTTATCATCACATATTCATATCATATTGCACACCATACTTGATAAAGAAAAATTTCCTTCCTTTATACCAAGTCCACAAAAAAATTCCCCGAGTCTATTGTTAGACCTTCTCAATTAATCATTATGGGACAATACTAAGAACACATTCCACTTAGTGATAACATTATTTTTCCACCTTGCAACTTGAATAACTCTTCGTACATGCAATATTATGATGAGAAAAATTAGCCACTTCTTCACCAAAATGTCTTCTTCATATCCTCAACCTCAATTCTTAGGATAACAAGTTTGCTAAGAGATATACCAAGTTTACTAGAACATGCCTCTGTAAACTCTATCTCCAAATAGACATCACCAAAAATTACATAACTTCTTCTAGACTTATCATTTATTCTTCTGATGTTAACTACATATACCAAATATTCAAACATATCTTCCATAACCTTAGATAGTTAGAATGCTCAACTAGCCATCCATACCAAATTGATCTTTCCATTGTTCTTCTTTTAGATACCATAGAAAATTTATATGTTGACATCAATGAAAAACTCATTCATGAATTTAATATATCATCATAGTAACATATCTATAATACTCCACCATAGGAATATCATCGAAATTCATGCTTGCAAAAATATCCCCCTTTGGCATTGATGGCAACATAGATGAAAAACATCTAGTTCAAAGAATACTAACAAAAGACTGTTCATTTTACTTTTCAAATCCTCTTCATCAATCATTCTCCCCCATTGATATACCTCAATGTACTTTCTATAAAACTTTCATTCCATTCTCTACTTCTTTTGAACATACTGTACTCATGCTAAACTTCTCCAACTATCATGCATACTATTATCCATGCCAAACTTCTCTCCCAACATAATGTTTTTCATGCAATATTTCTCCCCCATTAACATTAATGCCAAATATTTCAGCAACTAACTTCACTGCATCAAACTTAGCAACAACTACTTCTTACTAGCTCAAGTGTCCAAAGACACTATTCAAAACAACATCCAACAAGAGTTTGTGATGACTCTGTCCATCATACATACTCCCCCATAGAGGAAGCATTAACATTCGGTCCAAACAAAAATGATACTCTGTTACACTGGACTAATGCACTCTTGCATCTTCTACTCTAATTTAAGAAGGGGCATAACCCCAAGCATACCTCATAAATACTCAAAAGTCTCTTTGGGAAGAGGCTTAGTGAATATATTTGCAATCTAGTCTTTAGTTCTCACATACTCCAATCTAATTTCCTTTTTTCCAACTTTCTCTCTCAACATGTCATACTTAATAGAAATTTTCTTAGTCTTCGGATGTGATACTATATTTTTAGACATATTTACCATTCTTGTGTTGTCACAACATATAACAACATGTTCACTAATTTCTATCCTTATATCTTTTAGCATCTGCTTCATCCAAACAACTTGATTGCAATTATTTGCTACTACAATATACTTTTCTTCCACTGTACTTTGTGATGTACAATCTTGCTTCTTGGTTAACCATGAAACCAATCATCCTCCAAGAAAGAAGCCTCCACCATTGGTGCTATTTATGTTATCCATATTTCTTGCCCAATCAATATCAATAAAAGCACTTAAAGTAACATCATTAGATCTATCATACTACAATCCAAACTTAGATGTTCCTTTCAGATATCCAAATAACCTTTTGAGCACTGCATAATGTGCTTCACTAGGATCATCTTTGAATCTTGCAACAATTCTAATTGCATTTTCTATATCTGGCCTTATGTGAGTAAGATATTCCAAGTATTTGATCATAGATTTACACTTCTTCTGCTCAATAGTAGGTGGCTCATCCTTTGTAGATAACTTGTGTTTGGTTATCATAGGTGTTCCAATAGTTTGGCATGTTTCCAAACCAAACCTTCTTAATAAGTCCTTCAAGTACTTATTCTGAGAAATAAAGATTCCTTCTTTATTTTGTATAATCTACAATCCTAGAAAATATTTCATTTCTCCTATCATACTCATCTCAAATTATTTCTTCATCTCTTCTGCAAACTTCTTACTTTCCTCATCATTTCCTCCAAGTATGATATCATCAACAAATATTACCAAAATCATCAAACCATCATCAATTTCTTTTCAATATAGATTACTGTCTGCCATACCTTTGCTATATCCAAGCTTTGTTAAATGCTTGTCCAACCTTGCATACTAGGTTCTTGGTGCTTGTTTCAAGCCATACAGTGCTTTCTTGAATCTGCATACTATGTCCTTGTCATCTGTTAAAGGACAACCTTCAAGCTACTCAATGTACACCTCTTCTTCAAGTTATCAATTCAGAAATGCTAACTTGACATCCATTTGATATACTTTGAATTTCTTCTATGTTGCATAGGCTAAGAATAATGTTACTACTTCTATTCTAACCACTGGAGCATAGGTTTCTTCATAATCTATTCCTTCTTGCTATAAGTAATGTTTACATACCAATCTTGCCTTGTTCCTTACAATTTCTCCTTGCTCATTCATTTTGTTCTTGAATACTGATTTAGTTCCTATCACATTCTTGTCTACTAGTCTGGGGACCAATTTCCATGTCCCATTCTTTACTATCTAATCTAATTCCTCTTTCATATCTTGTTTCCAATAACCATCTTTACATGCTTCATATGCATTTTTAGGTTCAACTTGAGATATCAAACATAGTTCTTCATTGATTCTGCTTCTTCTCATCACGCCTTTATCTTTTCTTCCAATGATTTTCTTACATGGGTGATTTTTTATCACATTCTTTCTTGAAGTAGGAGTTGATATCTCAACTCTTGGCTCTACTGAAGGTTTCAAGATTTTCTCCTGCCTTGGCTCTCCTTCATTCTACAAATTATTTTTAGTCTTAAGAAATACTTCATCACGCCTTCACTTAGTAGCAACATCATCATTTGAATCATAATCAACTATTTTCTCTTATATCTTGAATTTCTCATCAATTTTCACATTTGTACTTTCCATAATAGTCTTAGTTCTCTAATTATAACATCTATAAGCCTTGAATTTTGATGAATAACCAAGAAACATACCTTCATCACTTCTAGCATCAAACTTACGAATATCATCATCTCTTTTGATATAACAGTTACTCCCAAAAATTCTGAAATACTTAACTTTAGGTGAGTGACCAAATCATAGTTCATAAGGGGTCTTGTTTGTATCTTTTCTAACTTGTATTATATTCATAGTGTAGATTGCTATATTCACAACTACTCTCCAAAACATCTTGGATACATCATTCTCAGCTAACATAGCTCTTGTAGCTTCTGTGACTCACCTATTCCTTCTCTCTGGGATGCCATTCTATTCAGGGGTTGTCATAGCTAATAACTATCTTTTGATTCCATTTTCTTCACAAAACATGTTAAACTCTTTTGAGGTAAATTATCCTCCTCTATATAATCTTAATCATTTAATCTTTATACTAGATTCATTCTCAACTCTATTCTTGAATATCTTAAACTTATCAAATGCCTTAGATTTCTCTTTAAGAAATGAAACTACATCATTGTAGAAAAGCCATCAACTAGAATCATAAAATAACTTTCACCATAGAATCCTTTAGTCTTTATAGGACTACTGAGATCTATGTGTACAATCTCTAATTTTTCTATAGTAGTAAACTTCTTGTAGGGAAAAGAAGCTTTGTTTGTTGGAAAATAGAGATGGAGTAATTGAGAGGGGAGGGGTGAATCAGTTACCACAAAAATAAATCCACAGATCCTAAGATGTCTTAAAATATAGTTGCTGCTGATACTTGGTAATCACACAAATGAATGCTAAAACTTGATAGATGTTCTATTAACTTATTGAGCATTTAAAGTGATTAACATGCATGCATAAAGAAATAACATGAACACAAGAGACACCGGATTTAATGTGGAAACCCAATTTTGGGAAAAACCACCAAGTAACTAGTTACCAATTTTCACTCTTCTGAAGTGAGCCCTATTAGGAGCCAACCCTATTAAAGGTTACAAAACACACTGTTAGGTGTGACCCTATTAGAGGATTTAATCACCCTGTTAGAAGTGGCCTTGTCAGAGGTCTTTAAAACAATTCAACTGAATTGTCACCTTGTTAGAGGATTTACAAAATGGCTGTCAAACCAACTCTATTAAGAGGTTTTGAATTAGTGTTACAATGATTAGAAAGCAAAAATGAAGTGATCTGAAATATATGCAACTTATCTTTGCTAAATACAGATCTCTATTCTACTTCACTAGATCCTCACTGATTGAATACAACTTTGTAGCTCCATAAGCATATCTAATCCTTCTTCAACATTCACTCATATATTCAATATTCACTCATTCTATATCCATACATTCACACTCTTATTCATCCACACTCTTACATATTATGAATTCACATCTTGACCTTTCATATATACCTTACAGATTGTCAAGTCGGCTCAATTACAAGTTACAACAACTGAAAAATATTAAATCAGTCGGCTGCACAAAATAATTAAAATTAATTCTTTAGAAAAAAAAAATTCTTCATTGCCTAACCTAGCTTGGTGACCACTACTTCAGAATGGTTTCCCCAATGTTAACCAAGTGAAGCTCGGTAAACACTACAAACCTTGTAACTTCCTTCGGAGACCGAGTTAACTCGGTAAACATTGACCTTCCTTTGCTTACCGAGTGAGCTCGATAAAAGCTAACCTTCCTTCGCTTATCGAGTGAGCTTGGTAAAAGATAACTTTTTCCTTGATGACTGAGTGAACTTGGTAGACATTAAACTTGGTAAACATTGACTTTTCCTTTGTTAACCTTGGGAGCTCGGTTAACATTAACTTTCTGCTACAAGATCCTTTGATGCCCAAGTGAGCTCAGTAAGGGCTAACTTACTGTGTAATGTTTAGGAATGTTCGGTAGACACTATAAATTGCTTTGCTGACTGTCTGAGCTCAGTAGACTCTGTTTGATGGCTGATATGACATTTGTGTAACATCAAAGACAATAAACAATTAACAATTGTATCCAACAATCTCCCTCTTTGGCATTGATGGCAACGCAACATGTCATAGCAGAAATGAAATTTAAAAACAAGTCTTTCTCTTATATGAAAACACATGTCAACATAACAATTCTCCCTCTAAGATAGAAAACTCTCCCTCTTATAGTAATCTCCCTCTCTGAAGGAATTACATAGAAAACTCTTTATATTTTGAACAAATTTCAGAGAGATATGACAGTAAAACACTCCCTCTTTGACAACACATGCCAAAGAAAACTGAACTCAAATGAATTTTAGTATACCTTTAGTACTGATTCATATGCAATACTTTATGGTTATGCTGCATCAACTGATAGATCTTCAATCTGGTATGAGTTGATGCATCACTAAAACTTTATTTTAGTGAACTTTAGATAGGGGAGTGACCCCTAACTTACCTCTTAGATATAATAATGCATCATTAGGTAATGGTTTTATGAATATTCAGCAATTTGTTCCTTTGTATGAACATATTCCAATCTAATTTCCTTATTTTGCATCAATTCTCTGACAAAATGATATTTTATTGCAATGTGCTTGGTTTTGGAATGCATCACTGGATTCTTAGATATGTTGATTGCACTTGTATTATCATAGAACATAACAATTGGTTCTTTGATTTCAATCTTCATGCCTTCCAACAACTGTTTAAACCAAACAATATTAAAATAGTTTATTGCTACAGCAACATACTCTGCCCTTATTGTAGATTGAGATGTACAATTTGTCTTTTTTCTTGTCCAAGAAACCAACCTCTTTCCAAGAAAGAATGCACCTCCACTTGTACTTTTTCTTTCATTAAGGTTTCTTTCCCAATCAGCATCAGTAAACACTTTCAAATCCAAATTTCCTCCAAACTTATACCACAAACCATACTCTTCAGTTCCTTTCAAATATCTTATTATTCTTTTGATTTCCATCATGTGATTTTCTCTTGGTTTTGCTGAAAATCTTGCTATAATACCAACTACAAGGGCAATATCTGGCTTAAAATGAACTACATATTGCAACTTTCCAATCATAGATCTATACAATGTTTGGTCTACTTCTTTTGATTCATCTTCCTTGGTAAGTTTTAATCTGGTATACATAGGAGTCCCAACTAGTTTACAATCTTCCATTCCAAACTTTTTCAATATCTCCTTGATGTATTTTGATTGAGTAATGTAGATACCATTTTTATTCTGTTGAATTTGAAGACCAACAAAGAATTTGATCTCACCAAACATAGACATTTCAAATTCCTTGTTCATTTGTTCTAAGAATTCTTTGCACAGATCATCATTCCCTATGAAAATAGTATCATCTACAAATATTTTTGCCAAGACAATCTTATTATCTGGTCTTTCTTTAATATACAAGCTATTGTTATCATTAGTTCTTTGAAAACCAATCTGAATAAGATAGTTGTACAATCTTTCGTACCATACTCTAGGGGCTTGTTTCAGACCGTACAATGCCTTGTGTAATTTGCAGACCATGTTCTTCTTATTTGGATCAACAAAACCTTCAGGTTGTTCAATGTAAGCCTCTTCATCTAGTATACCATTGAGGAATGTTGACTTGACATCCATCTGATAAACTTTGAATCCTTTGTGAGTAGCATATGCTAGTAAGGTTCCGACTCCTTCCAATCTTGAAATAGGAGCAAAAGTTTCTCCATTGTCTATTCCTTCTTCTTGAGCATATCCTTTGCATACTAGTCTAGCTTTGTTTCTTGATACCTTACCATCTTCATCCAACTTGTTTCTGAATACCCACTTGGTTCCAATCACATTTTTATCTTTAGGCCTAGGTACAAGAGTCCATGTCTTTTTTTTTCTCTATTTTTTCTATCTCTTCATTCATAGCCTCAATCAAACTATCATTTTACAATGCATCTTTGACATTTCTAGGTTCAAAATCAGCAAGTAAATGAGTACCTTTGAACTTATTTCTTGTCATGGTTCATTCAGATTTATCTCCAATGATCTGATCTGCTGAATGATGTCTCCTGACATACTTAGCTAATATAGGTTCCTTTCCTTTTGAATGAATTTCATTATTATCTTCTTGCATTTCAACTTTAGGTTCTATTTGTTCTAGCTCGGTAGATACTTTCTCGGTAGACACTGAATTTAACTTGGTTTGCTATAGCCCAGTTTGAACTTCCTGTAACTCGGTTATAGATGACTTGGGAGTAGAAATTTCCTGATTCTCTAATGTAACTGGTACTGTATCAGGTTCACTGAAGACAAACCTTTTATAATCTTCTGGTTCCCTTTTGCTTTCTTCTTTAGTCCTTTCTGCAAACTCATCAACTTTCACATGTGCACTTTCTATGACTTTGTGAGTAGACAAGTTCAAACATCTATATGCCTTACTTTTGCATGAGTATCCAAAGAATATACCTTCATCACCTTTCACATCAAATTTTCTTGATCTAGATTCTTTCAAAATGTAATATTTACTTCCAAATACTTTAAGGTAACTTATATTAGGTTTATAGCCATACCATAACTCATAGGGGGTTTTGAATGAGTCTTTCTTCACCTGTACTCGATTCAAGGTATAAATTGCAGTGCTGATAGCTTCCTTCCAGTATTTGATATCAATGCTCTTTTCAATCATTAAAGTTCTTGCACAATCTATGATGGATCTATTTCTTCTTTCAGCTATTCCATTTTGCTAGGGTGTTCCAGGGGCTGATACCTATCTTTTGATTCCTCTTTCAATGAAAAAGTTATTAAACTCATGTGAAATGAATTCTCCACCTCTGTCTGACCTCAAGAATTTTAATCTTTTCCCTATTTCCTTTTCTACTCTAGCAAAACACCATCTGAACTTTTCAAATGCTTCTGATTTGTTTCTTAGATACATGACTGTCATCATTCTTGAGTAATCATCAACAAAAAGAATGAAGTTTTTTTTTCAGTATAGCTTTCAATTCCAATGGGTCCACATAAATCAGTATGCACAATTTCTAATATATCTTCAAACTGATAGTTTTTACTTTTAAAACTAGTCTTTCCCATCTTTCTAATCTGACAATTTTTGTATTCTTTAATTTGCTTATTTTTACCAAATTATCAGAATTTACATGACACAACCTTTTATGCCATAACCAAAATTTTTCTACTTGAGCAATGAAACATGAACATTCACCTAGTTCAAGATAGAACAAGTTACCTTTAGTTTGATTACCTGATCCAATCAGCTTTCCTTTGCCATCCAACAGTCTTGCTTTACCATGCATGAATTCTACTTTGAATCCATTATTGAGTAGCTATGCCACACTTAAAAAATTATGCTTCAGTTCTTCTACCCAATAGGCATTATCACATATAAGTTCTTGTGTTAGAGAGATTCTTCTTCTTCCTTTTATACAACAAGGTTTGTTGTTAACAAATCTTACACTGCCACCATTGTAGTCTTCAAAATATTCAAACTTAGTTTTTTTGCCAGTCATGTGATGAGAACAACCACTATCTATGATCCATGTATCATTTTTTCTCATATGAGAAATGAGTGCCATTTCCTCATCATTATCAGATTCATCTTTCATAGCAATGTAGACAATTTCATCTTCTTCTTCATCATTAGAATCATTAGAATCTTTAGCCATAAAACATGTTTTCTTACCTTTATCCTTGAATGATTTGAAATCTTTCTTACCATTCCATTTGTGATCTTTCTTTTCATCTTTATTCTGCTTTTTTGGACACCTAGCAATAATATGACCAACTTCTTCACATGAAAAATAGATTAGGGGTACATTACCTTTGTATTTTCCTCCACCTCTAGAATATTTCCTTGCTAGAAGGGCTTCAATTACTTCAAGATCATTGTCTGAACTTTGGTCTTATTCATCTTCACTTTCTGACTGAGATTCCTTTTTCTTTTTGCCTTTCTCCTTGAGTGAAAGTTTGGCTTCAAATGCTGATTCAATGTTCTTGGAAGCTGGAACATAGTTATCAAAGTTGTCCAGTTCAAATGCAATCAATCTTCCAACTATAGCCTCTAGATTTATCTTGTGATTTGCTTCACATCGTCTTTCTTGAATTTCATAAACTCTAATTGCATAAATGGGAAGTAGAGTTCTGAGAACTTTACTTATAACTATCTCTTTACTGATATCTCCTCCAGAAGCTTTGATTGCATTGACACATGCTTTAACTCTTTCAACATATTTTGCAATGTTTTCATCCTCTCTCATCCTCATTTGATCAAATTGTCCTCTCAGACTTTCTACTTTGGCTCTTCTAACATTATCATCTCCTCCATAGATCTCTTTCAGCTTTTCTCACATTTCAAAGGTAGATTTGCAATCCTTGATATCATCGAATTCTTCATAACTCAAAGAAGATGCTATATCTATCATCATAATATTGTGAGTCTTCTTTTTAGCAATATCATTAATAGATAGTGTACCAGCTGGTTCTGCATATTTTTCATCAAGGTATTTTAGTCCTGTGTCTCCAATAGAAGCTAGATGAAGTCTCATCAACCCTTGCCATGTTGAGAAGTTGTTCCGGTTAAGCCTTAGAATTTCCCTCTTGTAAGACATTTTGATCTTTAGCTTAGATCCTTGAAATCTTTCTTGCAAGCACCAAAAGCTCTAATACCAATTGTTAGAAAATAGAGATGGAGTAACTGAGAGGGGAGGGGTGAATCAGTTACCACAAAAATAAATCCATAGATCTTAAGATGTCTTAAAATATAGTTGCTACTGATACTCGATAACCATACAAATGAATGCTAAAATTTGATAGATGTTATGTTAACTTATTGAGCATTTAAAATGATTGACATGCATGCATAAAGAAATAACATGAACACAAGAGACACCAGATTTAATGTGGAAACCCAATTTTGGGAAAAACCACCAAGTAACTAGTTACCAATTTTCACTCTTCTGAAGTGATCCCTATTAGGAGCCAACCCTATTAAAGGTTACAAAACACACTATTAGGTGTGACCCTATTAGATGATTTAATCACCCTGTTAGAAGTGGCCTTGTCAAAGGTCTTTAAAACAATTCAACTAAATTGTCACCTTGTTAGAGGATTTACAAAATGGCTGTCAAACCAACTCTGTTAAGAGGTTTTGAATTAGTGTTACAATGATTAGAAAGAAACAATGAAGTGATCTGAAATATATGCAACTTATCTTTGCTGAATACAAATCTCTATTCTGCTTCACTAGATCCTCACTAATCAAATACAACTTTGCAGCTCCATCAGCATATCTAATCCTTCTTCAACATTTGATCATATATTCAATATTTGCTCATTCCATATCCATACATTTGCACTCTTATTCATCCAAACTCTTACATCTTATGAATTCACATCTTGACCTTTCATATATACCTTACAGTGTCAAATTAGCTCAATTACAAGTTACAACAACTGAAAAACATTAAATCAGTCAGCTACACAAAACAATTAAACTTAATTCTTTAGAACAATAAAATTCTTTGTTGCCCAACCCAGCTTGGTGACCACTGCTCCAGAATGGTTTCCTCAGTGTTAACCAAGTGAAGCTCGGTAAACACTCCAAACCTTGCAACTTCCTTTGGAGATCGAGTTAACTTGGTAAACACTAACCTTCCTTCGCTTATTGAGTGAGCTTGGTAAAAGCTAACCTTCCTTTGCTTACCGAGTGAGCTCAGTAAAAGCTAAATTTCTCTTCGATGATCGAATGAACTCGGTAGACATTGAACTCGGTAAACATTGACTTTTCTTTTGTTAACATTGAGAGCTTGGTTAACATTAACTTTATGCTACAAGATCCTTTGATGCCCGAGTGAGCTCGGTAAGGGCTAACTTAGTATGTAATGTTCAGGAACATTCGGTAGACACTATAAATTTCTTTGCTAACCATCTGAGCTTGGTAGACTCTGTCTGATGGCTGATATGACATTTGTGTAACATCAAAGAAAATACACAATTAACAATTGTATCCAACATTGTTATGCTTTGCAAAAACACACTCCTTGCAAATTGTGTTAGTAGGCTTTACAATCTTTGGCAAATCTCTAACAACAAATATATTACTAGTCTTCACAATACTATCAAAGTTTATATGACAAACTATCTTATGCCATAACCAACTATCATCTACCTTTGCAACTAAACATGTCATTTTAATAGGATTCAACTGATATACATTACCTTTAGATCTGGCTCCTATTAAAATTACCTATCCATCTTTATTTCTAATCATGCATGTCTTTTTTGTGAACTACAACTGATAACCTTTGTCTGCTAGTTGTCCAACACTCAAAAGATTGTGCTTTAAAACATTAACAAAGTATACATCCTTAGTGTTATTTTTACCATCAAGAGTTATAGATCCAATACCTTTAACATGGCATGGTGCATTGTTTCCCATTTAGGCAATTCCTCCATCCTGACCTTTGAAGTCAATAAACTTGTTCATATCACCAATCATATGATGTGAATAATCAATGTCAATTATCTAATTAGATTTTTTATCAACTTGTGACACTAAAGCTACTTTCTCTGGGCTTTCTTCTTTGATTGCCACAAATCCAATTTCATCATAACTAACACTTAATGCTTGTTTATCAAAATCATTTTCTTCATTTACATACAAACACTCTCTATCTTTTCTAGGTTTGTAATTTCATTTATACTTTTTCTCTCTTTTAGGAAACTTAGATGCATAATTACCATACTCATCACAAGTCCAACATTTAAAGATTCTCTTACCTCCTTTTTCTCTTCTTACTAGAAGGGCTACTCCTTCAATTTTTTTGTCCTCCTTAGATTTGCTACTACTAGAAAACTCTCCTCTAGTACTTGTGCTCCTTGATAAATTAGGTCAAATGTTCAAGGCACTAAAAGATATCTCTATTCTAGTCAATTCTCTAGAGTATCTAAGTTCATTCTCAACTACTTCAAGTCTTCCAATAAATATCTCCTTTGTGAAATATTTGGTACAAGATATCAACAACTATATCATGTTAACTACTGGCTTAAATGGTGGTGTTAAAGTCTTCAATATATTCCATATAACCTCAACATCTTCTTTGGTTCCTCCTTAAGATCCAATACCTACAATAATTTCTAATATCTTGCTTATATATGTTCTTATAGATTCATCTTTTATCATTTTACCATCTTGAAATGCACAAATGCAACTTTGTAACCTAAACTTCTTAGAATATGCATCACCTTCAAAACTATTTTCCAAAGCTTTCCAAATCAAATGTGAAGTAGCAAGTGATTTTACTTGATTGTATTCAATTTTAAGAAGTGCAATCAATATTTCTTCTCTAGCTCTCATGTTGCACATAAAAATATCTCTTTCATCCTTGGTACAGTTTCCCAAATCCTTTTTAACAATGATCATCTTCACTAATTTTGTTAAGATCCAATATCCTAATCCCATACACAATAGATGTTTCTTCATCTTTTCTTTCTAGTTGTCATAATTTGTTCCATAAAACTTTGGACTATCTTTCCTAAACATGCTCACCATGGATCTCCCAAAGTTAAACTTTATCTTCAAGGATGTAATTCTCTAATACCAATTTTTAAAAACAATAGTACACCAAGATAACTTGGGGGGGGGGGGGTGTTGTGAATCATTTACTCAACAATTAAAACATATATCTTCATTAAAAAAACTTAACCATTCAACCAAAGTAAACAAAAACCATAACAAGATGCACAAAGACAATTACACTACATATGTTAACTAGGGAAACCCTTGATTAGAGGGAAAAGCCAGTGGGAATGATGCCCACAAGATGATGTACTAATATAAATATTCCTATTTAGAGGATGGACCCTATTATGAGTCTATTACAACATTTAGTACATAGAGTCCTTGTTAGGAGACTTTGAATCCCTATTAGGAGATTCCAACTCTGTTAGGAATTGTGCCAACATTGTTAGGAGTTGTACTAAAAAGTATGCAAGAAGAGCCCACTACCCAAACATGCAATTTCAACTACAAGAAGAGATCACTACTCAAACATACAATTTACTATTATTTTCTTTTTTTGTTTTTTATGTCAACCAAACCAAACACTGTCAGACCTTGTAGACTAGGTCACAAACCTTAGATCCAAATATCAAACCTCAAATCACTTAGCAAAACATTGGCAATAAAATTTCGTTCACTTCTACACTGCTCTACTCAACTTCACATTCTACTCTTACTGCTGCTTATCATCGCATCTTCATATCATATTCCACACCATACTTGATAAATGAAAATGTCCCTCCTTTATACCAAGTCCACAAAAGAATTCCTTGAGTTGACTATTAGACCTTCTCAATTAATCATTATAGGACCATACTAAGAACATGTTACACTTAGTGATAACATAAATGTTCCACCTTTCAAATCGAATAACTCTATGTACATACAATATTATGACAAGTGAAATTAACCACCTCATCACCAACAAGTCTTCTTCATATCCTCAACCTTGATTCTTAGGATAACAAATCTGCTAAGAGATATACCAAGTTTACCAAAACATGCCTCTATAAACTCTATCTCAGAACAAACATCACCAAAACTTACATAACTTATTTTGGACTTATCATTTATTCTTCCAATGTTAATTGTATATACCAGATACTTAGATGTATCTCTCATAGCCACAAATAGTCAGAATACTCAACTAGCTATTTGTACTGACTTGATCTTTTCATTGTTCTTCGGTTAGATACCATAAAAAAATCTATGTTGAAATCAATGAAAAACTCAGTCATGAATGTAACATATCATCATAGTAACATATCTACAATACTCCTCCATAGGAATATCATCAGCATTCATACTTGCAACAAAAGATAGGAGACAAGAATTAGAATGAAACAAAGTTCATTTGTTGCCTTTGTACTCATTTCTTTGAGATAAATACATTCAAAATGCATGAAGATAACTCATAGAAACCCAAATAGATCTGAAGTAAAATACTATAACTTCATTTCTATTATTCATACAATAGAGAAAACTGAGGATGTGGAAACATAGCTAGAGCTTTTCTCAATAGACTACAACCAACCAACCTCCAAGATAGAGAAAAGAAGAGAATAAGTAGAAGAGAAAGAATTCTCATATATGATATGGAACTACCACTTGTCCACTTGAAAATCTTCCACCTTCTATTGCAAAACATCTCTCCTCTTTTCTTTTCCAACTGCAAATTAGATCTCCATCATTTGCCTCAATAAGCTACTCAAAATATCTCCAAAAACACTAGTTCTACAAAAGAAAAACCTACTGCTAAAACTTGTGCCAAAATGCTTGCCAAATGGTTTGGAAGGAAAAATAATACTTCTAGGAATATTCTTACCAAATTTGGAAAAAAGCCACTTTACCATTTACTTTAATATGAATCTGATGCTCCAAGGTAAAAACAAAATTTCTCTTGAGAATGCCCCATATTTTACAAATCTACTAATATATTTTTCTTGGTAAGACCAACACATGTTTGGTCTACAAAAATGGAAGGTTCATCCCAAGACCTTTCCATTGATATATGATACTTGCATATTCAACCAAAATTGATGTCCAAGACACTCATTTGTAGTTTTAGGTTGAAAACTGATGGATAAACCTTTAATTTACAAAAAATTACCCTTTCATAAAGTTTAAACTTTATAATAAGAAACCCAAATTTATTTAGAAGGCCTTCACATTCAAAATGAAGGAAAATAATAAAAAAATATTATTTTGGAATTCTAAAATTTTCCTCTCATTTGAATTTGGGTCAAATTGATCAACTAGCTAGAGACATGTATCTCTTCCTCATTGGTGGATTTGATCCTTGTCACTATCTCATTATCCACCTAGTCTGCATTGCTATGTGTCACATGAGCGTATCTCTAGAGGTACCCATATGGTTAGGCCCCTGATAGTCTTGACCATACAATTAACTGCTAGTTGTAAGGTTGTGGTGGTTCTCTCTAACCGCTATGATCATATGCTTAATTGCTAGTGGTTAGCCTATGGTTGTAACCCTCACCTTCTTAACCATTGAACTTATGATTGACCTCCTGCTTGCCTAGTCATACCTTAGAAATTGTGCCACATGTTTTATGCTCATTCATCTATAGGTCTCCACGTCAACATCCATGTCACACTGAGTGCTTTTTCAAAGTATCTAGTTGGGCACCAAACTAGCCATTGTGGGCCTCACACTGAATGATCTTTGTGTCTAAAAGTGAGTGGCTTTTAACACTTACCATTTGATTATTTGGGTATCAAAAAATTGTAAAGATCTTGGACATGGGCAATGTGGGAGAAATGCCCCTCCATCCTTCTCACTCAAAAAAAACCCCACGATCTACTTATTGTACTAGATATATTCTACCATAACTTTTATTTAACTTGCCAGATAACCTTATTGAGAGTCAAAGCTCTTCATTGTCTTCATTTTTTAAATCAAACCCCCAAAATCAAGCTTGCCTTTAATTATTTTCTTGCTAACATATCAAATTTTGGTAATCTCCATTGCCCATGGTAGTGCAAATCACTTTAAATTATTCATGTGTTTCAATATTTGGCAAGCCCATACAAGGACAATTTGTTTCATATCATCATCAAATTGCTCCTAAACCTATCAACCATGGTGTCATGATGTACTTGAATGTTGGTTTCCTTGTACACACAGGAATCTATAATTCCATTCACAACCCCTATTGGAATGTGCCTTTCCTTCTAAATGTGAACACAATAGGCTGAAGGAATCCTTTCATCTCCATGCATAACTTGATAACACTATACCTCATTTTGTCTGCAACTTCTCTGAAACCAATTAGTCTTCAATCTCCAATTTATATACCACTTCATTTAGTTTGAAACACTCTCTTGTGCAGCAAGTGTCAATGCCACACATTAAAAAATGGCCCCAAACTAGGGATTACTCCTCTCCAAGTTTTAAAAAATTTCTATGCCTCTTCTCCACACAACTATCCATTTCTTGCATTTAACTCAACTATACTTAGATTTGATTCAAGCCTCTCTACATGTATCATAACATACTTTATGAGTTATTAGATGGGCATCTTCATGAATTGTTTTCCCTGTGTTTAAAAATAAAGTCCAAACTCAATTTCTATATCATATATGACTCTTGACATTTGTATTTTATCACAGCTATAAGTTGGAGTCACCATTGTAACTTCTAGTTGGGAATCTCATTAGCAAGGGTTGTAGCTTGGGTAGTGATTGTCAAATTCATCCCCAATGGTGCTAATTGTAGAGGATTTGTGTTCACCATATTCCTCACTCAACTCCAATAACCTCAGACAATGTCTTTAACTACTCTAGTAGAGATACTTCAAACAAACTTGAATATTAATTAATATGAAAGGGACCATTGAAAAAAATCCTTTTGTTTTCTATATTCTAGTAGCTCTCCATGTGCTCATCTATATCATATACATCAGGCTAAGAAAGTATTTTACTACACTAGCAATATGATTCATAATAGTCATCTCTAATTTGGTCTATGCTATTTCTTCACTTCAACTTTGAGGATTAAGTATTAACTAAGATAAGTCAAGTCCAAGGTGGGCCTAACTAATTTTTTTTTGTTTTCAAATACCCGAATACTTCTAAGAATAGTCTGATTGGTCTTCTGACAATGACTGGTTTAGACATGAATCATTGGTTGATCAACTAAACCTCATTCTTTGTCTCTTCCAATAACTATTTACTTTGTGTTGAAAGGCCTTGGAGCTGGACTTAAAAATTGACAAAGTGAGAAACTATCCTTTGAAGTCATGCATTCATGTTGTCTAACCCACAAAATCATACTTTTTAAATTTTCATCTCATGATGACATCTGAGTTAAAAGATATTGATTGCTAAAGTTGCCTCCTCCAAATTGTCATGCAAACAACCATGTCAGAAACAATAAATTGCCTTTAGATTTGGCTTTGAAATTAGGTCAAACAGACACTTGGGGAAATGAGATATGGGGTATTGATTCATTGTCCTGTAGACACCATAATTCTATGATTTGGGTTTATGATGAATAACAGGGAAAATTTGGAAAGTGTGTGAAGTTTGGTACTTGGAATTGCAGAATTGGCCTTTTGATCACTATTTGAAACTTTGGCAAATATGTAGATTTTACAAATGCTCAAAATGAAACTCCATGAGATGATTCAAAATGAAAATTTATCTTCATGAGACACATGCATATGCTGAATGAAAGGTGTGGAACATTTGAAACACATTGTAGGCCTCAAAATGACAGCTAGGTACATACCTATGAGATATGTTTATGGGGGCTCATTTAGTAAAGATTCTCAATATGGCACTAAAAGTTCACTTGCAATTTTGAGTCCCATCAGGACTGACGCTATATGTAATTTTAGAGTTAGTTGGTCTCAAGGGTTAGGATTTGATGTCTAGAAACTTCCCACTTGGTGTAAAAATGCCTATTTAAGCATTGCCCATACATTGTCTAGGACAACTCTGGGTGATAGTTTGCAGCTCTATGTTACAAATTATTGTAAGGAAGGTTTCCATGTGGGTTTGCATATTGTATTTCAAAATTCTATAATTTTGTATTTGCGATGATAATAAGAAGGCCATATTTTGATCTCACTAATTATTGTTATTATTATTATTTTGTTATGTGTTTGTGGTATTAACTAGATCACCCTTCATCAACTTAAGTACATAATTGAGTAACTAATCTAGAGTGCAAGAATTGAAATACAAACATGATTCTACAAATTTTTTTCTTTTCTACAGGAACAACCAATAGTTCTATTACTAATGACTAAAGGAGCAACATAGTTCTATTCATTCTAAAAACAATGAAAGAATACTGCTACTAATTAGATTCACTTAGCAAGTGGGCCCCTTGTATGAGTGGATAAATATAAACTCAAGATATAGTGTTGAGAAGTAAAAATATCATTTTCATTGATATTGAACCATCAACAGTACCCACTAGTAGAATTCACCTCTTTTTCAATGAAAATTGGTTGAATTTTCTACAGAGATTGGTCGAAAGTTCAACAACTAGTTTTGGTAGTATTTTCCTATCAAAATTTTGACTAGTTTGTACTAAGGTCAAAATTGCTTCATAGAGTTTGGTCGAAAGTGGCCTCATTAATTGGTTCAAATGTCACTTCTTGTTCGTCAAAATTTTGACACATTTGATGTCAAATTTTCCACAAGAATGACAAATACATGTGACTAGGATGCCAAACCCATGACGAATGTTTGTCATCATGTTCATTGAAATTTTGATAGATAGTAGTCAAACTTTCCAAAAGCATGACAAACCCATGTGACTAGGATGCCAAACCCATGATAGTTGTCTAGTCAACATGTTTGTCAAAATTTTGACAAATCTGTATTGTTTTGAAAAAAGTGAAATAGGGTCCACCCTCATTTGTGAGGGGTCAGCCTAATACTCTTCTATTATGAGATATGTGTGAATATTCTTATTGTGTTTTTGAGTGTTGGTTGCATCCTACACCATATTGCACAAGGTTGTGCAAGAATGTGACAAGTTTTGTAGGAAGAGGATACTAGGATTGTCCATACATAAGGATAACTTCCATGAGGTACTTGTATGTCAATAGCCATTTCCAAGAACAACAACCAAGGAAGAAGAAAAAAAAAAAAGATCATATACAGACAAATAAAGATCTTGCCAAATATAGTACAGCCCATCATTGGGAATGAGTATTGACTTTATTAATCAATCCTCAGTAATAGTTCTCAAACTACAAGCCAAATTTTTTTAATGGTCTACAAGATATGGTTCCATCTTACCCATTTTTTGATCAAAGTTTGTATTATAATTTTTCCTAATTGTGTTAAAATACCAAGTTTTAACACAAAAAGTAGAAGGTACAAGGGAGATGAAAAAATGAAGGTAGGTCACTTAAGGATCAGATATTTAGTGAGGGGTATTTCTAACACCTTGGAGAGATCCTAGGGATGCCCAATTTTTTAAAGTATGGTGGAATAAAATAGGAAGATTTTATATCTATTCCATTATACTAGGAACAACCTGAATGTCATGCTAGGCCAAAGGGCACATCCTTTTGGTATTAGGAATCCAATCAAAAATACTAATTACCTAAGTCTTTGAAAGCATTATAATAATCATATAAATCAATGAAATGCTGACCTCCACAAACAAAAATGGAAGCACACACAAATAATTGCACCTCATGACAACATACTAGAAAAAATCCACCATTGCTACAACTCAAAATTGCACTGAAAACAAAGTAATCTTACATTCAAATTTCTAGTCCTTTGTGAAACTTGGTCTTTCATTCCTTCAAGACAATCTAAATGAAAATGCTTACAATATTCTAGTTTTCTCCTATCTTTATACTAGTTTAGCTAAAACTAAAATTTAATAATTCAATTACAAAAATATCACTATCACCAATAAGGACTTAATGGAAGATAAATATGAATTGATTATATGCACTTTTATTATACTTAATGAGCTAAATAAAATAAACTCACTTCAATCCCAAAGGTAGAATACAAGATATACAACTTTTCACCACACATTCATAATGAACATGTGCAGAAGTTTCTATTTAAGCTAGGAGCTCAACACATGGTTCATTAGAAGGAATAATTTTCTAGTCTATAATAGTTGACAATAATTTTTATTTAAGCCAGGAGCTCAACACATGGTTCATTAGAAGGAATAATTTTCTAGTCTATAATAGTTGACAATACTTTTACCACTCAAGTCTATCTTTAGGTTGCACTTGGACAATGTTGTCTTCTCAGAGAGACCAAATTCTTTTGTCAAAATGGAATCAATGAAGTTCAAATATAATTTAATATTTATAGAAAATCTGAAATATGTCATGACAATGGTTTTTCAAAACAAGAATAGTGATAGAGTTTTTGTAGATGTAATGTATCACTTTAAGTTTTAGATTTCTAATTTGTTTGTAAACACTACTAATAATACATAATAAATGTTCAGATGCTTAACCAATAAGCCAAACTATAAACATGAACAAGAAGATCATAAATCATATAAGTTATAACAATGAAATATTTCCAATGATAAACTTTTGACTTGGACAGTAGTATACTTTATTGTTAATTAGTATTGTGTCAAAGTTTTAAACTAATTAAATATTGAATTAAGCTTGATAAGCAACAAGCTAATCCAATAACAAAAAAATAGAAATAAAAAAAAAAAAATTTAGTCAAGGTCCCCAACAATGATGCTCTCCACTAAGTATCCAATACTTGGGGTATATGGGTACACATACCCATGCAACCTAGAGTTTAAATGAAACAAAATAAGAAAATGTTGATAAAAATAGATTTAAAAATTATTTCCTTAGTTACTTTGCATAACTCCAAAGTATTATTGATATTTTATACTTGACCAAATTCCTAAAAGAAAATATCATAAAATGATGTAGCATTACATTAATATCAAATCATAAACATTGTCAACTAGGAGCCTACTTGATGAAATAAACTTATAGAGAGATGAATTCAAAGGTTAAAGAAAATGATTAGGCTGTGTTGAGCTTTGAAATTCTAGTTGAATTTAGCAGAAAATCTACTCCCAAATCAAAGATATATTTAAAAACATAGTTTATTTTCCATGGGTTGTAAAACATGAGTTTTGTGTACATTTGAGCAAGGCAATGGGAAACACCTTAAATAATGAACAAAATTCTCAGGAATTATAGGAGTTCTACAGTCTTCCAATCCACTTAACCTTAGTAAAAATGAATAGACACATAATTTGATTATTTTTTCTCTTCAAACATCTTCTTTTATTTTTTCTACATGCACACTAAAATATGAGCTCACAGTTTGTAATCATATCAACCATTAGGAATACTAATCATATTGTGTTTTATATGGTAAAAAATGTGATCTATTTGGAAGTATTGCATGGTGATCTACATTCTTCACTTAGAATATATTTAATTTCAAGTTGTTAAGTACAATTCTCTTTGAATAATTATGATTCCATCATTGAGTAACTCAATCATAGACCAACGCACTAGCTAATTTGGCAGTTAACTGCAATTAAATTCAATCTATACATGATCTTTGACTTGCATCTATATATAGGATTAATAAAATGCTAATGATTTGAAAATCATTTGAACACACCTTGAAAGATTGCACTGGGTAAGTGGAGTAGATAACAAGACTACATCTAGTATAGTCTAAGGGTATCCACTCCTTGCATCCTTATGTAGAAGTACTAGTTTATATTCACAAATTCAAGTTGCATTTTGTAAGATGGAGTTTAAAGTATATTTTCAATGCACATTGTGAATCCATATTAATTTAATTGAAGTAAAAATATACCAATAAATCTTACCTATTTTCTTTTCAATGTTTTTGATATGTCCCATCAATTGTGGAAGGTGATCTTGATTTAATCTAATAGTAACTACAACAATTACTATAATACCAATAAAGAGAACCATAGTATAATTAAAGGAAACATATATGGTATTTCTCAATGTCATTATTTTCATATACAAAGGATTTAATCTCAATGTCTGATGCAAGAGCATCTAGTGGTGTAAGGGCAATCCTTTATCATCCAAAAATATGCTTAGTGTTAGTTTTTATTTAATGTGTTTTCATTTTTGGATACCCATTTGGGTCAATAAAGATTCCAACTCTCATAGTTCCACTATTGATTTTATGGGTTAGAGTTTTTGAGTGCCTTGGGATATGTGCCAATGTAGAAAATAGGTTATTTTGTAATTGAGCCATACTTATAGTGAGTTAGATGGTTAAAGTTGGAGGGATGATTATACTTGTAATTTAAAGCACTCTACAAAAATAAGCAGGTCAAAAGGCTTTGCATTTTGAAAGTTATTGTAGTTTTAAGTTACCTGGAGACCTCTTGTAAGAACTTCAAAGTAAGATTTGAGGCAGTAAACAACCTTGTATAGGTCTAGAAAATGGGGGAAAAGTTGAGCTCCTCCATAGGGCTATAGAGCACTTGGAGAGCTTTCTAGAAATGTAAATAGTTTGTCAATTAGAGTCCCAGATCAAAACTTATACCTCTCAGAAGTTGGACTCATTTTTGGATTCTTCTAATTTTACACTGACTTTTGACATGGTTTCTGGAACCTTTTATTTTTGTTTTGCATGCCAAATGGAATATTCTAAAATTGATTCCTAACCCTAAACCTAATTTGGGTTAAGGATATTTCTAGCATTGTAAAAGCTATTTTTGGTGGAGTTCGAGAGAAGGTACTAGAGGAGGGTTTTATTCTCCAAGATTAGACAACATTGTAATCCCATAGGGCACATCTTTGGTCTATTTTCATTGTACTAAATGTAATAGCATATCACTTCTGATAATAATATTTCCCTTTTCCTATTGTCTTCATTTTTTCTTGGGTTGTGTCCTCATCAAGTGGTATTAGAGCCTAGCTTTCTTGAGTGTATAGACAGAGCACCGACTATGAGGCAATTTGCACTAGGCCTATATGGTTGTGGGTTTTGATACAAGAAGATGCCTCCATGAGGGGAGCATGGTGGAAGGGCTAGAGTTCTTACTCCTAAGGTTAGATCCCTCTAGAGATGAGTCCAGGCATTGCAAGACGAGATCCACAGAGGGATGAATGTTTCCATAGGCTACAAAAGTGAGGAAGAAAATGAAGAAGAAGGAAATATTGGGTAGGAAAGGGAAGGAGATAGAGAAGCCCTAAATTAGGTAGAGGAGAAGCTTTTAGGGCCATTTCCAAGCTTGGAAAAAGGCCTAAAAATGACTTCATGGATAGGTTCTTGTAAATATCTCATGGATAGGTTCTTATTAGTCTTTTGATTAATTAGTACTCAAGCCTATAATCTTAAGGATGATTCATGGATAGGTTCTTGTAAATATCTTTGTTTCACTTTATTTTCAAGTGAAAAGTGATAAATGATAAGCAAAGGCTACCTTTTATCATTCACATACCTACTTTTTGATGTAATAAGTGCACTTTTATCTAAAATGCATGATACCCTATTTCTTAGAATTCTTCACAAAAATTCCCTAATGGATTTTCACTATCTCTCAAATTATTTCAAAGATGTTTCAAAATCATCTTTAGCATCTCAATATGCCTAGTTCAAGTTAATGAATTTAGGTTCTAGTTGCTATTATGGGGTTATATAACATTCTTGAAAACTCCCCCTAGGCCAAAGTGTTAGATACAATTGATTAATTGTGTGTTGTCTTTGATGTTACACAAATGTCATATCATTATTAGTCAGTAAATATTGAGCTCACTTGGGCAGTGAAGATAGTTTTCTATATCTACTGAGCATTCCTGTGATTGCCTAGTTCAGAAGGCAATGTCTATTGAGTTCACTCAGGTGTTGAAGGAAATTATGCAAAAAGTGAGTGTTAATAGAGCTCACTCAATTAATGAAGGAAAGTTTGATAAAACCAGTGCTAAGCAAGCTCACTTGGTTGCCAAAGGATTTTCATGAAGTTTACAGTGTTAACCAAGCTTCTACTAGTTAATAAAGGAAATCATTTTTGAGTTAGTTTCTACAAGGCTAGGTTGACTAACAAAGGATTTTATTATTTTTTCATATTAAGGTTAATTAATTTGTCTATTGATTCCAACTGAATGAGGTGATGAATATTAATTATTCAAAGATGTATTTGAACTGACTTGACAAAGTGGAAGATATAAGTATAAGGCCAAGTTTTTTATTTCAATGTATGATGTGGTTGTAATGCATGAAGATTTTATTGAAGATCTAATGATGAGAAGAGGAAGCAAATTTGAAGGATAAGTAGAATATCCTTGTGAAGCAAAAAAGCTATATTCAATTAGGAAGGATCAAGTACAAGCCATAATAGAGATTTGTAATCAAAAAATTAGTTGCATTGAAATCATGTCATCTCATTATTACTCTATAACCATTGTAGCAGTGATCTAAATCTCTTAATAGAGTTTGCTTAACAACTATTTGCAAATCTTCTAACAAGGTGGTAGTTCTATTGAATTGTATAAATACCTCTAACAAGGCCACTCCTAACAAGGTGATTAAATCCTTTAATAGGGTAACACCTAATAGTGTGTTTTGTAACCTTTAATAGGGTTGGCTCCTAACAAGGCTCACTTTAGAAGAGTGGAAACAATAACTAGTTGTAATTGGTGGTTTTTCCCAAATTGGGTTTCCATGTTAAATCTTGGTATCAAATGTGTTCAAGCTATTTTTTTTATGTGTTTTCAAATACGTTAAAGTAATTATAGATAACATCTAAAGTTTAGATGAAAATCTTTTACTAAGTTAAAACATTATGTATGTGCTTACCGAGCTTCAACAATTTTCAATTTTTAGTTTACATTTTATACTAACATCAAAGGGATTTGGGATTTATTTTAGTAGTAACTGCTTCACCCCTCCTCTCTTAGTTACTCCTCTTATATTTCCAAAAATTGGTATTAGAGCTTTTGGTTCTTTCAAAGAAGGTTTCAAGGAGCTGAGCTAAAGATTAGGATGTCTTACAAAAGAGAAATCCTCAAGCTGAATAGAGATAATTTTTGCAGCATAACAAGGACTTATGAGGTTACACTTGGCTACCATCAATGACTTAGGATGCAAGTATCTTGATACTAAATACAAGACTCCCACTAGAACATTATCTATTGAAGATATTGCTGAAAAGAAGAATCATAACATCATGATGATTGATATTGCATCTACTCTTAGTTATGCTAAATTTGATGAAGTCAAAGATTGCAAGACAAGTTATGAGATGTGGATCAAACTAAAAGATATATATGGAGGAGATGACAATGTAAGAAGAGCTAAGGCTGAAATTCTAACTAGGCACTTTGATCAAATGAGAATGAGAGAAGATGAAAACATTGCCAAATATGTGGAAAGAATCAAAACAAGTGTAAGTGCAATCAAAGCATCTAGAGGAGACATTGAAGAGAAAATAGTTTTAAGCAAGGTACTTAGAAATCTTCTCCTTATTTATGCAATTAGAGTATCTACTATTCAAGAAATGAGATATGATCCAAATAATAAAATATCTTTGGAGGATCTAGTTGGAGATTGATAGCTTTTGAGTTAGACAATTTTGATAACTATGTTCCTAGTTCAAAGGTTATTGAATCTGCTTTTAAAGCTAAACTCTCACTAAAAGAAAATAGTAAAAAATCAAAATCCAATCAATTAGGATGTAAAGAAGAAGGAAAATTAGAAGAAAGTTCAAACAATGATCTTGAAGTTGTTGAAGCCCTACTTGCAAGGAAGTACTCCAAAGGTAGAGGAAAGTACAAAGGTAAAGTTCCTTTGATCTATTTTTCTTGTGAAGAAGTTGGTCACATTGTTGCTAGGTGTCCAAATAAAGAAATCAAGGATCAGAAGAAAAACAAATAAGCAAAAAGGCAAGAAGCATTCCAAAAACTACAAGAACTAAAAGGACAAAGGTGAGAAATCTTGTTTTATAGCTAAGGATTCTAATAACAGTGAAGATGAAATGGTATATATCATTATGAAAGATGAATCTAAAGATGAAGGAGATAAGATGGAACTTATCTCTCATGTTAGCAAAAATTATATATAGATTATTGATAGTGACTATTCACATGATATGATTGGTGAAAAAACAAAATTTGAGCACATGGAATATTATGATGGAGGTAGTGTGAGATTTGGAAACAATTAACCTTGTAACATAAAAGGAAAAGGATGTATTTCATTGACTAAAGAACTTGTATGTGACAATGCTTATTGGGTTGAAGGAATAAAGAATAATCTATTGAGTGTGGCACAATTGAATAACATTGGATTCAAGGTAGAATTCATGAATGAATAGGCTAAACTAATAGATGGAAAAGGAAATTTGTTTGGATCTAGCAAGCAAACAAAAGGTAATCTATTTTATCTTGATCTTAGAAATTGTTTGTGTTTTATTACTCAAGTAGAGAAAAGATGGTTATGGCACAAAAGACTATGTCATGTAAACTTTGATAATCTAATTAGGATAAGCAAACATAAAAAAGTAAGAGGTATTCCTAGTTTGAAGAAACCTGACATGGGTCTATGTAAGAATTGTCGAATTGGTTAGATGGGAAAGATTAGTTTCAAAAGTAAAAAACTATCAATCAAAAGAAATCTTGGAAATTGTTCATATATAATTATGTGGACCTATTGGAATAGAAAGCTATAGCAGAGAAAAAAAATTCATTCTTTTTGTTGATGACTATTCTAGAATGATAATAGTAATGCATTGAAGAGAAAAATTAGAAGCCTTTCAAAAATTCAAGTGGTATTTGGAAAGAGATTGAAACACTTAATATTAGATAGAGGTGGTGAATTCATCTCCAATGAATTTAATAATTTCTACATTGAAAGAGGAATCAAAAGACAAATATCAGCTCCTGGTATAGCACAACATAATGATATAGCTAAAAGAAGAAATAGATCTATCATGGAAAGAGCAAGAACCCTAATGATTGAAAAGATGGTTGGAGTCCAATATTGGAAGGAATCTATCAACATTATAGTTCATACCTTGAATAGAGTACAGTTGAAGAAATACTCAAATCAAAACTCCTTATCAGCTATGGTATGGCTACAAACCTAATGTACGTTACTTGAAAGTATTTGGTAGCAAATATTATATCTTAAATGAATCTAGAAAAGAAAAATTTGATGTAAAAGGTGATGAAGGAATATTTCTAGGATATTCCTAAAAAAGTAAAGCATACAAATGTTTGAACTAGTCTACTCATAAAATTATAGAAAGTGCACATGTTAGAATTGATGAGTTTGTAGAAAAGAGTCAAGAACAAAGCAACAAGGAGCCAGAAGATTATAGAAGTTTTTTTTATTATGAACTTGATACCCTACCAAATCTATCTAAGAAAAAGGAAGATTCATCTATCGAGTACCCAAAATCCCCAACAACTACCAAGTTGTAGACAATGCATCTCGAGTTACATTTTGAAGGACTTGAGTCATAATCAGAGACTACCAAGCTAGTTCAAACTGAGCCTATTAGACCCGAGTCATTGATAGAAGGACCTAAGCTTGAAACTAAAATTCAAGATAAAGATTGTGGAACTCATTCAAAGCCCAAAGAGCCTATGTTAGCAAGATATGTCAAAAGGCATCATGCACCTGATCAGATCATTAGAGACAAATCTAATGGAATAATGACAAGAAGAAAATTAAAAGGTACATGTTTACTTGCTAAATTTGAACCTAAAAGTGTTAAAGATACTTTGGGAAATGAAAGTTGGATTGAAGCAATGAATGATGAGATAGAATAGATAAAAAAGAATAAAACTTGGACTCTTGTTCCTAGACCCAAGGATAAAAATGTAATCGACACAAAGTGGGTTTTCAGAAATAAGTTGAATGAAGATGGAAAAGTTTCAAGAAATAAAGAAAGATTGGTGTGCAAAGGATATTCTCAAGAAGAAGGTATTGATTATGGTGATAATTTTTCTCTTGTGGCAAGACTAGAAGGTGTTAGAAGTTTACTAGCATATGCAACACATAGAGGATTTAAAGATATCAAATGGAAATCAAATCTACATTTTTGAATGAAATTCTTGATGAAGAAGTATAAATTGAACAACTAGAAGGTTTTGTAGATCCTAGAAAAAGAGACATGGTTTGCAAGTTACAGAAAGAATTATATGGTATCAAGCAAGCTCTCAAAGCTTGGTATGAAAGACTTCATAATTACTTGGTATAGATTGGCTTTCGAAGGACAAATGATAATAGTAGTTTGTATATTAAGGAAGGACCAGACAAGAAGATTGTGTTGGCAGAAATATTTGTTGATGATACTCTATTTATAGGAAATGTTGACTTGTACAAAGCATATTAAAAAAAATTGAGTAAAGAATTTGAGATATCTATTTTCGGTGAGATAAAATTCTTTGTTGGATTGCAAATATAGTAGAACAAAAATGGTATCTACATCACTCAATCTATGTATATCAAGGAAATACTAAAAAAGTTTGGAATGAAAGATTCAAGACCAGTTGAAACCCCTATGTCAACTAGATATAAGCTCTCCAAAAATGATGATTCCAAAGAAGTAGATTAGACCACATGTAGATCAATGATTGGAAAATTGTAGTATGTAGTACACACAAGACCTGATATTGCTCTAACAATTGGAATAGTAGCAAGATTCTTAGCAAATCTTAAGGAAAACCATATGATGGCAATCAAAATAATCATGAGATATCTAAAAGGTACTGAAGACTATGGTTTATGGTATAAACTTGGAGGCAATTTGGACTTGAAAATATTTACTAATGTTGATTGGGCAGGAAGTATTAATGACATAAAAAGAACTAGCAGTGGAGCATTATTTCTTGGTAAAAGACTAGTGTCTTGGACAAGCAAGAAGAAAAATTGTACATCTCAATCCACAATAGAAGTAGAAAGTGTGGCAACAATAGTTAATTGTTCTAACATGGTTTGGTTCAAATAATTGTTGGAAGAAATGAATATAGAGATCAAGGATCCAATAGTCATATACTAAGATAACACCAATGCAATCAACAAAAAATCTAGTGATGCATACCAAAACAAAGTACATTGCAATAAAATATCACTACTTAAGATAAGTGATGCAAGGAAAAGAAGTCAGATTGGAATGTGTTAATACAAAGGAATAGATTGTAGACATATTTACCAAGCCATTACCCAAGGATGCATTTTTGTGTCTAAGAGGTAAGCTAGGGGTCATTTTCCTATCTAAAATTCACTAAAGGAAGCTTAGTGATCCATCAACTTGTTAGAATCTGAAAAGATTAATAACCCAGAAAACTAGTGCAAAGAGTAAATATCTAAACTATGAATGCAAATGATACAAAATCAAAATAGCATCATAGAGTTAGTCTCCAAGAGAGTAATGCAAATGGTGGAAGCAAAATAGCATTAAGAGGATGCAAAAACAAGAGATGCAAATACAAGCCAGGTAGCATGCTTATATAGGCTAGGAAGAGGGAGGAGGTGGCAACACCAACCAATGAGGAGCAACCATCTATCGGACTAAAGATAGCAAAGTATCCTCCCAAGATAGCTAATGGATGCTCACATGTAGGAAGGTGACACCTCACAACCATTCACCTAATAAGACATGCTTTATTAACTTAAGCGAGATTATTAAAAGTGTAGGAAAAACTTAGCAAAATAGAAAAAATAAAAAACTACACTAACACCCCCACATAAGCGAAGCTTAGGTGGATGTAGAAATGGGTCCCAGCAAGTCAAGTCTGATGAGGTACCCTTGTACATAAAGTTCTCCCAAAAGAGAGAGAAAAGAGACTCCCCAAAGAAAATTAGGACTCCAAGTGAGAGGAAGAGGCCCCCCCAAAAGATGAAGCATCCCACACCCCTAGCAAAGCTTGAAAATTTTGTTCGATAGATCCACTTACATTAAACAAGTTTTCTTCCCTTAAGAAAAGGGACGAGATCCCAAGTGTGGTTCCTCATCAAGGAACTATACTCTTCCTACATAGTTGTATCCCACTCAGAAATACCAAAAGCCTCATGAAAGGACTGTGGATTTGAGGCAGTAGCAATGAAGATATGTAGAGCATCCTGGAATTGTGAACGAATCTGCTTGGTGTCTAATGGATCCCCAACCCAATCACCTACAAATTGCAAGGTCTGTCTAGCCCAAAGTGGACCAGAAGATGGAGAATCTAGAGGAGAATCATCAACCTGTAAATGATGACTAGGAGAGGAAGGAGGTGAGTCCTCTGAATCACTCTCTGCATCAGAAGTGGAGGTAGAAGACTGCTCAAGTGAATATGACCCATTAGAAGATCTATCATGTATTCCAAGTGACTCCAATGTCAAAGTAGAAGGCAACCCTGTGACCATGCTCTGTTGGTTAACCTGATGCAAGTAGTGGAAGTTAAGATGGCCAAACCGTTCATGCCATAATCTGCTCACATCATTAGAGTGAGTGAGTGAAACAGTCAAAGGAGGATAAGGAACAAAGTGAGAAAACATATAGAGTCGTGATTGATGATCTGCTCTCCCAACTGCAACTTTAGAATCATTGTGAACCTCACATATCTCCATTGAACTAGGAGTGAACTCAACCTGCTTGCCTTAACTGTGAGTGATCTGGTGTACCGATAGGAAATTAGTTGACAATGAGGGTACACAAGGAACATCATGGAATGTGTCATCCTCCACATCAACAGACCCTCTCCCACACACCTCAACAAGAGTGTTATCACCCATCAAAATAGAAGGCATAGTACATGGCTCCAAGGATGCAAGTTCTTCCTTAGATGAAGCCATGTGGTGTGAAGCACCCGAATCAAGAACCCAAGTGGATGGTGAGGAAGCAACTACAAAAAGGGCCTTGCCCTTTCCTTTCCCCTTGCTATTTTCTTTTTCTTTGTTAGACCCTTCATTAGAACTTTGTTTGATAGACTCAGGAACACTAATATTATTCTTCTCAAGAATGTATGTCAAGTGATCAATTTGTTTCTTCAAACATTTATGTTCATCATGACCGAGTCTTTTACAATAGGCACATTTGACCTTTTCTTTCTTAGGCTTATCACCCTTAGAGGATGAGGTAGCAATAGTTACTTTTGAAGCAATTGGTATCTGATCCTTCTTTTCCTCACTATTATTTTGTTTCTTATCCTTACTATTGTTGTTACTACTTTGTCCTTTTTGTTCTTTTGTGCCTTGGTTGGTTGCTAAGGCATGTGACTTATAGGACTTAAGAGTGCCCATCAGGATTAGCTTGTCCTGTTCTCAAGTGAGATTGACAGAAAAATCATCTAGAGATGGCATGGTGAATTGAGTACCAAGTGCACCCTTAGTAGCATAGAAGGTAGAGACAAACTCAAAATATTCTAAACTTAGCTTAGAGAGAATACTGAGAATCAATTGTTCATCTTTCTTTTCAATTCCACATTGTTTTAACTGCAGCCTTAGTGATTTCAATTTGGTGAAAAAATCTTGTATTGTGTTGAAATTGCTTGGACTCAAACTAATTAATTCATTTTCCAACATATGACCCCTTATTGAATCTTGTGTGCCAAATAATGTTTCTAGCTTTGTCCATACTTCATTTGGTGTATCCAAAGACTCAATGTGAAATAGCAAGTCAGGAGAAACAGACAAACACAATGTTCCATATGCCTCATCACATTTGTTAAATCACTTAGGCTTGTCTTCATCTTTAGCAGGTTCAGTTTCAAGTCCCATAGTTATCCTATTTAATCCAGCTTTCCTTAAGTGAATTATCATGCATGATTTCCACTCAAAGTAATTATATGGAGTTAGGATGGGCATATTTGTTTGATCCATGATGAAAAAATGCAAAGAAATGCTAAAAAGAAGAGAACCCAGCCATGACAATGCCCCCCCCTTTTTACTCAATCAAAGAACACCCCCCAAAGAAATATGATTTGGCACTTTATTTTAGTGCATTTACAACTACCACTAGAAAGAAATACTTAGTGGTCTTGATTTCAATGCATTACAAACCTTCATGAAGAGCATATGCTAAAAGTAAAACTTGGGCACAATAATCAAGGAAAAAATAGCACCACTATGATCTACTCAAAAAATCATGCACTTTCAAAAAAAGAATTGCCTTGATACGAGGTCGTATGAGAAAGTTATGATCCTCCGAAGTTTCCAAAACGAGAACTGTGCACAGTCATGGCTGAAAATCTGCAATTTCTGAAGAATTCATGCATGAAAATCAAAAAACAACTCCACTAGTGGATAGAGCACAAAAAAATAGCCAAGTTCATAACAAGAATCATCAAAATCGGAGTCCGTATGAGCAAGAACGAGACATTTGAAACCTGCATTCAAATCTGTAACTGCCAACGGAGAGGGGTATGGCTGTAGTCTTTCATGCTCAATTTTGCAAAATATACAGCTTGCATGCAAAATCTAAAAGATACCCAAATGGTTTTTTGGGGCTGTGAACGAAACCCAGAAAGCGTTTTCCTTGCTGATGTACAAAACATGTTGCTATAGTGTAAATCAGACGCCTTTAACTATAAAAAATGGCTCCAAAAATCAAGAAGCAACCTCAACAAACAAAATATGACATGCAAATGCTGGATTAGCTTCCTAAGTCCATTAATGGCATGCCGGAACTTGCAATACTGATTGAAAACTCCAAACATGCAAATTGGTTATCAGATTTGAGATTGAAACCCTAGAGAAAAATCGTTTTTGTCAAAACTTTTTTAATTCTCAAGATCATCCAAAGATGCAAGAGAAGAGCATACTTCATTTTTCAAAAAACTACAATAAAATTTATTAGCCCCCCCCCGAATCTCTCAAATAAGGAAACGAAAATCTACTCTTGCACATAGAAAAGCTCTGATCCCATGTTAGAATCTGAAAAGATTAATAACCCAGAAAACTAGTGCAAAGAGTAAATATCTAAACTATGAATGAAAATGATACAAAATCAAAATAGCATCATAGAGTTAGTCTCCAAGAGAGTAATGCAAATGCTGGAAGCAAAATAGCATTAAGAGGATGCAAAAACAAGAGATGCAAATACAAGCCAGGTAGCATGCTTATATAGGCTAGGAAGAGGGAGGAGGTGGCAACACCAATCAATGAGGAGCAACCATCTATCGGACTAAAGATAGCAAAGTATCCTCCCAAGATAGCTAATGGATGCTCACATGTAGGAAGGTGACACCTCACAACCATTCACCTAATAAGACATGCTTTATTAACTTAAGCGAGATTATTAAAAGTGTAGGAAAAACCTAGCAAAATAGAAAAATAAAAAACTGCACTAACACAACTAGAACCTATTGAAGATCAATCAATTGGTGTAGAATTAGCAAGGGCATATTGCAGATGAATCAGTACTTAAGGTACATTGGTATTAATAGAATTGCTATCTTTGGTATGCATTTCCAAAGAGGGAGAAGTTTTCTTTCATATCTCTAAGAAATTTTTGAAACTAGAATAAAGTAAGGAACCAAAGAGGAAGAAGTTTGCTGAAAGAGGGAGAAAGTTCTTAATGAACTTGGTAGTAGTTGTTGCAGAGAAAATCTAGTGAAAGAAAGAGTTCATATTGAAAGAGGGAGTTCTCAAAGAACCAATCCAAAATTTCATTCCACTATGACATGTTGTGTTGCCATCAATGCCCAAAAGGGGTATTTTTGAATACAATCGATTAATTGTGTGTTGTCTTTGATGTTACACTAATGTCATATCATTATCAATCAAAATATGTCGAGCTCACTTGAGCAATGAAGAAAATTTTCTATGTCTACTGAGTGTTCCTATGATTGCCTAGTTTAGAAGCTTGTGTCTATCGAGTTCACTCAAGCATCGAAGGAAATTATGCAAAAAGTGAGTGTTAACCAAACTCACTCGATTAATGAAGGAAAGTTGGATGAAACTAGTGCAAACCAAGCTCACTTGGTTGCCAAAGGATTTTTGCAAAGTTTGTAGTGTTAACCAAGGTTCTACTTGTTAATAAAGGAAATCACTTCGGAGTTAGTTTCTATCGAGTTGGGTCGACTAACGAAGGATTTTCTCATTTTGGCATATTAAGCTTAATTAATTTATCTATTGATTCCAACTGTTTGAGGTGATGAATATTAATTATTCTAAGTTGTATTTGAGTTGACTTGACAAAGTGGAACATATAAGTATAAGTGCAAGTTTTTGATTTCAATGTATGATGTGGTTGTAATGCATGAAGATGTTAATGAAGATCTAATGATGAGAAGAGGAAGCGAATTTGAAGGATAAGCAGAATATCCTTGGGAAGTAGAAAAGCTATATTTGATCAAGAAGGATCAAGTACAAGCCACAACAAATATCTATAATTAGCAAATCAATTGCATTCAAATCAGGTCATCTCATTGTTACTCTCTAACTATTGTAGCAATGATCTAAATCTCTTCACAAAGTTGGCTTAATAGTTATTTACAAATCCTCTAACAAGGTGGAAGTTCTATTGAATTGTCTAAAGACCTCTAACAAGGCCACTTCTAATAGGGTGATTAAATCTTTTAATAGGGTCACACCTAATAGTGTGTTTTGTAACCTTTAACGGGGTTGGCTCCTAAGAAGGCTCACTTTAGAAGAGTGAAAACAATAACTAGTTGCAATTGGTGTTTTTTTCCCAAATTGGGTTTCCACATTAAATCTTGGTGTCAAATGTGTTCAAAGTTTTTTTTAAATGTGGTTTCAACTAAATTAAAGTAATTATAAATAACATCTAAAGTTTATATGTCAAGCTTTTACCAAGTTACAACATTTAGTATGTGTTTACCTAGCTTTAGCAATACTCAATTTTCAGTTTGCATTTTGTACTGACATCTAAGGGATCTAGGATTTATTTTAGTAGTAATTGATTCACCCCTTCCCTCTCAGTTACTCCTCTTATATTTTGAACACAAAGGTCTTAAATTATTTCTCTAAAGAACTTTCGATGCAAGATTCATGTGTGGAATTATTCTCTACATAATTATCACTCTTTATCCATGCCTTGCTCTTTTTCTTACTAACCCCATCCACATCTACTCTCTCTTTTCCCTTAATTCTTTTTTTACACTATTATTTTTAATCACAACCCTTCCTTTCTATATTCCTTCTAATTCAAAATCTTTTGATGTGACTAGATTTCTTACTATTGTAGAATACAAAATTTGTTTTTCCATATCTATAACTCACTTGGTTTCCTCTTGATCTACATTGATTAACAATGTGTCCAAATTTATTGCATACTAAATATCTAACGTTCTATCTATTAGAGGAGTTATTCATTACACTTTTACTTTCACTTGATTTATGCCCATAAGTATTGCATTTCAAATACTAACTTGGAAAAGATAAACCATTCATTCTATTTGTACATTGATTACTATTATAATCATATTTAGCTTACACAAAGAAATTACCATTAAAATATAGATAGCTTTGAGCATTAGGTTATCTTATCAAATATCTTTTTGGTTTGACCTTTTTAGTTTGACTAGGATTTTTATTGAAAAAAATCCAAATCTTTTTCCTTTCTCAAATCCAAGACTTTTAATTTTTTCATCACTCCTAATGGATTTCAAGTAGCATACTGAGCTTATCTGATCCAATAATGAACTTCTCCTTGTTCTCATTTTCAATAAAAAGTTCATCCTTACAAATGGAAATATTATTTTAAAGTACTTTCAAAACCTTTAAACAAAGGGGAGAGGGAGATTAGTGTTATACCACTTAACACATATAAAAAGAAATATGCAAGAACATTAGAGAAACAACCACTTAACATGTATAATAAATAGTCAGATGTAAGAAAATAGCATAAATAGTAAAAATACCTTTACACTAAGAGTTTTATATGTGGAAACTTAGTTAAGATAGAAAGCCACTATGGGGATAACCTAGAAAGATGAAAATACTCTATCTAGAAGTATTATACTAAGAAAGTCACATGCATTTAGGAATACTACCTAGAGTTCATTACTCAAATGGAATTCTTTTTATTACCTATAAGACAATTATAATGTTACATAAGTATTTGAACTGTTGAACAACATCTACCAATACCAAAATAGAATTCTGATTAGTTTTATTACACTAATTTAATGGTATTTATTTTTCATTTTTTTGCTACACTATCATATTTTGATTCAAACAAAAAATCCTTACACTAGACACACAAAACTATTCACAATTAATATATAACACTCTATTATAGCTACTCTAGCTCTGATGCACCTGAAGGATTATTCAAAGGGAAGGAAATGAGCCTCTATATATCACAAAATGACCAAAAATATCAATCTTATATTTTTTATATACTCAGTATCCTATACTACTAAGAGTTGGGGGGTGTGAATTAATAATCAAATAGATTCAAAATATAACCATAACTTCACTATACTGATTAAATAATATTAGATCTAACACTTAACCATTTATTTCATTCATTCATCCATGCTAACTTGTGAAATAATAAATAAGACAAATCATAAAAATATCCATGTAAGTAACAAAATAAAACCAATATTTTTAGTATGGAAACCCTTAGTCAAAGTGAAAAACCATAGCAAGAATTAATAACCACAAGTATTTGCACTCTTTTGAAATGTTCCCTATTAAAGGCTTTACCCAATTAGGAGTTGACAATAATTCCCAATTAAGAATAGACACTTCTTGGATTCAGCTGGTTAAATTCATTCATCCATGCTAACTTGTGAAATAATAAATAAGACAAATCATAAAAATATCCACATAAGTAACAAAATAAAACCAATATTTTTATTATGGAAACCCTTAGTCAAAGTGAAAAACCATAGCGAGAATTAATAACCACAAGCATTTGCACTCTTTTGAAATGTTCCCTATTAAAGGCTTTACCCAATTAAGAGTTGACAATAATGCCCAATTAAGAATAGACACTGCTAGGAGTCATCTAGTTAAGGGATTTACCTCTATCCCTATTTAAAGTGTTATCCTATTAGGCATAACATTGTTAAATTAGTTTATAACTCAAATAAATGAAAACCCTATTAAACGAATTAGCTTTAGACCTATTAAGATCATGCTCACCTTGCTAAAGTGACCTTGTTAGAGGATTTGAACTTTAGAAGAGGTTAGGTTCACCAAGAAGTGTGATCTAGAATTAGGACTTTACCATTTGTTATATAGATCCAATTCAATTTACCATCTACATCTTTTTGTAGATATTTGGTGTAAAACTTCATTGTATAACCCTTCTCAATCTAGCTCTCACACTCTCAATTTTGAAAAATAATATTCAGCCATGTAAATTGACATCTCATAAATAGGTTAATTTACTACTTCAACCTAAAATCACATCTTATATTACATAAAATGTATTACCCAACCCTAATCCATCATTAGTTGGTACCACTTGATCATTCATTTGAATCACACATTGATCCAACAAGGAACAATTGGCTATTTCACTCTTTCCATTGAACATAGATAGCTTCAATAAATTCAATCACAAATACAATGTATAACTGATGCATCATAACTCATTGGTTCCATGTCATTTCCACATCTTTCTGCATGAGAGTAGAACTTTCTTGCATTGAGTTTTTCATCAACTTTTCTATCCTCATCCTTCCTTTGCTCACCGCTTGAGGTAGCTTGATCTCAAGCTCAATTCTTTCCTTTTCTTCATCATATATTCTAAAATAGGTGGTTTTAGGATCCACAAGCTCATTTAGAAAATCTTCAATGATATCCTTGGTTTCATCATTGTTAACCTCATAGTCTAGAGGCTTAAATCATGCCACTCTAGGTCTGGTTGCCTAAATCTATACTTTTTCATAGTCAACCATGAAAGATATATCTTGCTCATAGTCTTCCACAAGACCTCTAGGTATCCTAAACCTATTTTACATCTTCTCTTTCAATGATTTAAAATAATTATCCATTGTGGTATCAAAAATTTCACCCATTTCTACTATATACTCATTGATTTGATATAAGACTAGAACATCCTTCCTCCATACAACTGAACCTTTGGAAGGGAAAAACTTCAGAATGAAAAAGAATAGACATGTCAAAAGAGAACCAAAATTACATGGGTGGTTCTTTGGCACTCATATGCTCTCCATATTTTTGTTGAATTGGTTAATTAGAAACTCAACAAGGTCAAAAGATAGATTTTTCTTTACCATCTTATATGCAAGATCAACAACTTCAGATGATACATTGTTCAACCAACTAGAGCTATATATTTTGTGAGCTGTCATAAGTATGTTGAACTTTAGCTCCATGTCTATTACACCATTTAGCTTCACATTTCTTTTTTTCCACTCGATAAGAGTTTTCTTAGCCAATTCAAGCTAACTTAGGGTTTTTGTCATCTTAGCTTCGTTTAGCATTAGTAGGCCAATGATTCTATAAATCATTTTCTTTGTAATCTAAATTGGTTGATCCAACCATAATTTCCCATTATGAACATGACTTAGGATAAGTATGCTCCATTTGACTTGAAAATCCCTTGGCATATGTGAAATATGTGTCAAACCCTTAGTTTCCAAATGTTGATGCTCGAGTTTCAATGCACCATCCACACACAATTCTTTGAATGTCTCATTCATTTCTAGGGTTTTTGGTTCTTGAATAGAATAGTGATAAAATGAATGGATGTTATGCATGAGTAATACCTTGGGCAAAATTTGAGACTGTGCACCAGCTGGGTCAAGCAACTCTACAATTGTTGGACTCAACTTGAATGTAGGTGCCTTGTAGTCAACTCCACTGACTAATATTTTAGAAACTTTATTTTCTTTTCTACTTGAAGATTCTATGCTCAATAGGGTTTTTGAGAACTCAATAATTATTCAACAAAAAATACACAAATCTCTTGAGGGCTCTAAATTCACTCTTCACAAATAGATCTAGAAATTTTTGGTGATAATGCATTCAATTTCTTCTTTTTAATGAATTTCCTCTTTCCAATCACCATTAATGCTTCATACTTCATAGTTACTTGGTGACAAATTATTCTTCACTTAGTTTATCCTTTAATTCTTAGAAAGCAACTAGAGCTCGGTAGAGTCACCATCTCTTAGTAGGAACTACCAACTCTATTTCTGCAACTAAAAAGAATATGCAACCTGACCTTGCTTGGTAAGGTTTTGTGACCTGACCTAGTTTAGTAAGGTGCCCTAATTTCTATCATGCTCGGTGATCCATGTACATCTTGAATTCTTATTGGATCATTCTGCTTGAATTCTTATTGGATCATTCTGCTTGCTAGCTGGAGCTGATGTTAGATAAATTTTTCTAAATCATAGTTCTAGTGATCTCCATAAGGAACTAAGTTGAAATGACTGATCCACCCAACTCATTATCTTGGGTGTCATTCACTTAATGATTTTGGCTTGCATTCTCTAGAGATTTTGGTATCAATTTCTACCTCATTTTTTTTTTTGATATTGTTAGCTTTGGATTTCTTTTCATCTTCAATTCTTCCTATTTTCATATAATTTTGTACAAATAAAACATCTTTTTGTAGTAGTTATTTTCCTCATATGATGTTTTAGATAGTTTTCTCCAATGTGCCCAAACTCACCATAGTAGTGACATCTATACCATGTATTGTAATCCCATCCAAATATTACTTTCATAATTTGTTCTACTAGATTCTACTTCTTTGTTTTGCATTCTGAAGATTTGTATCCTTGTTTCTTGTAATTGTGACATTTACCTTCAAACTTAGGTTTCTTGATGCATTCTCTTTCTCTATGACCATGCTTATTGCAACTATAGTACTTTCCATTGAATTTTTCTTTTCCATTACTCCATCATTTATTTGATGTATGACTTATCTTACCACAATGATTGCAAGTAGGCCTTTTATTCTTTTGAGCTCATTGCTAAGATGATTCACCTTCTTCTATATATCCTATTTCAGCTTTCCCTTTGTGTCTATATTGACTTTGTTCATTTATTTTATTCAAGCTTTCTCGAAATTTCATAATTCTTTCATTAGTTGTCTTTTCAATGTTGAGATCATTCTACAACTATCATTCTATGATCTTAGATCTATAAGCTCTTCATTTGCATTAGTGAGTTAATCAATAAAGTCTACTTACTAAAGGGATAGTTGTTGAATTTCATTGTTCTTTTCTTCTATCTCTTCTTTAGCTTTTCCTTTTTCTTCCATGAATTCACATAATCTGATAGATTTGGATTTGTTGCTCCCTTTTCACCTTTCTAACTTCTTCTTGAAGATTGGAATTCTTTTCTAATAGCTCATTGATTACTTCATTAGCTTCATCTAAATTTATTTCTAGGCATATGTATTCAATTATTTCTTCATTATAGATATTTTCATTCATTTGTACTACAAGATCATTCTTTTCAATGATTGAGAGAGTTGTTCCTTTGCTTTCTTGAGTTGTCTAATGGCTAATTTTAGATCCAACTTTTCATTGTCAATAGCCTTATCTAGCTTGTATAGCTCCATTGCCTCTGATCTTTAACCCAAGGTATTAGGCTTTTGATGTGAGAACCAAAGTAGATTTGATGCCAATTTTTGGAAATATAAGGTAGGCAAGGTTACTAAGAGGGGAGGGGTGAATCAAAAACTAATAAAACTTTATCTTATTTCACCAATTAATCCTTCATATAATATTTTGATCTAACTGCATACATGAAAGAATGAAAGCATTAAAAAATTCATAGCACCTTGACACAAGATATAGTGACCTAGAAACCTTCCAAATAGAAAGCAAAATTGGGTTGGGGATGATACCCACAAGCTTTAGTACTATAGTATAAAGTTAACCTGTTAAGGCTTACAATTGACCACTTTTGGTGATCTACCATATTAGAAATAATAAGGATTGTGAGGTCCACCTTATTAAAGGATATACAAACATATAATGAAGTATGTACTCGATTAGGATATTTAGCAAAAGACTATTAAGTCTACCCTATTAAAGGATTTGATTGATGCACCTGTTAGGATGAACCAGTGGCTAATCTTTGATATGCAACTCTAATTTTTTGGTTGAGATTTCTTGTATTGCAATGATCACTTGACTGTGATAGATAAATCTTTGTTGTCCCTTATACTACTTGTAGCCTTCTTTAATTTTCACTCCTACTCAACATATTATTCTTCACATATATATTTGGATATGATACAATACATTAAATATGTATCACCAAATCATAACTTACTAGAGTTAGATACAATACCAATTTCATCATAATTCACAAAGTTGGCCCAACTGCTATAACTTAGGTTTTGAAGACAAACTCGATGATGGTTCAATACTAAAAAAATGTTGGCAATGCTTGGCAATCTTTAGCACTCAGTTGAAGTTAAAGCTCGACCCCTACTAATCACTTCCAAGTAGCTCAGACTCGGTCAATAATGTGTGACTTGGTGAACAGTGAGAAATTTGGTAGTTGCTGAGTGACTTGGTTGATGTTGCATATCTCGATAAAGACTAGATTCACATTGTTAATATTGGGAGCTTGGTAGATACGGTAAAACTTGCTTAACATACCATAGCTTAGTTAACACTAAGATCTTATTCACTTCCTCTAAATAGTTTGGTGGCCTCTGCTACAATCAGTTTGCACTATACATTGTTTTTGAAGCTTGGTAAGTATTGTATAGCTTTGAAAATACTACAAATTAAATCAAGTGCTCGGTAGACACTACATTCTGACTACTTGGCTCAAAAACAACTGAATCACTTGGTTAACACTACAGGATGAATGATAAGCTTGGTAACAACTATAGAGCTCAGTAGCAATGCAACCATTTGACTAAGTGTTGAGTCACTAATAGATAAATTGACCTTAATATCAAAAAAATCAACTATAACTTGCATCATACTGCTCTTACACATCTGTGCACTGACCTACATCATCATGACATTTTCATATATCTCTATACTATTGTGAATTATCTAACACTTAGAAAATTTTCTAACTCTAAATACATAAATGAAATATTGAATACATGTTACCATAAATGAAAATACTTTAGATATGTAACTAACCATATTTCCAACAATCACCCTCTTTGGCATTAATGACAATATTTGGGATAAAATAGCTAAGTCCCAAAATGATGTCATACAAAACATAAGTAAATACAAATGAAATGTCTTCAAAACATAACAATTTTATTTATGTCTTGATGGATCGTTACATTCCTTATCATTCCTTACATTGATACATAAGTGTGCACCCCGCCCTTACATATACATCTACACTTCCCCTTAATACATATACAATTTTCCTTTTATATACTTCTCCCCCTTTGACATCAGTGGAAAAGGTGTCAAAAACTATATACAAAACTATGTGGCATTTTTTTGATCAACTTATTATTCTAGAAAAGTAGTCTATAGAAATAAGTTTCAATCTCTCAATTTCTTTCTTCCAATTCTCCTTAACTATATTAGAGATACTCATTGGTGCACAAAGTGCATAGGATGCCACTTCTACCGCACTCAAGTCAGTGTAAGAAAATTTTTCATAGGAGGCCTTGGTTGCAAGACACTCCTCCAATTGCTTTTGCAAAATGCTAATCTTAGGTGACAAAATTTCTCTAAGAGTATAGAACCTTTTGATTACCTTTTACTTATTAGTCTCTATGCCTCTAATTGCATTGTGAATATTCTACATTGTAGCTTCAAAATCTTCAATGCTGGCCTCTAGTAACTACAACCTGGTGGTGAGTGTAGGAAGCTCACTCATTTAATCCTTGATCTAATTCTCAAAATATCATAGGTAATTGTATGAGAATTTTGGTAAATAGATTTTTCTTCACACAATAAATCATTAGAATAAACCATATTTTCCCAAAAATGAAGACACAAAGATACCAACAGCTGGGTCACTTTGTCATTGAATTATGCAAGCACCCTTTGAATTTTATAGGGTACAACTCCCTGATTAGATATACAATGAATAAGATTTAAGAAATGCTTTTAACCTGAAAGTGAAGGCTACCCACACTATTCTTGGATAGGGGGGAAATTATTATATCTGAAATGGAAAGAAAAGACTTCCACTTGTGGTAATGGAGACACACAGTTCTTCCACCCATACACACATATAGAAAGGTTGAGAAAAGATTAAACTAACAAGGAAAACCCCTGCAACAAATGAATTCTAGAATAGAATGGTAACTCCATCATTCATCCTTAATATGTACATAAATGAGGATAAGATCAATTCAAAGCATATAAACTTCAAAGCAATGAAACCTTCATTCAGTTAGAAATTATATAATTTCTAAAAATTACTAATAATTCAAAATTCTTGCAGAAAATTGGAAAAGGAAAATCTAAAATGAACAATTATAATTACAATATAAAATTTCCCCCTTTGCACAATTTGAATTTCCCCAAATATACAACACATAGTCTACAAAAATAGTGGAACCTCCAGGACTCTCCACCCCTATAAAGAAGAAGCACAACATCTACCTCCTTCTAAAAAAGAAGAACCTCTCCTTTGACTATCATTTTCCTTTCTAACATCTCCCCTTTCTGACAACATCTTTCAATTTTAATAATTGATTCTTAGGAACTAAAAGTCTACATTTCTCCTCTATCTTTTAGGTATCTTTGCACCATTGTTCTTACTATTTTGATTTTTCTTACCAATAAGTCTAAAATAAAAGGAAAAACTTTGTTGGATACAATTGGTGATTATGTGTTGTCTTTGATGTTACACAAATTTCATATCATTAGCAATCAGTATATGTCGAGCTCACTCAGCTAGTGGAGACAGTTCCCAGTGTCTATCGAGTGTTCGTGTGTTTGAGTAGTTTAAAAGGAAATGTCTACTGAGTTCCCTTGGCCATCAAAGAAAAAGTTGCAAAAAGCAAGTGTTAATTGAGCTTACTCAAGTAATGATGGAAAGTTGGATGGAACTAGTGCTAATTGAGCTCACTTGGTTGCCAAAAGATTTTTGTAAGTTTATAGTGTTAACTGAGCTTCTATTGGTTAACAAAGGAACTCATTTCAAGCTAGTTTCTATTGAGCTGCGTTAGCTAGCAAAGGATTTTATTATTTTGGCATATTAAGCTTAATTGATTTATCTATTGATTCTAGTTGACTAAGGTGATGAATATGGATTATTCTAAGTTGTATTTGAGCCAACTTGACAAAGTGGAAGATATAAGTATAAGGTCAATCTATGATTTCAAAGTGTGAAAAGTGAAAGTTATGAAGATGTTATTGAAGATTTGATGAAGAGAAGAGGAAGCGAATTTGAAGGATAAGAAGAATATCCTTGTAGAGCAACAAAGTCATATTCAATCATGAAGGATCAAGTGCAAGCCAAAATAGAGATCTGTAATCAGCATTTTGGTTGCATTCAAATTAGGTCATCTCGTTGTTACTCTCTAACCATTGTAGTAGTGATCTAAATCTCCTAACAGAGTTGGCTTAACAGATATTTTTAAATCCTCTAACAAGGTGGCAATTCCATTAAATTGTTCTCAAGACCTCTAACAAGGCCACTACTATTAGGGTGATTGAATCCATTAATAGGGTCACACCTAATAGCATGTTTTGTAACCTTTAGCAGGGTTGGCTCCTAACAGGGCTCACTTCAAAAGAGTGAAAATTAGTAACTAGTGGTGGTTTTTCCCAAATTTGGTTTCCACGTTAAATCCTAGTGTCAAATGTGTTCATGTTATTTTCTTTTATGTGTTTGCAACTAATTTAAAGCAATGGTAATTATACATAACATCTACTGGTTTATGTGTTTATCATTTACTAAGGTAATCTAGTTATTACCAATTATATCATTTTGTCTGTTTACCAAGCTTCAACAGTATTCAATTATCTATTTGCATTTTGTACTAACATCTAAGGGGTTTGGAGTTTATTTTAGTAGTAACTGATTTACCTCTCCCCTCTTAGTTACTCCTCTTACATTTCCAACAATTGGTATCAGACATTTTGGGGCTTGCAGAGAAGGTTACAAGGACCTAAGCTAAAGATCAGGATGTCTTACAAAAGAGAGATTCCCATGTTGAACAGAGACAATTTTGTAGCATGGCAAGGACTTATGAGATTATATCTGGCTAGCATTAGTGATTCAAGTTGCAAGGATCTTGATGTTGAATATAAGACTCCCACTGGAACTTTATTAGTTGAAGACATTTTTGAAAAGAAGAATCATAATATCATGATGATAGATATTGCATCTGCTCTCAATTATGCTAAATTTGATGAGGTAAAAAATTGCAAAACTACTTTTGAAATGTGGAACAAACTGAAAGATATCTATGAAGGAGATGAAAATGTAAGAAGCACCAAAGCAGAAAGCCTTAGAGGAAAATTTGATCAAATGAGAATGAGAGAAGATGAAAACATTGAAAAATATGTGGAGAGGATCAAGGCCGATATAAGTGCAATCAAAGCATCTAGAGGAGATATTAAGGAGGAAACAGTTGTAAGTAAAGTGCTCAAAACTCTTCTTCCTATTTATGCAATTAGAGTATCTACTATTCAATAAATGAGATGTGATCCAAAAAATGAACCTTGTAATGCAAGAGGAAAGGGATGTATCTTGTTCACTAAAGAACTTGTATGTGATAATGCTTATTGGATTGAAGGACTACTGCATAATCTTCTAAGTGTGGCATAGCTAAATAGAATTGCATTCAAGGTAGAATTTATGAATGGATAGGCCAAAATACTGGATGTGAAAGGAAATTTGGTTGGATCTAGCAAGCAGACAAAAGGTAGTCTATTTTATCTTGATCTCAGTGATTGTTCATTTTTTATTGCTCAAGTAGAGGAAAGTTGGCTATGGCACAAAAGGCTATGTTATGTGAATTTTGATAATCTGGTCAAGATAAGTAAGCATAAAAGAGTAAGAGGTATTCCTAGTTTAAAGAAGCTTGACATGGATCTGTGCAAGAATTTCCAAATTGGTAAGATGGGAAAGACTAGCTTCAAAAGCAAAGACTATCAGTCAGATGAAGTCTTGGAAATTGTTCATATAGATTTATGTGGACCTATTAGAATAGAGAGTTATAGTGGAGAAAAAATTTTCATTCTCTTTGTTGATGACTATTTTAGAATGGTGATAGTAATATACCTAAAGGAGAAATTAGAAGTCTTTCAAAAATTCAAGTAGAATCTGGCAAGAGTAGAAAAAGAAACTGGAAAGAAGTTGAAATGCTTAAGATTAGACAAAGGTGGTGAATTCATCTCCCATGAATTCAATAGTTTCTACATTGGAAGAGGAATCCAAAAAAAAGTATTAGCCCCTGGTACACCACAAAAAAATGGTATAGCAGAAAGGAGAAATAGATATATCATGGATTGTGCAAGAATACTAATGATTGAAAAGAATGTTGCTCTCAAATACTAGAAGGAAGCTACCAACACTACAGTTCATACCTTGAACAAAGTTTAGTTGAAGAAAGATTCAAACAAGACACCTTATCAGCTATGGTATGGCTACAAACCTAACATAAGTTACTTAAAAGTATTTGGTAGCAAATGTTATATATTGAAAGAATCTATAAAAGGAAAATTTGATGTAAAAGGTGATGAAGGCATATCTCTAGGATACTCCTACATAATTAAAGCATATAGATGTTTGAATTTGTCTACTTAGAACATTATAAAAAGTGCACATGTCAGAATTGAAGAATTTGCAAAAAAGAGTGAAGAAGAAAGTAACAAGGAATCTGAAGACTACAGAAGACGTGTTTACTATAAACCTAATACTCTACCAAATCTATCTAAGAGAAAAGAAGCTTCATCTCCCAAGTCCCTAGAAACTCCAATAGTTATTGAGTTGCAAATAGTGCAACCCAAGCTATAAGGGCCCAAGTCACAATTAGAGGCTACTGAACTAGTTCAAATTGAGCCTGGTGGACCCAAGTCATAGACAGAAGGACCTAAGCTTGAAACTAAAATTCAAGAAGAAGATGGTGGAACTCATTCAAAGACCAAAGAGCCTATGTTAGCAAGATATGTCAGAAGGCATCTTGCACCTAATCAGATCATTGTAGACAAATCTAATGGAGCAATGACAAGAAGCAAATTAAAGGTACATGTTTACTTGTTGAATTTGAACTTAGAAGTGTTAAAGATGTTCTAGAAAATGAATGTTGTATTGAAGCAATGAATGAAGAAATAGAACAAATAGAAAAGAACAAAACTTGGACTCTTGTTCCTAGACCTAAGGATAAAAATGTAATTGGTAGAAAGTGGGTATTTAGAAATAAACTAAATGAAGATGGAAAAGTATCAAGAAACAAAGCAAGATTGGTGTGCAAAGGTTATTCTCAAGGAGAATTTATTGACTATGGTGAGACTTTTGTGCCTATAGCAAGACTAGAAGGTGTTAGAACTTTACAAGCATATGCAGCACATAGATGATTTAAAGTATATAAAATGAATGTTAAATCTACATTCTTGAATGGAATTATTGATGAGGAAGTCTATGTTGAACAACCAAAAGGTTTTGTATATCTTGGAAAAAGAGACATGGTTTGCAAATTACACAAAGCATTATATGGTCTCAAACAAGCCCCCAAAGCTTCGTATGAAAGACTACATAATTACTTGATATAGATTGGTTTTCAAAGGACTAATGAAAACAATATTCTAAATATGAAGGAAGGACTATATCAGAAGATTGTGTTGGCATAAATATTTTTTGATGATACTCTATTTATAGGGAATGATGACTAATGCAAAGCATTCTCAGAAGAATGAGTAAAAATTTTGAGATGTCCATGTTTTGTGAAATAAAATTCTTTGTTTGATTGTAAATATAGTAGAACAAGAATGATATCTACATCACTAAATCTCAGTATATCAAGGAGATACTGAAGAAATTTGGAATGGAAGATTCAAGACTGGTTGGTACACCTATGTCTACTAGATATAAGCTTTTTGAGAATGATGATTCCAAAGAAGTGGATAAGACCACTTACAAATAAATGATTGAAAAATTGCATTATGTAGTGCACATGAGGCTTGATATTGCTCTAGTTGTTGGAATAGTTGCAAGATTCTCAACAAATACTAAAAAAAATCACATGATGGAAATCAAGAGAATCGTGAGATATCTGAAAGGTACTGAAGACTATGGTTTATGATATAAACTTGGAGAAAATTTGGACTTGAATGTATTTACTTATGTTGATTGGTTAGGAAGTCTTGATGACAGAAAAAACACTAGTGGTGGAGTGTTCTTTCTTGGTAAAAGAATAGCATCTTGGACAAGCAAGAAGCAACATTGTATATCTCAATCCACATCAAAGGTAGAATATGTAATAGTAACAGTCAATTGTTCTAACATTATTTGGTTCAAACAACTATTGAAAGGAATGAAGGTAGAGATCAAAGATTAGTTTTTCATATATTGTGATAACACCAGTGTGATCAATATATCAAAGAATCTAATAATGCACTCCAAAACAAAGCATACTGCTATAAAATATCACTTCTTAAGAGAGTTAGTGCAAGATATAGAAGTTAGATTGGAATATGTGAATACAAGGAATAGATTGTAGAAATATTTACCAAGCCATTACCTAAGGATGCATTTCTATATCTAAGAGGTAAGTGAGGGGTCATTCCCCTATCTGAAATTCATTAAATGAAGTTTAGTGAATGCATCAACTAGAACCTATTGAAGATCAATAAGTTGGTGCAAAATTGAAAAGGTCATATTGTAGATGAATCAGTGCTTAAGGTACATTGGTACTTACAAAATTATTGTCTTTGGCATGTGTTGTTAAAGAGGGAGAAGTTTACTATCATATCTCTAAGAAATTTTTGGAACCAAAATTAAGTAAGAAACCAGAGAGGGAGAAGTCTTCCAAAGAAGAAGTATCCTAAAAGAAGGAGAATGTTCTAAATAAACTTGGTAGCAGTTATTGCAGACAGAATCTAGTAAAAGGAAGAGCTCATACTAATAGAGGGAGTTCTCAAGTCTAAAATCCAAAATTTCATTGTGCTATGACATGTTGTGTTGCCATCAATGCTAAGGAGGGAGATTTTTGGATACAATTGGTTAATTGTATTTTGTCTTTAATGTTTCAAAAATGTGATATCATTAGTAGTCAGTAAATGTTGTGCTCACTTGGCTAGTGAAGACATTTCTCAGTGTCTACTGAGTGTTCCTATGTCTTCCTAGTTTAGAAGGCAGTGTCTACTAAGTTCATTCAGGTGTCAAATGAAAATTTGTAGAAAGTGAGTGTTAACAAAGCTCACTTGAGTAACAAAGGAAAGATGGATGGAACTAGTGCTAACCGAGCTCACTCTATTACCAAAGGATTTTCGTAAGTTTACAATTTTAACTAAGTATCTATTGGTTAACAAAGGAAATCATTTTTGAGTTAGTTTCTACCAAGCTAGATCAGCTAACGAAGGATTTTGTTATTTTGGAATACTAAGCTTAATTGATTTATCTATTGATTCCAGCCGACTAAGGTGATGAATATTGATTATCCTAAGTTGTATCTGAGCTGACTTAACAAAGTGGAAGATATAAGTATAAGGTTAAGTTGTAATGTCTAAGTGTGAAAAGTGAAAGTTATGAAGATGTTATTGAAGATTTGATGAAGAGAAGAGAAAGAAAATTTGAAGGATAACTAGAATATCCATGTAGAGTAGCAAAGCCATATTCAATTAGGAAGGATCAAGTGCAAGACAAAATAGAGATCTCTAATTAGAAATTTAGTTGCATTCAAATCAAGTCATCTCATTGTTACTCTCTAACCATTATAGGAGTGATCTAAATCTCCTAACAAAGTTGGTTTAATAGCTATTTTTAAATCCTCTAACAAGGTGGCGATTCCATTGATTTGTTCTCAAGACCTCTACCAAGGCCACTCTTAATAGGGTGATTAAATCCTTTAATAGGGTCACACCTAATAGTGTGTTTTGTAACCTTTAACAAGGTTGGCTCCTAATAGGGCTCACTTCAGAAGAGTGAAAATTAGTAACTAGTTGCAATCGGTGGCTTTCCCAAATTAGGTTTCCATGTTAAATCCTAGTGTCAAATGTGTTCATGCTATTTTATTTTATGTGTTTGCAACTAAGTTAAAGTAATAGAAATCATAGATAACATCTATTGGTTTATGTGTTAATCATTTACCAAGTTAATCCAGTTATTACCGAGTTACAACATTATGTGTGTTTACCAAGCTTCAATGGTATTCAGTTATCTGTTTGCATTTTGTACTAACATCTAAGGGGTCTTGGATTTAATTTAGTAGTAACTAATTCACCCCTCCCCTCTTAGTTACTCCTCTTATATTTCCAACAACTTTTATTAGGAATTATTGCTAGGTGTCATTTAATGTTTAGGTGTTTAAATGCTCATGTATTGAGGCATTTATTTAAATATTCTAAATCTATCCTCTATTATGCATATTGGAACAAGGAATTGTGACATCACTAAAAAAGTAATGTTCTAAGAATTCAAATTGTTCCATCTATGATTCTACATACTTAATGATGTATTTTTTTCAAAATTCTTCAAATGGCAGGTGAGTCCAGTTGTTATGATCCAACAAATTTGGCTTATTTACATCATTCAATGATATTCACTAATGCATGGAGTCATCTTCATTGACTTCATTTGAGAATGGATTGGAGCTAATCATGACTAGAGCTCACTCAAAACCTCCTTGACCATCATAATCAAACCAACCCATGAGAAGAGAATTTAAATGACCATCTCTCCTCTAGGTTATTGTATGACATATTTATATCCCATCATTTAAGTTTATTGAGACATGATGACTACAAGGTATATGAGAAGTGTGTGTCACTATCTATGAAGATGTGTAGAAGGATTCAACTTTTGAGATTCTCTGTGAGCAAAGAAGGTAATCCTTGTAAATTCTTTGTGACATACTCTACAATATGGCTTTTCATGCTTTGGATAATGGATTATGTGTTTTGGATGATCAGGGACCAACAAGTCATCATGTATGAGGATGTCAATACCCATGAGGTTTCTTCAGTACATGATCTAACATATTTATTCTTTGATTGCAGCTTATGTTTCATCGAGCTCAATTATCCTTGAATCACAATTCATCAAACAATTTTAATCTCTTTAGGTTCATGCCCATCCTTGTTCTAATCATATCTACACAGTGTACATATTCACCTTCACTCTCGGCACATAACCCACATGTATTTTGGTGGAATCATTGGATTTTGATCTAGACTAGGACCTAATAACATCATCATGTGATAAATTTTGACCTTCACCATCACCTTGAATGTATTCATTTGTCGAGGCCTTCCAAAGTTTTGATTATTTTTCCATGTACATATATGATGCTTACCTCTAGGCCTTCATCTCTCTTAGAGTAGGGGCCTGCATCCATATTTTACTAGCATTTTCACATGCATGATTTACATAATGGATTCAATAAAACTTGATCATTTTGGTCCCAATGAGCACCATGTGTTCCTCATCTATTATGGTGAACAAGATATTTGGTGCCATTAGCACTCGTGATAGAGCCAGTTATAGTGAGTCACTTAAGGTACTTTGATGAACATGGAAATCATGCTTCCCTTCCCACTATTGCAGATTCAAATGGATATAAAGATCTTACATTCAAACCAAAAGGAAAACTCAAACTCTTTTTCCAATATGAGGCTTGGCATATTATCAATAAGCCTTTCACTATCAACCCATATGGTTTGCAACATTGGCATCAGGCCTGCATTATGATCCGGAATGGTTGAATCCATGTTCCCTTTTTGGATGCCATGTGATATTGACCTTTTTGAATGCCTTGTCAGGATCCATTTTTGATATTTATATGCCATGTTTATGTTCTCCTCTCATTCATTTGATGCTTCCATGAAGAGATCCTTCATATCTTCAAATGACACATTTATGTCGGAATTAACAAGTGGGAAGATTTACTTATGAGAGGGAGGGAGGGGGGGGGGGGGGGGGGGGGGGTTGAATCAGAAGTAACTAACTTTAACTTTTTCAATCATTTTAACTGATATCATCCACATGCATCTAATTCAATTAATAAACATGAAAGTAAAGACATGCATGAAAATAGACAACACACAAATTTGGTAACCTATAAACCCTCCAAAACAAGAAGGTAAAATTGGAGTGGGGATGACACCCACAAAATATCACCGCAGCAATGTGTAACTATTCAAGGTTACAATGTTTGGCCACTTCCGGTTTTCCCTGTGAGAGGCATGTCCTATTAAAAGTGACCTAGTTAAAGGATTTTAGTACATTCACTTGGAATGCCACCCTGTTAAAGGATTTAAAAATGGCTGCTAGACCAACTTAAGTCCCTTTGATTTCCATATCTAATAAAATTTCTAGAAAGTATTAGAAAGTATTGATTTGATAGCTTTGAAATCTTTAATTTTTGATTCTAGATCCTTGTTCTACTCTGTCTACTCTAAGCCTTGCTTGATCTGATATGTCACTCTTCAAGGTTCTGATACTCTATTGTTCAACAACTAAATTCTGCTATGCTACTCTGTTCTTCTCTAAGTCTTTTCACCCTTTTGTACTTTGGTATAATTCACCCATACACTTCTTTCTTATGCATCCTCTCTCTCTCACATAATGGGTTTTTTTCCTCCTTTTAAATATTTTTAAGACTTAGGGTTAGGCATGAATCTAAGATCAATATTAAATCTTCATTTCCCACTCATTTCCTAAATTTTTCCAATTGGTTGCATGCTGATTGCATAGGTAATGTAAAAGATTCATTCTTATCTTCAAGATCCTTTGACATTCATCCCATGTTAGTTCCAAAAATGGTCTACATCTAAGTTTGTGAAGGCATAAACTCATATGTTGATTCTATGTTATTCGGCACATACTAGTTGTTGATGTTTGACACATATAGGAAAACTGGCTCACTCAGCTCCTATAGCAATTTTGTCTTGCTCAACACTTGTAGCAATACTATTTCACTCAGCATCTATACATCACTCAACACTTGAACTTTTCTTGGTAGCTAAAGTTCACTCGGCACCTATTGAATTCTCTAGCTCGACATACATTGTAACTTGGCTTCTGTATTATACCCGACATCAACTAAAGAATTGGTTAAGTGTGTTGACACTCAATTGTCAAAACCAATCTGAGACTAACAATCCTCCCCTTTGTCATGAGTGGAAAAAACACTTAACTTAAACATTATAAATCTAATCTCTATGAGTATACTACACATTCTATATGGCATATGTACAAGATTTCAAAATTTTGTATACCTAAAAATCTTGTAACTCCCTCTAAGCTGATATGCCATTTCCATTCCTATAACCAAAATTCTTGTGCTGAACATGTCTCTTGCTGATGTATCTAATATTCTTTGCCTTGTCTACCTTTATCTATATCTGTCTACCCTATTTCTGCTTCATGTACTTTGTATCTATTCCCCTTTCACATCTTCTTGCAATTTTGCATCCTTCTTGGCTTTTATTACTTCCTCAAAAAATGTGTATGTGAATATCTCCCCTTTTGGATATTCTTTATTACTTCCATCAAAAAATGTATTATTTCCCATTCTTATTCACATCTCCCCCAAAACATTATATCTCCCCTTTTCTCTTATTCACACTACAACATTATATCTCCCCCTTTTTTGGCACTGATGCCAAAGGATTCTAAGGATAAATAGAATATTTAGCCAACAATTTTTTATTTACCTCCATGATCATTTTGAGAGAAGCATCCTAATTATCTAAGCCAATCTCCAATGATTTGTGTTCGATGGTTGTCTCTATTGCAAGATGAATAAGACCTTCTAAAGTAGAAAGATTAGGATCTTTCTTTAGAATATTCTCTACATAGGCTTGTTCCTTATGGAGTACTTCCAGATGTGGGGTAATAGAAGATTGAATTTGCATCAATTTAGCCTTGATATTGGCCTCTTCTACTATTAATATAGCTAACTCCTTTTTTGTGTGAAGTGTAGTTGCAAAATGCTTCTCACTCTGAGCTAGATCTTTGGGTAGCTAAGTGCTTGAAATCTTGAGATTTTGTTCCAAGCTCATTATCCGTTGGCTAGTTTCTTGTGTGAAATATGATGAATCATACAACTTGTTGTACAATGAGAATACATTCTCAAGTACTTTATTCACTTTTTCAATCTTCTTAGCCAATTCTACTTGTGAAAGTGTTATTTCACTTGATATTTTCTCATTCACTTTCATTTAAAACTTCTTTTTGACCATTATAATAATTTAACATTAGTTTCTAGGTCCTCATTTTGTACCTAGTCCACAATGTTGGACAATTGCTCCATGATGGGCTAGGTTTCATCAGGTACCTACAACCTGAATGCATCAAGAAATATATCTTTAATTTCCATCAGTGCTTACTTCTAACTATACTCATTTCTAAGTATCTCTTGTCTCTTTCTTCTTTCCAGTGCCTCTTGTACATCATTTATCTATTGTAGATTCATGGTTCTTGAGTCATAACTAGGTATGACTATTTCTTCATCAAGTGCAGGGTCTCCATAGTGAAGTACCCTTGCAACCTTGGTAGAGCTTGAGCCTAGTGCTAAAATCTACAATGGTACTACATCAGTGCTCAACTTCTTAGTGGGAGTCCCTGATGTGGGCAAGTTCACCAATGTTTGTATTGCCTCCTGATCCTTTAGGGTTTTCTCCTCTTCTTTCTCCTTTTCTCTACTATCTTGGTCAATAATGATAATTTGAGGAGGTGCACCTTGACTTCGTGTAGTAGGAACATCTTGCCCTGTTTGTTTCTTTGTTAGCTCCCTGGTAGTTGTTGTCACTTTTATTGTAGAATCAACCTTAACAATTTTGGATTGTTCTTCTTGCTCTTTTGGTTGATCTATTGTAGCTATGGAAAGTTGTGTAGATTGTTCTTGCGTGTTTTCCTACTCCCTTGTTATCTCTGCTATAGCTTTCTACAACTCATCAACACTCACCAAAATTGGATTCATACAAAGTTGTACTTGCAATGGAGATTGGTGTAGAATCTTCTTGAGATCCTTTGTAGTTAAAGGATTGATGTTCTGACATATGGTGTCAGGAACATCCTTTACAATTAATTTTTTTGCAGGTGTTGTGTGTGGAGGACTTGGTGGTGGTAATTGGATGTCTTGGACACTTTGTTCAGTCTACTGCTCTTCAGCTACTACCTCTTCACCATGTGTATTCTCCATTGTTTCTTCTTCTTTCTCTTTCACTCCTTCTTCTTCATCATCATCATTTCTTCCTTCAAATGGGTCTTCCTTCCCTTCCTTCATAGTTGCCATACCATATATTAATTCCACATTTGTGTGGATTTTTGGACAACATCATCTATTTGGTTCTGCAAAATTTTAAAGGCTATATATTTGGGTGAAAAATTTCTCCCATGCTTCTTACTAGCGTTTATTATTTGACCTTTAGTAAGGTCTGGCATTACATGAGCCAATGTAGACTCCATTATTTCGTTCTCCATTTTGAGATAGTAATGCCATTTATTCTCAACCAATGAGCTTAGCTCCTTGGGCATTGAGTTGTCTAGTTCAAGTGGAGTGGTCTTGAACTTAGCCATCATAGTGTAGATGGACTCTTTCACTATGTTATATTGTTCCTTTGACAACTTATTGAAATACATGGTCTTTAGACCAATTAATTTAGCATCATGTCTAATATTATTACAAATGATTTCCAATTTAGATGTGGTAGAATGACTTACCAATCTATATTGATCTTCATCAAACTCTGTCCTTTCTTTGTCTAATTTAGGAGGTGCAAATAATTTCTTATTTTCTTTTGCTCTATAGGCCCTTCTTCTTCTATTGCCTTCTATTTCTCCTTCTCTTTTTCCCCTTGAGTTGTAGCTTTGGTGTCAGCCCTTGTAATTGGCTCAGCTAGGCTTGGATTTTTAGCCTTCTTCTTTCCCTTGAGCTATGCAACTGGCTATTTTTGAGCTTTTCTCTTCTTTGGCTCAGCCTTTGGTGCTTCCTACTTGGTACCTTCCTCCTCATCTGCATCTTCTCCCATACCTTGGGTTAAGGCAAGTGGCCCCTAATCTTGTTCTTCTCCATCACCCTCGGCATCTTCACCTTCTTCTTCTACTTCTTCTGTAGTACCTTCCCCAAAGTGATGCAGAGTGGCATACAAAAGATGATGGATTCCCACAAAACTGATTCAAACTCCCAAGGTTCCTATTAGGTTCTAAGACACCTTAAAGGGCAAATACCACAAATATGGAATAGACCCTCAACTATCTCTTTGAACCCCACAAAGTGTTTCAATAGACTCAAAATGACATGTATAAATAGGTTTTACAATCCCAAAACCATGTTCATGCACAAACCCAAGTTACCCCTCTTGACTAGGCTACTCTCTTCTCCGGATCAGCAAACCCTATTTTCTTGACTTTTCTTCCAAACTTTACAAAACACCAAGCAGAAAAAATATGATTTTTAGATACCCTTTTCAGAGTTTTATAACATATTAAAAAATCAGATATCACTATTTTGGAAAAATTGTACGGAATAGGACAATTTTGTCTCAAAATTAGGCCTTTTAAGCCACTTTTACAAAGCAAGTACCCTTCAAACTTGTCCCCTGAATCTCAAAATTTCTACAGTATGGTATTTTGATGTCAAACTAAGGATTCCTCAATCTTTCTTTCAAGTTGACCTTTCTAGGCACGCTTTCCAACAAACCCTCTCATTAAATGACATAAAACAAGGGCTTTATGGTTCTCCCACTTCCAATCACTTCTAGAATCTGTTCAAAGATGGAACACCATATTTATGGCATGCCCTAACTCCAGAAAATGTAAAAACCCTACCTCCTTAAGGTAGATTCTCTGCTGCTATACTTGTCCCTTTGGATTTTCCTCTTTTTTTCACACCTTAATTGCTTTGGTGGCCACCAATCACTGGTTAAATGCTCAATACAAGGTTATTAATCATAATACATGTTAAATAGATGGTATTCCATGAAGAAACAGTAAACATTTCATGGAAATACCATGATTAATCAAAGAAAACTGTCAAAAATGCCTAAAATATGACTATTACAGCAACAGTACGGAATTTTGATGACCAAATCTTCAAATCTGAGTGCAAAACCCTGTGAATCACCTCAATACATATCTAAAATGATATTACCATTCATTCCAATATCAAAAAATGCTTACAAAACAAAGGATTCTTCAAATTTCTCTTGAAATGAAGCACTTTTATTGCAAATTCTATAACAGTCTGTACTATCTTAAGGTACAAGCCGTACCAACACACAAACACACACACACACACACACACACACACACACACACACACACACACACACACACACACACACACACATATATATATATATGTTCAGGAGATAGTTCTCAACCCATGTAGCATATATATTCTGATTGTCTTCCACCCATGTAGCATAGTACGGCTTAGGATGGTGTTGAATAGGTAACTTCAATGCATTGACAACATCCCATGAAATTAAATTGCTGCAAGTACCTGAATCTATGACCAATTTATAAACTTTACCTTGTATCAAACAATTAGTCCTGAAAATACTTACTTGTGGTGTCCATTCCTTGCCTCTCCTAATCATTAAGGATTCTCCTATCTCAGGGTCTGCCTTACCAGTTTTCCTTACTTCCTCTTCTTCTTTATTTTCCTCCTGAATTAGATGTATCCTCCTCTCCTTTCCCTTTTCAGGGCATTGGTAGGATTGATGCCCCACTCCTCCACATGTGAAGCATGTACCTGTGAACATACCACTTCCTCTTCCTTGTCCACTCCTACCACCTCTCTGATTTTTTCCTCCTCTTGAATCAGAACTTGGACCTTTGTCCTTCTCCTCCCAAACCTGAGTTGGCCTTCCTCCTCTTCCTCTCATGGAAGATCCTCCCCTTGTGCTGTTGTGTCTTTCATTTTTCCTCTTTAACTTTTCCTCTATCCTCAAATCCATCTGGTAACACTCTTTCACACTTCTAGGATTAGCAGCAACAAACTCATCTTGAATGGAAAATTTCAAACCTCCTAAGTACCTTGCAACTTTAACAACTTCCTCTTCTTCCAAACCTGATCTCATGCTAAGCTTGTAGAACTCATCCGTGTATGCCTTCACATCTAGGTCCTTTTGTTTCAAGCCCTACATCTTCTTATGCATTTGAACCTCAAAATCTTTAGGAAGGAAATTATTCTTCATTTTTGAAACCATTCTATCCCAGGAAGCAATTTTAGACTTACCTCTTTTTCTCCTTTCAGCCTCCTCATGATCCCACCATAGGAGTGCATGTCCTTGTAGTTTGCTCTTTGCCAACTTGACCCTTTTTCCCTCAGGTACATCTTCACTTTCAAAGTAAGCATCCATAGATGCAATCTAGTCTAGGAGTTCCTCCTCCTTCAGACTTCCATCATACATTGGAATGTCCTTCCTTACCTTATGGTTATCCCCTTTCATAGCCTTCAAGATCCTGAGTGTCCTCTGGTCTTCAGGATCAACCTATTCTTCTTGCTCTTCCTCATTGTTCTCTTCTTCTTCTTCTTCAGTATCTTCATCATCATTTTTTTCCCTTCTTTGATTGGATTCTATTGCCTCTAGCCTTGCCAATAGTGCATTATAGGAGTCTTGCAACTTAGCATTCTTCTCCTTCAACTCTTGAACTTCCTTTACCAAACCTGCATTCCTGGGAGCCATTATGTCAAACAAATCAAATCAAACACAATATACTTCTTTACTATTCTCTATTCCAAACCTTTTCCTCACCAAGAATTCTTTTGACACCTCAAGTAGACCTTTCAACTTTGGAACACACAAGGAGGAATTAAACACTCCAAGGTTTCAACAATGGAACCAGCATACAAAAGACACCAAAAGACTTCAAAGATGATGAAAACTTCAACTTCCAATTCCCAATGAGATCTTACTGATGCTCTGATACCACTTGATGCAGAGTGGCATGCAAAAGGTGATGGATTCCCACATAACTGATTCAAACTCCCAAGGTTCCTATTAGGTTCTAAGACACCTTAAAGGGCAAATACCACAAATATGGAATAGACCCTCAACTATCTCTTTGAACCCCACAAAGTGTTTCAATAGACTCAAAATGACATGTATAAATAGGTTTTACAATCCCAAAACCAAGTTCATGCACAAACCCAAGTTTTCCCTCTTGACTAGGCTACTCTCTTCTCCGGATCAGCAAATCCTGTTTTCTTGACTTTTCTTCCAAACTTTACAAAACACCAAGCAGAAAAATATGATTTTTAGATACCCTTTTCAGAGTTTTATAACATATTAAAAAATTAGATATCACTATTTTGGAAAAATTGTACGGAATAGGACAAATTTGTCTCAAAATTAGGCCTTTTAAGCCACTTTTACAAAGCAAGTACCCTTCAAACCTGTCCCCTGACTCTCAAACTTTCTACAGTATGGTATTTTGATGTCAAACTAAGGAGTCCTCAATCTTTCTTTCAAGTTGACCTTTCCAGGCACGCTTTCCAACAAACCCTCTCATTAAATGACATAAAACAAGGGCTTTACAGTTCTCCCACTTCCAATCACTTCTGGAATCTGTTCAAAGATGGAACACCATATTTATGGCATGCCCTAACTTCAGCAAATGTAAAAACCCTACCTCCTTAAGGTAGATTCTCTGCTGCTATACTTGTCCCTTTGGATTTTCCTCTTTTTTTCACACCTTAATTGCTTTGGTGGCCACCAATCACTAGTTAAATGCTCAATACAAGGTTAGTAATCATAATAAATGTTAAATAGATGGTATTCCATGAAGAAACAGTAAACATTTCATGGAAATACCATGATTAATCAAAGAAAACTGTCAAAAATGCCTAAAATATGACTGTTACAGCCAACAATACAGAATTTTGATGACCAAATCTTCAAATCTGAGTGCAAAACCCTGTGAATCACCTTAATACATATCTAAAATGATATTACCATTCATTCCAATATCAAAAAATGCTTACAAAACAAAGGATTCTTCAAATTGCTCTTGAAATGAAGCACTTTTATTGCAAATTCTATAACAGTTCGTACTATCTTAAGGTACAGGCCGTACCAACACATATATATATGTTCAGGAGATAGTTCTCAACCTCCTTAACTAACTCCAATTCGTTTCACTACCTATCCCTTTATAAAATTCAAATTAGAAGGTTTCCCTCCAAAATGACTCTTATGCAAAATTTGAATTTTTTAAAGCATGAAACTATGTCTAAAGGGACTTATTGACTATTTTAACGTATGCAACGACTTGGGGTTGTTATGACATACTACTAGACCCTAACTAATGACTTCTCTACCTTAAACAACCACTAGATCCCATGCCAAGGATCAATTACAGCTCTTCAACATTGGAATCAACCCATACATCATACAAAACTATAACCTTTTGTTCTTTCAAAAACCATGATGGGTTGTAAAATAGACCAATTGATATCATGAGATGCTCCAAGACCTCTATATGTCCTTGAATCTCCAATGTGCCCCGGATGAGTATGGGATGCTCCTGCATCACAAATTTAGCTTTTAGCTTCTTAACAAGCTTGTCCTTCTTTTTCAGAGTGGAGGCAGCCTTTAACTCCATATCCACTTTTGATCTCACCACATCTGAAGTTCCAAAATGTGGTGCATCCTTATCTATTTCTTCTACCAACAATACAGTTATTGTTGTTGATGCTTCATCTATGTTTATTTCATACCCAAGAGGTCTTATTCATCTCACTCTCGGTATGGCAGCTTGTATGTATGTATAGTCTATATCTACAAGAAAAAATACATCATTTACATGTCTCTCTACTAAGGAAACTGAAATTTTGAGCCTTTTCTTCATTGACTTCTTAAAGTCTTCAAAATAGCTAGTCATCAAGGTCTCAAAATTAGCTTCCATCTACTCAATATATTCATTAATCTACGCTATTATTGACCTATCAGTTCTCCATGCAACTTTTCCAAAATAAGGAAATTCATTCTAAACATAAAAGAAAATGCAAATCAAAATGGCACCAAATTTGCATTGGGCTCTCTTTGATTCTCCTGATAGCTGCTAGATTCTCATTAATCTGTTATAGTTGTAGCTTTGCAAGATCATAGGTATAATCCTTCTTTACCAATTTATAGCCTACATCTACTACAATGCAAGGTACACTGTTGAGTCTACTAGATTGGTAGAATTTGTGTGTAATAACTTTGATATCAAAATCAACAAGAGGGTCTTGGATGGTGTCAATTTTCATCCCTCTCTTATTCCACTTAGCACCTATGTTTTTCTCAATTGCCTCCTTAGAATCACTCCTAAGGGTCTTCGGTTGATCTAGGGCTGGGTACCCTGTCACTCTATGTGCAATTTTCTTTGTGATTTTTATAGGGCCATCCTCCAACCATAAGCTACCATCATGCATTTTTCTTAGCACTAGCCTAATCCATCTAGTCTTTGAAAATGGTGGGGAATTCTATGGCTCATGTTAAACCCTTCCTCTCAACAATTTGAAATTCTTCCTTCAACACTCCATTATCACACAATTTTTCATAGGCCTCCCTCATTTCCATGTCACCTATGGCTCCAATCTTTCAATTATAGCATCTCCTTACATCCTAAACCATTACAACCTTAGGGGGTATGATGGGTAGGGTTCCAGTTGGGTCGTTCTTATATGCAACTTCAGGTATTAGGCAGAAATTAGGTTGTCTAACCTCTTTGGACACTAGCTTAACTTCAAATGGTTCCTTCTCCTGAGTTTTCTTAGAGCTAGAAGCCATTTTTGCAATCTAGGGTTTGTAAGCAAAGAAAATATGAAACTGTGTAACTCAGCATAGATGTAAATACCTTCAAATCAATGGAATCATGCTGGAATGCTGTTGAAATCTACTTAGACACTGGATTCTCTACTTTGGATTTTCTTTGCACTCTTTCTCATCTTTTCTCTTTGTTCACAATGAGAAAAAAAGATTCAAAATGTGATAATATATGCTATTTTTATTGTATTTAATGCTTAGTGCATTTACAGCTATCCACTTGGCTTCTAAAGGATTCTACATTCCTCAGCTTCTATTGCTTTTTCACCACTCGACTTCCACAGAAGTAGTACTTACTTGGCTTCAACTAAATTTCCTCTTCATTTAGCTTCCTCTACCATCTTGGCTTCTCATAATCATTTAGCTTATATAGGATTGACAATCAACTCGACTTGTATTGGATTTTTACTCGGCATTTGAGGACAACTCAGTAATACTTACAAGATCTTGAAAATTTAACTTTGCATCCTTGACATGCTAATTTATTCTTTTTGGTACTTTCTTATCTAGGAGTTGATGTCTGATAAGACTTTGTTAATCATTCCCTCATGCCTTATCTTTGCTTAGTTTGATGAAGTGTGACCACTTGACCTGTTAGGTTAAGTGATCCCTTCATTTGATGTGCTACTCCCATCTTTCTTCTTTCATGTCTTGTTCGTTTCTCCTTTGATGTGTTCAACATCTACCTTCTCTTTTCCTTTTTCATTCTTTGTGTTGAATTCCTTTGAAGTTGTTGGGCAATTCCTTCTGATATTACCAGTCTTCAAGCAACTAAAACATGTGGTTTGGCTCAACCATCTACTTTAGTTCCCTCTGAAATGTGTCATTATGCAATTTTTAGGAATGTGTCTATATTCTTGATAGTAATGATAGCTATTCCTAGTGTTGTAGTCCCAATTGTAGTGATTTCCATGGTTACCTTCCCTTGTTGTTTGATTTGGTGTCCACATAGGCTTTGATCTATACTCAAAAGCTCTATGTCCATACTTCTTACAATTGTAGCAGTTACCTTCAAATTTTGGTGTTCTGATCATCCTAGTCCTATAGTTGTGTGCTTGATGTCCTTGCGTTTTGCACTTATGACAATAACTTACATTCTTAGGCTTGTCATGTTGATGGGTATTCTTGCTCCTACACACATCAGAGGTATGTCCCTTTTTACCACATAAATGACAAGTAGGTTTAGTGTTCTTACCTTTGTTACTCCTTTCTTCTATAGTTTTGGATGATTCTCTTTGTTCAGTGCTGATGTAACCTAGTCCTGAAGTGTCATTACTAGCCCTCGATAATTTTAGTAGCTTCTCAAAGTACTTGATGACCTCATTAGGTTTGTTGAAACTTTCTGCAATCTCTTTTTCTCTTTTTATGTCATTTTGTAGTTGTTCATTTTGCATCTTTAGTGTAGAGATCTCAATGTCCTTGACATTTAGTTCATGATGTACATTCTTCATTTGACTCAAGGTATCTAGCTACATGTTTGAGATTCTTGCAAGCTCAATTAACTTGTCTTCCAGTTTGTTGGCAAGGTTTCTCTTATCTTCATCTAGCATAGTCTTGTCTTTAATGGCTCTTTTCTTCTGTTCAGTCACCTCACAAAGCATCATTACTTGTGATTCTTGTTCAAGCTTGAGTGTTCTAATTTCTTTTGTTTGAGCTCTATTCTTCTCCATCAATACTACTATTGCTACATCAAACTCTTTGGAATCTCCATTTGAAAATAGATTTGAGGTGTCAATCTCCTTGTACTGTGTGTCATTCTTAGCTATTGTAATCTCTCTTCTTCTCTCTAAGGATTTTCTCAATTCTCCTCTGGCTTCTTCCAAAGCATGTAAAGAAAGTTGTATGTCAATTGCTTGATTCTCTATGATCTTCCCAAGTTTATAGACTTCCATTTCCAGATCTTTTCTCCAAGTTGTAAAGCTTCTCCTTGTGAGAACCATGCTCTGATACCAATTTTTGGAATTAACAAGTGGGAAGATTTACTTCTAAGTGGGGGCAGGGGAGGGGATGGGGTGAATCAGAAGTAACTATTAACTTTTTCAAATCCTTTTAACTGATATCATCCACATGCATCTGATTCAATTAATAAACATGAAAGTAAAGACATGCATGAAACTAGACAACACATAAATTTGGTAACCCAAATACCCTCCAAAATGAGAAGGTAAAACTGGGGTGGTAATGACACCCAAAAAATTATCACTGTAGCAATGTGTAACTGTTCAAGGTTACAATGTTTGACCACTTCCAATGGTCTACCTTGTGAAAGGCATGTCCTATTAAAGACTTTACACCCTATTAAAAGTGACCTAGTTAAAGGATTTTAGTACATTCACTTGGAATGCCACCTTGTTAAAGGATTTACAAATAGTTGCTAAATCAGCCTAAGTCCATAGGATTTCCATATCTAATTCAATTACTAGAAAGTATTAGAAAGTCTTGACTTGAAAGCTTTGCAATTTTCAATTGTTGATTCTAGATCCTTGTTCTACTCTATCTATTATGATCCTTGCTTGATCTAATATGTCACTCTTCAAGGTTTTGATACTTCGTTCTTCAACAACTAGATTATGCTATTCTACTTTTTTCTTCTCTAAGTCTTTTCACCCTTTTGTACTTTGGTATAATTCACCCATACACTTATTTCTCATGCATCCTCTCTCTCACATAATGGGGTTTCATCCTCCTTTTAAAGATTTTGAAGACTTAGGGCTAGGTATTAATCTACAATCAATATTAAATCTTCATTTCCCACTCATTTCTTGCATTTTTCCAATTGGTTGCATGCCTTCTCCATTTTTCTTATTGGTTGCATGTTGATTGCATAGGTAATGTAAAATATTCATTCTTATCTTCAAGATCCTTCAAGATTCATCCCATTTCGGCTCCAAAAATGGTTTATATCTGAGTTTGTGAAGGGACAAACTCATGTGTTGATTCTGTATTATTTGGCACATACTTGTTGATGATGCTCCGCACATACAGGAAAATTGGCTCACTCATCTCCTATAGAAATTCTATCTTGCTTGACACTTATAGTAGTACTATTTCACTTAGCATCTATACTTCACTCAACACTTGAACTTCACTTAGCACCTAGAGTTCACTTGGCACCTAAAGTTCACTCAGCACCTATTGAATTATCTTGCTTAGCATACATTATAGCTTGGCTTCTGTAATATACTTGGCATCAACTAAAGAATTGGTTAAGTGTGTTCACACTCAATCATCAAAACCAATCTAAGACTAACAATTTCAAGTAAATCAAGACTCTTAAACCATAAGGTTGCCAATTTCCTTGTGCTGCTGTGGGAGATCTAATAGCTTGAATATGGAAGAGGTTGTGAGGGATTGATCTAGAGCCACTAATTTTCCTTTTCAAGGTGTAAGGATGTTTGTGTAGCACATGACATACACATCTTTTTCCCAATGACTTGACATCATTTATGTCAATTTTCAACTTGTATAACTCTTATCGCACATCGCTTATATGAATTTTAAAGTTTTGAACCAAGGATGCCCCTGTATACATAGAAGCTTCACAAGCTACTTAGCTCCTATGAATCATGCTACTTTCTTTATGTTTGATGTTAATAATTTGAGAAATATAATACTCTTTTAAAACATGGGGGGATCCCTAATTTCTTATTAATGGTGTCCATGAAAAACTCATTTTGAGTTCTTTCATTTTTTTTTTGGATTCTTTCTCTTCATAGTATAAACCTGATTACTCTTTATTTATCAAAACTTTGGATTTTGAATTTTATAAAAGTAATATGACTTATCACCCCTGATCATATGTTTGAAATCAAAATTATTGGCTTCTAACATTTTTAAAGCAATCTGCACTTTTGAAGTGGTTCATCATGAACTAAATGAGACCTTGAGAGAATGAGAACTTATACTTTAAATCAAGAATTTTTTTTTTCAAATTTGAACTTATGTTTTGCAATTGAATCCATTGAACCAGATCTTCACAATCTTGATCTTTACCTCTCTACTTTCTTGAAATTGTTGAACTGATAGAATCTAAACCTAAACTATTGAATCGAGACTGAATTATGGTATTGAACTGAGCATGGGTTTTGAACTTTTCTTTCACATTTCAATATTTGAGCTTTGAACCACTTGAACCATTTGAACCTCTTGAACCTTGTTCAATATGGTTCTAAAGTTGCAAAAGGAAGGCCTTGAACCTATGATCTCAAACATTTCATTCACTGTCACAAAATTTCATTCGAACCCTGACTTGCATAGTAAAAATTTTATATAAGATTTTCTATATAAATCATAGGAGAGAACTAAGATTTCAATGAAAGGTCATTAGGGAGACTAAACTTTCAAGCTTTAAAATTGGGGTTTACAATGCTAACTAATAGATAGTGCACACTATCCATACAAATTCTTAGCTTCATCAATATTATTCCTCAATTCCTTGATACATACATCTAATGACTTTATGTCATTTCTCACATTTCTACATGCTATATCAAATAATGATGCATCATGCTTGGCCTTTGCTTGTGCTGAAGAAATTTTAGACAAGGTTGTGAATTCTTCATCAAAATACTTCACCACTTCTTTAGCCTTAGTCTATAAGTCTAGACTTGTTGCGGTTGTGTGAATTGTCTTCTTCATTCTCTCCAAGACTTTTGATAGTGTCTTCTCCAAAGACATAACTGATTTATTCTTTTGGAGCAATTTTCTCAAAGAACTCATCCATCCTTTCTGATCATCATCATCATTAGATAATAATACTAGAGTTGTAGGAATAAGTGTAACTACTTTTAGTTGTGTACTATTCTTCTCTTCCTCAGCCTTCTTCCTCTCTTCTTTTATTCTTTCTTTCTTAGCTTTTTTTTCCCTCTTCTTTCTTTTCTTCTTCTTTTATCTTTTCTTCTTCTTCCTTTTTTTCCCTTTCTTTCCTCTTCTTCCAATCTTTTCTTTTTTGCAATTTTCTTTCTTTATTCTTCTTCTAATCTTTTTCTCTTTGTATTCCTCTTTCTTTCTTCTTCATCTTCTTCATTAGAACTAGTATAGGAAGTAATATTGCCAAGAATTCATGTTCCATAAGCTACAAAAGGGTTTTCTTTTGCATCTACTATAATGTGTGCACTATCCACTTGCATGGATTCAGTACCCATAACTATGTGAGGAGATAATGGTGCTTATTTTTTCTCTTTAGAATCTTCTTCACCATCAGTGATAGTACTGGCTTCCACATAGACTGGACTATGTGATAGTGGATGCACACTCTCCTTCATGATTGGAGAAACTGAAGTCATGTGTTTCATAATGGCTTCCTCTATTTGTTTCATTACTTCCTCACAGTTTCCTCCCATAAGAACAATAGCTCTTCTTTTATTCCTTAGTAGGGGTTCAATGCCTTTCAAAATTCTATCCAAGTCTTCCTTGGTGTTTTCTTCACATAATTTGTTAACCGTGCTCTCTCTTAGCTTGGTGTCTTCTTCTACTACTCTCCTTTTTTTATTTAGTAGCCTATTATAGAGATCTTCTAGGATCTTTCCTTGTATGCTATCAAATATTTTGTTCCTCAAGATCATATTCCTTACTATGGAATTTTGTAATTTTCTTTTATCCATATTATTATGCAAGCTATAATGATTCTTTAATTGTGTAGAACTATCATTATTAAAAAATCTTCATGTTCAAATTTTACATCTTTGATTTCCATGCCTTCTTTTCTGTTAGTATTCTTCCTTCTTCTACTACTTACTCAATTGGTTTATCCTTAGTTTCATCATTAGATTCCTTAGAATCACTAATTTATAGTGTATTTCTTCTTTTCCTAGGTCCACTTATGGTTTGATTGACCCTTTTCTTGGAAGATGGTGTAGGTTCCTACTTTTTCTTCACCAATATCTCAGATTTTATCTACGCAAAAGGTGTGTCATCTTCTGATTGTCTCCTTAGTTGATCACGTTGAACTTTGATTGGTTGCACTTGTGCAACCTTTTTAGAGGGTGCAAGTGTCTACACACTAGGTTTTGCAATTATTACCCCTTTAGACGGTGCTACAAGAGCAATTGGTGTTGCTACTATCACCTCAATCTATCCACTATTTTTCAATTCTAGCACAATACCTTTGATCTCATTAAACTCCTCTTGAGTCATACCTAATTCCTTGAGGATGGAATCTATCTTCTTCTCCACTTTCTTCTTATAAATTTCCTTTTTGTGAAGTTTAAAATGAACTTTTCTTACCTTCTCCTCATAGGTACCCCATCTAGGGCATTTAATGTCCTTCTCTAACTATTGTATGATCTACGCATACCAATTTATGAGTTTTTCACTCATCTCGTATCCCATAGGTTCAATGAATTTTACCCTTGTTTCTATTGCTTCCATACAAGTATTATCATTTTCCACCATGAAGCATATCTCATCTTTATAACTTTCCACCATAGAAGGAGGGATTCTATATTTTTGTTTCATCTCAGATTGAAATTTCTTCATTATTCTATCAAGGTCACTGTCTCTGACATTTTCTGATCTCACCCTCCAACATTTTTTTACCATTTCATAGTACATCCATCATTAGTCCAATTTTTCATTCTTGGAAATTGCTTGGTTGCATAGAAGAATAGATGTGTCAACAAAGACTCTTTGAAGACTACATTCTTGTTCTTCTTTAACTTTGCAATGTTGTCCAATAGTTGTGTTCTACCAATCTTACACATGTTTATGTTTCTTTTCTCTACAGTCATCACATATGTTGCATGTATAAATCCTATTGGCACTGAGTTCACTCTAAAACTTTGATTCAGTTAATATCCAAGAATTTTGGTCAATACTTTAACTCCTTAGTCCTAAATCATATCAACTTTCATGTTTCTTCCATCAAATTTGGTGTACAGGTTTGTCTCAACTATGTTTCTCACATTTCTATCATTCATTAGGTTGCATCCTTCATTTCTCAAACCTATGACCTTGTGAATTAGGTCATTACCAATTGTGATTGGTACATCACCTATCCAAAACATCTCATCATGGACTCTACTCAGAATGATTCTGATCCACTCCTAATTGTCAAACTCCATGTAGAACATATACTTGATCAAATTCAACTCACTTAGGTGTGTGTACTTAGATTTAAGGGTTAGGTCAATGTTACACATGACCCCTAAATCCTTATGTATGTCCTCATCTCCAATACTTTCCAACTTGCAATGAATGTAACTTCGAACATCCTTACATGAAGCACATTGCAAGGGATTTGTGAAAATTCTCCTAAGGGACCATCCACTAAATAAAGAAATGGGTGTTTCTTAAACTTATACCTTGGCCTATCACTTACGTAATATACTGTCTAACTTGGCACAATTCTTAACTGTATACACTAGAAATTTAATTCAAGCTTCATAAAATATCTTAAAATATTGCGTTTAGGGATTTTGTAACTTTGTACTTCAAATGTCTTTCTTTGCACTTGAAATCATTGTCAAATTTCTCATAAATTACTCCAAACTCTTTGCATGATTAAATGGTACTCACAATCTTGTCCACAATATTTAAATCACCTTAAATTTGAATCTACATTAAATATGCATCTTCCAAAAACTTCAAAAACTATCACTGATCACTAATAGACTTGTTTTCTATCTTACAACTTTCTATGATCATATCTAAGCTTGCACACTTGACCATAGCTTCCTCTCTATGTCTTCTACCCTCTATTAATTGCACAACTTCTAATTCATTATTTAACACTAGTTCTGATTAAGTGATGCTTTGTCTCTACTAGAACTACTTAATTTAGATAGGATGAATCACAAACAACTTCTAACTTCAATTTCCCTTCATATGCATTAAAATATTATTCTTCCAACACTGTATAAGAACACTTTGGATTATAGGCTTTCACAAATGCTTCTTTGAATTCATCAACATTGTTAGTGAACAAATTGTCTTCTAAGGAAATACATACAAATTAACTCTGAATGCCCAAATAAGAAGACTAAATCAGCACTAATAGTTGGGTCACTTCATTATTGAAAGAGTGTAAGTACATTCTAAATTTATCTAGGTAGAGCTCCTTGTATATGATTTACAATGAATTTACAAAGATACAAATACAATGATTTTAACTAGAAAGCACAAAAGGTTTACAAACATCTATTTGTAAACACAAAATAGATGTTGGAAAAATTAGACTGAAAGGAAATGAACATCAAATAACCCAAAGTTCATTCGCCTAGATGCTACATTACAAAAAGAATGAAATCAAGGAATATGTTTTCCATCCTCTTGAGAAAGTGAAGAAACAAAGCTTTAAAGATATCTTGCAATCAAAATGTATTCAAGAAATAGTGACATTAAAATGAATTTAGGAAAAACTAAAAGCGATACAAAGATCACAATTAGTGGAACAAAAACTGCCCAAACTCTAGGCTTTGATGTGTAATTATCTTCCAAATCTCCCTTCTCTAAAGCATAAAAGATAACAAAGATCCTATTACACATTTGCATCATCTCTAAGAAGAACTAAATTATCATCAAATGGGCTAACTTGAGAGGTCTTCTGGCTGGAGAGACAATAAGAACTTGATTATGATTTATTCTTCTCTATCAAGGTGTTCCTCTCCATGTTTTAGCTAGATAATCTATTGGTTGAGTGCTAACTTTAGCACATGTTTCTTCAATCAGAATCTTAGCATGAAAAGGAAATTTTTCTACATGTACTTTCACCTTGTCATTATTATAGACTTCACCCTCAAAAAATTGAAATGGATCATCAAACAAACTCTTGCAACCCATTTGTTTTATGTTCATACCTTGACTATCCAAAGAGGGATCTTCTCACCCAAGAGATGATAAAATTTTGTATATGATGTCTTCTTCTTCCTTGTAGTTGAGAGCATCACCCAATGTTTTAGCAGAGTTGCCAATCGGCTGGGAACCAACTCCAACCTTTCCTCTTTTTATCAACATTTCAAAATTCTCTAAGGATAGATTTTCATCATTTAATGGTGAATCCTGAGGCTGAAATAGAGAATTTTCTCTTATAGTAGCTTTCTCACAAAACCTCATTAGCAAGCATAATGGATTGAGTTCACTATAGATGACTTTACTTTCCAGATTTTTAGACTTTTCTTCACTCTTTCTTGCTAAATTTGTATTTAGTTGAAACTGAATTTCCTCCACTAGAAGTGCAAGATGATCACTTTCTTGAAAGCTACCCAACTCAGAGGTGAGCAGATCTAACCTTGTTTCAGCATTCTCATCATTTTGAAAAGATATCTCATGCTGAAACTTACCATTTCTAAATTTAGCTGGCAAGTCTATCTTCTCAAAAATAGCAGGAGAATCTTCTCTTCTTCATCTTATATGCATGGTGAAAAACATTTCACTTCTTTTCTTTTAGCTAGATTTGGATCAATAACTAAAATACAATTGGAGGGATCCTCTTGATTATGAATCATTTCTTATTCTTTATCGAGAAGGGTAACATTTAATACTCCCAATGGGTCATCCAAGGGTGGGGAGTTGATTTCATGATTTCTTTCCTTCTCTTTGCTATCCTAATTGCTACAATTCTCACTCTCAGCCTGAGTGTTCTTGTTCTCCCATGTCTAATTTTCTTGTGGATGGGCTATGGTTATTTGGACTCCCTTCTCACCTAGAATTGAATAATTGCATGAGATGAAATGTGAAGATATAACACTTTCTCCTCAAGCACTTGCAAGTCTTTCAACTTGTAAAATCTCACACAGAGGCTTTTCCATAGTAGCCAATATGTGGCATCATCTTCTATGCTTATGTTATTCCTGACAGCTTGGGAATTGCTTTCTTTATACCTGTCCACAAATTTGCATAACACTTTATCATCTATTTGATAAAGTTCCAAGAGAGAAGGGTCTGTTCTTGGTCTTCTCATGACTTTTATAGTCAGCAATAGAGTCACCAATCTCCTACACACAGAGATAATAATAAAATTGAGGAAGCAAATATCAAACACTAAATCTTCATCTCTGATTCCCTAGTAGAGTCGCCAAAAATCTACTAGTTAATAGATTTTCTTCCAAGAAAATACATACAATTTAACTCTAAATTCCCAAATAAAAAGACTAAATCAACACTAATAGTTGGGTCACTTCATTATTGAAAGAGTGTAAGCACCCTCTAAATTTAGCTGGGTATAGTTCCCTGTATATGATTTCTAGTGAATTTACAAATATACAAATACAAATGCTTTTAACTAGAAAGCACAAAAGGTTTACAAACATCTATTCGTAAACATGAAATAGATGTAGGAAAATCTAGGCTAAAAAGAAATGAACAAAAAATAACACAAAGTTCATTCACCCAAACGATGCATTACAAAAAGAATGAAATCAAGGAATATATTTTCCATCCTCTTGATAAAGTGAAGAAAAATATGTTTAAAGATATCTTGCAATCAAAACATATTCAAGAAACAATGAAATTTAAATGCATTTAGAGAAAACTAAAATCAATACAAAGATCATGATTAGTGGAAAGAAAACTACCCACACTCTAGGTTTTGATGTGCAAATCTCCCTTCTCTAAAGTGTAAAAGATAACAAAGATCCTATTACACAATTGCATCAAAATCACTATCCAAAAGAAAACTGAAATTGCCTCCCTTGAATTACACTTTGACAATAAGATTTCCCCCTTTTCCTAATACAAAGTTTAGAAAAATAACAACCTTTCTCTTTGCAACCCAGAGTCTGATTTCTTTCCCCTTCAGATGAACTGAAAAACTTAGAAAATAGGAACCCTTCCCCTACTATAGCATAAAGTTTGCAACTAAGAAAGAAAAGTCGAATCCATTTTCCCTTGAGGCTTTCTCAATATAAAGGAATGAAGGAACAATATTTAGTTTTCATAACTAAATCTTGAAATAAAACTCCCTTATGTTCATTAGAAATCCCTATTCATTATTATGTTTTCCTATTTGAATAATCATACAAGAGAGTAAAATAACTTGAGATCACTTTATGTCGATAGGACTCCTTTTACATGTCCCCTTTGAGATTAATCACCCTTACTCAAAAATATCACATGTGGAAGGAATGGGAGTTGGCTCAAGCTCTTCTATATTCCCCCTTGAATCAAATCTGACATATTCATATTGGAATATTTCGGTGTGTAAATAATCACCTACAACATCTTTCAACTCAAATTTCAAAAAATTTGATATGATTACATAATATGTCTCATTATATGGTTTGAGATTTATTAGAAAAATCATCAAAGATAAAATTTGGTGAAGAAAATCGGATGTCATTCCTTAGACGGTCACAAAAAATAGAGCTTCCTTGGCATAATTTGGGGATCATGAATATCCCAAAAATTTACCATATCCACATATGGCTTAGTGTATGAAATGAGGTGCATCCAGTTTCTAGGTTTTAGTTATGATTCACATGTACCCTCGACACCTTTCTACAAAAATGTTTACTCGCTTGGACTTGAAGTGAATTTGTAGAGTGCAAGTGATTACTCTTGACTTGTGGCTTTCTTTTTGACATATCTTCAATAAGTACACTCATGAAGACTTCAATGATTCATGCTAAGAGAGGATATGTAATTTGGTTTTGAATGATACTAATTCTTAGTTGTCTATCTGATTAAGAAAGATAGCTACCAACTATTATTCCTTACGTTGCATCGATAGAGGACCCCATACATTCTTCCACACAATCATGTTACCTTGGTTCTTATCATTTTGAGACAATGATGGGTCTTGAAGATTTTGAAATAGTAGAATACAGACAGTCCCCTTCCTAACTGACATTCAGTCAAACATGTTGTGGCTCATTATCATACTCCACCATTCAAGCTTCCTATGGTTATGCATCATATACATTCTATATCCATGTTTATGGCTCAGTGGAAATGTTAAGAAGCTCTCATATATGGTCAACTTCAACAAATAAGGATTGATGAAACTCAACCCCTATCTCTTCTTTCATGTTTGGCAGTCTTGAGCATTTTTCATTTTTAGTATTTCCACTTCCATGAGCAGTTTGCAAGTATCCTCTATAACTTAGCTTTATTTAATTAATCTTCCACAAGCATCAAATAAGAGACAACTAACACTATTATAGCCACCCAATGAGTGGCATTGGCACTTTGTGAGAAAGATCTGAAGCCTAAAGAGTTCAAAATCATCCAACATCTCATCAATCACATTATGTTAAAGCCCAAAAATTAACCTTGCTACCATCATATTTAGTACTCTACGACTTGAGATTTGATCGAACACTTGGTGCATATCATGCCTATAAAGCTCCATGTTGTTGTGGATAACCTCCAGACATGTTGTTAGCCACAATGAGTTGTTGAAGAACTCAATGATCTTGAAGTCCCAACTTTTTGTGCATTAATCTTGAAGGCTCACAAACTTGAAACATTGCCTCCGCTAGTATCTTCTACACACTGCCACCTACTTCCATGCTACCATATGGTGTACACCTATGCATCTATTAATTTCATACATAAGACTTCTCAATCCCTATTCTATGCAAGGTATGAGGAGTCAAGTTTCCCATTTAGCACTGCATATTATTGTCAGAGCATTATTTTCATTCTATCAAATAGTTGGTATGCTTTCCATCAGTGGCCTTTGATAAGCTATTAACTTGTTCACATGTGGAAACATTGAACTTATATAGTTTCCATCCCAAGGAATAAAAAAATGTCTAAATCATACTTTAGAAGTTTTGATTGATCACACTATAAGCTTTGAGTCTCTGAATCTACAAATTAAATTTGTAGATGTTGAGTCTTGAACCATTGAAATTGAACTCAAATTGGAAACTAGAAGTTGCATTTCAACATTGACAACCAATGAACCTGCAAGATGAACTGTTTCAAACCACCTTGAACTACTTTGAACCATCTTGAACTACTTTGAACCTTAATTTGAAGTAGTTCAAGACTCCACACTGAAAATTTAAATGTCGGGTCTATATTGGGTACCAACAAACATGTTCCTTGATTTCTTCCTTCTGACTATTGTCACTGCCATTATCATTTCTTCTATCATTTCTATTATTGTTCCTTATATGATTAGGATTCTTGTTGAAATTCCTTTGATCCATTCTATAAAATCTTGTCGTGTGTCCAAATCTATTACATAATTGACATACAAGTGCATTCCTCCTCTAATTGGTTCCATTGTGACTATCAGGTCTTTCGTAATTCCATGCAATGTGTGTAGGATTGAACTACATTTGTAGCATACAATCTATTTTATTTCACCATTAGATCTTTCACCATCATTTGATCTACTATGTGATCTTCCTCTTTCATTAGTTGTACTATTAGTATTCCTAAACATTCTACTATTTTCATTATTACTATCAAACTTAGGTTTCTTACACTCTACTACTTTATGTCCATAACCATGACAATTACAAAAATAGAAATTAGTATTAGGTTTGAAATACTTACATATGCAATCTCTTTTCCTATGACCAACTTCATTAAATATGAAACATTTATCTCTGAATTCATGTCTAACTTCTTTGGGTGATTCAACTTTCTTAGGTTGATCAACTTGCTTTGTTATCTTAGGTTCATCAGATTTCTAAAAAAAATAAACTATTTTAACTCCTCTAGATGACTCGATCTTATTTTAATCAATTTCTTTAGTTGTTTCTACAAATGGATCTAGTTCTTTCCTAATTTCAACTTTCTTGGCTAACTTTACTCCAATAAGATATCTAAGAGCTATTTTGTCATAAGAGGGTTTCTGAAAAAATATATGCTCATGAATTTTTTCACTACTTGTATAAATTTTCTCTAACTATTGTTTAGCCTGTGTCAACTTTCCTTTTATGATAGTGTTGTATTTTTCTTACTCAACATGTTCTATCTTGATAGAATCTAATTTAGATGTTGCTTGACTCAACTAGGATCTAAGGTCTACATTCTTTGATTTTAGATTATATTCATTCTTACTATCATTTTTCTTCAGGCTCAGCTTAAGTTCAACAATTTTCAACTTGTGCTTCAAGATCTCATTTTCTTTCTTTAGATTTCCTACTTCATCATTGTTAGTAGTCTTCACATTTTATTTTTTACCAAATTTCAGATCATCATTCTTGTCTTTCAGTTTGCCAATGTAAAATTTTGCATCTTCGTATCTATCTTTTAGGATATCTTTTTCTTTTGTAAGAAGGTCAATCTTCTCAAGGGATTCTTCAAGATTTCTCTTTAACTATTCCATATCCATAGGGATCTTACTCAAATTGTTAAGCGTCTTCAAAGTAAGTATTCTTTGATACCAATTGTTAGATAATATTGAGGGGTGGGGTGAATCAGTATTCTACAAACTTTTTCCCACAACTGAATATTGTTAATTACTTTATAACCTATATATGAAATTAAACCAAAAATTCTAAATAGTAAATATAAACATACACAAAGAGAACTCATACTACCATTATTTGTTAACTAGGGAAAACCTGGCCAAGGGAAAACCTCGATGGGGATGATACCCACTAGATAACTCACTAAAAAAAAGAATCATGTTAAGGATATTGATCATGGTAGGAGTCTATGAAGTACATATAGTGTCTTGAGTCATTGTTATAGGACTAGGCTATGTTAAAATCCTCAACCATGTTAGGAGTTGGTAGATCAAATACAATGTATGTAAGAAGAGCCCACTGCCCTAACATGCAATAAGCAATAAAGTTCTTCACAAGTATAGGTATAAATAAAATACTTTCTCACTATTGAAACTCACACTTGATCTGATCATACATCATATTTCATATCGCATAAGGCTTGCCTATCTTTCAAGATATCTTCACAATAGTTCACATGTCACACACCTTACTTCTTATTTGTGCAAGATAAGATCTTTACTTATATCTCGCAAATTAATAAATCTCTACTCAGTCAGCCTTCATATCTTCACATGTTTTACTTATTATACCTTAGGGATTAATATCTATAATGTTGACTTGTCATCACTTAGCAATTATTTTGTCACCAAAATAATTCCTTAAGTTGTACAATTCATATTTCTTATATGCCCTATTATGTCCTATTAAATGCTTGAACTGGTAAATCAACTATAATTTGCATCGTAATGTCCATACCTATCTATACACTAACCTATGCCATCATGGCATTGTCATATAGCTATACTCAACCACCCATGAGCTAACTTGAAGTGTGTCATCCATACACATCACATCTATCTTTGTACTATTGTAAACTGTCTAACACTAAAAATAAATTCTAACTCTAAATACATAAATGAAATATTGAATAAATGTTTCCATAAATGACAATACTTTAGACATTTAACCAACCATATTTCCAATACAATCATGCTCTTTTCATGATCAATCAAATCCATAAACCATTTATTGGTAAGTATGGTTTGATTCCACCCACTTAACCCCGACAACAACCATGAGTGAAAAAAGGGGGAATATAATACTGATGATTACATACAAAATGGACAAATGATGAGACGAGGGAGTATACAACAATTAGATCTTAGAAGACATACATGGTATGAAAAAGAAACAATTAGACTACTCAGAGTCATTTAAAATATAAATATTGTTCAGTCCACAATTTTTTTGAACTTCTATATGAATTAAGTCATAGGCTTAGTTAGAGTACTCTTATTTTTTATTCTAAAAATGTAATCATGAAAAAGTGTTTTTGCCACTAATGTCAAAGGGGGAGATTGTTGGTATGTCTAAATCATTTTGTCTATTAGTGGCAAACACTTAGTCATATATGAGGTAAGGTCAGTCAGTCATGACTACCACTAAATTACTCTATAGAGGCTAAATCATGTGGAGGACTTGTAGAAAACATGTATATTCCAAGCTTTATAGGAGCCAAGAAATTCTTTGGTCATCGAGTATTTTCAGTCCAAGCCAAGTTGAGTGAATGTTGAGCAGACAGAGAACATTGATGCCAAGTTATACAAAATGCATCAAGTACAGTTAAGATCGAGAAATAGAATGAAGAATACTTATGACCGATCCTCAAAGATAGTAAGTTTCAAGAAACATAGAGTAGACATTAAATTTTGAAATGTTACAAATTTTGAGTTCAATCATTTCAAGTTGACATAGACATGGAATTTAATAATTATAGAGGTTTTTAGAGAGGTTGTTATTCATTTTGACATGGATCACCAATCACTATGAGAGGTGGAGAACAAATCAAATGAAGAGGAAAAGGGGAAGCATCTAGAAAACTCTTTAGAAGTCATTAAATAGGAAAATCCAAATCTTATTTTTATATAAGTGAGGAGAGCTATCACATAAGAAATTTTAGATTGTGCGAAGGAAGTGAAGGAGTTGAGTTTTGGATGCTGCATGCATGAGAGAGGTTTTAAGAATAGTGTTCAGTGACCTTATGACGAAATGAAGGATGTAAAGACATATCAGGTTGGAGATAAAAACAAATATTAGAAGGAGATCCATAATAAAAAATTATAGTGCAAATTGATGGATTAGGTATTGAGATAGTTCTAATAGATTGAATCAGGAATAATCTCTTAACACAGTGGTTTTAATAGACCTTTTGTAAATCTCCTAATAGAGTCCTTACTTTATTATAAGTGCAAAATCCTCTCACAAGGTAAAACCTAACCATAGTAAAAACCTTTAATAGGGTAGACCCCTCATAGGGTAGATCATCACAAGTGATTAATATTGTAACTCTAACAGGTTAACTTTATTACTACAATAGTGAAGATTTGTAGGTGTCATCCCCACCCCAGTTTTACCTTCACCTTAGAAGGTTTTTGGGTAACCAAATCTTTGTGTTATGTGTCTACATTTCATTCATGTGGTTGTTAGTTAGATATACTTATTATAACATTTGATTTTACAAGTTATGTTATGCATGAATTAGATATGAGAAATAAAATATGGTGAATTCATTGAAATTGTTTTAAGGGATAAGTTTTTTACAAATCTTGATTCACCCTTACCCTCTCAGTATCTTAGTTTTCCAATTAACCTCCCAACAATTGGTATCATAGAATTGGTTCTCTTGATAAATTCGAATAGCTTAGGAGTTAAGAACTTGGATATGGAGGCTTACAAATTGGGAAAGATTATTGACAATCAAGTGATTAACATCTAGCTCATACTGCAACAACTTGAATTAGATATAACATGGAAAATATGGTGAACTCAGTAAAATATTTTAAAGGATAATTTTTTTATAGAACCTAATTCAACTCCCCCCCACCCCACCGCTTAGTATCTTAGTTTCCCAATTAACCTCCCAACAGTTAGGTGTGATCCTATTAAAGGATTTCATCACCCTATTAGGCATGGCCTAGTTAGAGGACTTTGGATCATTCCTTTAGAAAGTAATTTTTCTTAAGGGATTTGCAAAATTATAGTTAGGTTAATCTTGATTAAAGGATTTTGACTACTACAATGCTTAGAAAGTAATATTAGGTTTGATCTATAGAACACAACTTACTTTGCAAATCTAGATCTCCATTAAGCTTATTTGCTAGTTCATTGACTAGACTTCATTAATATCTCCATCATTGATTTTCTTGGCATCCCTTCAAGAAATCACACTTAACCAATCTCTTCACTTATCCTTAGCAACTATATTCTTCATAGGTACTCATTAATATTTCCAATAAACAATAAAATAACCTTAGAAAACATCTCTTATGCTTCCTTAAATAGGTAATTTTGATTTTTATTGCTTAAATATCATCATAGATCTTAGGGTTAGGTTAGATCCATTGAATCTATCCATGATTTTGACGATATACTCCTCTCTTGATACTTCTAGAAACTTCTCTTAAAATCATTGTCTTTGATCGCATAACAAGCTCAATTGGTACAATAAATATGCCATCTCATCAATCCTTATCATTCACATATTTTGACTAATCCAAAAATTCAGCTATGTTAGTCTCAAACTTGATTCTTTCACAAATAGTAAGTTTTGTTGACACATGATCATCACTATATAGCTTTCTATTTACTATTTTTTTCTTTCTCGACTTCCACTACTTTTCTCACTCTTCACAATGTTGTGTAACTACTGCATTTTTTTCATCAACTTTCTGGGCCATACATATTTCTCACATAATATTGTTTTCTCAACTAACTCTTAAGTTCCTTACTCTTATGTTTCAGATCCTTCATTAACCAACCACATTTTACTAAGATTTTCTATTGTTTAATTCTAGACATCCATACTTCATATGATGACTCCACAATATATTATCTTGTCAAAGATTAACTAAGCAAGTACTCATTGTAATTCCATCATACTTTCTCCTCTTCACTTAACAACATCACTAGTTCATCTAGTTCTCTCTCTTTTCAAATCCTCTTCATTAATCAATAGATATGGAGCTCTACACTTTTAGTAAACGTCTCTCTAGTACGTTTTACATCAATGACAACATGTAACAATTGTTCCAATTGTAGTTTCCAATAGTATTTACCTCTAAAATTTTCAACCTTGGCTTTTAATCCATGTTTGTCACCTCTATGTAGTTTCAATATTTTATCCCACATTCCCTTGGCATTGTCTAAACCCTTGATGTCAACATATTGTAAACTATTCAAGGCACTTGTAATCTATATCATTACCGAGTTATTTACCAATTCTTCTCTTATCTCATCTAAAGTAAGGTTTCCAAAAGGTGGTACACACTTTATAGTAAGATATATGACACCTATGTATGAATGTCCTAATAGGTGGAGCTTCATCTTGTTTTCTCATGTGTCAAAGTCATCCATGTTTTTGTTGAATTTGTGTGCATCCTTCCTATACATCTTGAGATATTTTCCCTTAGTTTTTCAAGCCCTCCAAAATCTTCTCTAATACTGATTGTAAGTAAAGGATTGATTATTAGTAGAGGGGTGAATCAATAATCACTAACCAAATAAAACTATGGGCCTAATAAAATTTATCAAATAGATTAAGATTTTAGCCTCTTTAACTTTTCATCAACACTATTGGGAAAGTAATATTTAATAGTAACATGTGACACATAAAAACATCCACACAATCATAACACAATCATAACACCAAATATATCTCATGGAAACTCGATTATGATGAAAACCATGGTGTGAGAATGATGGTCATAAATATTTGTACTCTTCTTGAATACGCTCTTTTAAGAGATTGTCTAGTTAGGGATTACAAACAACACTGGTAGGTCCTACCTACTTAATAGATTTTCTTGGAGGCCCATTAGAGTCTTATACCTTGTTAGGAGTAACCATGTTAGAAGATTTTGAACACTCTTTTAAGAATGTTACCTAGTTAGAGGATTTTTTAAAGACCTATTAAGGTCACCTGATTAAGGTATATTTTATTGTAATTGTTAGAGAGTAATAGATAATAATTGATCTATAATTTACAATGCATGTGCAGATCCAATAAAGATTTGTAACACATCAACATATCATACCCAATCCTCCGCATCTTCCTCTTTGATTACAACCTTTTGCAATAATCTTCTCTTCTATATTCTTCTTCCACAATTAAAAAAAAAAACTTCTTTGTTTCCCTTCCTTAAGTAGAACTTCTTAAGTCACAAATCTAACCATTCATTCTTTCTTACCTCTAACCATATCAGCCTTATCTTCAATCTTTACCTTGAAGTTCTTTCCACATCCATAAGTCATCTTGACTTTATAGAAACTTCTTGAAGAATCTTCCTCAAATATATTATCTTGATCCTTATGTCATCGCCACATTCCTTAAATCATGCATTAGCCTTACAGATATCCAAATTAAATATCCATTTCCAATACTAACTCTATCTTTATGATTTAACCATGAATCTTCACTAACTACTCTTTGTTAATTGATAAGATTTCTCTTTCTAGTTTACCAACAACACTTAGTTTACCAATAAGCCTTTCTTTTACCTATCCATTTGTCTAGTTTACCTCTTGAACTTTTTCTTGTCTCCATCACTTCAAATTTATCATATCACCTTTACATGTTCTTGTTATAGGATTCTATATTAATCATATTTACTCAACATCTTAATGGATCATATACAACAATCAATTTAACTAATTCCTTTGCATATCTGAGGAATCATCCAAATCAGTCAACTATTCATCATTGACTATCTCAATGAGTATATGATATAATTCATATCTTCATAAATTTCTCAAATTTGTACATAAATGGGTTCTGTCATAGAATTAGTATTTGTATGTGCATTTTTCAACATTTCCATATGATAGAAATGCTTGAATCATTCTGCAACTTACTCTTATCTCTAATGAATATGTGGTAACATGTCAAAGCACTTAGTCAAATAACTTGACATCAATGACAACAATATAAGTGATTATCCTATCATAAAAATGTGTTGGACTTTATTTTCCATATCATCTTTAATATTATACCAACAAACTCCATCATCAAATCAGAAACATTAATCAATAATGCCAACATTATTTAATACCTCTATTGTCATTTCATAGGTTAGAACCTTGGAGGGCTAGCCAAAAATCCAAATTTCCCACTAAATTACCAAGATGATCTCCTGATTGGAATCTAATCTCAAAACAAGAGGTATAGATTGTGTAGGTATGAACTAAACCCACTAATTAGGGATGATTCTCAAACTAAGGTCCATAGATAACTAGCAAATGTCATATTACAAAGAATGAGTATTTTTTAGGTCAGTAAGAAGTAATATGGTCGCACATGGTGCAATAGGGCCATGCAAGCTAATATGTGATTGAATTGGAGAAATAATAAAGGACAACACCTTAAAATAAGGGCTCACATCAATATCTAGTGAATTTGAATTAATATAGGACCTATAATATTAACTTAAGGGTATGTTGAGTATTAGGATAGTGTGAAATAAATGCGAGAACCCATACATTTTAAAATGGGGCTAAATTGAGCATATAATTATATTTTCTCATACTTTAAAATGGTGCAATACATGATACTTGGAAGTGTTGAGAGAGATAAATCCTCAACAATTAATTATATTGGTTTATTAGTTGGAGCTAACAAATACTACATGGGGACTATAGTGACAATGAACCCTAGATTCAAATGAAACATTTATATTATATTTAACTTGACATTATTATTGGTTTTCAAATAGAAACTTTACCATTACGATGTTACTTCAATATTAACATGTTTTGTGATTAGTTAATCTTTGTCAATATTTTCTCTCAAATTCATTTTTATAAAAATAATTATTGTTTACCGTTTTAGAGAGGAGAAACCACATGAGTTTACTCTTACATCACCAAGACAAGCCCTCAATTTAAATCTCATTTCAAAACTTTAGGTTTGCATTGTCAAGGAAATTCTATACCCGTCAATCAAGCCTCAAATTTAAACCAAGGGTTGTGGATAAGTAGGGGATGCCAAATTATGAAGTACAATTAATTTCGAGTAGGCTAATCAATGATTGAATTGGAGAAATAGTAAAGGAGAACTCCTAAAAAAGGGCACACATCAACAATTGGTGAATTTGAATTAACATAGGACCTATAATATTAATTCAAACATTTGTTGAGCATTAAGAGAGTGTGAAATCAACACATGTTGAAATGAAGACATTGAGTGAGGAGGTTGAACAACTTTGATAAATGACCACGACGAGTAACATAGGGCATAATCTAAAACAAGAATGAGGTCACATGACACTCACCTATGAAATGTGGGGGAGACATCATACGTAACACCTTTTCCCAATTGTAAATGTCTCATTATATTGATTTAGTGTTATATTCATTTAAATTTTATACCAATTAAGCTCTCGTCACTTATATTATGAAACATTAGATGATGATTTTAAGGTGAGCTATATATGCAATTATATTTCTATTTTCAAGTATCATTTAATTATTATTAGAATTATATTATGATTTTTATCTAACATTTTAAAATTCATATGCATAAATATAAAAAGTAAATAAATAATAACAATCTCATTTTAAAAAATGGAAGAATCTTAATAATGAAAGAACCCTCAATAGATAAAACAATTCAAAACTCAAAATGAATTATATAAACAACAACATATATAATGAGTGAGCAAAAAGCAATTCAATTTGAGATTACTTCCCTTTCCACTAAGTTAAACATTACAAAATAAGGCCCAACATATTTTTCTCTTTTCAATAGTAAAATACAACTAATTATGTTGTCATGTTTTGAAAATATGTAGATACCTTTCTTTACGTTTTGGAATTATTAGTGTGATGGGCAATGATTTGTTTGAAAACTTTACTTTTCTTTGTTTGATGAAAATGTTTTTAGATTCGTTGTAAAGTTACAAAACAGCCGGTCAATTCTACAATATATATATGTTTTAAGAGCCATGGATGTTTCGTGGTTGCTTCCATAAGTGTGTATATTTTATTCTTATTCAGGAAATTTGGTGTTTAATTGTAATTAGAATAAATTAAAGCACAAATGTACAAAACCTATGTAAGAATGCTAATTATTTGGGACCACAATTGAAGGCCCACATAAAGGAATTTTTTTTTAATTTAGATTTATAATTAATTACGCAAGGACCACATAGAGGAGATTTTTTTAAAATTTAGATTTATTATTAATTTTTAATTCTCTTAATATATTGAATATTTTAAATTTAAAAATAGAAGTAAATAATAGTGCGACAAACTTATGATTTTGTAATTGTAAAGTATTCCGGAGTGGGAAACCATCTACCAAAAAGTTTGGGATAACGACACTTATATGAAATAATTAGGTGCTGATTTTGTAATTTGTTTTTTTGTTTTTTTAGTTCTTTGAGCTTAACATGATTGTGAGATTGTGAGATGTGATTGGTTTTGAAACAATTTTAAAATTGCTTTTTAAAATTTGTCAGTGAAAACGAAGGTTGTTTGGTGATTTATTTTTCAATTAATGTGTTTGGAAATTCGTATTGAATTGCATATTAATAGTTTGGTTAAATTATAAATAACGAGTTTGTTAAATTTGTGAGATTTTGTGTGATTGATAGTACAAATTTATAATTTTAAAACTATTTATTAAAGTAAGGTATTTATATTTTAACTTTTTTTTAAGCTTGTCAATACAAGTATTGAGTGTCAAAGTCTTGTTGATTTATGGTAAAAATCTATAGTGTGTTCTACATACACTTCTTTGGAGAAGATTAGCCTACTAAAAAAAATTAAAAAAATTCAAATTGTTATTTAGTTATTTTCACTACAATCCTAAATCCTTGATATGCATCATCGTCGATTTATCAAATGCCTTGGATGGTCTATACAACTCAAATTAACCGTTGTAGAATGTCACGGTTTCAGTGCATGCCTCTATTGGTTTTGATGTCTTGATGTCATTCATGGTCACCCATTCTACATGTTGATTCTTCATAGGGTTTTGGGGTTTAAAGTTTGGAATATGAAGAGATTCCCTTCTAGTGTAGAAGATGTTTTCAAATTGGTCACGACGCTGAGCATTGCAGGTTAGAGAAAAAAAATTGTTAGCTTTTTGACTCTCGAAGTTTCTTGCAAGAGTGACAACAATCTCTATGGGAAGCTAGGCGAGTGTGGGAGAAGTTTTTGTGCCTCACTAAGCGACCTATGTGATTTTAAGAGATGACTCTTCATGGAGTAAAATGGGGAGAAAATGGTACATAGAGGTTATGACTAAAAACCAAGGCAATGGATCAAACTTCTTGTTGGATAACTAAGAGCAGGGGTGGTGAGTCAGTTATCTTGGGTCCCTCAAATAACTTTCACCTCTTTTCAATTGGCCATAATAGTATATAACCATATGCATATCAAAAAAAAAAAAAAACATGCAAACACTCATAAACACTTTGATGCCAGATTTACATGTAGAAACCCAATTTGGGTAAAAACCACTACAGGAATTGTCACCTTCAAAGAATTCACTTTTCTGATGAGAGCTTGGTTCAGAGCCAACCCTATTAAAGGTTACAAACATATTTTCTAAATGTGACCCTGTTAGGGGATTTTTACCGAAGATCACTTAGATTTGTCACCCTTGTTGGTCTGAATCAGTACTAAGACAGGGGGAGGGGAGTGAATTACCTCCTATTTTCCAAAGTGTACTACCTACTGCAACTAGTTTAAACATACACTTTGTTACTAACACCTTTATTGTTAAAGTAATTATAAAAGCTATGTAGTAAAACCATACAAGATTAAACAAAGATGCATGCATCAATAACACTTATATTTTATGTGGAAATGCCCAGTGTGATGGTGAAAAGCATGGTAGGAGTAATATACCCACTAGCCTTTCCTTGCAAGTAAAAAGATGCCATGTTGAAGGCTTAGATCTGTTCCTTTTGAGAATGCATCATTTTGGGAATGTATATAATCTATTTGGATTACAACAACCTATCAAGGCTTCCTCACTAGAGGATTTTGATATCTTTCTGAGAGATACCTTGTTAGAGGATTTCAAAGACTCATTATGAGTCTTCCTTGTCAAAGGCTTACAATAGTTTCAATGGTAAGAAATAAAACTAAAGAATAGATCTAAACATTTGGCACATCTTTCCTAGTAGATCCTTTATGTAAACTTTTTGAAGATACTTTGATCTCCTTCCTCTATTCTAGCTTGGAGAACTTTTTTTGTTCACTTCCTCCTTCTAGTGCTTACACACTAGTACGTTGTTACTCTCTATTCACAATTGTTATGGTCTTCCTTCATAGATCTCTACTCAACACACTTGTAGAAACAATAACAACAACAACAACAACAATGGAAACAACTTCAAAAATGAAGTACAAGTGAACTTAAATGGCACTTGCTATTCGCAGATGAAACCCCTAGAATTATCCCTCTCAAACTATGGATTTTAAACTTGAATCGCATAGTGAGCATAGTCACAAAACACACATGACTACCAATAGTTGTAGACCCGAGTACTTGCCAAATACACTTTTGACATTTATTTTAGAAATTTTGGGTAGCCCAACTTCGAGAGATTGTAACTCTCAAACCATTGCTCTGATTGGCTAACATAGCCATTTTTTGGAAACATTAGCTCTTGATCTACAAGATCGGATTGGAAAAAGTGCCTATTTGTTGAGTTTTCAGGCCTCATCTATGGCCTCTAAGGCCTTCAAAACTAAACCTAAATTTTTTATAGCAAAATTACAAACCAAAAATCTATAATAACTTCACAAATATATATATATATATATATATATATATATATATATATATATATATAATCTGGCCATGAAACTCTATTGCTAGATTAAAATGAACCTTCACCTTTGAAATTAGAACATTCTACGCTCATATGGCTGACTTACTAAGTAGCAGGCCTCCATAAACAAAAAGTCTACATTAAGATAAGCCTTATTAAAACAACTGAAAGGAATTTATTTTTTGGGTGATGCAAGATTTCTCCACCTAGGATGCTCCTGCATCAGACAGCTAGGGTAATTTAAGAAGTGACCCTATCATGTCTCAAGTATTAAGAGGAAAACCAAGATGGTTAACCTCCTCCTTCATTAGCCATGATGAATCTTCTAATGGACTCCCTTTCCATTTGACTAGGTATTTTGCATAAGTTTTGTTCCTTGTACTTTTTCCAACACAATTGTCTAATATCTCCTCAATCTCTTTTGTAGCTGAACTAGCTGGTGGAATACTCCACTACACTTTTGCAACTTCATCACATCACCTCCTTCATGGTACTTTGTTAAAGCTGAAATATTAAATACTATTGAAATATACAATTCGATAGGAAACTCCACTTCATAGGCATTTCTATAATCATGACATTTCACTATCTTGCACGGTCCAAAATTCTTCATTTACATCTTATTATATGTACTCACTCGAAAACTCTCCTTTCACAGATAAACCATTACATCATCTCTAATCTAAAATTCCTTACACCTACATTTCATGTCTTCCTTAACCTTATACTATGCATTCATCTTGATAATGTGTTTCCTCACCTCCTCATGGATATTCTTCAAATGTTCAACAAATTCTTCTGCTTCAGCACTACTTATCTCTCCTTTATCCAACTACCTTAATTCAGAAGCATTTCTAGGATTGCTCCCATATATAATATGGAATGGTGATTTAATAGTACTCCTATTGATAGAATTATTATATGCAATTTTTGCATTTGGTAAAATCAAATTCCATCATTTTTGGCTTGTCTCCAACTAAACATCTTAGCAAATTTCCCAAACTACAATTCACATCTTTTTTCTACCCATCTCTTTGTGGATGATGTGATGAATTGAACTTCAAATCTATCTTCAATTTCTTCCACAATGTACGCCAGTAATGCCCAGCAAACTTGGTGTCTATATCTAAAACTATACACTTTGGCAGACCATGTAGTCTCACCACTTCTCTAAAAAACAACTCCACCACACGAACAATATCACTAGTCTTCTTGCAAGGAATGAAATGTATAATCTTTGAAAAGTAGTCAACCACCACAAAAATAGAATCATGCCCTCATTGAGTCCTTGCTAATCCAAGAAGTAAATACATGATGACATTCTCCCATGACTTCTCTAATACAGGTAATGGTTGATGTACCCCTGTATTTTTCTTTACTCCTTTTTCCATCTGACATAATCTACAACTCTATACAAACTTCTTGACATTTTTCTACAACTGTAGCCAATAATAGTTTTCAAAAAACAAAGTAATGGGTTTATCTCTACCAAAATGTCTAGCCAATCCTCCACTATGCTTCTCCTTGATGAGAACATCTCTCATTGAACTTCTTGGAATGCACAATTGGCTTCCTTTGAACAACATACATCTTGGATTATGAAATCCAACCACTTTATCTTGTCAAGAGTAATGGGTATTGTATAATCCTTCCATGCTTCGCCAAAATCATGATCCTCTAGTTACAAATTAATGAGTTCTTTGAACCCAACCACCTCAATCTACATCTTTGTTAGCAAAAGTTGTCTTCTACTAAGAGCATCAAAAACTCTATTAGACTTCCCACTCCTTTGTTTCAAAATAAATGTATAACTCTACAAAAAATCAACCCACTTCAAATGCCTCTAGTTTAATTTTCCTTGACTATTCAAATATTGCAAAGATTGATGATCAAAATACAAAACAAACTCCTTAGGAAGAAGATAGTGTCTCCACTTCTTCAATGCCTTAATGATAGCATAAAATTCTTGATCATAAAAAAAAAAAAATCTGTTGGCATCATTCAGCTTCTCACTAAAATAAGCAACATGTTTACCTTCTTAGCTAAAAATACCTCCTCTTGAAATACCACTAGCATCACAATCTACTTGAAACACCTTGTTAAAATGTGGAAGTGCTAAAATAAGTTGGTCTATAACTTTATTTTTTAACAGATTAAAACTTTTATCTTCTCCTACAATATGTTGGTGTTTGAAAATGTTACCAGTTTCCAATTACCCTGATGAGAACAAAACACATCTAGGGGCAGCTAACTCCCATTTTCAACATGCCCATTCAGACACCAAGACAACTATAAGGCTAGACCCTTCTTCTTCTTCAGGCTCTGCAAAACCTAGCTAGGTGGACCTATAGATACTTTATATGGTACCAGTTATCAAAGCATACACTGAATCTAATATAAAGCAAATAAAATCCTTATTTCTCCTATTAACTCATGTAATAACACAGATCTACAGTAGAAAATTGCAACTCTATGATATTCACAAGCTGAGTGAGCACATCACATTTAGGTTCCTCAACATGAAAGGGAAATATAATTGATTGTTGATGTTGATTTTCAACAAATCCTCAAATATGCAGCAATAAGAATGAATTAATCCTACAAATGATCGGTGCCTAATCCATTGGGCAATTCCATGAATTGAATACATACATCTGTGATATCTAGGACATATTTCATACACCAAGATATTAGATCCATCCTATCACTTTGTGATTCAGAGATCGTTGTTCATTAAGACCTCATTCTTATGAAATATCCTTCTCAAAATAACCAGCAACCCTATGAAACACATCAAGCATTTACTTGGCCCTTTATTCCAACAACAAAACATATGTGACATACAACTTCAAAGGGATGAAAATGGGTCTCAGCTCTTTGTTCCTAGACCACATAAGACTACAAATTACTGAGATAGGAGACGAAAATCGGAATAAAACTAAAGAAATTTTGGCTCACTTGTATTCATTTCCTTGAAATTATACATTCAAGTGCATGAAATTCAAAACACACAAACACCTAACAGATCTGAAACTAACTGAATTAACTTTCTTAATGTTGTTCATACGAGAGAATTCTGCTGAAAGAAATGGTGTCACAGTCAAGGAAACATGTCAAAAATTAGAACCAATGGTCTCACAGTGAAAAAACTAGAACCCCTAATGGTATCACAACAATGAACTTTTTTTTTATAAAAAAAATCGGAACCTCTACAATGAGAAAGAAAGGGAATGATATAGGAAGAAGTGAATTCTCGAATTGAATCTGCAACTAACATGTGTACCCTTAGAATTTCTTCCCAAGAAGATCAAAGGCCTCTCTCTACCTTCCCTCTATAACTAAAAATCAAATCCCATCATTCTGGCTCTACAAGGCATAAAGAATCTTAGATATTTGGTTCATCATCATAACCGCTTTTGATGCCAGATTTTAAATCATGGTTGAGCCAAAAATTAGGTAAAAGGCCTAAAAAATGCAATACAATCTTTTCAAAGTCATTTTTTCCACATTCTGGCTTCAAATAGTCTTCATAACTGCCCTCTAACCAATTCTAATGACCAATGTTGAAATCTGCTCATTTCGTTGAGAACGCCCCAAAATTCACAAATTGGCTTATAGCTCAAATTGGTGAGCACCTGTGCAAAAACCGATCTCAAATTTGGAAAGTTCGTCTCGTTCTGGTTTCGGTGGTATATTGAAGTGCCCATTTTCAACAAAAATTGCCCCAGATATGGCCTTCTGAAGTTTTAGGCCTCCACTCCAAGTTTGCACATAATATTTTGCAAAAATGTAAACTTTTATATAGTTTGAACTATATAAAGTTTCAGACTTTATTTAAATGTCTGACCTGCATGTTTGGAGGAAAAATCTTTAAAAATTAATATCTTAAAACTCTTGAAATTTTCCCTCACAAGTTTCATTTCAGGTCAAACATAGTTTGACCATCTCACCACATGTTAGCATGAGATTTGTCCACCTTCAACCATGTTAGTGACACGTCATCTTCTCACTATGTTGCCATGTTATCTTCCCTACAACTTTCCTTTGGCGATATAGCGAGAACCCTCGAATCTATCACGTGGCACGATCTAGCGCATCTCAAGATCTGCTTGCCACATCATCCTGCCTTGAAATCTATGCCACGTGGCACCTTGTGATTGGTTTGAAACACTGCATCATCTATGATCATTACTGACTCATCTACAAACTACCAGTTGGCACTTGGTGATAGGCCACTGGATGCAAGCAGGACCCATCTTTGAATTCCCCCAGATTCTTCAAATTTCTGGGAAGTTGCCAAGTTGCTTGCTAGAATTTCTCAACTTTTCTAGTGGTGACTTGGCGACCACCAGATTTTTGGCAAGATTTTTTGGCTACCTTACTTGTCCACATCAATGCCACCTCACCATGTGCCATGTCATCATCACTACCTGGCTATGGTTATCCTGTGAGCATCTTTGCTTGGCAAGATAGCAACGATCATTGGATCGTCCAAATGGCACCATCTTAGAGCATTGTTGCCAAATCAACACACTTGTCTTTTAGATTAAAAAAGAAACACATCACCCTCTAGCTATCCTTCACGTGCATGTCAGGAAGGCCAACCACGCAAATCACTGCCTTTCTTAAAAGGGTGTCTCCTTTAAGACACCAAGTTTTATCAATGACTTGTATTTAAAGATTGAAGAAAACAAACTCAGTCTCAAATGTGGGATTAATGGGGCTTGCTTTCTTTCTAATGTCATGTTTTGTATTTAGCTTTGTATTTTCTATACCATGGATCCTCGGCTTTCATGGCATCACTTTTAACAAAATCTCCCCTATTTTTCTTTGCATGGGCTGCCAGTTTGCCTTCATAATGGCATGGAAGTCTCTTTTAACTTGTGCGTGGATTCCACGCTATCACCTACAGTTTCTTTTGTGTCTTGGATGCCCTGACTTCTTTTGAACAAGAGCTCCTTTCAAATTCTGCAGCTACTGCTTGGGACCTTTACTATCTTTGATTGATGTGGGTCATTGCATTTCCTACCCACGGCTTACAATTCGCTGCAAGGGTGACTCTTTTGACATGCTTGACTATTCTTTTTGCACATTCAACGTGCTTTGATGCTAGGCATGAGCTTTGGCTTTGTTTTTACATGCCACTTCTCTTTAAAAAACCCTCTCCCTTTCTTGGCGTGATTTGGCATTTGCAATGCAACTTATAGCTTTGACTTTCATCTGCGGTTGCTTCCCCTTTCAAGATTGCTGCCCTGTTCCATCAAAAACGTGGGGCTTCTTTTGATGATCTTGAGTAAGTTGGTGTAACTGCAATTGCCCACGCGTGAGGGCAGTAGAAGCAGATTGTACAGCAGAGTAGGTAGCTAGAGATGAAGGAAAACCCAAAGACGGGGAATCATTAGCCCTTTCTCTCTGCAGGTGTAGATGAGAATTAGAAGGTGGAGCATTTTCTTGTGAAATTGCAGTGCTTCCCACATTAAAGCCTATGTTTTGTTTGTCTCCTCAACATGATGCTCTTCTCCTGCTATACATAATGCTTGCATGGGATATGATATCAGCAAAGGACTGCTCCCTATCTCTTTCATCTTTATGTTGATGACCCATTCAAAGCACAAACTGTTTGTGTAGTTTCATCTTTGGTGGTATCACACCGATTCATTAAAGGCTAAGTATGCTAGGACAAACTTTTGGGTGCTTGGGAAGTATCTTCCTAACTTCTCTCTTTGAAAACTTCCATCATGTTGTGGGTTAAAGTGTTGATAATGAGATGTCCCTGTTTTACTTTGCAGATTCCAAGGTGGTTGCATGACTAAGTCTCCATAGCCATCCATATTCCTTGCAAGTTTCCAGGCTGCCACTAATGCAAAACAATTTTTCTTACATGAGCTTATGGCATCCCTCGTACTTTTTCTAATTATTTAACTAGGCGTAGGAAAAGTCTCCTTTAGTATGAAGTGCAAATTGCATTAACTAGTCGCCTGTATGAGTTGGATCAAGTGACTCTGGGTCCTTTGACAAGTTTTATTATGTTGGTCAAAGCAACTCCTTGATGCTAGTGGCTATAAGTTCAATGGCATTCAAAGCAAGAATTGATTCACAAAAGGGGTACTCTTTCTCCCTATGCTTTGACATGGTGTCCTCTTCATTTGGCTTTTTCCTTTTGCTTAAAATGGACTTCTCTCGTCATTGCCCTTATATTTCCATCCATCACGATATTAGTTATGAAGGAAGTTGCTTTCATTAGGATCAAAGCTCTAACTCCTTTTAGAAATAATGAAAGGAGGATCACCAAAGTTCCTAAGTTGTTGCTTTGTATCAAAATCCTAAAGAGTTTTGTTTCATTATTTTCAGACTCATTTTGTCTGATGGAAACAGTCGGACCCCAAAGTGGGTCTGGCTTAAAAAAAAATTCGTTTCTAGATAACTAAACTTCAAATTGATCTACTAACTTTTTAATTTTGATTGGAATTGATTTTGAGCACTAACTTGATCATTAAAACTCATTTGCCCACCTTTTGCAAACTGTCAAATTTCATGCCAGGAGGTCCTTTGACTAGCCTGAAAAACTAACCCGAACCTTTGATCGGGTTCTGAAAACTGTGGCACTGACTCTTTATTCTGCACACTTCTATCCCCTCGAATCTTTTCTCATGAAAAATTCCTAGTCAAAAGATATTCACTGTCAAAGTTTCCTTCTCAGAATTACCTGCAAGAAAGCATGTCAGAAAGTAATAAACTGGTTTTGGATTTCACTTTGAAAACTGGGCAAATGGACACTTGGGAAAATGAAACTCAGGACGTTGGTTCTTTGTCATGAGGACATTATGGATCTGCTATTTGGGCTCATTATGAATAATAGGACACAAATGGCAAGCGTTCAAAGTGGGCTACTTAGATTTATTAACTAGAAAGAATGGCAAGAAAGCGATTTTAGGAAACAGAATTGACCTGGAAAAGTATGCATATGGATTCATCATGATCTAAAAATTGACACACTTGAAATATTTTTAGACGAAAACATAGGGGTACAATCCATTCAATCTGACCTATCACAGATTTGGAGATATAATGTCATGAACAGGGCTTTCAACAAATTTTCATGACACCAGTAAAAAGATAAAAATTCCATTTGGAATCGCATTTGAAAACTGATCAAACAGATTCATCATAAGTTGAAACTTGAAACATAACAAGTTTCTGATGCCTACAATGCAACACAATAGGAATTTCAATGTTTCAATCAACTGGGTCAAAATTATAGCACGTCAAACAGGGCTTCCCAAAAATCTGCATAATTACACAAATGCACAAAATAGTAACTGACCAACTTTGAGGGATTCAAAACCTAGTCAAACGGATTCAAAATGACTTGAAATATGAAACATAGATTTTTAGGTATGGACATTAGATATTACCAAAGTGAAAAATCATGAAACATTTCTGGGTGTGAGATATTTAGATGCAAACAGGGCCTCTTGTCGCTGTTTGACACTTCGGTGAAAAATGCAGATTTGACACTAGCTCAAAACATGACTTCTCCAAATGACTTGAAACGATAGTTTATCATGATGGAACATGTGGATGAGCTAAATGGAAGGTGTTAGAAACATTAAAAACCTCATGGGCCTCAAAGGCACAGCCGGGTACATAGGCACTTAAAAGTGTTTATAGGGCTCAAATTCTTAATGGTGCTCAAAATTTGGGCTACAATTTTGAGTGCCAACATAGTACACTTAAATTATTTCCTATCCCCACTCATTATTTTAGTCAAGGGTCCACAAGTAATGCTAAAACCTCTTATGAGCTTTCTATAAAAACTAGCTACTCTATGAAAAGATCTTACCTCCATAGCACTCTTTGGAGTAGGCCATTGAAGGAAAGCCTTCAATTTCTTTGGGTTTATTTTTAAACCTTTTTCTAAGACTACAAATCCAAATAATGTTGACTTAGTGCTCAACACCTCCTTTGCGATTCATGATATGGTTTAATTGCCTCTCATGAATCCAGGTAAGTCTAGTGTTTGTGGCATTCGTTTATAGCTTGAGCTTTTGGTGCATTGAAAAACATACAAAAAATTAGTATTAGAGCCTTGGGTCATAGTTTTGAATCTCTGGAGGTCTCCTTCATTCCACCGATGTGGAACCCTTAGTTAGTGTTGCAAGGGAGATTGTTGACTTGGTGGTCAACACCTTCTTCAGGGTTTGCAACATGGCTTAACTACCTCTCGTGGATCTGGGTAAGTGTAGTGTTTGTGGCATTCATTGATAGCTTGGGATTTTAGCATAGTGGCAAACATATCAAAAAGTGGTATGAGAGCCTTGGGTCACGAGTTCAAATCTCAAGAGGTCATCTTTATTCCATTAATGTGGAATGCTCAGTTGGTATTGAGGGGGAGATTGTTGACTTGGTGGTTAGCACCTCCTTTAGGGTTTGTGACATGCTTAACTACCTCTCATGGATTTGGGTAAGTCTAGTGTTTGTGACATTCATCGATAGCTCAAGCTTTTGGTGCAACGAAGAAAATACCAACAAGGTACACGAAATCCTTCTTCACAAAACTACACTTCTTCAGGTTTATCAACAACTTTTCTTCCCTCAAATTATCAAAAAAACTTTTGGCTATGCATTAAATGATCCTCTAATGTCTTACTAAAGAAAAAAAATCATCTAGGTGAACAATAAAAAACTTACCTAGAAACTCCTTTAGTATTTCATTCATGAGCTGCATGAAAGTACTCAATGCATTGGTTAGCCCAATAGGCATGACTAGTCATTCATACAATCCTTCCCTTGTCTTGAAGAGAGTCTTCCACTCATCACCTTCTCTGATGTGAATCTAATGCTATCCACTCTTTAGATATATCTTTTTGAAATACTCTACTCCACTCAAATAGTCCATAATATCATCCATCCTTGGCAATGGAAATCTATACTTGTTTGTGATCTTGTTGATATATGAGAATCTATGCACATTATTCATTCGTCACTCTTCTTTGGTGCTAATACTATTGGTACAACACATGGAATCAGACTCTCTCTAATTAATCCCTTATGTAACAACTCATGAACTTGTTCGTTCAACTCTTAATGTTCTATTGGTGTCATTCTGTGTACTACCTCATTTGGAAAACTGGCTCTTGGAATCAAATCCATCTACTAATTGATCTTCCTAACTAGGGATAATCCATCAAGTACATTATCTGACACAATATCAAAAAACTCTCCCAACATATCTGAAACTTTTGTAGGTATCCTCTAACTTTTTCTTTATCTTCTTTTTGAATTATAGAAAAATACATATGCTCACCTTTTCTTCTTTCTTCTTCAATGGATTCAACTAATGTTTCACTCCATCCTTTGTTAGAGTGTAGGTATTTTCTTTCCCATCATGTACAATATGCATGTCAAACTACCATGGCCTACCCAACAACATATGACATATGTTCATCAATATGATATCATAAAGCACCTCATCTTGGTAGCTTCCAATCTTGAACTTCAGTGAGTATTTCTCACTAACCATAACCATGTGATCATCTTGCAACTGAGAAATGCAATATGGATGTGAGTGTTTATGTCTCTTCAGCTTCAACTTTGTGACCATTATTTCTAACACCAGATTGCTAGTAGTTCCACCATCAATGATCACATCCCAACACTTATCTTCACATCTGCACCTAGTGTGAAACAAGCTTCTTCTTTGATCAGATTCTTTCTCACCACTCTATAGGACTCTTCTATTAACTAAAACTTCTCCTCTTTCAATGTCTTCAAAATGTCATGATTTGGCATCTTCATCAACATGTGCAACTCTAGCCTTGCCTTCTACTCTTCAATCTTTCCTTCCTTGGCACTGGGAACATTCAAATGCTCTATGCCCTTCTTCTCCATAGTGAAAACATTTCCCATAGAAACCTCCTCTTCTAGATCCTTGTCTTCTACCTCTTCCTCTTTGATCTCTTTTATTTTGATCATGGAAATGAGTGGAATAATTTCTCCTCTAGTTTTGACTACTACTTCTAGCCACATCCTTATTTTTCTCATCATCATTTTGGCCTCCATAAGACCATTAATCTGATCTTCCACTATGACCTTTACCACTATTTTTGTTATCAAAATTTTTGCTTATCTTCTCCTCAAATCTTAGGGAAAATTGGTACACCTCCTCAATACTGGTCACTCAAACAAGAATCAGCTCCTCTTGAATGCTTGGTCTTAATCCATTAAGATAATGGGCCACTTTCTCCTTATCAACTTTCACATGACCATTTCTAATGAGAATTTAGTAGAACTCTTCGGTTGACTCTTAAACAGATTTTCTCACTTGCTTCAACCCTTGCATTTTCTTCAATGGATGAAGCTCATAATCCACAAGAATGAACTATCACTTCATTTTAGCTACCATCTAATCCCATCTAATGATTTTGTCCTTTCCTCTCTTATTTTGATCCAACTAGATCTCCTACCACTAGATCTTTGTACAACTCTTCAGTTTGGCCTTCACAAACTTGACCCTATCTGGATCTTCAATATCTTCATACTCAAAGTACTCTTCCAATTCATTGATCTAGTTGATCAATTCCTCTAGGTTGAGATTTCCTAAAAATGTGGTAACATCAAACTTAGGTCTTTTTTCCAATACTTGAAATGGCCTTAAAAAGCTTCACCTCCTCTAAGTTAAGAACTTCCTCTACTATGGCTTGGTCTACATTTCCTTCTTATTCTCTTTCATCCTCATTTTCATCATCTCCTATGGAAAGATTCATTTCTCTATGCATCTATTCTTGCAATGCTTGCATTTTCCTTTCGATGGTTCTAATATTCTTAGGTGTAACACCTTTGAATCTTTCACCACACTCTCTTCATGAAGGCATTTCCACACTTCTACTAAAACCCTAGTGCAAACTACCTCACAATTAGTGATTTGTCTACATGTTCAACCTAATCCATAGTCCTAGTGTGAACTACCTCATAATCGGTGATATGTCCACACACTTAGGAACTCCATCTCTGATACCACTTAATGAAGGGTGCTCTCCTTAATACCATAGATATATAATAGAAACAAAGAAAGAAAAGCAATTAAGAGAAAAAAATATTGGCTTCTTATTATCACCACAAATGTCGAATTAAAAAATTCAAAATTATAATATACTAACACACATGAGTTCCTTTAATAGAGTAATAAAAAAGACAAAGCTACGAACTATCACCTAGAGTTGTCCTAGAAAATGTTTGGGTCTTTCTTAAATAGGCAATTTTATGTTACCTAGGAAGATTCTAGACACTCAAACTTAATACATAGGGCCTATAGAACCTAAAAATACATATAGAATTGGGTAAATATAGTTTTGACATTTATTTTAGAAATTTTGGGTAGCCCAACTTCAGAATACCACAACTCTCAAATTGTTTCTTTGATTGGCTATCATAACCACTTTTCAAAAACTTTGGCTCCTAAGGTACAAGTTTGGATTTCCACTATTGGATACAATTTTCTAATTGTTTGTTGTCTTTGATGTTACACAAATATCATATCAGTTATCATTCAGTATCTACTGAGCTTAGTTGGTCAACAAAACAAATTTATGTGTCTACCAAGCATTCCTAGAAATTACTCTATGTAGACAATGAGTACTGAGCTCACTCGGGAAATAAAGGAAATGTGGCAGAAAGTAGTGTTAACTGAGCTCTCATGGTTAATGAAGGAAATTTAGTGTTAATTGAGCCTCTGTTGGTTAGCATAGGAAATCTTTTCAGGAATAGTGCTTACTAAGCTGGGTCAACTAATGAAGGATTTTGTTAATTTAAGGAATAAAGTTTAATTGTTTCAAGTATTGATTCTAGCCAATTGAGGTAATGATCATTGGTTATTGTAAGTTGTAAATGAGCTGACTTGACAATTTTTAAGGTATATATGAAAGGTCAAGTTGAGAATTCAATTGCATAATGAGCAAGTATGCAAGTGTATTGATTGTTTGAAGAAAGAAAGTGTGAGTGAACTTTGAAGGATGGTCAGATATCCTTGAGGAGCAAAAAAATTGTATTTGATTAGGAAGGACCTAGTGAAACAGAATAGAGATCTGTAATCAGCAATTCAGTTGCATCATTTAGGTCATTTCATTGTTACTTTCTTATCATTGTAGCAATGATTCCAAAATCTCTTAGCAGAGTTTCTTTAACAGCCATTTGTAAATCCTCTAACAAGGTGACAGTTCCATTGAATTATTCTAAAGACCTTTTGCAAGGCTACTCCTAATAAGGTGATTAAATCCTCTAAAAAGGTCACACCTAATAATGTGTTTTTTAATATTTAACCAAGTTGGCTCCTAACAGAGCTCACTTCAAAAGAGTGAAAATCAGTAGCTAGTTACTTGGTGCTTTTTCCCATATTGGGTTTCCATGTTAAATTTGGTATCTCATGTGTTCATGTTATTTCTTTTATGCATGCATGTTAATCACTGTGAATGTTTAAGATCTATTAAATATACACTGCATCTACCGAGTTACAATATTTTTTGTATGTTTATCGAGTGAAAACAGTAAATAGTTTTATCAGACATCTAAGGGATCTATGGATTTGTTTTTGTGGTAACTGATTCACCTCGCCTCTTAGTTACTCCATCTATATTTCCAACAATTGGTATCAGAGCTTTTGGTGCTTGCGGAAAAGGTTTCAAGGACCTAATCTAAAGACCAGGATGTCTTACAAGAGAGAAATTCCAAGGCTTAACAATGATAACTTTTTAGCATGGTAGGGTCTCATGAGGCTTTATCTGGCTTCCATCGAAGATACAAGATTGAAATACCTTGATGAAGAATATACAACTCCTCTTGGTACATTATTTGTTAATGACATTACTAAGAAGAATATTCATAACAACATGATGATAGACATTGCATCTGCCCTAAGCTATGAGGAATTTGATGATATCAAGGACTGCAAAACTACCTTTGAAATGTGGAACAAGCTAAAAGATATCTATGGTGGTGATGAAAATGTGAGGAGAGCCAAGGCAGAAAGTCTAAGAGGACAATTTGATCAAATGAGAATGAGAGAGGATGAAACATTGCCAACTATGTTGAAAGGATTAAAGCAAGTGTCTGTGCAATCAAAGCTTCTGGAGGAGATATCAAGGAAGAAATAGTTGTAAGTAAAGTTCTTAGAACATAGCTTCCCATTTATGCAATTAGAGTATCTGCAATTCAAGAAAGAAGATGTGAAGCAAATCATAAGATAACTTTGGATGCCATAGTAGGAAGATTGATAGACTTTGAATGATAATTATGTTCTAGCTTTCAAGAATATTGAATCAGCATTTGAAGCTAAGATTTCACTTAAAGAAAAATGAAAGAAAATAAAGGACACTAAGTCAAAAAGTGAAGAAGAATTAGAGGAAAGTTCTAAAAAATGATCTTGAATTTGTTGAAGCTCTACTTACAAGAAAATATTCTAGAGGTAGAGGAAAATACAAAGGTAAAGTTCCCCTAATCTACTTTTCATGTGAGGAAATTGGTCATATTGTAGCTAGGTGCCCAAACAAGCAAAGGAAGGATGAGAAGAAAGGTCATAAGTGCAATGGCAAGAAAGATTTCAAATCATTCAAGGACAAAGGTAAGAAAACATGTTTTATGGCTAAGGACTCTAAAGATTCTAATAATAGTGAATATGAAATTGTTTACATTTCTGTGAAAGATGAATCTGATAATGATGAAGAAGATAAGATGATACTTATCTCTCATGTGAGCAAAAATGATACATGGATCATAGATAGTGGTTGTTCACATCATATGACTGGTGACAAAACAAAGTATCAAGAAACAAAGCTAGATTGGTATGTAAAGGATATTTTCAAGAAGAAGGAATAGATTATAGTGAAAAATTTTCTCTTTTTGCAAGATTGGAAGGTTTTAGGACCTTACTTGCATATGCTACACATAAAGGATTTAAGGTATATCAAATGGATGTTAAATCTACATTTCTCAATGGTATTCTGGATGAAGAAGTCTACATTGAACAACCTGAAGGTTTTGTTGATCTTGACAAAAAGGACATGGTCTGCAAATTACACAAAGCATTGTATGGTCTAAAACAAGCCCCTAGAGCATGGTATGAGAGATTGCATAACTACCTTATTCAGATTGGTTTCTAGAGAACTAATGATAACAGTAGCTTGTATATCAACGAGGGACTAGATAACAAGATTATTTTGGTAGAAATATTTGTGGATGATACTTTGTTTACAGGGAATGATGATCAATGCAAAGAATTTTCAGAGCAAATAAACAAAGAATTTGAAATGTTTATGTTTGGTGAGATTGAGTTCTTTGTTGGTCTTTAGATTCAGTAGAGCAAGAATGGTATCTACATCACTCAGTCTAAGTATATCAAGGAGATACTCAAAATGTTTGGTATGGAAGATTCTAAACTAGTTGGAACCCCCATGTGTACTAGACTAAAGCTTACCAAAGATGATGATTCAAAAGAGTAGATCAAACCTTATATAGATCAATGATTGGAAAATCGCAATATGTAGTTCATACAAGGCCTGATATTGCTCTTGCAGTTGGTATACTGGCAAGATTTTCAGCAAAACCCAAAGGAAACCACATGATGGCAATCAAAAGGATCTTGAGATACTTGAAAGGCACTGAAGGTTATGTATTGTGGTATAAACTTGGAGGAAATTTGGACTTAAAAGTGTTTACCGATGATGATTGGGTAGGAAACATTGATGAAAAAAAGAGTACAAGTGGTGGAGCATTCTTTCTTGGAAAAAGGTTGGTATCTTGGACAAGCAAAAAGAAAAATTTCACATCTCAATCTACAACAAAAGCATAATATGTTGTAGTAGCAGTGAACTATTCTAATATTGTTTGGTTTAAACAATTGTTGGAAGGCATGAATGTTGAGATCAAAGAACTAGTTGTTATGTTTTGTGATAATACAAGTGTAATCAACATATCAAAGAATCTAGTGATGCATTCTAAAACCAAGCACATTGCTAGAAAGTACTAGTTTGTTAGAGAATTGGTGCAAGATAAGGAAATCAGATTGCAATATGTACATACAAAAGAATAGATTGCATACATATTCACCAAGCCATTACCTAAGGATGCATTCTTGTATCTAAGAGGTAAGTTAGGGGTCATTCCCCTATCAGAAGCTCACTAAAATAAAGTTTTAGTGATGCATCAATAGGAACCAAGTTGAATATCTATCATTTGATGCAGCATAGTCAAGGGAACGTTGCATATGAATCAGTACTCAAGGTACATTGATACTCATTTGGTATGTGTTATCTTTGGCATGTGTTGTCAAAGAGGAAGAGTTTACTATCATATCTTTCTTAAAGTTGTTTATGGGAGAGTTTTTTGTTTGAAGAAGAAGCTATGTAATTCCTTCACAAAGGGAGATTACTGCATTAGAGAAGTTTGTGGCATAAAATTTAAGAGGGAGAAATTTTTCTATCAGAGAAAGACTTTTTTTCAAATTTCGTTGTGCTATGACATGTTGTGTTGTCATCAATGCCAAAGAGGGAGATTTTTGGATACAATTGTCTAATTGTGTGTTTTCTTTGATGTTACACAAATGTCATATCAGTTATCAATCAGTATCTACCGAGCTCAGTTCGTCAACAAATAAAATTTCTATGTCTACCGAACATTCCTGGAAATTACTCTGTGTAGACAGTGACTACCGAGCTCACTCGGGAAATGAAGGAAATGTGGCAAAAAGTAGTGTTAACCGAGATCTCATGCTTAATGAAGGAAAGTTAGTGTTAATTGATCCTCTATTGGTTAACACATGAAATCTTTTTAGGAACATTGTTTACCAAGTTGGGCCGGCTAATCAAGGATTTTGTTAATTTGAGGAATAAAGTTTAATTATTTCAAGTATTGATTCTAGCTGATTGAGTTAATGATCATTGGTGATTGTAAGTTGTAAATGATCCAACTAGATAATTTTTAAGATATATATGAAAGTTCAAGTTGAGAATTCAATTTTTTAATGAGCGAGTATGCAAGTGTATTGATTGTTTGAAGAAGGAAAGTGTGAGTGAACTTTGAAGGATGGTTAGATATCCTTGAGGAGAAGCAAAGTTGTATTTAATTAGGAATGATCTAGTGAGGTAGAATAGAGATTTTTAATCAATAATTTAGTTGCATCTTATTCAGGTCATTTCATTGTTACTTTCTTATTATTGTAGTAGTGATTCCAAAATCTCTTAGCAGAGTTGGTTTAACAGCCATTTGTAAATCCTCTGACAAGGTGACACTTCCATTGAATTTTTCTAAAGACCTCTTGCAAGGCCACTTCTAATAGGGTGATGAAATCCTATAACAAGGTCACACCTAGCAGTGTGTTTTGTAACCTTTAACCAGGTTGGCTCCTAATGAAAATTAGTAGCTAATTACTTGGTAGTTTTTCCCATATTGGGTTTCCACTTTAAATCTGGTGTCTCATGTGTTCATTTTTTTTATTTTTATGCATGGATGTTAATCACTATGAATGTTTAAGATCTGTTAAAGTTAACATACACTGCATCTACTAAGTTACAACATTTTCTATATGTTTACTGAGTGACAGTAGTAAATAGTTTTATCAGACATCTAAGGGATTTGTGGATTTTTTTTTGTGGTAACTGATTCACCCCCCACCCCACCTCAGTTACTCCATCTATATTTCCAACAGCTATAAGCATCTATCCATCAAGTTATTGGGCCTCATCTAGGGCCTCTAAGGCCTTCAAAATTGAGCCTAAAGTTTATATATGAAAATTACACACTAAAAATCTGTAATAACTTCACAAATACATATAATCTAGCCATGAAACTCTACTAAAAACTTAAAATGAACCTTCACTTCTGAAGTTAGAACATTATGAGCTTGTATGATGGGTTTACTACATAGCAAGCCTCCATAAACAAAAAAAATGCATTAAGACAACCCTTATTGAAACAATTGGAAGGAAAAAAAATTTTAGAATGCCCCTACATTAGGATTGGTATTCCCTCTACATGATTCTACTTTCTTTTTCATATCCTTTTTGCTTAGGTTAGGTCTAAGATTACTTAGAGAATCATCTAGCATATTCTTCCACTCTAATATGGCTTTGAACCATATTTCCATTATTATCACAAATAATTTTCTTGAAACCTGTGACTCTATTTTGGTTAGTGTTTTTTCGAACACTCTCTAGCTTATAGGTACAACTTTCATAATTTTTTCCTAATTTTTCTTATTGAACTTTGTGAATCTATTTTGCAAAGTATAATAGTTTTTATTAGTTTTAGTGTCTTCAACAATATTTTTGAATGAAAGTTTATTACCTTCTCTAGGTTATTTGAGACATTCAGTATCTGTCTCTTTGTCAAATTCTTCTTCCTCTAACTAGATGGGAGGTTTTCTCTTTCTCTTCTTTGTTGCCTTTCTCTTGTAAGTCTCCACTATTGGAGGCTTGAAAGTAGTAGGATTCTTCTTGCTAGAAGTTTCTTCTTCCTCTTTAGATTCTGGTTTAGGTTAAGAATCATCTTTATTGTCCAGTTAGGGACTTTCTTCACTATCATGGTTTGCATCTCCTCCAACTTGTTGCACAAATTGTCCTATCCTCTCCATCTTCTTTTTCTTCATCTCCTTTGAGATTTATTCTAGCTATACCTATAGCTCTATTCTTTTTTCTTTTGTTGTTCCAAACCTCCATTGATATTTATCAATGGAAATTTCTAGTAATTAGTCAATATGCTTATAGTTGAATCTTCTTCAACCTCATATGGAAACTTGATCAACCAATGAGTGCATAGTTCGACCACTTGTATAATGCAGTTATCTATGTTGGATAAAAAGAAAAAATCTTTTGTAATCATTGGTCAATTTTTTAGGATTCCTCCTTTGCATTTTTGTCTGAAATTGCTTGAAATACCTATCAATCTTGTCAAGGGCACCACTTCCCTCCCTATGATACATATTCATTATTTAAGCTATAATGAAACTCTTTGACTTCCACTAGAACTTCTTATATTTAGAGCATTCTTCCTTGAAATAAAAGAATATACTGACTATTATTTCGTTAAACTTGAATATATGTGCACTACTATCCTTTTTTATTTCCTTCAAATTCTTCATTAGTTGTCCATGTAGCTACCCACTTACATTAAGATAGATTTTCTCTATTATGATTTTCTATGCTCCACAACCCACTCCACTAGACACACTATTTATTCTGCCTAACAAATAAAGCTTGTGTGAAATCACCCTTGCTGCAAATATTATTTTTTAATTGAAAATATCTTTCAATGAGCACATTCTTCCATTGTGATGGAATCCAATTAACTTTGTCTCTACTATTACCTTGTGCTTATGAGTAGTTATCGTTTTCCTAGTTTTGTTGAACCTTGTAACTCTCTTGATCACTTCCTTCATGATTTTGTAGGAAGTGTCCAACTACATGTACTCACCATGCACTCTATTGAGAATGAATCTCACCCATTCTTTCCTAAAGAAATTAAGGATATCCACTACATAGGTTAGGGTTGTTTCCTTTAGATATTCAAAACCCAAATTTTATTGATCATTATCATAGAATTATTCATACATCATTCTGATCTCTATATCACCCAAATTCATGATCTTCACCTTGAGATAGTCAATAATGTCTTTGATCAATAATAAATGAGAGTGAGGATAGTGCTCATTTCATACCCTTCTCACTGACACTTTGAAAGATGGGTTAGTAGAGAGTTGGCTCTCTTTCCTATTCATCATCCAATTTGATATCAAATATACTATTGTATTGTTTTGTAGTAAGATTTATCTTTGAATTCATCTTTTATAAGACAATCTATTATAGTAAAATAATTCTAGGAATGCAAATTTTCTAGTAGATTCTCATTCAAACTTGCATAAACAACACTCTTTTGTATCTAGGGTTTTGCAAACAAAAGCTCTTTTAATCTCAAAATTGTAAAAGTGATATTTGTTGAATAATGTATCTATTTATAGATCTAACTAAAGAGTAACATTGAGGACCTAATAGTAACCTCATCTCTTACCTACCTCTACCTTTGTGTAGTCAATGTCTTTTGACGTTTCATCCAACAGCTATATTTTGGTGATAATCTATATTTACTTTTCAAGCACAACATGTTCTCTATGCACTATGTCACTTGTCATGACTTACTATCTTGAATATAGGGACTTTTGTGAGGATAAATTTTAAAGCATAACCCATATTAAAATTTACTATCTTAAATTGATTGGGAAATCTCACCACTTTCTGGTAAGGTTACCACATGTCCAATCTTTTCCCTAGTATTATCTTCTAATGATTTATCTACAATTTTTAATAGGATGTACTATGACCATTATTACCACACATGAAGCATACATCACTCTCACTCTTGGGAGAGGACTAATACAATCAAGATTTTGATCTATAGTCTTTGGTACTATGACCATACCTATTATAGTGATAACAATTTCCTTCTACACTTGCTTCATTTGCAAGATCTGTGCACTCATGTGCATTATGTCACATATATTACAATAGACTCTATGGGAATCTTGAATATCGATTGTGGAATTCTTATGTCAAATTTTTTTTAATCTTGTTTCCTATTTTACTATGATAAAAACAAGTCGGTTTTTTTGGTGACATAGCTTTCTTCACTAACATTTTTTTCTTCATGGGCTTGAGTCTTTTTCTCTTAAATACTCTCCTTTCTTTAGTTATGTTGAATCCTTTGAATCCTAAACTAGTTGTGTTAGTGGTCTTGTTTTGAGTCTTTAGCTTCTCTACTCACTTCTTGGTGTTTTCATTAGACTTTCTCACCCTTTTATGTTATTATTTGGTGTTCTTGAGTTCATCTGTCAATTGAAAAATGTGTTCATCCAACTACTTGGCTTCTTTATTTAGGATTTCTACTTCTTTATTTAGGATTTCTAGATGTTTTTTTTTATCATAATAATGCTCTTGTAAGACACTATATTATTGTGTGATGTATTGGTTCTCTACTTTCATGAGGGCTATCTCATCATCTTTTTCATTTAGAAATTCCTCAACTCATTTTTTTCCCTCCTAAGCAAGTTTGAGTTCCTCATAGGCTTGGTCTCGAACTAGGATGGCATTTACTTTCTCATCTTGTGCTTCGCTTAATCTTACTACTACACACCCTTATTTACTTTTCATTTCCTTGACTCTTTTGGTTAGATTTTCATTCTTAATCACGAGTTCTGAGATTTGTTCTCTTGATTCTTCAAAATCTCTTTTCTCTTCAATTTTTTCTATTAGATCTTGGCTTTCTTCCAATTTCTTCATCAACTTATTTCTTTTAGCCAAAGATCTTCTCAACTTGTATTTAAGGTCTTCAATAGTGTCAAGCACTACAACAAGTTGTTCCCAAACTTTACTAGTTAATGTAGCTAGTTTAAAAATACATATCTTGTCACTAGAACCTTTACTATGAAATAAGTGATAAAATCTATGCAATAAAACAATACAAATTTACACAAATATGCATACATCAATGACACATATATTTTACATGGAAACCCCTAGTGCGAGGGTTAAACCCATGATGAGGGTAATATACCCACTAACCTTTCCTTGCAAGTAAAAGGGTACCTTATTAAAGGCTTATGTCTATTCCTTATGAGAATGCATCTTGTTAGGAACATATAGAATATGTTACGATTACAACAACCTATAAAGGATACCTTGGTAGAGGATTTTGATCTCTTTATGAGATATGCCTTGTTAAAGGATTTCAAATACTCATTAGGAGGATTCCCTATCAAAGGTTGACAATAGTTACAATGGTAAGAATGAAAACTAAAGAATAGATGTAAACATTTAGTAATATTGACTAGTAGATCTTCTATGTAAACTCTTCAAAGATACTATGATATCCTTCCTCTAATCTGGCTTGGTGAACCTTCTCTATTCACTTCTTCCTTTTCATGCTTGTGCATCAATCTATATATTTTTACTCTATGTTCATAATTATTCTAGTTTGTCTTCAAATATCTATACTCAATATAGTGACAAGAAGAATAAAAAAAAAATGAAAACTTCAAATATATAGTCTGAGTGAACTTAAATCAATCTTATTATTCATAGATGGAAAGCCTAGAATTTTTCTGCTCAAACTATGAATTTGAAATTTGAATCACATAGTGAGAATAGTCACAAAATTCCCATAACTACCTATCCATAGGAACCTATACATATATGATAACATGTGTTGTCAATATGGTCAAATAGATGTTTTGAGTGTTGTCATTTATGGTAACATATATTCAACATTTCATTTATGCATGTAGAGATAGAAAATTGTGTAAGTGTGAGACAGTTTGCAGCAACACAGAGAGATGATGTGGTGTGTATGGACAGCTCATTAAGAGTTAACTTATGCACAATTTAGGAAATTTCTATGACAATGTCATGATGATGTATACTAGTGCATAGGTGTGTACAGATAGTACGATGTGAGATATGATTGAAATACTAGTATAGGTATTAAACAGTGCAAAATAAAGCATACTAGTAATCAAAGTTGTATGACTTAAGGAATTATTTTGCTAACACGATAATTACTAAGCAATGATGAGATGACTATGTGGATATTATTCCATAAGCCATTTTATATTATGCAAAGCATGTAAAAGCATGAAATTTGACTAAGCAGTGAATTATAAAGGTGTGAGATATAATTAAAGATCTTATCTTGTGAAGATAAGTATGCAACATATATATGATCTATCTGATATTTTTTATTGATGTGAAGTTGGTGAGATGATATGTGAACTACATCTAATGAATGGTTAGAGTAAATGCAAAATAAAATAGACAAAAAGTATCATATGTATATCTATTCTTGTGAAGAACTAAATTTCATAATTGCATGTTAGGATAGTGGGCTCTTCTTCCATACTTTGTATTTAATCTACCAACTCCTAATAGGTCTGAGGCTTCTAACAAGGCCTAGTACTCTAACAAGGACTCAAGACTATATATGAATTTCATAGACAAATAATGGTGTTATGAGTTCTCTATGTGTATGGTTATATTTAGTGTTCAACATTGTTGGTTTACTTTCATATGCAAGTTATAAAGTAATTAACAATATTCAATTGTAGGCAAAAGATTGTAGAATAATGATTCAACCCCCTATATGCGCCCCGCCCCCGCCCCCCCCCCCCAAAAGTATTATCTATTTCTAACAAATGGTATCAAAGCCCATACTCTAAAGAAGTTAAACAAATTGAGTAAGATCCCTATTGATATAGAATAGTTGAAGAAAAACCTTGAAGAATCTCTTGAGCAGATTAACCTTCTTATTGAAGAAAGAGATAACCTAAAAGATAGATATGAAAATGAAAAAGTTTTCATTGGTAAAATGAAAGACAAGATTGGTGCTCTGAAATATGGTAAGGAATCAATTGCATAGACTAGTGACAATGATGGAGTATAAAATCTACAAAAATAAAATGAGATTTTGAAACATGAACTGAAAACTGTTGAGCTTAAGTTGAGTCTTAAGAAAAATGGTGGAAAGAATGAACCTAAACTAAAAATTGAGAATGCAAACCTTAGATCCTAGTTAAGTCAAGTTACATCTAAACTAGATACTATCAAGGTTAAGAATGAAAAATTAGAAAAATACAATATCATTGTGAAAGGAGAATCGACACAAGATAAGCAATAGTTAGAGAGACTTTATTCTAGTAGTGAGAAGATAGATGAACATATATTTTAGCAAAGACTTGATTATGACAAGACAACACTTGGATATCTTATTAGAGAGAAATTAGCCAAGAAATTTGAAATAAGAAGAGAATCATATCCACTTATTGAATCCCCTAAGGAATTTGATCCGATTGAGGTAGAATCAAGCACATCTACTAAAGTATCAAAGGAAGTTGAATTAATTGATTTGTCACTGAAACATGAGGAACCTAAGAAAATAGAGCAAGTTGATAAACCTAAGGAAGATGAACCACTCAAGGAATTAAGACATGAGTTTAGAGGTAGATGCTTCATATGTAATGAAGTTGTACATATGAAAAGATATTGCATAGATAAGTCTTGTAAATGTATTACTAATTTCTATTATTATAATTATCATGGTTGTGGACATAAAGCAGTAGAGTGTAAGAAACCTATGTTTGATGGTAATAATGAAAATAGTAAAATGTTTAGGAACCCTAACCCTATAGGTAATGAAAGTGGTAGATCTCAGAGTAGATCCAATGATGGAGATAAATCTAATGGAGAAAAGAACCAGTTTGTGTGTTACAAGTGTAACAATCCTAAACACATTATAAGGAATTGTAAAGCACCTGAGAATCAAAATGGTATCAATCAAAGGAGAAATGCACCTATATGTTAGCTATGAAATAACTTTAGACACACATCAAGATATTTTAGAATGGACAAAAGAAAATTTAACAAGAATCTTAACTATAGAAGGAACAACAACATAAATGACAGAATGAATGATAATAGTAGTGATAAAAGTAAGAAGAAAGTAGTTGATGAATTCAAAAGAAGCATTTTTCATAGTCAAGGATCTAGGAAGATATTATATAGTTTTGGAGGAAGATTATTTTGATGCAACCGATGAGAAATTGGACTCATAGATTATTTGTGACTCATCCTACTAGAATTAAGATACTCTAGCTAAGGCAAAGAATCAATTGGTAAGAACTGATGTTAGAGAGAGAGAGAGAGAGAGAGAGAGAGAGAGAGAGAGAGAGAGAGAGAGAGAGAGAGAGAGAGAGAGAGAGAGAGAGAGAGAGAGAGAGAGAGTTAGAAGTTTCTTCGTTAACAGAAGGTAAAGGACATAGAGAGAAAGCTATGGTCAAGTGCAAAAATCTAGATATGAACTCAGTCAAAAGGAATTTCAAAAACAAGCTTACTAGTAAATAGAGATAGTATTTGAATTTGTGGTAGATACACATTTAATGTGTAGTCTATTTTGAAATGATTCAAGATTGTGTGTACTATTTTTTCATGTGAAGTGTCTTTGAGTGAGTTGAAGAGGGATTTGACAGCAAGTTGATGTGTGAAGAGAAGTTTATGAAGCACAAATTTGTAGAAGCCCTAAAACACAATTTTAAGGTCTTTTACGATGTTTGAATCTAGGTTTTAAGTTCTTACACTTACAATTCAATGGCTAGTCAGACCATCTATGATGTGAGTGATATACCATGGTATGTGTTCAAGAAACATCCATTTATTCCACTTTTGGATGCCTCATTGGGTGCATTTTTGCAAGTTTTGGAAAATGTGCTTTATGTTGAGGATATTAGAAGTTATATCCACTATAAGATTGAGAGAATAGGAAATGAAGATATGCACAAAGATTGTAGAATTATGTGTTGTAGGCACCCTAAAATGATCACCTAGACTATGGACCCCCATTATTCAATTTATCAAATTTCCTAAATCAATGGTTTGCAATATTTTATTAAATCAATTCAAATCAATTTCATTGATCAAATTGTAATTAATTCAATTATTTCAACATATTCTAACATTTGATCATTTTATCCTAAATCTTATTTAATTAAAAAAAACCTATTTTTTAATTAAATAATTAATATGCATTTAATTAATTAAGAGGAAAACCCCTCTTTTAATTTAATTAAATATTTCCTATTTAATTAAAAGAACTTGCTTCCTTTTAATTAAAGAAAATCCCACTTGAGAAAAGGAAATAACTTAAAAATAAAAATAAATAATTTTTTTTTCCTCTATGCTTAAATTCACATATCTCTAAATGGGATTCCTCTTTTTCCTCTTTCCACTTTCTTCTTAGACACTCCTTTTTCCTCATTGGTGGAATTTTTTCTCACATGGATCAAACTCTATTATCCCATATTGGTTGTGAGAAACCTCCCACCTCCACACTTTCCTTTATAAGGAGCCCTCTCCTTCTCATTTTCATATAGAGAAATATAGAAAAATATATAGAGAGAGACATAGAGAAATATATAGAGAGAGACAGAGAAAATAGTTCATTGCTATAGCATTCTTATGCTACAGGTTTATAGAGTGATTTTTGAGAAGGACTTTGAACCTTAGGGTTTGGACATTAGAGCTTCATTGCAACTTCTCTCCTCTTGTCTTTTTTAATTAAATAATTAATATACATTTAATTAATTAAGAGAATATTTGCTTTCATATTATCCTATAGTCATATTTGCTTTCATAGATTAATATTACATTGTTATTTCCTTTCATAGATTAGATTTTCTTTCTTGCATTGCTTTGCATTGTTATCATTTAGATTAGCTTACATCTTCATTTGGATTCATATTTTGATCTTTGAATCTATTTTTATGGTGTACTTGCATGGGAATAAACTAGGTCAAACTGAGGGCCTCCATTACAAACTCTTGCACTCCATGAATAGAGAGCTATGAGTCAAGATTTGAGATCCCATTCTTGAGAAATCTTGGATATAATGACTCATAGAAGTGTGTTAACATTTTAGCACACATTTTTGGTGCCCACTATAGGGTAAACCACCTTTACTTGCTGATTTTAGATTTTTTTGGAGCTAACCCTCTTATGCGGATTTGTATGGAGACAAAAAAAAAACCTAGATCTTAAAGGTTTAATCATATCTCCCAAACAAAAAGGTTTTTTGGTTTGAATTTTATTTTGCAAGTTAATGACATGTTTGAGAAGCTTCAATGAAATTTTTAGATTTTTCTAAGATATTTGCAATTTTTTCATGATTTTTCATGAAAAATCTTTTGAGGAGGCAAATAAGAATTTTTTTTGGAAAAGTATACATTTTTGGAAAGATCTTTGAATTATAAATAGAGTTGGTTCTTTTTATTTTGATTTTAGAGATCATATTAAGGCTCAATAATTTGATTTGCAAAAACTAGTTTGTTTTGACAAAATGGCTCCCTAGGGTACAAATGAAAATATCTTTTCAAAATTCTAACATTTTTAGAAAGCACTCTAATTTTTGATAGGGGTCTCTTTTCTAAATTTAGGATTTTGGAACTGAATTTATATCGTATAGGTCCAATCTTGTTGACTAGGTCAAAAATCAATATTAAAAAATGAGCATTTAATGAATAGCTTGCATTTAATTTTTGCATTAATAAATGCATGATGTGAGCTTTCAGTTGGGTTATTTGCTAGTTATTATCACTCTTAAAAACTATATTTTTAGATCTAACCGTAGTTTTGTATAAGTTAGATATATATTGCATATCTTGTGTTTGTTTGTTTGTTTTGTTTGTTGCTTTGTTCATTACAAGAGAATGTTCAAGTGTAAATGAAAGTTACAATTGAGAAAAGATGCATTGCAAGGATTACCAGATGTTTTGTTAGATCTCTATAACATTTGGATTTGGAAATGAAATGAATCTTCTCATGTGTTTGGCTTGAGTTCTTTTACATGCTTTCATAGATTCACACTTCATTTGGTACTCTACAACTAGATCTTAATTTACTTCCATGCATATGTGTTTCATATAGTAATTAGGCCCTATGAAAACTATTTGTGGAGTTCTTGAGGGAATGTGATTCATTCACTTGTCTTATATGTGAAGCTCTTCTTGATGATAGATCTCCTTGTAGGTAGGGAAGGATATTTGTTATTATCTCACTATTCCACTTGGGTTGGTCCTCAACATCCATTAGTACTTTCTCTTTTGAGATTGGTGGTGTTTGTTGTTGGCTTTTCCAAAAATTTGGTGGTGTCAAAGAATCTTGTTTTCTATGTTTGGGTAAGGTGAAGAGGCTAGAGGAGTATGCTTTGTTCCCTTTTAGGCACATCAAAAACTTGGAACCCTTGAATCCAAACCAAGTCCCCATGTGGTACAACTTTGTGAGTCTTCCTTGATTAGTGAGGGTTAACTATAGTGGACATTCCCTTATTAGGTCAACCCTGTGGATGGAACCTCAAGTAGTAATAGCCATTTTTGATGTGGTAGCAGCAACTACTATATAAATGTCCTTGTGGAGAAATCTTCACAGGGGTAGTCTTTTGTTGGGTTGTTAAATCTCCTTAGTATCTTTGATTGATTAAATTCTTAGAATATGTCAAAACCTTGGTGCACCAAGATTGGATTTCACCCACTCTAGATTGAAAAATTTGTAGAGTTGAACATTACTAAGAATGATAGTGTTGCCAAATTTACTTTTCAAGATTATGTGCATGATTGGAAAAAAATTTGAGAATATACATAGTGGTGGTACTAGGGATTAGACTAATACTATGATACTATTCTTGTTCATGTGCAAGGTTGCTTTGTCCCTTGCTCATTGTTTGAAGATCTTTTCTTGAAATCCCTAATTGTTGTCTTGCATGCATGGTTCATGATTCAAAATTTATCACACCTAGTTGGATATTAAAAAAAATAAAATTTGAGTTCCTATTTCAAGACTTTATGATCAAACTGCTTGGCTATCTTGTTATTTCTAGTCTCCCTAGGTTGATATAGTTCAAATTAGGCTACTTAACCCATTGTTAGAAGCTTTTTTACACCTTGGGTCATTGTGCTTTGACCCCTTGAATTAGTGATCTTTAATTTCACAAGTGACCTTGTTTGGAGTCGGTGAGTTAGAGACCATCCTTGTTGAGAAAGATATAACTTTTGATTCTTTGGTATTATGCTTGGAGAGTCTTAGTAATCTCTTGTCCATCCACTTCCATAAAAAAAAAAATTATTATTATTTATAATGTGATTAAATCATCCTCCTGGTCCATACGTGCTATGGTATTCACCCAAAGTTGTGGGCACCTCTGTGGAAGTGTTGGTTTATGCCTATTGCAAAATTCTATCTTATCGCATATGTTTTGGACAAGTGAGTGCTTCTACTATCCTAGTTTGGTACCGACATTTCTTAGATTTATCCTATCACACAGTACCTTTTCTTTCATGCCATTTACAACAAGATATCAAGTAGATCAAGGAAAGCAACCTCAAGTCATCTTTAAACAATTTCCTTTAGTTCAAACTCATCAAAGATGTAAGGGAAAAGTACCTATGTTTGTTTAATGCCACTTAAAATGCCTTAAGTCAAAAATGTCTAGCGATTTGGCACTCTTCCTTGTTATGCTCATTCCCATCTCCAATCTTGATGTTATTAATGATTGTTACAAAGCCATGATGAGCTCAAGATAGACTACTTTTCCCTTTCACCACCTTGGACATGGTTAGTGAGCAAAGTGGAGCAATGATGTGATTCTTGAAACTTTGCAACGTCATGACTTAAAAGTTACAATAGATCATGAAATTCAAAGATAAAACAGTGGCTTAAAACTTAGGGATATAAAAATATAATGAGTTTTTTCACATATCTCCCTTATAAAGTGCAAATAAATTTCAAATGTACTCAAACGACATACAAGACAAATATTTCACCTAGGGATTTTTCATAGTTCTTCCTAATTTTCACAGATCTTAACAAGACTACAAGCAAGTGAAAAATTAGGCCAAAAGGCTAAAAACTACATTGGGGCAATGCTATAGGAAGAAAGAAGAAGAAATCATGCAAAAAAAAAATCCTACTAGAGCTATGGAATCATGAGTCAAATATGACAAGAAGAAGAAGAATGCAATGTTAAATCTGACATAACAGGCATGCATCTTATATTTTATTTTTTATCAAGCATAACAAATGGGTGCACATATAGGCCATGGGCATCATAATATGCAAGTGGATTCATGGCACAGATCTAACAAGTTTAGCATGCAACATGGTGAAGAAACTACAGACAGATGTGCATCTAATGAAATCAAATCAGACTACCATAAATCTATGACATAGATTGAAACTAAGCAACATGAAGGCTGCCCCTTTTAGGAAGGAAAATCCTCATAAACAGATGCATAGAGTTCAAAATACAAGTAAAAACTATACATTGAAGTATGGAAATAATATATGTAGCCACAACATGTGATCTAGATTTAGGGGCATAGCCCATACATAAAAAAGTATTTGCATATGCATATTCAGAGATAAAACAAGCTACATATGTAATCAAGATATGTATTCAACATGAGGATAGAAGCACCAAATTCAACATGATGCCCTACCTATTAATGAACATCAATCAATAAATATTCAAACCCTTATTAAATACATTCAAAGGAGGAAACATAAATAATCAGATGCATCTTTCCTGAAGCATGCAATAGACTTGTAGTTGTGGCCTTATTAGAGCGAATTAGATAAAGAAATGAAGAAGTGCATAAGGCCCAAGTTGTATGTCAAAATCCTAATATAATGTAGAGTCATTCCAATTAAAAACAAAAAAAAAAAAATTAGAGGAACATCATATGACTTCTAGCCTCTATAGTAATCAAATTAAAAAAGAGACAGGAAAAATATGTTATTCCTGTAGAAAAAATAAATATAGAATGAAAAATGTAGTTCTTTCATTAGCAACATGAAAAACCATACTTCTTGTAGCATGCAGTAAGAAAAAATATTCATTCAATTCTAGCCTCCATAGAAATGCTACATGGGCATAAGGAATGGGCGCATAAATGAAATCATCATACAGAAGAAAATGTAGGTCGAAGCCTTAGTGAAAAATCATAAAAAAATACTCAAATATAGAAATAAAATCATAGAAAGCCTACCTTATGCATAAATATGTTGTTCCCAAATGGATGCTACAGGAAACAAAATCCAAGTTGTTCCACAATGGAAACTTTAACTCTTTCTCCCAATTCAAGTGTGAGTGTAGGCTGAATTATTTTATTTTTACTAATTTTTTCCCTTGGATGAGATTTTTCATATGACTTTAAGCATTTCATTTTATATTTGGGTGAAATATTTTAAAATATTAAAAGAGAAAGTATTTTAAATATGAAAGAGAGGAAATATTTTTATTTCCAAAATGCTTATTGGGTGAGAATTTATAGGCGCATTTCACTTGAGAAAAATTGTAATTGTTAGTGTATAAGGGGGATTTTGATTCTGCATTTTGCATCAATTATAAATATTTAAATGAATTTTGTCATTATAAATTCATTTCATTCAAATATAATTTTAAATGAAAAGATGGTTTAAGTGATTTGATTTAATTATGCCAAATTCATGGGTAGGAGGATTTTCAAAAAAGGGGAAGTTGCATACGCCTAGTAGAAAATTTTTGGGGAAATGTTAGAATTCAGATTTAACACGATTTGTGAGGATGACAGAATTTAGTTTTTAGACGATTTGATAGAAAGCATGGATTGGTTTCCAATTTAGAGGATAATGTAGATTGAGGGTTTTGAACCTATTTATACCCATTCCTAGGCATTATTCTAGTTAGTTGTAGCTTTATGAATCCTTGGATTAAAATTTAAGTGTTTGTGAGGCATATATGAGAAAATTTCATGTGTTAAGTGTAATATGTTTTTAATCCAGGTTTAAAAATTGTGAACAAGTTTTTCTTATTGTTAACCCCACACCTTCTTACATTTTATGCAACTTAGGTAAGTAGGGTCTTTATGTGATTGAGTTGTGATAATCATTTCAAGTTATGGATTGTTTATTCAAAGTTGCATCATGCTCACAATTTTGGTAAGCCGCCTTCATTTGAAAGTTTAATTTATGCTATTTTTCTTTTTTGTCTTTCCCTTTTCCTACCAAATTTAAGTTCAGTTTCAATAGGTGATTCAAGGGAAGCCAATCATTTGTATAGGAGTGTGATCCTCTTTATGACCTACCCACATGGAAAGAATTATCCCATGTTTCACTAGATTGTTGGAAGTTTTCTTCTCACCATAAGGGTGCAATCTAAGTGAAAATACTTCTTTCCTAAAACTTATGGAATCTTTTCATTAAGTCCTCATCTTAGATTTTTTAACAAACTCAATTCATGTATTACATATGCCATCTCATAAATCCTTATCTTTTACATGTTTCATCTTAGATTTTTTAACAAACTCAATTCATGTATTACATATGCCATCTCATAAATCCTTATCTTTTACATGTTTTGACCAATTCATAAATTCAGTTGTGTTAGCCTCACATCTCAATTCTTTCACAAACTATTAATTTGTTGACACTCGGTCATCACTATGTTCTTCAGCTCAGTCATCACTAATTAGCTTGGCCTCTATTGATTTTTCTCTCTCATCTTACACTTGGTTGTTCAACCTTCACTACGCCATTTTCCCTTTCTTGCTCAACCATTACTAACACTTAGCTAATACTATTGCTTGGCTATAACTTAATTTCCTTAATATTATTCTTCTACTTCATTGCTGACCTAGTTGATTATGCTTAATGTTTCACTTAGCTTCTTACCTTCTATTAATCTCTCATCTACACTTCAATTCATCTTTTTGCTTTACTTAATACAATTATCAAACACTACATTATCTTTTCAAATACTAATTGATCAAGTGCCAATTGTAATTTCATCATACTTACTCTTCTTCACTCAAAATTTTTACTAATTTATCTTATTATCACTAATAAAAAATCCTCCTCATCAATGAATTGATATGACACTCTACACTATTATTAAATATCTTACTATTGAGGTGTGTCATCAATGACAACATAACAATTTTTCCAATCGTAGTTTTCAACAATCTCCCTATTTCACATTGATTGCAACACCTTTAGTTACCATGAAATGGAAAAAATATTCACTTTCTTTTCACTATCAACTCCCTCTATGTTCTGTATCAGATCTTCATTAATATCCTAAGTTTCATTTTGATTCTCATCCATGCTATCTCTGATAAACTTGATATGCTTCTTTATAGTTCTCCCTCTATGATATCGATTAAGATCCTTCATTGTAATACCAATTGTATTGGCTCCCTCTCTGACATATCTCCATTATGGTGCACATATCTCCCTCACACATCCTCATATATTGGATGGTATGCAACATTCATATTCTCCCTATTTGAAAAAAATGCCAAAGACATCATCCATTGTACATATCATGTACACATTTCCTTCTTTATCTTTTATATTGAATGATGTTTGAAATATCTCTCCCTCTTTGATCTTTTTTCTTGATCTTATTACCATCTACCAACTTGCAACTTCATCAACTCATACTTCTATCCTTCCCTTCATAGCTTTAAGAAAATCCTAAATTGTGATCTCTTGGATCAATCTATAATATATTTTGTTCATAATAATTGTGGGTCCTAGTTACTAACTATTTAAGGTGTGTATGTCTACCTTTTATCTTGCCCCTTTAATTTATGTCAATCGCTTTACTAGTTCAATTACCTTAAGGGTTTGTTTCTTCTTGATGACCCTTCACCTACTTGGGATTACTCCATGTGGCAAGTATTTGATTATAAAACTATGTTTGCAAACTATTCGCACTCTTTTAATTTAGATTTGGACATTATATCTCATCAAAATATTTCATATTCTCACATCGATAGGCATATGTATTGATCATTTTAAAGGTGTTTCTATATTATCTCATGTCTCGGTCACTTATGCCTATCCTTAAATGAATTGGCTATATAACCAACAGAATGGCTATGTATGGTAATTAACAAATCATTTTATATTATAATCCAATGAAATTATCAGTTTTAATTTCACATTAAATAATGAATAAATATCAATATATAGATATTTTTTCTACTGCATAGATGCTTCCATCCTTAAACACCTATATTAAATAGATGATGTGCTTCTTATCAAATTTATTGGTAAAATGATCTAGTCTGACATTAAGTCTTCACCTAGACCATGCATGTACTTAAGTAGATTCTATAGAGATATCAAACTATGTAGATATTAATTGATGAGTGTGTATGTCTATTCCATTGTCTCACGATGACCTTGATTCCTATCACTGATATAGTTATTCACCAATCATGCCCTTATTCTAACTTCATTTCTAATATTTCTAACTAGACCTACTATTATATTGATGCTTTCTTGTAGATTGCTAATTAGAATTGACTTTTATTTCTATTTGATCGAGACTCTTAATATGTAATATAAATAAGTCCTTAGATAAAAATGTTAGATACTTCCTTTAGTTATCACTGACTTGGAGATTTTTAATTCACTAAGTAATCAAATTAATGTTGTCTCCTTATTATTTCCTCCATGGTTCACTAATGCATTTTCAGCTTTCTCTAATACCATGTTAGATTTCTAGGATTGTTTCTACAAATGTAGAATCATAGTCATTGTTATTGATGATTTTCAAATGTGGATTTGGACCACACATAAATATGAGAGGAGACATGTCACATGTCTTATGAAGACACATGTCTCTATGGTGTAACCATCATTTTGATAATATAATGTGTGTGTGTGTGTGTGTGTGTGTGTGTGTGTGTGTGTGTGTGTGTGTGTGTGTATTATATACAATAATATATATCATTAACATGGATAAGTATATACATGAAATGATGACTACCAATAAAAATAATTTATATCAAATTGAATCAATCTGATTGAAGCTACAATGTTAACATGGTTAAGATTTAATAAGGTTGATAATTATGATAATAGTTGGAATCATTAGTGTTAGTGTTTGAAAATGCTAGAGGTTTCCAATTACCTCGATGAGAAAAAGACACATCTAGGGGCAAATAACTCCCATTTTCAACATGTCATTTCAGACACCGGACCAACTATAAGGCTTGACCCTTCTTCACATTAGGCTCTGCAAAACCTAGCAGGTAAACCTCTTAAGATCTAATTATGTGACCAGTGCAATGAGCATAATCAGGATCTAGAACAATGTATGAAACCCTTAAATCTTCTATACTTAGCCGAGAAATCACTAGCATGGAATAGCTAATAACATGACTCATGAAACTGGTAAGCTAAGTGTGGGTTAAACTTTCAATAACTTTCAACATAAAAGGGAAAATTGATTTAGTATGTTGATAACAGCAAGACCCAGGTATAAATAACAAAACCTAATGACCCTATCTCTGATCAGTGCCTTATCTATTGGGCATTTAAATGAATCATAACCATAGATCTTCTGGAAATCTATGACATAATTCCTACATCAAGATCCCTGATCTATCTTTCACCTTGTGAATAGACATATGCTTTAGATTTGAATCTCATACTCAAATTATCCCATCAAGAAATCTGCAAACCCTATGATAAACTCCAAGAAATTGCATGGCTCTTTGTTCCACCAACAAGACATTTTAACCACATGCATTCCAAAATGAAATGCAACCTAATTTATGCTCTTGGTTCACAAATTAGAAAAGATTACATATCCATGAGCAGGAGACAAGATTCAAACTAAACTTAAAACCCTTTTGCTATACTTTATTCATTCTCCTTGAAAATGAATACAATGAAAGATGTGTAGAAACAATTCAATAATCACCTAACAAATCAAAACTATGTGCAAAAACTCAAATTGTTATTCAATACAAGAGAGAAATGTTGGGTGTGTGGCTTTCATAGCTTGAGCAGAGCTCCTAGAACTAGAAAATGAAACCCAACCAACAACCTTTTTCAGAGAAAAAGAAAGAATATATATAAAGAGGGAAATTTCCGAATTGAATTTGCAATTGGCATGTGTCCCTTCAGAATTCCCCTTCAAGGAGCTCAAAAGAATCTCTCTACCTTCTATCTTCAACTACCAGAATCAAATCCTTCTATTTTGGCTCTTAAAGGCATAAAGAATCTTAGAAATTTGGTAGAATAGATAACTAATTTCTGATGTTGAAACTGAACTCAAAGTAAAAAGTGAAAAATCAGTTATATGACCTCAAAAGGCAAAATAAACTTTTCAAAATAGTTTTCCTCCATACTCAAGATTCAACAAGCTCTCAAATATGCCTTCTAACCAATTTTGATATTCCATCATGAAAAAAGCCCAATCTACTAAGAATGCCCTAGATTTTACAAATTTGCTTATAGCACAAACTAGTGAATACCTGTGCACAATCTAACCTCATATTCGGAAAGTTTATCTCGTTCCAATTTCGGTGGTATATTGGAGTACCTATTTTGGATAAAAATAGCTCCTGTTATGGCCTTCTAAAGATCAGACCTTTGTTCACAGGTTTGCAATTCAAAGACTAAAATTGAAAATTTTTAAATACTCTATAGTTGGAACTATAGAATATTCAATCATTGAAATCAAAATTTTCAAGTTTATGAGTAAACGTACATAGAGATATCTTTTTTATTTTAAAACTCCTATTCTACCCTTCAATAAATCAGGCAACGCCACTTGTCAAATCTTTGATTGGCTTTGACCATCCAATCGGTGCCACATGTCACTTTGTAATTGGCCATTGGCACTCGAGCGGGACCCACCTTATATTCTATTGGATTCTTCAAATTTTTGATGAGTCACCATGTTGCTTGCCAAAATTTCTCAACATTTTCGATGGCGACATGGTGACCACTTGATTTTGGCAACTTTTTCGGCCAACTCCTCCAACACCACATCATCGCCACTTCACTATGCCATGTCAGCAGTTGCCAAGTTGCCATATTAATTTCCCTGCATCTTCCATTTGGTGACTTGATGATGACCGTCAGATCGTCCACGTGTCCACATCTAAACACACCTTGATTTTTGGCGCCATGTCAGCTTGCTTGTTCATTCGTTCAAAATTTAGCTTAGTTTGTGTGCCAGCTAGATGTCCAAGTCAGGCCCCACACTCAAACCCTACCTTTCCAAAAGGCTATTTTCTTTGGACTTTAGTCATTGTGTAAAGAAAAGAATTTAAACAATAAAACATTCCCCCCAACAAGCAATGTGTGATATGGCAATTTCAATGCTTTCTCTCACTTTTGTGTGGACTTCCTTTGAATCCGTTGCCATTTCACTTTGACATTACATGTTGCTCCTTTTCTTAGGTGAGTTCCTCTTCAGCGTGGAGTTTCTATCGTAGAATGAGATGGCTTCTTCTTTTAAAATCATGAACTTTTAATCTTAGCCAACTCACTTGCCTTTTTTAACTGGTGCTAACTTCTTTTTTGTGTGGGTCTATGGCATGGGTTGTTTATTTGATGTGCCTGCCTGCTCATAGCACTCTATGCACTGAAAAGGATGGCTTTCCTAAAGATGTGGCTACTAGTTTTCTTGCATGGAATTTTTTATTCAACTACCCTACTTCCTCAATAACTGTGTAGGCTGCTCTTCATGGGCAGATTCAAACTACATTTAACTATTGGCTACATCTTTTCTTGCATAGGCATCTCTATTTTTGAAGGTGTGATTGTTCTTTGCAATCAAAGGCTACCTTTATTATTTTCCATGATCGTTCTAGCTTCTTTAAAATGGCTCCTTCTCTTATCCTGGCATGAGGTCTTCTTTATAATTGCCTGGGGTCTCTATTCTTTGACTTGAGTTTTTTCTATACGTGGAAGCCCTTTTTTAACATGCTTTGTCCTATCATGTGGGCAGCTCTCTTAGCTGGTTGTGTGCTCTATTTTGTTCTCCTTCTTAATACGTTGACTACTCCCTTTGAAGCAATGGCTTTGTTCCTACTTTTTATGCTACAAGTTCCTCTTCTTCTCTTTAAAAACTTTATCCTTTGACTTCCCCTATCATTTTTGAATACATGCTGCCTGCTTTATGAGGCTTTCATCTACTTGTCTTCTTCCTCTTTATTTCCATCTTTGACTATGGCATAGATGGTTTTATCTATTGCAAGTTTTTTGTTTCTCGGGTCTACTTTCCTTGATGTGGACGTCTCTTGGCTAGCGTGCTCTACCTTTTAAAATGTGTGCGGGACTCCAGCCTTTACTTGTGAATTAGTGTATACAGCTCTCCATTTCACAATGGCAAGAACAACTTCTTTCAATGGTGCCACCTCTGTTATGGTAGCTTCTTTCAAAGGTGTAGACTTTGCTTAATGCAAAGAACAAACAAGAAGAAAAACTTCCCCTTTTCTATTTAAGCCCTACTTTCAATCATCATATGAAAAATGGTATGAGGCCTACCATTGTAAATAATCATGTTAGTCTCTCCAATATGGCAATGAGATTCACCAAAATCCATAAGTTGAAGAACGTACTCTGGATTGGCATCAATTTCTTCCCTTAGGCTAGCTTTGGGAACAAATTTCCATCTAATGTTTCACCAGTCACTTAGAGCTCCATATTCAGATATTTTCAACCAACTATGTAAGACTAATGTTTGCATTATAATATATATGCCCCATCTCTTCAAAAGGTAGAATTATCAAGAACTCAAATATTTATATTGAGATTCTTAGGTGGAACTCCTCAATTCCCACCTGCACCAATCCTTGGTACACTAATTGTATCTACTAGTTCAGTTCTTGCTGGGATAGTCACATCAATCTCCTTCAATCCTCTAACAAGTCCATGACCTTTGCATGTATGGCATGGTTTTTTCACAATATGGCCAAATCCCTGACATGTCATGCAATCTAATTTGATCATTAAATTCAGTATTACTATATGATTCATAATAATGTGATGAATTTAGCCAGGTCCAAAATGGGTCTGGCTAAAAAAAATTTGCTTTCAAACAACTAATATTCTAAACTGATCTATTGAACCCATCACATCGTTTGAAATCAAACTTGATCACTGAGACTACCAATTTAAACTCATTTTATCACTTTCTTGCAAATTGTCAATTTAGCGTGAGGAGATCCATTAACTGGCCTTAAAAATTGACCCAAACCTCTGACCAGGCCTTGAAAATTGGCATGTTGATTCTTTGTTCCAGATATTTTCATCTTGTCAAATCTCATCTCATGACAAATTTCTAGTCAAAAGATATTGACTATCAAAGTTGCCTTCTTAAATTCACCTCCAAGTAAACATGTTAGAAAACCATAAATCACATACGAAATTGGCTTTGAAAACTAGGCAAACGGGCACTTGGGAAAGCAAAAATTGGGAAGTTAATTCACTGTCATGAGGAGAGTACGAATCTGCAATTTGGGCTCATCACAAATCATGGGGTGCATATGGCGAGCAGTCAAAGTGGGCTGCTTAGAATTTGCAGACTAGAAACAATGTCTAAAAAGCAATTTTTGCAAATGGAATTGACCTAGGAAAATGTGAAAATAGATTCATCATGGCTTTAAAACTGCCACACTTGAAGTATTTTTTGAGGACAACACAATGGTACAATTGATTCAATCTCACCTGTCACAGATTTCAAGATATAACATCACAAATAGGGGTACTGATCAAATCTATGAATGCAGACACTAGTAAAAGGATAGAAATTCCATTTGGAATGGTTTTTGAAAACTAATCAAATGGATTCATCATGAGCTGAAACTTGAAACATAACAAGTCTCTGACCTATACAATGCAATGCAAAATGAATTGTCACATTTTGGTCAACTAGGTCAAAGTTATAACATGTCAAACAGGGCTTCCCAGAATTATGAGCAAAGTGCAAAAGCATGAAAATAGTAACTGACCAACTTTGAGAGATTCAAAACCTAGTCAAAGGGATTCAAAATGACTCAATATCTAAAACATAAGCTCTTTGGTATAGACACTAGATACTCTTAAAGTGAAAAGTCATGAAACATTTTTGGGTATGAGATATTCAATGACAAACACAACCTCCTGTTGCTGTTTGACACTTAAGTGAAAATGCAAATTTGGAATTTACTCAAAACAAGACTTCACAAAATAACTCAGAATGGAAATTTAACTTTATGGAACACATAGATACACTAAATGAAATTTGTTAGAAACATTAAACACCTCATGGAGCTCAAAGGTATAGCCCGGTACATATGCACTTGAAAGCATTTATAGGGCTCAAATTCTCAATGATACTCAAAATTGATCATGCAATTTTTAGTCCCAACAGTGGCTCTGTCTAGGGATGCATGCCCCTTGTGGGTATGGCAAGGATTCAAACCTCTGGAGGAAGCATACGACTCCCAAAAAATTCTCTCGAACAACTTTATTGAAAGCAAACAACAACTACTACTACTATGTACAAACAATGACCTTGGGTCATTGAACTTTCAAAACTTCTTACCTCTTTCATACACCTGATTTTCATATGCACCCTTATGAGGTAAGCTGAAAACATCTCCTCTATTATTTTTACCAATCAGATCAACATCTTGAAACAAATTACTTGGCAAAAAAAAACAACTTCCTTCATTCTCATAATGCATACATACACCAGAATTAGCCTTTACCTCATGCTCATTATGAGAAAAAAAATCAGCATGCTTATAATTACATAATCTAAATTGAGAATCAAAATCCAATAATGATTCGTGCATGCTGATCAGAAACACAAAAACTTCATATTCTACACCATTCACCAAGTTGCATGTACCAAAAACTTGCAACTCACCTTGTGTAACTAGATGTGAAGAGTATGTAAGATCTAATAATTGCCTACTTGCAGTCATGTCATTCATTACACCAAATTTATCTTTCACTAAAACCTCTTTACATTCTTCCAACAATTGATTAGTTACCAAGCATGAGAACTCGTTATGAAAGTACTAATCTAAGCTATGCTGATTACAATCATTTTCTTCATCTAATTGAATGTTAGAATGAATCTTGAACTTATCTCTACAAGACTTATCAATACATACATAGAATCTATAATCTAATTGACAATTTTCATTCTTTTCCTCTTCATCACATGAAACATCAAAACATATTGCAGCATAACTAGCATGAAAAGAATATGAAACAACATTAAACTTCCCTTCACTAACATGCTCAGCATCCAACAAATCATCATGTGCAAAAACATTTGAGGTACTGTTATATACACCTCCAAAGTCTAACAAAGATTGTTTAGGTTCTACTTCTTTTTCCGCATCAAACTTTAGGGAATCGATTTGATTGAATGAGAAAGTATTATGAGAGAAAGTATGAAGATCCTTATAAACACTTATGTTCTTTTCAAACTCACAAGCCAACAAATTTGATATTTCATTGGAGCTCAAGAAGATTGCCTCACAAATCTTCTCCTGGCTATGATTACCATCCAAACAGCATGAAGAACTTACAACAGCAAGATCATTAGTGTAACAATATGAAAAATTAGCATTATTATGACATTCTTTCTTATCATGGCAATCACTAGATCTACTGTTGTTACAACTTTCTTCAACTTCATATTTACTATAACAAAAAAAAAAAATTCTCTATCATATCCATCTTCCTCATGCTGATTGCTATTACTTGATTCATTAAAATCTAAATCCTTCTCTTCACACTTAGAAGACAAATCACCTTGATATACAGATTCATTCTATTCATTTCTACCTTGGCTTTCAACATACTCATTATCATTAAAAGAGATAACATGAAATCTATAATCATCATTTTCCATCTCTTCAATGAATCTTTCAATTTGCAAAATCTTTTGTAAACTTATAAGTGCTGGCCAATTGACTAAATCAGACAGTAGCATATCAAGGAAAACACTAGGAAAGAAAGATTCCTCAGGTCTACAATGAAAAGACATCTTGTTGATCACTGATTTAAACCTTAAATAACATTGTTTGACACTTAAACCTTGAGTACTTCCTACTTCAATTCTTATAAGACTGACAATCCTTTTGTAGATTATTTTATTCAACATAACAATGTTATCACTCATAGTTTCTAAACTTCCAGAATTTGGCAAACTAATCCCAGATCTGAGATCTGACTTCATCATAAAGTAAGACTTCTACCTCTTTTTTCTAGTTCTAAAAATCACTAAATAGAGGCAACCCTTTTAAACACTTGACCTTCATGAAAAGAAACATGAAAATCAAAATACTTCAAGTGCTAATGCTGAATTTCGATCTACTGATTTGGCGTAGGTGCAAGATTGAAAATCCTTTTACACCATCAGTCAAACTTCATAGAGCCGCCACCTCTTTCCAAGAGGAATGAAATAATCACCGTACCATGATTCACTTTTACACTTAACTTTCTTATATCAGTAGAATGCAAACAACACTTTAAGAAACTATCAAGAATTTAAAACTTCCTTTTCAAAATACTATCAAAAGCTTCAGATCTACCCATACAACTAAAAATCCTTTGAATTTTGCAATGAAATCAAACTACAAACACACTGGTACAGGGATTTGAGAGTCTCCACTCACACTTTGTGAGAAATAAAACATAATTGGTCACTTGACAAATCTAAACTAAATCTTCAGATGTAGGGGAAACTTGCAAATCATTAACAACTTGAAAAGAAAATATACTTCACAAATCAATTCTTGACTCTGGACCTTCTCAATAGCACTTGCAAACTGAATTGATTGAAAATAGACATATAACAGTCATATAACACAATTTACATCCAATTTTGCAACATACTGTTGTCCATGAATAAAGCTTAACTAGGGGACATGAAACTTCAGCAAGAAAACAAGGAACACATCTTGCTATTGATATGTTATATCTGATCTATTTTATACCAGAGATATTTGTTCTTTTCTTATCTCCGTAATAGAGTTGCCATTTTGTGGGTGTTTGAAAATGCTGGAGGTTTCCAATTACCCCGATGAGAATAGGACACATCTAAGGGCAGCTAACTCCCATTTTCAACATGTCATTTTAGAAATGGGGCCAACTATAAGGCTTGACCCTTCTTCACTTCAAGCTCTGCAAAACCTAGGTGGGTAAACCTCTTAAGATTTTATTATGTGACCAATGCAATGAGCATAATCAGGATCTAGAACAATAGATGAAACCCTTAAATCTTCTATACTTAATCAAGAAATCACTAGCATGGAATAGCTAATAACATGACTCATGAAACTAGTAAGCTAAGTGTGGGTTAAACTTTCAATAACTTTCAACATAAAATGGAAAATTGATTTAATATGTTGATAATAGCAAGACCCAGGTATGAACAACAAAACCTAATGATCCTATCTCTAATCAGTGCCTTATCTATTGGGCAATTAAATGAATCATAACTATACATCTTTTGGAAATCTATGACATAATTCCTACATCAAGATCCCCGATCTATCTTTCACCTTGTGAATAGACATCTACTTCAGATTTGAATCTCATACTCAAATTATCCAATCAAGAAATCTGCAAACCCTGTGATAAACACCAAGCAATTACATGGCTCTTTGTTCCACTAGTAAGACATTTTAACCACAGACATTCCAAAATGAAATGCAACCTAATTTATGCTCTTGGTTCACAAATTAGAAAAGATTACATATCCATGAGCAGGAGACAAGATTCAAACTGAACTTAAAACCCTTTTGCTATACTTTATTCATTCTCCTTGAAAATGAATACAATGAATGATGTGTAGAAATAATTCAATAATCACCTAACAAATCAGAACTATGTGCATAAAACTCAAATTGTTGTTCAATACAAGAGATAAATGCTTGGAGTGTGGCTTTCACAGCCTGAGCAGAGCTCCTCGAACTGGGAAATGAAAACCAACCAACAACCTTTTTTAGAGAAGAAGAAAGAATATGTATGAAGAGGGAAATTCCCAAATTGAATTTGCAATTGACATGTGTCCCTTTAGAATTCTCCTTCAAGGAGCTCAAAAGAATCTCTCTACCTTCTCTCTTCAACTGCCAAAATCAAATCCTTCTATTTTGGCTCTTAAAGGCATAAGGAATATTAGAAATTTGGTAGAACAAATAACTGAAATCTGATGTCGAAAATGAACTCAAAGTAAAAAGTGAAAAATCAGTTATATGACCTCAAAAGGCAAAATAAACTTTTCAAAATAGTTTTCCTCCATACCCAAGATTCAACAAGCTCTCAAATATGCCTTCTAACCAATTTTGATATTCCATCATGAAAAACACTCAATCTGCTAAGAATGCCCTGGATTTAACAAATTCTCTTATAGCATGAACTGGTGAATACCTGTGCACATTCTAACCCCATATTTGGAAATTTTGTCTCGTTCCAATTTCGGTGGTATAGTGGAATGCCTATTTTGGATAAAAATAGCTCCTGTTATGGCCTTCTGAAGATTGCACCTCTGCTCACAGGTTTGCAATTAAAAGAATAAAATTGAAAATTTGTAAATACTCTATAGTTGGAATTATTGAATATCCAAAATTTTCAAGTTTATGACTAAATGTGCACAAAGATATCTTTTTTATTTTAAAACCCCTGTTCTACCCTTCAATCAATCGGGCAACGTCACTTATCAAATCTTTGATTGGCTCTGACCATCCAACCAGTGCCAAATGTCACTTTGTGATTGGCCATTGGTACCTGAGCGGGACCCACCTTATATTCTGCCAGATTCTTCAAATTTATGGTCAATCACCATGTTGCTTACTAGAATTTCTCAACTTTTTTGGTGGCAACATGGCGACCACTAGATTCTGCCAACTTTTTTGGCTGACTCCTCCTATGCCACATCATCGCCACTTCACTATGCCATGTCAATGGTCACCAAGTCACCATATTAATTTCCTTGCATCTTCTATTTGGTGACTTGACGACGATTGTTAGATTATCCACATGTATACATCTGAACACAACTTGATTTGTGGCACCATGTCAGCTTACTTGTTCATTCATTCAAAATTTAGCTTAGTTTGTGTGCCAACTGGATGTCCAAGTCGGGCCCCACACTCAAACCCTGCCTTTCCAAAAGGCTCTTTTCTTTGAACATTAGTCATTGTGTAAAGAAAAGCATTTAAACAATAAAACATTCCCCCCCACAAGCAATGTGGGATATTGCAATTTCAATGCTTTCTCTCACTTCTCTGTGGACTTCCTTTAAATCTATTGCCATTTCACTTTGACATTGCATGTTGCTCCTTTTCTTGGGCAAGTTCCTCTTCAACGTGGAGTTTCTATCTTAGAATGAGATGACTTCTTCTTTTAAAATTGTGAACTTTTAATCTTAGCCAACTCCCTTGCCTTTTTAAACTGGTGCTAACCCCTTTTATGCATGGGTCTATGTCATGGGTTGTTTATTTGATGTGCCTACCTACTCACACTATTCTATGCACTAAAAAGGATAGCTTTCCTAAAGATGTGGCTACTAGTTTCCTTGCATGGAATTCATTATTTGACTGCACTACTTCCTCAATGACTGCGTAGGCTACTCTTCATGGGTAGATTCAAACTACATTTAACTATTGGCTACATATTTTCTTGCACAGGCATCTCTATTTTTGAAGGTTTGACTATTCTTTGCAATCAAAGGCTGCCTTTATTATTTGTCGTGATCATTCCAGCTTCTTTAAAATGGCTCCTTCTTTGATCCTGGCATGAGGTCTTCTTTATAATTACCTGGGTTCTATGTTCTTTGACCTACATTTTTTCTATACATGGAAGCCCTTTTTTAGCATGCTCTATCCTGTCATGTGGGCACCTCTCTTAGCCGATTGTGTGCTCTATTCTGTTCTCCTTCTTAATTTATTGACTAATCCCTTTGAAGCAATGGCTTTGTTCCTACTTTTTATGCTACGGGTTCCTTTTCTTCTCTTTAAAAACTTTATCCTTTGACTACCCTTGTCATTTTTGAATACATGCTGCCTACTTTATGAGGCTTTCATCTACTTGTTTGCTTCCTCTTAATTGCCAGCTTTGACTATGGCGTAGATGGTTTTATCTATTGCAAGTCCTTGTTTCTCGGGTCTACTTTCCTTGATGTGGACATCTATTGGTTGGCATGCTATGCATTTCAAAAAATGTGTGTGACTCTAGCCTTTACCTGTGAGTTAGTGTATATGCCTCTCCTTTTCACAATGGTAGGAATAGCTTCTTTCAATGGTGCCACCTCTATTATGGTGGCTTCTTTCAAAGGTGTAGACTTTGCTTAATGCAAAGAACAAACAAGAAGAAAAACTTTCCCTGCTTTCAATCATCATATGAAAAATTTTATGAGGCTTGCCATTCTAAATAATCATGTTAGTCTCTCCAATATGGCAATGAGATTCACCAAAATCCATAAGTTGAAGAACGTGCTTTGGACTGGCATCAATTTCTTCCCTCAGGCCAACTTTGGGAACTCATTTCCATCTAATGTTTCACTAGTCAGTTGGAGCTCCATATTCAGATATTTTCAACCAGCTATGTAAGACTAATGGATGCATTATATATATATATATATATACATATATATATATATATATGTATATATATGTATATATGTATATATATGTATATATGTATATATATGTATATATGTATATATACATATATACATATATATACATATATATATATGTATATATACATATATATATATATGTATATATATATATATGTATATATGTATATATGTATATATACATATATATATATGTATATATACATATATATATATATATATACATATGTATATATACATATATACATATATATATACATATGTATATATACATATATATATATGTATATATACATATATATATATATATGTATATATACATATGTATATATATATGTATATATGTATATATATATATATATATATATATGCCCCATCTCTTCAAAAGGTAGAATTATGAAGAACTCGAATATTTATATTGAGATTCCCAGGTGGAACTCCTCAATTCCCACTTGCGCCAGTCCTTGGTACACTGATTGTATCTACTGGTTCAATTCTTGCTGGGATAGTCACATTGATCTCCTTCAATCCTCTAACAAGTCCATGAACTTTGCATGTATGGCATGGTTCCCTCATAATATGGCCAAATCCTTGACATGTCATGCAATCTAATTTGATCGTTAAATTGAGTATTACTATATGATTCATAATAATGTGATGAATTTAGCTAGGCACAAAATGGGTTTGACTAAAAAAAAATTTCTTTCAAACAACTAATATTCTAAACTGATCTATTGAACCCATCACGCCAATTGAAATCAACCTTGATCACTAAGACTGCCAATTTAAACTCATTTTATCACTTTCTTGCAGATTGTCAATTTAGCATGAGGAGGTCCGTTAACTGGCCTTAAAATTGACCCAAACCTCTGACCATGCCCTAAAAACTAGCAAGTTGATTCTTTGTTCCACATATTTTCATCTTGTCAAATCTCATCTCATGATGAATTTTTAGTCAAAAGATATTGAATGTCAAAGTTGCCTTCTTAAATTCACCTGCAAGTAAACATGTTAGAAAACCATAAATCACGTATGGAATTGGCTTTGAAAACTAGGCAAATGGGAACTTGGGAAAGTGAAAACTAGGAAGTTAGTTCATTGTCATGAGGAGAGTATGGATCTGCAATTTGGGCTCATGAAAAATCACGGGGTGCATATTGCAAGCGGTCAAAGTCGGCTACTTAGAATTTGTAGACTGGAAACAATGTCTGAAAAGCAATTTTTGTAAATGGAATTGACCTAGGAAAGTGTGAAAATAGATTCATCATGGCTTAAAAATTGGCATACTTGAAGTATTTTTGGAGGACAACATAGTGGTACAATTGATTCAATCTCACCTATCATAGATTTCAAGATATAACATCAGAAACATGGGTAATGATCAAATCTATGAATGCTAACGCCAGTAAAGAGATAGAAATTCCATTTGGAATCACATTTGAAAATTGATCAAACGGATTCATCATGAGCTGAAACTTGAAACATAACAAGTCTCTGACCTCTAAAATGCAACAAAAAAGGAATTTTCACATTTTGGTCAACTAGGTAAAAGTTATAACATGTCAAACAAGGCTTCCCAAAATTATGAGCAAAGTGCAAAAGCATGAAAATAGTAGCTAACCAACTTTGAGGGATTCAAAACCTAGTCAAATAGATTTGAAACAACTCAAAATCTGAAACATAAGTTCTTTGGTACAGACACTAGATACTCCCAAAGAAGCAAGTCATGAAACATTTTTGGGTGTGAGATATTCAATGACAAAAATCAGCCTCCTATCGCTGTTTGACACAAGTGAAAATGCAGATTTGTAATTTACTCAAAACGAGACATCACAAAATAACTCAGAATGGCAATTTAACTTCATGGAACACATAGATGCACTAAATGAAAGGTGTTAGAAACATTAAACACCTCATGGGGCTCAAAGGTACAGCCAAGTACACATGCACTTGAAAGCATTTATAGGGCTCAAATTCTCAATGATACTCAAAATTGACCATGCAATTTTTAGTCCCAACAATCAGAATTGTCCATTAGGAAATAGCAATACACAAGAACTAAAACCCCAATTTTCATTGTGCCAAAATGGACTTCCATTTGTAGATTTCCAATGTAGGTTATCTATGGCTAAAACAAACTAATTAATTAATTGAATTGTTCAAATCAATGTTTCATTGATTAGAACATGGGAAATTCCATTCAATCCCTCCCAAGTTGAACTTTCCTCTCCCCCTTAACAAGGAAACTAACCATCCATATCCCCCTCTTTTAATAATACCCATTTTAAAATATGTTTCTCCTAATGTGGTTTTAGCTAAGCAACCTCACTTCTATTGTTCTTTCTTAATAATTTGGGTAAAATCTAAGTGACATTTCTTGAAGTCACATTTTTTGTAATGTTTTAAAAATACTGTTAAAATCATTTTTGTTTTTTAAGCCGGTAGACTTCTTTATTATGCACACAATAGCTAGAAACTTGTCATATACCTTAAAACTATTTGATCTTAGATTCTAGAAATATTGTCAACAACAAAAAATGAAAAAAAAATTAAAGAAATTGAATTTTAAAGTTGGAATAATTGACCATTTCTTAGGGAGACACCCACCGAGCAGAAGGAATGTGATCTATGGCATATATTTAGTGAAATAGTTATTTAAAAAAAAAAAATTACTTTGCATTTGCATATCCACCATTAGTCCACCTACCTAGAACGCATTAGGAACAACAAAAATGTACACAAGTAGTTTCCAAGCAATTTCCATATTTTTGGCTACATGAAGAAACTAATTTGTGATATGTCTCTTGATTTAAGCTTATGTCTCAAATTTATTGATTTTTTATTTTTTTATCTATATTGATCTTTTTCTTAACAACTTCTCTAATGTGATTTCCATAAAAACAAAAATGTCTTAAAAAGAATCGAACGAGAAGTATATGAGGTGAAATTCTCATGTATGGTTTCAAAAAACTTCTAGCTTCTCTACCATAACTTGTAAAGTATTCAATGAATTACAGTGACCTCTTTCTTGTTTACAAATATTGATCTATTAGTCATCTATTTTGTCAATTTTAATTGCCACTTTTATCAAATATATGCATTAGAAATATGTATTTGAAATTTATTTGATTTAGAGGGGCCTAGAGCATAACTCTCACAATGTAGAGAAAGATGTGCTAGGTTTTGTGAAAACTATTTATCTAGTTTGTTTTTGAAATTACTACTTATTTGATTTACAACTTATTTGTAGCATACCTAGCAAAATGTAGAAGTGGCAGAGCTGAGTGCACAAACATCTTAAATGCTAATTAGACAAGTCATCTTTTCTATGAAGTACAAATGTTAAAACTATTGAAATTTATGCCTAAGTCACCATTAGTTTATTTTATTATCTTTTTCTTCCTTAATGTTGTTGTGCAGATAAATATTGTTTACTAGTTTTGGAATTTGACATACCATCTCTTGTCATGGTACTGGAGAGTTTCCAAATCAATAGAAGCAACCATGTGGGTGTATAGTAAACCTGGGAACTTGTTCTATAGTTTTTGTAGTCTTTTTTTCTATTTTCTTGGGACAAAGTATAGATTATAGTTTTTAATGTTGTGGCTCTACTCTTTTTTTTCTAATTTTAATATTAGAAGATGGAGTTTGAAATCTAGTTTACTACATTAAAGAGATTAAATTTCCACAATCCATAGCAATTAAACTGATATATTTCTGGATTTGATTGTGTAAAGATTTTTACCATCAACGTTTCGAATCACACCAAGTGATCCATCATCAGGATGAAGAGAGCAAGAGATGTTTGACATCTCTTGCTCTCTTCATCCTGATGATGGATCACTTGGTGTGATTCGAAACGTTGATGGTAAAAATCTTTACACAATCAAATCCAGAAATATATCAGTTTAATAGTTTACTACATTCTCAAAATACATTGTAATTAAGGATGCTTATTTTAATTGAATAATCTCTTTCTTTTGAGAAGTTTTAGCATTGGTAGAAATGTGTTGTTTCCAAAATGATAAGATTGAAATCTAAAATCTTCTAATGCTTTTCAACCTCATGTTCAAGTAATTTGGAGAATACAAAAATGGTAGGAAACCTTTTATTTAGCTCTATAGTTTAAGTCAAATTGAATATAAATGTTACAAGTTCAACATCAAAGTTAATCAATGCTTTTAAAGTTCGATTGATATAAAATGAGTTAATGCAATATTGTTAGGGGTACTCATTATAACCTTACTCTTTGTTATATAGACATTTCATTGTGCATATAACCTTCCAAGATATTGAATGGTATTCATTTGGGTATTCCAATCTTATCATATGGTTTGATTACCATGTATTGTATGATCAAGTTTTCTTAAATGTAGTAAGCACTCCCATACTACTATACACATTATTTTGGAAACAAGCTAATATCAATTATACTCAAAAACATCAATCAAGTATCCAATTCTTCATTTCCTTCTAGAAGAACAAGGATTACATGGAATTAAGAGTGTTTTAAAGAGTGTGATTCAAAGAAAATTATCATGTCCCCTATTTTTCTAATAAAATTCAATAATATAACGAGTTAAAGGAATAATAAATTTTAAAAGAAAATATAATATTATAATAATTATGTTGATAATAATATTATAATATGATAGTAGCCAAGAAGGAATAATTAGCAAAGAAAATATAATAATAATATTATAATATTATTATAGTATTATAATAATATTATTAAATATATTATGATAATATTATAATAATATCAAAAAGGAATATCATAATAAAGATGATTATAATAAAATATAATTAAAAAGGTGTTATAAGATAATATTAAATAAACATAATACCTTAATAATCAATGGTTAATCAAAATTATAAATGTAAATATTATTAAACTAATTGCTCCTAATCGGTCACGTCTTTTGAGATCAATATGGAGTGGGTATATAATAGAGAATAAATTTAAAGGAAGGGCATCAGAAAATATGATAGGAAATATATAGCAACTTTGGGAAATAGAATGGAAAAACAAATGGAAATCTCTGAAAGATAAGGAATAATATTAAGGTTTTTAGGTTAATGTCCCTATTTCTAAACAGGAGGAACTGGGGACGTTATAGGATCTTTTTGGTGAAGAGTCATATCATTTCCTTGGAATGAAACTATATAAATAGGAGATGTTTCATTTGTCAAAAAAGTAAGTGAGCAACTTGAGCAGTTTGGAAAAGAGTAGAGGATAAAAAGAAGAAATATATATTGAGATATTCTAATCTGGAATATATTTAAATTAGAATAATTGAAGCAATGAATGAAGGAAATTGGATAAGATTATGAACTATTTGATTTCTTTGAAAAAGAAACTCAGGATTCTATAAACAGTAAAATGATTAAATTATTGATGAGAATTTAGTTTCTTTGGAGAGAAACTATAAGTTTCTTTAGAGAGAACCTACAAGTTTCTTTAGAAAGAAACTGCAAGAGACAATATATATATTGTAAGGATTAAACATATGCATATGTCACAGGGTCTTGCTAAAGGAGGGATCATTATCAAGTGATTAATCAGAGATCCCTAGAGGCCTTAGGGTGAGATAAAGTATCTCCTAAGAATTAAATAAAGAGCGATAGTCCTAAAGGGACATCCATATAGGCTTGGGATGGGATAAAGTCTCTCCCAAGGATCATAGAGATGAGTACATCATAAAGTGATACTCGTAGAGGCCTAGGACAAGATAAAGTCTCTCCTAAGGATTAAATAGAGATGGATACTCCTAAAGGGATATCCATATGGACTTAGGATGAGATAAAATCTCTCCTAAGGATTATAAAGAGGGATAATTCTAAAAGAATATCCACAAGGACTTAGGACGAGATAAACTCTCTCCTAAGGATTATAAAGAGGGATAATTCTAAAGAAATATCCACAAGGGCTTAAAATGAGATAAAGTCTCTCCTAAGGATTATGAACACTCATCATGGATCAAGTTTATAGACAATTAGGAGTACAAATATGTTGCAACACATCCAAATAAGTGTGATTGAATTATTTTGAGTATTTTAATTTAGTATTCATTTTTTTATTTTCTTCTAGCTCTGACATGTTTATAGTTATAAATTTATTCTAGTAAGTTGTTAGTAATATTATCATTCTAATCAAAGTGAAATTATTGTTTCAGGTTGCATCAATCAAATTGCAATCAAAGAATAGTGAATTGCTTGAGGACAAGCAATTTTGGGAAGGGTGGACTGTCATGTCCCCTATTTTTCTAATAAAATTCAATAATATAATGAGTTAAAGGAATAATAAATTTTAAAAGAAAATATAATATTATAATAATTATGTTGATAATAATATTATAATATGATAGTAGCTAGGAAGAAATAATTAGCAAAGAAAACATAATAATAATATTATAATATTATTATAGTATTATAATAATATTATTAAATATATTATGATAATATTATAATAGTATTAAAAAGGAATATCATAATAAAGATGATTATAATAAAATATAATTAAAAAGGTGATATAAGATAATATTAAATAAACATAATAGCTTAATAATCAATGGTTAATCAAAATTATAAATGTAATTATTATTAAACTAATTGCTCCTAATCGGTCATGTCTTTTGAGATCAATATGGAGTGGGTATATAATAGAGAATAAATTTAAAGGAAGGGCATCAGAAAATATGATAGGAAATATATAGCACCTTTGAGAAATAGAATGGAAAAACATGTGGAAAACTCTAAAAGATAAGGAATAATATTAAGGTTTTTAGGTTAATGTCCCTATTTCTAAATAGGAGGATTTGAGGACATTACAAAAATGGGTCAATAGAATGGTATAGATGTATGTAAGTATTTTAACCATATTTACTTTCAAAAAGCTTGTCATTGATTCTTGATTGAGGCAAATATTTTTGTCTAAGTATAATTTAAAATCTAAACCATGTAGAATAGAGTTCATGGGTAGATTAAGAGTAAAACAATTGTAAATAAAGTGTTTGGAAGTTGAAATGCTAGGTCATCTAGACCTTTCTGTTGTTTGTAAAAGTTGATTCAAGGCATTGAATCCAACATGAGACATTGTATACTATATTTTTCCATTGTCTGGAAATGGATTCTTAATTTGTGAGGGATTAATATTATGATCAATTAATTATTATGTTTAATTTAATAGTAATAACGTTAGGTGAAGGAAAATCACGTTCTTATGATTGTGGTATATCTAGTTTGAAGCATAATGTCTTAAGTTCCTTGTTAGAATAGAAATAATATGTCATGTGTTCGTGAACATTTCAATACCTTTATGGAGGTTACACATTATTGTATTTGCATAGGCAATATACTATTGGAATCACTTAAGCATATCTAATGATTAATCTATTCACTCTCAGCCACTTACATATTAGTATTTTTTATTTTCGATTGTATATTTTTATTTTATCAATGTTTATATGTGAGATTTATAATTTTTAAAATTATTTAAAAGTATTTAACTTTAATTTGATTGGTTCAAATAGTTTGGGTCTTATAGGAGTGGATTTTAGGGAATCGCTATCTGAATTTTTAGGACGAGATATATATATATATATATATATATATATATATATATATATAGGAATATAAACACAAAAGATTTTTTAATAATCTTTCAAAATAAATGTTTGATTAATATCTCCCAAAAAATATCATCTACATGATTTAATATTTTAATAAAGTTTAACATTATAATTATAAATTTACATTTACATCAAATTAAATTTTAATTTTAATTTTAATTTTTTCTATTACAATTATATTGCAATATTAATTATATTGTGTTAAATATTATTATTACAATTATTTCACTTTACTTTCTTACAATTTTAAACTTTTTCTATTGTACTTTGTCACCGCAAATACATGTCACTTGTTTTTTTCAATCTCAATAGCTTTAAAATGATTAGGGTCGGTTTGGCTATGGGAATGTAAAAATGGTAATAGGAATACCTATTCAGGAATACTTATTCTCAAATAGAAAATGAGGTTATGTATTCTTATTCTTGTTTGGCTCATCTAGAATTTGATGTGAAATTCACTGAGAAGTTTATGTTTTCTAAAATTAAAAAATTAGGAATATGAATACGTATTCTAATTCCAACTATTTAGGTGGAATAGAAAATGCTCATTTTTTGGTCAAAATTGGAATACGTATTCCAATTTTATTCCTATTCCAATTCCAATTTGGTACATCCAAACAGAGAATTCAAAATTTTAACTTGTATTCCTGTTGCCAAACAGACTCTTAAAAATTTGCATTATAATAGTATTAAAGTATACTAAAAAATTAATAGAAAACTGCAATGTAATTTGTATCCGAAATATATGCAGCTAACATAGATTTCGTTAACTAGATGACGTGGTGATATGGATGCAGGCGCAGTTTCCGTGGTTTGAGAAACACACAAAAAACAACAAAAAAACATGTGATAAGCTCGGTGATTTTTTTCTTCAAATTGGGTTGTGGCTTCTACAATATTTTGTTCGAAAACTCTTCATTAATTAAATAAAAATTCTATTGAAAAAACTAAATTCTATAATATTTTGTTCTAAAGCTCTTCATTAATTAAATAATCAAACATATAAAAGAAATCTTCAACCAGATAAAATAGTTAAAAAGTATTAGCTAGATTCTATTTTTCCTCAAATCAAAAAACTAGTTTTCCCAAAATTTCGATTGCATTTTAATTGATAATTTTTCTTTACTGTTGAGACAAATTTCAACTAATATCAAATTTTAAATCAACATTTAGAAGATAATTTTCTAAACTATTTGGAATAATTTTAAACATTGAATAAAATAGAGAGCAAAAATTATATTTTAAAATAAAATAAATTGCGACAATTGTGCCAATTTAAATTGGTCATGTATAGAATTTTTCAATCAATATGTAATTGATCAATATCTCTGTCATAAAAAAATCTCTAAGAACTCATTGTAATGATCAAGGCATTGTTAGTACTTGCCGTAGGCTAAGTACTACTGTGACAACTTTTGGATTAATATTTTGTGTTAACTAGTGATTAATATTTTTTCATTTTGACCATTAGAATTAATAATTTTAAAGTTTTTTTATAAAACTATTGCATTGTTTATAGCATAGATGCAAAATTTGCAACTTTGTAATTTTTACAAAATGTTTTAATGTGATTTGATTGGATGAATCCATTTCATAAATTTTAAAACATAATACTTTTTGAAAGAGATTTTTTTATTAATCATAATATAATTTATTAATATTTAATAATTTTAAATGTGCTAAGTTAGTTTAAATTTTGATCATGTTTTATTAGAAATAATTAAATTGTTATAAAATTCTAAAGTAATAATATACAGTTTTATATTATATAATATTTTAAGAAATATTATTATATTTTATTATTAGGAATTTTTTATTATTTTGATATTATAAATTTTTTCTAACATATATGCAATATTATATGCAATACAAAATATATATCAATAAATATATTTACCAATAAAATTTAAATTTAAATTTAAATTAATTATATTTTATAATTAAGAATTGGTAATTATTTACATAATTATAATAAAAAAATCTTTATTAATATATTTATAAAAAAAATATAACTATATATTACTTTTATTACTTTAAATATTTTATATAATATAATAAATTTATTAAATTAAAATTAAGGTTGTATGGAAAATAATAAGCTAGAACAATTTTATAACTATTTATGGCTCACTTGTCTTAAAATATGATAATAGAAAGCATAGAATCACTCTTTTTATCCTTTCAATTTGTAAATTAAAAATGATTGTGGAAGAATAATTGTTTGCATATTGTCATATATCTTAATAATCAATGTTTTAATTCTTTCAATTTGTAAACTGGAAATGGAAATTATTGGAGAAGGTAAAGTTTGGATATTATTATGAAAGCCTTTAGGTTCAAATGATTTCTTATTAGTATAGTGCAAAATGTATTATTGATTGGATTATTATTTAAGCCTATTTGGTTCGTTAATTTTGTTACATCAAGTAATAATAAGCTAACACATAGTTTTATAAATTAGTTTTACAAAATGTTGTGAAGTTGGTTGTCAATTTGGGGTTGATGTATTGTAACAAATTAAAGTATTATTACGTGTATTGTATTTTTAATATTATAATTTAAAAATTAATTTTCTTTCGCTCAATTAACAATATTATATATCCATATATTATACAATCTTTTAAGAAACACTATTATATATTATTATTATTATAAAAATGATATATAATATTTTTATTAATTTAAATATTCTATATAGTATAATAAAAAAATTTAAAGAAAACTAAATTTTTACTAAAACTATGGCAAGTACTAAGCCATTATATAGCACTTGTTAAAATATGTTTTTATAAAGTTGAAAGAAAGAAAAAATGAATACATTTGTGTCAAGAGAGGATTGAATCTTCTGGCTGTCGAGATAATAAATTTGGTTGAAGCCTAGCATTCTCCTAATAATAGACAAAATCCATGATAAGATCTGAAATAGAATAAAATTATACTTATTTGTCTTACCACAGCCATTAATTTGAAATCCCTATGAAAATTAAATAAAATGATAATACCGGATTATGCAGTCAAACCAAATGAATAGTTAGAAAACACAGTCCTTTGTTTGGCCAAACTCATATTAGAGGCCATCATCCTCCAAGATGGTCTCTTCCTTTAGCTATAATAATGAATTTGTCTCTACACTAATCCCATGTGGTGTATCTGGCTATTCAAATTTTAAGTAATGTCTTCACCATTGATCTTGACCGCTAGCTCTTTCACTAAGTTGTGACTCCCTAAAATCATTTATAATTTTCAAGTATACCAAATGTTTTTTTATTCAATAAGTAGCATTAAACATTATTTTTAAGATCATGAAATTTAATATTTTAAGTTTATCATGATTTCAAATTATTAAATTTGTTCAAAAAGTTAAATTATTTACAATTTGAATTAATATTATTATAAAAAGTCTCTTGACTTAATACATTTCTGATATTAATCAACAACCAAACTAAGTGTTGTTCCCTACTTACAAAACTACAACCTAATGATATAAAACACAACACACTAACAACAACAAAAATTAGCTCGGAGAACTAATAAAATAGGTAGCTACAAGTTAAAACAGCCTATAATTCCTGAAATTACCACCATAATATAGAAAAACAAAAATCCTACTCTTATAGCCAAAAACATAGAGCAACAAACTAGAGTCTAGGGAGACAACTAGGCTAACTATTTCTCAAAACTGCAGACGTTTGTGTCATGACCTATGTGTTGTGATGGCTGAAGCTATCAGAGCTTTGCACTCATGTATGAAGGCTTCGGATTCCTATCTTTGAGATGGGGTATGAAGATGGCCCGTAGCTATACAGCCACGAAAATGCACTTCCTTTACATTGTTTTTTCTAACTTTTTAAAAAATTGACTGAATCCTCTCCTTCGTATGAAAGTGCATTTTCGTGGCTGTATAGACATTGCCTTCATCAACGGGCTCCAATGAAATGTATCTTTACCTTCTGTTGACTAACGTCCAAAGATAGAAATTTGGGTCGTATCATATACTTGTAGATTCCACGTGTTCCAGCTGAATTTTAAAGTTGAAATTTTCTGCGACTTATTTCTTAATGTTACACGGGTCTGTAAGCTAGTCACCTTTGGCTGCGTTATATTTTCTTCAAGCTCGTTGTAGAATGCGTAAACTGGAACAAAACCTTTTCTCTGCCAGTTAATAAACACTAAAACGCAGCACCTTACACTGCTCACGATAAGATGCAACTACTTTAATTATTCTTTTTTAATTAAATTTTCCTGGCCATTTTGAACATAGGCGATACGGCTTAGGAGTCTTGGTGGTTTTGCATCAAGTCTCGTTTTTTACGGGTTTGAACTGAGGTTCGTGGGTGGAAGCTTCACAGTGAAGTAGTGGCGTCAACTGCAGGAGACTTCTTTTATGGTTTGTTGATGGAGGGTTCAGATCTGTTTGGCAGTTCAACAGATAGATGAAGTAAGCGAATTATCAACCAGCATGAGAGGCATTTGTGCTATTCAATACGGGCTGAAACCTCTGCAACTGAGAACCAAGGACTGGAGACAAAGTGTACTAAAGATTAAAAAAATCAACCATTTTTCTTTTTTTTCAGATTTACAAAAAGTCAATGAAATTTTTTTTAAAAATTTGTTGTTTTCGATTACAAAATATGTAGATTATAAAGATCAAATGCTGAAAATTTCAAAATTTGTAGGAAGGATAGCCGTGTCTGAAGGCAACAATGAAAGACAAATACACGAGAAAGAAAACTTATTATATTGCCTTACTGCCTTGCTGAAATACATTACATAAGCCTCTATTTATAGAGGTCTGAGAAGTGTCTAGAATTCTACCACACTTATTACATAGCATATTAAATATTATAGTGCATTCATTATGGACGGCTAAGTCGAGCGGCTGGAATGCTGGGATGGCTGGGTTGTCTTCTATTTATGGCGGTCTGTGGGCTGTGGATGGTGGGTGGTCAGAAGAAATTAATACCACCAACACTCCCCCTTAATTTCTACCATTAACATATTTTCCATTAGTAATACCCAATTTTTCTTGTAGATATTCATAGTTACTCTTTGGCATTGCCTTAGTGAAAATATCTACCAATTTGTCTTCAGATTTGCATAACTCAAGGTAGATTTCTCTATTGTTGACCAACTCTCTGATGAAGTGGTACCTTGTATCGATATGTTTGCTCCTTTTATGAAATACATGAATCTTAGATAATGCTATTGTTGATTTGTTATCACAAAGGATTGGTGTTGGCTCCTCCTAATGATGGTGAAGATTGAGCAAAACTCATCGCATCCACACTGCTTGACATGTTGTAGAAGTGGCAAGCTACATATTCTGCTTCAGCTGATGAGATCATCAATATAGGTTGCTTCTTTGATGCCCATGACACAACTGCTGATCCAACATGAAAGATGTATCTAGAAGTGCTCTTCCTGTCATCAATGCTACCTACAAAATCACTATCAGTATAACCAATCAAACCAAAAATGCTAGCTTTGGAATATAGGATTCCATATCATGTTGTCCCTGCAATATATCCTAATATCCTTTTTCCAACTTGCCAATGAGAATTTTGTGGTGACTCTATGAACCTTGAGATCAAACTAACACCATACATGATATATGGCCTTGTAGTTATCATATACATTAAACTTCCAACAGTCTTTTAAACATAGTTGGATCAACATTTGAGCCCTTCTCTTCCTTGCTAAGTTTTGTTCTTGTTGCAACTAGAGTTGTTGTTGGATTGCAATTCATCATTTTACATCTCTTCAAAACATCCTTTACATACTTGGATTGACAAATGAAAATACCTTTGTCACATTGAATAACCTCAATACCTAAGAAATATCTCATCAACCCCAAATTAGTTATTTCAAATTCTTTCTTCATTTCTGACTTGGAACATGTCTATTGACAGATTTCTAGTGACTATCAAAACATCAACATATAAACATACAATCAAAATTTGACTTTCCTTATTAGTCTTGACATACAATGTGGACTCACTGCTACTTATATTGTATTGATTAGTTATCATGTATGAATCAATCCTCTTATACCAAGCCCTAGGAGCTTGTTTCAAACTATAAAGTGTCTTGTTTAATTTATATACCTTGTTTTCATACCAACAAACCTCATAACTAGGTGGTTGTTTAACATACACCTCTTCATCAAGAAAACCATTTTAAAAAGCTGATTTTACACTCATTTGATACACTTTGCAATCATTTTGTGCAGCTATTGCTAAAATAGTTCAAACTATGTCAAGTCTAGCAACTGGAGCAAATGTTTCAACTCCATATTGTTGTGAAAAACCTTTAGAAACTAGCATTGCCTTATTCTTAACAATTTCATCTTTTGCATCAAATTTAGTTTTGTAGATCCATATGACTCATATACATTCTTTTCCTTTAGGTAAATCCATTAATTCCCATATTTAATTTCTTTCAATAGAGTCAATTTCTCCATTCATTTCCTTGATCCATTTAACTTCTTTAATTTCTTCATTAAAATACAATGGATCACAAGAAAATAAAGAAAAATTTGAGTACATATCTACATTCTCTTCTTCTTGATCATATATCTCTTTTAAGCTTCTTGTCTTCTTACCTTTATAACTTGGTCTTGAGAATGTAGAATCTAATTTATCACTTACATTTTAACTTGGAGGTGAGGCTCCTTGCACATGGTTTCTTGGTGGAGTATTGGGTGGTGATTGAGTCCCTTGTTCCTTCAATTCATCATCACTTTGTAATATTGGTGCTCCTCTTGTGACTTGTTTGTTTTCATTTCCATGCCATGAATCTTCTTCTTCAAACTCAACATCCTCACTAATGATCAATTTCTTTGAAATAGGTTATATAATCTATAAGCCTTTGATTCTTCACTATAACCAATAAAGATACATTTTTCACTTTTATCATCCAATTTCCTTCTCAATTCAGATGGCACCAATGAATAAGCAACACATCCAAAAACTCTAAGATGGGATACATTATGTTTCTTACCATTCCATGCTTCTTATGGAATTGAGTCTTTAACATTTTTTGTAGGACTCTTGTTCAAGATGTATACGACACATGCTACTGCTTCTACCCAAAACTCATTGAATAGATTTTTGGCCTTCAACATACTCCTTACCATTTCCATTATGGTTTTGTTCTTCCTTTTTGCTACACCATTTTTTTGTGGTGTGTACTTTGTGGTAAACTGCTTCTTAATTCCATGAAATCTAAAAAATTCTAGAAACTCATTAGAACTAAATTCACCACCTCTATCAGATCATAATACCTTGATGTAGAGACCACTTTGTTTTTCAACCAAAGTTTTAAACTCCTTGAATTTTTCAAAAGCTTCACTCTTTTGTTTAAGAAAGTATATCTAAGTCTTTTTGCTAAAATCACCAATAAATGTTAGGAAATATATATCTTTCTCCTAAAGATGGAGTTTGCATAGGTCCACATATATCAGTGTGAACTAATTCCAATGGTGTTCTTGCTCTATATGAACCTCCTACTGGGAAGCTTTCTCTATGTTGATTTGCCAATATACAAATTTCACACAAACTTGGTGGTTGCACTATTTGAGGCAATCCTTTCACCATATTTTCCTTTTGTAACAAGCTTAAAGCATCAAAATGAAGATGACCATACCTCAAATGCCATAGTCATGATTGATCTGAGAATACCATCTTGAAACTAACTTCTTTTCCTCCTTGAATGCAATGAATCTGGAGGGGGAACATTAGATTTTGTGTCATGTTGACCCTTGCAATTAACCAACCACTAGGATTTCTATCCAAGATTTTTCAAACCTTGTTATCAAAAGAAACTTTGTAACCTTTTTGTACTAGTTGACCAACACTCATGAGATTGTGTTTTAATCCAGGCACAAAATACACATCAGGAATATATCTTTTTTCTCCTTTTTTTGTCAAGACATCTATAACACCTTTCCCATTACAAAGACTTTACTATTATTTCCTAACTTTACTTTAGATTTTAAATAATCATCCAAGCTAGCAAACAAATCTTTATTTCCAGTCATATGGTTACTACATCAACTATCTAGGAACCATATATCACTAGAACTTTCTTGAGTGACATTACAAGTTATGAACAAACTTCCTGAATTGTTATCAAATACATTTGAGTAATTAGCACCATTCTTTTCAATCTCCTCTCGTTTCTTTCTACATTCACTTGCAAAATGACCAAATTTCTTACAATAATGACACTGAATTTGAGATTTATCAAACCTTGATGATGGGTGTTGGAATGAACTTCTACGACATTCTTTATTTGAACTCTGAATGGATTGATTTGTTCTTTCTTCTTGATTTGGACTTCCATGTCCATCTATGCTTCTACCTCTTCCTCTTCCTCCATAGTTTGATCTTCCTCTTCCTTTGCCAAAAGATACCTCTAATCTAAAAGCATTCTCCAAAGAAGAATTGTTATTTCTGTTCATTCTTGATTCATAAGATAAAAGTGAACCCATTAAATCATCAATAGAGAGTATTGTCAAATCCTTATATTCTTCAATGGCAACAATAATTACACCAAATTTTCTAGGAAAACTACGAAGTATCTTTTCAACAACTTTTTGATCTGTCAAATCATCACCATATGATCCAATCTGATTAACCACATTCATGACTTGATTTCAAAATTGATGAACTGATTCTGAATCCTTCATGTTAACTTTTGATGTCCCTTGATATGTTTTTTCTAAAATATCCCATGCAATTTTAGACTTTTTTAGTTGTAGAAACCTTAGGGAAAATTGATGTATTAGCACAGACTCAAGATTCTCTATGACATGTGAGGGAGAGATTGAGGACTTCTTAGAGGTAGGTGGGCAAGTTATAGGTGCAAGTTATAGTTAGAGATGCATGACTCGCTAGAAGAGGGGAACTGTGAGATAGTAGATCTATGGTCTAAGATCATAGAGCTAAAGAGATAGATAGAGTTAGAGTGATATGAGACCTGTCATCATACCTCTCGGGCTGCTCATGTCAATGATATATATATGACACTTGAGGTGAATTGTCAATGATATATAACTTCACATATAGCTATATTTTGTCTTGAAAATATAGTAATGATCAACTACATGTACCATAGTTGTATGTGTTAGCAGTATAGATGATAAATGATATTTAGTAATTGTAATATATAATGATATATAATAATTGTAATATAATATAGTAATCATACCTGAGACCTGTAGTTAGAGCGAGATGAGACCTGTCATCATACTTCTCGAGCTACTCATTATTATGTAGTATATGAAAATGCAGTACCTCTAGCTCAACATGTCTCAAGGTTCTTTGATTATGCTTGAGCTTCTGATGGTGTAGTGCCTCCTGCACGTGCAGATGTTACTCCTCCTCCTCCTCCTAGTGATGAGGGAGAAGGTTGTAGTTAGGTCCATGCTATCTTTTGTTCCTTTTTGTATCTTTATATTGATCATGAGATTCATTGTATATTTGATGTATCATTTTGAGACTTGAGATATTGATAGTGCTCTAATTAGCACTTAGTTTTGATCTTTTGATTGTATCACCCCTCTGACATGTCAATGATATATATATATATATATATATATATATATATATATATATATATATATATATATATATATATATATATATATATATATATATATATATAAAACACTGGATGTGAATTGTCCACTCTTAGAAAGCATTAGAATTATTGATTGTAGTTTCCCCAGTAAGATAATGGTGAGCTTCTGTTTACCTAAATTTCTCTATTTGGAAACTAACACTCAACTTCTGGAACGTTTTGCAAAAGTGAAATCAATCAGGAAAATCACCTATTCTGATGATGAAGATTTTGCTAATGTCAAAGTTCTACAATGCTTTCCTTATTTGGAGGAGTTGTGCATGCATTCTCCATTATTGGCCATGTCCCCTACAAGTGTAAGCATTTATGTTATTTTAATCTGCATGAAAGCATTTCTTTGCAAGAATTTAAAGTTATGAATTTTTTTTTGGAAAACTCTAACCCAAATTTCATTCTTATAAATATGCTAATAATTTCTGCTATTTCTTTCCACTCTATGAAGTTTACTGTTTCTTAAACTCTTATACCTTATTTATAGGATCAAAATTATGTGGCATTATTAAAGTGAATGGTTTAAACATGATCACATACTAATTTTCTTAATTTCTACAGTAAAAGTGTTAAAGTTGACTTTTTATTTTTTTCTATCCTTAATTCTTCTTTTACTGTTTGACTTTTAAGAATAGTTGAAGCTTATCTAAACAGTTTTCTATCCAAGTGTCAGCTTTGAAATCGTTTGTTGTGGATGTAGACTATACGAAACATCCTCCAAACTATGATGTAACATTTCTGATCTTCTCAAACATTCTGAATGGTGTTCCACTACTAGAAGCAATCAAAATAAACATAGATTAAGACAAGTCTTAAGTCGCGAGTCTTCTGCTGGAACAATGCTAGGTAGTTCCTGTTAGTTGCTAGTTATCTTAGAAAATCAGTGGGGATTTTGTTTCAGTTACAACCACCATTTATAAAATCAGTTCCATGTAGTGTGGAGGCTAAAGAAGCACTTGATGCACAAAGGTGATGTCTTTTAAATTGAAAACAAAAAATACTTACTTTTCAGCTATAGGTAAAAAGGAATGCTACTAAAACAATCTGAAATCTGGCATTCGCCCTCAAGTTTATACCTGTTGTAGCCTTGGGCCTAGGGATAAAAATTTAATCTATAAAATCTACTAGTTGTTTCAACTTTTACCTTATCGTTTACTTTGTGTGACAATGGATAATATAGATTGTCGAAATTGACGTGTAATTTTATGCAGAGGCATGTCAGAATATGGATAAATACTTAGCATGAACTCCATGGATAAATAGTATGACTACACATGTCAATTAAAGGTATGATGCTATAATTTCTTCCCTTTTTTCATATTTTTGGTGGAACATGCTACTTTCTGCTAAAACCTTCATACCATATAATAATCCACTATTTAGTATTGATCTTTATATCTATATCATCTAACATATTTCAAACTTTTCATAGGTTATAGGACACATCAAAGGCAACAAAGGTGTGGCTGGAAAAGGTTGGGCAGCACAGACTTGGCTCTGGGGGATATTCAAAAATCAAAGCATGCATTGTAAGTAGTAATAAATGAATTGCAAAGAAAAATGATTTATAAAATGAAAATAACTTTGTTAATCAATAAAAAAATGTAGGGCGCTGATTTTAATCTGGAGGCCATAGAAGAACACAAAAAAATTGCCTTCAAGCAAGGCTATGCAGCGGTGGCTGAATGCTTACGACAAACTTCCATTGCCCCAACCAAACAGTCTCTTGCATCATGTGCATAGGTAAATATGCCAACATATATATTAGAAATTGAATACTTGAGCAACAATTTATTTGATAATAATGTGCATGACAATGCAATGTAGCCTGTTAATCGTGACACAGATCATCCGCAGCATCATGAAGCCCCTGATGTGCATTGTACTATCGATGGAGGTGCTCATTTGTTATTTAAAACTAATTATATAATTATTAATACAATTTAACATCTTTAATTGAACTTGGTGTAACCTTTTTGTGTTGAGGATATAGAATCATGCCATGTTGAACGAGTGCCGGAGGATGTTCAAACTGACCAGCAGGTAGATCATGTCACACATTCAGGTAAAGAAACTCTATGTTTTGTTCTTTTAAATTAATTTTTTGATTTATAGTTCTTTTACTTAAATAAAAACTTGTAATTCACTAATATAAAATGGTGTGAATTTAACTCATGGAGTACTTGTTATTGCGACAGACCCCCCCTTAGTGCAACAGCCTCATGATGTTCCTGAACGGATGAGGAGGAGACATGTGTTAGAACCAGTAGAGGAGGGGGATGACGATGACATTGATATTACTCTTGAATGTTGTGTGTTAATGAATTATTCACGAATGTTGTGTGTTTATGAATTTTATGTGTTAATGAATGTTATCATGTGATTATAATGATTGAATGTTATATTTCAAAAATGGATGAATTGAATGTTATTAAATATTAATGGGGATGATGAGGACATTGATATTCCTCTTAGAAATTTTATGCAAAAAAGAAACGGCAAGAAAGCAAAAAAGATATGATTATTCATGAATGACTTGCTCTTGAATATTGTTAATGAATATTGTGTTAATGAATATTATTCATTAATATTGGGTGTTAATGAATATCGTGTTAATGAATTATTCATGAATGACTTACTTTTGAATTATTCATGAATTTTGTGTGTTTATGAATTTTACGTGTTAATGAATGTTATCATGTGATTATAATGATTCAATGTTATATTTAAAAAATGGATGAATTGAATGTTATTAAATGTTAATATGGAAATTAGAGTGATGTTGGGCGGGGGGGAGGGGGGGGGGGGGGAGGGGTGGGAGGGGGAAATGAGCTTCCACCTTCACGTGGTTGGCCCTGTTAAGTAGAGAATATTTAACTATTCTCGAAACCAAGTGAAGCTCAAACTTTAAAGATAAGCTTATAGTTAATAGTGACAACCAATTAGCAAGTCGAAATGAAGTTCTTTGTTACAGGTACCTTTTTAGTTTTTAAAGCACAATATCATGTTTCAATATTGTATAGTTTTTTTTTCTTAAGTTAAAGTACTCTTTTACTATAACAACATAATTTATGACCATTTTAGTAACTATTCTAACATCGCTTTATGAAAAAACCTATTTTGGCAAAGATGGTGATATGTGGTGCTATCTATTCCTTGGGAGATTGGATTGCACAAGTTTGTATCTCAACATCAGCATTGCAAATGGTGTGAAATTGCACTTTCCTTAGTCATGGTTGCATACCTACTGCACTCTTTCATTTGAAAAATGAATAGAAATACCATATCTAGTAGCTTTTCTATGTTGTATTCATTTATTGGTAATGATTCAATGTCATGCCATTTGATGGTAGCTTCTAGAGTTTTATTTAGTTGTAAGGTGTGTCTTATCTTTTCAAGTTTGTATACTCCATTTGGTAGTTTGGTATTAATTGATGATGTCTTGGATCTTCTACCTTCACTATAGTCTTCATCATCATCCAACTTGTTGTTTGGTATTTTCTATGTTATCCTCTATTTCCATGGTCTTCAGCATGGTCGTGTATTTTATCTATCTAGTTCAAAGACTCTATGCACCTAAGGTGGAAGCCATTTAGAACTAACAGCTGGAGAGATCGTGTTTCCCCCCGTAAAACTAGAAAATGTCACGAGTTTAAGGTTAAGAAGGAAGAAATCGTAACATTTTGAGTAGCAAAATATGCTTAAAATTACATATTTAGTTGATTCTTTGGTGAAGTTTCTTATTTCAATTCAATTGATTTTGGTTGTCAACCAAATAACTAACTCCAATGTATATTGTATTTCAGTGCTACATTTTCATAGGGATCTAAGTAAAATGACAGTTGACTATTATTTATATTTGAGAATTTGTGTTGTGCCTTACTATGATCCTCTGATAATAGAGGACAAATCAATCTGAATTTGTTTCTCATGTCCCATGTTCGATGCTTCTTCTTGTGTAACTAACCACTTTTGATGTGGGTTATGAAGTCTAATGTTATTATGCTATTACACTGCCATTTATTATAGAGTAGATATAATAAGTATCTCTGAATATACTGTAAGGGTATCTAAACATGAGTAAAGCAGTATTACATAACATAGATCTGAACTCAAAATTCATGATGTTTTCCACTTTGGAGAAAGAGGGGAACTTAATATACTCGTAACACACCCCATCAGAAGAGATCCATTGGATGTTTTTTGTTGGGGTTTGATTCTCCTGGTGTAGCCCTAAGCTAGACTTCTAGGTGCTAGGGTATTTGCTCTTGTTGGTGGTTCTAGACCCGTTGAATGCTCTAGATAATTGTCTGTCAAATTTTGGTTGAAGGAGTTATGCTTGGGCTTTCAAGTCTTATGCAAAGTTTGTCCTATTTTGTGGTGATAACATGGACTTTTATCAATGCAGAAGTATGGTCTATAAATTCTTAGAGTCTCTAGTGCCTTTAAGATTTACACTGTTGGGTGACTAATTCTTTGAAGTCCCTAATGTTTGATGACATTGAGCTATACCTATGTGAGTTATGTTTGGGTTTTCCTTCCTCATCTTCATTTCACTTTTGTGAGTTGTTTTTCCTGAGGCCATTGGAAATTCCCTTTGCTAGTTCCTAAAATTGGATGGATCTAGTACAATTTTGGGCTATTCTATGTTTGTATTCTAGTTGAAATAGAGATCTCTCCACTTCAAACATGGTTGATGGGAGGCCATGGGTGAAGCATTGAATATGAGGGTTTTCCATTTTGTTGTAGAGATTGCATCTCTATAGGATACATGCCTAATGATTGCCATTTTGTGTTGGATAGGTGTTGTCACTTGATGGAGGGCCGTGAAAAATGACCATTTGACAATTAGAGCTTCTGATTCTGTTTTAGATTTTCCTTTTGAGGACTTGTTTTCTAATGAAGAAGAAACTTTTTTTTATTATATTGATGCTTCTCATGCTATTGGTCTAAGTTAGACTTCTATCACTTCCATTCTTATCACAATTTTGGACATTAGACCATATTTTAGGTGCGATGCCCACTAGCCTTGTGGCCTATGTTGTTGAAGTTACTGCTCCCACTTCTATTTTGAACAAAATTCTACTGATAATGCTGACTCTTAAATAATCACTCTTGGGCCTTGTTGATAGGTTGTAGTGGGGTTTCCTTTGTTGCAATCCTAACAATAGTGTTGCTTAGACTTTTGTCCAAGTACATAGGAAAAGGTTTATTTTGTTGTGTTGTTGATGCCCTATGTTCATGCTTTCATCCCTTGTTTGTGTAAAGGTTAACAACCCCTTGTTTTGGTTGTTATAGAAAAATAACATATCAATATCATCCTTTCAGATTGAACAATACTAGACGAGCAATGATACTATCTTGAAAAATACAAGAAGCAAAGACTACAATATACACTCAATTGATGAAGCAAATAAAATCCTTCCAACAATAATTAGTCAGAACTATCAAAGTGAATTTTTAGGCTTGTATAAACACAATTGGAAAATGGATCAAGAAGATTTCATGTCTTTCTCATGGCAACTTTAGTTATTATGTGTAAACTTGGCCTCATTCTTTTAACAATTATTTTCATGTTATCCGTAGAATTTTTTTTTATCATTTAAGTTTCTTGTTCTTCCAAGATGAACTACAAGATGCAGTGTTACTGGTGTTTGCAAGCAAGTAGGATATTCCCAATGCAATGAATGTTGTAGAGATCATGATAAACTTGGGTTACATTCTCTTAGGCAGTGACACTTGTGAGTATTACATTCTTTATAATTTTCAATATTAAAAATTGTAGATACTAATCATCTATTATGCTACACTATTTCTACTTTGCATATAGTTTATCATCACTCTAGTAAATGAGAAAAAAATTGGAATGTTTAGTGTTGCTTGTGAAATAGCTTGTATCATGTCCTAAGGTATATACAAAGCATCTGTGATAGTTTGTTAGAAATAGATCCTTTTATTTTAGTTCTTATGGCTTTTATTTTATTTTGTAGGTTTGAAAGATTACAGTCGAACAGGGTTCAAGAATTTTGTATTACAAAAACATCTTATTTCTTTATTGATATAGATAAATTGAGGAGGTAAAAATTCAGTTTTGATGCATACTCATATGTAGGATGCAAACTTATTTTGATGTGACATTATGTGTGTTCTCTTTCACATTTTACTATCAATTTTCTATCCAATTTAATGATCCAAAACTACTGAGAAAAACTATTAAGGTCACAATTGCTATTAATATCTTGTACTACCTTTTTATGTTTATCGCTTACCTATCTGCAACTCCACAATCAATATTGACAGTCTCTTGCCCTCATCATGCAAGTGAACTACTTTAGTTTTATTGATGCAGCTAAACTATGAGTGCCTTTTGTGTTCTTGACAAATCATAAGCTTTCAACTTTTGTGAAGCCATTACGGATGCAAATGAACAACTGGTGAGGTGTCAATTTTAAGGCAATTTTTTGTTTCTATAATGTACAGTTCAATTGCTAGAAATATTTCATCTAGATTTTTAATTGATAGATTGTTAACTTTTCATGTTATTTTCTACTTTGGTTGGGTAGTTCTCCTTAAATCTGTAAATCATAAATCTTGCTACAGTCTTTAGCCTAATGACAGTTTGGTATTACATCCAAGGCGATAACATAGTTGACTTAAGACTTTTCATTAAAGAAAACATCAAAGGATAATATTTGAATTGTGGATATTTGTAAATTATGTTGGTTTTAGACATAGTTATAGTTATATATGCACTCTTATGATGATGTGATTGGGACTGTAAGTTTTTTTGTCACGTTTATTTGTTTGAAAAATAGATAAAATTATTGGCTTTCATTCCTGATAAATAATTCTTTCCTAATTTTATTCTTCCCTGCAAGAACCAAAATTTAGATGTGTTGTGCCAATTATTGCAAAGGCTTTGCTCTCATAAGAGCCTTTTAAACTGCACAAAATTTGAGTTGTAAAGCATAATTGCTCGATGGAGACTCTGGATATTGTGCAAATTTCTTCCTCCTTCCCATTGTTTTGTATGAAATAAATCATGTGACAAATGAAACAATGGTGTGGAGGTATAAATTTGCATGATACCCTGACTCTCATGCACTAAGCAATTACACTTTAGAATCAAGTTTTGTGCAGTTTAGAAGGCTCCTATGAGAGCAAAGCTTTTACAATAAATGGGATAGCTCGTCAAAATTTCTACATATCTTGGTCCCAATTTTGACACAAATGCAATATTTTGGTCAAAAATTTGACGCAAAACTAGTCCACTTTAGCGTTGCTTGTATGGCACTGGTGGAGAAATGTAAATTGCTTTCATCGCAATTTCGACAAAAAATTATGAAGGTTTACGTCAAAATTTCAACCAGCACCTCTCACAAATGAGAAAATACTAGTTCAGCTTGGACCAGGGAAATTGACAAAATTCGCATCGATAAGTCCACCTTTATGTAGTCAAAATTTCGATGCAGAATGTATGTGGCAAAAAACTAATCAAAAAAGACTGACAGCAAGCTTGGTCACCTTATCGACCTACTCTTGTCAAAATTTTGACCTTTTTGCATCAAAATTTAAGCTTAAATTTACTAGTGTTAGGACTCATTTACATAGTTAAAACACAAGCAAAAGTTGTTATGCAACTTTGCAACTTTTTACATAACTAAGCAAAATTGTTTGTAATCATTCCCCCAATAGTCACAACCATTCAAATTTTGTTAAATCAGTTTGGGAAGAGCTTCATATAGCCCTTTCAGGTGGGTGGAAGGTATAATGTAAGATTTTACTTTGAAATCAATAAAATATAACCTGTTTTGCTGCATTTTGGGTTATTTTTCTACATGGTACAGACCTGTACAAATGAATAGGTATCAAGCTTGGTATATTTGGATGCATACTTGAGTTACCTTTCTAATGCAACTAGTTTTAGGTCTTGAAACATTGTAGAACTCAAGTTATTCCTATTTTAGTGTTGACAGCCCAAAATTTAAGGGTTTCAAGGGTTTTGGTGGAAATCACGTTATAACTTGAGATTCCAAGATAGGAATTTTAGGGCCTTTTTGTGAAGTCCTTGTATTCTTAATGTTCTTTGATATTTTTGTGGTTTTAGTTTCAGAAATGTAGGTGCAAGGGAGAAAGATAATGCCCTAGGTGCATGTAGTATATATGCACCAACTCATTGTTTTGCTATAGTCAACACTTGAGACCTTAAAACTCATTTCCAAAGCCTCAAACTTGGGATTTAGGCTATTCAAAACATTCCTCAAAATTTCCAATTTTTTTGTGGTTTTAGCACATTTCTAAATAGTAGTTACTTTGCAATAGTGGCCTAATCAGCCCTTTAGCCTTAATTGTTGTCCCCACAGGTTAATGTAGCATTTTTGTGTATGCAATGTTAGCACTTTGGAATATAACAATATATCAGGAGTAGGAGGTGTCTTGGTGGTTAGTTTTGTCTTCCACTCAACATTTACTAAGTTGGAAACCATAACCTTGCTTCTTGGGCTACTAGGAATGCAAAAGGTTAATGAAGGAACTATGACTTTTTCTCAGTTTGAGGCCTTCAAATTCAATCCATATGCCCCTGCTGATGTAAAAACAACATGCCTTAATTATATGTTCATGGTTCCATGTCTAGAGTAGGTTTCATATGTTAAGCCTTTATTGTTGTCATGGTGCAAGTGTGGGGATTTGGGCCTTGCTTGGGCTTTCAAACTTTGTTTATGTGTCCTTGTGGGTTGTACTCTCCCAACCGTCATTGTTAGTACCCTTCCACTTGCATCAATGATTCAAGGTGACCCTAGACCACTCTCTCTCTCTCTCTCTCTCTCCCTCTCTCCCTATTCAATCTAATGAACCAACTAGATATGCTCTACATTTTGATGTCTCAAGTATTGCCTCATAGTCTAACTCAAAAACTTTCCAAGAGTCTTATTATGTGGTTTTCCACCATATTTTATCAAGTTGACATTTAATGTGACAATAAGGTTCGAATAATGAAGAATATTCCTCTCTATTTTCCAATTCTTGAATAACCACAAGCTAGGGTTCTTCACAGAATATCGTTTAAGCCATGTGCCAATTACAACCACCGCACCGATATGGTACTCTAAACCTTCACCATCTATAACCAAGTGATCCAATTTTTGTTTTTTATTGGACACAATGGCACAAATAATAATTTGTTCCTTCTTCATTGTCTTTAGGTGCAATAATAGCAAAAACATGGCCTACAGTGATAAATGTACAAAATGTGGTCATTAATTCAAAAAACACTTAGATAAAAGTTATAAAGTTATATATTAAAATTACAAAGATATATAAATGTATATATTACTAGGTTGCACTAGATCAGACAAGCAGTCAAAGTCAATAGATGAATCCATCTCTACCATTTCCAATGCTTGTGGAGGATGATAGGTGTCAGTTGGGTCTAAAACGCGTATATCCCATTTGTCCACCCATTCAGTCGACTCATAATCATCCCAATTTTCCTTTTCTCATAATGGACAATAGCATGCCATTTTGTTTGTGTGGATACTCCATGAACCTACATCAGAGCTTCTAAAAGAGTGCAACTCACTTGATCTTATTAGTGTGCAATAATCCTCACATGGTGCAATGTTAGTATTTTCTATCAACCAAAAAAATCTATGAATCATAGACTCACCTTCCTTACCTGGACCCATTGTACTGTTACACCACTGGATGATAGATTTTGCATCTATCAATATTGCTCCATCTTTATACTTTAGTTTTTCATGAGCTAAGGCTCTTTTGATGCATGTGCCTACACCATCGTGCTCTCACTTTCCATGACTAGCCTCTATGAAATTATACATATATTGAATTCTACACAACCTATGCATCCTGCTCAACTAATAGAACATCCATGCATGCTCGAATTGAGATGCGCAACTATCTAACCAAATAATGTGCTGACGATATGGTATGCCCCTGTTAGCCAAATCTCCATAAAATAGTTGAAAACAACCATGTACAAACTCCATAGAATGTGATCAATCATTGCTAATGTAAAAATGATACTCTTTCAAAATCTTCCCATCATCCTCTATACTTGTAGGTGAATGTATGAATATTGTGTGAACAATTATGGAAATCTATTGAGAAGTATAATACTTTTCTTGCACCTCATTTTGTGGTTGTAATGTGTAGTTCTCTATGAAGTCTACAACCAAAACAATGGTATCTAGTGGAAATGTATCCTTGCACAACTTGAATTGAAAATCCAGCCATCAAGCTCTATGTGTATGCCTTGCATACTCATAAATAATCTTTTCATAAAAAATCTTCATGAACTCATACACTGGAATCTTTTCAATGACTAAATCACATATTTTACCTTGTTTCCCATCTTTTAGAGCATATGTCACTGTCTTATATTTTTCGTATTCTACTATTTCATTTCCAATTGCATGTGTACTATCCATATGTTCACAAGTTGATAAATGTTGCAAAGAACCACAAAATAAGCATGTACCATCCAAGCATGATGTCTTGTAAAAATTTTGGATGTCCCCTATTTCACATAAAATGTCGGATATGAATTCCCTTGAAGATCTTGGTGGCTCATTCATGTCACAATCCTACAAAACAAATTTAGCATGCAAAAACACACAAATATGCCTAACAACATCAAAATGGATAGAAAATTCAATATGTATCTTACAACAAGAAGTTGTGTGTGTGTGATTTATCTTCACATAAAAAGGTTTATCCATCTCAAAAATCTTTGATTTATTTGAATTTGAGGATATATATCAATAAATTTTGCAAAAAATTGTGTTTGAATTGAGTCCAAAAAATGTATCGCATGTGAGTTGTGATTTTTGCTACCAATCCTCCTTCTTACAACATCTCTTTGATTAGGAAAAACACATGTCTTATATTTCCAAAAATATTCAATCAATGATTTCAAAGCTTCACTAATTTCTTTATCCTTTCACGATAGTCTACCGCTAAATGTCCATCACTCATTTTTTGTTGGATATTCCAATCTCTCATGCCTTAGCATGGCTCTCCTTAGAGTACCTCTACCAATTTTCAATGTATTTCTTGTCTTTCTCATTAGTTGAGCTTTCTTCATTTGGGTACTTACTATTGTCGATGTAAGTACTTGTCTTGTGATATTACTATCTTTGGTGCATGATTTAGAACCCACTTTGTCACAAGCACTCATTAGATTCTTTACAATACTTTTTTCATTTGAATCATCCATAGTTCTTAGCTCGAGGATCTTCATGATAGGCCTAAATTTCAAATTCTTCATCATTTCAACAAATAATTGGCATTGACCTATAATATTTAATTCTTCAAAGAATAATCTCCACATAAGATTAATTTTTCTTTGACAAGTACGCTTGCTAAACTTGTCAAGTATTGATTTCAAAATGTTAGTATTAATATCAATAAAATATTTTGATCTTCTAAAACAAATTCTAGAAAGTGTTATAATCTCTTCCATTCCCTCAACATTTTGAACATCAACATAAGGTTGAGTGTTTTGCGTACCTTGAATTGAAGATGATGTGCCTTAGAAATAAGATGCAAAATATGAAATATCACCTACTTGATATGTTGATGTTGTGCCTTCAACATGACATGATGGAGTGTGTACATCATCAGATCTACAAATTAGCATCTCTTCAACATGAGAGGATGATATGACTCCAACATTAGAACATGGTGTAGCTTCACAATTCAATTGTCTTCTTGAGCATACTAGTCTCATTCATTCTCTTTGTCTTTCCAATTCTTCCTCTTTGTTTCTCTATATCAGTGGTTCTTGTTCCTCTTCGAAATTCAATTCTTCATTATTTCTTTACAATTTTCTTTTTCACATAGTAGTTTCATTTTATGTCTTTTAATTGCCAAATCTCTCTCCCTCTCTTCATTTGTTTGAGTTTTTGGTTTCTTCCTTGGCATGATGATGATTTCTATATGTCAAATTATTCAAAGATCTGAATTACTTACAATTTTTAAATTAAAAATCATTCAAATACATATAAAAATTACAATTATTTCAATGAATACACAATATATATTAAACAATTTGCCAAATTTCTAACCATGTCCAAATAGAAAATCATTCAAACATACAAATTTCAATGAATTCACCAATATATTAAACAACATGTCAAATTATAACCAAATTTATCTCTATATAACAACAAAGAATATTTTAAAATGACTACACTAACCTTTTCTATAGAAAGAATATTCAAAAAGCTTTCAACTAGCATATCCAATGATTGAATTTGGTGTTTGCTAGCTTCAAATAGAATGAAATAATGTTCAAAAGGCCTTCAAATAGTGTTTGCTAACTTCCAATAGATTGAAACCTGTGTTTTTTGTCAGAACAATAGAATACACAACAAACAAAAAGTAGAATATGGATCAGTAGGGACCCAAACTTGCTTTATGACCATTTTTTGGTTTTTTCATATAGTGTGTATGCAATATAGCGCGTGTGCACTATAAAGCGCGTACACACTATAGTGTGTACGCACTATGTGAAAAATAATCTCTCCCTATCCCACCATCCCCCATTCCCTACTCTCTCTTTCTCCCTACTCTCTCTCCTCTCCCATCCCCTACTCTCTCCTCTCCCATCACCTACTCGCTCTTGCTCTCTCTCTCTCCTCTCCCATCCCCTACTCTCTCTCTCTTGCTCTCCCTCTCCTACTCCCTCTCCCACTGCCTACTCTCTCTCCCAACCCCTACTCTCTCTCACCATGTCCCCTCTCTCATCCCCTACTCTCTCTCTCACACTCCCATCCCCCCTCTCCCATCACCTACTCTCTCTCTCTCCCATCCCCTACTCTCGCTCTCCCCTCTCCCATCCCCTACTCTCTCCTCTCCCATCCCCTACTCTCTCTCTCACTCTCCCTCTCCCACTACCTACTCTCTCTCTCACATCCCCTACTCTCTCTCACCCTCTCTCCTCTTCCATCCCCTACTCTCTCTCTCCCCTCTCTCATCTCCCTACTCTCTCTCCTCTCCCATCCCCTACTCTCTCTCACTCTCTCTCTTCTCCCATCCCCTACTCTCTCTTGCTCTCTCTCCTCTCCCATCCTCTACTTTCTCTCTCGCTCTCCCTCTCCTACTCCCCCTCCCACCCCTACTCTCTCACTCTCTCTCCCATCCCCTACTCTCTTACTCTCTCTCCTCTCCCATCCCCTACTCTCACTCTCTCTCTCCTCTCCCATCCCCTACTCTCTCTCTCAATCTCCCTCTCCTACTCCCTCTCCCACCACCTACTCTCTCTCCCATCCCCTACTCTCTCACACCCTCTCTCCTCTCCCATCCCCTACTCTCTCTCTTACACACACTCCCATCCCCCCTCTCTCTCCCTCTCCCACCACCTACTTTCTCTCTCCCATCCCCTACTCTCTCTCACTATTGGGCTACTCTCTCCCCCCCCTCTTCCATCCCCTACTCTCTCTCTCTCTCTCTCTCTCTCTCTCTCACACACACACACACACACACACAGCCTACTCTCTTTGTCTCTCCCATCCCCTACTCTCACTCTCTCTCCCATCTCATTCTCTCTCTTTGCCACCTCCTACTCTCTCACACTCTCTCCCATCCCCTACTCTCTCTCTCTTACACACACTCCCATCTCCCTCTCTCTCCCTCTCCCACTCCCTCTCCCACCACCTACTCTCTCTCTCTCTCTCTCTCTCTCTCTCTCTCTCTCTCTCACTCTCTCTCTCTCTCCCATTTGTTACTCTCTCCCTCTCAAGCTACTCTTTCTCTCCCCTCTCCCATCCCCTACTCCCTCTCTTTCACACATACACACACTCCCATCCCCCTTCTCTCTCTTCTCTCCCATCCCCTACTCTCTAGATCTCTCACACACACTCCCATCCCCCCCCTCTCTCCCTCTCCCACTCCCTCTCCCACCGCCTACTATCTGTTTCTCTCTTTCTCTCTCTCCCTCCCCTACTCTCACTCTCTCTCTCCCATCCCGCACTCTCTCTCTAACACCCTTACTCTCTCTCTCACTCTCTCCCATCCCATACACTCACTCTCTCTATCATCATGTACTCTCTCTCTCTCTGCAACCCCCTACTCTCTCACACTCTCTCACACTCTCTCCCATCCCCTACTCTTTCTCTTACACACATTCCCATCCCCCCTCTCTCTCCCTCTCCCACTCCCTCTCCCACCGCCTACTCTCTCTCCCATCCCCTACTCTCTCTCTCTCTCTCGCTCTCTCTCAGGATACTCTCTCTCATCCCATTCTCTCTAGATCTCTCACACACACTCCCATCCCCCCCTCTCTCTCTCTCCCACTCCTCCCATCGCTTACTGTCTCTCTCTCACTCTTTTCCTCTCTACTCTCTCTCTACCATCCCCTACTCTCGCTCTCTCTCTCATCCCCTACTCTCTCTCTTACACACACTCCCATCCCTCCTCTCTCTCTTCCTCTCCCACTCCCTCTCCCACTGCCTACTCTCTCCCATCCCCTACTCTCTCTTTCACACACACACCCATCCCCCCCTCTCTCTCTCTCCTCTCCTCTCCCATCCCCTACTCTCTCTCTTGTTCTCCCGTTCCCACTGCCTACTCTCTCTCTCTCTCTCTCACTCCCTCTACTCTCTCTCTCTCTACCATCCCCTACTCTCTCACACTCTCACACTCTCTCCCATCCCCTACTCTCTCTCTTACACACATTCCTATCCCCCTCTCCCTCTCCCTATCCCTCTCCCACCACCTACTCTCTCTCTTCCATCCCCTACTCTCTCTCTTGGAGTACTCTCTCTCTCTCTCCCCCTCTCCCATCCCCTTCTCTTTCTCTTTCACACACACACACACACACTCCCATCCCCCTCTCTCTCTCCTCTCCCATCCCCTAGTCTCTCTCTCACACACTCTCATCCTCCTCTCTCTCTTGCTCTCCCTCTCCCACTCCTTATCCCATTGCCTACTCTCTCTCCCATCCCCTACTCTCACTATCTCTCTCTCTCATCCCCTACTCTCTCTCTACCACCCTTGACTCTGTCTCTCACTCTCACACTTTCTCCCATCCCCTACTCTCACTCTCTCTCCCCCATCGCATACTCTCTCTCTGCCACCCCCACTCTCTCTCTCCCATCCCCTACTCTCTCTCTTACACACACGCCCATCCCCCTGCTCTCTCTCTCTTTCTCTCCCTATCCAACTCCATCTCCCACCACCTACTCTTTCTCTCTCTCTAACTCTCTCTCCCCTCTCCCATCCCTTATGCTCTCTCATTCACACACACACACTCCCATCCCCCCTCTCTATCTCCTCTCTCATCCCCTACTCTCTAGATCTCTCACAGACACTCCCATCCACCCCTCTCTCTCCCTCTCCCACTCCCTCTCCTACCATGTACTCTCTCTCTCACTCTCTCTCTCCCTCTCTACTCTCTCTCTCCCATCCCCTACTCCCACTCTCTCTCCCATCCCCTACTCTCTTTTCCACCCCTACTCTCTCTCACACTCTCTAACATGCCTTACTCTCTCTCTTACACACACTCCCTTCCCCCCTCTCTCTCTCCCTCTCCCACACTCTCTCCCATTGCCTATACTATCTATCTCTCTCTCTCTCTCTCTCTCTCTCTCTCTCTCTCTCTCTCCCTCTCCCATCCTCTGCTCTCTCTTTCACACACACATACTCCCATTCCCCCCTCTCTCTCCCACACACACACACTCCCATCCTCCTCTCTCTCTCTCTCTCTCTCTCTCTCTCTCTCTCCCACTCCATCTCCCACTGCCTACTCTCTCTCTCCTATCCTCTACTCTCAATCTCTCTCTCCCATCTCGTACTCTCTCTCTCTCTACCACCCCTACTCTCTCTCTCACTTCCTCTCTCTCCCATCCCCTACTCTCTCCCCCCTCTCCCATCCCCTACTTTCTCTCTCTTCCACCCCTACTTTCTCTCACACTCTCACACTCTCTCACATGCCCTACGCTCTCTCACACACAAACTCCCATCCTCCTCTCTCTCTCTCTCTCTCTCTCTCTCTCTCTCTCTCTCCCACTACCTACTCTCTCTCTCCCATACCCTACTCTCAATCTCTCTCTCCCATCTCATACTCTCTCTCTACTAACCCTACTCTCTCTCACACACTTCCTCTCTCTCCCATCCCCTACTCTCAATCTCTCTCTCCCATCCCATACTCTCTCTCTTCCAGCCCTACTCTCAATCTCTCCCCCATCCTATACTCTCTCTACCACCCCTACTCTCTCTCTCACACTTCCTCTCTCTCCCCTCTCCCATCCCCTACTTTCTCTCACTCTCTCTGACACACACGCACACACCCATTCACCCTCTCCTCTCTCTCTCACTCTCGCTCTACCTCTCTCCTTCCCTCTCTATGCACTATTTAGGTCTTAATAGTGTGTGCGCACTAAAGCACGCATCCATTATTAAGACTCAAATTTTAAAATGCTTTAAATAGCACATGCATGCTATAGGGTGCATGTGTTATTTAAAGCTTTGCATTCTACCAAGCCTAAGGCTTTGTTTTGCCTTAGGGATCCAACCCAAAGGTTTGAAGTCTGTAAATTGGTCTAAGAGGTGTTTTGCTGCAAACATACAAAAAATGATTGATTTTTCTTGTGTTCTCTCCTTCAAGTTTCCTCATGATTGAGCATCGATAAAATCAAGTTACAATTGTAAGTCTCTATATTAGCTATATAACCATATAATTTATGTTTTATTTGAACTATTTCAAGCCTTTCAACTATAATTTCTTTTGAATGTATGTTCATTTTTTGTCAAAAACCAACATGTACTAATTGGGTTATAGATTTTAGCTCATTCATTGAATTTTGCAACAACTTAGTTTTTTTAGAAACTAGACTTCATTCTACACACTTTGAAAAAAAGAAGTTTTGATTTTAGATTAGCTTTCAATCATTTCTAGGGGGAGCACACAAATATTTTATATTTTTGGGATGTGCCTAATTACAAAATTCATAAAAAAAAGACACACATTATAAAATTACTTGAAAAATATGGGATAAACTACATAGTGCTAGGTAACTTTTGACCAGAGTGATTAAAGAATTTCAAAAAAAAAGATAAAATTTTAGGGGGGCTACACTTTGTACTATGTTATATTTTTTTGGAATAAGCGGTACCACTTTCTGTGGCCCCATTTTTTGAGGACCTAAAACTAAACCATTTTGAAAATAAATTAGTAGTTTAGAAACTAAATTCAAAGGACTACTACTTTTGTTTTTGTCATATCTTAAAATTTTGAGCATAACTATTTTTGAATTCTTGTTGAATTTCAAAAAATTTTGATTTTAGAAAAAAAAAGTGTCCACTTATACCCCACTTTTGGCACCACAACATGGTGCACTTACCCAAGAGGAACCTGATAATAGTGATGCCCAAGGATGGAGATGAATCGAGCATAAGAACTATAGCATGGCATTGTTCTTGCATACTGTAGTAGCCAACAATAATTGTATTCTCCAATGTAAGCACAAATAGAAATCCTGAATTGAAGCTCTCTTGCATACCAAATTCAGTGGATATTTCACCACCTCAAATGGTTGCAACATTGAAGAGTTGATGTTCTCCAATGGCTGACTAAAATTAGAAACCTTAGTTTCTTCTCCAACCTTTATATCAAATGCAATTCACAATAATTAGATGATTAACAATGAAGCTCTCACCTCTATTTATTCTTTTCCTTCACCCTTCTAGAAGGAATTAAAATATGATTTAATTGCATTCTATACAACCTTCTCGCTTGCAATAAAATAATTAATTATGCTTCTAGAAAATTTAATTAATTAAATATAAAGTCACCTTTTAATTTTTATTTATTTAATGACTTTATAAGAAACTAATATAATCAATTTATCCTTATTTCTCCACTTAGCCTTCGGAGAATGTAAAGGCTAAGAGCTCCAGTGAGATGCTAAAAAGATGGGCACATTACAATTTAGCACCATTTGTCAGAATACTAAGAATGATTTTCTATGTCTTGATACTTGTATCAAGGAACTTAGAAGATGTGAACAAGATGTAAAGGTAATGTACATTGTGTACTTTATCTCATAAGTTGACCAGGGATTTTGATAGCAAAATTGAAGGAAAGTTGAGTGAGATAGAAGCTCTAACAAGCCAGATACAACAAACTTCCAACAAAGTTGATGACTTTGAAGGACAAGTGGCCAGTGTTCACAATGATATCAAGAAACTACAACTTGAGAAAGAAAAAATTTTGAAGAGATTATTAGAATTCATAGAGTTTATTGCTTTGAAGATATCAACTATTGAGAGACATTTGGAGAAATGTGTCAAAGTCAAGGACACCAATTAAAATTTCTTATACTCTAATCTTAATGCAGTTGAGATTGCATCATATGCCTTATGTGCAATTCTCACTTTTGCTAAAACAACCAAGGAAACATGGGTATTAGGTTTGAATAGTCTCAAGGTAAGTTTTGATGATTGCATGAAGATGTTATTAGCTTAAGGCAGATGAACAAATTTCAGTGACACTTGATCATCACCCACTCCTTTGCGAGTATGTAGATGTGTTTCTTGATGAGATTCTAGGTATTCCACCATAGCATGACACTAATTTTTGGATTGATCTTATACCAAGAGTAGAACCGATTTCACGAGCTCCTTACTGCATGACTACTCAAGAGTTGAGTGATCTTAGATTGTAGTTGGAGGAATTGTTGGCCAAAGGCCACATTTTCCCTAGTGTATCCCCATGGGGTGCACCAGTCATCTTCATGAAGAAGAAGGATCATTCTTTGTGTTTGTGCATCGATTATCAATAGTTAAATAAGGTGATAGTAAAGAACCATTATCCTTTGCTGAGGATAGATGACTTATTCAATTAGATGCAAGGAGCACAAGTGTTCTCAAAGATTAATCTAAAGTTAGGATAACATCAGCTTCATATCCAAGAGGCTGACATTCATCAAACATCTTTTCGTACACGGTATGGGCATTATGAGTTCACGGTTGTACCCTTTGGGTTAATCAATATGCCATCAATGTTTATGAGTTTGATGAATGGTGTATTTTTCACTTACCTCAATCAATGTGTTATTATATTCTTGGATGACATATTGATTTATTTGAAGACTATGGAGGAGCATGAAGTCCATTTACATTAGGTATTGTAGTGCTTGAGAGACCATCATTTGTATGGAAAATTGAGTAAATGTGGGTTCTTTTAGCCAGAGGTGAAGTATTTGGGACACATCATCACTGGTGATGAAATTGTAGTAGATTCAGAGAATATTTGTGCTATCATGGATTGGTCAGTACCCACTAATGTCTCAAAAATTTGTAGTTTTATAGGATCTACAACTTACTATCATTGCTTCATGAAGGATTTCTCACAAGTAGCTCATCCCATCACTTCTCTTCAATGGAAAGTGAAGAAGTGTGTTTGGTCAGCTGAGTGGGAAGTATCATTTAATGCTCTTAAGGAGTGTTTGACTAGTGCACCAATCGTTGCAATGCCTAATCTTGTAGGTGATTTCATGGTTTGCACAAATGCTTCGTTGAAAGGTGTGGGTGCAGTATTGATGTAGGATAGTTGAGTGATTTCATATGAGTCCAAGAAACTCAAGGACCATGAGATTAACTACCCCACTTATGATTTGGAACTCGTAGCCATGGTGCATGCCTTGTTTGTTAGAGGCATTTTCTTTTGGGACACATATTTGAGTTGCATAGTGATCATAGGAGGTTGCAATATATCTTTACTCGGCCAAACCTGAATGCATGACAATGTCACTAGATGGAGTTCTTGTGAAAGTATGGTCCTTTGATGTTCATAACATTGAAGGGAAGGAGAATATTATTGCAGATTCCTTTAGTAGGAGGAAACATGAGGTATCGATGTTATCATTGGGAGTAGATTTATGAGACTGTATCTAGGAGATTTTTCCTAGTGACACTTGGTATCAGGAGGTGAGGGCAGAGATTAAGTCTAGATGTACCCTTGAGGGGATATTTTTAAGTTATATGATTGAATTTGATGGGATACTATGACACTTGGGGTGTATCTATGTACTCGTGTTAGATGATCTTCATAGCTTGGTTTTGTCAGAAGCGCATCATGCACCATATTCAACACATCCTGGTGTCAAGAAGATGCATGTTGATCTTAAACAACTATACTTCTAGGTAGGGATAAGATGCAATGTTGTTGATTTTGTTGCTTGATGTCTCAAGTGCCAGAGAGTGAAGATTGAGCATAAGCATCTAATAGGTCTATTGTAGTCACATATCATTCTAGAGTGGAAGTGGGATACAATATCTATTGATTTTATCATAGGGTTGCCTATGTCATTACAGAGACATAATTGTATTATGGTGACAATGGACAAGTTGTCCAAGGTAGCACATTCTCACCCATGAGAGCATCCTACACAACTTCTTCTATAGCACACATCTTCTTGGAGGATATTGTTCGCTTGCATGGGATCCCTCATCAAATTATTTCGAATAGAGATCCAATGTTTACTTCTGCACTATAGATGTCTCTCTAGCATACTTTGGGTACACGACTCAATTTTAGTTCATCTTATCACCTAGAGACTGATGGTTAGACTGAGAGAGTGAATCAAGTTCTAGAGGATATTCTTTGCATGTATGTTATGGATAGGAAGGCAAAGTGGGAGGAGTATTTGTACCTTGTTGAGTTTGCATACAACAATGGGTATCATAGTTATCTTGGCATGTCACCTTTTCAAGTCTTGTATGGTAGACTGTGTCATACCCCTTTGAGTTGGGATCATTTAGAGGATTGAGTTCTTTTGGGTCCAAAGATGCTTCAGGATATGGAGCAATAGGGTTTTCATATTAGGGAGCATTTTCTCACTACTCAAGATAGGTAGAAGAAGTATGTAGATTCCCATAGGTTGGATTATCATTTTTTTGTTGATGATGGGGTATTTTTGAGAGTGCGGCCAATGAAGAGCCTCATTGGTTATGGGAAAGGCTCTAAGTTGGCACCACATTTCGTCAGACCATTTGAGATCCTCGAGAGGATTGGTCCTTTGTTGACTAGAATTGCCACCTAACATATCGTGCATCCACGATATTTTTCATGTTTCTATTTTGAGGCAATGTATCCCAGATGTAACCGATGTTCTTTATTGGGACACTTTGTAGGTAGTGGATGGGTAGCTGGCTTTGGAGCCCATTCGTGTCCTATAGCAGCAGAACCTGAACTTGTGAGGTTGGGATATTGAGCAAGTAAGGGTCCAATGGGACTTGAGTGATGAGACCTCTACAACTTGGGAAGATGCTACATGATTGAGGGAATTGTACCCCTATCTTTTTCTAGAATGTATATTTTTTCTCCTAGCTAGAATAGATTTTGTTTGAAAAATGTGGTGGGAGATGAAAACTATCAATTTTAGGTGAGTTGAGATTTCAATCCTTATAAAAGAGAAAATATAGTTCTAAAGCCAATTTTTATTTTTGATTGTTCTAGATATATATGTTATCTATAACATAGTTTGAGATCAACAAGAAATAAGTTTATTTCCATATAGTTTTTTGGTGGGAACTAGACCTCTAGTTTTTAACATTTTTCAATACCTAAAAAATTATCTATAAAAATTGAGAAAATATATCAATTCTTATTCCAAATAATTATTAAAAACTATAATCCTAAACTTCATCCATTTCTACACATTTCATTAGTTTACTTCATTTCCAAATTCAAAATAATAATACCAATTTTATGTCATTGAAGGTGAACAATTATACTTTTGTTAGCCTTTTCCTTTATAAAAGGTTGACATAGGTTTGTGTTTCTACCCACACTTCTCCTTCAAGTTCTCCATTCAGAAATGTTGACTTGACATCCATCTGATACACTTTGAATTTCTTCTATGTTGCATAAGCTAAGAATAATCTTACTGCTTTTATTCTAGCCAATGGAGCATAGGTCTCCTCATAATCTATTCCTTCTTGTTGTGAGTAACCTTTACATACTAATCTTGCTTTTTTCTTTACAACTCCACCTTGTTCATTCATCTTGTTCTTGAATACCCATTTAGTTCCTATCATATTCTTGTCTGCTAGTCTGAGGACCAATTCTCATGTCTCATTCTTCACTATTTGATCCAATTCCTCTTTCATAGCTTGCTTCCAATGATCATCTTTACATGCTTCATCTGCACTCTTAGGTTCAACTTGAGATATCAAACATAGTTCTTCATTAACTCTCTTTCTTGTAATCACACCTTTATCTTTGCTTCTAATGATCTGCTCAGATGGGTGATTCTTTATCATGTTCTTTCTTGAAGTGAGATTTGTTATCTCAACTCTTGATTCTACTAAAGGTTCCAAGCTTTGTTCCTAACTTGGCTCTCCTTCATTCTACAAATCATTGTTAGTATCAAGAAATACCTCATCATTCCTTGGCTTAGTACCAACATCATCATCTAAATTTTAATCAACTATTCTCTCTTGTATCCTGAATTTCTCATCAATTCTTACATTTCCACTTTCTATAATGGTTACAAAATTTGTTTCTTCTGATACATTCTTTAGATTAACCAATCTAGACTCATTAACATAGTCTTTCAAGGATCTTTTCATACCTACTCTAAATTCTTCAACTTAATCAGAGAGTAGATTCTTTCTAGCTTTTCTCAATCTCTTAGGACATCTACTCAAAATGTGACCAAATTCGTTACATGTCCAACAAACAAAAATTTTCATACCTTCTAGTTCTCTCTTTGTAAGTAGAACAATACCTTCCTCTATCTTTATGTCTTCTTCTAATTTGGATCTATCATCGCTTGTGTTACTGTTTCATTGTATACAACAAAAAGATTCTAGATTTGAAAGGTAAATACTCTGCTCTTTACATAAATCTAATAACTCGTTAATAATTTCCATCATTCAAGTGTCAAAATTTCCTCTGTCAGATGTAGGACTATCTTTCATGAACATGCTCACCATGGATCTCCCAAAGTTGTTAAACTTTATCTACAAGAACTTCAAGCTCTAATACCGATTGTTAGAAATAATAGTCCACCAAGATAACTTGGGGGGGTGAATCAATTATCCAAAAATTAATACATTTATCTTCTTTAAAAAAACTTAACTATTCAACTAAAGTAAACAGTAACCAAAATAAGATGCACATAGACAATTACACCAGATATGTTAACTAGGGAAACCCTTGATCAGAGGAAAAACCCTGGTGGGAATGATGCCCACAAAATGATGTACTAATGTATATTCCTTGTTAGAGAATGCACCCTGTTAGGAGTTTATTGCAACATTTAGTAATAGAGTCCTTGTTAGGAGACTTTGAATCCATGTTAGGAGATTCCAACCCTATTAGGAGTTTTCTCAACCCTATTAGGAGTTGTGATACAATGTATGTAAGAAGAATCCACTGCCTAGACATACAATTTCAACTACAAGAAGAGCTCACTACTTAAACATGCAATTTCTTGTTGGGTAAAAGAACAAACCCATGTCACCCTTTTGTAAAGGAAAGGGCTAACAAATCTATAATTGTTCACGTTCAATTACATAGATTTGGTATTATTATTTAGAATTTGAAAATGAAGTAAACTAATGAAATGTGTAGAAATAGATGAAGTTTAGGATAATAATTTCTAATAATTAGTTGTAATAAGAATTGATATACTTTCCTATTTTTTATGGATAAGTTTTTAGTTCTCAAGAAATGCTAAAATCTAGGGGTTTAGTTTCAACCACAAAACTATATGCAAATAAACTTATTTCCATTTGAACTCAGACTATGTTATAGATAACATATATAACTAGAAAAATAAAAAATAAAAATTGACTTTAGACTTTTTTTTTCTTTTATAATGATTCAAATTTCGACTTAGCTAAAATCAATAGTTTTCATCTCCCATCACATTTTTCAAAATGAATCTATTCTAACTAGAAGAAAAATTATACATACTGGAAGAGGACTCTCTACTCAAGAATTTTATATAATTTTAAAAAAAAATTGATATGATTTAATTTTCTTTCTTTCTCAAAATTGACATCTTTTCAGTGTTGAAATATGTGCTTGTAAATTTTTTTAGTTAAAATATAATATATCTAATTAAAACACTATAAAATCTATATGAGAATATTCTTGACTTTGAGCTCTATAAAATGGTGTTTATATGTTGCCAAAAAGATATCATAAAAAATAGTAAGAGTTATTGAAACATCATAATTTCTAAAATAATTTTATTTCTTTAGTAATTGGATGCAAACTAGTATAAGAACATGCATTTAATAAATATTTCCAATTGAAAAAGTGAGAGACTATATATAACTTAGCTAGAATGAATTTATCTAGATCATATATTTGAACAAAATTTATTTTTGGATAGAAATACTCAAATTCAATTGTTTTGATAAGTTAGCCCGAAAGGTGACACAACTTTGTATTTTTACCTTGTTATGTTTTTTTTTTCTTTGTTCTATCAATTAAACCAATCACTATTAGACCTTGTAGACTAGCTCATGAACCTAGGATCTAAATATCAAACCTTAGATCACTTAGCAAAACCCTGACAATGAAGTTTCTTTCACTTTCACACTGCTCTGCTCAACTTCGCATTCTGCTCTTACTATTACTTATCATTAATTATCAACATGTTATATGATAAAGGAAAATGTCCTTCCTTTATACCAAGTTCATAAAACAATTCCTTGAGTCAACTGTTATACCTTCTCAGTTAATCATTATAGGATCACATTAAGAACACATTACACTTAGAGATAACATTAATCTTCCACCTTGCAAGTTGATTATCTTTCCATACACACAATATTATGATGAGTGATCTTAGCCACATCATCACCAACATGTCTTCTTCATATCCTCAATCTTGATTCTCAAAATAATAACTTTGCTAAAAGATATAACAAGTTTACCAGAACATGTCTCTGTAAACTCTATCTCAAACCAAACATCACCAAAACTTACATAACTTCTTCCAGACTTATCATTTCTTCTTCTGATGTTAACTGCATATACTAAATGCTTAGAAATATCTTCCATAACATCGGATAGTTAGAATACTCAACTAGTTGTTCGTACCAACTTGATCTTTCTGTTGTTTTTCTATTTGATACCTCAAAAAACTACTATGTTGACATCAATGACATACTTAATCATGAATGTAACATATCATCATGGTAACATATCTACAATACTCCCCCATAAGAATATCATCAGCATTCATGCTTCCAACAACCTTGCAACACTACCACCATAGGAGTCTAAGAAGATATCGATAAAGCCACCCTCTACATTCTTCCAGATGGGAGCAATGCTCAAGCTAGATGATCGTCGTGAGATAGATCAGGAGATCTATATTAGATATAGAATAGTTTGTGGGTCGAAATACATCGCTATTTGTAAGGATGAAAATGGTGGGTATTATCTATAGAAGCAATAGCAATCCAATCATTTTATTTTATTGTCTTTTCTAATGCAACCCTTATGCAGGTGACTACAATAGATTTGAAAAATTATATAATTTGGAAAAAACGGATTGGAATAGGAAATGACCTATTCGAATAATAGGTTTTTTTTTGGCATAGACATATGCTCGTTTTAGGGACAAAATGGGAACATGTCTTCCTATTCTCAATTCTAATTTGACATACCAAACATAAAATATAAAACATATTCTAATTTTTTCTTCATATTCCCATTATAGTCGAGTAACCAAACGGGCCCTAATGGTACACATGATAAGGTGCAACTACTTTAATTATTCTTTTTTAATTCAATTTTTATGGCCATTTTGAACATAGACAATACAGGCTTAGGAGTCTTGGTAGTTTTGCATCAAGCCTCATTTTTTTTTTTCTGGTTTGAAATGAGTTTTATGGGTGGAAGTTGGCCACTCTTTGTATGTTTGAATGAAATTCAAAACTTAGATTCGATTAGAAAGAAGCTTACTGACTAGAAAACCATTTGCACTTAATCCTCTGCAATGCATACTACATGGAAATGGCATTTGCACGATAACTCTAGAAAGGATTTATTTTCACCTCCTTAAATGTTGATGCTAATAGGTCTTTCCATAACAGATTTAAGAATTTCCAATTTTCGCATTGGAAAAATGATCCTGGAAAATTATTAGTGATTATCTAAAACTGTCGCTTCTTCCAAGATTGCACTTTTTCCTGCAATGAGTATTCTCTAGAAATAATGTGCACACGTGTTTTCTATGTAGCGTATTCCCTTCACCATCATTTATTTCTTATTTATATAATTTAAAATAATTATATAACATATTAAAGAATTATATATATTATTATATGTTTAAAAATTGTAATTTTTATAATCAAATAAAAAGTTAAAATTTCATAATTTACATAACTTTTTATTTTTTAATTCTATTTTAAATTTTAATAGTTTTAATTTAAATAAAAATAACACTAAATATTAAGTTAAGTAATAAATATATAATAAATATTTTTAACTTTTAAATCTTAAATTGTTTTGTTTTGTTAGACAATGAATTTATTCTAAATTTCTTATTTGATTAAACATGATAAAAGAATAAAATATAAAATTGTTGCTACATTGAAAAACTAAATAGAATCTTAAAATTTAAATTTAACAAACATTAATCATTATATATTTTTTTTTAAATAAAAGAAATAAAAGACAATTATGAACCCTTAGAAGAATAAAAAATTCCATAACAGAGGTTAGTTCATTATATAGATTTTGGCCAATGGCTAACTAGCTGACCATATGGTTTTTATTATATTTTGTTTATTAAATTAAAGAATCAGAAACAATTGTATAATCATTTTTAAATTAATTAAAAATAAATTTAAATTAATTAATTTAAATATTACCCTTCTGAACGTCTCCTACAAAATTCTGGCAAAAATTATGGCTCTTAGACTGGTCAATATCCTGCCTAAATTTGTTAATTCTACCCAAACTGGGTTCATTAAGGGTAGGTATATCCTTGAGAATCTCATAACCAGCTGAGAGGCTATGGACTGGTCTAGATACTCTCATCAGAACTCTGCCATGCTTCTTTTGGATTTTTGAGAAGGCCTATGACAGGGTTGAATGGAGTTTTATTCTTATGATGTTGGATGCTTTTGGTTTTCCTCTGTTTTTTAGTAATATTGCGGCTATGCTTCTTAAAGACGCCTCTACTCAGGTGGAGGTCAATGGTATTCTTTTTGCCCCCTTCTCTCTTGGAAGATCTATCAAGCAAGGGTTCCCTTTGGCTCCCGCTCTCTTTTTTATTGCTTCGGAGGCTCTATATTATATCCTTAGAGATAACTCCATATCTCAGGAAGTTAGGGGTATTTATTTGCCCAATAATGAGGAGCTCATCAATTGTCAATTTGCAGATGATATTGCTTTATTCTTAGAGCTCTCAGAGGATAACTTTAAGAACATGCAAGAGAAACTCAATCTATTTTGCTTTATGTCTGGGGCTAAGATATCCCGATCTAAATCAATTTGTTTAGGTTGGGATGAGCGGCCTTCGGACTGGTTTCTTCAATATAACTTTCAATGGGGAGGTCCTAAGAGGATTACTAGATATCTTGGCATACCTTTCTCTGTTGAGCCTGACCTCAAAGACATGTGGTCATGGGTTAAAGTGAAGATTGATAATAAGCTGAATAAATGGCATAACAGGGCGTTATCTTTGGCTGGCAGAATTCAGGTGTGCCAAAAAATTGTCCTCTTACACTATATACTATTCTTCTGCTTGGTGTTTTAATAACTATCAGATTGTTGAAATTCATAAATCCATCAGACAATTTCTTTGGTCTGATGGAAAGGGTAATAGTAAGGTTCATTCTGTTAAGTGGGCTTGGTGCCATACTAACAGGACCCTTGGGGGACTTGGGCTGAAGGATTTAAAAACTCAAGGTATAGCCTTGTCTGCCAAATGGATTTTTCAGTCCATGGAGGGTAATGCTCCTTGGAAAGTGCTTGTTAGAAGTAATATTGAGAGGGGCATTCTGAGGAAAGCTAAATCTTGGACTAGCCTCCCCTTTTGTGATCTCATTCTTGGTAACTTTATTGTTATGGTTCAAGGCTCTGCAATTTTAAAGTCTATTTGGAAGGCCTAGGATCATGTGAGGCAATTCATCACTAACAAGGAGTTTCATTCTAATGTTCAACTCCATGGTGAAAGATCCATTTGGTGGAATCTTCACCTAAATGGTAAACCTTTGGGCCTTACCCAAGGGTGCTCTGTCAGACTATGGTCTAAGAATGGCATTAAAGTTTTTATGGACCTTTTTGACAGTGATAGAATTATGACATGGGATGAGCTTAAGGATAAATATGACATCCCTGATTCTCATAAAAGAACTTATAACATGATTGTGCAAGCTATTGTTGGTATTCCTTATGTTTGTCATGCTGATTCTCACAGGTACCTTAAGTGTAAATGGCCTGATGGTATAGTTACTACTCTTCTTAAGGCCAAGAATATTTATAAAATCATTGAGTGTAATACTGATATTATAGAACATATCAATGTTGTTTGGTATTCTTCCTACGATGTTGATGTTTTAAAGAAGTACTTTGATATCTTATGGAAGAACCCTGTGGAACCCAAAATCAGATGCTTTAAATGGTTACTTTTGTTAGATAAGCTGCCTGTGAAAAGAGATTTTGCGAATTCTGATATCTGTAATTTATATAAAGTTCTTGAAACTAGTAGACATATATTTCTGGATTGTATTTTTGTTAAGGAGATATGGAACATGTTTGGCATTATTTATCCTTTTAATGTCAATATTTTTGATATTATTTCTAGTCACATTAATGGTCTTCCTAAAGATACGAACCTTTTTTAGAATATTTTGTCGTCTAACATTCTATGGCAGATCTGGAAGTGCAAGAACGAGGAAAGGTACCAAGGTAAGCATAGGGATCTTACTGAGTTTTTTCGAAAACTCACTTATTTTAAAATATGCTTGTAGGTGCAGGCCACTATGGTGATTGAACATAACAAGATGAGGAGGTTCCTTCATGATGGGCATGCTACTTTTTACTACTATGAGCTCAAGCATGGGTACCAGTGGCAAAGAACGTTGGATGACTTTCATATTTTATGCAAGCTGAATAAAGAAATTAGAGAAAATGGGATTGCTAGAAAAGATGAACTTTTTATGCTAATACAAATACAAGAGCACAAAAGTATTGTTTGGATGCAGGGTCCCTTAGGCTGGACTGCTTGGGTCGACATTCACTATGATGTTTTAAGCTAGATTGTTGTTCCTTCTTGCCTCTCTTTTTATGTACAGCTGATATTGTTCCGTCGTAGTGAGGCTTTGCCTCCTTTTGTACTCCCGTGATGAAACTCTGGTGACTCTTGGTTCATTTTTTATTCTCTTATATCTAATAGAAAAAAAAATGATTTAATGGACGAATTTAGTCCACTACATAGAATGAGCCAAACAATAAAAGACAATAGAAGTTACCAGTCATTTGAAGAATAACAAATTCTATGAAAGAGGGTAATTGGCTCATTTCACCAATTTGGTCTGTAAGACCTTGAATTCATTAACGAAGATAATTTTATAACTTAAAAAATTAACATAATTACTTCAGATTTTTTAATTAAAAATTAGAAAATAGAAATAAAGTATTTTAATAATGAGCTAACTAAAATAATAGTATACATTTACTTTAACACAAAAGAATTCAGCCAATCACATGTCAACTAAATAATTCATTTAATATATTATTTTAATAGAAAATATTTTACACTGCTAGGCAGTACAGTTGAGGAACGAAGTCTGCAAGCTACCAACTACAGAAGACCACTACAGAGATGTTTACACATTATCCTTATAGCAGATGCCTGAAACCTCTTCAACTTAGAGCAAAGGACTAAGAGGTATCCACCCCACCAAAATCATTTGAGTAACAATCCCTGGTCTTATCCCTTATAATAACGGAATCTTGCACTTAGCAAACCTTGATCCCTACTAAATGCATTGAAAATCATTCAACAACATAAAATTTTCAATTACTAACTCATCAGTAAACAATATTTCAATTTAGCTCTTGTACAGCTACTTTATCTGAAATTGAAATACTAATGCAGCAATTGCATACTTCATCTTGTTAAATTTAAAAACATTTAGACAGACTCCTAGCTGGGAACGTTACCTTGTTCACAAGTTTTTGTCTCTGTTTTACTTGATTCGTTTTAGAGAGGGAAGCAGAGTAAAGCATATAAATGCTGAGTGCTGTTTAAGTCGTCTTTCTCCCCTCCCTATCTGCTGAACTGGTTGTCTGTTTGTTGTGGCCAGAGGTGTCTACAGTGAAAGCGATCTATTCATGTTCATAAAAACTTCTACAGTGAAAGAGATCTATTCATGTTCATAAAAACTAACTTGTATTCACCTGTTGCAAACGTTACAATTCTGCAAGAACTGAACTTTTTACTGGCATTTGCATTATAATCATACACAGCAGGCATTAATTAACTGTGATGAGAATGGATCAGCAACAAGTTTGAGTCGTGGCATTACATATTTCCTTTTGTTGCCATGAAGAAAGATTGCATGAGGTAGCAGTTTGATGTTTGTTTTCATATTTGGGAGCTCAGTTGGGAGCTCAGTTGCATTCAAGGAAGAAGAGTAGGTAGTGACTAAATGTGGTGTAAATATAATAAGAAGCAAAGAAATTGAATCAAAGAAGATGAAACACACAATACTACAGATTTATCATAGTTCAGCAAAACTTGCCTATGTCCACACTCTAATAGGGAATTACTTGTATTAATTAATCAATACATTACATGGGCTGCACACAACCATTATATAGAACTCTACAAATACGAAAAATCAAGAGGGAGAACGAAAAGACATATAACCGTTGGGCTTCATATCCCAACAATCTCCCCCGTGAAGTCCAACCAGTACAGTAGTGCAACATCTCCTGCATCTCATTTGATCTCAGAGAAGAATAAATCCTTGAGATAATCTCAAGGCCACTAGACTTTGCTCCAGCACACTCTAAATGAGTCTTCTCCACATTAGATTGGAGTTATAAATATCTCTATGTGGTCCATACATCTGCAAATTCTTTGCAAGATTCTCATTTCTCAGTCCATCATTTGACCAAAGACCTATGTGCATAAGAGAATCTTGTTTACTCCTAATCACTCCCATGGATGCGAAGTCATCACCAAACTGGATGTATTCGTCCTCTAGAGTTTGTATTTGTGTGGCTATAGTAATTTTGTTGAGAGATTCCATATTCGGTAGGGATATCCGTGGCCCATCATCTACCACATAATGTCAAACATCCTGCCTACCACTTGTATGTGCATTCAGGGATTTCTCTTCCCCTTCCCATGTACTTTCACCTTCTTCCAAAGGGAACTCTTTATTTTCACTTTCATCTTCTTCTACAAAAAATCTCTCCCATTCCCCTTTATTTTCTTTTATAACAGACTTCTCACCTGCCCTTTTATATTCTTCTGCTAGAAACTTCCTGTGCTCTTCAAAGTATTCTAGTTGTAGCATCCTATGGACTCTAGATGCAAAATTATTTGTGTCATCAAGGTTGGAACCAAAAATAAGAGAATTCATTTTATAATATGTCAACACTAGACATTTTACAGACTCGCTAGTCTTATATTCTCTTGTCCACTTTTGCAATTCTCCCATGACAATTTTCTCATGCACGCCTATGCGCTCAAGAATTGCATTAAGCTCAAATTTAAGAGATTTCAAATCATCTGGTTCATCTTCAGGTTTGTTTTCCCAACCATCCCACCAATGCACATGGTGGATTCTTCTGTTTTTAACAGGAACAACCCCATTTTCTACCGAGCCCAAATTTCCAAGAAATTTGTTGATGATAAAATCAACTTCACCGTCTTCCATCTTTGCTCTAGCCTCACCTCGGCTCTGATACCAATTGTAAATATAATAACAAGCAAAGAAATTGAATCAAAGAAGATGAAAAACACAATAACATAGATTTACCATGGTTCGGCAAAACTTGCCTACATCCACACTCCAGTAGGGAATTACTTGATGCATTACATGGGTTGCACACAACCATTATATAGAACTCTACAAATACGAAAAATCGTGAGAACAAAAAGACATATGACTGTTGGACTTCATATCCCAACATGTAGAAGCTTAGTTAGATTTTCTTCTACATTATCAAATACTGAAGTAACATCATACTCGCTTTGGTGCTCAAGAATGGCTTTTTCTTCTCCTGCAAATGCCTCTTTCAGGTCTTCTTTCTCTAGCCCTAGTTTCAAATTTCTTACTCCCAAAATTTCTGTCAATGGAAATATCTGGTTTCAAAACTTCTGTAAAATAAAATTCAATATGATGTGTTATTTTCAAACGTCATATTTCTTTTTCAATAGCCAGAAACAATTTTTGCAACTGTACACATGATAAGCATTATATTCCTTCTAAAAATTTAAGAAATTTCATTCATAATTTGTTTAACTATATTAGATATAATATCCTTGGTATTGGTATATGGAATAGAATAGTTAAGCTGATGTACTTGAAATCACTGGGTTGAGAAGACCACGAATCAGTCTCCTGCATCTCATGTATTTGAAAAACATCTTCAGAATCAATTTTATCAATCTTTTTTTTCAATGAACTGAGACAGTTTTTAAAATTTAGTTATGTTAAACATTGTGATCATTTTGATTTTTTTTTAATGCATTGAAGTTTCATCCTAGTATATCACTAGTGTTGATATTGGTCAACAACCTTAGAGGCAAAGAATTATGAAGTTTTTCTCTTTGTTAAGCTTATAGTGCTCCAAGAAAACTTTCTTTATTTGCACAATTCTATTGATGCAAGTTTTATGACCACTTCAACATGCAGAATCAAATATTCAATATTCTAAATGAAATATCAAATCTCCAATTCTCTCTTGAATAAGGAAGCTCTCATGTTAAACTATATAGATGGATTGTGTGGTCAAATGAGACAACTTTAAGGTTTCTTTTAATTGTAGACCTTCACTCAATTGTAATGATGTGATATACTAGTATCACTCGATGACTTATGGTGTTCATTCAATGGATATCAACTTTACAAATGTGAAAGATTTATCAATTGGAGCTCTTCAACTACTTGTAATAAACAAATTACAAAGAGATTTGTGTTTAAAAAAGCTATTCTACTCCTAAAATGTAAGAGATGATAGATGTTTGTACAATTCTACAAGAGGTGTCTCATTGTCAACTTAACCAAGCTAGTGCAATCTCCTATAAGATAAATGATACATGTTCAGATTATTACTCACTATAACAATACCATCATTGGGATACATATCAATGGAGAAAATACAATCATAATTAAGCTCATATTATACTTCTAGTTGACCACACAAAGAAAACTCATAATCAACAAGCAACTAATTGTATGGACTAGACGAGTTCACAAAGATGCATCCAAAATATCTTCCAATTAATGAACCTACTCTAAGTGAGGAAATATAGAAATCATGTAATGCTCCAAAACTTCACAAACATTCATCATGATAACAAAAATGAAAAAGGATAATTGTGGCAGTATTATTGCAAGTTGCAGCAATATTAGCAAGTCTGTTTATTTGAGTTGGTCTTTCATAGAAGCTCCAAGTACAATGAGTGGCTCTGATTGATTTGAATCAAGGGCCCAAGTTTGTCCAACAAAGCCCTAGTACAACTATTAGCTATAATCATTAAATACTCTGCCAATTACAAAGAAGCACCACCTTGTGAGTCAATAAAAAAATTGCATTGCTTAAATTGACCAATCAAGAAAATAGGTTAGGTACAAACATTAGGTGGACTCCAAATGTCACTTGTCATGATTTGATTAGATATTCTTGGACACATGTAATTGGAATTCTTTTATTGGATAAAGATGAATGGGCACCACCTCAACTAAACGTATCCTATGAACGTCATTAAATCTTGGATTGTGAGAAAATAACTTTCTATGCTCAACTTTATTAAGCCTTCAATAAGAAGTGATGACATTTATTCCCAAATTGCTTCATCTTTATAAATTTTATTGCTTCATCTTCATAAATTATGTATCTTTTGGAGATCTCCTCATCGAAATGGCTTAAGCTTGCTTGTATTTGAAATCTTGATTCCTTGAACTTAAACATAGGACTGACAGCCTCACTTTGGTCTTCACCTCAAACATCACCTTGCTTATCCTTTTCATAAATAGTTTACCATTTGTAGGTATTTGAATTCTCCAATCTATACTTGCTTGAATTCTTGAAGTGGCAGCCACCCTTTGCTTCTAGTTTCCTTGCCCATTCCTTGGATCTTGTCATAGTCTCGAGCATCTTCAATTTTATCCTGCAAAACAAGACAACCAACACTCGTCAAAAACTTGGGTTTCATGCTTCACAAAATCAAAATCCGATGCCAAAGTGAAAATCAAGAGGAAATATTTTACTTAACCTTTAAAATCTGATCACATCTAGAGAAAAGGGAAAATCCCAATTAAAAGATTTAGTCACAGTTACAAACTCAGATCTGCAAGCACTTCAACCTTCTAAACTTGATCTTCTCTCGGGAAATTCTGAGTTTTACACCTGAATCTGATTCAGTTTGGCCATGTTCATCATTTCAACCTTGGAAAACAAGCATATGTATGCGCAGAGGTCTTGAGGTAGATAGAAACGGAGGTCAGATTCAGACCTCGTCTTGTTCCAATCATTAGTTGGTGCTTAATTCCAACTGGCAATTTTGTTTAGCTTGGACGGTGATTCGCTTCATACATAACTGAGGAATTCAATTGATATTAATAGATCAATATCCTTCAGTTAACCGATAACCCAATCTTTCACAGTAAATTACTCTTATTCGATGGAGTTAGGTGTATATGAATTATGCATTTTATATATTGTTTAAACAGATCCATGAATAATAGAATTTCACTCTTTGAAACTCTCTTCTTCCTCTGTTTTATATCATCATGTATTTGTTTCTATTTTTCAGCTAGATATATCCTGTGTTGTGCAGTTTTAGCTGAAGAATTTTACAATTACAACCTTCTTGTTAATGCATTGTATCACCTTGTCAATCGATTTTCTATCATGTTTTTTGCTCTCAAATCAGGATTTCTCCATGCATACGAAACTTGTTACACACCAGATTTCTACTCACCTTGCCTATCAGATTTTGTGCCTTTCATGGATCAAAACTTAACTTCCCATCAATCTTTAAATATTTTCATATTCCATTTTCAATTAGGGATCTCTATTCTTATAAGAGATTTGCAAACTTCTTCTCCTGATCAGATTCCCAACTTTGATTCAAAGCCAGATTCAAGACTTGACTGTTAGATCTGAGTTTTATTCCACTGCAATGTGTAGAATCAAATATTCAATATTTTACAGAGAAACATCAAATATTCATTTTTTTTTGGTCCATATCAGATTTCATGCTGAACTTGCAAAGTAAGATTATGAAATGATTTAAGGTTCTATTAACCATAGATGCATGCTTAGTGAAACAGTATGATTTTTAGGGTAGTTACACTATTCATTCAATGTGCATCAAGTACTAAAGCTTTGGCTTCACAATGTGCAATGAAAGTATATTTTTAATCTTCAATTTTTCCACTTAAAGTCATATGCAAACTTGGTAACTTCTGCTATTTCTACTTCTAACTATGACCAAAGAATTATGAATATCTTGAACTCTACTAGATGTAGCATTATGAATAATTTTAATGGTTTTCAAATCAATATCTCCTATCCATTCTCTTCAAAAGGACGCAAACTAATGATTGAATATCAATTGAAAGTTAAGTGATTTTAATCACCAGCTACCACATATGACACACTTACAATTCTAAATGGCGCACTTACATTCAACAAGAGGCTAGTGGCCCAGGTTTGTTCAAGTCAAGCAAGCAAACATCCACAATTACTTTCACTCAACTAAACTACTTCAACACAAAATGAATTTACTCCGAGTGAAAGATTGAAGAAACTATACAACACTTCAAAGCAACATTAGGTAAGTGGCATCATGAAATATGATCTGAAACATTAATGTTGAAAACACATATAATCGAATTTATAAATAAATTGATATTAACATTAATTAATTCACCATAAAAAACAATAAATTATTAATTACTTTGATAGCATCATAGCAAAAAAAAAAAAAAAAAAAAACCTGAGAAGTCTCTCCCGTCACTAACTCCTATCTCTCTTCTTCTCCTCTAATCTAATACTAATGATTTATAAATAAGAAGGGGTTGACCTTTTATAAATGTTCAAATACAATGTAGGGCCAAAATTGATTCAAGATAAGGGCTAGGATTTCTCCCTACAAAGCCTAATTAATAATTTTGAAACTGAACTCCTTTGAGCATAATTGCGATGGCGCGTATTCTTCAAAATCCCTCATCTTTCTGAATTTTCTCTATCCTCTTAAATTTTCCCATGGCCTCGATTCAAATTCGTAGGCTTGAACCTTATAATCCTCATTTCCTAATTTGAACCTGCATTTTGAATTTGTAGACTGGAAATTCTTAGAGTCTTCATGTAGCCAGGCCTGATTTGGACGTGTACTCAGATGATTATATCTGTCCTGAGCTTGATCTTCAAATCCACTTTGATCTCAATCTAAATTGAAATCTCCTCTCACTTGGAATCTTGGAGTTGGAGTTTGATTCCTTTGAACGTCCCTCAGCTCACCTCGCAAGAAAAAAGGGAAGAAAGAATGAAGATCATGAAGAGGTGATAAACAACAAAATGAAGAACAAAAACTCAGAATTTTCATCAGACAAAGTTTCTTTAGATTCTACATTCCTTTAATTGCCATTGTGAAACCTCTCAACTTTAGCTCATTAGAATTCCAGTGTAAGAATTTTTTTATTAGAATCTTGGTTTTTAATGACATGCCCAGATTTGACTTTCTATTCCCCTTTTGCAGCACAGATTATGGAGGAAAGTGACGAAACCAGCTGCGATTGAAAAATTGCTGCCCTCTCTCAAGACTAATTCACTTTCCAACTTAGAGGAGAATCACTGCCTATTGGAGTGTTCGTTTCTGTCTAACTGTAGAGCCAATTTCAGTTTTGAAAGGACATCAAAATGAACTCTCCCGACTGTCTTTTATAGGTGACTTTGGGGCCAAGAGGCACAACCTTTAAGGAGACTGACCTAGGCCTAAAATCTGTTTATTAATTGGCTTTTTCCAACAGCAAAAATGACTGATAAAAGGCCAACAATTTTAAATTTTAAACAAAAAGATCGTGACCTTTAGAAAGGTTAACTTTGGGTAGAATTCCTCTAATAAGTGGAATTCTGCCAAAGATCATTCAGCTATCTTGGAAAAATTTCTTCTTATATTCAAAACACTAGTCTTTCTTTTCAACCTTGGACTCCCTTTTGATCAATTTGAGTTCGCAAAGAGCATGTATTTGTTGGTGTAATTTTTAGTCTTTGAGGAAATCTAGGGCATTGAAAATGAATTCTATCAACTTTGACTTGACCTTCTTGATATTTTTTGTTAATCTTAAGGGATCATATTGCTGTGAGGGGCATGGCCAGGATTAAACAACTTTTCAACTTTTAAACCATTATAACAAAAATAACTTAGTAACAACAAATGAAAACTTCAAATACATAAACACATCCACAAAATAGACACCTAGATTTGGTTTCATGAAAACCCAATTTGGATGAAAGTGACAATGGGGATTAGTACCCACAAATAGTGCACTCTTATGAAGTACATCTTGTGAGGAGCTTAATCTAGTTAGGAGTTCACAAAGGCACTGATAGATACCACTTGATTAAGGGATTTACCTCTAGCCCTATTAGGAACTTTACTCTGTTAGGAGTAACATTGTCGAAGGACTTAGAACACAAATTAAAGTGCCACCCTATCAAAGGATTTACAATATAGGACTTGTTAGGATCCACCTAGTTAAGGGATTTTGCTACTGCAACTATTAGGGAATGCTTTGCATAATCAGATATACTAAAGCTCAAACACTCTTCACAACATACACAACTCTACCCTAGTTTGATTGCAACTTGCACCCATCAACAACACTTGTTCAACCATGATCAACAACAAAAATTATTTAACTTCAACCAGTATATATTGAAATTTTTAAGTCCACTACCTTAATCAAGTTATAAATTTTTAAATAGATATGAATTTCAAACATCCCACTCAGATCTAGCATACCAGAAGACAAATTTCAAAATATGAAACACATTTCCAAAACCTCCCTAGCCAATACAATGATATATATAGAATGTTGTGTCAAGAGGTCAAACATATCGTGACCAAACAATGCTTCCTCTAGAATCTTCTTCATACACTTTCATTAAACACTGTGATGCCTTATCATCACCCTCAACTATGAAGACATTTCACAAGATTGTGATTGACTCAACTAAATCCATTGCACAACCTAACCATTGATCACCAATCATCCATTTATTAATTGTCACTCAAGAACACAAAACACAAAGCATTTTTGTCTACGCTTGAGAGGCATACTTTTCTATGTGAGGAATTTTTATTTCAAAATGACTTTAATTCTCCTCTGCAAATCTTTTTCCTCATAAACATATCCATTGTTCTTTTACAGTTGAGATTCTTGTGCACAAAGTCAATATGGAACTCATTCTCCACCTTTGATTTTTCCTCTTATTTCCTACCATCTATTTCTCTCTAAATGGATATTCTCTCCTCATTATCTCTTAATCTTAAATAGTCTCTTGCTTACACTCTATTGGTATGTTGTCATTTTTCTTACTCAGCCTGAGCACACTTGCACTTACTATTTTCTTTACTTGCATTCTTAGCTTAGTTTCCTATTAAGAATTAGCTTAGCTCACCTAGTCTAATTAGGGGTTTGTAACTCTTTGTTATGATAGATCTTATATCTCATCTAGTTGTACTTGCATTTAATAGCATACTTGATCCTTGGATATTGACACTCTTGCATCTACTCCTTTGAATCTTCCATTCTATGGTGTACCTTGCAGGAGTTGCATAACTAGGCCCATTTGAGAGCCACAATACTCTATTTGAATAATTCCATGTCATAGATAGGAAGCTATGAACCACCTCTTGAGATGCTCTTCATCATGGATATTCTTGAGAATAATGATCTATAGAAGTGTGATACTTTTTGTACACACATTTTTTGGTGCCCACTATGGGTCTAGAACCAAGTTTCTAGCTCCATTTTCTTGCATTTTCCAAGTTCAGTAGTTTAATTTGCTTGCATTTTAGTTGCATTTCTCAAACTTGTATTTGATCTAATCAAGTGGTTTTTTAGGTTTATGTGCTTTTATTTTCATATTATATGTACTAACTTGTAGGTGTATTTTCATTTGGAAAAGAGAAAAAATATTATTGTGGTTATTGCTTATATCATTGTGGTTATTACTTATACCATTGTGTTTATTGTTAGCAGTGTTTTATTTTCAATAAGAACCTAATATATAACTCACAATTAAAGGTTAATTGATGGTAGGATAGTATGCTTTTCACTTCTAGAGGTGAACTGGAAAATTTTGACTAATTAGTGGATCATAGAAAGTGAGTGGAGAGGTCACTCTTTAGTGACTTTAATTAACCCTTGCTTGATGTTTTTGGGAGAAGCATTTGGAGTAGGAGAGTATTCTCTTTGCCTCTTTGAGGAAAATACAAATTATTGACCTCCTTGTGTTATTCACTTTGTGTTCAATCTCCTTGTGAGATTCTTACCTTTAGAGGGTCTACTATTGGTGGAAACAATATCAATAGGAACAACTCAAGTGGGAACAAGAAAACTTGACTATTCCAACCCACTATAATCACAAGGCCCTATACAAAGGAGAAATACTTTAGGGACATAACATCTTTGTTCATTGTAGTGAGGATTCTTATGGGATTGCAACTATAGGGAAGTTGCTAGTTTGAAATTCTCTTGTGGCTATGAGGCCCTAGTTCTGATTGGATGCAATAGGAATGTTATGAACATAATCCTTACTAAGAACCATAGGTTAGAAGCTACCCTATTTTTTTTGCTAAATATCTTGGTGTAAGGATCGATCCTAGTGGACTACTTAGATCACCCCAATATTTACACATGCCATATGTGTTCCTTTAGATGTGGGTAACCCATCTACGACAAAGCCAATATCTATTATGGGAAACCACTTTGTGTGAGGCAAGTGAGCATCAAGTTGTGTGCCAAGCTATTGAGTATTGAGTCATAACCTTAGGTAGATTTTTCTTCATGTTTTTTTGAATGTGCGAGACCTATGGAAATCATTTGAACATATACAAATGGTAGTTTAATAGGGATTTAGTTTTCAAGACCTGACAAGTGCTTGTATTGGAAATATTTCTTTATCCCTTGTCCAATTTTTGAAGAGGTGTTTGCATCACTATTGCAATTAAAACTTGTTGTTTCACTATCAAAATTGGGATTGGACACTATCATAATGGTCACAATAATCTACTTTATTAGGAAACTCAATCCAATAAAGTCTTTTGAGAAAAAACACTTCACAAGTTGTTGTATTGCGCTATGAGAAATATCGTATGATAATTCTTGTGTTAGTAAAGTATCATACTTCTTGACAAAGTCTATTGTACTACTTCATAAAGTGTATCATCTACTTCTTGCAAAGTATCATATTGCAATAAACTGTCCTACTAGTTCTTGCAAAATATAATAATTTTTTTTACTGTTTTCCTATTGTCATACGGTATTGTCTTGTCCTATTGTTGAACTTAGTTGGCTTTACTTTGAACTAATTTTTAGTTAATCTAGAGGTGCCTATAATTGGCCTACTCTAATTCCTTGGTTTGAAATTTGTATGTTAGGGACCATTTTTTTCTTCTAAAATGGTTACCTTGGTCTCTCAACTACACTCTTTGGTTGGGACAATTGTTCAGTTGTCTATTTATCTTTGACTATCTACCTATGGCTTTGATACTATCTCTTCACTCGAGTCACAAGTGTCATAAATTACTTGGACACTTTTCTTGACAAGTTACTTTAATCCATCTCTACTATATTGGCAAGTAAACACTTTACATCTCTAATTTGGACATCAAGTTATCTTGTGTCACCTTATCAACCTTTTATATTCTTTGACATACTTGAATTGTAGTCTACCACTCCAGGATTCAAACCTTGTGCTAGAAAACCCCAACCAAGTTTAGATGATCCTAAGTTCCTTGAAGTTTCTAAGAAGTTTCAATATGTGTGCTCCTACTATGAAGAACTAAAAGAGACAATACACATAGATGGTCCTTACTTCATTCATTTCACTAAGAACATGCTAATTATTCAAGCACATTCAAAAGAATGGTGAAGGAAAGAATCACATCCTTGTATGATTCTTCCTTAAGTTCTTTATGTGTATGAGAGTCATCTTCTTCTAAGTTCACATATTCTACTTGAAGACACTAATTGTCTTCATCTATTGGATCTAAAGGCCTCTTTAGAGAACAAACAAGTGGTGCCTCCTTTGAGCCTATGCCAAAATTTCTTGATAAGTACCAGTATGATAAAAACATGGATGCATGCTATGCACTTAAGAACATAAAGAAGAGCCTAGACTTACTTTTGAGAGAAATTTTACCTCCATAGAAGATTATTATGTGCTATCTTGCAAACACTTCTTGACACTAAGCTTATCACATTGCCTAAGTCTAGATCATATGGAAACCCATTCTTGGAAATCTATTTTGCTAATCATCATGTTGGGACTAAAAAATCCACAAGGATTTTGTGTGTCATATTGGAATACTTTGCAAAACTACTCCTATAAATGATTTTCATGCATATGTTTTAGGTTGTTGTTTTGAGGCCTATGATGTGTTGTTAATGTTCCGCACATTTCATTTAGCATATACATGCATCTTAGGTTATTAGTTTTAAGTTTCAAATCATTTTGTGAGATGTCATTTGGATCACTTGTCAATACAACATTTTGCCCAAGTGTCAAATAGATTTTGGGGGCTACCTTGTGCTTGAATATCGTGTGTGTGGTTCAGTTTCATGACTCGTCACTTTGGAAATGTTTAGTATGCCTTACCAAAGAACCTATGTTTCATATTTTTAATCATTTTGACACATTTTGATAGTGTTTTGAGTTTCCCAAAGTCGGTTGTCAATTCTTGTCCTATTGTTGCACTTTATCTAGAAATCAAAGAAGCCTTGTTTGGTTGAGTTTAAATTTGATCCAGTTGATCAAAATGAGAAAATTCCTTTTGCATTACATTCTAAAGGTCAAATACTTTGTATGTTTCTAATATGGGCTCTTGATTAATTTTTTTTATTAGTTCTCAAATGTGATTCCCTTTGTAATTTCTAACATGTTGATGCAAATCAGTTTCATAGATTGATTGGTAGTCCTATTTGAGAGGTTATAACTTTTAATTGATGATAGATGAGCCTAAATGGATTTCTCTTCTATATTCTACACTAAAAATCTCCAAGCCTCTAGTTTGCAAGTTTTCGTGATTCCATCTACATACTTTTCTGAAGTCATTCTATTTGCAAGATTCATTGTTTTACCATGCTTCCTAGTTGTGTGATTCTCGGAAGCTAATTGTTCTCGCTTTTTTAATGCACTCATTTATTTGTCATGAGCCCAAATCACAGACTTATGTTCTCTATATCAAAGTGAACCCATGTCCCAAGTTGTGAATTCTCATGTGACCATTTGACTTATTTTTTAAGTTGAAACCAAATGCAATTATATTTTTCTAACATGTTTACTTGCATGACAATTTGAAGAAGGTAACTTCAATAGTTAATATCTTTTGGTCCACTGATTGTCATGAGATAAAAATTTGTAGAGCGAAGTTTTTTGACCAAACAACATGTATGCCAAAAGTGAAGGTCATGTAAGGTCTTTTTTTCAGTTTTGAAGGCCAATTTTATGGCCTATTAGCACAAAAGTGATAGTTTGTAGAAAAGGTGAAGAATGATTTTCAAGTGATTAACAAATACTTGAATTTTATTGCAAATAAATATGGAGGGTTGTTCAAATAGTTCTCAAAAGCCTACTGGTTGGATCGAATAATTTTTTAGTTAGGCCACCTTGTGACCTAACTTACGTGGCATTGATGTGATCTTGGGATTGCTATCTTATGAAGAACATGTTTGGAACAAGTGTTATATCTTTGAAAAAAGTTAATTTTAAATGAGTTCACAAATAGGGGCAAGGTTTTATAAGATGTGTGCCATATTGAAGGTAAAAAAAAGGAATGCTCATTTTAAGTCGACTTGGGGGTCATTATGTCATGTCCATGTGGATGATTTTAATGAACATGTGTCGCTTTGGTGGAGAGGCCTTTCCTAACTAAGAATTAGAACCAATGATAGTGGGGAATGTCTAAATGACACATGGATAGGGAAAAGTCTTGTATGATAAAGCCCCATTTGGAAGAATTTCATGGAAACTTCTAGAAGTTGTTGCGGCTCCAGCCCCTTGTGGTGCACACACAAGCTATTTAGCTAGGGACAACAGAATTGTGGTTTATGGTGGGATTGGACCACATGGTTTGAGACTGAATGATACAAGGATGTTGAACTTTAATAAAGGTCAACAACCTTTGTGGCATGAAATTGAGATATTGTCATCACCACCTTCACGATTGGGTCATGGGCTAATGTGGATTGATGGAAATTGCACGATTCTATTTGGAGGTAGAGGGACCCAACTTGGTGTTCTAAATGGTGTATTGAGGTCCATTTTAGAAAGGCCAATTCGTGTGCAATTTGTGTCTAAGACCTTTGTCACGATCAATTGTGTTTTAAGCTCTTCAACAAAGGAACAAGAGATTATGTGTAAAGAGGTGCATATCAAATTTGAATAGGAAAGTGTCCTTGGGCTATTCTAAAATGTTGCATTCAACGTGAGGGGAATGGAAGTATGAGGGAGGAAACCACCAAATGCATGTTACACATAAACCAAAGATGAATATGATCCCCAGTTTGCTCATGATAACACAAGAAAACAAATGGATTGTTTCAAATGTTTCTCACTTAGCCACTATTTTCATTGCCAAGAGGGGCCCGATAGTTTGTGGAGTTTTAATTATGCAGGGCCCTCTGATCTTTTGGGGGAACATTGATCATTCTATTGCGAGGTCCGCGATAAACTTGGAGAGATTTTTGTTTACAAACATGGGTAAAAAATGGAGCAATTAGGAATTACAAATTCTACATTTCCAAATGTACTGTCCTTCCAACTCTGTAGAGGGCATCGACCGGGAAGTATGATGTCAACGTGGTGATTAAAAGTTTGAAATGGCTAAGCCAGCACAGGTTTTTTTGTCTCCCACCAGGATCGGTTTCATTACAAAGGCGACATTGTCCTTTGGTAGACCGAGCAGTAAAAGATCAAAGGGAAGTTTTTCCCGAGTGTTGTTTTCAGAGTGCATTAAAGAAATGCCAAGCGACATTATCACATATTGATTGTGCATCTGAGTTGTCTCTAAACTTAGAGGTTCATGCTAGCACCATTAGTTTCCCTTTAAAACCATTTGGTGGGAATTTCAAAAGGGATTTTGTCAACAGATTGGTTTTTCCTTCGAAGGGTTTTTCTCATCATTTGGAGAGGTATTTTGTAAGTTTGTTGCATAGAATGATGGGATTTGATTTGGTTTTTAGTTGGAGAGAGATAAGAGAGGCTTTGCAACAACAACAAATAGAAATGAAGGTGACATTTGACATGAAAAGATTAGATCCGACTCTCTTTATTTTCCTATATCTTCTTCTCTATTCTCATTGTACTGGGTTGGTTCCCAACTTCTTGAACAAGTTCTCAATGTGGTTTTCCACCATCCCAACTTTTTCTTTTGTTTGAGGAATCTTGTATAGTTTCTGTAGAGAAGATTATTAAAATGTATGTTGAGTCCATTGTTGGGTTTCAGTTTTTTGAGTCATGTTCATTGTAAATCAGGGATATCATTGAATATTAATGAAAATATGCCATCTAGTTCTCTCCATTGTGTATATCAAAAAAGTTTTGGTGGAAATCAATAAAGGTTTTATGTTCTTTTAACTTCTTATTTATTCTTTCATGTTTCAATCGAAGGGATTGACTAAGTGCTTGCATGAGAGAATACAAAAAAAATTATTCTACATGTGGATTTGGTAAATAGGCTTAATGAAAATCATAGTTATGAAGGGTTTTAAGGAAGCACTTCACGAATCTCATATTATTTCAGAAGTTTAGCTACTTTTTTGTATTTATCATGACTCAAAAGCCCAATGGATTAGGCACTGATCTTAGCCATAGGATCTTGCATCTTTTGTTGTTTCATCCATGATTCTTGTTGAAATCATTTAAAATAAAAAATCCATTTCCCTTTCATGTTTGTAGAGATGAAAGTAAATCCTCACTTAGCTTGTGAATTTATAGGTTTTGTAACTAGCTATTGCATAACTATTGTATTGCATAAGTGTAGAGGTTTCAATGGTTATAATATACTTTATTTAGATTCAAATCTATATTTTAGCATTGCTTACATTGATGAATTTAAGGTCTACCCACCTAAGTTTTGTAGAGCCTGAAGTATAGAAGGAATTTCTTCTTTGTTATTTCGCCTAGATTTTATTAAAGTGTGTTGATAATGAGAATTAGATATCCTTAGGCATATTTTGTTTCGGCTTCCTGGTTATTTAAACAGTGTTGAATTGGGAGCCAACACATTGATATAATGATCATAGTACTTTAGATTGCATAGAGTTGAAACTTAAAGTTCAAGAGCTTATTGATGATGGGATCGTTAATGTTGGGATCTCTAATGACTCATGTGATGAGGATACTATTCTCTATCAAGATCAATTTGATGAACCTATGTCAAGTGGATGTATTCTTGGCACCACAACTTCTTCCAACACCTATGAACCTCCTATAACTTCAAAGCTCGCAAACATGACTTCATCAAACAAAGAACCTAATACTTTTTGTACTTATTTGTCCTACCCTCAAGGGATACCTCTAAAAGAAGCTCAAGCTAATCTACACTTGGTTGTAAACCTTTTCCATTCTACTAGGACTAAAGATCCTGAATCTTCATGTGACACTATGACAACTATGCCCACTTTAACTAGTCCTTCACTATCTCTTCAAGATCCTACCATGCAAACCTCATATTCTCCCTTATCCTTAGCAGTGGCTCCATGTCGAGAGGATTCTCAAGAGGATAAAGAAATAAATGTCAACAAAGACCAAGATTGAGCACAACTTCATCTATTCCTTTAAGATATCAAGTTCCTCCCTACCCCATGTCTTACCCCTCTCCCAAGTATGATGAGGATACCACTTCAACCATTCCCATTTAACTTACTAGAAATCATGAGAAAATCATAATGTAGGTATATTATGTAAAGAAACTTGTCAAGATCAAAGTATCCCCTCTTCTTCTACTTCTCCATATCCACTTCAAAAATATGTTCAAACGTCAAATGCTCCTATAAAAGGTGTTGCTCCTATCGGAGTTACTCATGAGTCTATTGATGGTCGTGGCCATGTTACTTACTCTAATGGTGTTGATATCCCTATCCATTATCAATTTGCATCTCCTAAGTCTATCCTTGGTCCTTATCGATCAAATATAAATCCTTCAAACCTTCCATATATATTGGGTCCTTATGTCCCTCCATCTACCATACCTTTCACTCCGATCTTGTCATCCACTTTTCCCATCATACCTCAAGATCAACAAAGATACTCATCCTTGATGAATCTTAATCCACCTTTCCATCTAAACTAGTCATATCAACCTTATTCATCCATAAATCCCACATCTTTTGGAAACAATTTGGATGTAGAATATAAAAGAAAGAAAGAAAAGAATACATTAAAAAATGAAGATCACTATGTCCTACACAATTGACATGTGAATGGAAAAAAAAAAATACTCAAGATACCACAAAGGTCCACTAAAGAAAGAGTGAAATCAAAGAAAGTGTAAGTTCCTAAATCCATTACTAAAGAAATACATTCTAAAGCATCCAAGAAAAAGAAGAATCAAAATTTATATGGATTCCTAGGTCTCTTTTGAAAGACTTGAATATTGAGAATAAATCAAAGTTGACATTCAAGATTCCAAATGTGTCCACTCCATCTTCTTACAAACACCTTCCTCAAAAGCTTCCAAATCCTTCCACTCCATCTTCCTCCAAAACTACTCTATTACCTCATACACCTAAACCTCAAGCTACTATGTCCATGATTCCTTCATAATTTCACAACCCTTCAAGGTGTGTGTGTCAATGTTGATCTTGCCTACTTGTTCACATACCCTTATAGAATCCTTTCAATTCTAGATTTACTTACTATCCATCATCCTCCTAGCCTTCTCAAACATAAAACCTTATCCTCCATATACCTTTTCTATCATCTCCTTTCTATCACCATATTAGTATCTTTGAGTATACTTTTTTAGTGGTCCTTGGCTATCATGACCTATCCTTCGAATAGGAGCACTATCCAAATTGAAAGATCTTGGGGAGAGAGAGAGAGAGAGAGAGAGAGAGCCTACCTTGGTGAAAACTTGGTAAATAGGAGCCTTGATAGAAAAAGTAAAGAGAAATAAATTCATCCTATGGTGATAACCACTTCTTATGGCACCTTGGATAAGTACCATGACAAAGACTTGTAAAAAAGGTGTGATACATAATTCTTCCATAATTAATCTATTCTATCTTCCTCTTTTATGTTGACAAGGTTGAGCTATCCATGAGCATTGGCTATCTTATCCATCAACTTCCCTATCATGATCCTTCTTATCCCAAATTATTCACTCATAGCCTCCATATTGACCTCCATCCTTATTTTTCTACCCCATCACTATGTTATCTAATTGACCCCTAGTCTTCATCAAAAGAAGAAGAAAAAATATGGTTCTTAAAAGCCTCTCAACATGTTAACTCATTGGGGCTATACAATTTCATGACATCTGGTCATTTACCCTATATTCTACAGTGCTCGTTAGAATTTATTACTTATCCAAAATATGCTTTGTATGGTTTCTTTACCATTTTCCTATCTTGGGACCTCTTGAGGAGATGGTCCTTAAGGAATGCATTCATCCTACTTCATGTATCATTGCATATTCATCTTATCTATCATCTTGCTAATCCATGATGGCCTACACCTTGATAGTTATTGGGACAAAAATGATGTGATCTTGTTTAAGAGCTAAAAGATCCTACCAAGTGTTGCAGACATGGAAGCATGTGCTACTTAAGACCCTTGCACTTATGTCTATTATCATATTACTTTGTGCTTTGAACTAATCCATCTCAGGTCTCTTTGCCCTACCTAGTTTGGAAAAGACTCTTGTCGAGTCTAGTGGGCATGAACTGTATAGTTTATTAGATCTCTTGGTTATGTTCGCTATTCTAGGTCACAAAATAGTATTTTTCAACACTCCCCTTGACATTGAGTGTTTCTCAACACTTATCAGATACATTACCTTGAGTTAACACTTTGTCTTTAGTCTAGGATGTTGTGATATTTCTCACCTATAGACATGACTCTCAGGAATATAGCAGCATGACTTTCACACCAACACTTAGACTAAAATGATTGAGACTTTCTTGACGTATTTTCTTTGTGTGTTGTCTATTTAGATTTCTTTTCTAAGTGATCCCTCCATAGTCTATCGAGGGTGTCACTGCACTAGAGGACTAGGTGAACATGGCATGTTTTCCTTTGTTTTCTCTTGAGGTTGTACTTTGTGGATCTTAAGAGTCTTGAGAATCTTTCTTGAACCCCTTTATACTTATGATCTTCAATGGTATATCCTTGTCTATTCATTTTTTTTTTCTCCTGCAAGGCTATGCTTATGACCATCTCAACATTGTGTGTCTCAATGCAAGCATAATCTTTCTATACTAAACCTAGGAAATCTAACTGCACTTCCATCTTGACCTTTATGTCTTTGATGCATAGGTTTGGTTATCACACTCCTATCCTATATAGATCATATTCACATCCTCATAGTTTTTACTAGTGATGATTGTATGATCTTCTAATGTCCCTAATAAGGCTTGATGATGAAAAGTGGGACCTACTTATATAACCCTTGCAATTTCACTTTGCATACTAGTTTGTATTTTAGGATTCATTCTAGCTCAATTTTCATTTGGGTGTTTAGAGAGTCTCCTTAAAATTTGTTGGATGTAATGGTCAATTACGTTCACTCTCTTGATTCTTCTTGATCATGTCTTCATCCTCTTATCTCATCATCTTTTCTTTTCTTGTCATCATAAGGGTTTAATATTATCATTACCTCTATTTATCCTTTGGGCCCCTTATATACTCTTTTGACCTAATTTTGACCTAATTGTTTACTACTTTAGATTTCCCTAGACATTGCACCTTAACCTAACTTTGACATCCCAGATTTATTTTTAGGATTAAAATCAAAATTTTAGTTCATCTTTCTTTTCAAAATTTTGTTTGAAATTATTCCTTCCTCTACGAAGCTAATTGACCCTTTTGAGGAAATTTTTTTGATCTTTTTGAAAAATTCACCATTTCTTAATTTTCTCATGATTTATACTTTCTTCCATTTTGATCGAATTCTTATACTTTATTTTTTGGTCAAAATTAGTCAAACTAGTGCATATTATCAATGATTGTGGTTAACCTTTAATTTAAACTCTTATATGTCATCTTGGGCTTTACCTTATCTCCATTTGATCATATCTATCTCATTTGTGCATCTCATCTTCCTCATTTCTATTTTGAATCTGAGGGGGCATGAATACTGTATTTGTAATCTTGCATCTATCTATCTACTTTGGACTTGCTAGTACTCACCTTGGGTTCTAATTTGTCCCAACTTGATTTATCTACTTTCTTTTGGATGTCTACCTTGGACATATTAGTACTCACATTATCATTATGAGTGTGATATTGTGTTATCTACCTCTCCCAGTGTTCAATATCACTACTTATCAATTCTGGATTCATGATTATCTATCTCTCTATGCTTCATTCGATGAGGTTCATATTCAAATCTATCTATCATCTTTACACTGTCATTATTTTACTTAATTTGGTCCCATATGGATCACATGTTAATCAAAGAGGAGAAAATGTAATCACCCAAAGTGGTCCTCCAAACCATGAGCCCTATTTTCTAGCAATTTTACATATTTAGCTATAACTTATATTTGATCAAATCACCACTTTATTATTTATTTGATTATAACCAATGGTTTTACCACCTTTGTTGGAAATATAGAAGGAGTAACTGAGAGGGGGGTGAATCAATTACCACTAAAATTATTCCTAGATCCCTTAGATGTCAACAATAAAAAATAGACTAAGAAAATTGATTATTGCTACTACTCGATAGACACATGAAGAAATGTTGTAACTCAGTAAATACAGAGTGTGAATTACTTTTAGCATATCTTAAAACATTAATAGTAATTAACTTGCAAGCATAAGACAAATAACACAAACACATGAGACACCAGGATTTAACGTGGAAACCCAATTTGGGAAAAACCAATAATGTAACTAGTTACTGTTTTTCACTCTTCTAAAGTAGGCCCTATTAGGAGCCAACCCTATTAAAGGTTACAAAACACATGGTTAGGTGTGACCCTGTTAGAAGATTTAATCACCCTGCTAGAACTGGCCTTGCAAGAGTTCTTAAAAAAATTCAATGGAATCGCCACCTTGTTAGAGGATTTACAAGGAGTTGTTAAACCAACTCTGTTAAGAGATTTTAGATCATTGCTACAATGGTTAGAGAGTAACAATGAAATGACCTGATTGTGATGCAACTAAATTGTTGAATCTAGATCTCTTTTCTGCTTAAACTTGATCCTTCCTAATTGAATATTACTTTTTTACTCCACAAGGATACCTGCTTATCCTTTAATTTCACTCCCTCTCTTTTCTTCTCAATTAAATCAATACACTTGCACACACACTGGAAATCTCAACTTGACCTTTTATTTATACCTTCCAGATTGTCAAGTTGGCCCAAATTCAAATTATAATAACTAATATTCATCATCATAGTAGGCTAGAATCAATACATAAAATAATTAAGCATCATATGCCAAAATAAGAAAAATCCTTCAAAAGCTGACCCTGCTCAGTAGAAACTAACTTTGGAATGATTCTCTATGTTAACTAACAGAAGCTTGATTAACACTACAAACTTGCAGAAATCCTTAGGCAACCGAGTGAACTTGGTCAATACTAACTCTGTCCAACTTTTCCTTCATTAACTGAGTGAGCTCGATCAACACTCTTTTTTGTTTGAATTCCTTCAATGCCCAAGTGAGCTCGGTAGACACTATCTACCAACTGATATGACTTCTATATAACATCAAAGACAACACATAATTAGTCAATTGTATCAGACAATCTCCCTCTTTGGTATTGATGGCAACACAACATGTCATAGCACAATGAAATTTTGAGAATAAGATTTCTTTTGACAGAAAGTTTCTCCCTCTTTGATTTTATACAAGAACTTCTTCTTTATGTTGAATTCTTCCTTTGCATAACTTCTTTTTGAACTTCTCCATCTACAAAATTTTAGAAGGATATAGATACGATAGTAAACTTCTCCCTCTTTGACAACACATGCCAAATTTTTATCAATGTACCTTGAGTACTGATTCATATGGAATCTTTTCTTGATTATACTACATCAACTAATTGATCTTTAATTTGGTTCTGGTTGATGCATCACTCAACTTTATTTAGTGAGCTTCAGATAGGGGAATGACCCCTAGCTTACCTCTTAGATACAAGAATGCATCCTTAGGTAATGGCTTGGTGAATATGTTTGCAATTTGTTCTTTTGTATGGACATATTCCAATCTAATTTCTTCATCCTAGACTAGTTCTTTGGAAAAGTGATATTTTATAGCAATGTGCTTTGTTTTGGAATGCATCACTGGATTCTTTGATATGTTAATTGCGCTGGTGTTATCACAATACATGACTACTGGCTCTTTGATCTCAACCTTCATTCCTTCTAGCAATTGTTTGAACCAAACAATGTTAGAACAATTCACTGCTGCTGCTACATACTCTACTTCTACTGTAGATTGGGATGTGCAGTTTTGCTTCTTGCTTTTCCAAGATACCAACCTTTTACCAAGAAAGAAAGCTCCACCACTTGTGCTTTTTTTGTCATCAAGATTTCCTTCCCAATTAGCATTAGTGAATACCTTTAGGTCTAGGTTTCCTCCAAGTTTGTACCATAGGCCATAGTCTTCATTACCTTTCAAATATCTCAAGATTCTTTTGATTGCCATCATGTGTTTTTCTCTAGGTTTAGCTAAGAATCTTGCCACTATCCCAACTACTAAGGCAATATCAGGCCTTGTGAACTACATACTATGATTTTTTAATCATTGATCTGTATAAAGTTTGATCTACTTCTTTGGAATCATCATCTTTGGTAAGCTTGAGTCCAGTACACATAGGGGTGCCAACTGGTTTAGAATCTTCCATACCAAACTTCTTGAGTATCTCTTTTACATACTTGGATTGGGTGATATAGATACCATTTCTATTCTATTGTATCTACAATCCAAAAAAGAATTTTATTTCACCAAACATGAACATCTCAAACTCTTTGTTCATTTGTTCTAGAAATTCTTTGCATAGATCATCATTTCCTATAAATAGAGTCTCATCCACAAATATCTCTGTCAACATAATTTTGTTGTCTAGTCCTTCCTTGATGTACAAACTACTATTATAATTTATTCTCTGAAAACCAATCTGTATCAAGTAGTTATGTAGTTTTTCATACCAGGCTCTAGGAGCTTGTTTGAGACCATACAGAGCTTTGTGTAATTTATAGACTATATCCCTTTTGTCAAGATCAACAAAACCTTCTGGTTGTTCAATGTAGACTTCTTCATCAAGAATTCCATTCAAGAATGTAGATTTAACATTCATTTGATATAATTTGAATCCTCTATGAGCTGTATATGCAAGTAGGGTCTTAACACCTTCTAATCTTGCAACATGAGCAAAAGTCTCACCATAATCAATTCCTTCTTCTTGAGAATACCCTTTACACACTAATCTAGATTTATTTCTTGATACTTGTCCATCTTTATTCAACTTATTTTTAAATACCCATTTTGTTCCAAACACATTTATATCTTTAGGCCCAGGAACAAGAGTCCAAGTTTTGTTCTTTTCTATTTTTTCTATTTCTTCGTTCATTATCTCAATCCAACTTTCATTTTCTATAGCATCCTTAACACTTCTAAGTTCAAAATCAGCAAGTAAATATGTACCTTTTAATTTTCTTCTTGTCATAGTACCTTCTGATTTATCTCCAATAATCTGATTAGGTGCATGATGCCTTCTAACATATTTGGCCAATATAGGTTCTTTTTCTCTTGAATGAATTGTACTATCTTCATTTTGAATCTCAACTTCTAGCTTAGTTCATTCAAACTTGGTAGGCATTGGCTCAATAACTTCAGAATGTGACTTGGGTCCGTATGACTCAATTTTTTCTTCTTGTAGCTCAGTAGCTGAGAAAGACTTGGTAGGTGAAGTCTTCTTATTGTTAGATGTGCTTGGAAATGTATCAGGTTCAAAGTAAACAAATATTTTTTAATCTTCTAGTTCCCTTTTGCTTTCTTCTTCAGTCTTTTCTACAAACTCATCAATTCTCACATGTGCACTTTCTATGATTTTATGAGTAGACAAATTCAAACATTTGTATGTCTTACTTTTGCAAGAATATCCTAAGAATATACCTTCATCACCTTTCACATCAAATTTTCTTTTTCTAGACTCTTTCAAGATATAACATTTATTGCCAAATACTTTCAAGTAACTTACATTGGGTTTGTAGCCATATCATAATTCATAGGGAGTTTTATGTGAGTCCTTCTTCAACTATACTCGGTTCAAAGTATGAACTATAGTGCTGATGACTTCCTTCTAGTATTTGATAGCAACAATCTTTTCAATCATTAGAGTCCTTGCACAATCCATGCTGGATCTATTTCTTCTTTCAATTATTCTATTCTACTCAAGAGTGTTAGGGGCCGATACTTTCCTTTTGATTCCTGATGCAGGTGCATCCAGAGGTATAAGGGCAATCCTGTGTCACCCAAAAAAAAAAAGTACTTAGACTTAGTTTATGTTTCATGTCTTTACATTTTTGGATACCCATTTGGCTCAAATAAAGGTTCCAACTCTCATAGCTCAACTATCAGTGCGTTTGAAAATCCTAAAAAAATAGGAGCATGCAATTTGGCCATCATTTTGGTGACCTAGAAGGTGTGACTTGGCCAGATGAATGTAATTGTGAATTAGAGCATTCCAGAAAAAGAATCAGGTCAAAAGACCCCACGGTTTGAAAGTTATTGCAGTTTTTCAAGTTTTGGAGACCTCCTAAGAATGCTTCAAAGTCAGGTTTGGGGCATTAAATGACCTTGAAAAGGGTTGAAAAATGGGGGATGAGCAAAGCTTGTCCATAGGGCTATAGAGTGCTTCGAGAGCTTTCTGAAAATGTAAACGGTTCGTCAATCGGAGCTACAGTTCAAAAGTTATGCCTCCCGAAAGTTCGGCTACCGTTTCTGGATTCTTCTAGATTTGCACCGACTTCTAACACAGCTTCTGGAACCTTCTATTTTGTTGGTGGATGCCTACTAGCACTTTCTAGAATGTACTCCTAGTCCTTAACCCTCCGAGGTCTATTTAAGGAGATTTTTGGCAATGTAAAAGGCAGTTCGGATTGGAGCTTGAGAGGAGGTGCTAAAAGGAGAAATATTCTCCAGATTTATGCTATTGTAAGCCCGTAGGGCATGTTTTGAAGTTTATTTTCTCTGCGCTATTTGTACTAGCTTATTTTCTCAGTTAATATAATTTCCCTTTTCTATTGTGTCCATTCTTTTGTTGGCTTGTGTCCCCATCAAGTGGTATCAGAGCAGGTTTTCCTGAGTGTGTAGACAGAGCACCGACTGTGAGGCAGTTTGCACCAGGACTGTGTGGTTGTGGGTTCGAGTTAGAAGATGCCTCCACGAAGAGAGTGTGGCGGAAGGGCCAGAGCTATTGATCCTGAGGAGGTTAGAGCCCTCCAGAGACAGGTACAAGCATTGCAAGAGGAGCTTCGTAGAGGAGCAAATATTGCCGCAGATGACAATAGTGAGGATGACAATGAAGAGGAAGTAATGGAAGTTGACAGGGAAGTTCTGAATCCTGTAGAGGAAAGGCTTTTTAGGGCCATTACTAAGTTTGGGAAAAGACCTACAATTGAAGTGGGTATATTTTTGGGAAATTTGAAATCAGATGAGTTGATCGATTGGATCAATGAACTGGAAGAATACTTTGAGTATGAGGATATAAGGGACCCAGATAGGGTTAAGTTTACAAAGGCCAAACTGAAAGTCCATGCCAAAATTTGGTGGCAAGAGATTCAATTGGAAAGACTCAGAAGAGGAAAGGAGAAGATCACAAGATGGGATCGCATGGTGGACAAATTGAAGAAGCAGTTCATTCCTGTGGACTACGAGCTTGATCTGTTTAAGAAGATGCATGGGTTAAAGCAAGCAGGAAGATCAGTCCAAGAATATACAGAGGAGTTTTACCGACTCCTGATTAGAGCGAGGCATGCAGAAGCAAATAAGGAGAAGGTTTATCGTTATATCAGTGGGTTGCGACCTAGCATCCAGGAGGAATTAAGTTTGGTAAGAATGACCAGCATTGAAGAAGCATACCAGTTTTCCCTACGAGTTGAAGAGAAGTTGAGTAAAAGGTTTGAAGGAAGACAAAGAGGGCGTGGTCAAGGAGGAAGGGGAAGCGGTAGATCATCTGAAGGCCGCAATGAAACTCAAAAGAAAAATGAAGATGAGGGTACTAGCAGAAACCAGAGGAATGAGGGTTTCAACCGCTCCCATGATCAAGACTTTGAAAATCAAAGAGGAAGAGGTAGTGGACGTGGACAAGGAAGAGGAGGCTTCCGTGGTACCTGTTTCCATTGCAATGAAGAAGGTCATCGTGCCTTTGAATGCCCTCAACAAAAAGGAAGGATAGATAGGAGAGCTAAGGGCCAAGCTAGGGTTGCTCATGTGGATGAGGATGCAAAATCATCACATTCAGAGGATGCAGAAAGAGGAGAGACCTTAGTAAATGAAAGAGTCCTACTAAGTGGTGAGAATGAACCAGGACAACGAAGGATTTTGTTCCGTACCAGATGCAAGTGTGAGGATAAATGTTGTGATGTGATCATTGATGGTGGCAACACTGATAACTTGGTATCAGAAGAGATGGTCTCTAAGCTGAAGCTCAAGAGGGAGAAACATCCCCGGCCCTATCGGATTTCTTGGGTAAAAGATGATCATAAGGTCCTGGTAAGTGAACAATGTTTAGTAAAATTCAAAATTGGGAGTTACCATGATGAACTTCTCTGTGATGTTATTTCGATGGATGTTTGCCATCTATTGTTGGGTAGACCATGGCAGTTTGATAGACATGCAATACATGATGGACATGCAAACACATACTCTCTGACAAAGGATGGAGTTCGCCACAAATTGAAGCCCATGAAGAAGGAAGGTGAAAAGATATGTAGCAGTGCTCGGATTTGTCTTGTTGATGGAAGGAAGTTTTTACATGGCATGAAACATCAGCGTATGTGCTATGCTTTGATTCCTAGGAAAGATAAAGAAGGTAGTAGTGAAATACCATTTGAAGTTTCAGATTTACTAGGGGAATTTGGAGATATTATCTCTGATAATGTTCTAGATGGATTGCCACTAGTAAGGCAAATCAGTCATCAGATAGATCTGATTCCAGGAGCTAGTTTGCCTAACAAGGCTACTCATAGGATGACTCCTACTGAAACAGAGGAGCTAAATAGACAGGTTTAGGAGCTGTTGAGGAAGGGCTTGATTCGAGAGAGCCTAAGTCCATGTGCAGTACCTACAGTACTTGCACCAAAGAAGGATGGAGAGTGGAGGATGTGTACAGATTCTCGAGCTATAAATAGGATAACCATCAAGTACTGGTTTCCTTTACCAAGGATGGATGATCTTATGGACTGCTTGAGTGGAGCTCAGTACTTCACAAAGATAGATCTGAAGAGTGGTTATCATCAGATATGGATTCAAGAAGGAGATGAGTGGAAAACAGCCTTCAAGACCAAAGAGGGTCTTTATGAGTGGTTAGTCATGCCCTTTGGATTGACGAACGCCCCAAGCACCTTCATGCGGCTCATGAATGAGGTACTTAAGAAGTTCTTGGGAAAAAATTTTATTGTCTATTTGGATGATATTTTAATTTTTAGCAAGACTTTGGAAGAACATTTACTGCATATTCATAGTGTCCTTGAAAGGCTAAGGGAAGAGAAACTGTTAAATAATCTAAAGAAGCGTGTCTTTGCAAAAAGGGAGTTAGTCTATTTGGGATTTGTTATATCACCTGAAGGTCTCAAAATAGATCCAGAGAAGGTAAAAGCCATCTTGGAATGACCTACTCCAAGGTCTGCTACTGAGGTAAGATCATTTCATGGTCTGGTTAGTTTTTACAGGAAGTTTATTAAGAATTTCAGTGGCATATGTGCACCTCTAACTGATACAATAAGAGGGGATAGAAAAGAGTTCAAATGGACTGCAACAGCTATGAGAAGTTTTGAATTGCTGAAGAAGAAGGTGACTGAACAGCCTATGTTGGCACTTCCAAATTTTAGAAAAGTATTCTAGGTGGATTGTGATGATAGTGGTAGCGCTATTGGGGCTGTATTAAGCCAAGAAGGTAAGCCTATTGCATATTTTAGTGAAAAATTGAATGATGCAAAGAAGAAGTATTCTGTTTATGATCAAGAGTTCTATGCAATAGTTCAGGCCTTAAAGAAATGGAGGCATTATTTATTTCCAAAGGAATTTGTTTTGTATACTGATCATCAGGCATTACAGTACCTAAATAGCCAAGGTAAATTGAATCAGAGGCATATGAAGTGGGTAGAATTCTTGCAGAGTTATACATTTGTGTTGAAGCATAGAAGTGGAAAATCTAATAGGGTTGCAGATGCACTAAGTAGGAGACAGTTGCTGCTTACAACAATGTAGGTTGAAGTAGTTGGGTTTGATGAACTCAAGAATTTGTACCCCGAGGATCTTGATTTTGCTGAAGCATGGAAAGCTTGTAAAGAACCTGTTGCTGTAGATAGAACCAAGTGGTTAGACTATTTGATTCAGGATGGCATGTTGTTCAAAGGTAGTCAATTGTGCATTCCAAAGAGTTCCATGAGGGAAAATCTGATTAAGGAGAAACACAGTGGAGGGATGGCAGGACATTTTGGTTGGGATAAGACCATTTCCATTCTTAGAGAACATTATTTTTGGCCTAAAATTACATAGGATGTGAAGAAGTTTGTACAGAGTTGCCAGGTTTGTCAAGTTGCCAAGGGGTTTAGTCAAAATACTGGCCTATATCAGCCATTGCCTATTCCATCAAGGCCATGGGAGGACATAAGTATGGATTTTGTTCTTGGATTGCCAAGGACACAAAGGGGTAATGACTCAGTATTCGTGGTGGTTGATAGGTTCTCCAAAATGGCACATTTCATTCCATGCCACAAAACTCATGATGTTGTCCATATTGCAGACTTGTTTTTCAAAGAGGTGGTAAGACTACATGGTCTTCCAAGGAGTATAGTTTCTGATAGAGATACTAAATTTGTGGGGTATTTCTGGAGGACATTGTGGAAGAAGTTGAAAACAGACTTGAAATTCAGTTCCACGCATCACCCACAGACTGATGGCCAAACAGAAGTGGTAAATAGAAGTCTGGGCAATTTGCTGAGATGTTTAGTTGGAGATAAGCCCAAGGGATGGGATTTGATTCTACCACAGGCAGAGTTTTCTTATAATAACTGTGTAAATAGGAGTACTGGAAAATCACCATTTCAAATTGTATATGGGAATAGCCCAAGGACTGCACCAGAATTGAGGAAGATAGAACAAGGGGAGAGGACAAGTGCTGAAGCTGAGGAATTTGCTGAACACATCAAGCGTCTACATGAGGAGGTTCAAGCACACATTATCAAGATGAATCAAGAGTATAAAGCTAGGGCTGATCAAAGGAGAAGACATAAGGAATTCCAAGTAGGGGATCTAGTCATGGTGCACTTACGAAAAGAAAGATTTCTAGTTGGTACTTACAACAAGCTGAAAATGAAGAAATTTGGCCCCTGCAAAGTTTTGAAGAAACATAACTCAGGAAATGCATATGAGGTGGAGCTGCCAAATGGAATTCACATTTCTCCCATTTTCAACATTGCAGATTTAACAGAGTATCATGATGATGGTGCAGATGAGGAGCTGGTTTTAGAGCCATGTCCAATCCCTGCTTCTAAGAAGGAGGAGATAGAAGACATTCTAGATCATCGTGTGGGTAGGAGTACCAGAAACAGGCAGTATGAAGAGTATTTGGTCAAATGGAAAGGATGGCTGATCGAGGACTCAACTTGGATTTTAGCAGCTGAGGTTTCCCATTTGGGATTTCCTCTACCATCCATAAAGTGACAGGATCACTTTTCAATCTACCTTGGGTGTCTGATGCATGAGCATCCAGAGGTATAAGGGCAATCCCGTGTCACCCAAAAAAAAATGTACTTAGACTTAGTTTCTGTTTCATGTCTTTACATTTTTGGATACCCATTTGGCTCAAATAAAGGTTCCAAATCTCATAGTTCAACTATCAGTGCGTTTGAAAATATTGAAAAAATAGGAGCATGCAATTTGGCCATCATTTTGGTGACCTAGAAGGTATGACTTGGCCAGATGAATGTAATTGTGAATTAGAGCATTCCAAAAAAAGAATCAGGTCAAAGGACCCCACGGTTTGAAAGTTATTGCAATTTTTTGGGTTTTGGAGACCTCCTAAGAATGCTTCAAAGTCAGGTTTGGGGCATTAAATGACCTTGAAAAGGGTCAAAAAATGGGGGATGAGCAAAGCTTTTCCATAGGGCTATAGAGCGCTTCGAGAGCTTTCTGAAAATGTAAACGGTTCGTCAATCGGAGCTACGGTTCAAAAGTTATGCCTCCCGAAAGTTTGGCTACTGTTTCTGGATTCTTCTAGATTTGCACCGACTTCTAACATAGCTTCCGGAACCTTCTATTTTGTTGGTGGATGCCTACTAGCACTTTCTAGAATGTACTCCTAGTCCTTAACCCTCCGGGGTCTATTTAAGGAGATTTCTGGCAATGTAAAAGGCAGTTCGGATTGGAGCTTGAGAGGAGGTGCTAAAAGGAGAAATATTCTCCAGATTTATGCTATTGTAAGCCCATAGGGCATGTTTTGAAGTTTATTTTCTCTGCACTGTTTGTACTAGCTTATTTTCTCAGTTAATATAATTTCCCTTTTCTATTGTGTCCATTCTGTTGTTGGCTTGTGTCCCCATGAATTCCTCTTTCAATGAAAAATTATTGAATTCATTGGAGATGAATTCACCACCTTTGTTTGATCTTAAGCATTTCAATCTTTTTCTTGTTTCTTTTTCTACTCTTGCTAGATACCATTTGTACTTCTCAAATGCTTTTGACTTTTCTCTAAGATACATAACAGTCATCATTTTAGAATAGTCAACAATTTTTCTCCACTGTAACTTACTATTCCAATAGGTCCACATAGGTTAGTATGCACAATTTTGAAGACATCTTTAGATTGATAGGTTTTTCTCTTAAAACTAGTCTTTCCCATTTTTCCAATCTGATAATTTTTGCACAATCCAACATTTGGTTTCTTCAAACTAGGGATACCTCTTACTTTTTTGAATTTTCTTATCTTGACCATATTATCAAAATTTACATGACATAGTCTTCTCTGCCATAACCAACTTTCTTTCATTTGAGAAATAGGTTACCTCTTGTTTGTTTACCTGATCCAATCAGATTTCCTTTATCATCCAATAGTCTTGTCTTGTCCTACATGAATTCTACCTTGAATCCAATGTTGATTAGTTGTGCTATATTTAGTAGATTATGTTTCAGTCCTTCAACCCAATAGGCATTGTCACATACAAGGTCATTTGTTAATGAGATTCGGCCTTTCCCTTTTATGCAACAAGGTTTATTGTTTCCAAACCTTACACTACCTCAATCATAGTGTTCAAAGTGTTCAAATTTTGTTTTCTCTCTAGTTATATGATGTGAACATCCAATATCTATGATCCATGTGTCATTTTTACTAACATAAGAGATAAGTGTCATCTTATCTTCTTATTCATTAGATTCATCTTTTACAACAATGTACACTATTTCATCTTCGCTGTTATCAGAATCTTTAGCCATGAAACAAGTCTTCTTACCTTTGTCTTTGAAGGATTTGTGACTTTTGGATTCCTTCTTGCCTTTTTACTTGTGGCTCTTCTTCTCATCCTTTCTTTTTGTGTTTGGGCACCTGGCAGCAATATCACCAATTTCTTCAAATGAAAAGTAGATTAAAGGAACTTTACCTTTGTACTTTCCTCTACCTCTAGAATATTTATTTGTAGGAAAAGCTTCAATAACTTCAAGATCACTATCAGAACTTTCCTATATTTCCTCTCCACTTTTTGACTGAATGTCCTTTATTTTCTTGCCTTTCTATTTTAGTGAAAGTTTTGCTTCAAGTGCAGACTCAACATTTTTGGAATTTGGAACATAATATTCAAAGTTGTCTAGCTCAAACGATGTCAGTCTTCCAACTAAGGCATCCAAACTTAACTTGTGATTTGGGTCACATCTCTTTTCTTGAATAGCAGATACTCTAACTACATAGATAGGAAGCAATGTTCTGAGAACTTTACTTACAACAGTTTCTTCCTTGATTTCTCCTCCAAAATCTCTAATTGCACCAACACTAGCTTTGATTATTTCCACATATTTGGCAACATTTTCATCTTCTCTCATTCACATTTGATCAAACTATCCTCTAAGGCTTTCTGCTTTAACTCTCTTTACATTGTCATCACCACCATAGATGTCCTTTAGCTTGTTCCACATATCAAAAGAAGTTTTACATTCCTTGATCTCATCAAATTCATCATAGCTAAGAGAAAATGCACTATCAATCATCATGATGTTATGGTTATTTTTTTACCAAGATCTCCAATAGATAATGTACTAGTAGGAGTTTTGTATTGTTCATCAAGGTATTTGCAGCCAAAATCACTAATGGTAGCTAGATGAAGTCTCATGAGTCCTTTCCATGATAAAAAGTTGTCTCTATTTAGCTTTGGAATCTCTCTCTTGTAAGACATCCTATTCTTTAGCTTAGGACCTTGAAAGCTTTCTTGTAAGAACCAAAAGCTCTAATACCAATTGTTGGAAATATAGAAGGAGTAATTGAGAGGGGGGTTGAATCAGTTACCACTAATATAATTCCTAGATCCCTTAGATGTTAACAATAATAATTAAACTGAGAAAATTGATTACTACTGCTACTTGGTAGACACATGAAGAAATGTTGTAACTTGGTAAATCCAGAGTGTGAACTACTTTTAGCAGATCTTAAAATGTTAATAGTAATTAACTTGCAAGCATAAGAGAAATAACACAAACACATGAGACACCAGGATTTAAAGTGGAAACCCAATTTGGGAAAAACCACCAATGTAACTAGTTACTATTTTTCACTCTTCTAAAGTGAGCCCTATTAGGAGCCAACCCTATCAAAGGTTACAAAACAAATAGTTAGGTGTGACCCTATTAGAGGATTTAATCACCCTACTAGGAGTGGCCTTGCGAGAGGTCTTAAAACAATTCAATGGAATCGCCACCTTGTTAGAGGATTTACAATTAGTTGTTAAACCAACTTTTTTAAGAGATTTTTGATCATTGCTACAATGGTTAGAGAGTAACAATGAAATGACCTGATTGTGATGCAACTAAATTGTTGAATCCAAATCTCTTTTCTACTTAAACTTGATCCTTCCTAATCGAATATTACTTTTCTGCTCCACAAGGATACCTACTTATCCTTTAAGTTTGCTCCCTCTCTTTTCTTCTCAATTCAATCAATACACTTGAACAGACATGAAATCTCAATTTGACCTTTTATTTATACCTTCCAAATTGTCAAGTCGGCCCAAATTCAAATAACAATAACTAGTATTCACTATCATAGTCGGCTAGAATCAATACATAAAATAATTAAGCATCATATGCAAAAATAAAAAAATTCCTTCGAAAGCTAACCCTACTCGGTAGAAACTAACTTTGGGAATGATTCTCTGTGTTAACCAATAGAAGCTCGATTAACACTGTAAACTTGCAGAAATCCTTTAACAATCGAGTGAACTCATTGAATACTAACTCTCCAAATCTTCCTTCGTTAATTGAGTGAGCTTAGTCAACACTCATTTTTTCCTGAATTCCTTTGATGCTCAAGTGAGCTTAGTAGATATTGTCTGCCAACTAATATGAAATTTATGTAACATCAAAGACAAAACACAATTAATCAATTGTATCCAACAACCTTATCCTAATTATTTTATTTAATTGAAAGAAATTGTCACATTTTAATTAAATAACATCCCCAAATCCCACTTTATTCCTATTTGCACATATAAAAGGCATTTTCCTTTTTGAAAAATAAAAGAAAATCATTTTTTTCTACACTTGAGGGGAACATTTTTCTATGTGAAAAGAATATTTATTCTGAAAATGACTTTAATTCTCCTCCACATATCTTTTCCCTCTTAAACATATGCATTGATCTTTCTTAGTTGAGATTCTTGTGCACAAAGTCAACATGGGACTCATTATCGACCCTTGATTTTGCCTTTTAATCTCTACTATACATTTCTCTTTAAGAGAAATCTCTCTCCCTACTCTCTCATATTTCATGATTGTATTCTATTTGTATGTTGTTTTTCTTTCTCACTCTTGATCACTTTGAACCCACTCTACTTTTCTTGCATTTTTCTTTACTTGCATTCTTAGCTTAGGTTCCATTTTATGCATAGCTTAGCTCACATAGTTTAACTCAAGATTTTGGTAACTCTATCTTAGATCTTATTGGTGTTTTGAAATATTAGGGTTTCAAATTACCTCGATGAGAACATAATACATCTAGGGTCAACTACTTCCCATTTGCAACATATCCTTTCAAACGTTGGCCCAACTATAAGGTTAGACCCTTCTTCTACTTTAGGCTTTGCTAAACCTAGGAAGGTGGACCTATTAGATTCTTCATATGGTACTAGTATTCAAAGCATAGACTAAATCTAAACAAAGTAGATTAAATCCTTATATCTTCTATACTTGTGCAAAGATCATAAACATGAAATAGCTAATAACATGACCTAAGAAATTGATAAGCTGAGTGAGGGCATCCTTTCAGGTCTTAAACGGAAAGGGAAATGGATGATTATATTGTTGATTTCAGCAAAAGCAAGACATGAGCAACATAACACTTTGATCCTATAGTTGATCAATGCCTTATCTATTGGGTAACCTCATAAACCCCTAACACACATCCTAAAAGTCATTGACATATCCTATATATCAAGATTTCCTGATCTATCCATTTACCTTTCAAATTAAACATCAACATCTTTCTGAATCTCATACTCGGTCTATCCCTTCATGAGATCTATAACCCTATGATGATAAACCAAGCACTTACATGAATCCTTGAGTCATAAGCAAGATAAATCAACATATACAACCTATAACAGATTTCAATTGAGTTTCACACTATTTGTTTACAAAACACAAAAGATCACAAACAACATGAATGAGAGACAAGGTATCTGATTGAAGATTAACTTGCTACTGCATTTTTATTCATTTCATTCTAATAGATTAGAACTATCTATATTCTTATTACTTGATGTTCATTACAAGAGAAATGCTGAAGAAAATGATATCATGGTAATGAGAAATTTTATCCAAAACTGGAACCTTATGGTCTCACAGTGAAAACCGCCAACCCTTACAATGGATGAGAAAGAGAAAGGTATAGGAAATGAATGTTATCCTAGATCTGATCTGGAAGCAATATGTGTCCACTTGAATCTTCATTCCCTACTATTGCAATGCATCTCATCTTTCTACAACTGAAATATAATATAATTCTCATCATTGTTGTGTAACAAACTTGAAAATATGTCTTCCTTAATGATGAAAACCCTTGTTCTATCAAAATATCTAAAATGATAATAATACCTTCATCAAACTAACTTGGAGATAAAAATATCCATTCAACATCCCCATTTCCTCTAATGTTTATCTAGCTGACCATTTCATTAGAAATCAAATTTGAACTGCCCCAACTGAATGAAACAAAAAAATGGGTTTCTAAGACAAAATATTGCATAACCTAAAATAGTGGCTTTCTGTGCAGAAACAAACTGCAAAAATGGAAATCTTGTTCTATCCTGGTTCCAATGGTATATAATAGTGCTATATTAGTGCATTAGAGATGCCCAGAATCTCAAAATGAAAAATAGGCTCCTAGTATGGCTTTATGGTCTGCTTTTTACAAATATTTTACCCCTTTTCTAAAGTTAAAACTTTAGTATATAACACTTTTGAATTTAAAATGGCCCTTCTACATGACTTTTGTGAAGAAAATAATTTTTGAAAAAAATAATTTTTGTATTTTGAAAACTTCCCCTCAATTACTAATCTAGGTCAAACTAGGTTTGACTAACTTGACATGTGTCAACACACCATTGGTAAGTTCTACATCATCATCCACCACCTGAGTACCATGTGGCCCCACTAGATTGGTCCTCATTATATCACTTGTGACCAGGCCCTTTGCCATGTGGTAACCTTTGATTGGGTCACCATGTCGCTATCCTAATTAGCATGGTCACCACATCATCATGACATAGCAATGTCATGACATGTGGCATCTCCATTCATGTCATCATGTCCATGTCACTAGCCCTGCCACATGGTAGCCTATCACTATGTAGCTACGCCATCTCAACACTGCCATGTCACTAGTGACATAGCAACCTTGTGACACCTGTCTGAGCTCACCATGTCACTACCTTGAGAAGCATGCCATGTTTGGAGGGTCCTTTCCATGTGTCCACTTGTGGTTTTTCTATATTTTCACATCAACATGCCATGTCAACATTTAATCAAAATTTCCTTATCCTCTCATCCTACTAGCCATAGGGCCCACACACAACTTGTCTCTCAAAAGGGTCATGTCTTTTTAGACACTTAGTAATAGTGCCTTCATGCTTTTAAACACATAGAAAAAACCTCCCATGATGAATGTGGGATAAAATACTTTTCATTATCCTCCATTCCATTTTCCCTACACCTTCAACTAGGATGTCTTCATCCTTACAGATGGCATATGTATAGAAATATCTGCACTTGGGTTGCCAGAGTCATCATCGCCAAACATCATGCTAAGATGATGTTTACAAAAAAATCAATTCACTTCGCCTCCATTGCTGATTTGTTCTAAATGTGGATAATGCTGAAAAAATACCATATACTTTTCTAAAACATTTAGCAATGAAGTTCCACATTTTGACAACATTCCTCATTTGGCTATCAGACAACTGTCTCCATCCCCTACAACTAGAAATTGGAGGGAGAGGCAGATCAAAGCAATGCTACTCGAACCTTCCTAGACATTGATATATTCCTTCTTGTCTACATGTGCAGTAGGCTGGGGAAAAAGTTTTACTCTCAACACTAAAATAGTTTAACTCAACATTTGGTCAATATTTTTCAATATCATGCCAACATTTTCCATCTCCAACTCTAGGCACTTTCAAGCTCCTCACTTTAAGAGCTTACGGGTGACATCGAATAAAAACTTCCCCTTCTCAATCTTGACAAAAATATTTTGGGAAATGGAGTCACTGACAATGCTTTCTCCATGTAGCTTAGAGTTGAACTCGTGCATATCCAGTGGTTCATTGGCTTCCTCCTTGGAGCATTTGTGATTTTACAACTCTCTATTGATTTCCTTTGTTCCATTAGCAAATAAGAACTTTGACAACATTCATATTAGAAATGAGTGAGAGCTGAGAGCAACATGTTGACATGTGTTTTGTCCAAAACATAGAGGTTCTCCCCCACTATGCTGGAATGAACTGCACCATTTTGAAACCTCCTCCAACATTGCTTCTCAATGTATGAAGTCAAAAATCATGCCTCCCTATGTAATATAGTTGATTCACACTTCACGAAATAAGGCTTCGAGCCCTCTATTGCAACATTCATCACATCTACATGATTTTATCCCACTATTCCACTACTTACAAATACATTAGGTCAAGAACAGAAAGATGTATGGAGATTAAAGTTCATAAAATAGACAAGACTCATATCTAAGAGGAGATGAATCTCTTGGTTGGGTTTTGGGGAAGGATAAAGTGTTTTACTAATGCTCTATCTATCTTTGGCTTTTAGCCATGAGAAAATGTGCAATCTTTTTTTAAATTTTCTATTCAATCTTTACACATTCATGACAAGATCCACTAATGAAGATCCTATACCACATTATCCCTATAATAGAACTTAAAAAGGGTCACAAGAAAAGCTATTTATAGAATGGATTTCAAGGAATACAGCCTCAAGTTCTTTCTTGGACATTCAAGTATTTCCTCTTATGTTCATTACATATGCAATCTCATATGCACATTTAATCTTGAGTGATGGTTTGCATGTTGAATGTTCTAAATGATCATGACCATTGTGTCTTATCAAGACATGTTTTACTCTACGAGTGTGACTTTGCAATCTGACGAAAATAGTCAAGGCCCAAAGTAGGTCAAGCTAAAAAAATCAAACTAAAACACTTGAATCCTCAATCTAGCCTTTCTGAACTCATTGTAGTGACTAAAAACTAAACTGATCATTAATTAAACATTTAAAACTCATTTTCACCTCTTTCTACAACTTGTCAACTTCATGCCAAGGGGTCCACTGATTGGCCTTAAAAATTGACTGAATCACCTAGCCAAGCCTTGAGATCTAACACACTAATTCTTTGATCCATGTTCTCTTACCCTATTAGATCTTGTCTCATAACGACACTTGACTCAAAAGATATTGAATGTCAAAGTTGCCTTCTTAGAACTGCCTACAAGAAAACATGTTAGAAAACCATCAAATGCATTCAGTTTTGGCTTTGAAATAAGTCAAACTAACAATTTGGGAAAATAAAATTGGGGCATTAGTTCATTGTCATGATGAGAATATAAATCTAGGATTTGGGCTCATGATGAATAACTAGGAAAATTTGGCAAGTAGTCAAAATGGGCTACTTTGAATTGCAGAGTTGGGAACATTGGCAAAAAAGTGATTTTTGCAAATGGAATGGACCTAGGAAAGTGTGCAAACAGATTCATCAAGACTTGTAAACTACCACACTTAAAGGTATTTTTAGAGTAGAATGTAATGATACAATTCATTTGACCTCACCTATCACAGATTCAGAGTTATAACATCCCAAATAGGGGTACTGATCAATCTACACTTTATGACATGTGTAAAACTTTAGAAATTACATATGGAATCACATTTTAAAAGTGATCAAACAGATTCATCATAAGATCTAATAAAAAAAAAACAACTATCCAAACTCTGGAATGTAGTACCAAAGGAATTTTCTCATTTTGATCAACTGGGTCAAAGTAATAATTGGTCAAATAGGGCCTCCTAGAATTCTAAACAATTTACATCAACATGACAACAATAAACAGCAAACTTTGAAGAATTCAAAACCTAGTAAAAAAATGTCACAATAACTTGAATTCAAAAATAAAAGTTCTATGATATGTGTACTAAATACTCCAAAAGCAACAAGTCATGAAACATTACTGGGTGTGAGATATTCAAATGCAAACTAGGCCTCCTATCGCTATTTGACACTTTGGCAAAAATGCAGATTTGAACATTGCTCAAAATGGAACTTCACATAATGAATTGGAATGGAAATTTATGTTCATGGGATTTATTAATATGTTGAATTCAAGGTGTTAAAAACATTAAACATCTCTTAGGCCTCAAATGGATAGCCAGGTACATAAGCAAGAAAATGTGTTCATAAGGCTCAAAATCTTGGAATGATACTCAAATCAAGAATGCAATTTTGAGTCCCAATAGATCCTTGATGTCATTTATATTTACTTTCATAATTTATTTTTGGATATTGTCACTCTTCCTCTACTCCTTTGAATCTCTCATTCTATGGTGCACCTTGTATCGGTTGCCTAACTAGGGTCATTTGAGAGCCATCACACTATTATTGCACTCTTGCATGTCATAGATAGATAGATATAGGAAACCTATTGAGATTATCTTCATCATGGATATTCTTGAGAATTATAGTCTATAAAAGTGTGTGTTCACTTTTTACACATACAAATACACTCCACTTTCTCATGTATGATTGGTGATAACTAGAACTATTCACCATAATTTTCTCTTGTTAAAGGAGGTTTGGATTTGTATAAATCATGGATAATATAATCATAATTGATCAATGAGAAAGAGAATAATGTAATCAATAGACTCTTTATTCTGAGTAGCTTTGGTCTTTTGTTTATTTTTCTTGCATATTTTGTTTATATTTTAGATAGATCTAATTGTTCTCTAGAAAAGTTTACAATTTTGGATCTCACTTTTTGGTTTTAGAAAATTTCTATATATTTACTAGTGTTCTTGGATTAGTATTTGTTCATGTAATGAATTCAACTTACATTCAAAAAAATAACATTTTATTATTATTCAATGGAATGGATGAAAACCACTAAAAAGATTTAATAATGTACAACAATTTGTGAAACAATAGAGGCAACCATTATAAAACTAAACACTACATGATTAAGAACATAGCTAAATATAGCTAAAATCACATTTATATATAAGGAATATATTGTGGAGAAGGGAAAATATACTTGCAGCGACCCCCTCTCTATATGATAACATAGCACTACAAAATGCAAATTCCAAAGAGACAAAATGGCAATCCAATTAGGGCATGTTTCCTTGTTTTTCAAATTTTGGTTAGCAAAAATTTGTAGAGCTAGTGGCTTCATGATCATTAATTTTTTTTAATTTTTTAAGTAGCCATCTTAATGTTTGAACCCAATTATTAAGTAGAAGTTTCTCTATAGAATAGTGGAAAGTATTCCAAATTTTCTTATGCATGTAATTAGAAAACTAGGCACAAATACTTGCATAGATTCTTTTTAAGCAGAAAAAAAAATTTAAGGAACCACATTATGACATGTGATTAGTCTATTAAATAATTTGGGGACTCACTTCTAGAACAAACAACCTTACAACTCATATAGGGGGATGTTTCAAAAACTTGGAAAACATCTTTCTATAGCATCGCCACATTTGTAACCTTTATCATGATGTCATTAGGTTTCTTACTATATGATGCATAACTTTATATATTTATTATAACTTTTTTGTGAGAAATAGTTTCTCTATCATGGGGCCCTTCCAAAATTGTCATATTGCAAATTTTACTTTGAAATTTTTAATGCACCCCATTTTATATATGAGCACCCCCTCTCTACCACTACTTCCTTGCATCCTTTCACCATACTCAAAACCAATCCCTTAGTCCCTTGAACACAAAACTTGTCCCCACATTCCCATGCTCCCTATCAAGAAACTCCATGGACCTATGACTACAATAGTTTAATTTATTTTTCCTACAATTTTAGAAAATAATTCTATACCTTTTAAGCCCAACAAATCTCTGATAACAAGGCTTGATCACTGTTTGAACTATTTTCCTTTAGCCTCACCCTTTCTAAGATGTTCAATCTCTTTAATGGTTTTCTCCATTAATAACAAGAATAAGGTAGCTTTAAAGCTTATGAGCATATACCAATCAATTAAGCAAAATCACCTTAGTCTTTTACACATAAACAAAATTTGATTATGTATCTAAATGACTAGAGAGTAAAATATTTGTGCAATTCTTTGTAAAAAGATGTCTAAGAGATGGATATATATATATATATATATATATACACACACACACAATTTAAAATAATCTTAGGAGAAAGGGTCCATTTATCACTCGTGTTTTAATTCATTTGATTTTATTGATTAAAAATTGACTTAAAATCCATCTAGTGTCATAACAACCATCCATTGGTATATCCAATAGTTTGAAATGAGATTAGTTATAATTGTCAACTATGGAACCAAATTGGTATTGAGAGTGCATGATTAATGGGGTATTTGTAAGTATTGGATCAATTGTGTAAGATCTTTTGTTGGCAAAGTGAATAGTTAACCAAGCAATATGGGATATATTTTGGATAACATTGAGAAATTACTACTTTCTAACTCTTACATACATAATGGATCCACAAAACTTTCCTTTACTACCTAGAAGCCAGAATAAAGCTTAAAGTAGTTAAATCGTATGTAAAGACAAAAGAAAATATCGTTGAAATGTAAGAATGTTCAAAGTTTACCCTTGGTTTCTCCTATTTTCTTGTTAATTTGGTTGTTTCATCCTCAAAATTCCTTTCCCCCCTTTTCTCATCCCTTTTGTTGTCCTTCTTTTGCTAGATATCTATTTGGTAAGATCATTAAATATCATTGTCTTGTATGTGTTTGCACATCATTTAATTATTATTTTTTAATATCATATGCACTTAAGATAGAATAGGTTAGGTGGCTATATATGATACTTGTCACATCTCTCTTCTTAGTCTAGTTTGGTTGTACATTTATATCTTATGCACCCAAGGATAAGTATATTAAGAAGATTTTACTTACATGGGTTATACATATAACTTGTATTTATCTTGTTTAGTGAATATGTACTAGAGATGTGACCATGTCTTTGATATATTATGATAATTGTACATCTATAAGTAGTGTATTCTATGTATGTGTGTTTTTTATTTTCATATGAATAGTATAGTTAGTTAACACATTCAATCAATTACATATTTTATGATAATTTCACTATTTTTTTGTTTCTTGAAGTTAAATAAAACAATGTTAAAATACATCAATTTACTTTCTTTGGTCAAATCCAAAACTTCAATATATTCCAAAAAGGTAGAAAATAAAAGAAAAATTTGAGAACAATTCTTTATGATTCAAGCCATTTAAGATAAGTTGTTGTTTTTTCTTTCTTTGTTTTAATTTTCTTATATTCTATGATAAACTTTTCACCATATTCCCATTAGAATATTAGTTTGATGAATTTTATTTTTAAAACTTTGTCAACTAGTTTTATGGAAAAGTTTTGAAGATTTATATTTTCAACTATAACTCTTTAGTCTCAATATCATTCAATGCTTAAAACAACACCTATTCTTATAGACACACTAATGAAAAATGCCACATAATTTAAAGATACCAAAACCAATATATAATGCTTTTCTTTAATACCTAGAAGTCAAAACAAACATAATAAATAGTTAAGTCATCTACAAAGATAACAATTTTTTTTTATTGAAATACAAGGATGCACAATGTTAACCCTTAATTTCTCTTATTTTCTTGTCATTTTAGTTGTTTAAATCTCAAAATTCTATATTTTTTTAAAAATCCCTTTTGTTTCCCTCATTTTCCTTAATCTCTAATTGGTAAGATAATTAAGATAATTATCTTGAATAAATTAATTTCCTTCACCTCTATGTTGGCACACTTTGTTTTTCTTATATTTAATTTATTTTTGTATTATATCACATGCACTTAAGATAGAATAGATTTATCTAGAGTAGTCTTCACCTACAGATGTTGTACATGCCATTTCTTTGTTTGGTGGAGATGTACCACACTAGTCTCATCTTTCTTGTTATTGTAACTTGCTTCTACAATTATACCTTATTCACCAAAGATAGAATAAGCTAATTTAGGGATTTAAAAAAGAAGTTGATCAAATCTTTAAAATGACAAATAATACAATATGGAAAAATAGCATATTAGTTTATTACATGAGGAATCGTTTACTTGTGTGGGTTATACATATAGCTTGTACTTATCATTTTAGTTTGATATGCAACACAAATGGGATGTGTATTTGTTATTTTATGATGGTTGTACATTTACAAGTACTCTATTGTTTTTATTTATGTCATTCATCTTCATATGAGTAGTATAAAAAATTAATGATTTCATTCAATTATATAATTACACTTTCTCAGGTATATAATAATGTTGTTGTATATAATGATACCCATTAAAATAGCACATTCTCATCACATGATTATTTAACCATTTTCAATTTGCTGGTTGAAATGAAATAAGTAAATGTTTAAATATTTAAATATTACTTTTTTTTTCAAATCCAAAACTTCTAGTAGAAAACAAATTAGAATTTTAATAAAAAAATTTAAGAATTTTACCCAATTAAGATATAAAAAAATTGTGGTAAAATGTTCATCAAATTCCTCTTAGAATATTAGTCTGATGTTTATTCTTAACTTAATTAATAATTAGTTCATAAAGATGCTCTCATTACCTTATCCTAGGTTTATGACTTAGATTCTTGAAGATTTACATTTCCAAATGTTTCTCATTAGTCTTCCTTATCATTCAATGTTTGAAACAATCTCTATTCTTATAGGCACACTAATTATGAATCCTACACAATCTAGAAATACTAGGGGATATGAGTCAATATATGAGAAGGTCCAATAATTGATATAGAAGGTGAACAAAATAGACCTATTGTGATGCACTTAAAAATCCCCTTTTATGCATATCCACAAAAATATTCATATAAATTTTAAAAAGGAACCACTCATGTGGTGTTCCATCAATGCACCATTAAACATGACTTAGTGCAAACCTATTGGTCTTCACTTTTTGGGGCTATTTAAGACACCTTCACAAAAAATATGTTTATGTGGCACTATATTTGATCATGTAGATTTGAATTTATTTTTATAATGTAGGGAACTTGATGAATAAGTTATTCTATAATATTGAGTGTAATTAAAAATTTCTACATAGAATTTTGAGAAGTGTGAAGTTAGGGTAAGCACATATTGACTCCTCTCTCCTAGCACATTCAATATAAAATTTATAAATAAGAGATTTGTGAGAATGTCATTTTTTATGTTGAATGCATGATTTAAAATTGAACATGTTTCACATCTTTTCAAGTGCACATATAGCAATTTTTCCATTATTTACTTTTATAAGGTACTTGTGAAATTTTATAATTTTATCTTTCTATAGAATGACCCATCATTTTATGTTTTCCAATTCATTTTCGTACAATACATAAATCTCATTTAAGTTTTCTCTCAACTAATTGTAATTAAAGAGTTAGCTAAAGCCAATATAATTTATTTCAATGGATATTTAGAGTAACAAGATATAGGAATTTGACAAATTTATATTTCAAAAGTGGGGAACTTGACAAACAAATTGTTGTCTAGAATTGATAGTAATATGAAATTTCAACATTGAATTTTGTGAAGTGTGAAGATAGGTTTAACACATACTAACTCCTCTCTCCTAGTACATCCAATTTAGAATTCATAGATAGGAGATTTGTGAGAATTGTTGGAAATTACAATTGGAAAAATTATTATGTTGTCATTAATGTCAAACCTTACTAGTGAGATAGTTTCTACATAAGTAGAGTGTCATATCATTTGATTGATGAGGAGGATTTGAAAGGAAGATATAACAAGAAGACCCAGTGAAAATGTTGAGTTATGTGGAACTATAATGGGAACTTGATTAGCTGGCACATTGGTAAGATAATGTATTTTTTAATCACTACACTAAGTGGAGAAGATGGTTGAATTGAATCCTAGTAGAGATGGTCAATGGAAGACTAAATGCATAGGATAAACTGACAAAAAAATCACAAGATTAAAGAACTTATAGTTGAAGTTGAGTTATGCTAATGTTGACCAAGGAAACAATAGAATCTAAAAAAATACAACGTCAACTGAGAATTAGCAAAGATTGAGTATCAAAAAAGTTAGAATGAGTGAAGAAAGACTATGCCAAGAAAAATAGTTAGTATTGACCAAGTTATCTAGTGATGACCAAGGCTAAGGAACGTAGTATTAACTGAATGTCAACATTTGATAATTTATGAAGGAATTCAAATTCTCAAGGAATAAAGTTGAATTTTTGGATTGGTCAAAGTGTGTGAAGGATAAATATTGACGTGTTGGAGCATTTAATGTTGATACACTATTTAAGTAGGTATGAGAATAACCTAGAGAGCTTGGAGTGATTACTGATTGGAAAAATTGAGTAGAAGGCTATAAAGAGATGAGAAGAGCTAAAATGTGATTTTTTGATGGATTTTCAAGTGAATCAGTGATGGAGATAATAATGAAGGCTAGTCAGTGGATCACTAGATAAGCTACACTATGATATGTATTTGCAAGGTGAGTTGTATTTATCAAATCAAACTATTATTACTTTATAACCATTATAGATCAGTTAAAATCCCTTAATTAAGGTTGACATAGCAATCAGTTTTAAACCCTTTAATCAAGTTGGCATTCTATTAGAATATTCTTAACTCCTTTAACTAAACCACTCCTAATAGGGTGATTAAATCCAATGGGGTTGGCTCTTAACCAAGCTTACTTTAGAAGAGTGAAAAGTTGGTAGCATGTTACTAGTGGTTTTTCCCGAATTTGGTTTCCATGTTAAATCCTAGTGTTATACTTGTGAGAATAGTATTTGATGTGTTTTATTTCTTTTTTTTTTACAATCTTTAATTAGGTTACTATTGGGACAATGAGATGCAAGTTTATGTTACTGATAAGCTATTATAGATACCTAGTGGACTAGTGAATAAATTTGAGTTGTTAAAAGTGGTTAAAAGTTTGTTTGGAACATCTAGACCTAAGGATAACTGATCTCCCCCTCTCAATTATTCCAAAATAATTCTAGCAATTGGTATAAGAGATTTTGATTCTTTTAAGGAAATTTTAAAGGGAATTAAAGGTAAATATCAAGTTGTTCGTAAAGGAGATACCCAAGTTGAACAAGGAGAACTTCCCTACATGGAAAAGTTTGATGAAGTTGCACATTGCTAGAATTGGATATTCATCAGTATACTACATAGTAGTAACATCACCTATGACATCCAAGTAGATAAACAAGAAACAAGATCACAATCATGCAATGTTGGAGATTTCATCTGCCCTAAGTTACTTAGAGTTTGATGATAAAAATGAATGCACTATTGAAAAGAAAATGTGTGAAAAATTGGTAAAGATCTATGGTGGAGACAAGAATGAACTAAGAGATAAGATAGAAATCTTGAGAGGAAAGTTTGATGATATAAAGATGAAATAAGGTGAGAATATTGCACAATACTATGGCTGAATTAAAGAAGTGGTGAATGCAATTAGAGGATCTGAATGAAAAATAAGGTGATGAAACTATGATCAAAAAGGTACTAATAACCCTACTTACTATTTATGATATTAGAGTTTCTATAATATAAGGATCAAGATGTACTCCTGGTAATGATCTAACATTAGATAGTCTAATTGGGAGGCTTACTCCTTTTGAATTGTCAAATTTTGATAATTTTATTGCCCCTACTATTGAATCTTCTTTCAAGTCATAATTGGTTCTACATAAGTCTACAAAGAAGAAAGGAAAGTATGAAGAGAGTGATAGTGAATCATTTGATAATGATCTTGACATTCATGAAAAATTAATAGGTAGAAGGTTACCAAGAGGTAAGAGAAAATTCAAAGGTAAACTTCCTATAATCTATTTTCATGCAATAAAGTTGGGAATGTTGCTATAAGATGTCCTAACAAGGATGACAAGGATGAAAAGAAAGACACCAAGTAAATAGGAAGAATAGATGATAAAGAAAATAGAAGATACAAGGAATACAAGGAAAAATGTAAGAAATCTTGTTACATTGTTGAAGAAGAAACTGATAGAGATTATAATAGTCATGATGAAAACATTTTTTATGTTGTAATGAATGATGATTCTGATGAAGATGAGAAAAATAAACTTATTTTACATGAGTAAATGTGATAGAATTGATAATGGTTGCTCACATCACATGACTGATGATAAAAGTAAATTTGAAACTTTAGAACATTATAAAGGAAGTTGTGTTAAATGTTATAAAGATGTACCATGTCTTATGAAAGGTAAATGATCAGTAAGATTGACTAATAAGATCAGATGTGATAATGTTTATTGAGTTGAAGGAATCAATTACAATTTTTTGAGTGTTGTACAGTTGAATAGTTTAGGTTACAAAGTTGAGTTTCAACACAGGAAAGGTAAGATCTACAATGTTTCTAGATAACTTATTGGAAGTGGAAAACAAAAAAGAGGTAACTTGTTCTACCTAGACCTATCTAATGATATATGCTTGTTTATGCAATATAAAGACAATTGGTTATCGCATAAGAGGCTATGTCATGTCAACTTTGATAATTTGGTAAGCATTAGTAAGATAATAAGGGTTAGAGGATTACCAAGATTGAAGAAGCCTGATAATGTAATGTGTAAGAAATGTGAATTGGCTAAAATGAAAAGGTCTAGTTTCAAGAGAAAGACCTATTCATCTAATGATATATTGGAGTTGGTTCATACTAACCCTTTTTGGAGCTATTGGAGTGCAAAGCTACTGTGGTGACAAATATTTCATTCTATTTATTAATGATTACTCTAGAATGATAAGTATGATGTTTTTGAAAGAAAAATATGATGCTTTTCAATTGTTTAAGTGGTATTTGGATAGATATGAAAAGGATGTTGGAAATTTGATTGAAAAGCTCATTGTTGTTGAAGATCAAAGAGGAAGATTTTTGTGAAAGATTGTTTTCAATCATTGTTTTGCCATTGATGTCAAACCTGCTATTTGTAGGGATGATATTTTCTTATAAGATTCATGCACTATCACTTAGTTGATTGATGAAGAGGATTTGATTAACAAGATGTAATAAGAGAACCTAAGGGAAATGTTGAGTTATGAAGTTGTAATGAAGTACAAGTATCAGTTAAGAAAATGGTTAAGTAATGTATTGATGAAATACTCAAAGATATAGAGGTTGGTCACACTTAGATAAATTAGAGGAAGAAGTTGTAACAAGGTTGATTGCAAAGCTTTAACCAAGATCATTAGTGGGTGTCAAGCAAGTTAGTTGAAGCTCAACAAATTCTTAGTCGGTGTCGAGTGATCTTCAAGTTCTGAGTAAAGATCAGGTGCCGAGCATCAAAAAAAATTTAGTATGTGCCAAGCATAAGGAAACACATAGTTAATGCCGAATAATACAGTGTGTCAAGCACCATTATTTCAATAGTGTTGAGCTACTACATTATTTCAAATGACAAAGATTCACCAAATCTGAGCTGACATAGTGGTTGCATTGAATTTTGCGAACAAGTTGGAAGATAAAGATGGTGAGTTGTTGGCACAAAAACTTATGTAAACTATTTTTGGATGAATTCTAAAGGATTATTCAAGAAGTTTCTAGAGGAAACAAAATATGGGATAGATACAATGTATCCTATCTAATCCATGCAAATTGAAATTGAAAAATGGAAGAATTGAGTAGGAAAAGGAACTCCAAGACTTCTATTTAAGAAGTCATAGACCAAGAAGCAAGGAGCTTCTAATCCTATTGCTATAGAAGTGCTAAAATCTGTGAAGTGATTGAAAGGGTGTCAAGAAGGAGACATCTAGGAGAAGGAAGAGCACAGAGGCTCTGATTCTACAAGTGGTCATGGAGAGATGATTGTACTAGTATATTGAGTATGGAGATTCAAAGAGACAAAGCTTGAAAGAAAAGACAAGCAGTTAAAAGTCGCAGAGATAGAAGGCCAGACATGGATATGAGCAGAGAAGTGATCTAAAATCTGCAAGATAAGTTGTATGTTATAGTCAGGTCAAGATTTTCTAATACTCTCTAGCAATTGTATTAGATCTGAAAATCCTATGGACTTAGGTTGGCCTAACAGCCATTTTTAAATCCTTTAACAAAGTGGCATTCCAAGTGAATGTTCTAAAGTCCTTTTACTAGGCCCACTTCTAATAGGGTGGTTAAATCCTCCAACAAGGTCACATTTAATAGTGTATATTGTAAGCCTTTAATAAGGTAGGCCTTTCACAGGGCATCACTTTAGAAGGGTGAGAATTGAGTAGCATGTTACTGGTGGTTTTTTCCAAATTGGGTTTCCATGTAAATCATTGTGCCATGTGTTGATTTCCTATGTGTTGTACTTGCATGTTGATTTACAATAACTTGCTAATTAGAAAAGTTAAAGTTTGCATGAATGAATGATTGAATGGATTTATCACACTTAAAGAAAAGTAAAAGGGACATCTGGACCTTGAATAACTGATTCACCCCCCCCCCCCCCCTTCTCTTAGTTATTCTAAAGCAATTCTAAAAATTGCTATCAAAGCCTTCTGCTGATTTAGTTTCAAGGTACTAGAAGAAGGAAGATCAATATGTCTAAGAGAGAAGTTCTCAAGCTTAACAAAGAAAAATTTTCTACATGGAAGAGTTTGATGAAACTGCACCTTGGATCAATAGGTGACTATGCACAAACTTCCATTAGAACAGAGTGTGTGACTCCAGTAGAACCCCTTACTGCAGATGACTTAAACAAAAAGAAGGAACATAATAAAGCAATGTTTGAGATTGCCTCTGCACTTAGCTATGCTGAATATGATGATGTCAAAGACTGTGACACTACATTCAAGATGTGGAAAACCCTATCAGATATCTATGGAGGTTATCAGAATGTCCAGAGAGCAAAAAGAGAAAGTCTAAGACAGAGGAAGTTGAAAATGATGCTTAATATGCTACAAGGATAAAAGAAGTGGTGAGTGCAATAAGGAGTCTAGGTGGTCAACTAGAGGAAGAAACATCCATCAACAAATACTTGAGAACTCTACTTCCTATCTATGCCATAAGTGTTTCAGCCATTCAAGAGTTGAGGTGTGTATAAGGAAACACACTAACTTTTGAAGGAATAGTTGGAAAACTTACTGCATTTGAGCTATTCAATTTTGACAATTACAAACCTAAGAATCTTGAATCTACTTTCAAGGCCAAAATGAAATAAAATATATAGAGGAGGACACATCAAGCAAAAGAAGAAGAAAAGGAAAACATGCATCTAGTGATAGCAGCATAGATGAGGAAGATGTGGAATAGTTAGAAGCACTACTAGCCAGGAGATTTCATAGAGGTAAAGGTAAATTCAAAGGTAAGTTTCCTATCATATGTTTCAATTGTAATGAAGTAGGGCATATTGCTGCAAGATGCCCATAGAAGAAAAACTTTAAAGAAGGAAGCAAGTTCAGGAACAAAAGAGAAGATGATAGCAAAGATTATAAGGAGAAAGGCAAGAGATGCTACATTGTTGAATAAGATTCTAATGAAAATGATGATGAAGTAGTCTATGTAGCCATGAAGGATGAATTAGAAAAAGATGAAGATGAAGCAATAGCATTGGTTACATGTGTGAACAATAATGACAAGTGGATCATAGACAGTGGGTGCTCACATCACATGATAGGAGATAAAAGTAAGTTCATTACCTTTACTCAATATGATGGAAATAGCATTAGATTAGATAATGATGTCCCATGTCAAATCAAAAGAAAATGCTCTATCAAACTTACAGAGAAAATTTCATGTGACAATGCATACTATGTTGAAGGATTGAACTACAACTTGTTGAGTGTATCTAAGTTAGGCAATGTAGGTTGCAAAGTGGAATTTGGAAACAAAATAGCCAAGATCTATGATATTGATGGAAATCTGATAGGAAAAGGTGAACAAACTAGGAGTAATCTATTTTACCTAGATATGGAAGAAGAAACATGTCTTATTGTTAGACTTGATGATGTGTGGTTGTGGCATAAAAGGTTGTGTCATGTTAATTTTGATAATCTAATCAGCATTAGCAGAAATAACAAAGTCAGAGGATTGCCCAAGTTAAAGAAACCTGAAAACACAATGTGTAAACAATGTCAACTAGGGAAGATGACTAAATCTAGTTTCAAAAGCAAAGCATACACTTCCAATGAAGTTCTAGAGTTAGTTCATACAGATTTATGTGGTCCAATAGAAGTACAAAGCTACCTAGGAGACAGATACATAATGCTATTTGTAGATGATTATTCTAGAATGATGACTATATGTTCTTAAAAAAATTTTTTTGATGCATTTCAAATGTTCAAGTGGTATCTGGCTAGAGTTGAGAAGGAAACAGGAAAGAACTTGAAATGTCTAAGGTTAGACAGAGGAGGATAATTCACATCAAGAGAGTTTGAAACACTTTGCAATGACAGAGGTATCAAAAGGAAAACATCAGCACCTAGAACTCCACCATAGAATGGAATTGCTGAAAGGAGAAATAGATCAGTGATTGACTGTGTTAGAACCTTGATGATGGAGAAAAATATTGCACTTAAGTACTAGAGGGAAGTTGTAAGTACTGTAGTCTACACACTAAATAGAGTTCAAGTCAAGAAAGGTACAAATGTAACAACCTTTGAACTATGGTATGGTCATTCACCTAATGTTAATCATTTCAAAGTGTTTGGTTGTAAATGCTATATTCTAAAAGACACTAGAAATGGAAAGTTTGATGCAAAAAGTAATGAAGGTATATTTCTTATATACTCAACTAGAAGTAAAGCATATAAGTGTTTGAATACTAACACTAACAAAGTTGTGGAGAGTGAAAATGTAAATTTTGATGAGTATGCAAAAGTTTAGATTGATGAGTCAAAAAAAATAGAGGATTATAGATCCTTTGTATACTCCTATGAAGGAATGACATTTGAAGACAATACTACAAACCAAGTTGGGAATCAGCAACAAACTTCAGTATCTGTCAAGCCTCAACCAATGAATGTCGAGTTGCATTCAGAAGCCGAGCTGTAGAATATGGAACATACACACTCTAATTCTAAAAATAGTATACATGAAAGGAATGATGAATTACCTGATGAAGAAGAATGAAAAGACTCTGAAACTAAAGGATTAAATGTAGAAAGAAGGACTAAACCTAGATTAGCTAAGTATGTAAGAAGACAACATCCTACAAATCAAATCATTAGTGATAAGGATGTTGGACCAATGACAGGGAATAGAATTAGGAATGAATCATGTCTACTAAGAAAGGTTGAACCCAAAACAGTCAAAGGTGCACTACAAGATGATGATTGATATAAGGCCATGAAAGAAGAGATAGATTAGATTGAGAAGAACAAAACTTACTCTTTAGTTCCCAAACCAACTAATAAGAATGTAATTGGTACCAAATGGGTGTTTAGAAAAAAATTTGATGAGAATGGTGAAATAACAAGGAAAAAAGCTAGATTAGTTTGCAAAGGCTATGCCCAAGAAGAAGGATTGGATTATGGAGAGACATTTGCTCCTATTGCAAGAATGGAAGGAGTAAGAACATTACTTGCATATGCTGCATATAAAGGTTTCAAAGTCTACCAGATGGATGTGAAGTTAGCTATTCTAAATGGTATACTAGAGGAGGAAGTCTACATAGAACAGCCAGAGGGGTTTGTTGATGAGAAGAACAAGAACATGGTCTGAAAACTACACAAAGCACTCTATGGATTGAAGCAAGAACCGAGAGCATGGTATGAAAGGTTGCACAAATACTTTGTAAAAATAGGATTTGAAAAACAGATGACAACAACAATTTGTACATCAAAGCTGAGGAAGATAAAGAATTTTTTATTTCAAAAATCTTTGTTGATGACATAATATTTGGAGGAAAAGATGTTTTATGCAAAGATTTTGCTAATCAAATGAAGCATGAGTTTGAGATGTCAATGTTTGGGGAAATCAAAATCTTTGTTGGATTGCAAGTACATAAGTTGAAGCATGGCATTTTTGTAACCCAATCTAAATACATCAAGGAAGTACTCGAAAAATTTGGGCTAAAAGACTCAAAACTAGTCAGCACACCAATGGCAACTCGACATAAGCTATCCAAAAATGATGAGTCCATTGAAGTAAATCAGACATTGTATAGGTCAATGATTGGAAAGTTGCAATATGTTGTACATAATAGACTAGACATTGCATTAGTTGTTGGAATAGTGGCTAAATTTTATGCTAATCCAAGAGAAAATCACTTAATGGCAATAAAGAGAATATTGAGATACTTGAAAGGAACTGATGACTTTGGTTTGTACTACAAAAGGAATTAGAATTTGAATTGAGAGATTGTACTGATGCATACTATAGATGTAACATTGATGATAGAAAAAGCACCAGTGGAGGAGCACTTTTCTTAGGAAAGAGGTTGATCACATGGACAAGCAAAATGAAAAGTTGTACCTCACAATATATTGCTGAAGCTAAATATGTGGCAACTGCTATAAACTACACTAATATTGTGTGGATCAAACACTTATTACAAGGTATGAAGGAAGAGGTAATTGAGCCAGTGACATTTTATTGGGTATAATACAATTGTTATCAATATATCAAAGAACCCAGTTATGCATGCTAAAACTAAACACATTGCAATTAACTATCACTATGTAAGAGAGCTAGTGGAAGATAAACAAGTGAAAATGGAATATGTTAGCTCAAAGGAATAGATTGGTGATATCTTCACAAAAGCACTACCTAAAGATTCTTTTGAGTATCTTAGAGGTAAGTTAGGGGTGATACCCCTAGCTAAAGCCACTTGAACCAAAAAGAAAATATGCCCTGCATCAAATAAGAAGAATGTTGAAGATTTTATACACTGATGCAAAGTATGTTTACTTTGGGATCCATGCCTAAAGTAATAGAAGTAATAGATTGAGAGATTGAATAAATCTACAAAGAGTTACATCTGCATATTAAAGATGCTAATATGTCTTTGGCATTGTTGTCAAAGAGGGAGAAGTGAACAACTTATCAACAACTGTTGAAGATAAAGGATCAAAGAAATAGAAGGAAATTTCAGAGGTTGATCTGAACAGTAGGAGAGGAATAATACAAAGGGAAAAAGATAAAGATAAAGGATATAGCAGAAAAGAGGGAGAAGTGTAATAAGTCAATCAAAATAGTAATAGGCAATGTGATGTTACAATTTACTTTTTGGCATTTGACTTACTGTTCTAACCAAGTAAACTTTTGGTGGAATAGTTTAGTTTGATGGTTGATCAGTTTGGTTTGCCATCAATGCCAAAGAGGGAGATTGTTGGAAATCTGATTGAAAAGCTCATTGTTGTTGAAGATAAAGGATCAAAGAAATAGAAGGAAATTTTAGAGGTTGATCAAAACAATAGGAGAGGAATAATATAGAGGGAAAATGATAAAAATAAAGGATATAGTAGCAAAGAGGGAGAAGTGTAATAAGTCAATTAGAATAGTAATAGGCAATGTGATGTTACAATTTACTTTTTGGCATTTGACTTACTGTTCTAACCAAGTAAACTTCTGGTGGAATAGTTTAGTCTAATGGTTGATTAGTTTGGTTTTCCATCAATGCCAAAGAGGGAGATTGTTGGAAATCTAATTGAGAAGCTCATTTTTGTTGAAGATCAAAGAGGAAGATTGTTGTGGAAGATTGTTTTCAATCATTGTTTCACCATTGATGTCAAACCTGCTATTTGTAGGGATGATATTTTCTTATAAGGTTCATGCACTATCACTTAGTTGATTGATGAAGAGGATTTGATCAACAAGATGTAACAAGAGCACCTAAGGGAAATTTTGAGTTATTGATGTCGTAATGATGTACAAGGATCAGTTAAGACAATGGTTAAATAATGTATTGATGACATACTCAAAGATATAGAGGTTGGTCACACTTAGATAAATTGGAGGAAGAATTTGTAACAAGGTTAACTTCAAAGCTTTAACCAAGATCATTAGTGGGTGTTGAGCAAGTTAGTTGAAGACGAGCAAATTCTTAGTTGATGCTGAGTGATCTTCAAGTGCTGAGTAAAGATTAGGTGTTGAGCATTATAAAAATTTTAGTATGTGCTGAGTAATCTTCAGGTGCTGAGCATCAGGAAAAACATAGTTAATGTCGAATAACACAATATGTGCCAAGCACTAGTATTTCAATAGTGCCAAGCTACTGCATTATTTCAAATGATGAAGATTTGCCAAATCTGAACCGACATAGTGGTTGCATTGAATTTTGTAAACAAGTTGGAAGATAAGGATGGTGAGTTGTTGGCACAGAATCTTATGTAAACCATTTTTGGATGAATTCTAAAGGATCATTCAAGAAGTTTCTAGAGAAAATAGAATATGGGATAGATACAATGTATCCTACCTGATCCATGCGAATTGAAATTGAAAAATGGAAGAATCGAGCAGGAAAAGGAACTCCAAGACTTCTATTTAAGAAGTCATAGACCAAGAAGCAAGGAGTTGCTGATCCTGTTGCTACAGAAGTGCCAAAATTTGTGAAGTGATTGAAAGGGTGTCAAGAAGGAGATGTCTAGGAGAAGGAAGAGCACAGAGGCTCTACTTCTACAAGTGGTCATGAATAGATAAATGTACTGATATATTGAGTATGGAGACTCAAGGAGACAAAGTTTGAAAGAAAAGACAAGCAGTTAAGAGTTGCAGAGATAGAAGGCTAGACATGATATGAGTAGAGAAGTGATCTAAAATTTGCAAGATAAGTTGTATGTTGTAGTCAGGTCAAGATTTTCTAATACTCTCTAGCAATTGTATTAGATCTGAAAATCCTATGGACTTAGGTTAGCCTAACAACCATTTGTAAATCCTTTAACAAGGTGGCATTCCAAGTGAATATTCTAAAGTCCTTTTACCAGGGCCACTCCTAACAAGGTGGTTAAATCCTCCAACGAGGTCACATTTAATAGTGTGTATTGTAAGCCTTTAACAGGGAAGGCCTTTCACAAGGCATCACTTCAGAAGGGTGAGAATTGAGTAGCATGTTACTAGTGGTTTTTTCCAAATTGGGTTTCCACATAAATCATTGTGTCATGTGTTGATTTCCTATGTGTTGTACTTGCATGTTGATTTACAATAACTTGATAATTAGAAAAGTTAAAGTTTGCATGAATAAATGATTGAATGGATTTATCACACTCAAAGAAAAGTAAAAAGGACATCTGGACATTGAATAACTGATGCACCCCACCCCTCCCAGTTATTCTAAAGCAATTCTAAAAAAAGAAATAGGTAAATAGTGAAATGTTTGAGATCTAATAAAGGAGGTGAATTTATATCTAATAAATTTGACATATTCTTCAATGATAGAGGAATCAAGAGACATATCTTAGCACTAAGGATCCCTCTAAAGAATGATATAGTTGAAAGAATGAATACATCAATCATTAACTATGCTAGGACATTGATGATGGAGAATAATATTTCATAAAGGTACTGGAGAGAAGATGTAAGTACATCTATTTATACTTCAAAATAAGTACAAGTCTAGAAAGGTACAAATGTTACACCTTTTGAGCTATGGTATGACTATGCACCTAATGTGAAATATTTCAAAGTATTTGGAAGAAAATTTTATACACTGAAAGACAATAGACATGGAAAACTTGATGCTAAAAGTGATGAAGGCATATTCCTACGATATTCCACTAAAAGAAAAACATGCAAATGGTTGAATCCTAACACTAAAAAAAAATTTGAAAGTGAAAATGTTAGAGTTGATGAATATGCAAAGAAAAATGAAATTTAATGAAAACAGGAACCTAAAGACTATAGGAATTTTGTATATGTTAATGAAGGATAACCTAGTACCCTATTGGAAATGAAGAGAGTAACTAAGAGGGGAGGGTTGAAGTAGTTACTAAAAAATAATTCCCAATCCCTAGATGTCAAATAAAATGCAATTCTTTATCTAGCTCTATTAAAATTAAGTTCTTGTTGTAACCTGGTTAAACAAAGTAGTCTTATGATTATTAATCTATTTTAACCTTTAGTAACTTAGTTGCAGAAACATAAAGCATAAAGAAAATAACATGAAACAGATGACACCAAGATTTAATGTGGAAACCAAATTTGGGAAAACCATCATGCAACTAGTTACAATATTTTTCACTCTTCTAAAGTGAGCCATGTTAGGATCCAACATTGTTAAAGGACAATACATAATGTTAAGTATGACCTTGTTAGAGGATTTAGTTCACCCTATTAGGAGTGGTCAGGTTAGAGGTCTTCAAACACTTCAATCTTGAAATGTCACCTTGCTAGATGATTTAAAATTTGACTATTAGGTCAACTCTATTAGTAGATTTCTTCATTGCTATAATGGCTAGAAGGTAACAATAATTTGACCTGATTTATGAAGCACCTCATTTTGCAAATTTAGATCTCTATTTTGGCTTGATATCTAGATCCTTGATGATCAAAATATTCTTTTCTTCTTATCTTCCATACTTTCCTACTCTTCCCTTTTGGCTTCAATCACATATCCATCTTGTTTCACATTTTCTTTTTTACACTTCACTTCTTGACCCTTCTTAAATATCATAATATTTACCAAGTCAGCTTGAATACCTTTTCAAATAATCATTAAGCATTCAATTAGTTGGCCTTAATTAGTTAATTAATTAACAAGTGTAATCTACTGATACTCGGTTAATACTAGGTTAATTACTTGGTTAACACTGTCGATGTAGGATCCCTTTAATGACAGACTACTTGGTTAACACTATGATTCCTTCAATGCCTAGCTAGACTCAGCAGATACTAAAGCTCCTTCATTTCCCAACTATGCTTGACTAATAGTGAATTTCCTTCATTACCCAACTATGCTCAGCTAACATTGAAGTTTCTTCATCACCTGACTATGCTCGGTTTGTGTAACATCAATGACAATATGTAAGTTGACTAATTTTTTCCAAAAATCTCCCTCTTTTGCATTGATTGCAATACAACATGTTCATGCCATGATAAAATTATGAGAAACTTGATTATATCCTTAGTTTGATACTAATTCTCATACATACCAACTCCCTTGGTGATTATGCCTAAATTTGTCTCGGCAAATTCCAAATGAATTCTCCCTCTTACATCTTTCATCACTTTTCTTTTTACTTTTGTCATTATTCTCCCTCTTTGTTGTATATTCACATCATCTGTATACATTCCCTCTTAAGATACTAAAATCTTCCTCTTTGACATCGAATTCCAAAGGATACATATATTTAATTTTCTATGTACATTTTTTACTGATTCATAAGAAATATATTATGAATTTCGCACTTGAAGTGTGACAGTCTGCATCAACTTGATAGATCTTCAATGAAGCCTGGTTGATGCATCACCATCTTGTGCTTTAGTGAGTATTACATAAGGGAATTACCCCTATTTTACCTCTTATATACATAAATGCATCCTTAGGTAATGCCTTAGTGAATATGTCTATTATCGTCTCCTTGGTGTTCACATATTCCAATCTTACCTCTTTTTCTGAAACCAATTCCCTCAGGTAATGACACTTGATTGAGTTGTGTGTTTTTTTTTTTTATGTGCATGACATGGCTTTTGGATATATTTATTGTACTTGTGTTGTAACAATAGATAACCACCAGTTCCTTGATTTCCTCCTTCATTCATAAAAATAATTTCTTGATCCATATTATGTCAGAATAGTTAATTGTTGCTACAACATATTCTATCTCTGTTGTTGATTGAGAAATACAATTTTGCTTCTTACTTGTCCATGATACTAATCTCTTTCCAAGAAAGAATGCTCCTCCACTTGTTCTCTCTTTTTGGCATCAATTCTTCCTAGCCAATCTGCATCAGTAAAGGTTCTTAACTTAAAGTTTCCTCCTTTCTTATACCATAAATAATATTTTTCAATATCATTTAGGTACCTAAGAATCTTTTTTACTACCATCATGTGATTTTCTTTAAGATTTGCAGAAAACCTTGCAACTATGTCAACTACTAATGCTATATCAGGTCTAATGTGTACCACATAATGAAGTTTCCCATTCATTGATACGTAGGTAGTTTGATTTACCTCTTTTGAATCATCATTCTTTGATAGTTTATGTCCAATAAACATATATATTCCAACTAGTTTGGAATCTTCCATTCCAAATGCTTTCAATATCTCCTTAATGTACTTTGATTGAGTGATGTATATGACATCCTTCATTTGATGAACTTGTAGCCCAAAAATAATTTTATCTCTCTAAACATAGACATTTCAAATTCTTTCCTCATTTCTTTAACATCTCATGTGCTCCCAATATGATATCATCCACAAATATTTCTGCTAGCAATATCTTGTCCTATGATCCTTCTTTTATATACAAACTACTATTATCATTTTCTCTTTTAAATCCAATTCTTACCAGATATCCATGCAACCTTTCATACCATGTTCTCATAGCTTGTTTTAGCCCATATAGTGCTTTGTGTAGTTTGCATACCATGTCTCTTTTGTTTGGATCAATGAAACCTTTAGGTTGCTCAATGAAGACCTCTTCCTCTAGGATTCAATTTAAGAAAGCTGATTTGAAATCCATCTAATATACTTTGGATCCTTTATGTGCAACATATGCTAGTAGTATTCTAACTCCTTCAAATCTTGTAATAGGGGAAAATGTTTCTCTGTAGTCAATACCTTCTTCTTGTGCATATCCTTTCCTTGTTCCTTGTTATTTCTCCTTTCTCATTTAACTTATTTCTGAGTACCCATTTTGTACCAATCACATTCTTATCCTTAGGCCTAGGTACAAGAGTCTAGGTATTGTTCTTTTGTATCTACTTAATTTCTTCATTCATTGCCTCTATCTAACCTTCATTATCTGAAGCATATTTTACTTATCTAGGTTCAAATTCACTAAGAAGGAATGTACCTATTAATTTGTTCCTTGTTAGTATTCCATTTGTCTCTCCTCTAATTATGTGTTCAAGTGCATGATGTCATCTGGCATTTTTTGCAAGTTTAGGCTCTTTCCTTCTTATTTTTGAACTAGGTTCACTTGGTTTTCCATGCTTGTGATTTTCTACATTTTACTTGGGCTCCTCTATCTATGACTTAGGTTCCTCTGGCTATAACTCAGGTTCCTATAACTAGACTAACTACAACTCAGTTTGTATTATCTATGACTTAGGTTGCACTATCTACAACTCATTTTGTATTTATTGTGACTTGGTTGCACTGTTTGCAACTTGGGTTGCATAGATAAACTAAGTGTCTCAATAGGTTCACTTTGTTATCAATCGGCTTCAACTATTTGTGGTTTGGGAAAAGTATCAGGTTTTTCCTCGTAGTAAAAAATATTTTTGTAGTCTTCAAGTTCCTTCTTGCTCTATTTTTCACTTCTTTTTTCAAACTCTTCAATCTTCACATGTGCAATTTCTATAACTTTTTGAGTATCAAGATTCAAACATTTGTATGCCTTACTCTTATTGGAGTAACATAGAAATATGCCTTCAACACTTTTTGCATCAAGATTTCATTTCTTTGTATCTTTTAAGATATAACATTTAGTTCCAAATACTTTAAAATAAGAAACATTAGGCTTGCACCCATACCATAATTCATAAGGTGTTTTTTTTGTACTTTTCTTTAGTTGAACTCAATTTAGTGTATGAACTGTTGTGCTAATTGCTTCTCTCTAGTATTTTGGTGCAACATTTTTATCAATCGTTAGTTTTCTTGCACACTCCATGATGGATCTATTCCTTTTTTCTGATATACCATTCTACTTTGGTGTTCTAGGTGTTGATACCTATCTTTTGAATCCTCTTTCATTGCAAAACTCATTGAATTTATTTGAGATGTATTCACCTCCTATATCAAATCTCATTAATTTTAGATTCTTTCATGTTTGCTTCTCAACTCTAGCCAAATACCATTTGAACTTTTGAAAAGCATGAGATTTATCTTTTAAAAACATTATAGTCATCATCCTAGAATAGTCATCAACAAATAAAATGAAGTATATGTCTCCACAGTAGCTTTCTATACCTGTTGGTCGACAAATTTATGTATGAAGTAGTTCCAAAACTTCTTTAGAATTGAAAGTCTTACTTCTAAAACTTCTTTTACTCATAGTTCCAATTTGACATTGTTTAAACATGGCTATCTTAGGTTTCTTCAAATTTGGTATGCCTTCTATTCATCTTTTCTTTCTTATGGTAACTAGGTTATCAAAGTTGACATGACAAATCCTTTTATGCCATGGCCAACTTTCCTTGATTTGTTCCAACAAACATGTCTTTTTGGTGAGATCTAGGTAAAACAAGTTCCTTTTTGTTTGATTTCCTTTCCAACTAGGTTTCCTTTACCATCTAATAGTTTAGTTTTCATTCATGAATTCTACCTTGTATCTTATATTATTCAATTACGCCATGCTTAGTAGATTGTGTCTTAGTCCTTCAACCCAGTAGGCATTGTCATATTTGATTCCTTCAATTAATGCAATGAATCCTTTTCCTTTTACATAACATGGTTCACTATTTCCAAACCTAACACTCCCGCCACAATAATGTTCTAAATGTTCAAACTTAGTTTTATCACCAATCATGTGATGAGAATAACCACTATCTATTATCCATGTATAATTTTTGCTAATATGAGAAATAAGTGCCATTTTTTTTATTTTCCTCATTATCAGATTCATCCTTAATAGCGATTTAGACTACTTCTTCTTCATTATCATCACTATCAAAATCTTTAGCAATGTAACAAGATTTCTTACCTTTGCCTTTGTAGTCCTTGTAGCTTTTGAAGTATTTCTTGCCTTTAAACCTATTATTTCTTCTCTCATATTTATCTACTTTGTTTGGACATCTTGTTGGGATATGACCAACCTCTTCACATGAGAAACAAATCAATGGAATTTTTCATTAATTTTACATTTCTCTTTTGGTAATATTTTTGCAAGGAGGGCTTCAATGACTTCAAGATCATCATCATTATCATCTTCTTCTTTACTATCAACATGTTTTCATTCTGAGTTTCCTCCTTTTCTACCAAGATTTATTTTGGCTTTGAATGCATATTCAATGTTTCAAGGATTAGGAACATACTTATCAAAGAAATCCAATTCAAAAGAAGTTAATCTTCCCACAAGTGCATCCAGAGTTATATCATTTTTTGGATTGCATCTCATTTCTTGAATTGCTAAAACTCTAATTGCATAAAAAGGAACAAAAGTTCTTAATACCTTGCCAACCGTAGTTTCATTAGTTAATTTTCCTCCCGTGTCTCTAATTGCACTCACACTTTCTTTGGTTCTTTCATTATATTGGAAAATGTTTTCACCTTCTTTCATTTTCATTTGATCAAATTTGTCTCTTGAACTTTCTGCCTTGGCTCTTTGTACATTTTTATCACCTCCATAAATCTTCTGCAATTTTCCCACATGTCAAACATAGTTGGACATTCTTTAACTCCATCAAATTCTGAGTAGTTGAGAGAGGAAACTATATAAATAATTATTGTATTGTGATATTTTTGCTCCTTCATCTATTCCAAAGTCATAGATTTAGGTGGCAGAACATATCTATTTTCCAAGTAGAACAAATTAGTATCTCTAATGTTTGATAGGTGTGGCTTCATCAAATCTTACCATGCTGAAAAGTTTTCTTTATTAATCTTGGGAATCTCCCTTTTGCATGACATCTTGATCTTTAACTTAAGTCTTTGAAACCTTTCTAGCAAGCACAAAATGATCTAATTCCAATTATTGGAAATGAAGAGAGTAATTAAGAGTGGAGGGGTGAATCAATCACTACAAAATAATTCCTAGTTAACATGCATAACAACAAGATTTAATGTGGAAACCCAATTTAGGAAAACAACCATGCAACTAGTTATAGTATTTTTCACTCTTTTGAAGTGAGCATTGTTAGGAACTATTCCTATTAAAGGTTACAATACATACTATTAAGTATGACCTTGTTAGAGGATTTAGTTGACCCTATTAGGAGTGGCTTGGTTAGAGGTCTTGAACACTTCTATCTTGAAATGACATGTTTTATAATCTAATTGTTACTTCATTTGATTCTATTTTGGCTTGACCTCTGGATCCTTGATGATCAAAATATTCTTTGTTGCTTATCTTCCATACTTGCCTTCTCTTCCCTTTTTTCTTTGATCACATATCCATCTTATTTCACACACTTTTTTTTACACTACACTTTTTAATGCTTCTTATCTATCATAATCTCTACCAAGTCAGCTTGAATATCTTTTCAAATAATCATTAAAATTCCAACTAGTTGGTCTTAATTAGTTAATTAATTTACAAGTGTAATCTATTGATACTAAGTTAATACTAGGATTGACCACTAGGTTAACAATATACATGGAGGATCCCTTTGATGCTAGACTACTAGGTTAAGATAGTGATTCCTTCATTGCCCAACTAGACTTGGCTAACACAAAAGTTCCTTCATCACCTAACTTTACTCAGTTAACATTGAAGTTCCTTCATTTCTTGATTGTGCTCTGCTAACACTAAAGTTGCTACATTGCTCGATTGTGCTTAGTTAATACTAAAATTTGTGTAACATCAATGAAAATGTACAATTTAAAGAATTTATTTTTCCAACAGTACCCTACCCAATCTAGAGAATGAAGCTGTCAAGTAGTACCAACCAGTGAATGTTGATTTTTAATGGTATACTATTGAGCATCATGAAGTGATTTTCAAAGAACTAGGAGTAGAAGTTGAGCTACAAGAAGTGCTACTTAAAGCGACTATACAAGATGAACCTAATAAACTAGTGCAAGAAGAAAGAAGAGTTGAACCTATGCTAGAGAAATATGTAAGAAGATATCATGCAATAGATAAAATCATTGTACACAAAGATTCAGAAGTTATGACAAGAAAAAGACTGATGAGTCATACATTCTTATTATGTGAGTATGAGCCTAGATCAATCAAGGAGGCACTTGAGAATGAAGATTGGATTTCAACCATGAATAAAGAGATGGAGAAAATAGAGAAGAACAAAACTTGGACATGCATACCTAGACCAAAGGACAAGAATGTTATTTCTACAAAGAGGGTATTTAGAAATAAACTAAATGAGAAATGTGAATTCACAAGAAACAAAGCAAGATTATTTTGTAAGGGATGTGCACAAGAAGAATGAATTGACTATGAGGAGATATTTCCCAAGTTGCAAGGCTAGGAGGAGTGATAATTTTTCTTTCATATGATTCTTACAAAGGATTCAAATTGTATCAAATGGATGTCAAATATACATTTTGGAATGGAATACTAGAGGAAGAAATCTGCATTGAATAACCTAAAGGATTTGTTGATCTAATCAAAATGAATATGGTATGTAAGCTACAAAAAGCATTGTATGGATTGAAAAAAGCCCCTGGAGCATGGTATAAAATGTTGCACATATATTTGGTGAAGATTGGTTTTGCAAGGACTAATGATAATGGTAATCCATAATTGAACATTTAATTTGGAACATAGATACTATTAGCTAAGATATTTGTGGATGATAGCATATATTTGGAGGACAAAATTTATTGTGTAAATCATTTTCTAATGAAATGAAGAAAGAATATGAGATGTCTATGTTTGGAGAGATCAAATTCTTTATTGGTTTCCAAGTATATGAAATGAATAAGGGAATATACACTACACAATCCAAGTACATCAAGGAGATATTAAAGACCTTTAGAATGGAAGACTCGAGACCAATTAGTACACCTATGACTACTAGATCTAAACTATCAAAGATTGATTATTATAATGATGTAAATGAAAAATTGTATAGATCAATGATAGGAAAGTTGTAATATGTTGTTCATAGAAGACAAATATTGCACTAATAGATGAAATTGTTACTAGATTTTCTACAAATCCTAAGGAGAATCACATGATTGTTGTAAAAAGAATACTAAGATACTTGAAGGGAAAAGAGGACTATGGACTGTATTACAAAAAAAATGATAGGTTTGAACTAAAAGTTTACACTGACATAGACTAGGATGGAAGTTTTGATGACATAAAGAGTACAATTTGGTGGAGATTTCTTTCTAGGAAAGAGATTGGTTTCACAGACAAGCAAGGAATAGGTTTGCATTTCTTAGTCTACAATAGAAGTGGTTAATTGTTCAAACATAGTGTGGATCAAGATATTGTTGAAAGGAATGAAGGAATAAATCACCAAACTTCTTGTCATATTCTATGATAACACAAGTGCTATAAAATTATCTAATAATCCTCTGATGCAGACCAAGAACAAGCATATTGCTATCAAATATCATCACTTGACAGAGTTGGTACATGACAAAGAAGTAAGATTGGTGTATATGAATACAAAGGAATAGGTAGCTGATATTTTGATAAAAGATTTACCTAAGGATGCTCATGAATATCTAAGAGGTAAATTAGAGGTGATTCCCCTAATTGAGGCTACCTAAGCTAGAGATGGAGCATTGCATAAAATGTTTTGATTAGAATATCTTACAACTTGATACAAAAGGTCACAATTTAGGAGGTACCTAAAGCTGTGAAGAAATAAGCATAAGATGTTGAATTAGTCATAAGAAACATGACAGAGGGAGAATCTAGTTCTGAGAGCTAACATAGAGTTATCTACATGATAAATATGTATGAGGTATATAAAGATGTATTTGGCATTTTTGTCAAAGAGGGAGAGTTTATATAGTTACCATGAGAAGCATGAGTAAAGAGACAAGTTATACATGAAATAGGGAGAGTATGAGAAAGAGATATGATGGTTTGATATGATAGAGGCAATTGTTATGATTGTTTCTACAATTGGTGTCTAGAGGTGTTGGATATAAGAGTTGCAAAGATGAGAATCAGAATGAAACTAAAAGATAAAATTAGGGAGATTACTGGATAATGAGATGAGAATTAGAATGAAACTAAGGATGTTAATGAATATTTGTTACATAAAATAAAGGGAGTTGAAAGAAGAGAACCAAGTGTTACTTGAATGACTTTTTGGGTTACATTGTAACTTGAGGTGTTGTCATGAATGCCAAAGAGGGAGATTGTTGGAAACTACAATCGGAATAATTTTTACATTTTCATTGATGCCAAACCTTACTGGTGTGATAGTTACTACCTAAGTTGAGTGTTATATCGTTAGATTGATGAATATGATTTGAAAAGAAGATATAACAAGAAGACCTAATGAAAAGGTTGAGTTATATGGAACTACAATTAGCACTTGATTACTTGGCACATTGACAAGATAATGTAGTGTTTAATCATTTCACAAAATGGAGAAGACAGTTAAATTATAGCCAACTAGAGATGATGAATGGAAGAATAAATGCATAGGTTGAACTGAGCAACATGGTAGAAGATTAAAGAACTTATAGTTAAACCTGAGTTGTGCTACTTTTGATTGAGTAGATAGTAGAAGCCAAGAAAATACAGTGTCAATTAAGCATTAGTAAAGACTATGTATCATAAAAGTCAAACCAAGTGAAGACAGAGTATGTTAAGAAAAATAGTTAGTATTGAGAAATTTATCTAGTGATGATGAAGGACAAGGAACACAGTATTGATCGAGCATCAACATTTGATAGTTTGTAAAGAAATTCATATTCCCAGTCAACACAATTAAATTTTTGGAATGGTTAAAGCACATAAAGGATAAGTATTAGGTAGATAGATCATTTAATGATGATAAACTATGTTTGAGTATTCCTAAGCATGGATTCAAAGATAACCTTTGAGAAGTATCTAGAAGGAGAATGGGGAAATGAAATGATGGAAGGATTTCATGAATATGACAAAACCTAAGATAAACCATGATGTTTAAGAGGAAAAATATCTAAGATACCTATTAAGGAGGCATAAGGATAATCTAGAGAGGTTGTAGAAATGGTTGATTCATTTGATTGTTGAACTTGAGAAGAAGGCTATGAAGAGATGAGCATAGGTGAAGTGTGACTATTTGAAGGGTTTCCAAGAAAATCAATGATGTAGATAATGATGAAGGCTAGTTATCGGATCAACAGATGAGCTACACAGTGATTTGTATTTGCAAAATGAGTTGTATTTATCAGATCAACCCATTGTTACTTTGTTACCATTGTATCAATTAAAATCCTTTAATCAAGGTTGATCTAACAATCATTTATAAATATTTTAATCAAGGTGACATTATAGTGGAATGTTCTTAAGCCCTTTAACTAGGCTACTTCTAAAAAGATGATTAAATTCTCTAATAGGATCACACTTAATGTTGTGTATTGTAATCTTTAATAGGGTTGGCTCTTAAATGAGCTCACTTCATAAGACTGAAAAGTTGGTAGCATGTTACAAGTCTTTTCCCCCAAATTTGGTTTCCATATTAAATCCTAGTGTTTTACTTGTGTGAATGGTAGTTAATGTACTTTATTTCTTATTGCTTTACATTCAACAAGTAGGTTACTATTGGGATAATGAACTAGAATTTTATGTTACTGATAAGCTATTATCGAGACCATGTGGACTAATGAATAAATTTGAGTTGTTAAAAAGTGGTTAAAAGTTTGTTTGGAATATCTAGATCCAAGGAATACTGATTCATCCTCCCCCCCTTAGTTTTTCTAAAATCATTCTCATAAGAATATGAAAATATAATTTTCCATTTAAAAGTTGAGTAAATGATTTTTAAATTGAACATTTCAAATATCTTTTGAAGTGTACATATAGTGTTTTTCCCATTATTTATTCTTATAAGATACTCATGAAAATTTATAATTTCATCTTTATGTAGCATGACCCATCACTCTATATAGGTTTTATTTTTATGCTTACCAACTCATTTTTGTACAATACTTAAATCTCATTTAATTTTTTCCTCAAATAATTGTAATCAAAGAGCTTTATAAATCCATTATCTTTTAATTCCATGAGTGTTTAGAGTAGAAGAAGAAAATTGTGAATAATCTATTGATGGGTATCCTTTGAATTAAATATTCTAGGGTTTGTTGTTAGTAATCCAATAGATCCAAATTAATAGAGAAAATCAAATGAGTTTATTTTTTGTTGTTGTTGATATTTTGGTTTATTATTTAAACTTTATAAGGTTTACTATTTCCATATTGTTTTATATAGTTGTATGGATGATAATTGTCAAAAATTTCTAATTTGTAGACTTCATTTTGAAGGGTTCTTGTGTTCTCTATTTGATTGGAATTTATCAAGTAATTGTTGATTTCTTTTAAAATTTGAGAAGATTACAACTTTGAAAAAGAATACTAAATATTATTTCATAAAATCTCTCATCAAATTTTTTGAGACATGGTAAGAAAAAATGATGAGCATATTTTAATGTTTCTTTGGTGACCAAAATTAAAGTTAATGTTGATCACATACAAGAATGACTAAGGTCATATGACACATACATTCTATTGGAAATATAAGAGGAGTAACTAAGAGGTGGGGGGGTGAATCAGTTACCACAAAAATAAATCCCAAATCCCTTAGATGTCAACACAGAACGTAAACACAAAGTCACTTACTTAATACTGATAAAATGCTGTAACTTGGTAAATACTTAAGATAATGACTATAACTCAGTAAATGCTTAAGATTAAATTTTTGATTAACCTTAATCAACTTAGTTACATACACATGAGAGAAATAACATGAACACAAATGACACCAAGATTTAACATGGAAACCTAATTTGGGAAAAACCACCAATTGCAACTAGATACTATTTTTCACTCTTATGAAGTGAGTAGTATTAGGATTCAACCCTATTAAAGGTTACAAAATACACTACTAGGTGTGACCCTATTAGATGATTTAATCACCCTATTAGGAGTGGCCTTGTTCAAGGTCTTTAGACACTTCAATCTAGAAATGTCACCTTGTTATAGGATTTACAAATAGCTATTAAGCCAATTCTGTTAAGAGATTTAGATCACTACTACAATTGTTAGAGAGTAACAATGAGATGACCTAATTTATGATACAACTATATTGTTGATTTCATATCTCAATTCTAGCTCAAATACTTGATCCTTTTTTATCAAATGTATCTTTGTGGCTCCTCAAGGATATTCTTCTTATCCTTTTAATTATCTTCCTCTTAGTATCTTCTATTCTTCCATACACTTGTACACACTCAATTATCAACTTGACCTTATAGTTATATCATACACATTGTCAAGTTAGCTTGAATATAACTTAGAATAATTAATATTCATCTTCTCATTTGGATAGAACCAATTAATAAATTCATTGAATTCAATATGCCCAAACAACAAAATCTTTTGTTAGCCAACCCTCCTTAGTAGACACTAACTCAAAAATGATTTTCCTATGGTAACCAAGTGAACTATTTTAACACTACATCTTTACAAAGTTCCTTTGGTAACCAAGTGAGCTTGGTTAACACTAGTTCTATCCAACTTTTCCTTTATTACTTGAGTGAGCTTGATTAACACTCAACTTTTGTGAACTTCTCTTCGATGCCTGAGTGAACTCGATAGATACTGCCTTTTGAACTTGGTAAACACTAGAATGCTCAAAAGACACATGAAATTATATTCATTGCTTGAGTAAGCTTGACATACAATGACTGATAAAGATATGAAATTTTGTGTAACATCAAAGACAATACAAAATTAACCAATTGTATTCAACAATCTCCCTATTTGGCATTGATGGAAACACAACATATCATAATATAATGAAATTTTAGAGAAAAATAAAGTAAGGAAAATATCCTTAATTTTATTTTAATTCTCATCCATGAGAACTCCCTCTATCAGTTTGAACTCTCGTTGACTTTTGTTTTTCCCTATGTCAGCAAACTTTGTCTTCAACATCTTCTTCAGATAACAAACTTTCCTTCTTTGATATCAGACCAAGCTCTTCTTCTTTGACACATCAAAGGAGCACTAATGTAAACTATTAGAAATACAAGAGGAGTAACTAAGAGGGGAGGGGTAAATCAGTTACTATTAAAATAAACCCTAAAAACTCAATATTGTTGAAGCTTGGTAATCACATACATAATGTTGTAATTCGATAAATGCTTGACATATAAAATTTAGATGTTATCAATGATTACCATTACTTTAACTAAGTGGCAAATACATAAAAGAAAATAGCATGAACACATTTGACACTAGAATTTAACATGGAAACCCAATTTGGAAAAAAACCACCAATTGCAACTAGTTACTATTTTCACTCTTTTGAAGTGAGCCTTGTTAGGAGCCAACCCTGTTAAAGGTTACAAAACACACTATTAGGTGTGACCCTGTTAAAGAATTTAATCACACTATTAGGAGTGGCCTTGTTAGAGGTCTTTAGATAATTCAATAGAATTTCCACCTTGTTAGAGGATTCACAAATAGCTATTAAGCCAACTCTGTTAAGAGATTTAGTTCACTACTACAATGGTTAGAGAGTAACAATGACATGACTTGATTTAAATGAAACTAAATTTCTAATTACATATCTCTATTCTAGCTTGTACTTGATCCTTCCTGACGAATATAGCTTTTCTGCTTCACAAGGATATTCTGCTTATCTTTCATATTTGCTTCCTCTTCTCATCTTCAATAACATATTCTTACTTTTTACATCCACATCATCACACTTTGAAATCACAACTTGACCTTATACTTATATCTTCCACTTTGTCAAGTCATCTCAAACACAACTTAGAATTATTAATATTCATCACCTTAGTCAGCTAGAATCAATAGATAAATCAATTAAGCTTAATATACCAATAAAAGAAAATACTTCATTAGTTGACCCAACTCGATAGAAACTAACTTAGAAACAATTTCCTTTCTTAACCAACAAAAGCTTGGTTAACACTGTGAACTCACAAAAATCCTTTGGCAACCAAGTGAGCTCAGTTAGCACTAGTTCCATCCAACTTTCCTTCATTACCTAAGTGATCTTAGTTAACACTCACTTTCTATATACTTTTCCTTCAATGCCCAAGTGAACTCGGTAGACACTACCTTCTGAACTAGGTAAACATAGGAATGCTCAGTAGATACATAAAACTATCTTCACTGCTAGAGTGATCTTAGTATATACTGATTGATAACGATATGACATTTGTGTAACATCAAGAACAATACATAATTAATCAATTGTATCCAAAAATCTCCCTCTTTGGCATTGATGGGAACACAACATGTCATAACACAATGAAATTTTTGATTCATCTTTAATAACTCCCTCTGTCAATATGAGCTCTTCCTTTCACTAAATTCTTTCTCTATCTGCAACAACTACTGCCAAGTTTATTTATAGACCTTTCTTCCTGTTATGAAAAACTTATCCTTCATTGGAAAATTTCTCCCTCTTTGGTTCCTTACCTTATTTTGGTTCCATGAATTTCAGAGATATGATAGTAAACTTCTCCCTCTTTGACAACACATGCCAAAGACAACAATTTTGTTAATACCAATGTACCTTAAGTATTGATTCATTTGCAATATGCCTTTGCTAATTCTACACCAACTAATTGATCTTCAATAGGTTCTAGTTGATGCATTACTAAACTTCATTTAGTGAACTTTACATAGGGGAATGACCCCTAACTCACCTCTTAGATACATAAACGCATCCTTAGGTAGTGACTTGGTAAATATGTCTACAACTTGTTCCTTTGTATTAACATATTCTAATTTGGCTTCTTTCTCTTCTACTAACTCTCTTAAGAAGTGATATTTTATTTCAATGTGCTTTGTTTTAGTATGCATCACTAGATTCTTTGATATATTGATTACACTAGTGTTATCACAATATATAATTATTGGATCCTTGATCTTTATCTTCATTCCTTCCAATAATTATTTAAACTAAACAATGTTAAAAAAATTAACTATTACTGCCACATATTTTGCCTCTACTATGGATTGAGATGTACAATTTTGCTTCTTTCTTGTCCAAGATACTAGTCTTTTACCAAGAAAGAATGCTCCACCACTAGTGCTTTTTCTGTCACCAATACTTCCTACCCAATCAGCATTAGTAAATACTTTCAAGTCCAAATTGCCTCCAAGTTTATACCATAAGCCATAGTCTTCAATACCTTTTAGATATCTCATAATTCTTTTGATTTTCATCATGTGATTTTTCTTAGGATTTGTTGAGAATCTTGCCACTATTCCAACTGCTAGAGAAATATCAAGCATTGTGTGTACTACATACTACAATTTTCCAATCATTGATATGTATGTGGTCTAATCCACTTCATCATTTTTGGAGAGCTTATGTTCAGTGGACATAGGGGTTCCAACTAGTCTTAAATCTTCCATTCCAAATCTCTTTAGTATTTCCTTGATATACTTTGATTGAGTGATGTAGATACCTTTTTTGTTCTATTATATCTATAATCCAACAAAGAATTTTATTTCACCAAACATGGACATCTCAAATTCTTTACTCATTTCTTCTAAAAATTCTTTGCACAAGAAATCATTTACTGTGAATAGAGTATCATCAACAAATATTTCTACCAACACAATCTTCTTGTTTGGTCCTTCCTTGATATAGAAACTAGTATTATCATTTTTCCTTTGAAAGCCAATTTGTACCAATTAATTATAAAGTCTTTCCTACCAAGCTCTAGGATCTACAAAACCTTCTGGTTGTTCAATGTAGACTTCCTCATCGAGAATTCCATTCAAGAATGTAGATTTGACATCCATTCAATATGTTGCATATACTAGTAAAGTTATAACACCTTCTAGTCTTGTTACAGGAGCAAAAGTTTCACCATAATCAATATGTTCTTCTTCAGAATAACCTTTGCACACCAATCTTGCTTTCTTTCTTGAAACTTTTCCATCTTCATTCATCTTATTTCTAAATACCCACTTTTTACCAATTACATTTGTATCCTTGGGTCTAGGAACAAGAGTCCAAGTTTTATTCTATTCTCTATGTTCTATCTCTTCATTCATTACTTCAATCCAACTTTCATTATCCAGAGCATCTTTAACACTTCTACGTTCAAATTCAGCAAGTAAACATGTACCTTTTAATTTGCTTCTTGTCATTATTCCAGTAGATTTGTCTCCAATGATCTAATTAGGTGCATGATGCCTTCTAACATATATTTCTAACACAAGCTCTTTAGGCTCTGAATAAGTTCCACCATCTTCATCTTGAATTTTAATTTCAAGCTCGAGTCCTTCTAACTATGACTCAAGTCCTTTAAGCTTGGTTTGAACTAGCTTGATAGCCTCTGATTGTGACTCGAGTCTTTCTAATGGTAGCTTAGGTTTCATTATCGGCAACTTAGTAACTATTGGAGATTTTGGGAACTCGGGACATGAAGCTTCCTTTCTTTTAGATAGATTTGGTAGAGTATTAGGTTCATACTAAACAAATCTTTTGTACTCTTCTAGTTCCTTGTTTCTTTCTTCTTCTCTTCTTTCTACAAACTCATCAATTCTAACATGTGCACTTTCTATAATTTTATGAGTAGACAAGTCCAAACATTTGTATGCTTTACTTTTGCAGGAGTATCTTAGAAATGTTCCTTCATCACCTTTTACATCAAATTTGTCTATTCTAGATTCTTTCAAGATATAAAATTTGTGCCTAATAATTTCAAGTAACTTACATTAGGTTTTCAGCCATAACATAGCTGATAAGGAGTTTTGTTTGAATATTTCTTCAACTATACTCTATTCAAGGTATGAACTATAGTGCTGATAGCTTCCTTCCATTATTTAGAGCAAAATTCTTTTCAACCATTAGGATTCTTGCACAATCCATGATAGATCTATTTCTTCTTTTAGCTATACCATTTTTTTTTGGTGTACCAAGAGCTAATACTTGTCTTTTGATTCCTCTTTTAATGCATAAATTATTGAATTCATTGAAGATGAATTCACTAGCTCTATTTGATCTTATGCATTTCAACCTCTTTCTAGTTTCCTTTTCTACTCTTGCTAGATACCACTTGAATTTTTGAAAGGCTTCTAATTTTTCTTTTAGATACATTACAGTCATCATTCTAGAATAGTCATCAACAAAAAGAATGAAAAACTTTTCTCCGTGATAACTCTCTATTCTAATAGGTCCACATAAGTCTGTATGAACAATTTCCAAGACCTCTTTTGGCTGATAGTTTTTTCTTTTGAAACTTGTATTTCCCATCTTACCAATTTGACATTTCTTGCATAGACCCATATCAGGTTTCTTTAAGCTAGGAATACCTCTTATCCTTTTATGTTTACTTAACTAGACTATCAAAGTTTACATGACATAGTCTTTTTTCCATATCTGTCTTTCCTCTACTTGAATAATAAAAGATGAACAATCACTAAGATCAAGATATAATAGATTACCTAATGTTTGCTTTCCAGACCCAACATATTTCCCTTTCCATCTAGTAGTTTGGCCTATCCATTCACAAATTTTACCTTGAATCCAATGTTATTCAACTATGCTACACTCAGTAGATTATGCTTTAGTCCTTCAACCCAATAAGCATTGTCACATACAAGTTCTTTAGTCAATGAAATACATCCTTTTCCTTTTATGTTACAAGGTTCATTGCTTCCAAATCTCACACTACCTCCATCATAATATTCCATGTGCTCAAATTTTGTTTTGTCTCCAGTGATATGATGTGAATAGCCACTATAAATAATCCATATATCATTTTTTCCAACATGAAAGATAAGTGTCATCTTATCTCCTTCATCATTAGATTCATCTTTCACAACAATATAAACCATTTCATCTTTACTATTATTAGAATCTTTAGCTATAAAAAAAGATTTATTACCTTTGTTACATGTCCTTGCAATTCTTGTAGCTCTTGGAATCTTTCTTGCCTTTGTGCTTATTTCTTCTCTTTTCATCTTTGATTTCCTTATTTGGACACCTAACAACAATGTCACCAACTTCTTCACAAGAAAAGTATATCAGAGGAACTTTATCTTTGGACTTTCCTCTTCCTTTGGAATACTTTCTTGTAAGTAGGGCTCCAACAACTTCAAGATCACTGCCTAAACTTTCTTCTGATGTTACTTCTTCTTCACTTCCTAATTGACTAGATTTTGATTTCTTACCACTTTCATTAAGTGAGATTTTGGCTTTAAAAGAATATTCAATAACCTTTGAACTAGGAACATAGTTATCAAAGTTATCTAACTCAAAAGCCATCAATCTTCCAACTAGAGCATCCATAGATATTTTATTATTTGGATCACATCTAATTTCTTGAATAGCATATACTCTAATTGCATAAGTAGGAAGAAGATTTCTAAGTACCTTGCTTACAATTGTTTTCTTTTAAATGTCTCCTCCAGATGCTTTGATTGCACTTACACTTGCTTTGACTCTTTCCACACATTTGGCAATGTTCCCATTTTCTCTAATTCTCCTTTAATCAAAATGACCTTTAAGAATTTCAGCCTTGGCACTTCTTACATTGTCATCTCCTCAATATATATCTTTTAGCTTGATCCACATCTCATAAGTTGTCTTGTAGTCTTTGACTTCATCAAATTTAGCATAACTAAGAGAAGATTCAATATCAATCATCATGATGTTATGACTCTTTTTTTTAGCAACATCTTCAACCGATAATGTTCCAGTGGGAGTCTTGTATTCAGTATCAAGATACTTTCATCCTAAGTCACTGATGGTAGCCAAGTGTAACCTCATAAGTCCTTGGCATGGTACAAAGTTTTCTTTGTTTAGCTTTTGGATCTATCTTCTATAAGACATCTTGATCCTTAGCTTAGGTCCTTGAAACCTTCTTTGCGAGCACTAAGAGCTTTGATACCAATTTTTTGAAATATAGGTGTAATTGAGAGGGAGGGGTGAATTAGTTACTACTAAAATAAATCCTAGATCCCTTAGATGTTAGTACAATATGGAAACTAGAAACTAAATATTGCTAAAGCTTGGTAAACACATACAGAATGTTGTAACTCGATAAATGCTTGACATATGAACTTTAGATGTTATCAGTGATTACCATTACTTTAACTAAGTTGCAAATACATAAAATAAAATAGCATGAAAACATTTGACAACAGGATTTAATGTGGAAACCCAATTTGGGAAAAACCACCAATTACAACTAGTTATTATTTTCACTCTTCTGAAGTGAGCTCTATTAGGAGCCAACCCTATTAAAGTTTACAAAACACACTATTAGGTGTGACCCTATTAAAGGATTTAATCACCCTATTATGAGTGGCCTTGTTAAAGGTCTTTAGACAACTCAAAAGAACTACCACCTTGTTAGAGGACTTTCAAATAGCTATTAAGCCAACTCTGTTAAGAGATTTATTTCACTACTACAATGGTTAGAGAATAACAATCAGATGACTTGATTTAAATGCAACTAAAATTTTTATTATAGATCTCTATTTTGGCTTGTACTTGATCCTTCCAAATTTAATATAGCTATTCTACTTCACAAGGATATTTTTCTTATCCTTCAAATTCACTTCATCTTCTCATCTTCAATAACATATTCATGTTTTTTACATCTACATCATCCCACTTTGAAATCACAACTTGATCTTATACTTATATCTTCCACTTTTTCAAGTCAACTCAAATACAACTTAGAATAATTAATATTCATCACCATAGTTAGATGGAATCAATAGATAAATCAATTAAGCTTAATATACCAAAATAAGAAAATCCTTCATTAGTTGACCCAGCTCGATAGAAATTAACTCAGAAACAATTTCCTTTGTTATCAAAAAAAGATCGATTAACATTGCAAACTCACAAAAATCCTTTGGCAACTAAGTGAGCTCAGTTAGCATTAGTTCCATCTAACTTTCCCTCATTACCTGAGTGAGCTCGGTTAACACTCACTTTCTGCATTCTTTTCCTTTGATGCCCGAGTGAACTTGGTAGACACTACCTTCTGAACTAGGTAGCCATAAGAATGCTCATTAAACATAGATAGCTATCTTCACTACCCAAGTGAGCTCGGCATATACAAACTGATAATGATATGAAATTTTTGTAACATCAAGGACAATATACAATTAATTAATTGTATCCAATAGTAAACTAGGTCTACGAAGGATAGAGGAAAGGTATCCACATCCTTGAAACCCCTAGAGGAATTAAAGAAGCTAGAGATAGATATAAGTAAGTATGATGAAAGGAAAAATAAAGGTAAAATAACAAATTTAAATTATATTTTATGCTCGTTGTTCTGATCACAATGAATAGATATTGTTGGATCTGAATGTGAAGCTACAAAATAGGTAAAACCCAAAAATCTTTCATTGATCTGTCAGTAGAAAACTAGATCTCCAAGGGAAAAATTGATCATCATGAGTGTGTGCCCGTCATTAACTATGTGTGACACTAATTATAATTTTTTAGTTATGAAGAAAACCTGAAGGGTTCTTAGATCTACAACCTATTCATAAATTCAATATTTGTAACCTATAGTAACAAGGGTGTTTTGTTGTTAATGGGGGTTTTTCCTTGGTCAAACCCTAGTATAGGATTTAATGTTAAATTGAAATAATTGAAATAGCATGAATGTAAATTAAATGTAAAAAGTTCACCTTACAATCACCAAATATGTCAAATTGAATGAAATTTTCTTACTTCATCAATTGATTTAGATAAAGAAGATGAAGATGCATGATGTAGAAGATGCAACAAAGGATCTTGATTGGATTAAAGAAGAACTTAAAAATAAAATCCTTCAATTTCTTTAATATTTGAATCCTTGATCTTCAATGGAGGAATGCTTCAGTAATGAATGCTTGAAGACTTGAAGAATTGAATGCTTGAGAACTTAGGTTTGTGGATGATTTAACACTTGAGAATGAGATGTATGAGATGAGAAACGTAGAAAATGGAAGGTTCTATATAGATATCATAATTATCTAACTCCTCTAGGCTGACCTACATATGAATTAACACCTTAAACATTTTAAGATATGAGAACTAAAGAGGAGACCCAAGATAGGCCCCAACCAAGGGTGCACTTGATCTAAGAGCATTAGGGGTTGCATTGGTATCCTACTCGATAGATATGTTCTTGGTTATCATTGTCAACCTATTTGGTGAATTTATTTTTGATTATCTCAATAAAGGTGATTTTGTCTTCATTCATTGAGTGTCTTAGGTTATTCTTTCCCCAAGGGATTCTATCTTGCATTTACCAAGTGCCTCGATGAATCTTTGTTATTGTTCAGTGATATCTTATTTTTCTTTCACTAATTTATGAATTTGGTTCTTATATGAGAATCAAATTTAGTATTTAATTTGAGGTCATGGTTTAAAGTATTGGATCGATCATAGGGATGTATATACACCATTATTTTATCAAAATTCTTCAATGTGATGATCTAAAATCTTTTGTAATCTATTTTGACAAGTATAAATAGAGGGATTGAGTCTTAGGTTTAGTATGCTTAGATGATGGTAGATTCTTAGTGGCTAGAGTAAATTTTAATGTCATGTGTAATCCATAAATAATATTTGATGTATTTGAACCTTTTTATTTGACCACAACTAGGAATGCCTTACAACCTTAAATGCATGAATTTTTTTTGATGAATTGATGAAATATTGTTGGTTCTCTCTCCTTTATAGCATTGTCTCTTTGTGATTACTTCTACTTTTTAAAATATACAAGGTTGGTTGATTGCAAGGTATTCCTTTGGCCCTATTTATCATCTTTCCTTGTGCTATGTAGTATCAGAGTGTGGTTTCATCCTTGTGGAGATTGGATCATGTAGAACACTAAGTGGATTCAATCATAGGGTGGTAGATCTGAGATTTGACCTTTAACTTATAGAGGGTTATGATCTTGAGGGAACATGTTATCAAAATGGATCATGGTAAAGGAAAAATTGATAATGTTATTATGGAAATGTTGAGACAAATTGCAACTACACTTGATGTTATTGAGGCATCCCAAAGGAGATGAGTACATCATAATGATGTTAGTGATGATGAAGGAGTACCTAGAGCACCAAATCTCAATCCTAGACCTGAGGTGGAGTCTGATGAGGAAAGGTTATTTAGATTTTTCCCTAGGGCGCATTCTAAGCCTGGTGTTGAGGTTGCTAGCTCTAATGCAAGGTTAAACATAAACACTTTGTTGGACTAGATCTTTACGATGGAGAAGTTCTTTGAATTTGAAGGTACTTCTGGTAACAAGAAATTGAAGATAACAGTCACCAAGTTGAAGTTTCATCCTTCACTTTGGGGGAATGTTTGCAAATTCATAGACAATAGAATGAAAAAGGGAAGATTGGGACATGGTTGATGATGGTGAACAAATGGAAAAAGAAGTTTCGCCATGCTAGTTACAAAGTCAATTTGTTGAGGAAAATGAAAAATTTGAGGCAAAAAGATATGAGTGTTAAAGAATATACTAAGGATTTTTATAGATTATATATTATATCTGGGCATATTTATGATGAGATAGAGGAAGTGGCTAGGTATTTGAATGGTTTGAGAACCAAAATTCAAGATAAGATCAATTTTGTGAAATTGGATAGTGTGGAAGAAGCATATAAATATGCCTTAAAAGATGAGGAGATCTTAACAAAGAAGCATGAAAACAAAAAAAGAGGTAGAGGAGGGAGATTTTAAAGAGGAAGAGGTAGATCTTATGGAGAAAATAACAAATCTAAGAATACTTTGCAAGATGAGGGAAAACATGAGTGGAAAGCTGATGAGAAAGGCAAGACTAATTGGAAAGGTGGTACTGCTTACCGTGGAAGGGGTAATTCTCACCAAGGTGGTTATGGAAGATGACGATTTCATGGAGCCTATTTCAAATATGGTGAAGAAGGACATAAAGCATTTGAATATAAGAAAATTGAAATTATTAGAAGAAATGGTGTAGTCCAAGGATAATCTTTGAGTCCACCAAATGGACCTAAAAAGGGTGGAAGAAGCATATCAATATGCCTTAAAAGTTGAGGAGATCTTAATAAAGAAGTATGAAAAAAGACAAAGAGGTGGAGGAGGGATATTTTAAAGAGGAAGAGGTAGATCCTATGGAGAAAGATCTAAGAATAGTGTGCAAGATAATGGAAGAAAGCTGATGAGAAAGGCAAGATTGATTAGAAAGGTGGTAGTTCTTACAGTGGAAGGGGTGATTCTTATCAAGGTGGTTATGGAAGATGATGATTTCATGGAGCCTATTGTAAATGTGGTGAAGAAGGACATAGATTGTTTGAATATAAGAAAATTAAAATTATTAGTAGAAATGTTGTAGTCCAAGGAGAATCTTTGAGTCCACCAAATGGACCTAAAATGGGCAAAAAAAGTGATGGTGAGTAGAACTTTGTGTAATAAGAAAGTTGATGAAGAAACCCTCCTAAGAAAAGGTCTTTTCAAGAAAAGATGTAAGATTGTAGAAAAATGCTTTAAGGTGATTTTTTACAGTGGTAGTTTAGAAAATTTGGCATCAGAGGAGATGGTTAATAAGTTATAGTTGCAGAGGATGAGACACCCTAAGCCATATCAAGTTGACTAGATCAAGGATGAGCATAAGTTGTTTGTAAGTGAACAATGCCTTACGAAATTCAAGATTGAGAATTACTATGATGAAGCTATGTGTAATATTATGTGTATGGATTGTTTCCATATTATTTTTGGGTAGACTATGATAGTATTATAGACAAGCATTGCATGATGGAAGGTTTAATCAATATACAATTTGGAAAAATGGAAAGAGGCAAGTATTGTTACCTTTGGCAGAGACACCTAATGAAAATCATTGTACTATAGTATGGGTTTTCATGTTTAATGAAAATTAATTTGTGAAGGATATGAGGAAAGAAAAGTTTTTTTTGTTGTAATTACTAATGCACTGAGTAATGATAGTATTGACTGAGTTCCAACATAATTTGAAAAGATGTTCACCAAGTATCAAGACATTATTTTAGAGAATGTACCTAATGGTTTACCACTAGCAAGGATTATAAGTCATTATATGGATATAATCCCTAGGGCTAGTTTTTAGAACAAAGTACCTTATAGATTAACCCTACCAAGAATGAAGAACTCAATAGACAAGTGAAGGAGTTGTTACAAAAAGGTTTGATCAAAGAAATTTTAAGTCCATGTGATGGACCTATTGCATTGGAAACTAAGAATAATGGTGAGTGGAGAATGTATACTAACTCTAGATCTATTAACAAGATAACAGTAAAGTATAGATCTACTATATTGAGGATGGATGATATTTTGGATTGTTTGAGTAGAGAAAGATATTTTAAAAATATTTATTTGAAGATTGGGTATTGTAAGATTAGAATAAGAGATGCTGATGAGTGGAAGACTTCTTTCAAGATGAAAGAAGGTTTGAATGAATGGTTAGTTATAACTTCTAGTTTGACAAATGCACCAAGTACTTTCATGAGGTTGATGATTGAAGTCTTGAAGAAATTCTTGCTTAAGTTTGTGATTGTTTATTTGCATGGCATTTTGATATCCAGTTAGACTAATCAAGAGAAACTTGATCATATTAGACAAGTCTTACAAATATTTAAATGGAATAATTTGTTGATTAATTTGAAAAAATGTTCATTTATGAAGGAGGAAATTGTGTAGTTGGGATTTGTTATTATAGTTTATGGTTTGAAGATGGATCTTGAGAAGTTTAAAACAATTCTTGAATGGCCTTAACCTACGAATGTGAGCTAAGACCATTTCATGAATCAACAAGTTTTTATAGAAAGTTCATTGGAAAATTTAGTTTAGTTTATATTGCTATGACTAGGACAATGAGAGGAGATTAAAGGATTTTAAGTGGACATGTGAAGGTGAAAATAGGTTGAAGAATTTAAAACAAAGGGTTTCTAAGTGTCTTGTGTTAGCTTTGTCTAATTTTAGTAAGGTATTTCAATTTGATTGTGATGCAAGTGGTAGTGAAATTGGAGTTGTATTCATTCAAGAAGGAAAACCTATTGCTTTCTTTAGTGATAATTTCAATAATAATAAAAGGAAGAATTTTTTGTATGATCAAGAGTTCTATGCTATTGTTCAAGATTTGAAGAAATGGAGACATTATTTGGTTACTAAGGAGTTTTTGTTTTATATTTATTAGAAGGCTTTATAGTATTTTGGAAGTCAACATAAGTTGAATCAAATATATATGGAGTGTGTTGAGTATTTATAGAATTTCACATTTTTGATCAATCATAAAAGTGGAGTATATAAGCAAGTTGTAGATGCATTGAACAACAAACAACATTTATTAAGCTAAATAAAAGTTGAAGTTCTTGTCTTTGATAAGATGAAGGATTTTTATGAGACTGGCCTTGACTTTTCTAAGGCATGGAGAGAACGAAGAGCATCAGTACTATTGGTGTTTGAAAATGCTAGAGGGTTTTCAATTATCCCAATGAGAATATAACACATCTAGGGGAAGCTAACTCCCACTCTCAACATATCACTTCAGACACCAGGCCAACTATAAGGCATGACCCTTCTTCTACTTCAGGCTCTGCAAGACCTAGGTGGGTAGACCTCAGATTCAATTGATATCGTACTAGTGTAAAAAACATATCCCTAAATCTATTAAACAGAAAAAAACCCTTATATCTCCTAATACTTATGCAATAACACAGATCTACAGTAGGAAATTGCAATTCTATGATATTCATAAGCTGAGTGAGGGCATTCTATTTAGGTCCTTCAACATAAAATGGAAAGAACATTTGATTAATAATGTTGAATTCAACAAAACCTCATATATGCATCAATAAGACCTAGTGATCCTGTAAACTGATCAATGCCTAATCCATTGGAAAAATCCATGAATCAAATGCATGCATATGGATATCTGATACTTATACATATATTCAAATATTTGATCTATCTATTTAACTTGTAAATAGACATATGTGCTCAATCTAAACCTCATTCTTACATGATATCCCCATCAGAAAACTTACAACCCTATTATTTCCCTGAAGCATTTACACAACTACTTGAGTTACAGGAAACAATGAAATAACATACAGCCTTAAGGGATTACAACTACGATCTAAGCTCTTTGTTCAAAGACCATAAAACATTGAAACTCACTGATGAAGGGAGACAAGAATCAGAATGAAACTAATGAATATGTTATTCCTTGTATTAATTTCCTTGAAACAATACAACCATATGCGTGAAATGAAAGCATGAAAAACACCTAACAAATTTGAACTATCTATATTATCCTTCCTAATGTTGTTCATACAAGAGAAATTTTTTGAAGAATGTGGTTTCATAGAAAAAATTGGAACCCTGCTGGTCTTACCCAGAGAAAATTGCCAACCACTTGGTTTCGTAGTGACCAAGATTGGAACCCTTACAATGAGAAAAAAAGGGAAAGATATAGACAAGAAAGAATTCCCAGATCTATTCTGCAACTACTACCTATCCACTTGGAATTTCATCTTGTTCAAATGCAAAACCTCTTTCCTCTCTCTATCCATCTGATCTAATTTTGATTCATCATTACTGTAACTGATTGGAAAATATTTCTATTCAAATGATGAAAACCTTTTGATTCACCAAAATATCTGATCTGCCTTATGCAATGTTGGTGAAAATTTGAGTTTTTACTGATTTGAAAGTAGTTAAAATTTGCCCCAACTATATTTTCATTATATTTCATGCTTATTTAGGTCATTACCATGTTAGAAATCACAATTGAACTCTGGTACCTAAATTTAGTTGCAAGATAAGAACTTGAGACAAATCCTCTTGTAGCATGAACTAGCTACTTCCTGTGCAGAAACTGACTCTAGAATCAAAAATTTTAGATTCTCACAATTCTAGCGATATATAACATCGCCTATCTAGCCTCGCAAAAACCCCCAAAAAGTCATTTTCAAAATGACTCCTCTGCTAGAAAACCTTGGTTTGCATTGCTTAATTTTTAAATTTTTGAAAATTTTAAAAATTTCTAAAGTTAAAACTTTAGAATTATCCCCTGTTCAATTTAAAATCTGCATGGGACTTCACAATTGGGAAATGATTTAAAAATTTTGGTATTTTAAACATTTTTATATTCCCTTGCCCTTTGAATCTGGGGTCGACCTTCGGTTGACCAACTGCCATGTGGCAGTGTTTGATTGGCCCTAGAACTTGCATTGCCACATCATCATCTGCCCAGACCCAGTGCCACGTGTCACCTTCATGCATTCTAGCATTACTTAACCACCCTGCATCTTTGTTTTGCGAGAATGCACACGTCATTGGATCGTGACACATGTCATGATCTTGTGCGTCATTTGATGAATCCACACTATTTTGAACCTACCGTGCCACCTCACAATGCACAAGACCCATGGTGCCACTTGTCCTATTCCTACTTTCTCACATTATTTATCTTGGGCTCAACTTATAAATGCGGGCATGCGAGTACTACATGATCTTGCCACGTGTCAGCATCTCCTTGCATCTGGGTTTTGGGCACCACATCATCCTACATGCATGTTTGTTTAAAAATTTGCCTATGTTATGTTGATGTCACCGTGCCCTGGCATCCATGGGGCCCATCTTCAATAATTGCGCTTCAAAAATGTTTTTCCTTAAAGACACTTGTTTTGTGTACGCTTTTGTATTTATATTTCTAAAAGCTTTACAGTATCCTCAATGTGGGATTAAAGTTTATCACTATTTTTTTCTCTTTTGACTGTGTTTTCTCTACAACAAAAACCTCGACTCGTGACTTTTGTAACTCCTGCAAGATCTCCTTCAGATGTAAGTCAAATAAGACAAACACAAGCTAGGGATCCCTATCCACGAGTAAAGTAAATTTGTCTTTCATAGGTAATTCTAATTTTGTTGCTCTGTTATGGCTACATGGGTTCCTTTAATCATGCCACTGACTTTGTTTCTTACTCATGTGGCTTTTCTATTTTCATTTGCATGAATAGCTTCTATTCCCCTTCTTTCAATGGTGCCTCCATTGCCTATGTGTGGTCTTTGTCTATGTGTGGAGGTTCTCTGCCAATGCATGTGGAGCTACCTTGGCGTTGCTAGCAGATCTCTTTTTTAATCAGTGGCTTTTGATCTTGGCATACGGCTAAGTCTTTGAAATCTCCTCTATTTCATTGCATTGATTATTCTTCTTAATGTGCTTAGTGTGATTTTGGAGCTGGATGTCTATTACTTGGAAGCTTCTCTGCTCCTCTTTGTGGTTTTTCCTTTTAATTTATTGCTGCAACTTGATTTTTGCATGAACCCCTGCTACTCACATGTTCTCTCAAATGTGGGGGTCCCTATTTCTTGTTGCGCGTGAGCTGCTGTGCCTTCCATGCATGGACCTTCTTTTCTACATTGGTGTTGCAGTATACCTCTGACCTTGTGTGTTCTACTCCCTTCTTTTTCATATATTTTTCAAGAAATGACAATACATATTTCTTCTCTTATCACTTGAGCAGATGTACCTTTGGTAATGCTTTCACTTTGCTTGATTCTTTGCATTTAGGCTGGGGCTTGAGTGGCTTTAGGCATTGGAGGAATCCAAATGATGACCCTCTACTTTCTCATGTGTACCCAAGAAGCTTGATGAATATAAAACATTATTTCAAACTTCAACCTTTTTCCTATATTGAGATAAGAAAGAGATTTTCTCTCCTATCCAATCAAGCACACATTGCAGGAGGCTTGTGCCAAAGAAAACATCACAAGACTTATTGATATTCTAATCTCTCAATATTTTCCAACCAATTTGACTTACAATTATGCCCTCATATCGAAGTACCCTCACCTTTAAACACCATATCAATCTGATAGGATTAGTCGGGCCCCAAAGTGGGTCTGGCTAAAAAAAAATTCGTTCCTAGACAACTGAACCTTCAAACTAATCAAATGACCTTCTCAATCTGATTGGAATCAATTTTGATCACAGATTGATCATTTAAAACTCAATTTGTCAGTTTTTGCAAACTATGAATTTCATGCCAGAGGGTCTCTTGAATGCCTTTAAAAATTGATCAACACCTCTAACTAGGATCTGAAAACTGGGGCACTGATTCTTTGTTCCGCACACTTCTACCCCATCGAATCTCATCTCATGATGAATTTGAAGTCAAAAGATATTGACCGTCAAATTTGCCTCCTCAAAATTACCTGCAAGTAAACACGTTAGAAAACAATAAACTGGGTTGGGATTTGGCTTTGAGAATTGGGCAAACTAACACTTAAGAAGATGAAAACTAGGGTATTCATTCTCTATCATGAGGAAATTATGGATCTGTGATCTAGGCTCATGACAAATGAAATGTCACATTTGGAAATCAGTCAAAGTGGGCTACTTGGATTTTACAGGTTGAAATAATGACATAAAAGCAATTTTTGCAAACAAAATGGACTTGGAAAAGAGTGTAAATTGATTCGCCATGAGTTGCAAACTGACACACTTAAAGTATTTTCAGAGTACTACATAGTGGTACAATCCATTTGATCTAAATGATCATATATCTCAAGTTATAACGTCACGAACAGGGATCCTAACAAATTTGCAAATACTGACACCAGTAAAAAGATAGAGATTGTGTTTGGAATCGCATTTGAAAACTGATCAAATGGATTTGTCATGAACTAAAACTTGAAATATAACAAGTTGTTGATGTCTACAATGCAACACAAAAATAATTTTATCATTTTGGTCAACTGGTCAAAGTTATAACACGTCAAATAGGGCTTCCCATAATTTAGAATTAATTGCAAAAGCATGAAAACAGTAACTGACCAACTTTGAGGGATTCAAAACCTAGTCTAACTGATTGGAAATGACTCAAAATTTGAAACATAGGCTCTCAGGTATGGAAAATAGACACTCCTAAAGTGGTGAATCATGACACAATTCTAGGTGCGAGATATTTAGGTGCAAAAAGGGCTTCCTGTCATTGTTTGACACTTAGGGTAAAATGCAAATTAGACATTGGCTCAAAACAGGACTTCACCAACTAGCTCGAAATATCAATTTATCATTACAGAATATGTGAATGGGCTAAATGAAGGGTGTTAGAAACATTAAACACCATTTATGCATTAACTCAACAGCAAGGTACATAGGCTTCACAAAGCATTTATAGGCCTAATTTTCTCAAAAATTTTGAAATGTGACTACAAATGAAGCATGCAATTTTAGTCCCAACAAGTACTAAATTAACTAAGTAAGTTTGTTGATCATCTCATTAAAGAAGGTATATTGTTCAAAGTTATTTAATTATGTATATCGAAAGGATCTATGAGATTTAATTAGATTAAGGAAAAATATATTAGTGGATTGGTTGGACACTTTGATATTTATAAGACTTTGAACTTACTTAAGGAGAATTATTATTAGCCATAGTTATATAATGATTTTTGAAAGTTTGTAAGGAGTTGTTGAGTTTGTCAAGTTGCAAAAGGATCAAGTTAGAATATTGGATTGTATACACCTATTTTAGTACCTAAGAAACCTTGGAGTGATATCACTATGGATTTTGTGCTTGGCCTACCAAGGACTACGAGAGTGCATGATTATGTATTTTTTGTTTTTGATATATTTTCTAAGATGGAACATATCATACCATGTAGAAAAATATCTAATGCAAATCATGTTGCTGAGATTTTTTCAAAGAGGTTTTTAGATTACATGAATTACTAATGAGTATTATATCTAATGGAGATGGTAAGTTTGTTGGTTATTTCTAGAAGACTTTAATGATGAATTTAGATACTAAGTTGAATTTTTTTCTAGATTTCATCCATAGACTGATGGAAAAATAGAGGTTGCAAACACAAGCTTGGGTAATTTGTTGAGATTCTTAGTTGGGGATCAACTGAGTAACTGGGATTTAGTATTGTCATTAGTAGAGTTTTCATATAATCATTCTATGAATAGGAGCACTAGAAAGACATGTTTTGAGATTATTACTACAATGTATCCTAGAGGTATATCATATTTTAGAGATATTGTTGCAGAAGGGAAGAAAAGTGTTGAAGGCGATGAATTTACAAAATTCATGAAGTTTTGCATGAGGATGTGAAACATAAGTTGGAGAAAAGTAATCCAAAATAAAAATAAAACACAGATAAGTCAAGGAGACATGTGAGTTTGAGGTTGATGATGAGGTGATGGGTCATTTGAAGAAGGGTAGATTTCCTATTGACACAAATAGGTATTTGAAGATGAAGAAGATTTGTCCTTGTAGAATCTTGAGGAAATTCAATAGTGGTAATGCTTATGAAGTTGAGTTACCTTATGACATGGGTATATCTATTATATTCAATTTTACTAACTTGTATAATTATCATGAATCTAATAATGAGTTGAGTATACCAAGTGATTGTCCTAAGAAATATCTTGAAGAGGTAGAATAGATTTTGGATCAAAGAGTTGGTAAGAGAATAGAAGTAAAGGATTACATTGAGTATTTGGTAAAGGGGAAGGATAGACTAGTTGAAGATGTTACATAGATTTCTTAATCAAAGTTGGATTTAGCTCAATTTTTAACACACTCATGATTCAAGAGAATCATTTATTTTCAACCCTAGTTGTCTAATGTAGGAGCATCCTATGTTGCATTGCTATCTTGCTTGGTAGATATGTGATCAGTTGTCATTGTGAACCTTTTCAATGACTTCGTCACTAATTGCCTTGATGAAGGTATTTTTTTCTTCATTCACCAAGTATCTTGGGTTCTTCTCTCACTGATTGATTCTATCTTGTATTCATCGAGTACTTTGGTGACTCTTTATTGTTTTTGTTTAGTAAAGTCTTGTTTTTCTTTCAATGAGTTGTCTATTTAGTTCTTATTTAGAGCTAACTTATGTATTTAATTTGAGGTCATGGTTTAATGTATTGGATCGATCATTGGGATGTGTGTAGACTATTATTTTGTCTAGCTTCTTCAACGTGATGATCTAGTATTTTTTATTAGCTATTTTGGCAAGTATAAATAAAGGGATCAAGTCTTAGGTTTAGTATATGTAGACGATGGTAGATGCTTAGAGGATGGAGTATGCTCACATGTCATGTGTAATACATGAAGAATATTTTTCTATATTTGAACCTTTGTATTTTGTAGCAACCGGGAAGGCCTTACAACATGGCTTCTATAGTGAAAATTTTATGAATCAATGAAACATTCTTCATTTTCTCTCCTTTCTGCCATTGTTTCTTCATGATTGTGTTCGTCATGTTAACTCTACAAGTTTTGTTGATTGATAGGTGTTCCTTTAGCCCTAGTTATCATCTCTCCCTAATTTAGCATTATTCCTCTAATTAGTCAAAGGCACACTATGGCCCTAAAAACGAAGTCTGAGAACTTCTAAGATCCCTTTAGGTTCCCAAATTATGTCTTGGATCTCCAAAATTAGGTCTAGAGTTAGAGATATAATCATTCTTGTGAAAAGAGTAGATTCAAAATGGATAGATGAAGGGAAGGGAATACCATCTTAATGCTATGAAAATAGGATCTTTAAAGAGGATCTATTAGGTTTTACCCCAATTCCACCTAGGAGGAAGGACAAAGAAGGTAAGAAGGAATGAAAGACATGAGAAGATTGATAATCTCACATTAGATAGGTGTCAAACCTTCATTAAATTGTAGTAAATCTAATTTAAGATGGTACAAACCCAAAATTATAGCAACAAGACCTTTGGGATCAAGAATTTCATAAATAATGGTGCCACATGCTACAAATCTAATAACTATTTGAATGTTTAGAATAATTGAGAATGGGAATGAATCAGTTACTCAAGGTCCATAAGTATCACTTGAACAATAAAAACATTAAATGTCATATGCTCTATTATTCTTGATGTAGCTCAATCTCCATTGAATACTGATAAACAAAATTACTAGTAGTTCATTGTCATATTATAATAGACTATTGCATGTAAACATGTAAATACAAGACACCATAAAAAATTCAACACAAGTTTGACACTAGGATTTTACATGGAAACCTAATTCGAGAAAAGCCACCAGCAACATGTCACCACTTTTTCACTCTTTTGAAGTGACCTATATTAGGAGCCAACCATGTTAAAGGTTACAATACACACTATTAAATGTGAACTAGTTAGAGGATTTAATCACCCTGTTAGTAATGGCCTTGTTAGAGGAATTTGATCATTCTATTTATAATGTCACCTTGCTAAAGGATTTACATAGACTGTTAAGTCCTTTATTGACTATTAGTTCAACCTTCAAGCAAAAGGATTTCAATACAAAATGTTCACAACTATTAGAAAGAAAATAGTAGGTTTTGATCTATATGATTACAACTCACTTCGCAGTTTCATAGCTATGTTTAGTTAATGTGTTGATTCCTTTATAACTCTTTCTTGTCAACTCTATCTCTTGTTCTCTTTGCAACCCCTCAAGAAATCATCCTTCTTCACACCAAACTTAAGCCTTTTGATTAGATTAATTTATCAACTTTCAACATCTGTGCAAGCATTTCTTTCAATTGCTTCACTCTCACATTCACACATTCTCATTGACTCTATCTCTTAAAATGGGTAATTTTGGCTTTGCCATTTTTCATAATCACTATAAATCTTATGATTTATGATCTAATTCATCAAGTTTAATGTATCTATCCATCTTCTTCTTTTCTAGAAACTTCTCTTAAAATTGTTTCATTAGATATAATACCTAATCATGTCCTTCACTTAAATGATCCAACTCATCAATCTTTTCTTTAAAATACTCTCCATATCCCACGAAATCAACTAATTCAACTAGAAATCATGATTGTTCAAACACATTCAAAATATTGTCACTCGGCTATTACTAAGTTCTAGCACTCGATCATTGTAGAGCTTGAAATTAACACTATCACTCAATCATTACTAATACTTAGTCAACACTAAATTTTCTCGACTTGTATTGCAACTTAGTTGACACTAGCATCACTTGACATTTCTTAGTCTTTTACTCTATTTCTTAGTCAATCTTTATATAAGTGATATATATTTTTGTGTATTGCAAAGACTTGAACATCATAATGATATAAATAATCACTTTGTCTTATCAAAGTCTAGATAATCAAATGTCCATTGTAACTTTCTTTTCATAACTGAACCTCTCCTCTAGGTACTTTTTTATGAGAAAACTTCTCAAATCCTCTTCATCAATCAAATAGATATGACATTTATATTAGATAGAAACATGGCTCATCAATAGATTTAACATTAATGACAAAATTACAATTGCTCTAATTTTAGTTTCCAACAATCTCCCTCTTTGGCATCGATGGCAACACCTCAATACATATTACAATATTATTTTCAATACATCGAATATGTTGCATTATAAGAATACAATATCCCTCTTTGTTACCATGCAATCTAAAAGATTTCACCAACATGAGTGAAGAATATCCTTAGTTACATTCTAATTCTCAGCTATGAAATTTTAGAAACTCTTCCACTTTTATTATTCTCTCCCTTTTGGACAAAAATGCCAAAGATACTAGCTCTTCTTGGCATCATATAGCTCATACATCTTGATCATGTAGATATTTACATTTTTGGATGATTACTATAATCTATTTATGATGGATCTATTATGTTAGTCTTCTTCTTAACTTCACTACCTTAGGCATCTTGTAAAGAAGAATTGAATGCATCAATGTGTATGATATTCCGATTAGCACATTTGATGCAATGCACAATTTCTCCTTAAGTTGCTTTACTCAGGGGAGTCACCCATAATTTCCTCTAATATATTCATGATCATCTTTAGGTAAGGCTTTAGTGGGTATTTCCTCAATTTTTTATTTGATTTGCACATATTTCAACTTCATTTCTTTGCCTTGAACTAGTTCTCTCAAGTAGTCACACTTGATAGAAATGTGCTTGGTCTTAGTATGCATCACTGCATTCTTTTATATGTTGATATAACTTGTGTTATCACAATAAATAATCACTATATCTATAATAATGTTTGAGCAATATACTGCAATAGCCACATGGTCAACTTTAGTTGTTGATTGGGAAATACAATTCTACTTCTTGCTTGTCCATGAAACTAATCTCTTTCCTATAAAGAATGTACCTCCACTAGTGTTTTTGCTATCATCAATATTTCTTTCCCAATCAAATTCAATGAATTCCTTTAATTCAAACCTATCACTTCTCTTGTAATCCAATCCATAGTCTTCTATACCTTTCAGATATCTCAATATCCTTTTTACAGAAATCATGTGATTCTCCTTAGGATTTTATGAAAATTTAGTAACTATCCCAACAACTAATACAATACTAGGTCTACTATGAACAACATATTGCAATTTTCTAATCATTGATATGTATAGTGTTTGGTTCATATCAATAGATTCATCATTCTTAGATAGCTTATGTCCTTTAGACATAGGTATGCTCATTGTTCTTGAATCTTTCATTCAAAAAGTTTTTAGTATCTCCTTGATATATTTGGATCGAGTAATAAAAATACCAAATTTCTTTTGATATATTTACAATCCAATAGAGAATTTTATTTCTCCAAACATTGACATCTCAAACTCCTTCATTTCATCAGCAAATGATTTGTAAAGTACTTCCTTTCCTCCAATTATAATATCAACAAAAAAAAATAGAAGATAGCAATACTTCATTATTCTTACTAGTCTTTGAGTATAGATTAATGTTATCATTTGTCCTTTCAAAACTAATCTTTACCAAGTAATTATGCAGTCTTTCATACCATGCTCTTGGGGCTTGTTTCAATCCACACAGAGATTTGTTCATTTTTCATATTGTATTCTTCTTGTGTGGATCTACAAATCCTTCAAGTTATTCTATGTATGTTTCTTTCTCAAGTGTACCATTTAAAAAATATAGATTTGACATCCATATACCTTGAAATTTCTATAGGTTGAATATGCAAGCAGAGTTCTAACTCCTTCTAGTCTTGCAATAGGAGAAAAAGTTTCTCTGTAGTCAAATCCTTCTTCTTGAGCATATCATTTTCATACTAATGTTTTTGTATTCATCGTTAGTTCAGCATTTTAATTCAGCTTATTCCTAAAAACCCACTTTTTTCCAATAACATTTTTATCCTTTTGTCTTGGTACTAGGGTCCAAGTATTGTTCTTCTCAATTTGTGCAATTTCTTCATTCATTGCCTTCCATCCAATATTCATTTTATGGGGCATCTTTTATTGATTTGGGATCAATTACACATAGTAAGCATGTATCTGATGGAGGAGCATCATGGGTTGATGTGTTATCCTACTCATTTGTGTTTATTCTACCAGTTATTGTTGACTTACAATCATTGTCAAGTTGTAGTGATTGTCAAGTGCTAGTAATTTTGCAGTTTAAGACGAGTTGAAGTTATCCCACATCACGTTAACACTCAGGTTAGCGTGTTATCTCATCTCACTCTGTAGTGTATGTCAAGTTCCATAGTGTGTGCTGAGCTATTCTTCATGTGTTAAGCCATCCTTCATGTGTTGAGTGATCCTCCATGTGCTGAGTTATCATGTTGATGTCGAGTGTCAATATTTTGGATGTGTTTTTTGCATTTTTGGTGCGACCCAACTTGCAAGATTCATTGCGATCATGAAATTTATGATAAGATCTTGTCTTGGGATGTGTCTAGACCATTATTGGGTCAGCCTTTATATTATGTAATGTTCTAGAATGTTCTGTAAGTCATTTTGGTAAGTATAAATAGGGTGTTTAGGCTTAGAGTTAGAGTAGATTTTTAGAAAGTTGAGAGTGGAACTAGGAGTTTTGGAAAAGTTTTTTGCATATGTGTCTAGAAGTGCAAATTTGAATTTGGATCTTCGATCCTAAGAGTATTTTTTTTCTATCCATAACCCAAAATGCCTTATAGGTGGGCATGTATACTGATATTTTGATGAATCAATAAAAGAATATTGTTCTCTCTCTCTCTCTCTCTCTCTCTCTCTCTCTCTCTCTCTCTCTCTCTCTCTCTCTCTCTCTCTCTCTCTCTCTCTCTCTCTCTCTCTCTCTTGGTGTTGTTCTCTTTGTGTGTTTCCTTCTATTGTGCTAACTCTGCAAGGTTGGTTTGGATTATTGGGTGTGCCTTTGGCCCTAGTTATTCCTTCCCTCCTCGCATTAGTATATCTTTGACTATTTTTCTTGTCATAATACTTGATTCAACATCACCAATGATTTGTTTAATTTTGTGATGTCTTGTTACAAAGTTTGCTAGCACTTGTCGTTTCCTTCTCTATTCTTTAATAGGTTCATCTTGAAAGATAATCTTAGGCTCATTAAATCTTTCTTGTTCAATTTTTGGTTCTAGTTTAGCATGCTCAACATTGACTATATGATGTTTAGCATTTCCTGTCTAGGACTCGACATCATCTATCTATTATTCACCAATCTATTGTTGCACCTCAATGTTCCCTTTCTACTAGGGAATTGTATCTTTATTTGTGTGTTCAGTGGGAGTTCTAGGAGCATCATCATCCACATAGATGAATGATTGTTAATCTTCAAGTTATTCCTATTAGAGTAACCAATTATTATTTACTCTTTTACTTAAGTTTACTTAAGTTAATGCATTTATTTATTAGTTGTAGTCTAGGAGTTGTTGACTATTGGCTCCTAATTTAACAGTTTTGAAAATGACCAAGAAACTAGACAAATGCATCTAAGGCTAGCAACTTCCTGTTAGCTTAAAGAATAAATTTGACAACTGAGTGTCAATACACTTAACCAAGATCAAGAGTAAGTGTTGAGTAAGATGAAGTGTCGAGCTATATCAAGTGCCGAGTGTAACAAGTGTCAAGTGTTAACAAGTGCCGAGTGGTAACAGGTGTTGAGTATTAACAAGCGTCGAGTAGTAACAAGTGCCGAGTATATCAAGTGCCGAGTAACAGTAGGTGTCGAGTGTCAACAAGTGCTAAGTAGTAACAAGTGTCGAGTGTTAGTAGGTGCCGAGTGATATAGTTTTGTTTAGGTGTTGAGCTATCCAAGAAACAGCATGTACCGAGCATCAGCAATGCTTTAGGAGCTGAGTAACACAGAATATCAACATAAAAGTTTGAAATTGCACAAACTATGATGCAAATAGTTTTTACAGCCAACATAAGGTAAACTTCAAGGGATTTAATGATAAGATCGAATCTTTTATTTTTCCCATGCAATCTACATGCAGCCAATAAGAAAAATGATAAAGGCATGCAACCAATCAGTAAAAGACAAGTATTGAACAGGAAATTGAGATTCAATATAGATCGTAGATCCAAATCAAACCCTAAGTCTTTGAAGTCTTTATAAGGAAGACAAAATTTCATTGTAAAAATACATGAGTGGACATACAAGGGTGCACAAGGGAAAATTGTTTTTAGAAGCAAGGGTTATCAGATCACAAAAGGATCAAGATCAGAGAAGGTGGAAAAGGAGCCTGTATTCAGCAATCAAAGATTGCAATCTATCAGGTTCATTATACCTAATACTTTCTAGCAATTGTATTAGAATGAAAATCCTATGGTGATAGGTTAGCTTAACAACTATTTTGTAGATCCTTTGATTAGGTGATTAAAATCCTTTAATAGGGTGACACTTCATGTTAAGTGTTTGAAATCCTCTAACCAGGTCACTATTAATACAATGTAAAGCCTTTAACAAAGCAGGCCTTTAACAGGGTAGGCCATCAGAAGTGGTTGAACAATATTGCTGCAATAATTTTTGTGGGTATCATCCCCACCCCAATTTTACCTTCTTATTCTTAGAGGGTTTCTGGGTTACCAAATTCTAGTGTTATGAGTTGTTGATGCATGTGTTTAGTTACATGTTTATTTGATGTATTTACATGCATGCAATTTACTTTCAGTTAAAAGTTTTATTGGCTAAAGTGTGATACTTATGATTCACCCCCCCCTTCTCATAAGTACTCTTTCCATATTTGAATATTCCAACAATTGGTATTAGAGCGAATCCAAGTTCTCACAAGGAAAAGCCTAACAGCTTGGAGGAAAAGATCAAAAGATGGAAGCCTTCAAAGTTGGAAAGATCATTGAAAATCAGGTGATAGATGTGCAACTTGCTTTGCATAGCTTGGAGGAATTCATAAACAAGTTGAGAAACTCATTAAAAAAAAGGAAGGATCTAGTCATAGCTGAAAATGATATACACTACAAGGAGATTGATACCACCAACATAATTTTTAACAGAGACACTAAAGAGTTTGATGCAGCAATAGCAGAATTAATGGAGAAAAACAAAGTTCAAGCAGAGGAGATGAGATCTCTCAAGATGGAACATGAATCACAGGCCATAATGATATGTGAAATTACTGAGCAAAAGAAAAGAGTAGTTGAAGTTAAAGTGATGATGGAAAATGACAAAAGAAATCTTGCAAACAGACTTGAAGAAAAATGTATTGAATTGACAAGGATCTCAAACATGCAGATGGATACACTTGCTCAAATGATGAACCTTCATCATGAACTCAATGTGAAAGATATTGAGATCTCTACTTTGAAGATGTAGAATGAACAAATGCAGAATTAATTGAATAGAGAAAGAGAGGTGGTAGAGAATCTCAACAAATCAAGTGAAGCCATCAAATATTTTGAGAAAATACTGAAATCTCCAAGATCAACCCATGATACAATAGGACTTGGATACAACAGCACTGAAGTTGGAGAATCATCAAAGAGTGTAGAACAAAGAAGTGATAAAGGTAAAGATGTTAAACCTATATGTCATTTCTATGAAAAAAAAGGACATACATCTAATGTATGTAGAAGCAAGAATGCCTATCAGCATGATAAACCCAAAAGCATAAATCATTGTCATAGATGCAAGAAGCAAGGTCATTAAGCATATGAATGCAGAACCAAAACTACTAAGACATCAAGATTTGATGGACATTGTTATAATTGCAAAAAGTATGGACATAGAGCTTTTGAATGTAGATCAAAGCCTATATGGATAGTAAATCAACCAGCAAAGACATCAAACCATGAATTTTGGGATTACAACACCAGGTACAGCTATCACTATTGTCAAGAGTATGGACATATACCACAAAATTGCATAAGAACACATTTTAGAGGGAACTACAAAAGATGGTTGAGTCAAACTACATGTTTTAGTTGCTTAAAAACTGGTCATGTCAGTAGGAATTGCTCAACAAGGTCAAAGGCATCAAGTTCTGAGTTCAACAATGGAAAGGCAAAGATAGATGTTGGACATATTAGAAGTGAAATGAATAAGACATGGAAGAAGAAAAATGAGTATAACACATCAAGTGCAGAGATCACTGCACCTAATAGGTCAAGTGATCATACTTCATCAAATTAAGCAAGAATAAGTGTGTGGGATTGATAAACCAAGTCATATTATGCATAAGTCCCAAGACATAGAAGAACTGCAAAGAAGAAATCAGCATAAACAAAGATGCCAAGTCAAAACTGAGAACTTTGCAAGATCTGTCAAAGCTGTCTTCAGGTGCTGAGTTGCTAATAGCGACCGAGTTGATAATTGATGCCGAGCTATGAAATATCAATAGGAGCCGAGAAAAGTAAAACTCAATGGAAGCTGAGTCATGTTGAAACCTTTCAAGTGCCGAGTAGACAGTTGGCAGCGCACTAAGCATTAATTACTCTATTTTGAAGGGTACATAAATCTGATTTTTGACCATTTTTCCCACCATTCAAACGAGAAGCAAATTTGAGAAGAGCAGAGAAGATCAAGATCAGCTCAGAAGCCATTTGTGAAGATTTCAATAGCAATTCAGGACAAGTTTCATCGATTTGAGGTATTTTACTTAAGTGCCGAGCTATGTAGAACTTATAAACTTGTTTAAATCGTAAACCCTAGTTTGGAAAACAATGGCATCTGGGTCAGGAACCACTAAGGGTAGAGAGATTCATGAGATACAGTTGGTTAGCAATGAAGTTAAACAACCTGAATTTAAGCCCATTCCAGAAGTAGCATACAAAAATGATCCTGCAGGTGCATTATCAGTTATTTCGGATAAAGTTGTTATGGTTCAAGATGTTCGCAGATGTTATAACTACAAAATTGGTGCCATAGGAGATTTAGAAATCTATAATGCATATGATATTACTATGTGAGAACAAAAGACTGAAAGATGAGTTCTCAATAATAAAAAGAAAAGGATTAACCAAAACCCTAGCATTTCCAATTGTTTTCAAAACTGAATGGGTATGGATAGTTCTGAGCCGAATACATGATGGAGCTTTTTGGTTAGAGTCAGGGCCAATAAAATTCACCAAGAAAACTGTTCATAGGGTTACTGGTATTCCAACCCTAGATTGGCCAAAGACCCTGTGAAGTGACAAAAGGGAAGCAATAGAGAAAAATACAGGTGCTAAATGGAACAACAAAGGAATGACTATCGACACAGTCACAGATCTCCTACTAGATTTTGCTGTGAGAATCATTTCACAAAAATTCTATCAATCAAGCAGGTTAAACAGTGTACCTTGTATAGCAGTTGATGTTGCATACAAGATAATAAAAAAGGATCACACTTATGATTTAGCGGAGCTCATGTTTCAACAGATTAATGAAAATTTGGGAGCTACAAGGAAGAGCAAGGGAGCTCAATGCAAATTTGGATCAGTTTTAATGTGCATGTTTTTCTATCTGATGAAAGAATTCCCTTCTATGGGTAAGGTAAGATGGAATCCAGAAAAGACAATTTTTGAACAAATCAATGGATACATTGAACAGATGGGTGAAAATTTTGATGCCCAAATGACTAGTTACTTTGAGGACTTCAAAAAGTCCATTAAACAAAGAATGAGGATTCCAGTCTCATTGACTGAGAAATATGAAAAGGACATTTGTTTTCTTGTAGATATAGATTATACCTACATACAAGCAGTTATACCTAGAGTAAGGTGGCTTAGGCCACTAGGTTATGAACTTGATATTGATCAAGCTTCTGTAGCAATAACAGCTCTACTTGCAAAAGAAGCTGATAAAAATGAAAAAACTTTTGGAACCTATGATGTTGTCAAATCAAGGGTGATAACAGATTTGAAGATTGCTTCTGCAATAAAGAAGAAAGAGAAAATGGTGAGACAAATCAAATGAAAATTTGGCATTGAAGAAGAGGAAACAACAGAAGAGGAAGGAAAAGACATTGAAGAAGAGGGAGATAAACTTCAAGGTCTGACTCAAGGGTTAGGAGAAGATAAAGAGGAAAGTGTTGAGGAAGAAGAAGCCAAGGAAGCAACAGTTTAAAAAAAGACCACAACTCGTCCTGCTCCTCAATCCAAGGGGAAGAAACTAGTTGCTCCTGCACCAAAGAGACCTACCACAAGGGCTGTAGCACAAAAAGCCCAGGAAGAGGCAAAAGGAAAGAAGAAAGACTCAAAGAAGACTACTACCGAGTCAAAGAAAACAAAATTTATTCCCCAGCCAAAAACTGATGAGGAGAAGACAGAGTTAGAGGATAACAGTCAATTTCAAGTGGTAAGACACAAACCCCAAACTGTTGTTGATAAATTATGTTCAAAAATTAGGAATGATGATTTGAAAGGTTTAAAGAACTTGAATTTTTCTAAGCTCACCAAAGAAGATAAAAATAAATTAGAGGAATCTGTGTATGCTATGATGGCTAAATATAAGCACACACCTCTAGAATTAGATGAATCTATGCCAAAAGAATTGTATAAAATTGTAGAGGATAAATGGCATTTTTGTTTACAAATGGAAAAAGAGATAAGGGAGTCAACATTAGCTAGATTATTGCCTAATTTGAGTAAAGATCAAGTAACAAATGCAGTAAAAAGGCATAGTAACAGATTCACTCCCAAGTATAGAGCATTCAGCATATTGCAGAATAAAATTGAAGAGGTAGTTACTAAATCCACAAGATTGTGGAAAATAGTTTACAAGAAAATAGAAGATGTATATAATGAAGAATATAAGGTAGAGGCAAGTGCCAAGACAAGGGAAAAGAAGGTGTTAGGAACCAAAGAAAAAGAGAAGGAACAAGTGGAGAAGAAGAGTGAAGAAGAAAAGGAAGAAGAGGCACATACAGAGGAGAAAAAGGAAGAGAAAGATACAGCTGAGCCACAAGATCAAAGTATGCAAGACACACAGGTATCTCATCCTAGTCCTCCTCATGCCACCATCACACTTGCAGATATTATAAAAATAAAAGATGTTACAGACACTTCAAATCCAAACATCAATCCATTAACTGCAGAGGATTTAGAAATCCTTGACCAATCATCACTAGCAGCAAAATTAAGTTCAAATCCTGTATTGGTCAGTGTTCATGAATTACAAAATCTAGAAGTTAAAACAGAGATAGTCAAGGTAAAAACACAAGTGCCACCTTTGACCATACAAACTACTGGTATTCTATTTCTTCCACCACCACCTCCACCAAGTGTAGTCACATATATACTTCAAATGCTGAGTACAATAGGAGGGGAAATAAAAGAAGCATCTAAACAACCAACAAGTTCAACCCCACCAAGCAGTCATAAAAGGGATACTCAAGCTGAATAAAAAGATGAGACAAAGAAGAAGGAGGAGACAACAATACAAACACTAGTTGCATTACCAAAATTTGGTACTCCAACACAAACTCTTCAGCAGTCGAGCATAGATGGGTTACAACTACAAATCAGGACACCAGGCTCAAGCTCATCAAAGGTAGTTAGGAAACTTCACTATGGAGTTCCTGAGCTTGATGAAGAAATAAAGATCCCATATTATGAATCTAGCACTCTTACTGAAGAAAAGATTAATGAAATTCAGAGTGCATTGGACAGAAGAAGGAGACAAGAAGCACTAAGAAAAGAACACAAGCATAAGCTTACCTTGAATGAAATCAAAGATACACTCACAGAAGCTTTTTGCTTATAGTCTCCAGATGAGTCAAGACCAATTATAGAACAATTATCTGATATAGTTGACTAGGTGACTAATGAAGACCAGGAAACAAATGCCAGATTGCTTGAATGGTCAGAAAGGAAGTTCCAAGGCAAGGTAAATAGTAAAATATCTGGTGATATAGCACTGTCACAAGAAGAACTGGTAAAGAAAGCTATAACAGTTAAAATTGTACTAGGAAACATCTTTTCCATGTACAAAAAGTTGTGTGATTTTTCCACATTCACACAGGACACTAGCCAGAAAATACTGAGCTTGGAAAACAATCTGAAGATTTCTAGCATGAAACTCCCCACAGATCCAGCTCAGAGTGAGAAGCATTTTGTCCAACTGCTTCACACATAAAGAGAGTTAGATATCTTAGCAATAGAGGAGGCAACCAAAAAAGCTAAATTAATGCAAATTCAATCATCTATAACTCCTCATTTGGAACTGCTTCACAAGGAGCAAATAAATGCAGAGACAGCCTTCAAGAAAGACCCCAATCTTTCTTCATCTGATGGACTTGTACACCTAGCAGTAGAGATTGCCATCTAGCATAAGACATTGGATGTCGCATTAGAAAATTGGGATGCAACTCTAAAGGTACTCCTTGAAGTAAATAGTAAATTTTTGGCCAAGTATGGCATTTCCTTGTAAGACCCTTGACATAAGTGTCAAAAAGGGGGAGAATAAGTATGGGGAAGTGATAAGAAGTGATTAAGTATGGGGGAGTTAAGTATAGAATATATGAAATGATAAGTATGATAAAAGGGGGAGATAACAAATTTTGAACAGGATAGAACTCACTGAGTGTACATACAGGATCAATTAATAAGGAGTCACAAGGATCTTAGTTAAGTGTTTTTGCCACTCATATCAAAGGGGGAGATTGTTAGCTTAAAGAATAAATTTGACAACTGAGTGTCAATACACTTAACCAAGATCAAGAGTAAGTGTCGAGTGAGATGAAGTGCCAAGCTATATCAAGTGTTGAGTGTAACAAGTGTCGAGTGTTAACAAGTGTCGAGTGGTAACAGGTGCTGAGTATTAACAAGTGCCAAGTAGTAACAAGTGCCGAGTATATCAAGTGTCGAGTAACAGTAGGTGCCGAGTGTCAAAAAGTGCCGAGTGTTAGTAGGTGTCGAGTGATACAATTTGTTTAGGTGCCGAGCTATCCAGGAAACAACATGTGCCAAGCATCAGCAATGCTTCAGGAGTCGAGAGCCGAGTAACATAGAATATCAACATAAAACTTTGAAATTGCACAAACTATGATGCAAATAGTTTTTGCAGCTGACATAAGGTAAACTTCAAGGGATTTAATGATGAGATCAAATCTTTTATTTTTCCCATGCAATCTACATGCAGCCAATAAGAAAAATGATAAAGGCATGCAACCAATTAGTAAAAGACAAGTATTGAGTGGGAAATTGAGATTCAATATGGATCGTAGATCCAAATCAAACCCTATGTCTTTGAAGTCTTTATAAGGAAGACAAAATTTCATTGTAAAAATACATGAGTGGACATATAAGGGTGCACAAGGGAAAATTGTTTTCAGAAGCAAGGGTTATCAGATCAGAAAAGGATCAAGATCAAAGAAAGTGGAAAAGGAGCTTGTATTCAGCAATCAAGGATTGTAATCTATCAGGTTCATTATACCTAATACTTTCTAGCAATTGTATTAGAATGAAAATCCTATGGTGATAGGTTAGCTTAACAGCTATTTTGTAGATCCTTTGATTAGGTGATTAAAATCCTTTAACAGGGTGACACTTCATGTTAAGTGTTTGAAATCCTCTAACCAGGTCACTATTAATACAGTGTAAAGCCTTTAACAGGGCAGACCATCAGAAGTGGTTGAACAATATTGCTGCAGTAATTTTTGTGGGTATCATCCCCACCCCAGTTTTACCTTCTTATTCTTGGAGGGTTTCTAGGTTACCAAATTCCAATGTTATGAGTTGTTGATGCATGTGTTTAGTTACATGTTTATTTGATGTATTTACATGCATGCAATTTACTTTTAGTTAAAAGTTTTATTGGCTAAAGTGTGATACTTATGATTCACCCCCCCCCCCTCTCATAAGTACTCTTTCCATATTTGAATATTCCAACACTTCCTATGATGGATACATCTGACTGCAGTCTCGGGCCAACTATAAGGCATAAATCCTTCCTCACTTCAGGCTCTGCAAGACTTAGGCAAGTTAACCTTGAGGTTCTGAGATATGGTACCATTGCATTTAAAACATAAATCTGAACCTAATTACTACAAATGAAAACCCCTTATATCTCCTAATAACTCATGCAATAATAGAGATCTACAGTAGCTAAATGCAAATCTATGAATCCCATAAGTTGAGTGAGGGTTATTTCTTTTCATCCCACTACAAGACATGAAAAAATGAATTTATTTGATTAAAATGATTTGTGCAAATGTCATTCATATCAGCTTGCATTTGACTTAGTGATCAGTGCCTTATCCATTGAAACATAGAGTCATTACCAGCAGGATGACCTAACTTGCTTGCATTACAATCAAGTTTATCAACTAAAATCCCCTAATCCCATTCTTATGCAATATCCCCCTCATACATCCAGAAACCCTATCAAAATGATGAAGCATTTACCTAACTCCTTGAGTTAGAAGCAACAACATATCTAATACACAACTCATCCAAGCTATATTAAATTGAATAAACCTTATTTACTCAATTACAAAGTTAATGACATACAAAGAATTAGGAGACAGAACAAGGAAACCCAGATAATCCATGTAAATCACTTTTTATATTCATCTATGGAAAGACTGAATACATGAACTGGTAAAACTAAATGAAACTCAAGATACTTCACATAATCTAGCATCAATTTCTAGTATCTCAGAATGACAATACATGACATGAAATGAAAATCTGCACATAAACAGGTGTCTGGCCTTCACTGCTAGAGCTCAGTTCAATAGATAGGAAGCAAAACCATCAACAACCTTGGTTTTAATAGTAGAACTAGAACCTTGCTGGTATTACCCAAAGAAAACTGTCAAGAACCTTGCAAAAGAGAAGAAGGAAGAAAGATATAGGAAGGAAGCCATTCTTGGATTGAATCTACAAATAACAAGTGTCCCTTTAGAATTCCTTCCCAAGAAGATGAAAAAGCCCCTCTCTACCTTCTCTCTGTAACTGCCTATCAAATCCCCATCATTTTACCTCTGTTCTACTTATCTTATTTGGAGGATACCTACTTCCACTTCAAACATTCTCATACCTTATTCCACACATTCATTAGATCCCAATTAATGATAACATGTGTAAAATGAAAAAAAACTTGGTGATCATAATCAAATTAACCCTTTGAGATAGTTTTTCCTTCACAGCAAACTATTAATCTGATGGAATCAGTCGGGCCCCAAAGTGGGTCCGGCTAAAAAAAAATTCACTTCCAAACAACTGACATGCAAACTAATTCATCAACCCTCTTGAACTATTTGAAATCAAATTTGACCACTGAAACAATCATTAAAACTTATTTTAAAACATTTCCACACCACTGTAAAAATTGTGTCAGGAGGCCTGCCAGCTAACCTTAAAAACTAATTCAAACATCTGGCAAGGCTCTAAAACTCTGGATATATTATCTTTCTGACATGTTCAATAGGCTTTCCAAATCTTGTCCTATGAAGACATCAGGGTCAAAAGATATCGACCTCTGAACATGCCTTCTTAAAATCACCTACAGATAAACATGTCAAAAAATTGGAAATTGCATTTGGTTTTGGCCTCGAAAATTGGGCAAATGGGCACTTGAGGATCTGGAAACTGGGGCATTGATTCTCTGTCATGAGGAAATTATGGATCTATAGATGCATTTGGCGAGCGGTCAAAGTGAGCTGCTTGGATTTGCTGACTAGAAACATTGACAAGATAATGATTTTTGCAAATGGAAATGACCTAGAAAAGTGTACAAATGGATTTGTCAAGACTTGCAAATTTACACACTTGGAGTATTTTTAGAGGACAACATAGTGGTACAATCCATTTGATCTCACCTATCATAGATTAGGAGTTATAACATCATGAACAGGGGTTCTGACAAATTTGCAAATGTTGACACCAATAAAAGGATAAAAATTCCACTTGGAATCACGTTTGAAAACTAATCAAACAGATTTGCCATGAGGTGAAACTTGAAACATAAAAATTCTTTGATGTCTACAATGCAATGCAAAAGGAATTTTCACATTTTGGTCAACTGGGTCAAATTTATTATAGGTCAAACAGGGCTTCCCAGAATTCTGAACATTTCATATCAGCATAACATTGATAACTAACCAACTTTGGGGGATTCAAAACCTAGTCAAATAGATTTTAAACGACTCAAAATCTGAAACAGAGGTTCTCAAGTATAGGCACTAGATACTCCCAAAGTGGAAAATCATGAAACATTTCTAGGTGCGAGATATTCAATCACAAACATAGCCTCTTGTCACTGTTTGACACTTAGGTGAAAATGCAAAAATGACACTAGCTCAAAACAAGACTTCGCCAAATGACTCGAAATGTCAATTTAACTTATGGAATGCTTAGATAGGATGAAAGGAAGGTGCTAGAAGAATTTAACACCTCTTTGGCCTCAAAGGTACAACTAGGTACACATGCGTTTATGGGCATTTAAAGGGCTTGAATTAACTCAAAATTTGAAATGGACGCTCAAAATGGGAATGCAATTTTAAGCACCAACATTGACAACATAGGAGTTTGTTCCTATCTAAGTCATACGTATCCTCTCACCTTGATCGAGGATGTCCCACCTTTTTTGGATGTATGCTTAGTTGTCATTCTTATCTCCTAGCATCTTCTAGCTTGTTCTAGAAGTCTCCTTGAGGCCTTTATATTCAAGCTCTCTCATTGTATTTCTCTACTCTTTTTCAAGGGCATATTGTATAGCAATACATTTTTCTTTGTTTGCAATATCTTCTCTCAAGTCCATTTAGTTTTTCCAAGCTCCACCTCTTCCTTCTTTGGTTTCCCTTCAACAAGTTATTTGCATGTAGGTGATCTTGGCAAGTTGTGAAGTTGGGTTTCATCAACTTCTACACTTCCTTACATGCAAGATCATTTCTTTCTACAAATTAATCAACTTTCACATTTTCACTTTCCACAACTTGTTAGTGTTAGAGTTTAAACACTTTTAAGCTTTACTTTTAGTAGAATACCCTAGGAATTTAGCTTCATAACTCTTTCCATCAAGTTTTGCATTCCTATTATCATTAAATATACAACATTTTCTTCCAAATCTCTTGAAATATTACACATTAGGAGCATATCCATACCATAGCTCAAAAGGTGTAGCATTTGTAGTTTTCTTGACTTGTACTATGTTCAAGGTATAGACATTAGTGCTAACAGCTTATCTCCAATACTTTTTTGATACATTCTTCTTTGTCATCAATTTTCTTTCACAGTCCATCATTGATATATTCCTCCTTCTAGCTATCCCATTCTGAGGATGGGTTCTTGGTTTTGGCATTTGTTTTTTAACTCCTCTATCATTGTAGAATGTATTAAACTTATTGGAATTGAATTCACCGCCTCTTTCATATCTCAAACACTTCAGACTCTTCCCTTTTTCCTTTTCAACTTTGGCTAAATACCATTTAAATAACTGAAAAGTATTAGATTTTAATGTAGGCACATCTTGGATTTCCTTGGTGACTACTTTAGAGTTCATGGGGTGAGGCTCGGTAGATTCTTTTCTTTAGAAGGTGCTTGGACTGGTGCTCGACATGCTTTGGGAACTCTGCTTGATCTTTGGTTGCTCAACATGCTTTGGGAACTCAGCATGGTCTTTGGTTGCTCGGCATGGTCTATGGTTTCTTGGCATGGTCTAGGAACTCAACATGGTCTTTGGTTGCTTGGCATGGTCTATGGTTTCTATTGGTGTTTGAAACTACTGAACAACAAAATGTTCAATATCAAAATGGTAAGACTCACATAACCTAAAGATTAGCCAATTCCTAAAATCAATTACATAAGTAAATCATCTAGACCCAACTTCAACAAAACCAAGGATGGTCTCCTACTCTTTAGGCTCTACAAAACCAGGGTGGGTATACCTAGGGATGATCTCAATGCAAACTTGTGTGTGGAGATTATCTTAGTTTCATTCTGATTTTCATCTTCTACCCTTAGGCACATACCTAGTTTACCAATGTTTCTATGCTATCAAGTTTATATGCATCCCTTATAAGTAGATCTGGTCATAATTCTCCTAGAGTTTACAAGTATTCCTAGAAATTGCAGCTACCTAAGACTTAGTAAACTAAATGTAAATGACTGGTGACCAGCATTACAACCTTAAACAAAATAGAATAAAAATGACTTTGAATGTATAATTATTTTGACATGTAGAAGTAGACTTTACTCTCAAACACTTCTAACTTATATGACCAATGCTTTATCCATGGGGGTAAAGAGTCAACTATTAGTAGGAGATCTTGTTCAATTAACTTATAATTGAATTTATCAACTATAATCACCTATATCTATTCTTATGAGATATCCCTTTCATAAACTCATGAATTCTACTGATTTATTGAAGCATTTATATAATCCATTGAATTAATAGCAACAATATAACCAATATACACCCCATCTAGACTGCATTTAATCAAATGAACATTATTCAAATGATCTCAAAATTAATAAACTCATGAAATGGAAACAGAAAATAGTGACATAGATCTCGTGTAAACACCCTTTTGCATTATCCTTTTTGTTGACTAATACAACAAACAATAGAAACTCAATAAAAATCCATGAATTCATATTGATTCTATCATTTCTATGTGTCATCAAAAAAGTACATGACTGGAAGTAAACTCAAAAACAACTACACACGATTGGACTGACTATACTTTCTTGAAAATTAAAAACATACAAAAAAATTGGACACTCACAATGCCTTGAAAACTCATTTATATAACATAAGTTGCAACAAGAAAAGGGAAATTGTGATTGACAGGTGCCCCTTTACAACAATGAGTATTAAAAAAAATTCAAAAATATCTAGACACCTTAATTCAAAAAGAAACAATAAAAAGCAGTTGCAGATGACAGCTGGAGCATAAAATCCTTAACTTTGTCTTTTTCTCTAACTACTCCCTATTGGTAAAGCTTTGATTTCTATGATTTCTTCCCAAATAATAACTTCTCTCTTGGTGGGCCATTCACATGTCTTGATTTTTGCTAGTTCATTAACAAACTTTTGCCACCTAGCATCAGTAATCACTTTCCCCTCTGTAGTAAACCTATTCATTTCAATTTTGATCTTGAATAGGGTATCAATTAGTTCATTGAAAATACATTCATTAATATCACCTTGGGAACTAGATGCCACCTATGGCAAGTCTACAATATGGTCAAAAGAACTAGACCATTCATTGAAATCCTTCACTTTGTTATCATAACTAAGAACAGAAAGAATTAAAGAATGAAAGCCACTTGTTAACACTTTCATTTTATTTTGTATTGCTACCAGTTTTCCTATGAAAAATTGTAGTAGATCTTTCACTTTGTCCATGCCTTCTTTCTGATGGGGACACAACCCAAATACAACTAAGCACCCAACAAATATTAAATGCATGATTTAAGGAACTTGCCACCTACACACCTCGATTAATGGAATGACAACTATTTTTATTATTTTCTATTTATGCCACCCATGCACCTTGAAAATAGAGATTCCTCTTTTCTCCACTTTTCCTATTTTCTATTTTTAATTATTTTCCTTCCATTTTCGTCACTTTCTCTCTCCTCCACAAATTTTTTTTTTCTTCTTTTTTTTTTTTCCTCTTTTTTTTTTTTTTTTTTTTTTCCTCTCTTTTTTTTTCTAATAATTTAATTTTCCCATGTAAGATGCTCCTGCATCAGACTCCCTTGGTAGATAGAAAAGTGTGTCCCACACTTTAACGCCAAAAGAAAGATATACAACCATCTTCATGTTCACCACAAGCTTCCACCTCAACAGGACAAGGAAACCAACATGCAAATCTTCCACATTTTTTTTTGCTGATGCATGATGCTCCTGCATCCGACTCCCATGGTAGGAAAAATTTTGTGAATATGGATTCACAAAATGAAGTAGCCACTGTTGACAGATTTTTTTTCCTTTTCCTCCAACACATAGCTGGAACAAGTATCCGATGCTGAAATATTTCCTTCTTTCTTCTTTTCCAACACCTAGTCGGAACAACTGTTTGCTGCTGAAAATACTCCTTCGCAGTGAACTCTATCCAAGTATAACTCTCATCCTCATCCAATCTTGTTGAATTAACCACACCTGTAATAAACCCAAAAATTCCATACCAATCTTCCTTTGCATACCACACATGACTAACAAGATCCTCATGCAAACCATCATCAATATCTTGTAAACTCATATCAAATTCAGCATCATATAATTCATAAGAATTTACCTCTTTGACATATTCATCTTTTCTTGCCTCTTTCATGTCATCAACAATGCATGTAACTATTTCTCCAACTAAGGCACTATACTTTTCCTCCATTGCTGCAATCTTCAAATCATCTTGATCTGCTTCAGGTTCGTAAATCTTGTCATCTTCATGCTCTTCCTCTTCTCTTTCATCTTCTTCCACTTTAGGTTCACAAATAATTTCCTCTTCATCTGCTTGCTCTTCTTTTGTACCACATGTCTGATACTCCACTGGATCTTCTATCTTTTCCACATCCAAGGAATTATCAACATCCCTTTTCTGGTAATGTGCTCTTCGTTTCCGCAACTCGGCTTCTAATTCATTCACTTGCTTCTGCAAATCAACTAGCAATGCCTTTTGATTTCTTGCCCTAATTTTCTCAAGTCGAGGAATCCTTAGAATCCATCCAATCACAAAAGTCATCTTCTTTGTTGTCTTCTCCATAATCAAGTCTTTAGAAGACAAATCTCATCCAAAACAAGAACCTCGTGCAAACTGCCTCACAGTCGGCGCTCTGTCTACACAATCAAGAACTTCTTCACAAACTTCACCCAACCCAAGGTCCTGGTGCAAACTGCCTCACGTTCGATGATCTGTTCGCACACTCAAGAACTCCTGCTCTGATACCACTAATGACAGGCCACACCACCCGTACCAACTCACAACCAAGAAAAATGCAATAATATGGAGACAAGAGAGATGAAAAAATGCTTCATAAAAATTTCATTAATACTTGAAATTCATTATAATATCCTCCAAATGAAAAGACTCCAAATTCTTACAATATAAGAGATATTTTCTCTCTAAGAGCTTCTACAAGAAATTACATCTGAAGAGCTTCTATTTCTCCAACTTCCATTAGAAGAGCTTCCACAACAATAACTTTATCTGGCAGATCTAGCTTCTTTGCTAACAATGGTATCAATCTATCAAAAAATTGCATGTATGGTCCCCATTGTTGGAAGATTGGATCAAGCCATCCTATTGCATCCTTGCATACCTATTTTTCAAATTGTAAATTGATGAATGCACTATATGCATCTTGAGATATTCTCTTCAAAATACTTATTCTATGACTTAGTATATTCATCATAACATTCTTTTTTGTTTCAATTTCAGATTGAGGAGCTTCTATCTGCACATTAACCATAGGCACTGACACTGTTACCCCTATAGGTATCTCTTCTATTTGGGCCTCTGCTTCTATAGTGTGCCTTTCTTCTTCCACCTACCTAAGTGCATGTTTTTCCTTTGCTGTAGCATTGAGTTGCTCTTTGAGGGATGCTATCTCTACTTCTAAATTTTTAATTTTCCCCTCCAACTCTTCTATTCTTTGCTTTTGCACATAGCTCATTTTGAGCTCCTCTTCATACAATTTCCTGATATCTATACATTCATTGTAGATAGCAGCTAACCTATCCTCAATTTCATCTACCTTTACCTTATTCATGAGAGCAAAGTGTTTGACTAGGCTAGAGATTTCTTCCCAGTAGTATTTTCTAATGTCCATATAATCATGTTGCCTTGTGTAGTTTCCTATATCCATCATTTTGGGTTTTTTGGTGTCAAGGGCAACACTCCACACTACTAGGATTTGGTGTCTATGTTAAATTCTATTCCTCTCTTTAGTCCCTCACTGCTACTAGCTTCATAACTGACGGCTTTGTCTTGTCTTCTCATTTGATCTAGAACAAAAGCCCTCTCAATATCCTAATGTGGTATTAGAATCATACCACTCCTATGTACCAACTCCCTAGCTTCTGTAGGGGTCATTGTCTCACTCTTGGGATCATAGGCTAACAATTTTTCAACTAACTCTTTTTTCTTCTCTGGATTCTCTCTTGACATGAGGCTCAATGTGAGCTCATTTTGTTTTATTTTCTAAAGAAAACTTTTAAACTCTGATGATTTGATGAAATCATCATCTTCCATGAACTTTTTAGATTGAATGAACCTATCATTCAATCTTGAGGCTACAATTTGGAGATTAATAGAGGCTTTTCCTACCTCTATAAACCTTTGAGTAAAATAATTTTTCCTAATATTAGAAAAATATTCATCATTCCTAGGCATTACTTGTAAGGCTCTACTTACAACCTTCTCCAGGATGTGCATTATCTTCTACCTTTTATTTCTTTTTGGAACCCAAGTTTAAGTTGATGGTTGCTCTTCCTCTAACTGAACCTCCAATTGCACATCAAGCTCGAGGGATTCTTTACTTACAGTGGTTTCTTCTCCCTCTGGCTCATGTGGCATTTGAGACATGATGTAATCAAAATTGTCTACCAGTTTTCTTAGGTTGCCAGGGTAGGGAACCTCTGTATAAAAACCCTTAAAATTAGGGTTTGTCCTTCTCAAGGCCTCCTCTACCTTTCTTATTTCACCATATTTTCTTAGTAGCTCATCAGACTCCCCTATTTCTACTATGTTAGCAATTAAATCCTCCACAAGGATTAGCTTTCTTGGAGGTAGGATGTATCCCCTAATGGCCTTGACCTCATTGGTAATATAGTTGTTAGGGTCATACATCCTATAAGGCCTAGTAGCAAATTTGTATTGGCCTAGATACTCACTCAACTCCTCATATGCATTTTTTTGTATTTCAAAATCCCCTACCTTAAATTTTCTACAAACAAATGTGGGCTTATGTAGGGAAGGGGGGATCATTTCTTTATTCATTAGTAAAAACTACCAAAAGAATTCAATAATGGCCAATCTAGAAGGTAGATATTTAGGTAAAAGGTGAGGAGGCTGGGTGCATGCATATAATCTCATCAATGTGCACTCCTTGAACAAAAAGATGCTCCCCCAGTTATGATATAATTTGGTTTTTCATCTAAAAATGAGGGCCTAAGCAAGCTCTTCAAAACATTGGGCAGCCTAAAGAAAGTGTGATCCAATTGCCTCATAATAATAGAGCTAAACAAGTTAAAGAATACAAATACATTTGAATAATGGGATTTTTTATCCCAAATGCGAGTCTAAAGTTGCACAGGTAACTCACCAAATTCATCTAAGGTCTGATCAATAAAATCCTGGCTAATGTAACCAATGTTGTAATACAAGATAAGGTGCATCAACAATGAGTAATGGTGGAACTTGAAATCTTTCATTTCTCCCTTCTTTGCATTGACAAGCTAATTGTGCATGCTTTCCATGATAAAGGCCACATAGTCATACTCTTTATGGTGGAAGGGGTCTTGTATATCACAAGCCATCAAGAACAAGGAACCATAGACACAATCTTTTGCACCATCACTTCCCAACACTTTTTGTAGCCTATATACTGTATTTTTGAAATAATTCTTGAATCTACTCAAGGGAAAAAAAAATCCCCCACCTTCTTTGGAATCATCCCTCCCTTTTTCACACTATAAGGGATGTGGGGTAGCATGACATTGTTCACAAAATAGGTCTTATTGCTCCCAAATTTCCTCTGCAAGTCTTCAATATCAATAGGCACACCTATTTTCCTTTCTAATCCAAAAGATTCTATGAAAGAAGTTCTATCTAGTGTGCACAAAAAACTCCTATTATGCCTTTGAAATGTCTTGGTGACTGGATTGTAGGAATTTTTCAGTGCCTTCAACAAGTCCACATCAACAAATACTTCTGGGAATATCAGCTTTGCCATGTTTCTGCTCCATGGGTTATAGACTAGTATGTTTTTAGTTCTATTCCCCTAACCATGAAATAAGGGTCTTTGAAGATGTGGTCATTTTTTGAAATAGCGTTTGATGAACCTGGAAGAAGTTTTAGCCAATCCTCTGCATGCTTATTTGGTTTTCTAACCCTTGACTTCTTCTCAATTTTGGAAAAACCCTTCTTCCTTTTGCCTTCAAGTGTGACTTCTATGACATCATCACCTTCATCTTCAACCTCTACCTCTTCTGTAGCACCTCCTCAACCTCCTTGTCAACCATCTTCTCTGCAATTATATTTGAAACTTTAGCATAGAAATCTCAATGCTATGGATACTCAGAGAAATTTTTAGAGCATGAACAAAAATTCTCAGAATGGCAATATTTTGAACGTTCAATCAAATATTTATGCTTTAATCATATAGTCTCACTAATACATTTGGCATCGATTTGCGACGGCCAAGTGTCAAAATTACGACGCAAATGTGTCACCACTGCGACAGTAGCAGACGTCGTTGTTTTTTAGTCGCAAATTACGATGTCTATTCTTGGACGTCGCAATTGCGACGCCTATCCATCGCAACCTCAACATTCTATCCCATCATTGCTCCCATCACAATGGATGTGGTTCCCATCGCAATTCCAACGTCTTTACCACGCATTGCGACGAGGTGGCGTCGGCATCTGCCCATGGGTTCGCTGAGGTAGGAGCCTTTACAGTTCATCTGTGGGCGTCGCACTTGCGACGTCCACGGAAACTTGTGACGGTGCTGTCGATGCCGCTGGCTGTCATAATGTTTGCAAATGTGTCGCAATTGCGAAGCAAAATCATCAATTGCGATAGCATCTCTATGCATGCGACGCTTATTTCATCACAATGCGCGTGCATACATCGCAATTGCGACGTTCATGGTTAGCAATATGGTAGGGTCGCTATGGCGGCGATGCCAACTGCCGTCGCTGCCACAGCAGCCCCGCGACAAGCTCCCTGATTCCAATTGTATGGTGATTGGATGATGTGAAATAAATTTAGATGTGGCATGAATAGGTAGGGTAGATACCAACACTCCACTAGATAGGCCGCCTCTTGCTTGATGTCCTATGTGCTTGCTAGTTGGGGCCAAGAGGGCGAGGGTCCGCACTTGGTCTTAGTGCGAGGATTGTTTCAGGCCAATCTATCATGTCCCTTCTTCAAATGTGAACTCTAATAAAAAGATGGGTTTAATGAACTATACTTCAAATATTTTTCTAGAAGGGTTGCATGGGATCTCAACCAGATTTATCTTGATAAAGTCTTTTTATGTAACCTGCAATAGTTATATATTCTACAAGAAAAGTGTGCAAGATATAGTGCAATAATTATATGTTTACTACATTGAAATGTTTGTAAATAATGGGAAAAAAATTGTCATGTGTGAAATTTATGATGGTGTTATGATGATATTTTTTTTGGAGGATGGGTGTGTTTTCACAAAAAAATATCAAACATGTATTTATGATATGCAGTATTTCAAAATTATGCATAAGGGCAAAGAAATAAATTGCATTAGCTCAGAACTAGAATGTATTTAACTTCTAAGTCAAACCCTCAAAATCAATCAAAAACTACAAAAGGTAAATGCCAAGCAACAAAGAAACACTTGTCAGATGAGCCAGTAAGGCTGGCTGCTATGATGTACGATCCATGAGGGGGTTGTAGTTCTTAATGAAAAAGTCTAGCTTTGTTTTAACTCCTAATTTGGTTCAATTGTTCCACATCAAATACATCAGCCATTACAAAGACTCTCAATTAATTATTTTAGCATTAATTGGTGCCATAGAATTATGAGATTGCTAATGTCCCAAAAAATTTCAACCAATTTGTTTTTAGTACAATTTGGCTTATAAAAGCCATGGGACCAGCTGATTTATGAGTCTCCTGAACTTCTTAGCAGTTTAAGTGGCTCCCCTCTCTTCATGGGACTATACCCTAAGTAGTTGTGATTTCTGCATAGGGGTATAAAAACTTGTTTTTGTTTCTTGTTTACTGTATTCACTAAAATGATTTGCCTACAAATGACACAGGAAGCTACAAAAATGATGTTACTTCTATTTTTGAAATGAAAATTGTGTGTGAAATATCTACATAGCTTTTTGACAGTTTGTGGTAATTTTTCTCATATATTTGAGTACCTCAAGGAGGAACAAAATGCTCATTAGGCTTCACAAGTTTTTTTTACCATCTTTTACGATTCAGAAGAACCAGTGTTGTGCAATTTGAAAGCTAAATTCATAATAAAGTGCTCTCGATTGATCCATTTCTACTCAGCTTATATAGGCAATGGTGATGTAATAGCAATCACAAACAGTGACATGGAAAGGAGAAATGTTGTGCTTATTGTGACGGGCCAAACAAAATGAATTGCTAGTGATGTATTTGCGTTTAAAAAGAATCACTATGTTTTTAGATGAAGAGCTTGTGGAGTTCTCGTCATATTTGGAGGCAAGAAGTCAACAAGTTTGATTTTCCTCCTTACTAGCTAATGCTAAGGGGAAAAAAAATATTGACAAAATGTGGGCCAAAATTCTGGAAAAAATTGGGAAAATCCTGATCAACCTTTTTTTGGGAAAATATCTTGATCAAGATAGCAAATCAGAGATCTAGTATCACAACAGATCATTTCCTAGGAATAATAGAATCACATGCCTGAAATAATGATGGAGAACTTCTGAACCACTGGAATAACTATATCTCTGACACTCACCATATGATATTTTTGCTCTAATATTTTTTTTCCTCATTATTTCCACCACTTTTTGATAGTATGGTACTTGTTGAATTCCTATATTAATCAGTCAACCTGAAACCCTTTTTAGGAAAAACAAAATATGAACATGCAATCAATCTACAGACCTGGGTGTCTGCTACAGGTAAAAGACGAGCTTGTACTAGAGATAGCCACAAGGGAAAATCACCAGTGTAATTATCTATTAATATGCCAAAGAAGTGTTCAAGAGATCCTAGGATAGCTCTGTGAATCATTATTGGCCTGTGTTTCTCTGAGTTTGAATCAACATAGAATAAATCAAATCGCTCAGGCAAATTAAAATCCACCTGCATACAGATGTCCACAGTATTATTTTGATTAGAAAAATCAAAGTCAACTCCCCAAGATTATACTAATTAAAATTCATGAGTATAGGCCAAATATGTTTACCTAAATTGTTGAGCATTGCCACTTTCTTCCAAGGGCATCTTCAATCTTAAGATCAATCTTTGGACCATAAAATGCACCTACTCCATCAACAGAATAATCCCAACCCTTGTCTTGAAGAGCGTCTTTCAAAGCAAAAGTCGCTTTCTCCCAAATATCATCACTACCCACTGCTTTCTCAGGCTTTGTTGATAAGTTGACTTCATAGCTCTTAAAACCAAATTGAGACAATATTACTTCTGTAAGATCTAGAACAGATCTTATTTCTTCCTTGATCTGACTAGGCAAACAGAAGATATGTGCATCATCCTGTGACAAACAATGAAACTCTTAAGCAATATAAAAGAGATAGATTGACTTGTAAATTTCAAACAAATCTTGAAATTGCAGCCCCTGACACCTACTAGATTGAAGATAGATTCATTTTATCGGTTTTAAATTGGTGTTCACGTAGATGTATAACAGAACAAGTCTCGTCTCTTTGTAGAAATGATTAAAACTGATACTAAAAGAGAAAATGAAGAAAGGCCAAAATAAAGTTGGGTCAAATTCAAAATAATGATTTAGTGTCTAATATTCTCTATTCTTGCCTGTGAAAAATGCTCCGAATGCCTCTTAAGATATTTCTAAATGATTAGCTTAAAATCTATAGTAAACATGGTTTCTCTTGCTTGTTAAAGATTAATTTAGGGAGTAGTACCAACTCTTTTTCAATGTCTTTGAATGTTAGATACTTCATGCCTTGAAAATGGGGCAGAATAAGTTATCAAGCATGTGTTCCTCAATATAGTATTATAGATAATTATTTTTAAAACGGTCATAAAAAACTGTAGATTTTTGCATATAAAGTATAACTGCCATGACAGATCTGTGTGACATAGGATTTTTTATTCTATTACCAATACTGTTCTTTGGCTCTTTATTAAATATGGGTTATTTGATTAAAATTAAATCTATTGCATGAAAAACGAATTCATATATGAAGCTTTACAAAAGAGACAATTCATCATACCCATCAAACATAATAATTGTCGAACGAGTTGCCAGACATCACAAAAACATTCAATTTACTGACAGTGAAATATTTGTTATTTTCTAAAACATGTGATTTGAATCTCAAACTCAATAGGAGATTCTTTATCAATTCTATATAATTAGTGACAATGATATGTTGTTTCTGAAATAGTCAATTCTTCAAGAGCTTTACTTAATATCCATTTGCCAATTTAAGTATTATATACTTCTTGTGACCACGGCACCTTTGCCCCATATTGATACATTATTTGAAATAGATTAATCATGGGGTGGGTATGACATGAAATCCTTACATACAATCTTGTATTGATTTCTCATCTATCATGAAGTTTCTTGTATGTCAATGCCTTTTTACATAGTTATGAATCTCTGGAAGTGCATCAAGAACAAAAAAATTCTACCAATGGAACAATCTTCCCAACATATAACCATGACATCAAGTACCCCACAGAAGAAAGAGTTGTCATCCAAAAGACAGCCTTAATGCAGTGTTCCATGGGAATGCATATTGCATTACCTGGGGAGTGGAAGATGTTCCTAATGTTCCAGACATCCTCAAGACTCAGAGACTCGGAAAGGATGCCATCTTTCTCAGAACTAGACAGCCTGCATCATTTTCTACATAATGTTCTAAGAAAAGCTAATTTGCTAAAGAAAAAGTTTTAAAAGTTAAAGCCTCTAGAAGGTAGAGGTGGGAAGATGGTCATTGCAAATTCAGTACATTGTATTTATTTTTCAAAATTTCAGCTTCTCCTAGTTTCTTGAAGTTACTTTAGTATCCATAACCTTTTGGAAAAAAATTGCTGTCCTCAAAACTATTTCCCTGCATCGCTCAGTCCCAGAAGCTCAGAGAAACACTACCTAAGAGTTAAAAGAAGACATCAGGGAAACTGAAACTATCACCTACCATATTTGCTAAATCACATTGTTAAAAGAACAATTATGAGCATCATAAGCCTTTCACTAAGATGCATCTCCAAGGTTGGCAACATTAAAATTTGTATTAGTCCTTAGCTGTAAGATTTACTAATGGCTCCACCCTATGTCATTACCCCTCAACTTCCTATGAATGTAATGGAAGTTTGAACCTCTTTTGTAAGAATATGCCAGTTCAGCATTGTGATAACATTCTTTGAAGGACGAGGATAGTTTTCCATGAGTATCTTGGGGATGTTTCTCTTATCTAGCTATTTAGGATAATTTATCAGATCCTCAAACAAATGAGTAATGGAAATACATGCACTTCCATTTGTATTCTTTCAATCATATTCTAATCAAATCTTTCAAAACCACTCTTGAAAAATAACATCCTCTTTGCTTTATTCACCATAATAACATTAAATTCCCTATAATAGATTTTGTCATCTCAAAATTGACAATTGCAAAAGCTTCAACTTAAAATTTGGTTTTCTCCCCTCTTAAGCTACAACAAATTTTGTAACATAAAATTCAGTCCACTGCATCATCATGCACTGGTGTTCCTAGCATAATACCAGGCGTATGCTATGAAACACCATACTTATCAAACATAGATCCCTTATGAAGCATTGGATCACATAAGTAAATTGAGCTATCTCAACCAAGTATTGGCTTATGGCTTTGGAAAATCAATGTAGGTTCTTTGGCCTACATATTGAAGGCTTGGATGAAGATTGAATGGACAATTTTATTTGGCTTTTTTAAGGAAATGGTATTTGAACTCATAAGAAATTAGAGTGGTGATCTCTTATGAAGCGTTGGAGTTTATGAGTGTATCACAACCTATATGGAGAATTAACAAACATTCGTGTGTTTTGGGATAGGGTGGTTATTTGAGTATATATCTTATGTTTCTTTTCTTGTCTTGTTTTCTCTTATGTTAACACTCTTCTTAATTTTTATAGATTTGGTTTTGTTTCATTATTATCTTCAACGGTCTAAGGAGGAGTTCATTATATTTTCTTCTAGTATCAATAAAGTAAATATCAAATGTCTTACATGAGGAAGTACAAACAACTTTGATAAGTATTACTTTCAACTAACCAAAAACTATTGTTATTGACACAAAATTTTCTTGTGCATTAACAAGTTATAAGTTTTTTTAATGTTGTGATGTTGCTATCAGGATTCAATTGTGTAGTTTTTGGTCAAACTCATTGGTCTATGTTTATGAGTAGTGTTTCACAATAACTTCTTTCTCATTAGAATGAATAGAACAGTAAATACTCATTGCATCTAGGTTTGCTCACAGAGGTGAAGCGTTGGGCTTTCTCGAGATGTTACCCACCCAAGCACCACTCCAACCCAAATGTTCTTAACCATGGAGTTTTTTAAAGGTTAATGTCATGCTCAAAAATCAAGGCTAAAGCACACAATTTTTTTAAAAAAAAAGGTAATAACAAGTATCTTATTGAGCTTCACTTTGTTTCGAGAATAGTTTAATATTCTCTACTAAACAGGGCCAACCATGTGAAGGTGGAAGCTCATTTGGCCCCACCCCCCTCCCCCTAACATCACTCTACATTCCCCGTTAACATCTAACATTCATTCATTCTTTCAACCATTAATAAAATGTAACATTCAATCAATATCACATGATAACATTCAATCAATATCACATGATAACATTCATTAACACATTAGATTCGTTAACATGCAACATTCATCAATATTCTGCATTAACACATAATTCATGAACATTCATTAGCACATAATTAAATTCATTGAGACATAAAATATAGTCATTATCAATTAAGGTATGTAGCGACAATCATTTCTTTTTTTTTTCTTTCTATTTCTTTTTTCTATGTAAGCTCTAAGAGGAGCATCAGTGTCATCATCAATTCCCCCCTCATCAGTTGTTCTGTTCTTTGTTCTTGATGATCTCAAATTCCTATGCTGTTGCAAAGGGGGGTCCTCTACAATAACAAATAAAAGAGTTAAATTAAAAATAATTTATTATAATTGTTACAAGTATTTAATTATTTTAAATAGCATAACTGTGTCTCTTTACCTGATCTGACCACATCATTTTGTCTGGACTCAACGTCAACATGGTCATGAACATCGACCCCTCGATCCTCTACAGCTGCTATACAAAATGTTACGTTAATCCAAACACCAATTGCAATTACATATAAAAAATTTAATAGCAAATGTATACCTCCACCGCTGGGATGCACATCATGCGAACCTTCAACATCCACAGATTGTGTAGAAGGATTGTCAGGCTACATTCCAACATCCTACGCATTGTTATCATTGCTTGCTTAAAACAGATATACTCACTTTATATTGGAACTTAAAATCAAATAGACTAATTGGTAAAGTATTCAATTTGAAATAAATTTCATTTAGCTTATTTACCTATGGCTGAGATGCATCAGTATTAGAACCTTCCACACTAATTTCAGCTGGTAGCCGTTCAGCCACAGCTCTATAGCCTTGTTGGAAGCCAATTCTCTTATCGTCTTCTATGAGGCATCTCTTAAACTCTGAGCCCTGCATTTTTGCATGGTATGGTGAATTTTACTTGCATTGTTTCATCAACGCCAATTGAGGGTAGTTAAAATATGAACAGAAAATCATCTATATCCATCACAATATAACATAAATAGATTAGTCACCAAACAAATTATCAAGAGACCCTATGGTCATCATCATGATTATTTGCTAAGCCAATTTCAACATCAAAGCCTCTAATATGAATATAGAGGATCATAACTAGATCCCATATGATTGTCATAGAGTGAGATCTAAAACATTGTGATTCAAAAAACATATACAATCTCTTCTAGAAACAACATCAAGTAAAATCTTGGATAGCAGAAAAATTGTTATGTATAACAGAAAGTTGTTTTTAATTCACCAAATAGAAGGATGTTTACCAATGAATAGTTAATATATTTTGTTGTACTGACAAGTGTGGGTAGGAAATTCTTGGGTTGCTACTCCTAAAGTCGAATATGATGATGTTGAATGCCCTGCCTCATGGAAAGTAAAATCCTATTGTGCATGTCTCCAAAGGTACCATTGGAATACATCTAATGATGTTATGAGATCTTATCTCTTTGTATTGGGTACCATCTTTGAAATACTTGATATCTTCTCATTCCTTAGTTGATCGAGACTGCAGTCACAGTACAAATAAGTAACCAACTATTTCTGAGTTTGATTCTGCTCTAAAGGAAAATGCCAGAACCACTTCTTTTTCTATTACTGATTTTTTCTGCATGTAATCACCAGTTTGCCAAGTTGTTTGAAGTTTGAACCATGCTCCATATGTGCCAAAGTAAAATAATCAAGTAGGATGCATGTGAGCGAGAGATAATTATGTAGAACCTAGATGTAGAATATAATTATGTGCATTCTCTTGCATTAATGTTTTCCTGTATCGTACATATTATTATTTTTAATTGTAATACTGATAGCATGTTCACCGTGTCTTTTCTCTGAATTTGAATATTTCTTTTCATGTTTCATTTGCCGCTTCTTTTCATAGTACTTTTGAGTTGTACTTGTTTACTTAGCAGGTTTTTAGGGTACTTGCTATTTTTAAAGTGATAAAATGTTAAGAGAGATTATGTTTTAGTTTTAGTTTGTTGGATAGCCATTACCATATTAATTACCCTTTCTCACTACTCTTATTAATTGTTCTCTTCTTAGAGTGATAGAGCATGAATAATCATTTTGCAAGTGTCATACCCTCAACTATGGGACAACTTTCTACAAAATTTCCATGTACCACTACCACTTTCAAGTTATCCTATTTTTAGAAATTGTTTGCTAGAAAAAGGTGTTTAGTATACTTGAATTTAGACATACCTAGTAATGGAGACCAATGAATGACTGGAGACATACCTTAGCTTGCACACTATCTTCTTGCAATGGAATGCCTAGTGCTTTCTTTGAAATCAACTCACTGCATTACAAATTGGAAGAGCCAGACAACTTTGAGATTCCTCATGCAGGCTGCACAAATTCATATTCTCACTACTAAATGGGAGATCTTAGGTTCAATTCCTAACTAGTCCATAAAAATATAACATAATGAATGTTGTCATGCCACACTTCTAGGTATATAAACAACTCAATGGTCCTTCTATTGCACAATTTGAATGTTACTTGATGTTAATATAAGAACAGATTAGAGCACTATATGGTTTTCATAAATGCAACTTTTGGTATTAATTTTTTAGCTAAGCTATCTATTGTAAAATAAAAAATTCAAGAGGAAGCTATATCCACATCAAGAGAAAGCTATTAAAAAACTATACTAAATAGTAGAAGCATATATTTATACAATCATTACACTAAATTTGAATAGGTTAATAGTTGTTTAGTACATATAAGAAATATAAAATGCTTAATACATGTGGTAAAAGAAAAAATGCAGTTAATGCCTCTTAGCCATTTAGAATTGTGAAGTTTACAATTATTGAAAGGCATGTATTGAAGGAGGAATGCCAATTTTCTTACATAGAATAAATAATGGTAAGGTTCCAAAATGGAGAGGAAACTGAGGTTTGTGCTTCAACTCAAAGGAAGGGGGCCTAGATGATTAAGGTATAAGTCCATCATGAGTTAAATCTAGCTTTTATGGACAATATCATACTTGACCTAGAATATAAAAATCATACTAAAATCCATACAAAAATCTAAAAAATGGTTCTTTGTGATATATAAAATCTTGACATATTCTGCTTCAATATCACCAGTCTAATGGAGTTGTACCACTACCGATCTCCTTGTTACAATACCTGCATTCTATAAAATAAATCTGTATGGAAGAGTATGCTATTACGATGTTGTCTTTTCACTTGATTTACATTCAATTTGATGCCTATTGAAAGGATTTTCTGTGTATAATAAATATCTCTTTCTATGAATGTGAATCAGTTTTCTGTCACTTTCTTCAGTTTTTGCTGAGAATGAGTCGTTCTCTTACTCTTTGCTTGGTCTATTCGTTGTGTTAAATTCTATTTTTGTGGGAAATTACAGTGAAAGATTTTGTTCCCAAAAGGGCTTCTCTTCCTATTCCAACAACCCCACTATCACCTTGCCGATCCAATTCTGGTCCCAGGTACATATTCCGATGCAGATCCTGGGATCGAGTAGATTCAGATGCAGTAGATCTAGTTGCAAATCCAAATACAGAGTCAAAGGAAGTGTTGGTGGAGGGATCAGGTCCAGTCATAGAGCCAACATCCATGGAGGGCTCTTGTCCCAACCCCCACCCATGAACCAACCCCCACCCCACCCCTTCTTAGAAGAGTAGGCCAACCCCAGAACTACCTTGAGAAATGGAGGTGAAGGTAAAGGCCTTCTGTAGCAACAAGATTCTCCTTCTCAACAAGATATCAATAAAAATTTAGAAATATTTAAGCATATATGTAGGAGATGGTTATAGTTAGTAGTAATATTAAGGATTTCAGGAGAACTGAATAAGCCCTGATTCGAAGATAACTTGATAGAATGTCCATAGTTGTGTCATTGAACTAGACAAAATCTTGTTATTAGTGATTCCTGTAAGGTGTTAGCTAATATAAATATCTATTTCAAATACAAAAATCTTTTTATTAGTGTACCTTCGACACTTCCAATGTTATGCGAAAGGCTATCCTGCAATGCGCACGCCTTTCCTTTCAGAAGAACCCTGTGTCGCGTGATTTCATTCAAATGAGGGTTTTGGCTTTTTTTTTTCTCTTATACATCACTGGCATCGCAATTGTGACCCTTGACGTCGCAATTGTGACGACATCGGGCTAAAATTGAAAAAAAAAAGCCAAAACCACATTACCTTTTCTTGCCGTCACAAATTAACGTCTCAAATTGACCCCTAATGTATTTGTGTCTACTAGCTTTTTAATTAATTATACATGCATGAGCATTTAATACCAGCCTCATAGGCTGACAACAAGGAATATCAATAGTGAAATTTGATCCTAATGTCCTTTCCAATATTTTATTTTACTTAGCCATGGTGAATTTGTACTTTTTCTAAACTATCATGACACTTTAGCAACTTTCTTTTCAAGTTTTGGTCTTCCAATTTTACACTGAGTCAAGATCTTTAATCTTTGTAACCTCAAAAATGCCTTTGGCAAGCCTTTACATTCTCTTGGTGAGGCTTTAGAACATCCCAAGCATAGAAGCGTTAGGGTTTCATAAACACTACAATGAAATTTCCTTTATGCTCTTACGCAACCCTTTACAGCATAGAATCTCAAGCCTCCTCAATTGATACTTTCGATCTTATGCTTCAAACCATGATCATATGAGCATAAAGCTTTTGTGATAACCTTCTCTTTACACTTTATGCTCACAAGCACACATATTAGCATAAACCTTTAAAAACTTCTTTATGTTGCTCCACTTACTTCATTACCTGGGACATCATAACTCTTTACATACCCATCTTCTGGCCATACACTTAAGGCTTTACCCATGGCATCATAATGCCTCTTACCTTCTCTTTATTTCTCCTTTATGCTTGCACGAGTAACCCTAACCTCATAACATTGGAAAGCTTTTGAACTATAAATATTTGTCTTCATTCCTTCATCTATCCCTTTATGCTTATATGCTCAAGCTTAACTTATGACCATAGAGAAAGGGATGAAATAGATCTTCATTCATATGCTTACCTTACAACCGTAAAGGCATAATGAGGAATTTCATCTTTCACTTATCAATGACCTAGATTTAATCTTAGAAAAATAGGAAAGAACATCATCGTTGATTTTAAGCACATGCAAAATTAACAACTTAAGTTGTCTACCATGCAGGCTAGGCCCATCTGATACTTGTGACATGTCACCATTTGATTTTCTTGCACTAGAGCCCATCTGACAACTCAATAGGTCTCACTTATCACTATCACTATTATAATACAACTTTACGATTATCCACGAGCCTAAGGAACATATGCACATAAACACAATTGGACCTCACTTTCACTCTTACAAATTCCTTCTACTCATAGAACTGTAAAACACTTTATGCAATCTTACAAACCATCCTTTATGCCATGTTGGGGTATTACGTTCTTACATAATTCATTAGAATGTAGATGTGTAGATCAAAACTGAACACCTTTCTTCCCTTTCACTCAACTATTGACATGACACTTCTCCTTTAAAACCTTTTATGATCACATGCTTAACACTTTATCATATGACTAGGAATGCCTCTTCAAGCTTCTTTCACTCATCCACTCAACTTTTCACCATAAAGTTGTAATACCACTTTCAAAGCACAAAAAGCCTTTATGCTTCTTCACCCAAGGACCAAGCATATGATTAGAGAGCCTCAAAATCAATTTTTCCTCTACTATGAAAATAAAAATTGTATCCTTGTAAAGCATGAAGTCCTTTACACTTTTACGATACATTATAAAATGCAACCATGAAAACATGAGCAAGAAGGTATTTCATTCTTATTTGAAACCCTACACTATAAGACTATAGATGGAAAAACTTAAGCACTTTACAAATCCTTTTGAAAATTTGAAAAGAGACTAGGGTTTTTTCAAACATAAGGTATTTTAATGACTATCTTGAGAGACAAACCTTGAGAATTTAGTAGAATTCAACAACACATGAATCGAAGCATGACTAGGGTAACCTAAAAATTTAAAAATTAGGATTGAATGAAACCCTAATCTAAAAAATACAATGACTTAAATGATTTTACAAAAAAAATTTAGACTTTCTCTATACTATGAAAAACTAGACCAATAGTTTCTTAGCATGGTTTGGGAACTTGGCATGGTCTTTGGTTGCTCAACATGGTCTAGTTACCTTGCTTCTAGACATATGTTTTCTGGTGCCTATTGTAGGATGTCTAACCAATTTTCCACAATGATTTAGAGGATAAAAATTTTAAGGATTGAAGAGGATCTAGAATAATAACTACGATTTGAAGCATAAGTTCTAGTTCAATCAGAGCTAGGAGATATCATGATTTTACTCAGATATCAATTTTGGACATTTAATTGTTGTTGCAGGCCAACTTATGACATTTAGTTTATGTATTTATATTTAATTTGTGGTTTGGGCTGACTTGTGGCTTAGATTGGTTTAAGTAGTAGTTCTAGGGAAGTCTTTAGTCATTATTCATCCATCGTGGAGAAGAGGAGGTGGTAGAGGAGTGAATTTGGAGAAGAGCTAGTAGTTGCAGCTTGGAAAACAAGGAGATTGCTTGGTGGACTTACGAGTAACCCTAACCTCGTAACATTGGAAAGCTTTTGAAGTGTAAAGTGTTGTCTTCATTCCTTCATCTATCCCTTTATGCTTATATGCTCAAGCTTAACTCATGACCATAGAGAAAGGGATGAAATAGATCTACGTTCATACGCTTACCCTACAACCGTAAAGGCATAATGAGGAATTTCATCTTTCACTTATCAATGACCCAAATTTAATCTTAGAAAAATGGGAAAGAACATAATCATTGATTTTAAGCACATGAAAAATTAACAACTTAAGCTATCTACCATGTGGGTTGGGCCCATCTGATACTTGTGACATGTCACCATTTGATTTGCTTGCACTAGGGCCCATCTGACAACTCAATAGGTCCCGCTTAGCATGATCACTATTATAATACAACTTTACGATTGTCTACAAGCCTAAGGAACATTTTTCACATTAAAAAAATTGGACCTCACTTTCACTCTTACAAATTCCTTCTACTCATAGAACCGTAAAACACTTTATGCAATCTTACAAACCATCCTTTATGCCATGCTAGGGTATTATGCTCTTACACCATTCATTAGAATGTAGATGCACAGAGCAAAACTCAACACCTTTCTGCCCTTTCACTCAACTATTGACATGACACTTCTCCTTTAAAACCTTTTATGATCACACACTTAACACTTTATCATATGACTAGGAATACCTCTTCAAGCTTCTTTCACTCATCCACTCAACTGTTCACCGTAAAGTCATAATACCACTTTCAAAGCACAAAAAGCCTTTATGCTTCTTCACCCAAGGACCAAGCATATGATTGGAGAGCCTCAAAATGAATTTTTCCTCTACTACAAAAAGAAAAAGTGTATCCTTGTAAAGCATGAAGTCCTTTACACTTTTACGCTACATTATAAAATATGACCACGAAAACATGAGCAAGAAGGTATTTCATTCTTACGTGAAACCCTACACTGTAAGACTGTAAATGGAAAAACTTAAGTGCTTTACAAATCCCTTCAAAAATTTGAAAAGAGACTAGGGTTTTTTTTAACTTGGGTTATTTTAATGACTATCTTGAGAGACAAACCTTGAGAATTCGATAGAATTCAACAACACATGAATCAAAGCATGCCTAGGGTAACCTAAATATTTAAAAATTATGATTGAATGAAACCCTAATCTGAAAAATACAATGACTTAAATGATTTTACAGAAAAAATTTAGACTTTCTCTATACTATGAAAAATTAGACCAACATTTTCTCGGCATGGTTTGGGAACTTGGCATGGTCTTTGGTTGCTCAACATGGTCTAGTTACCTTGCTTCTAGAGATATGTTTTCTGGTGCCTGTTGTAGGCTATGTAACCAATTTTCCACAATGAGTTAGAGGAGCAAAATTTTATGGATTGAAGAGGACCTAGAATAATAACTATGATTTGAAGCATAAGTTCTATTTCAATTGGAGCTAGGAGACATCGTGATTTTACTCCAATATCAATTTTGGACATTTAATTGTTGTTGCAGGCCAACTTATGGCATTTAGTTTATGTATTTGTATATAATTTGTGATTAGGGATGACTTGTGGCTTACATTGGTTTAATTAGTAGTTGTGGGGAAGTCTTTAGTCATTATTCATCCATTTTGGAGAAGATGAGGTGGTAGAGGAGTGAATTTGGAGAAGAGCTAGTAGTTACAGCTTGTGAAACAAGGAGATTGATTGGTGGGCTTGCGAGCACAAGTTGAGATATTCCTTGGGGGTTTCTACCAGAGTGTGGATTTGAACTAGCTAGTGTTTGGATTATATCTTGAGGAATCTTGTAGAACAATTACTTTCTTTGTATTTGGTCATAACCAGGATGGCCTTACAGCCTACTACATTGCATGCAATTAGTTATATTTTATGAATATATTATTGTAATTTGGTATCAGATCTTGCATTATTGCTTCTTGTTATTGTGTTTCTACTACATGGTGATATTTCTAGGGGCTAGGACATCTCTTTTGGTGATTCTCCCAGCCTTTCATTGTGTCAAATGGTATCAAAGTGAAGGTTTTTCTTGAGTGTGTAGATAGATCACCGAAGTTGAGGGAATTTGCACCAAGACTTGGGTGGAGAAGTAGATCTGATTTGATCTTGATCTAGTGGTGGATTTTCTTTCTAGAGTCCTAGATCTCTTGGTTTTAAGGTAGTAGATCATGGTTCTAACTTGCAATTGTAGAGGGTTTACAGATGGATCAATGGATGTGAGGATGGAAGACTAATCTTGTTGAGGCATGATAATAGAGAGTTTGTGTATTGCAGATCTGTGGTCCTAGACTTGTGATTTAGTTCCTAATTGTTTATGCAAGGTAGCAAGTTGCAATTTGAATTGCAAACAATTATAGGTTGTCACAAGGAGCATGGGAAGGATTTGTTGCAGAGGGTTTACAAAGATCTTGGGAAATGGCTTTGAGATGATTGAAAATCTTCGTGATGTGATGGAGAGGAATTTTTCTAATATGTCCACTTGGGTTGAAGCTATATTGGTTGATCAAACAAAGAAGGTGGTTGCTCAATTTGAAACTAGTTCGTATGATCAAGATAAGGATAGGATGAGGAAGACATTTCGTAGATGTTTGTAGAGCTAGAGTCTACCGATCTGGAAGAGATTTGTTTGGCCAGTTAAGAGACTTGTTTGTGAGTGAAGATGGCATAGCAAGGTTGAGTTTGGTTTTGTTAATTAGATTGTATATTCTTATACAAAACATGCAGATTACCTAGAGGTTGTTGCTAAAGATATTCCTATCAAAAGTTTGGTTTTCATGATTAGTTGGTTGAGTCTGACATGGAAATTGCATAGTGCTTGGTCATAGATGATCCAGTTGCTATTGGTGGTAAGTTATGTATTACAAAACATCTTATTGTGAGCAATGATATTTTTGGTGTTTTAAATTTGGCATGTGTTGATGGAAATCTATGTGTTGTTGCTGATGTGGATGAAGGTTTGTTTTTGAGGCATTATTCTCAATTTATTCTTGGGTGTGAGAATGTTGATTGGATGGTTGAGATTCTAGTGTTTGACAGAGTGATACAGGTGTGGATGATGTGAAAATTTGTTTTCTTGTCCCTATTGGAGTGGAAGCCTTTGGTAAAGATGAATTTGGTTGTTGATCTTTCTTTTGGCATCAAAGTGTGAGACACACTTTTCTATTTACCTAGGGAGTTTGATGCAGGAGCATCTTGGGTTTGCTTAGTAACTACTTTGGAGTTCATGGGAGGAGGTTTGATAGTTTCTTTGGAGGGTGCTTGGACTGGTGCTCGGCATGCTTTGGGAACTTGGCATGGTCTTTGGTTTCTTGACATGGTCTATGGTTGCTCAACATGGTCTAGGAACTTAGCATAGTCTTTGGTTTCTCAGCATGGTCTATGGTTTCTTAGCATGGTCTACAGTTGCTCGGCATGGTCTAGGATCTTGGCATGGTCTTTGGTTGCTCAGCATGGTCTGGTTACCTTGCTACTAGAGATATGTTTTCTAGTCCCTATTATAGGTCGTGTAACTAATTTTTGACAATGAGTTAGAGGATGCAAATTTTAGGCATTAAAGAGGGCCTACATTACTAACTATGGTTCAAAGTGCTAGTTCTAATTCAATTAGAGCTAGGAAATATCCTAATCTTACTTGGATATTGGTTTTGAGCATTTAATTATTGTTGCAAGCCGACTTTTGGAATTTAATTTATGTATTTGTATTTAATTTGTGTTCTAGGATAACTTGTGGCTTAGATTGGTATAAGTAGGGGTTGTAGGGAAGTCTTTAGTCATTATTCATGCATTGTGGAGAAGAGGAGGTGGTAGAGGAGTGAATTTGGAGAAGAGCTAGTAGCTGCAACTTGGAAAACAAGGAGATTGTGTGGTGGGTTTGTGAGCACATGTTGAGATCTTCCTTGGGAGATTGGATCTTGAGGGATCTTGTAGAACTATTACTTGCTTTGTGTTTGGCCATAACCGGGAAAGCCTTATAGCTTGACACGTTGCATGTAATTAGTTATATTTTATGAATATATTATTGTAATTTGGTATTAGATCTTTCATTAGTACTTCTTCTTGTTGTGTTTCCACTATGTGGTGATATTGTTGGGGGCTAGGACATCTCCTTTGGGGATTCTCCTAGCCTTGTGTTGCATCAAATTTAGCATTAAGAAACATCACATTCATCATCCTAGAATAGTCATCAACAAATAGAATGAAATAGGTATCTCCACGATAGCCTTGAACACAAATAGGTCCACATAGGTCAGTATGAACCAATTCTAGAATATCACTAGATGTGTATGTTTTTCTCTTGGAACTAGACTTGGTCATTTTTCCCAATTAACATTGTTTAAACATAGCATTTTCAAGCTTATTTTCATCAAATTGTCAAAATTCACATGATATAACCTTTTGTGCCATAACCAAACATCTTCTTGTTGTTCAAAAAAACATGTCTATTTAGATAGATCTAGATGGAACAAGTTACCTCTTGTCTGATTACCACTTCCAATTAGCTTACCATCAACATTATATATCTTTCCCTTTCTATGATGGAATTCAACATGTATCCTAATTTATTCAATTGTGAAACACTCAATAGATTATATTTAAGTCCTTCCGCCCAATAAACATTGTCACACTTGATTTTTTTAGACAATTGAATAGTACCTTTACCTTTCACAACACATGGAATATCATTACCAAATTTAACACATCCACCTTTGTATGGTCCAATATCCTCAAAAAAAAATTATCATCATACATATGATTATAGAAACCACTATCGATTATCCATCTTTCACTTTTGTTCACATAATAAATTAATGGAGTTTTATCATATTTATAGGAATCTTCTTTCATGGAAATATATACAACTTCATCATCATTACTTCCAGATTCAATGTCAATTTCTTCTTCAGCAATAAAATAATACTTCTTATCTTTGTCATCCTTGTTCTTCTTGTCGTCTCGATCATCTCTCCTTCCTACATACTTATTTTCCTTTCTTTCATCCTTGTCTTCTCTATCAAGACATCTAACAGCAATATGACCAACCTTGTTGCATGAAAAACAAATAATAGGTAATTTACCTTTGTATTTACCTCTACATCTTCCAAATATTTTTGCAATAAGTACTTCAAGTTCATCAATTTCATCATTAGAACTGTCACTATCACTCTTCACATGTTTTCCTTTTCTCTTGCTAAGAACTAATAGTGACTTAAAAGAAGATTCAATAGTAGCAGGTGTGTAGTTATCAAAGTTAGATATCTCAAAATCAATAAGTCTACCAATTACACCTTCTAAAGTCAAATTATTACTTGAAGTGCATCTCAACTCTTGTATTGCGGAAACCCTAATGGCATATATAGGAAGTAGAATCCTCAATACCTTTCTTATCACTATTTCATCTTTGATTTCTCAATTTGCATCTCGAATAGAATTGACAACTTTGACTCTTGTGCAATATTGTACTATATTCTTGCCTTCCATCATTTGCATTTCATCAAATTTTCCTCTTAGGATCTTTGACTTGGCTCTTAGGACTATGTCATCTCCTCCATATAAGGTTTTCAATTTATCTCACATCTCCTTTACACCATCACATTCTTTTATATTATCAAACTTAGCATAACTTAGGGATCAGGAAATTTCCAACATTGGCTAATTGTGTTATTGCTTATGCTTCAGTTGTCCATCTATCAAAGGAGCAGTGGTTATTTTTACATACTCATTTTCCACAAATTTTATAGTAGCATCACTAATACTAGATATATGCAACCTCATCAATGTTTACCATGTAGGAAAGTTCTCCTTGTTCATCTTTGGTACATCCCTTTTGTGAGTCATGATCTTTAGCTGCAAGCACCTTCAAACTTCTCTTTATAAGAACAAGGCTCTACTACAAATTGTTAGAATGTTTCGAATAATATAGAGGGGTGAGTGAATTAGTTACTCAAGGTCCATAAGTACTACTTGAACAATCAAACATTAAGCATCATATGCTCTATTAATCCTATTGTAGCTCGATCTCTACTAAATATTGATAGACAAAATTACTAATAGTTCACTATCTTATTATAATATATTTTTCTTAATGTAAATATGTAAATAAAAAACACCATAAAACATTCAACACAAGTTTGACACTAGGATTTTACGTGGAAACCCAATTTGGGAAAAACCACCAACAACATGTCACCACTTTTTCACTCTTTCAAAGTGAGCTCTGTTAGGAGCCAACCCTATTAAAGGTTACTATACACTATTAAATGTGACATGGTTAGAGGATTTAATCACCCTATTAGGAGTGGCCTTGTCAAAGGATTTTGATCATTCCATTTAGAATGTGACCTTGCTAAAGGATTTACATAGACTTGAACATCATCATTATATAAACAACAATTTTGTTTTATTAAAGTCTAACTAATCAAATTTGCATTGTAACTTCTTTTTGATAACTCAACCTTTCATCTAGGTGATTTTTTTATGAGAAAACTTCTCAAGTCCTCTTCATCAATCAAATAGATATGAAATTTACATTAGATATCAATATGCTTCATCACTAGATTTGGCATCAATGACTAAACAACATTTTTTCCAATTGTAGTTTCCAACTACAACTTTGGAGACATAGCTAGAGATTGTAGATTGGAATTTAATGAGAATGGATAAAGGTATGGAAATTCTATTGTTACATGTTACAATTCAAATAATTTGGGTCATATAATTAGATATTGAAAATTAAATGGGTTTTTAAACAATATGAGAATGCCTTATGTTAGAAGAGGGAATAATAGTAATGTTAGTATAATAGAGTATGAGAGACTTGATAATAATTTTAATGAAGGAAAATAATTTTGGTAGTAGAAAAGTATGGAAGAAAAAAAGAGAAGCTAGGTACATAAATTTAAGCAAAAAATACTACCAAGAACTAAAACCTCATCTTCAATATGAATGACTATCATTGTCATAGGGAGAGCACTTCACCAGTAAGTCGTCAAAACCCAAAATTAAAATAATAAGGTATATGAGCTTAACATGAGGTATGTAAGGCATTATTGATCCTATATATGTGTTCATAGAAGTTACTATTGAGTTTTGGATAATCACCATGAAGTTGAGCATAAATCTTTGGTTCAAATCAACATTTTGTACTATAACCTAATGCATTAATGAAAGAAGTGATTACTGAGAATTTAAATGATAAAATCAAGTTTATTATCACCATATGAGCTATCTGAGACCTTAGAAAGATAGGGAAAATGACTTAAAAGGACATTGTGAAGATTTTAAAGTCATTTGTTGAAGTCCTAATGATAATTGATCTTGAGGTATTTATGCATTGTGAAGTTCTTATTTGAAATATTTTTAGTTATTATTGAAGCAGATTAAACATGAATAAGTTTTATATTTATGATGTTAAGGGAATTCCTCATTACTAGTTAAAGAATTCTCCATTTAAATCAATGGAAGATGAGCCTATGGGTGCATTCTCCCAAACCCTAGAAGGTGTACTTCATGTAGAGGATATTAGGGCCTACATAATTCACTGTGAATTTGAGATTATATGAAATGAAGATATTTGGAAAGATTTAAGTGAAATTTACAAGGAAAAGAAAGAGAAAGAAAAGGAAGATGTTATCAAAGAGACAGAGGTTAGATCTATGATCAACGAAGGTAAACCTTCATTTATCATGATAGATGTTGATACATGTGATGAAAATTAATTAGGAAAACCTCATTGATAGGTCATAACAACACAAGGCAACAACACAGGTTCTTTAAAATTAAAGGAGAAGGTAATTGAAGCCACACCAGTCACTCCTACTTCATCATTGCAATCATTATTTGCAAGTAACATAACTTATGAAAATTAAAGCATGGTCAAAGAAGATCTAGATGAAGATGCTCTAATGAAAATTTGGCTAATGATATTTTTGAAAGAAAATAAAAGATTAGAGAAGAATTTTAAAAAGCATGCAAGGATATTGGAACAAGATTTAGATAGATTTTAGAAGACCTTTTTGACACTAAAAACTTTTGAAGGTAATGATGTTGATGAGAATATGACTATTTTAATTGAAGAATTTGATGTTCAATATAACATACTTGTAGAATCTACCAAGGCCAAGGAAAAACATGAATTTGAAAGAGATTAATTATAGAAGGTGTGTGCTAACATTGTGAATGTTGTCAAAGTAATTGATGAATGCATCAAGGAAATAAGGGAATGTATTAATAAGGGAAAATGGGTATATATTGTGGGTAAAAGTACAAAGTTGTGTCACCTTTCAAGATAACTTATTAGAATGGTTGAATTTGAGTATTTCTATCTAAAAATATTTTTTTTCAAACAACTAGTCTAAATAAATTCATTCTATTTAATTTATCCTTGTTCTCACAGTTTTCCAATTAGAAATATCTATTTAATGCATGCTTAATTATACTAGTTTGTGTCCAATTACTAAAGAAATAAAATCATTTCAAAAAATTGACATTTCAATAACTCTTACTCTTTTTAATAATTTTTTTAAAATAAATATAAACACCATTTTATAGAGCTCAAATGAAAAATATTCTTATATAGATTTCATAGTTTTTTAATTAGATATAGTATATTATAATTAAGAAATACTACAAGTACATATTTTAACATCAAGAAGATGTTGATTTTGAGAAAGAAAAAATAGTAAATCATATCAAAAAAATTAAAAAGCATATGATGTTATCGAGGAGAGAGTCTTCTTCCAAAATGCATAAATTTATGTTTGGTTAGAATAGATTTATTTTGAAAAATGTGGTGGGAGATTAAAACTATTGATTTTAGGTGAGTTGAAATTTGAATTGTTATAAAAGAAAAAATATAGGTCAAAAGTCAAATTTTATTTTTGATTGATCTAGCTATATATGTAATCTATAACATATTATGAGATCAAAGGGAAGAAGGTTTATTTCCATATAGTTTTATGGTGGGAACTAGAACCCTAATTTTTAGCGTTTTTCATGAACTAAAAATTCATCTTTAAAAATTACCAAAATATATCAATTCTTATTCCAAATAATCATTAAAAATAACAATCCTAAAATTCATCCATTTATACACATTTCATTAGTTTACTTCACTTTCAAATTCTTAATAATAATACCAGTTTTATGTCATTGAAGGTGAACAATTATACTTTTGTTAGCCTTCCTTTATAAAAAGCTGACACAGGTTTGTGCTTTTACCCTTGTAGAAAACTTGTAAATTATGTTGAATATATTATCCAATCTATCAAAGATGAGAAAGAAAAGCTAGAGAAGTTAACAAATGAATTTTATAACACAAAGAAGAATGTTACAAAGATGGGCAAGCATGTTAGTAAAGTTTTTGATGTCATCAATATTATATAGAAGGAAATGGACATAGTTTTGAGTAGATTTTCCTTATTGCAAAGTTTATTTTCACCCAAGTTAGAGTTAATATAGAAGAAGCTAGAATTACTAGATCCTTCTAAGAAGACTTGTGAGGTTTTTAGACCTCCTGACTTGCATAGAGAAAAAAATCACAGCCTATACAAGTTGTGGTGTAATCCAAGTAGCAAAAAGCATGAAGAAAGCACAAAAAACTGAATTTTATACTTTGAAAATAAATTACCAATGTTCCAAGGTTTTTATGAAATATTTTTGGAGAAATAAGTTTTTGACTTGTACAATGCATATGGTAATCTCACATTTTCCAATGTTCTCAAAGAGGGAGTTATATCAGTAAAAATGTACACAGTATATATGTAGTAGAAAGGAGGAGTACTGTAGAAGAAAGGGGATTTAAAAATGATTAGGTATAGAGATTTCTCTCCAAACAAATTTTGGTTATAGATTTGATTAAAAAAAAATTGAAGTTTTGGGCAATTTTGACACTTAGTTTAAATTTTACTAATTATTGCCATCAATGCCAAAAGGGGAGATTGTTGGAAAATAGTCAGTTATGAAGGCATGGATGTTTCCATTTATGGAAACAACATTAGATAGTAAGGTTTCTTGGATTAACATTATATTTTGGTTTTGGTTTAAGATAAAAATTTCTTAAGTACGGTTCATGAAAACTATCAACAATCGTATTGTTTTAGTAATCGAGATTCACTGGATAAGTATTAATGGCCAAAATATTTAGGAATTAATATAATAGTGTATGTATATGATGTAATTATGTTTTCTAGAGTTAATATATCAAATATCATATGCTTTGGGTGGATAATGTAAAGACATGTCTATATCATACAATACAGGGTAAGAGATAGATTTTGGCCCAAGGAATTGAATTTCCTTGTCAATTTAATTCATTAAAATGTAGGGACAATATCTTAGATGCTAATCCTTAGTTAGAAATTCTTGGTACTAAGTACTGGATAAGTGTATACATTTTTCATTATTAAGGCCAATTGGACAAATATGATCAGAAGGGTATATAATAAGGACAATTGATGATGCAAAGTCTCTTGTGTGTGTGCATATGTTATGATAGCTTTATGTATGATGCTATGATGATGTTTTCATGGTTAGATGCAATCACTTGTTACATGGGTATTATATGATGTGATATATACAAAAGACTAATCAAATATAATAGATATTAGTACAATCATTTTAGTATTGTATCTATTACTTGTTGTATAGATATATATCTTTGTAAGAACATTGAACTCCATTGTAATACAACTCCTAATAGGGTCAAATCTTTTAGCATAGAGATTTAAAATTAGTACACTATTGTGGGTACCATCCTCACTAGGTTTTCCCTTGGCTAAGGTTTCCTCTAAAAAAGATTATGATGTTATGAGTTTCTTATTGTTGTGTACTTTACTTTACAGTTTATTCATTTATGGATGCATGTGGTTAAGTGTTGAGATATAGAGAGTTAGTGTAAAAGTGTTGCAATATTGATCCTCCCCCACCTCACCCCCTGAATATTTTCTAATTATAATAGGTTCAACATATGTTTCTCTCAAAAAAAGTTGACGGATAATAAATCTAGCAATAAACATTATACTTATTAACAATCTTTTATAACACATTAATAATCAATTGTAAACCCTCCTTAATAATTTTGCAATATTTTATATGTCCTTAGATGTCTAATATTGGAAACTTAATCTTTGATATAACTAAATTATTTTGGATCAAGGTTAACTAAATCATCATCAATATAATATCCCATAATATTATTATTTTTATCATATAAGTTTTCAAAAGTTTTCGATTAGTGCAAACGAAGGCTTTGAAGGGACCCCAAAACCCATATAAAAAAATGGTTAAAAAAGATATAATTTTAAAGCTATTAATAAAAAATGGTTCTTAGACCATGTTGATGGTTCTAACAATAAACTCCCACAAATTGAAACAAACACTACATAAAAAATGCAACATGCAGACAAAAGTAGAAGAAGGGGCCAAAGAGGTCCCAACCTGATAGCCAAAAAATGAGCACCATTAGGATTTACCTTTATCCTTCCCCTTGTGATACTTAAGGGTAATATCAAAAAAGCAGAGGAAGAATAAGATATTTTCACTTTTAAAATAGCTCAACCCTCTTCAACTTTTGTAGCCACATTTTTCCAAGCCAACAAGTTTAGTGTTGGATTCCCAACAACTTCACAAGGAAAACCAACAGAGTCAAATCCAACCTCAAACACAACAATTTCCAAAGGAATAGTGCCAATAAGAGTCTTTTTATGGTCCAAGACTTAAGTATCAAACACAAAAATAGTAGAACCCAAAAGAACTATCTCAGATACATCAATTGTACCATCAGCTGAAGAGATGTACCAGTAATTGAATTCCTATAAGTTGAAGGTTTAGAAAAGCTAGAAGATTGAGAAGAACCAGTCACAGAAGCAATAAAATTATTGAGCTGTCATTTTGCATGATGCTTAGTAGAAGGAATCCTTTCGAACTCCTCTCTCAAAAAGTTAATCTAGGATCAACTCCAAGGTTTCATGCGATCTTGCAACCTACTGAAATTCGCTTAGTTGAAGATAAATGTGAGTGTTCATGACGATGCCTTTGCTAGTTCATTAAACAATTTAGATAAGATTTTGAATCAGCTTGCTATTTCAAAATAACAACCACACAAAAAGAAATATATTTTTCTATTTTTCTATTTTATGATGAATGAAATCTAACAATGCACCTATATGGATTCCTAATTTGACCAAGGGGTTAGTAAAGGAAATAATGAGGGTAAGATAACAAGAAGTTTAAACAAATAACATAATGAATGAAATTAGGAGCAATACTTCTTTAATTCCACTGATGCAATTGTCGATGGGAATTCAAAAACCATAAGATGTTTCACTTTTCATCAGATTGCAAGGCCACAAAAGTGTGCTCATGCAAGATGAAAAGCTACATAGGAACAATATGGTGATCTCTTCTTGAATTAAGTATGCCAGTGGAATTTGTAGACCCGTAGCAAACACTAGAATAAAAAGATTTCACAATTAGAACAATGCAATAAAACTATTGGCTCAATTACATTCCATGAACATAAATCTACAAAATATACCACACTTAGGAAAGAATCACTACACTCCAAATGTGGCACCAATAGCATATATTATTGCCTCAAAATAATGGTGGCCTGGAATACATGTTACATTCCTCAATTTATAAGAAATATTCTCCTCAATTTATGTTGAGAGTGAGAAATATCTTTATGCAAACATATGCTTCTAAACTAATAAAACAAATCTATTTATGTACAAAATAACTCTCTAATTGGTGCTTAGTATCCATATTTAGATCATTAAATGGATGCACAAGCCTTTACATGTCTTAAACAAAGAAAGCATGAGAAAATAAGAAGAACAAAGCCATTCAATGATGTAGGAATATCTAGAAGTGCCAAAAATAGAAGCTCCATGTTCACTAAGCATCCGTAGGAGTTAAACTACCGTCAGAATGCATTTTTGATGCATGGGAAGCTCTAAATTTATAACTAGTAGTTAACTATTGGTGCACCTCTAAATTATTCAAAAATTCTAGCATACATTTGAAAAAGCACACCTAGCACACCTGCACACCTCAGAAGTAGGTTAAAAAAATGCAAAATTTCACCAAGTGTAAAAACTGATATTCTGGCTTCTGAGTTTTGTTCCCCTTTATACCAGAGCTATGTCTAGGTATTTTCCCTTGAATTTCTCAATAATCTCAGTGACTTGAGCTACATTTGGAAAATCTAAGGCTTCATATTTGTCCTTCACTTTTAGCCTATGGTTGCACACCTCGATGAAAGTCTCTGCAAAATCTCCTAATTTTACATCCAAGTCTAATAATGCTTCTTTTTTTATAAAAAGTTTTCTAATGTCATCATCATTAGAAGCTTCTTCAAATGTCTTCTGAAATTTCTCAACTACTACCTCTACAACTATCAATTTGTCTCTTAAATCATCTTCAAAAATGTCTAAACATGCATCACTACAATGTTTCTTTGCCTTCAAAATTTTCTCTTGGGTTTGATCCTTAAGCTTATGAATCTTTGCATGTTATGTCTCCATTACTTTATTTTCATATGCAATCTACTCTTTCCAATCATCAATCTTATCTAACTCTTTTTTTGTATATACCTCCATTAACATCTGATACATTTGGCCTTTAATCGACTCTAGTGCTTGTAAGTCCTTGCCTCAGGCATGTACTTCATCCATCAAACCAAAATCTTTATTCAAAATGGCCACTAGCCTAGTCACATTATCCTACATATGGTGTAGTAGCTTAAGATTTTCCTATTTAATCTATACACCTGTCTCTTCAAAACTTTCTTGCCATTGTTGACAAGCTTTCAAAAATGGGTCTAGTTGTATTGTCCCCTTATCCCTTCTCTCCAATGCTATGTTAAAAGTTTCCTTAGGATTTGCAAGATCTAAAGGACCAACAACTTTGTTCAGATATCCTTTTAGGATCTCATTTTGTCTCTAAAGTGTTATCAATTCTGCACCATTATATTCTAAGTGCCTAAACACTTCTTTAATTCCCATTGTTACCATCAACTTAGTTGTGTCCAATGTAGGTTTCTCAAGCTTAACCTCCTTGATCTGATAATATCTTAGAGTTAATTCTTCAACATCTTCATGCAAAGGAGGGATAGCCATGTGAGCAAATAAGTCCTACTTCTGATCACTCACAATAAAGGTTAATGCCCATGCATCCTTAGGTAGTGACTCAAGTTTACTAAGAACTGAACAATCAATTCCATCCTATCCTCTTCCTCGATAGTGAATTGCTACCTTTTGTTTCTAATGACTTCTTTCCTCAACCATCTTGGAACATGCTCTATTAGGGATTTTCCTTTTGAAGATGAACAAGTTTTCTCTGCTATGCTCTTCCCTTTATCACTCCTCTCTGGAGTCTTCTCCTTTAGTGAGAGATTCACGTTGGGAGTCTTTGTATCCATGGAGTTCACAGTTCTTACCTCTGGGTCTTGGGAAGCTTACTAAGGTTTCTCACTTATTTTTCCTTCCTCTAACACTTCATCAATGGATACTTGTTGTGGCTCTTCCTCTTGTCCTAATTGAAATTTTTCTTCTTCATTATTTGGAGGAAGAGGAGTAGCCGAACCTTTATTTACACAAAATCTAACTTGAATGGGCAATGGTGGAGAAACTTTAGGCCCTTGTGGCTTAGGTGGCAACTAAATCCAATCCTCCTATTGAGGTTGATTAGTTGGAGTGTCTCTTAGTTTTTCTCCCACCAATTCAACGTCAATGGGCATGAAATCAAAATCTGACATTTGGAAAACATTAGTGCCTTAGCCTTCCTAGTCATCAATCCATCTTTGCAGTTCATCTTCTAATGTAGCAGACTAAATAGGCTACTTAGGAATGGATGGAAATTTAATTATGGAGCTTCTTCTCCATTCCAACTCCATGGCTCTTGCAATATGAGTCCTCCAGTTCAAAGGAAGGTTATCCTCTTTGTCCTCATCATCCTCTTCTTCCTCTCCTTCTGGGATAATTTTTGGGATTGAAAAGAAAGGAATAACTCTCCTAATCACCTTTTGTCTCCTCTTGACCAAGGTCTTGATCTTTCTTCTATTAGGAGTAGATGAGGATTCTTATACCTCTTATTGAAGTGGAGACACTTCTTGCACTTCTATTTCAACTCCTCCTTGTCCTTTCAACTGGTGGCACTTGAGAATTGTCCTGGGCTAGTGTGGCTTCCACATTCTCTAACCCTTGCACATTTTATACCCCTGGTTATGGAGGTGCTAGACTTTCTTCCTCTTCTGGCTTGGATTTTTGAGGAGAAGTTCTATTCCTCTTATATTTACCTTTTTGAACCCTATAATATCCAACTTGTCTGTCAAGTTGGTACACCATTTTTGGCCTCACAAGGGACTGAGCTATAATGTTGGCACTATTACCTTAGCTCCTCAACATTTTTTTGGGTGGGCTTGAGCATGGAAGACTATTAATTGATGAAATGGGTCCAACTTGAAAGGAACTTTTGATCCAATCCTTTGTGAGTTTGATAACATACCTGGCCCTGTGATTGATATGTAAGTTTTCTTCTTTGTCAATCTTAGCATTCATAATAGGTCAATCACCAATCTTGTCCCTATTGAACAATGGATCAAGAACAACCTCAATATCATATTGCACTATCTTCAAAGCACTACCTGTCAGATAGAGAGTCATCCTACAGTAATCCCTTATATAGATATTGTAGTTGTCTACTGCATTCATCCAGTAGTTCTCAATTGCATCTTCATGCTGAAATGTCTTACCAACCAAGTATTGTACTCTTTCAATGTTATCAAAATAGGGCTGAGGAGAATTATATTCATCTAAAGGATATCGATCCCACTCAGACTCAAAATATGGAATATCCTATCTTTGAACCACATTGAATAGTCCTATAGTAATAGGCCACACCCATGTTATTTTGTGTTGTTTCCTTACTATATCATATGCAGACAAGAGTTGTCGAGAGATCTCCAATAGTATAAGTATGTCACTTGGATACCCAAGGAGCTTCTTGGAATTGATCATCGTACTTGCTACCCTCAAATAGGTGAATTTTTGATATTGGATGTAATAGGTTCCAACCTCTAAAATCTTTGTAGTTGCCTCCTCTAACATCCTCTTCACATAATCCCCTTCAATGAACTAGATAATTGTGAATATAAATGCATTATTTACTATCTTGTATTCCTTATTATGCTCTGAAATCCTTCTCTTCACCAATTGGGGATATAATATATATGGCCATGCATTTGCATCTTACATACTTCCCTTTTTGAAGAGTCAAATATAATCCATTGCCCTTGCAGCTAATAGGTACACCAAATTAGATGTCATGTAGAACTTTCAATTATTCGTAACAGTCACTTGTTACTCATTCAAGTTCTCATGAAGAATGGAAGCCCAATCTATCGACATCTTTTTTGTCTTGATAGTCTCAATAAAGTGCACCATCCATATATTTAGGTGTCCTGATGCTGGAAACCCCATGACTCTACTCAAGAAAATGATAGAATATATAATATCTTCTTTCATATAGCCTCTCATCATGCCCACTTTGCATGCTTTATGCCCTAGAGGAGTCTTCTCAATGAGGTATGAGGACTAGATGATTTGAGAATCTTTCTCTACATGTTCATGTACCTTCTCTCTACTTTGTGATAGGTCAATCTAATGAACTAATCTATTCTTGGAAGATGGAACACCTTCTTTATGTTAGGTTGGAGATCTAGGATGATCTCTTTGGTTATACTCTTCACAACCCTTTTTTCAGAAACATAGTTTTCTGCTAATGTCATGATCAATTTTGAAGATTGCACTAATATTGGATATGATTTTGTACTAACAAATCCTGATCGAATCAGAGAAGATATCATCAGGGATCTTTTAGTGGGTTTGTTACATAATCTCATGAATGTGCTCAAGTCTATGTGACCAAGTTTGGTATCCCAGATCTTTGAGTAATCATCTTGGAAAAGTGACTTCATTGGAACACCCTGAAACTTGAATACCATGAGTTTGGGAACCATCTTTCTAGCAAGGGAGGTTGATAGAGAAGCCATTAAGTTTGCACAAAAATAATGTGTATTAGTTTAGAATTGAAGAAAAAATCAATTAATACAAACCCTATGTCGACATGAAACAAAAACCAAAAACCCTAAACATTTAAAAACATCAAAAACCCTAAAATCTATCTTTGAAGTGCAAAAAGGAGCACACCTGATGCATCTTATCCCTTGATTAAGCTTTTAAAAATATGGTGTGTGTAGCAATGCACCTCATATATACACTTTGGTGCAAAAGGGTGTGCATTTAGCACACCTCACGAGGTGTGCTAAATGTGCACCCTTTACCTATGTGAGGGATGCTTTTTCATTTAAAGGGTGTGTAGTAACACACCTTTAATTGGTGTTTTGTTTATAAGTTTTTAAAAGTTTGTTAAATTTTTAGTTTTTAAGGTTTTTCTTTTAAAAATTTGCATGGTAAAAGGTGCATAGTTGTGCACCTTAAGTTGGTGTTTTAACATTTTGTGTGTGTGAGTGTAGGTGAAAGGGGGTAAGGTGGTGCAACAATGCACCTACCAAAGTTGTGTTGGTGTGTGTGTCAGAGTTCAAAGAAGCAAATGAAGATTAAAGAGGGTAGGGGGTCCCTAGGTTTTATAGACCTAGGTCCCAACGTACCTCTTAGTGCTATGCGGGTGTGCATTACCAAGGGGGAATACCTTTCTCTATGTTTGGTGTATTAGACACCTAATGAGGTACGTTGGTGTGCCATTTTACTTTGCAAAAATGACTTGTCCCCTAGAATGATGATTTTTAGGATCTACGTTTTCAAACTGAGACCCAGATTTGACCAAAGATGCTGGGCCAAACCATAGAAAATACTCGGACCTTGGACTACGGTTCCAAAAAGCCAAAAAATAAAGTAGGGGGTCCCCATTTCTAGTTGAAATGGGGCATGTGTTGTGAAACCACAAAAAAATCACAACCATAAACATTAATTATCAAAATTTTCCCAAGAAATGGTGTCATTTTACGTAACCTAGATAACTCTTTGACATTCAAGATAATTTCATACCAATTTTCTCAATGAAGCATAATTATATGAAGTTAGGACTTTAATTTTATATTTTCCAAGCATGAGCATACAACAAGAAAAATAATGCAATTAACCACCATAGGATTTTTGGTTTTAAGGTGTTGTACCTAGTAAGTTCACCACCTAGGTCATATTTTAGAATGTTGCTTAAGTTTACTCAGGGAAAACTATGATTTTTCATAAACTAAGCGGATTGTTATCACTTTGCATCTCAAGAATAAGAAACTTACAATAATCATATGTTATCATCTATCTCACCTTTACCCATATACTCAAGAGTCTCTCATACATTGTATATTCATACTATTGACATTCTTGATAGGAATATAATTTATTCTTGGCATATTGATCTTCTTTTTTAATTATACTTTCTAGTAGTCCTATAAAAGTTTGACCATATTTATTTCTAAAGAAAATCATACTATTTAATCCTCCCAAATTGCTTCATTAAGAATCCCCTAATTTATGATCTTTGTGTTGTATGAATGTCATTATTAAAGATATTACTTTCCAAAAAAAAGGAAGTGATCTTGATCTTATGCATAGAGATGACAAATTTGGTCATAAACTCCAAGTATAATTTTTGCATAGCACAAGATAAATTTGATCACAACAATATAAAGTATAGTAATAATTAAACATTTTATACAAATGCCAAATCTAACCATAAACTCAAAGTATGTTTTTCCCATAGAGTGATATAAACTTGATCACACCATTATAGAGTATAGGGAAAAAATACATTCTTTACAAAATTTCTCCAAAAAATATTATTGTAGAAGAAAGAATGACACAACAAAAGTTCCCAAAATGAGATTTTCTCAAGAAGACCTATGAGAATATATATATATATATATATATATATATATATATATATTAAAAATTACACACAAAATACAAACCCAAAATCATGAATGTGAGAGCCCAAAATGCTACCCCAAATAAAAACATGGTGGGAAAAATGGGATCTTGAACCTAAGACATAGCCTCTTGAAGTTGGATTGTAAAATGAATAATAAAAGTTGAAGTAAACATATTTTATTGGTTGACTTGCAAACAATATGATAATGTCAACTATTGCTATTAGATAATGTCAATTTGTTGGATGATGATGTGAACAAACAATTCCATGATAGTAAATACTCCTTGTTGTTGAAATATTCCTTTACCATAGTATAATCTTATTAGAAAATTCTTTTCCTAATGAACCTTTATAGAGGTAGAATGTTTTGTTAGATAACTAAGAGAGGGAAGAGGATGAATTCATTATCCTATAGTTCCTTCAAATAATTTTGAAGTACTAAACAAACTTCATAAACATTATAAAATTTCACTCAGTATATTCATTCAACTGCATATTTAACTCATTCAATCACTTTTCTCAAAACTATTCATTTACTATTCTATTTTAACTGACTAATACTAATAAAACTTAGTGATTACCGACCATTATCTTAGTAGTTACCAAGTTGTAGTAAAATGAAAATTACTTGTGAAACAACTTGCAACATAACAACATTAACACATTTGACAACAATATTTGAATGTGAAAACCTTGTTAAGAGAAAAACCACCTAGAATTTGCAACCCAAAAAAAGTCACTCTTCTAATGAGATTTGTTACGAGCTAACCTTGTTAAAGTTTACAAACACATTGTTAATATGACCTTGTTAGAGGATTTTAACCAAAATATCATCTAGACCTTATCACTCCATGATCTTCTCTAAAGAGTGGCCTTCTCTAAAGGACTTAAAAACACCACTAATTGATGTTATCATATAGGATTTCACAGACCTGTTAGGTCCACTCAGTTTATGAGAATTTTTTGCTACAATGATTACAAAGTAATAGTATAAATAGTGATTTATTTAGATATAACACTACATTTCTTTTTATATTGCCTTTTTGTTTGATCTCCTAATCTCATTTCTCTGAACTCTTACTTTGTTCTCTTGTTTAGTTGATTCACACCTCTCTTTTCTTCTTCAACTATGCTCGGTTCACCTAGCTCAACTATCTTCTTTCAACAACTTCAATACTTTGCATCAATAATAATATGGTCGGCATACAATCAGAAACCTAGAAATTATCTTGAACATCTCCTTAAATAATTCTCTATGTGCTTCCATATTCTTCTAATTTTTGTCACTTAATCACAATCATCAATCTCAAACTCATTGTATTTTGCCACATAGAAAATAGAACTTTCATAGAACTTTGGAGCCATCCTTGTGCTTCTTTGATCTTCATCATCTAATCCTTATTAAATGTTTATTGTCTTTGATCTTGTAAAAAACTTTGACCCATTCCTTTGAACATCTTGAACATTTTATATTTTTGTCAAAAGTAAGCATTAGATTCCATTTGTTTGATATTTCTTGTTGTTACTCAGTGAACGTAACATTTCACTCAAGTAATACAGTAATCAATTAATACTAGACTCGCTCGGGATATGCAAAATTTCCAACTTGCTTAGCGAACTGGTTAGTGAACACTATAGTCACTCGATGAATATTGTCTTCCTTCTTTAACCTTGTCACTCAGTTAAGATTGTGTATTTCAATACATTACACTATTACGTGATTGTAAAAAAATAAAACCAAAATTACATTATCACTATCCAACTTATTCAAGTGCTCATTGAATACCATACTTGTCAATTGATTCTTCAACATACTTTCTTCAAATCATCTTCATCAATAAAATCCTCTTCATAAATCAACTTGATATAGCACTCTACTGAGTTAGCATAATGTCTAACCAACTAAGACTTGAATCAATGACAACATAACAATTGGTATGACTCTTTTACATATATTCATAGCATTACCAATTACAATATTAGTTGGGGCTAACATATTTAGCAATTTTATATTGGGGGGGTTATTAATCAGCAATAAAAGGGGGTTTTGTCACTTACAAATCTATTCTAAGAGCCCATATAAACCAAAATGACCATCTACCACAAGGCCAAGAACAAACCAATAACAACTTGCACTAGCAGCACAACTAGTAATCCACCTCAAGAGTGGGTGGACAACTCACCCACAACATGGAGAGGACTGATCAAAGAGTACATTTTTCCTCATCACTAAACAACTATATAGGTGATACTATCACTAGGGTCTCCACCAAATAGGGGAGGTGGACGTGGAACCCTCTTTGTGGATGCGATAAAAAGGAGTGGAATACTAGCAATCTTGCACATCATCAACCAAATGTTGAAGAGAATTAGACACATGTTTTTTTTTTTTTTTTTTCCACTTGTCAAGTGAGTAGGAAGAGGGAAAATCTTGCAAGAAGTTGCATGGGGCACATGGTTCCCAAAAAATCCATTGTGCCTAGCATGTACATATTTTGAAAAATTTATTTTCTTTTATTTAAGCTCTACAAAATATTTTTAAATCTTATTTTTGAAAACATAATTTTTTAATAAAAATATCAAACCATACTATTATAATGTGTTTGAATACAAGAAGAGTATTTTAATTTCATGGAACATTTCATGCATCAATTCGTATAATTGATGGTGAAACTTTTCTCTAAATTCCTCGAGAAAGATATGTCAGATTTTGATAAATGGATGATCAATCTTGGAGGTCTTGGGCCTTTGGATATGATGGTGGGTTTGGTTTTAGCCCAAAAAGTCTCAATATTGCAACTACCTTTTCAAATTTCCAACCACCTCCTAGCTTCCTATTCTTGTATTTGGGCCTCAAATGCTCAATTCAGATGAAATAGAAGGGGAAATTGACATTCTTCAACTCTTTAAAAACAATGTTAAGCTCATTTCCACCAACAAGCTCTAAAATGAACTTCTAATACAAAAATAGAAAATCCTTTCAAATTTGGTATTTCTATTAAGTTTTTAATTATTTAGATCACCATTCAAAGCATTAAAAGAGCATACTCAAACTTTAAATATCTATCTAGATTTACAACATATCTCTCTCAATTAATACTATCAAGAAGTAATTACATGAGCTCTAATAGCTCTAATTCCATGCAAGACTTGTCTGACAATTATAGCCATCTATTATCTATGAGAGAACAAGAGAGAACAAATGTGAGAAAATAATTCTATTATATCAAATTATACAAACCATAGAGTAAAATATATTGAAATGAGATTAAAAAGAGGACCCCTTCACTATATAGGCAAAGATGAACATAGGATTATTTCATGTGTCTTGATCTTATGTTTCAAAGATAAAGTAATAAGTATCCTAAGTGTAGCCTAGTAAACTTAAGCAATCCAGTCAACCAATCCTACTATTCTATGGGCCCTACCCTACTATTCTAAGGCCCCAAAATAGATCCCTACCCCTTAGAATAGTAGCCTAGGCCCCAAATAATTCGTATAGGGAGAATAATAGGGAATCCTTTAGAATAGTAGGGCAGGCGCAGAAATGGGAGAAGGGGCAGTCATGCATCACCTACCTAAAATTCTATGGGCTATGGGGTCGATCCCCACATTTGACTAGAATTTATGGGTCACTCACTCGGCAACCACTCCCCTCAAATATATTGATAGCCTATAGAAAAGAAACAATAGGCTCTATCACAATTTTGATACAAATCTAGATGATCTACTACATTAATGAGGCATAGTATTTGGACATTGAGAGTTTTTTCTATAATTTATTTGTTTCATCAATATATGTTACAAAAATGTATGTCAAATACAAGAATGAAATCATTTAAAAATTCAAGGTAACATTAAATGTACATGGTATAATTTGTTAGCAAGTTTATGGACTCACATTTTCCTAAATCAAATGTAAAAGCATTTCGCATAAATCCCAATATGATATATCCATACTAGCACTTTTTCCATTTAATTGTTAGTGAAATTCTCTATCTAGCATGTTATTTTTCAATTTATACTCTTTGGTTCATCATGATCTTTTCCTCGCCCCTTATAATCTTTTCATTGGAGCATTTGATGGAGGAGCACCCTAAACACGCAAAAGATATTATACTGCCAAAAATGGTTTGTTCCTTGTGGGATGGCACAAAAATACAACTTATTTGTAAATGTCTTTTAGTTCTACATGCAACTTTAGCTTTCATGCATTAGTTGGTTTAAATTTTGATGTCATTTTGGTGGAACACAACATCAATGTCCAAACATTTCTTAGTTCATTTTATTGAACAAGATATGATAAACTTCATAAAACCTATATTATACCATGAATTATGACTTGCACAACCTTCATTCCTAGTGCAACATCTTTAGCTTGCACCTTGCCTTTGTGCAAATCCATGTAAGTTTCTTAATCATACACACTTTTTTCATATTTTGTACTTGAAAAGACAACAAATGTGAATATCTTAAATAATGTAATCAATGTTAGAATCACTACTATCAAATGATATAATTATATTTTTCTAATAGTTTGTGAAGCCTCGAATATCAGGAAAATATCATGTTCAAATTTGTAAGGACTAACATGAATGTTCATCTTGTAAAGTGTGCAAATGAACATTCCTATATATATGGAGTTTCCTCAAGGAACAAATTAATGTAAGCTGGCTTCCACCAATTCTTAATATGAGTGTAGATCAACTTTCATGACGGAAGTGTAATTAATAAGCAATGCTTGGTCATTATAAAGAGTTCAATATATTGAAGATATGGCAAGTGATTGAGTTTAGGAATTAGCTTTGATATTTGACCTTAAAATATAATGTTGAGTCTCTTTATACGTTTCTCATGGACTTTGGGTAGTTGTAAGTGATATACTTCACCTTGTGATCGGTTCTTATATTTCTTCCAAATTCGCAACTGCACCATTGAAAGTTTCATTTGTTTCTATTATTTTTACTTCAATCTTTTGCTTTCTTCTTCCATTTATTTGATTTGCACTCAACTTTTACAAAATCCAACTTCCAAGTTGGTGTATATAACTTGACAACCCTCATATCCTGTTAAATGATATTTGATGTAATAGCGAATCCCTAGTGTAAACAAGCAGAAGTGTGTATTATAAATGTTCTCTAATTCTCAAAAAAGCGCCATTTCACACACAAAAAATGGCAGCCCAGAATAGAGTGAAAACGTTTGGAAAGGACACCATTAAAAATATCACTTTTAACTCCGACAGATCTGAACACATAAATGCAGAAGATCAGGGGAGACTTTTATAGCTTGCTCAAGTCAAAGCAATGTCAGACACGCGAGGATTATTTTTGACAAACGCACCGACAACAATTATTTTATTTTGTAGAAAAGTATCCCTGCTATTCTGCAGCTGATGGCCTGCCAATTTATTGAAGGGATGGAGTGCCTTCGTAGGTAGAGCTCCAGCATTCATATCCACTGGTTGGTTATTTGAGCCACCTAAGGTTTTTATGAAAAACATCACAAAAGTCAAGGGAAGAACGCCAGTAGTAGCTAAGCGTATTTACTAAATTAATAGTTTATTATTCCGAGGAAAGAGTTAGCAAGTTTGCATCATTAGTAGGGTATTTGTATAAAAATTATTTTATCATAAAGACATTTGTGTATAAATATTGAATCCCTTTTCAACCATACACAATCAGGGCAGGTTAATTATCATTTTTGACCCTTCAATGCTTAACAAATCCTCCATTGAGCATTATGACTGTCTAGAAGCTAAAGAAATATTTTTGAAGTAGTTGAGTTGCATAGAGAGTCAACAAAAAATAAAATCACCAAATTTTGATAGTACAAAGGTAGCTATAATGGAGTTAACATTAGAATTTTGTAATTAAAAATTGATAGTGTGTGTCAATGGAAACTCACCAAAATCGTGGCATACTTTCATAGGAATGTAATCTTAACTTCTAATATTGATTGGACATCTAGCCAATTATTATCCTTACCAATTATATCCAGCCAATTATAGCCAATATTTGGATCGAAACCTTACCATAGAGGAATTAGAACATGCTGTCTTTTGTATGCCAAGTGATAAAAGCCCAGGAGTTGATGGCCTCCCAATAGAATTCTACCAAACGATGTGGGAATATATCAAGGATGACTTTTATCGTCTTTATTTAGACATTGTGGAGGTTGGCTCATTAGGAGCTAATATCAATACAGGCATTAATAAGCTCATTCCTAAAGGGAAAAATGAGGATATTATATCCGGGTGGCGACCTATTTCTTTATTAAACACTTCTTATAAGATTATTGTTAAAGCCTTGGCTACTAGGATCAAACCTGTGGCTCAAAACATTGTTAGACCAGAACAAATAGGTTTTCTCGGTGGGAGGTTTATTCTTGACAATCTAATTCTAGCATGGGAAACAATAGACTGGGCTCAACACTCAGGCCCGAATGCTATCCTTGTGAAGTTGGATTTTGACAAAGCTTATGATCGAATGCGTTGGAGGTTTATTCTTAAAATGTTACAATGGTTGGGATTTGGTCCTAAGCTGTGCAAGCATGTTGAAATGCTCTTTGCTGATGCCAATGCTCAGCTGATTATAAATAAGGAATTACTTAATCCCTTTCCTTTGCAGTGCTCTATTAGACAAGGTTGTCTGTTATCCCCCTTCCTTTATGTGCTCACAACTGATGCTCTCGGTTACTTGCTCCAAAAATATAACCAAATGAATCTTATTAAGGGTATTTCCATCCCTGATAATTCGGTGGTATTAAACTCTCACTTTGCTGATGACAGCATGCTTTTCTTGCAGAATTATGAAGCTAAGATTTCTAATACTATGGAGGTGATCAATCTTTATTGCGAAATCTCGGGTTCTAAGTTAGCACATCATAAAACAGAATTTATCATGACTCATATAGATGTAGTCCCTTCTTGGATTCCTAAAGAATGGAAGCAAATAGAACATGGCCAAATCTCTCGTTATTTGGGCATTCCCTTTGGATTGGGCGTCTCTTTGGCTGATATGTGGAAATGGTTTCTTAACAAATTCAAATCCAAGTTGTATGTGTGGAAAAATAAGTACTTATCTCTAGCTGGCAAGATTCAAGTGGTTAATCGTATTTTTTTGGCTTCTCATGTCTATTATTCTTCATGCTGGATGCCATCCAAAAAATGTTATAATGATCTTACTAAACTTATTCGAGGCTTTCTATGGTCTAAATGGAGCGGTAATGCTAGTTATATAGTTACCTCATGGTTGCATTGTATTCAACCTAAATCTAAGGGTGGCTTGGGCTTATTGGACCCTCAAACTCAAGGGGTTTGCCTAGCTGCCAAGTGGATAATTAGAATTATTGATGGGGAGGAACCTTGGAAGAAGTTGGTTCGGTTCTGTATTTCTCAAGCATCTACTTATAATAGATGGCAATCAGTTAGATGGGTGGATAAAATTCTATTGGCCCCTTCCTTTCAAATTAAAGCTTACTTTCCTTTGCAGTCTATCTGGAAAGCTTGGCAGTCAGTTTGCAAGTTTTTGAATTGGAGAAATCCTTCCTTACAGCATGGTTTCAGTTTCAGCGATTCTTCTATTTGGTGGAACAAATTGGTTCAATATCATGAACAACCTCTTGCTGTAGCTTTTCATAAACATACTCATTATCTTTTTAAGAAAGGAGTTCGTAAGTTCAAAGATTTGTGGGACTTCAATTCTCTTGATTGGGCATCTTGGACAACCATTAAACACAGTTTTCTTTTGCACAGCAGGTTCAAGGACTTTATTATATTTGTTAAATCACTAGTACCTATCAAGCTTGCCATGAAAATCTGCACTCTATTGGAATGCAACTTTTCAAAGGACTGGTCATGGCTGTCTACTCATCAATTTGGCCACTTCCCCCTCAAGAAAATCTATTTAAATCTTGTGCCGCCAATGCCTTTAAATCCACGACTTAATAATAAATGGAATTGCAAATTCAATGAAACCACTTGGAGTAATTTGAGTGCCCAGATCTGGCTTTCTAAAGCTGAGGCTAATGCTCAACTCTTGGCTTGGAAAGTTTTACATTTCAAATTGCCAATTGGTAGTAGGCTGAGATGTTTGCTGACCCAACCTGTTAAATGCCCTTTTTTTTTGCGAGAGGAAGATATGAAACATCTCTTTTGGAATTGTATATGGGCTAAGAAAAAGTGGACTATTGTCTTCACCTTTCTTCCAGCTATCTTCGAACATTCTTTAAGTTGGAAGGAAGCTACTTTTGATATTAATCTTAAAAGTAATATTCTGGGCGATTCTTTACAGCAGATCATTTTCCTTAACATTTGGAAGTGCAAATGTAGGGTTTTATTTTCTAATTCTACAATGCATCTTGAAGGAGAAATTTTTCAATTTTACTTTGACATCATTTACCAGACAATTTTTTTGTGTAACCTTTTGTAGAGAGGACCCAAGGCCCAGTTGAAGATCAGTAACTAGCTTGATAGGATTAAATACCAACTGCTACAGCTTTTCAAAAGAGATGCTTTTTGCTTGAAGGAGCTTCAACGAATGTTAACATTCAAGCTGTAATGTTCATTGTTCGGTTGTAGCTCTTTTGAGCTGGTTATGTTAACATTCAGCTGTAATGTTCTTTGTTTGGTCATATCTCTTTAGAGCTGGTTAGTTGTTGATTGGTTGTAGCTCTTTAGAGCCGGTTAGTTGCTGATCATGCTGTCCACTTTATGAACTTTTGGAACTTTTGATTGACTTTTTGTATATTATTCTTTTTGCATTATTCAATAAAAAAAAATCGTGGCATACAGGTGATATAACTAAAAACATAAACCAACAACAACAATCCATCTTGTCATAAAAAAAAAAATCAACATCAATTTGTCCTATTCTAACCTCCTCCATACCAAACATCATGATGCAAGAGCATCCTGGGTGTAAGAGCAATCTTGCATCAACAAAAAATATTTCATTTTAGTTGTTTGAAGAAGGGTTGTCTTAATGTATAGTTGTTGTCTATAAAGGCTTGCTACTTAGTCAATCATACAAACTTAGAATGTCCTAATTTCAGAGGTGGTTATTCATCTTGGATATATCAACCTCCTTGAGGCTCAATGTCATATCATGTGTATTCATGGATTTATTGCAAACCAAGAATCCATGTTAAATCCATGAATACACATGATATGGCACTGAGCCTCAACTGGTGGGTTGATATATTCCTAAGGCTTTAAAACATGGAATATTTATACCCAAGGGGTATGGGTATGGGTTGGGGGTCTTTTCCAACCCCTAAGCCCCTTTTATTGACTTTTGAGGCCACTCAAAAAGTCTCTTTTTGCTTTTGTGCGAAAATTGACTATGGCTACCATGAGTTTCATTACCCCACCTCCACTTAGTATTTAACCATAGTGTGGGTTGAGTTATGAGTTTCTAGAATTGTAAGTGGGTGCGAGAAGTTATTGATCCTTTTGGCAGTTGAGTTTGAGGCTTATTTAGAGGCCCTTCTTGGACTAGTTGAGGTTGTTACCCAATCTCTACATTTAGAGAGGAGTCTTAGAAGATTGGAGCAAGGAAGGGGAAAGCTCTACTCCAACTTGTTCATTGCCATTACCTCTTTGTGAAGGTAGGAATTGTCATCTCCCTTGTTCAGATTTCATTCTTGTTTCATGCTTATGCTACCTTGTCATTGTTTGAATGTTTGTATGTTTGTGGGTATGTTGGGAAGATTTGAAAACCATGTTATTTTGGATGATTTCTTTTCATGTTTATGTTTGAAATTTTGAAATTTTCTTGCATGGGTGTTTTGGTATTACTCACCCTTGGATAGGACAAAAGTGACCAATTTTGGGAAAGGTCTGTTTAGTTGGACTCCAACCAGTGTAGAGTCTTTTCTCAGGATGAGAAGAGGGAGAAAGGGTAGGGTGTTATGGGCCCCTACCTGTCAGCACAAACTTTGTATGATTATGGTATGTTGAAATGGAAGAACGGAAGTTCTTGGTTTATACCCCCAATTGGCCATCTGTTTGTTGTTGTGCTTGACTTCTCCTAGTTGGAAGAATCCACCTTTCCCTAGTGCTGATTCATTGTAAATGATATAGTGATAACCTTGTGTGAATATGCATGGTTGAATTGTTCTTGGTCATGCTTTTTGTCACCTAATCATAATTCTGTTCCATCCATGGTTCTAGAAATGTGTTGCAGAAATTGTTATGAATCCCTTGATGAGGGTCATGAAGAAAATTCAATTATATTGTTGAAATTTGGGATTGATATCCTATGTAAATTGGTATTTCAAACTTTGTCGGATTGGCAACGAAGCCGCGTTTTCTTCCTGATTCTTTCCCAGCTAAGCCTTTGAATCAGGTTTGCTAATAAAATTGGTGTTTGAGTATAATTGCTTGTCATGTGTTTTAATCGTAATTTTAAATTGGATGGATGCACATCAAAATAGGATGGAATTGATGTTGATTTAATTTGGCAAAATTTCCAGTTTCCTTATATGTTCAAAAAGAAAAATTATGTTAAGGAAAGAAAATAATGGCTATGGTTGATATATTGCAATTCAAGTTGTATGGGAGATCAAAAAAATATGGTGTTAATGTGCCACAAACTATTGTATCCATGTTTTAATTCTATTCAAAAATATTCACCTAAAAAAAAAATACAATGGTTTGTACATCTATACTTAGAAAAATTTTGACAAAAAAATATATTCCAAGAGAGTAAAAACTCTTTGGTTTTTGTATGGAGAGAAAATTTTATTCCCCTCTTTACAATAGACAATCTTAAAAGATTCCTTCTATATTTTGATAAAAAAAAATATAAATTTAAATGAATCAAATTATAAATAAATGTAGCAATGCAAAAAAAAAAAAAAAAAAAACTTTTAACATTTTAAACTATCATAATATCTATTCTCACCAAAAAACCTTTATCTCTTTAATGCTTCACCATCTTCCTTGGACGTCAGTATGGAGGGAAGAATAAAGAAAGTTTTAAATTTTTGAAAAGTCAATTGTCATCATAGTTGATGACGTCACCTGCTCCTCGATAGATTTTTGCAGACCTTTGGGTTTAAAGTTGTTTTTAATTTTATTTTTTACCCCCCTTTAGCCTTGGTCGCCACCCCACATTTTGATGGGAGAGGGGGTGTCAGCATACCCCACTTGGGTCTGTGCTTGCAGGCGTGGGGCAACGCACCCCGCTTGGGAATTCGCCCAAGCAAGTGGGGCATAGGGGGTATAGTAGGGTTAGTAGGTTTGATGGTTAGTTGTTAGGGAAGTTAGTAGGTAGGTTAGTTTAGTATTAAGTTTTTTTTATTTTAGTTTAGTTAGTATGTTTTGTTTATTTTTTTAATTTGTGACTATTAAATATTTAAATTAAGTTAATTGTAGTTAGTTGTTTAATTATATTAGTTTGTTAGTATTAGTGTTAGGATTGATTTATGTTATTTTAATTGTGTTTATTAATAGTTTTAGTTAGTTGTTAATTAAATATAGTTTTGTAATTATAAGTGTTAGTAGTTTTTATATTATGTTATTTTAGTTTGCTTTTAATATTATTTAGTTTAAATCTTAAGGGTAGTTAGATAGTTTTATGTAATAGTTAGTTAATTTTGTTTAGTAGTAAATATAGTGTTAGTTAAGTTAATGATTATAATAAGAATTCAATTAGTCTTAATTTAAAAAGTATAGAGGTAAGTTGGTATTACTAAAATTGTTGATAGTACGATGCTAGTTAAATTGATATTTGTTTTGGAAGGTTTCTAATTTTGTAATGTAATTAGTAGATTTAGTTTAGGTTAGTAAAGTTTAAATAATGAAAGTTAGTTCGATTTCGATTCATTCAATTTTAGATATTATGGATATAATCGTTAATTTAGATTTGATTTCTTTTAATTAATTTGTAAATGTATTTAGTTTTGGTATTGAAGTAAGTCTGAATTTTTTGAGTACTAATTGGTTTTAGATTTAAGGTTATTGTCTATTTAAAATAAGTTTTAATGTCGATGTTATTTGCTTAGTTGTTTCATTAAACTAATTTTGTAGTCATCTACATCATTATTTAAATAACTTTTACTATAATGTTGTATAAAAAATGTAAGAACATAAGTTTATCGATATCAATCTTATAAAAAAAGTTTCAAAATCTTAATGATGTAATCGTCCTCATGTTTATAATCTTAAGACGTAATGTAGAGAACCTGTACTTAAACTGTTATCTCAATCATTTCTAATTTTAGAGCATTTTAATTATTAATTTTAAAAAAAAAAATTGTGTTCTTGCCCTCGTAGTTTGGGCCTGACATTTTGGTATCAGAGCCTAGTTTCAACACTAGGAACCCTAAACCATCATGCTTCTAAAACTTAAAACTAAATATTAAATTGTGTAGGATGCCTCCTGTTACTCGAAGCAACCCATGAGGCAGAGATCATAGGGTGAGAGGTGGTAGAGTGGGACAAGGGGATGGACCACCTCCACCACCACCGAACTCGAACCAGGACATTATTGATGCACTTCAGACTTTGATCGGTGTAATTCAGCAGAGAGTAGTACTTGTGGTTCAGCCAGTTCAGCAGATTCCAGTAGTGGAAGTAGAGGGACACAGAGGAGGCGAGCCTAGAGGCAGAGAGAGGAACAGGAGTCCCCCACCGAGACAATTACAGGGGCAGGATGAGCATGAAGGTGAGTCAATACACCAGAGAAGACCCCCACTTGACAGACCTCCTAGACATGTAGGAGATGATATCAAAGAATTGATTCGACTTGGGCCACCATTATTTACAGGTTCCACTGAGGGGATAGTAGCAGAGGCATGGTTGCAGAGCCTACAGCGATGCTTTGGATTATGACCCTATGGGAGTAATCTAAAGGCACGCCTAGCAGTTCATCAGTTGAGAGGGGATGCCTCCAATTGGTGGCATCAAGAGGAGATCATAGGAGGAGTGAGAATGGACACCCTCACATGGGAATCATTCCTAGAAAGATTCTAAGAGAGGTACTTGTTAGAGCATTTTCGACAGAAACAGATAGAGGTGTTCCATTCTCTTTATCAAAGAGGTCTTACAGTGGCTCAGTATGAGAGCAAGTTTCTCAAGCTCCTTCCTTATGTGGAATACATGAAGGACGAGAAACTATGGGTACATCACTTTATCATGGGTTTGAATTTCTCACTTCAGGGTCTAGTTCAGATGGCCTTCCCTACCACCTTCAGACAGGTAATGGAGATAGCACTAGTGGCAGAGGATACTCGAGGTAGATAGGAATCACAGGATCAGTCTCAGAACCGAAACTCTACCCGGCAGAAACCCCCTTGGAAAGGGAATTAGAACTATACACCAGGGTCCTCTAAGGGCCAATAGTATTAGCAGTAGTAGGAACTCTCACAGGGTTACCAGGGCTCCGAGCCCAAGTAGTGGCAGTTACAGCAGGATCAGAAAGTGCATACCCCACAGTCACTATCAGTGCAGACTCATCAGTCTTCTAGGGGTGGATACAGTGGTTCTAGTAGGTCAGGGGGCCCACAACAGTCTGGATCACAGGATACACGATCTTATACCCGAGGGCCATGCTATACTTGTGGTGGCATGGGTCATTTAGCTAGAGAGTGTCCATAGGGATAGTTATCCAGTGGTCAGAGAGGGGCTTTTTCAGAGCCAACAGTTGGAGACATGGGTAGGTCCCACAGAGTTTTCGCAGCGATTGACAACTGCTAGATTGAGCATCAAGGTACAGTTATTGAGGCTACAGGTGGAGTTGGTTGACTAGTTAGCTCTAGAGACTATCCATATTATTGCCCAACAAACCCTAGCTCCTCGAGGTCGAGAGCTGGACCAAGTTAAGGGTCTAGTGGGAATGTTACGATGAGGTCATAATTTCTTGGGAGGATGCAGCACGGATGCGATCTCAATACCCTTTTCTTTTGATGAACTCCAGGAGGAAGTTCATGCCTAGTGGGGGAGGATGTGAGGCCTCGCCCTGACCCTTCGTAGCCTTAGTTGTTACTTTATCATTTTGATACTCACGACTCGAGATGTCGAGACATTATCTGATGTTTAGAACATAATATATTATTTCATGTTGTTTGATGTTTGTCATTTAATGTTTTATGTATATGTATGTTGATAAATTAAGAAAAAGGTAGGATTAACATTTTGGTTTAAGATATTTTAAATGGTTAAGAATTGAATAGGATGAGAGGAACCCTGATTGATGTATGTTTCAATTTATGTGAATTTATGATATGTATACATACATATGTACATGTGATTTTTGGGACTACTGATGTGTGCAATGAGTGTGCAGATGTTTTAGCTGAGAAAACCAATGGAGGAACAGAACTGATCTTTATGTGCTAATTTTGGAAACCTTGTTGTTTGTAATTCAACTATTGTATTGTGAGATGTATGTATGTATCTTTCTGTGATCAGTAAATGTTATGTTCGTAACTGTGTTCTTATGGTGTCGCTTGACACTCATGATTTGTTTATGTTCTTCAGTGTGCTGATTAGGGTTAGCTGTGTAATCTTGGGCCTAAGTCAGATTAAGTTAGTATCCTTTGCTAATTTGGTTCTTAATCAAGTTTAGTCACCCTTAATCCAGATTAGTGCTTAATCTACTTTGTTAGAGTTGTTAGTTGGTCCTAATTATTTCCTAGCTTTTGTTTGGCTCTAAACCTATTCCTAAGGCTTTAAAACATGGAATATTTATACCCAAGGGGTATGGGTATGGGTTGGGGGTCTTTTCCAACCCCTAAGCCCCTTTTATTGACTTTTGAGGCCACTCAAAAAGTCTCTTTTTGCTTTTGTGCGAAAATTGACTATGGCTACCATAAGTTTCATTACCTCACTTCCACTTAGTGTTTAACCATAGTGTTGGTTGAGTTAGGAGTTTCTAGAATTGTAAGTGGGTGGGAGAAGTTATTGATCCTTTTGGTGGTTGAGTTTGAGGCTTATTTAGAGGCCCTTCTTGGACTAGTTGAGGTTGTTACCCAATCTCTACATTTAGAGAGGAGTCTTGGAAAATTGGAGCAAGGAAGGGGAAAGATCTACTCCAACTTGTTCATTGCCATTACCTCTTTGTGAAGGTAGGAATTGTCATCTCCCTTGTTCAGATTTCATTCTTGTTTCATGCTTATGCTACCTTGTTGTTGTTTGAATGTTTGTATGTTTGTGGGTATGTTGGGAAGATTTGAAAACCATGTTATTTTGGATGATTTATTTTCATGTTTATGTTTGAAATTTTGAGATTTTCTTGCATGGGTGTTTTGGTATTACTCACCCTTGGATAGGGCAGAAGTGACCAATTTTGGGAAAGGTCTGTTTAGTTGGACTCCAACCAGTGTAGAGTCTCTTCTTAGGATGAGAAGAGGGAGAAAGGGTAGGGTGTTATGGGCCCCTACCTGTCAGCACAAACTTTTTATGATTATGGTATGTTGAAATGGAAGAATGGAAGTTCTTGGTTTATAGCCCCGATTGGGCATCTGTTTGGTGTTGTGCTTGACTTCTCCTGGTTGGAAGAATCCACCTTTCCCTAGTGTTGATTCATTGTAAATGATATAGTGATAACCTTGTGTGAATATGCATGGTTGAATTGTTCTTGGTCATGCTTGTTGTCACTTGATCAGAATTCTATTCCATCCATGGTTCTAGAAATGTGTTGCAGAAATTGTTATGAATCCCTTGATGAGGGTCATGAAGAAAATTCAATTATATTGTTGAAATTTGGGATTGATATCCTATGTAAATTGGTATTTCAAACTTTGTTGGATTGGCAACGAAACCAGGTTTTCTTCCTGATTCTTTCCCGGTTGAGCCTTTGAATCAGGTTTGCCAATAAAATTGGTGTTTGAGTATAATTGTTGGTCATGTGTTTTAATCGTAATTTTAAATTGGATGGATGCACATCAAAATAGGATGGAATTGATGTTGATTTAATTTGGCAAAATTTTCAGTTTCCTTATATGTTCAAAAAGAAAAATTATGTTAAGGAAAGAAAATAATGGCTATGGTTGATATATTGCAATTCAAGTTGTATGGGAGATCAAACAAATATGGTGTTAATGTGCCACAAACTATTGTATCCATGTTTTAATTCTATTAAAAAATATTCACCTAAAAAAAAAAAATACAATGCTTTGTACATCTATACTTAGAAAAATTTTGACAAAAAAATGTATTCCAAGAGAGTAAAAACTCTTTGATTTTTGTATGGAGAGAAAATTTTATTCCCCTCTTTACAAAAGAGAATCTTAAAAGATTCCTTCTATATTTTAATAAAAAAAAATATAAATATAAATTAATCAAATTATAAATAAATGTAGCAATGCAAAAAAAAAAAAAAAACTTTTAACATTTTAAACTATCATAATATCTATTCTCACCAAAAAACCTTTATCTCTTTAATGCTTCACCATCTTCCTTGGACGTCAGTATGGAGTGAAGAATAAAGAGAGTTTTAAATTTTTGAAAAGTCAATTGTCATCATAGTTGATGATGTCACCTGCTCCCTCCATAGATTTTCGCAGACCTTTGGGTTTAAAGTTGTTTTTAATTTTACTTTTTTACCCCCCTTTAGCCTTGGTCACCACCCCACATTTTGATGGGAGAGGGAGTGTCAGCGTACCCCACTTGGGTCTGCGCTTGCAGGCGTGGGGCAACGCACCCCACTTGGGAATTTGCCCAAGCAAGTGGGGCATAGGGGGTATAGTAGGGTTAGTAGGTTTGATGGTTAGTTGTTAGGGTAGTTAGTAGGTAGGTTAGTTTAGTATTAAGTTTTTTGTATTTTAGTTTAGTTAGTATGTTTTGTTTATTTTTTTAATTTGTGACTATTAAATGTTTAAATTAAGTTAATTGTAGTTAGTTGTTTAATTATATTAGTTTGTTAGTATTAGTGTTAGGATTGATTTATGTTATTTTAATTGTGTTTATTAATAGTTTTAGTTAGTTGTTAATTAAATATAGTTTTGTAATTATAAGTGTTAGTAGTTTTTATATTATGTTATTTTAGTTTTCTTTTAATATTATTTAGTTTAAATCTTAAGGGTAGTTAGATAGTTTTATGTAATAGTTAGTTAATTTTGTTCAGTAGTAAATATAGTGTTGGTTAAGTTAATGATTATAATAAGAATTCAATTAGTCTTAATTTAAAAAGTATAGAGGTAAGTTGGTATTACTAAAATTGTTGATAGTACGATGCTAGTTAAATTGATATTTGTTTTGGAAGGTTTCTAATTTTGTAATGTAATTAGTAGATTTAGTTTAGGTTAGTAAAATTTAAATAATGAAAGTTAGTTTGATTTCGATTCATTCAATTTTAGATATTATGGATATAATCGTTAATTTAGATTTGATTTCTTTTAATTAATTTTTAAATGTATTTAGTTTTGGTATTGAAGTAAGTCTGAATTTTTTGAGTACTAATTGGTTTTAGATTTAAGGTTATTGTCTATTTAAAATAAGTTTTAATGTCAATGTTATTTGCTTACTTGTTTCATTAAACTAATTTTGTAGTCATCTACATCATTATTTAAATAACTTTTACTATAATGGTGTATAACAAATGTAAGAACATAAGTTTATCAATATCAATCTTATAACAAAAGTTTCAAAATCTTAACAATGTAATCGTCCTCATGTTTATAATCTTAAGACGTAATGTAGAGAACTTGTACTTAAACTATTATCTCAATCGTTTCTAATTTTAGAGCATTTTAATTATTAATTTTTTTTTTTAAAAAAAAATTGTGTTCTTGCCCTCGTAGTTTGGGCATGACATGAATATCCACCTCTAAAATTAGGACATTCTGAGCTCATATGACTGACTTACTAAGTAGCAAGCCTTTACAAACAACTCTACATTAAAACAACCCCTTATTCAAACAACTAAAATGAAATATTTTTTGTTGATGCAAGATTGCTCTTATACCCAAGATGCTCTTGCATCAAATCAATTAAATTTGGGATGTATTTAGCTCTAGTTTTGGTCATTAGTCCTATAAAAGAGCTCTCAAGTTTTGCCCCATCGTGACCTTTTTCCCACGCAATTATGCAATCTAATCTTTAATTCATTGTATTTGAAAGTCCAACTTCAATTTTTTTCACCCTTAACCTATAGTTGAGAGAATAAAGATGTATGATGAGCTCTACTCATTGCAAGTCATATTTTACATGTGTATTTAAGCTAGACTATTGTTAAATAAATTTCAATTTGTAATAAAATTATAAAAGAAATTAATGAACTCACTTCTTCAGCTCCATCAATAAGCTAAATTATATAGAACTATTGAAAAGGAAAAAAAAATGCATTCCCCATTTTTAGACTCTCTTGACTTATTTATATTTTACGTAATGTGTAATATACAAAGTAAAAAAAAAAAATGTTTATGTATAGCGTTAATTAATGTAACTCAACATATCTCAAGGCTTCAAATCAATCTTGAAACTCATCATTCCTTGACCTATACTGAATCAATCTAAACCTACCTTGAAATCATGTGCTCAAGTTTTCAAATTAAAATATAGTTTCAAATCAATACAAATCTCCCTCTAACCAATCACTAATTTGGTATTTCATTGCGAAAGGTTCAATTTGCACACTAGCGTATTGTATACAAGGATTTGAACTATTTATTTGCATATCATCAAATCTTATATGATCCATCCATATATCAAATTTACAATGAAAGCATCAATTAGAATTGGCACATGCTTTACTAAAGATATAGAAACCATTGTACACGGTTGTTTGGCTAGTTGAAAACCCTATTCAAGCATTTCTATCAATCTCATAAGTTTTACTCAAGCGAGACTGCTAAAATATCAATCCTAGGAATTTGATATTTTTATTTCCTTTGTAAACTATCGGAACATTCTGGTTCTACCACCTCCAAAACTAATGTCATCTATATAAACTGCAACAATTAATTAATTTTCCCCTCCAACATTGTTGTAGAGATTACTTGTTGAACAAGCCAAATAACTAAGAAGTGTGGTGGATCATTAATTCCCACACACTTTATGGGTAAGTACACCAAGATGGTGTGCAAAATAGGGGGTATACATGGTCACTTTTTTTCTTGGAATTAAGTAAACTTGAACTCGAGGGTTTTGCACTCAAAATAATAAGTTGCATAAAGAATAAGAATTATAGTACTTTGAATCTAGTTTATAAACTACAATTTTTTTTTAAAAATGGATAAGCTTAAGAGGGTTAAACCCTCTGAGCACAAACATTAATCCTGTGTTTTCCTAAAAAATATAACATAGTTGTTTCTGTGTGCTAAAAAAAATATAGTTAGATTTAGTATTTTGAAAAATTGTTTAGTTGGATGGTAGGTAAGAGTGAGATATAGAAGCTATGTATTTTTTATAATTTTTTGTTGAGTATTTTTTTAAATGATTTTTTTAAGTCACCACATCCTGATAATCTAGTATGTGTTTGTGCATTGGGCATAACTTGCATCCAAATAATTGAAAATGTAATCTCTTTTTTAAGTGTATAGATTCAAGTGTAGAATAGTAATATGCAATTTATTTTTTAAATGGTCAAGAAGATCATAATTTATTTAAAAATATATGGCATGCATGTGTCTATGAGGCCTATCAAGACATTGGTAAAGAAAATTAAATTTCACTATGTTAATATTGTCTAAAATTTGAACAACTTATATGGTTATAAAATGAGAAGATGTGTGAGATTATGGTGATAATTTTTTAGATACTCTCTTGATAATTTGTAAATGTGATGAGGATGTTGTCGAGAATTGATGTTGGAAGATGAAACAATATGCAAAGGGAATAAAATGGAGGGAGAATGGACTTTCAAGCTTAGGGTCATTTAACAAATTTTTTTCCAAGCATGTGGCTTTATGACCATAAGAATTCACCCAAGTTCTAAGAAGCATAAAGTACACTTGTAGTTCTCCATAACTCGATCACATTTTTGAGATGACGAGGTGAGATCTCTCTCTCTCTCTCTCTCTCTCTCTCTCTCTCTCTCTCATATTTAATTCATAATTAGCTTTCTTGATCTTTATCATATCTCTATCCCCCTCCCTTTTCTCATTTCCTCATGTATCTCACACTCTTCTCCTTCTCATTCCCCTATGTCTCTCACCCTCTCCTTGTTCTGTATCCCTATCCCCATTATCTCTCTCTCTCTCTCTCTCTCTCTCTCTCTCTCTCTCTCTCTCTCTCTCTCTCACACACACACACACACACACACACACACACACACACACACACACACACACACACACATCTCTCCCTTTCTAGGTTCCTATATTAAAAAAAGGTGATTGCATTATGGAGAAAATTTTAATATTGGTTTTAGTTTTCCATTATTTGAACACATTATGAGAAAACCTATATAATATACTCTTAAGAACCTAGAAACAAGCAGTGCAAGTTATTTGTAAGGACCCACTAATATTTGGCATTAGTTTATGGAACAGTAACAATCATGTTGGTAGTTGTTTTTGTTACTTTTTCTTTGATATGATTGATCTATGTTATTTCTTAGTCTCTTACTTTATATCATTATAAAATGATTCTCATTTTTTGTTTTCTTTCTATTTGATTGTGGATTTTCGTGATGATGTTATGTGTAGGACAACCAACATTAAAAATGGGAAAAATAAGATATGGGCAAACAAACAACAAGAGATATCAAAGATGAGACAAAGGGTGTGCATGATAAGATTCTACAAAGGTATGTCATCGAATGCACTTAATGAAAATGATGAACTTGAAACAACCCAAATCGACATAATAAATGTACCTAATGCACCAAATCAAAATGATCAACATACACTAATGTAAATGGACATGATGAATGCACGTAATGAATGTAATGAACATACTCCATTTAAAATAAATGTAATGAATGCATGTAATGAATTTAAAGAAAATAAACCACTATAACTAGATGTGATTAATGCACATAATGCTCCTAAAGAGAACCAAGACCATGTGCATATCTTAACACCTCCCTAGAATTCATCGTAGAAAACCAACGTTTCTAATTGACATTGATGAAAATATTGTGAATCCAATGCATAATAAAATTTCTAAAAGAACTTGTAGACGATTGATTAAAATAATTTGGAATAACCATTTAGGAAAATTAAACCAAAAAGGAATATGCCAATGTTGGAAATATTCAAGATATGACAAGTTACTGAGAGGGGAGGGGTGAATCAGTAACTTCTAAAATTTCAAACAATAAAACTGCATACTGATATATTCACCATTCATCCAAGTAACCTATTGTAAGCATGAAACAAAATCATTTGCAACACTTGAACACACAGATTTGGTGACCCAGAAACCTTCCAAATAGAAAGTAAAACTGGGGTGGGGATGAAACCCACAAAGCTTCGTTACTGCAGTATGAAGTTGGCCGGTTAAGGCTTACAATGACCACTTCTGGTGATCTGCCCTGTTAGGAGCACAAAGGATTGCTAGATCCACCTTGTTAGAGGATTTACAAACATAAAATAAAGTATGCACTCTGTTAGGAGATTTACAAAAGACTGTTAAGTCTACCTTGTTAAAGAATTTACAAAAACTGATTCACCTGTTAGAATGAAACAGTGGATCTGATTACAACTGATTGCTGATAAGATCCGCTATGCTCTGATTCACCTTGATGTGATAGATAAAACTTTTCTACTCCAAAACTTGACCTTGCTGAATACCTTCACAACTCAGCACACATACTTTCGCACACATGTATTTCTTTCACACTTTCACATTTTCATTCATTACCATTACATTTGAATGATACAATACATTGCATATATATACCATCCAAATAAAAAATACATGCAAGGTCGGCCAAAACAACAAGTGCAAATCTCTATACAAAGTCGGCCCAAGGTAAAAACTCGGGTTCATTGAACTGACTCGGTGTCCTTCTGATACTCGGCGTCCACTGCGTTACTCGGCATCGTCATGCACTCGGTAGAAGTGAAGGCACGGTCCATACTAAACACTTCGAGTAGTTCTGAACTCGGTAACCACTGGAGACTCGGTAGAAGAGATGTCACTCGGTGAACACTTCTATCTGAACTGTAGCTCGGTGATCAAAGGAAACACTCGATAGAACCTTATGACTCGGTGATAGTTAGTTTCCTTGATAACCGTCTGAGCTCGGTAAAATTAATTTCCTTGATAACCTCAGGAGCTCGATTATCACGAAGTTCTCGGTCAATACTAAGTACATCTTCACTCGGTCAAAACTGATTCCTTTCTTTACCTCAAACACTCGGTAAACATTGGTTGCTTTGTTCACCTCGATCACTCGATAAAAACTGACTTCTTTGTTCACCTCGATCACTCGGTAAACACTGAGAACTAGGTAAAGCTTGGCTTACAAAGGAATGTCCGGTGAGAGTTTGGTAAGCATTCAGAATCCAATAAGTGTTGTAACTAATGACAAAAATGTATCATAATGCCAACAATCTCCCCCTTTGGCATTAGTGACAAAAACACTTATGAGACAAAATTTATCTGACATGCTGATGACTGATTCTGAATATACATAGCTTCGTTATATACAACTCCCCCATAGAATGTATATATAGTATTTACATGAGCTGTATATTTCTTCCTTTGTACAATTTTTCCGAAAACACTTATTCACCCATAGTATACATATCCAACAATAATCTCCCCCTTTTGACAATAATGCCAAAGAATAAAAGAATATATATACTTATATAGAAACACCAAAATGAGAGATGAACTCTGAATGTACCTGAAGAATAAGCTGGAGAGTCTTATCCCAATTCTCTTGCAAAATTTTGCAGGTGGAAAGAGCTACTTGAACTTCAGCCGAAAGTTCAATCACATGGTCTGCAATGGAGAAGTTATTATCATGGATTAATGTCTTTGAATGTGCAATGTGCTTCTGTATTGAATCCATGATGGGAAGGATCATGTTTTGGATATCTATCAATGTAGATCGGATCCTTGCCTCTTCTCTCAATAGCTCTGCCTGCTTCTCTGACAAAAATTTGATCCTGAGGTGATGAGATGAGCTTGAACTAGGGTCAAGCTTCAAGTTCTGTGTGCTCACCTTCAGATCCTCATCAATTTTATTTAGTTTCTCTCTTATTCCCTTAGTGTACTCGGTAACATCACAAAGCTTAGAAAAAAGAGATGTTACATTATTAAAAGAATTTTCCATATCTGCCAAAACTGAGGTTATTGCAACCTAATTTATTGCAATGTTCTGGGCAATGTGCCCCAACACCTTATTATCAAATTTCTTTACTGCACGCTCAATCAGCTTTTCTTGTCCGGAGGCATCTTCATTGAATTTATTAACTGCCTCTTCCAATTGAATCAAAATGTGTTGAGAAGTATCAACATCAACACCTATAGCCTCAGTAATTATGTTCCGGGCATCCTCAATTATCCTGTATTCCTTATCCCTTTCCGATCTTAACTGCATCCGAGTAGCCTTTTTCTCAATAAGTTGACTAGCATACCTCATTTCTTCAATGGTAGCATTATCAAAGTCAATCTTTGGAATTACTATCTCTGTGTCCAAGTCAATGTCTTCAAGAATTTCCTTTCTAGTGATCATAAGTCTTAATGGTTGCTTTTGTTTGACTTCTGAGATGACTGGTTTGACCTTTGGAATAGACACAACAGTAGAGACAGAAGGACTAGCAGCAAAAACTGGGATGCTTGAGGGTTGAGTGCCAATAGAAGTATGTACAGGGTCAAAAATTTGAGTACTGGCCAAAAATGGTGATACACTCGGTAATATAGTATCTAAGCTCACTGTGCCTAAAGTAGATGGCGACAAAATTGTAGAACAAATTGGAGTAGTCAAAATTGGAGAACTCACAGCAATACCAATTGATGATGATGGAGTCGAGGAGGCCAACTCGGTAGATGAAGAGGGGTGCAGCTCGGTAGACGAAGTGGTAGTCACTTCCACTGATGATACCTAGAGCTGAGATATGGCAGGTGTAGATGGTAAATCTGGTGTAGATGAACCTGCTGAAGCTGACTCCAACCTTGATGATGTCACAGGTTTAGCTGGGGAGTGAGGAAGGGATGCAATAACTGCTGCTGCAATTTTTTACCGAATCATCCTCCTTATCTTCCTCTTTAGCTTCTTCCTCTTTGTCTTCTTCCTCTTTCTCTTCCATCATTGCATGCAACTCTCCTAGTGTAACTGTGATCGATGGAGCGCTATCTGATTCATCACTGTTGCTGCTGCTATCATCATCCTTTATTTCTACTGGGTCTACACTGGGCTTATGTAGATGATAGATGTTTTTCCACATGTTTGTAGCATCATTTACAACATGCTCTATATCTTTGATCAAAATCAAACAAGTGTGGAATCTGATCATCATTTTACCTTCATAGGTTTTCAATTCAGATTTTACCTCTGCTCCAGTGAGACTAGGCCGAAGATTCTTCAGGGATTGCTCATATATATCTTTTACCGTCTTGGTGGCTAACTCCCATCTTGACTGTACTCTCTCCAGTAGTTCTTTAGAGATATGAGGAGCAATCTGGTCCGGGGAGTATTTCCATTTTCCCATTTTGTTAAGTACCAGTTCCTCAATCTGCATTTTCTCTGCATCAGTCCTTGTCTCAAATTTCAATGCCTTGAAATTTGTGATGCCAGCTCCTTCTTCCAATGATTTGAGCCTTTGCTCGAATGTAGGTGCAGGCTTGACCAATACAGGTTCCTGAATATCTTTTCTTGTCCTCCGAGTAAATACTGCAGTAGGCTGCTTCTTGGGCTTGTTAATGATTACCTTGCCTTTCTTCTTTGCCGGTTGCTCTTCTTCTGATTCTTCTTCTCCTTCTTCTTCTTCTTCACTTTCTTTATCTTCACCTTTTCCCTTGGTGAGCATAAGAGGACCCATTGCAGTTTTCAGTTTGGCCACTTTCCTCTTACCTTTGCTGATGGCCTGTGGAATTTTGATTTCCAGTTCAATTCTGGCCTTTGCTTCATCATAAGTACCAAAAATCTGTTGCCTTGGGTCTACTGGCTCATTTACCAGTGCTTCAATGATATCCCTTGTTTCATCAATGTTTACCTCATATGGAAGAGGTTTCACCCATGCAACTCGGGGTCTAAAAGAAAATAGGTTAAACCGACCTTAACTTGGTAAGAGAAGAACCAACCATGCTCGGTAAGTGCAACTTGGTGAAAGAAGCCTTATTGCACCTGACTGAGCTCGGTAAGGTCATGTACCAACCAAGATCCTGATGTATCTGAAATATTGATTTGATCATATTTTCATTCTAGGACTGCTTAGGATATTGCTTTGTAGATACAGTCCTGGTCTTATCCTGATGAGTCTTAATTGGAAATGGTAGAGTCACTCACTTCTTGAGTGACCATTCCATCACTTGAATTATCTGGCTCGGTAGACTTAGGAATCTATTGCTGCTTCATTTGCTTCCGAATATTGTCTACTTTGATTTTCTTCTCATCCTCAACTTTCTTTATGTTCATGCAGTTTTTAGATATATGACCAAGTTCTGTACATGTATAACATCTTACAGTGGTATCCCTTTTTCTTAGGTGATGCCTTGCACAGTTTATGCCAGTATGACCATATTCTCCACAATAATGACATCTGCACCAAGTGTTGTAGTCCCAACCAAATATTGCTTTGACAAGTTTTTTAGCTGGATTAAATGATTTGGATTTTCATTGTGATGCCTTATGACCTTGCTTTTGGCATTTGTGACATTTACCTTCAAATTTTGGTTTCTCTTTGCATTCATTGGCTTTGTGTCCATGCTGATTGCAATTGTAGCACTTTCCATTAAATTTGCCTTTTCCATTGCTCCAACATCTGTTAGATGTATGACCTAACTTACCACAGTGGCTGCAAGTAGGTCTTTGATTCTTTTGAGTACCCTGTTTGGAGGATTCACCTTCTTCCTTGTATCCAAGGCCTGCTTTACCATTTTGTTTATGAAAGTTTTCTTCATTTTGCAGATTCAATTGATCCATGTCCTTTTGAGATTTTACCATTCTCTCATTGACTTGTTTTTCAGAGATTAGATCACTTTGTAAGCTTGCATTGATTTGCCTTTCAGTAATTAAGTCATTTCTCAAATTCTCATTCTCAGATCTTAGATTCATAATTTCTTCATTTGCATTAGATAATTGAGTTACAAGATTTTCAAGCTGATAGGATTGATTATTCCTTACCTCTAAGTCTTTAGCTGCCTTGTTCCTTTGCTCCAAGATTTCACATAGCCTGATGGACTGGATTTCTTGTTCCCTTTTCAGCTTTCTTACTTCTTCCTGCAGAGATCCATTCTTTTCTAAAAGTTCTTTGATTGCTTTTTCAGCTTCATCTGAACTACTTGATGCTAAGAGATCTTCAATCTTTTCTTCAACATACTGATGGTCATTCATTTTCCTTGCAAGTTCTTTTCTTCTTTTCAAGGATTGTGAAAGATGCTCTTTTGCTTCATTGAGTTGAGCCATGGCCATTTTCAGATCTAGCTTTTCATTCTCAATAGATTTGTCAAGTCTGAATATCTCCATTGTCCTTGATCTTTGCTCAAGCTGTGAAACTTTTATCTTGAGAACCTTATTTCTCTGATACCAATTGTTGGAAATATTCAAGATATGACAAGTTACTGAGAGGGGAGGGGTGAATCAGTAACTTCTAAAATTTCAAACAATAAAACTGCATACTGATATATTCACCATTCATCCAAGTAACCTACTGTAAGCATGAAACAAAATCATTTGCAACACTTGAACACACAGATTTGGTGACCCAAAAACCTTCCAAATAGAAAGTAAAACTGGGGTGGGGATGAAACCCACAAAGCTTCGTTACTGCAGTATGAAGTTGGCCGGTTAAGGCTTACAATGACCACTTCTGGTGATCTGCCCTGTTAGGAGCACAAAGGATTGCTAGGTCCACCTTGTTAGAGGATTTACAAACATACAATAAAGTATGCACTCTGTTAGGAGATTTACAAAAGACTGTTAAGTCTACCTTGTTAAAGGATTTACAAAAATTGATTCACCTATTAGAATGAAACAATGGATCTGATTACAACTGATTGCTGATAAGATCCGCTATGCTCTGATTCACCTTGATGTGATAGATAAAAATTTTCTGCTCCAAAACTTGACCTTGCTGAATACCTTCACAACTCAGCACACATACTTTCGCACACATGTATTTCTTTCACACTTTCACATTTTCATTCATTACCATTACATTTGAATGATACAATACATTGCATATATATACCATCCAAATAAACAATACATGCAAGGTCGGCCAAAACAACAAGTGCAAATCTCTATACAAAGTCGGCCCAAGGTAAAAACTCGGGTTCACTGAATTGACTCGGTGTCCTTCTGATACTTGGCATCCACTGCGTTACTTGGCATCATCATGCACTCGGTAGAAGTGAAGGCACAGTCCATACTAAACACTTCGAGTAGTTCTGAACTCGGTAACCACTGGAGACTCGGTAGAAGAGATGTCACTCGGTGAACACTTCTATCTGAACTGTAGCTCGGTGATCAAAGGAAACACTCGATAGAACCTTGTGACTCGGTGATAGTTAGTTTCTTGATAACCGTCTGAGCTCGGTAAAATTAATTTCGTTGATAACCTCAGGAGCTCGGTTATCATGAAGTTCTCAGTCAATACTAAGTACATCTTCACTCGGTCAAAACTGATTCCTTTCTTTACCTCAAACACTCGGTAAACACTAGCTACTTTGTTCACCTCGATCACTCGATAAACACTGACTTCTTTGTTCACCTTGATCACTCGGTAAACACTGAGAACTAGGTAAAGCTTGGCTTACAAAGGAATGTCCGGTGAGAGCTCGGTAAGCATTCAGAATCCAATAAGTGTTGTAACTAATGACAAAAATGTATCATAATTCCAACAGCCAATTACTTGTTGAAATGATTGAAAATATAAAATATATAGAGACAATGAGAATTTAGCATTAAGAGCAAACAAAAATAGTAGTGAAAGAACCATTAGGACAAATCTATTTGATGCATACCAAGCCATTGGTATGAAAGAATGTACAATAGATGCCAATGTTACCTCATATCAACCATGATGAAAAAGGAGATGAAAAAATATTGTTTAGTAATAAAAAAAAAGAAGCCATTAAGAATAAGTAGAACAAAATTACACAATGCCTTAGAGAAGTGAGATAAATTGAGGATCCTACCAATAAATCTCTTTGTCCATTCTTGGGTAGACTCCGATGCAAAGAAAATATTGTTGTTGATGCACTAAGAATGGTAATTGAGAAAATTTGGGATGACAATACAAAGGTTTCACCCAACCAAAGAGATGATGTTAGAAGGTGAATTCAAATTAGAAATTGTGAGCCACGTCCAAAACACTATTTAGACATGACTCAAAAACAATTTTATGAAAGGTTTCATCAAATCTTTCCTTAGATTAAATTTAGCTAAAGGTTTTTTGAGATGAAAAAACCATGGATTATCCTAGACATGGACCTTTGAATGATAGTAAATATGCTATTTTTGAACCCCGTGAGTCATACTAATGGTTCCAAAAGTAGATACATTATTTTTTAGGCCATGGTGTTGATGACAGTCTTCCTATTTATGATGAATAACTCACTTCAACTAGTAATTCAAAATATTAGACTCAACCCATGGCTACTACTATTCCAAATGAAGATTATTTTGTCCCTTCTACTTCCATTATTTGGGGAGAAGATGAGCTATCTAATGATCATATTGTTGAGGCTTCCACTTCTAGGTAGCTTGACTTTGATGAGTCAAACATGCAGGATCCCAATAGAGAACAAATCAGAAGAAATATTGCTTGCCTTAAAGAATGTAACCAAAGTACTAACTCAAATGAATATGAGTGGGATTATCTTTCATTCTAATCTCCTAAGTTGGGGGTAGATGTTTTACATGTCTATAATAATCAAATTGATGTAGTTGACAAGTCTTTCATAGGGTTTCACGAGTTAAACTCTCAACTTTCTTTAGTGGACTACACTAACTCTCCTAGGGCTTATCCTAAATTCGGTGATTTTGAAGATTTCCCTATAGTTCCTAACTCTCTTGTCACTAGAGATGATTCTCTTTGCATCAACAATCTTGAATCCTTCACTTTATTGTCACTAATACACCCTGATCTCATTGATTGGTCTCTCCAAAATCAATGACCTGAGCTACCATCATTTCAAAATGATTATGAGATCACTTGCTACCCAAATTCTATTGAGCCTTTAGTCTCTTCCACCAGTGAACCAACTATCAACATGAATGAAATAGATATCAAGTACCTTATTCACAAATTAAAGATAAAAATGAAAAAAGGAGCTATGTGGGGAAAACCACTTTGTGGCAGTGTTAGAGCCTAAAAATATTTTAAAAAGATGTATTTGAGGCTAAAAACCTCTTTGAGACACTTGAAGATGAGGTACATGGTAGTTTGCCTAGATATTTTCAAGATAGATCATCAGTGTTGATTAAGCCCATGCAACCTATCAATCTTGGCATAGAAGAATTTGCAAAGATTATACATCTAGCTCATTGCTATTAGCTAAAGGAAAAGAATAATTCATCTAGTTTTTTGGTGAGAAGAAAATCAACTTCACTTGGACATATACAGACATTCCTAGTCTTGGGATGGATTTAATAATGCATCACCTTTCTATAGCTCTTGGTGTCAATCATGTTAAGACAAAATTAAGAAAAATCCATCTGCATGTTTCCCTATTGGTAAAAATTGAATTATAGAAGCTCCTAAGTGCCAAATTTATAAGAGCTATAGACTATGCTGAATGGATATCCAACATTGTACCTATTTCAAAAAATAACAAGTCCATTTGAGTATGTGCTAATTTTTGAGATCTAAATAATGCTTTTCCAAAGGATAAGTTTTCACTCCCAAACATTGATACGATAGTGGACATGACTGTGGGTTATGAAATTTACTCCTTGATGAATAGATTCTTGAGATATAATCAAATAAGATAGCTACTAAAGATCAAGAAAATATTGCTTCCACTTGTACATGGGGTACATTCTACTCGAATGTTACACCATTTGGGCTTAAGAATACTCACACTACTTATCAACAAGCTATGACAACAATTTTTCATGATATCATGCACAAAAACATGGAAAATTATGTAGATGACACCTTAGCTAAGTCTAAACAAAGAAATAATCACTTGGATGAATTGAGTTTGATATTGGATTGCATGAAACAATTTTATCTTCTAAAGGCTCAATCCTAATAAATTTTCTTTTGGTGTCACTTCTTGTAAATAGTTGGCCTCTATCATATCCCTTGAGGGTATTGAAATTGATCCTGAGAAAGTACAAGAAATCATAGAAATGTCACCTCCTCGTAACATAAGTCAATTAATAATTCTCTACGGATGTCTACAATCTATACAAAGATTCACTTCTTAACTGGTTGATAGATCACAACTATTCAATAAAAACTTGCACAAGGGATCTTCATGTGTTTGGAATGAAGAGTGTGAAAATAGTCTCAACCAGATTAAGGAATATTTGGCCAAATGTCCTATTCATATGCCTCCTATTCTAGGGAAGCCCTTAATTTTGTATATCTCAACTACAACTTCCCTAGGGGCATTACTAGCACAACATGATGAGAATGGAAAGGAGAAAGCTATATATTATATCAATAGAAACTTAGTTTATTATGATATCAATTACAATAACATTGAGAAATCTTGTCTTGTTGGAGTATTTTCATCCCAAAAGTTTTCACACTACATGCTAGTTCATATTACATAGTAGGTTGCCAAAATTATTCTTCTTAAGTATCTCCTAAGTAAAGTTGTGCTTACAAGTAAGCTTCCTAAATGGATGATGATTCTCTTTGACTTTCACATTTAGTATGTAAAATGTAAAGTCATTGAAGGAAAATTAATTGCAAACCAACTTGTTGATTTTCTACTTCACAAGAGTGCTCCTATGTAGATAGACTTCTCATATTCATCTATTATGTATGTTATAGAAAGGACTTGGAAAAGGTTCTTTGATGGATCACATACTTGGAATGGTGTTGGTGCTGGTATTTTTTTATTACACCTCATGCTTGCACAATTCCTAAGCATTACAATCTATTGTTTCCTTGCACAAATAACATAAAACAATTTGAGGCTATCATAAATGGGATACAATTAGCTATTGAATGTAAAATCACTTAGCTACACATTTATGGAGACTCTCAACTTGACATAAATCAAATCAATAATGACTATCAAACAAAGGATGATAAATCAATCTCATATAATAATTTGGTTGATGCTCTATAGAATTATTTCACCTTTTTCCCTTTTCAACAAATTCCTAGGGCTAAAAATAAGGCTGCTAGTACTGTGGTTACCTTGGAACCCATTCTATAGTATAGTTGCAAGAACTTGAATCTTACTTTGAATTCCTAGTGGAAGAGTTGCACTACCTTGCTTATGATTCCTCTAATAGCCAAGTCATTTGTATTGTCATTTTTCATGACTCTTCTTGCTACGCTACCATTTACTCCTACCTCTATAGCCAAATTTTCCCAATAACCTAATGCACAATGAAAAAACCAACTCATTTGTAATGCCTCCTATTGTACCCTTATCTCTGGTGACCTTTATAGGAAGGGTCTAGATGGAACACTCCTTAGGTTCTTAGAGATGGATAAGTCTTAGAAAGTGTTAGATCACATCCACAATTGTATTTCCAAGTCTCACTCTAATGGCCTTATGCTTTCTCAAAGAACTATTAAGATTGGTTACTATTAGTCTACTATGTAAGAAGATGTCATGTGTTATGCTAATCCTATAAAGAGTGTCAACTTCATGGTAATCTAATTTATTCTCCTGGACATGAATTGATTCTATCTATCACACATTGGCCTTTTCAATAGTGGGCCTTTGACTTGGTTGGAAAAATACATCTTAGCTCTTCTAGTGGATACAATTTCATCATTATATCTACTAAGTAGTTTACTAAATGGGTTGACACTATACCTCTCTCTGCTGCTATGGGAAAACATGTTTCTATGTTCATGCAAGACCACATTATTTGTTTCTATGGTGTTCCCTCCTCTATAGTCACTGATTATGGAGAATAATTCAAGAGTAAGGACCTTAGACAACATTTTACAAAATTCAAGATTAAACAATATTGGTTCTCTATCTGCTACCCCTAATGGAATGGTCAAGATGATGCTTGAAACAAGACATTGCTGAAAATTTTGCATAGAACTATACAAAAATCTAGGAGAGATTGGCATATGAAAATTAATCTTGTGCTATGGGCTTATAGGACTATCATACGGATGCCTACTAGGGCTACACCTTTTTCTCTAGTTTATGGTTCTAAGGTTTTTCTACCTTTAGAGGTTGAGATCTTTTCCTTATGAGTCTCTTTGAAAGAATTGATTACTAATGAAGACTATAGAGCTATGAGGATACATGAGCTTGAAGTCCTAGATGAATGATGCAAAGGTTCATTTGATCATATGAGAGCTTATTAGCAAAGAATGTCTACTAGCTATAACAAGAAAAGTAATCATAGAGAATTTCAAGTTGATAGCCTTTGTCCTTATAGAGAATCTGAAAAATCAATAGAATAGAAAATAGAAGGGCAAGTTAGAACCTAATTTGTTGGATCCTTAAATAGTAAGTACTATATTTTTCTCTAGTGCTTATCATTTTTCTACACCTAAGGGAGAATAGCTCCCTGAGCCCATCAACATCCTATATTTGAAGAAGTTCTATGCTTAGTTATCTTGTTGCTCAGTGCTTTGCACATATCTTATGATCCTAAAAAAAATACGAAATAAATCATAGATGATGTTGTACAAATCCTAGAAAGTAGAAAATGTCTTGAAAATTATCATCTTGGTGAAAATCTAGCAATAGGTGTTTTGATGTATCACCAAAATAAATTAATTATCTCAAAGAATTTTAAAAAATCATAAATAAGTCCAAAAAAAATCCTGCATAGTGGTGAAAACCTAGAAATGAGTGCTACTTGATACCCTTGCATCATTGTCTATCAATATCTCTCTTTTTTCTCATGAACCATTAATCTCATTTTTCTTTGTGTTTCCTAGGTTGGAATTAACCCTTGTCTAGGTCTAGGGGGCATGAACTACATAGCTTATGAGGGTCTCTTTCAAAACTTCCCTTGACATCATGTTTTTTTCAACACTTATCAGATACTTTAGCTACAATCTAGGATGTTGCAATAATTCTCATTGGTAGACTTAAGTCCTAGGAATATGTTCATGTGACTTCCACACATGCACTTAAATCATATAAGACTTGTTGGCTTTTTTCCTTTATGTGTTGTCTATGATAATTTATTTGTTGAGTGTTCCCTCTCTAATAGTCTCTAGAGAATGTCACGAACTAGAGGGCTAGGGGCATGGGGCATGTTTTCCTTTGATTTCTTTCTACTGGTGTACTTTTTTAGATCTTAGGTGTCTTGAGAATCTTTCCTGACCTCCTTTGAAACTTAAGATCTATAGAATACCATCCTTATGTTTTTTTTGAAAGTGTGTTCTTATGACCATCTCAACATTTTGTGTCTTAATGTGAGCACAATCTTGCTACATTAAATCTAGGGAATCTAACTACACCATCATCTTGGCCTTTATGTCTTGGATGCATTGTTTGGGTTCCCACATACCTATCCAATATAGATCATATTCATATCCTTGTAGTTTATACTAGTCATGATTGTATGATCTTCTAATGTCCCTAACAAGGCTTGATGATAAAAACTAGGACCTACTTATATAATCCTTGCAATTACACATTTTTATTTTAGCTTGTGTTATAGGGTTCATTCTAGCTTAGCTTTTCATTTTGAGTGTTAAGAGACTCTCATTTATCCTTTATGGATGTTTTGTTCAATTTCATTCATCCTCTTGATTCCTCTTGATCATGTCTTCATCTCCTTTTGATCATGCCATCTCATCACTTTCTCTTCTTTTCCTTGTCATGAAAAGGGTTAATCTTATCATCACATCTATCTACCCTTTTAGACCCCTTATATAAACTTTTAAGACCTAAATTTTGAACTCCTCATATTGGTGCAAAAGTTGCACCCCTACCTAATTTTGACATCTTGGATCCATTTTCATGATTGAAACCAAAATTTTGGTTCATCTTGCTAGTCAAAATTGTGTTTTAAAATTCTTCCTTCTTCTATGCAATTGGTTGACTATTTGAGGATTAATATTTGAATATTTATGAGTCAATCTTCATTTATTCATCATTTCACCCTTCTTTTTGCTTTGACCTAACTCTCATACTTTATCTTCTTAGTCAAACTTAGTCAAACTGGGTATATCTTCTTTGCTTGGTGGTCATTCTTTGGTCTCAATAATTTTTTTGTCATCATAAACTTTGGCTTATCTTAATTTGATCAAATCTATCTCATTTCTTCACCTCTTCTATCTCATTTCAATTTTGATCCTGAAGGGGAAGCAATATGATGTCATCGCTTTGCTTTGTTGCATATTGATTATGCTATGGTTGTCTATTTTCTCAAGAGTATATGTTTGACCTTTCCATTTTATCTTGATTTAGATATCTCTCTCGAGCTTATTCTTGACCTTTCCATTTTCTCTGGGTCTATTTGTCTCCTAATGTTCAATTTTGTTGCTAACTAGTGATGCATTCAAGATCTGCCATTTCTCTGTGCTTTGTACATTAGAGTCAGATCTCTCTATCAGCTACTAGCTTGGATTCTTCATTCTTTGAATTAATGTGTTCCTATATTGATTACACATTAGTCAAAGAGGGGAAAATGTAATCACCCAATAATGGTCATCTGGACTAGGAGCCCTCTTTCAAGCATTTTTTTTAAATTTATCTATCACTTATCTTTGATCAAATCCTCACTTTTCTATTTATTTAATTATAACCTATAGTTTAACCACCTTATCGTAAGTCTTTTATTTAGTTGAAATAAATTTCTCCCTTTTAATGAAATAAAATTCCCTAAGTCCCACTTATCCTAAGTGTGCACATGAAAAGAATAATTCTCATTTTAAAAAGAAAATAAAAGGCATTTTTGTCTCACATGAGGGGCACACTTTTCTACGTCAGGGGATTATTTATTTTCAAAATAAATGTAATTCTCCTCCACACATATTTTTCCTCTTAAACACCATTATTGATTTTTCGTAGGTGTGATGCTTGTGCACATGGATACCTCAAGGCTCGTTCTCCACTCTTGATTGTGCCTCTTTTTCCTGTTAATGTCTGCCATCCATTTTTCTTTAAAAGGAGGCTCTCTCCTTATTCTCGCAAACTTATACTCTCATGATATTGTTATGTAATAGGTTTTTGGAGCACTTGAAGCACTCACCACACTCTTGGCATTCTTTCACGGTTGGAGCATCTTGCATCTCATCATAGCATAGTCTTCATCAAAGCATATCTCTTACATTGTTATCTTAGATATTTACTTTCTTGAAAGTAGATGAAGATTTAATTTCCTTACATTTTATCTGTTATTTTAGACTATTTTGAATCCCAATTATCTAGGATCTTCATTTGAATCTTTCATTCTATGGTGCACCCTTCAAGGGTTTCATAACTAGGTTCATTTGAAAGCCACTCTCATAGCTCTTGCACATCATAGATAGGGAGCTCTAAGTTGCCATTCAAGGATCCTAATATATTGGACCCCATGGATAGAATGTCTTAGATAAGTGTATACATATCTATATCATGATGTTTTTTGAATGCACAAAGAAGAGGAAAAATGAATGAGAGATGAAACAATTCTAGAAATCGTGGGAAATCAACTAGAAATCAAAGGGAAAGATGTCACAATCTACAGGACTAAGAGACTATTGGTATTGTTGGAAATAAGGGAATAAGAAGAAATATTATTGGACTCAAAAGAATAATGGAGACAAACAAGAAGGGATTAGGGAGGAAAATGTGGTAAGTAACAAATATAAAGAGGATGCTTTACTTCTATCTTTAGAAAATATTGATGATTCATGGGTTTTAGATTCAGGGGCTTCATTCCATGCTATTCCCCATAGAGTTTATTTTCTTGATTATGTCCAAGGGGATTTTGGGATAGTTTTCTTGGGATATAATGAACCCTATGAGATTGTTGGAAAGGTGAAAATTAAGATTAAGTTGTAGAATGAGAATCATTGACTACTACAAGAGGTAAGACATATTCCAAGGTTGAGTAGGAATTTAATTTTAATAGGGTAACTGGGTGATGAAGGTTGCATAGTTACATTTAATGATAAAAATTAGAAGGTTTCAAAAAGTTATCTTGTAGTAGAAAAAGTTGTGAAAGTAGACACTTATATCTTTGTACAGGTCATATTGTTCCTTCTACTTATATCTTTGTACAAGTCATATTGTTCCTTCTACTTTAATTTTTTTAGTGAAAAATGAATGTTCGAGAATATTTGATGCAATTAAGAAGGGAGAACAAATAGGTATTGTATATTTTAATACTGTATTATAGCACAACACACTTTGACACATGAGTGAGAAAGGTACAAAATTACTTTATTCAAAGAAAATTTTACTAGGTTTTAAATGTGTCAATATGGATTTCTATAAAAGTTGACTATGTGAAAATTATAAGAGAGTGATTTTTTGTGTAGAGTGAGAAGGATAAGAAAAATGAGAAATTAGAGGTTGTATATACAAATGTATGGGGACCATTTTAGGTATCTTCCCTTGGTGGCTCTCATTATTATATTACATTCATTGATGATGCAACTAGAAAATTATGGGTTTATTTCTATAGAAAGAAATCAAAAGTGTTTCAAACTTGTAAGAAATGGAAACGATTGGTTGAGAATAAGTCCAATTGAAGCTAAAATTTCTTAGATCTAATAATGATAGTTAGTAATGAAGAAATGGATTTGAAGATTATTGTTCCACTAATGGTATTCATAGGCAAAAAATCATTCCAAGGATAAGATCTATGATTATTGTTGAGTGTATGGAAATTAAAAGAGTGATTTTTGTGAAGAGTGAGAAATATAAGGAAAATGAGAAATTAGAGCTTGTATTTACAGATGTATGGGGACCATCTCAGGCATCTTCCCTTGGTGGCTCTCATTATTATGTTACGTTCATTGATGATATAACTTGAAATTATGGGTTTATTTCCTTAGACAAAAATCTAATGTGTTTCAAACTTGTGAGAAATAGAAACACTTGGTTGAGAATGAGATTGGTTAAAGTTAAAATTTCTCAGATCTAATAATGGTGGTTAGTATTGAAGAAATAAAATTAAATATTACTATTCCACTAATGGCATTCATAGGCATAAAATTGTTCCAAGGACTCCACAAGAAAATGGAGTGGTTGAACACATAAAGAAGACAATAATGTATCATGCAAGGAGTATGAGGTTATATGTTGGTATACCCTTAAACATGTGGGTAAAGGCTATCAATACTATTGTATATTTAATCAATAGAGCTTTGTATACTCCTTATGACTATGGTATTCTAGAGGAAGCATGGATTGGTAAGAAGGTCAATTATTCTTTTCTCAGAACCTTTGGTTGTGAAGCATTTGCACATATAGATTCTAAAAATAGAACCAAGCTAGAAGCTAAGTCAAATAAATGTGTATTTTTTGGATATGACATTGATGAATTTGGTTATAGTCTTCAGAATTTTAAAAATCATAAAATTGTAAGAAGTAGGGATGACATATTCAATGAGAAAGTATTGTACAAAGATCTATTGCAGCAGCATGAGAAGAGCAAAAAATTATGTAGCATTGGATCATACTCAAAAGGATGATGTTCCAATAGTCCCTCATGCTCCACAACAATTGCAAGTACAAATACCACACACCCTAGTGTGTTAGACTTCTAAAAAGGCTAAGTAAACCTCCTAAAATATTATCTCCCTCTTTGTATTCTATTTTATTAACATATGCTAGTGAATCTAATTGTTCTAATGAAGTTGTGTAGGTGGATACAAAGATTCGATGGGAGTCTATAATGAAAAATGAAATGGAATCCTTTCTAAAAAATAAGACTGGGGATGTATGTAAGTTTCCTACATGTAAAAGGGCATTATAGAATAAATGGGTTTATAGACTGAAAGAAGAGGATGAAGGTAAGAAAATATTTAAAGTTAGGTTAGTTTTAAGAGGATTTGCACATAAAAGAGAATTGATTTTGATTAGATTTTTTTTCCATTTTTAAAAATGACTTCTATGTGTACTATTTTAAGTATTGTAGCTATTAAAGATTTTCATTTAGAGAAGCTTGATGTTAAAATAACTTTTCTTCATGGTGATTTAAATGAAGAAATAGACACACACACACACACACACACACACACACACACACACACATATGGAAGAACCATAGGGATTTGAGAAATTAGTCTATAGATTGAAGAAAATTTTATATGGATTGAAGCAAGCTCCTCAGTAATGAGATTTTAAATTTGATAGTTTTATGAATGAGTGTAGTTATACTTGGTATCATTTTGACCATTTTGTTTACTTTAAGAGGTTGGATGATGACATCTATGTTATTTTATGTTTATATGTTGATGATATGCTTGTATCTAGGTCTAATATGGATTAGATTAAGAGATTGAAACAAAAATTAACACATTCATTTGCTATGATGGATTTCAGGGTAGCAAAATAAATCTTTGATATGAAAATTTTTAGAGATAGGAAAAATAGGAAATTGATTCTAGCTCAGGTTGATAATATTGAGAAGGTGTTGTAACGTTTCTCTATGGAGAATGCTAAAGCTCACAATGTACCTTTGTTTGGTTATTCAAAATTGACTAAGGAAATATGTCCAAAAACATAAGAAGAGGAGGCTAAAATGTGTATGGTACTATATGCTTCAGTTGTAGGAATGTTTAACGTATGCTATGGTATGTACTAGGTCAGATATTACACATGCAATGGGATTTGTTAGCAGGTATATGAGTCATCCTAGGATTGAGCATTGGAATGTAGTGAAATATATTCTAAAATATTTAAGAGGAACGTCTAGTAAATTTCTATGTTTTTGTGGCTCTGCTACTTATTTACAAGGCTATGTTGACTCAGATTTGAAAAGGGATCTAGATACCAAGAAAAGTACTACATGATATATCTTTACCATTGGTGGACTAAAGTGAGTTGGATTTATTGGTTGTAGAAGGTGAATTTATTATCCACTACAGAGGCATAGTATGTTACTTCTATAGAGGTAGCCAAGGAGATGATATGGCTTCAATTCTTCATGGAAGAGCTAGGACATCCATAGAGGGATAATTATTTGCATACAAATAGTCATATTTTTGTTCATCTTTCCAAAAAAATTCTTTACATTCAAAGACAAAACACTTATAGTTGTGGTACCCTTTCATTTATTTAGTTTAGGATAATGGGAAATTAAAGCTAGACAAGATACATACAAATAATAACCTAGTAGATATATTTACCAAGGTAGTGACAAGAGAGAAGTTGAACTCCTCTTTAGTTTTGGTTGGTCTTCTAGACTAAACATAATAAAGGAGCAACTAAGTCTAGGCTGGTCCAGTCCATAAGGAGCCTCATGTGGTAGTGGTATTCCTACAAAATTAGTCACCAAGTCGCAAATTGCTATTTAGTGTAGAGCTTGATCAGTTCCCAAGTGGGAGATTTTTGATATGTTGTGACTGATGAGGGAAGTATTGTACACCTTTCATTAAAAATAAATAAAATTCGTTGGCTCATCAAGGTTTTTTGAGTTGACTTGTCAAATATTTTGCAAGGTTGAATCATCAAGTGTTTTTAAGTTAACTTGTCAAAGTTATCAAGCCCTAATTTTGTAAGTGGTAAAAAAATGCTTGTATAAAATGGCTTAGGGTTGGGGATTTCATAACACATGATGAGATTATAGCATCTTGTTGTGGTATTGATTTGTAAGGGATCAAGAGTTGTAATCAGGTTATAATCACTGGATAACAATAATATTGGACTCATTTTTTGGTGGACATAGCCCAAGGATTGGGTGAACCATGTTAAATATTTGTGTCTTGTGTTCTCTTATGTGTGATTTATTATTTTTCTGATATTGTTTATATTTGCATGTAATTTTTATTTCTATCTCTTTAAATCCTAACACAATAGGGTCTTTCATGAATGAAAGATGTTGAGAGATAATCTACATCAATTGGACATAATACTTTACATCAATTTCTAAGAGATTCTGAACAAACAACAATGCAATTAAAAGTAAATATAAAAATGGCACCTCTTTCCAGTCCTGGATATTAGTAACATCTAGTGTATTCATTAACTATATAAATCCAATTTTTTTTTGTTTATAGAAATCATTTTATTTTTATGAATATTTAAAAACTATACCTCACTTGGTTAAGTTAAATATGCATGTCTAGTTGATTAAACACAATGTGGTGTTCTCATAGTATCACCAATTGCACCTTGCAATGCATATTACTCATATATCAATTCAATTTATTTTTTAAATAAAAATTATTTACTTTATAAGATTTAGGTTATTAAACAATAACATGTCAAAACACAATTAGATATACTTGTGAATGGCTCCTAGAAACACAATTGTCAACGGGTAATTTGTGAGAACCACATCCTCATCAGTAAATATTTAGCATCTAATCCCATAATACATACATAAATAGGATTTTTATCCATTTCCATTCATCTTGATAACTACCCCAATATGTATACCTTTATATCTAGGGCACATATGCTCAATGGGATATAATGAGCTAAATGCAATATCTAGTAATGATGGAGGTAGTGTAGGTGTTGATCCATGCTTTGCCTTAAGTAAATATGTTCTATTCTCAATAATGATCTTAGTCAATGATCTAACTTCCTAAAGGTTCTATAAATTCATAGACTCCTTCACTACTATAAGGACTACAAAATGAACTATGGGTTTTTCACAAGATGAACTATATTACGGCTCTACCACCCTATGTTCCTTAGCTCTTCCATGCACAAAAACTCTCCCTCTACCAAGGAAATATAGGATATCTGTCATGCCCAAATTTTATGAGACAAAATAAAACCATTTTTTTTTCTTTTAAATATAAAACAATAATGAACAATACATGGATATGACAAATAGAACTTACATAACATTGAATACAGAGTGATAGCATTCTGGGAGTTCATTACACCTAGTTTGAGTTTAAGATGTCATGCTTACACTCACTAAACCAACTAAGCCCTAGGTGTTAACGATAAGTATAATTTAGGTTGAGATGCCTATAAAATGAGTTAGGATTACATAGGTATTCTTAGTTATGTAGTGTGGTCAAATGATAGATGCATTCAAGGCAGTGGGAGGGCAATATGAGAAGTCACTCGACAATGCTCACATTCATTAAGAGTCCAGGTCTCGAGTATACAACAACTTTGATCTCCTAGAACACATAATTTGAAGTGTATGTACATAGTCATTATGATGTGAATGCCCCATTCATATGATAAAAGGTGTACATATAATATGTTGCACTCAATGTATATCTATAGGTAGGGTGGAGCTATAAATCATACTATGCATGTTATATGACAATAGGAGTGTATCTAACGATTCAATTTGGACGTCAAGCTCTATAGTTATTATTACAATTGGTAATTTTTAAAGGTGTATTCAATCATCGCAAGACATAGGGTAAATATTATAAATTCAATAACTGAGCACATTATTAAAGTTGGTAAGGGACTTTCAATACATTTAACATGCCATGTGTATTACAATTTTTTTTAGGAGGAATTAAATTATATAAGTTTTATATATGTGTATATTTTAGATGCCTGGTCCATACATTCAATTTGTTTCAGTTGGTCAATTATATGAACCAAAAATTCTCCCTAAATTTGTTTAACTTCATCCATGCATAGAATGAGTTTGATACACAATTTATAAGGGAATCCATCAAGTAAAATTTTTATATATGTTCATTATCAAACTCATTAGTTTTACTAGTGTTGACTATACACCCCCAACCTGACAATAACTTAATTTTCTAAACTAATTTATTTACTCTTTAAATTACTATTATTTCTAGGAAGAACATAAATACATATTAAATTAATAATACTTACCACTGACTGAACATTTAAATCTATTTCTAACTTATTCACAAGCTAATTTATAAATATACCAACTTCTAACTAAGTGCATGACCTAAGAAAAACTTACATTAATACATTTTCCTTAGACCACATAATTTTCCCTATCTACTAACACACCACCCTATGACTCTTATCTTAAATTATTGTCTAAACTCTTATCTAATTTGCTACAATCCACTAACTATGGCCTACCTTTTTCCTAGGTGCCATGTCACTCGAGGGGAGATTATTTCTTGATTTTAAAGTGGAGGTGGTTGATGTCATAAATGGAGTCTGACATGTGCCCATCCCCATACATCTCTTTGCTTCCCCAATGCATGTTATGCTGGTTAAGATGGGAAAAATGGACTTAAACACATTCTGCACACACCTTTTTACCATTCCCAAAGCTAGGCACCTAGGTTAGGGGTCTTGGTTTATGTTAGGCACCAATCACATGTCTTACTCCATGCGGTATGCTTAGGTGGGATTTGAAACACATTCTATTTCAAAGACTTTGGTTATACCCTTTAAACACTATGCCCAAGGTGAAGTTGCTTTATTCAAGGTGGGCAACTATCACATCACCAAGTGCCTAAGGTGGAGGGAAGGCCAATGTGGCTAATTTGGTGGGACCCCATTGTCCCACTATTAAAGTAGATCCCTCAAGTTTTTTTGTCCTATATTGGGGATTGGACACCTAAAACATGGGGTGCCCTAATTTCAAGTTTGTTTTATGAAGGAAAATTCTAATTAAGTGTGTTAAATTTAAAAGTTCTTTTATTTTATTTATTTCATTATTTATTATTATTATTTTGGTTGTACCATATATATATATATATATATATATATATATATATATATATATAAAAGTCACTATCAAATCTTGTAATTTTGATAATGGCTTAAGGGAATGTCCAATGTTAATCATATTATATCAAATCCCTAAACCTTGTAAGTCCAACTAGGAGTTTTAAGTACATAGCCCTTATTATTATATTAGTTTATATTCTTGGAAAGGCATTATCTTTTTCTCCCATATATTTTCCAGAGAGGAAATGTATGCCTACAACAAGATTTCTCACAGAATTGTATTATGCACTCTTTCTTCTGAAGAAAACTCTATTTTATTCTACCATGAAACTTAAGTGATGGTGTTGATGAAGTGATGATGTTGTCTAGTCCAATGGTTAAATTAGAGTTGAAAACTAAGGGAACCTTCTTGCAAGTGCTATGAGCTAAATAATTGTCTTCCATTATATTTAATGCACTACCATTGATTTTAGATTGCATTTACCCATATTAAATCAAGTGTGTCAGAAGGAATATTGTCCATAACAACTATACAAAGTGCTTATTAAACTAGTATAGATAATCAAGGAAGAGAGACTCATTTCATAATTTCCTCATTATTACATTCAATCTCATAATGTTGAAAGCTTACAATGCACATTTTCTTGCAAGTAACTATATACATTTTCTCAACCCACCCTTACATATTTCAACAACATTAATGAATTGGGGAAAATTTCACTTTACATTACATTGAACAACAAAATGGGGGATTAATATTTACAACACATTTTGTGGTAACATGGAAAGGTTGGTCTCTACACACTTGAACTTTCAACATTTCCAAGGAGAAGCCCTAACACCTTCAAGGAAAATCCATCAACAAAAAACCTACACAAAACACACAAACTAGGAACCATGGAGGCTCACCTCTCATCCTAGGCTTCTATGAAGCCACCCAACAAGAAGCAAAAACAAGACCCAAATGGGTTACACACATACATCACTTGTTATTGCATGAACACAACACAAAACACAAAACAACTCCCTCCCATGGCTTTCACAATGATTCACCATTGGAATAATCTCACATTGGGTGAAGGTGGGCTCTTCAAAGAGGAGATACCTTAACCAAACATAAAAATCACATTTACCATTGCATTTTTCCTCTCAAGGCTATCATAAAAATCCCTTCCTTACTCACACAAACCCCTTATATCTCCCAAAATAACAGAGGTACATAGTTTCAATGGAGCCCATACTCCGTGAAATAAAGCAAATCCCTCATCATGAGGTAACTCTCTCAACTGCAATGTTAAGCCCAACTAAGCCCTTCACTCAAGGCTTCTCTTCCCTCCCAAGGGTGAGTAAAGCCTTCACACCCATGAATACATTCAAAACTCACATTCAAACAAGAAGATCAAGAAGGAAACAAAACCAAAGGAAAATATTCAAGAACACATATCACAATCACATTCCCACAACACAATGCCAAAGTCCATAATGTAAGATTCACAATGTAATGCATACTCCATTGAAAGATCCTCCACACTTGTAGATTTATTTTTTCCATGCTAAAAGAAGGAAAGAATAAAAAAGAAACATGTTTTGACACACCAACCTTGGTCCAAGCTAAGGCAATGATAGTTTTAGAAGAGCTCCCTTAATCTCCCTTTGAAACCAAACCATCTCTAAACTTAGAGAGTGCATGAACAACTCACTAATTTGGCCAAGACTCTCTAATAAGGTCATCTCACTAACTATTTTAGCAAGGAACATCAAGCCTCCTCTTCTTAAATTTTTGCCCCTCCAAAATAGGAAAGTTGACCAAGTGGGATGGTGAGGGTACACTCATGGGGAAACCCCAAATTTCGAATTGGTTCAAGAGGGCATTGTTTTAGGGGTCCCCTAAGTTAGCTAATCACTAAGATAGTTGAATTTAGGCCCCTAAAATATTATAATACCATTAGGGTGCCTTATTTTCAATAAAATGACACCTTAGGATCCTATTTAGGCCCCCCAAAATCTCTAACAAGTTTGAATTCGAAAATCAACATGATAGTGACCCATCCTAACACTCCCTTCCAAGTGGGTGTACTTAAACATTAATTGAAAGAAAAGGAAAGGGCTAAGATTAAGTGACCTTGTGGCCAACACTCTAAGTGACATGTCATCAACACATAGACAAATACAACTATCAAGTGACACACTAAAATACATTATAGTTCACCATGACATGTCCTTAATGCATCTAGATTATGATTAAACATTTTCACAAAAAGAAACCTTACATTTATGAAGAAAAATGTTTACACAATGAGGCTTTTGAATATTCCTAAGATTCACCTTGGTTAAACTATGTTCACAAGGTTTAGAACTTGTTTCCCCCAAGAATTTCCATGGTTCCATTTCCTGCACATTAAACTTGAGCATTAGTAGTCCAAGGAGGTCATATAAACATCTATATCCTAAATGCATATAACAACATTCATATTACCATAATTCAAATTAAATTTCCTTTCCTAGTCATTTCAATTATTTCATTCAAAATGTTAAACTATCAAAATCTACATGTCATAAGTCATCATAATCAAATTAACAATTATCTACATATCAAAAATCATCAAATTAACATTTATCTGCATATCATAAATCATCATAATCCTTTATCATCATAATTAAATTGACATTTTATCACATTATAATCTAGTACTATCATGTCATAAATTACATCCATATGTGTTTGATCATTTCATACATAAAATTAGTTTCTTAGTGCATGTAATAACTGTAAAATGCTACTAAAGTATTAAAATCAATAGATAACACAATCCACTATCCATCTCAATCTTGAATAGTTGTCAAAATACCAAATTCTTGAATGTCAAAATGTAAATAAAATATCTATGCTATGACAGGTTGGGGTGAGGCCTCACAATATCATTGTAATTCAGCTTCTTCCCAAGGATAAAATCATAATATTTATCTCTCAAAAAATGTAGAGGCGCATTGCAATTATTATAGGGAGGTTCGTCAAAGAGCATATACTACCTACCCCAAAATGTATCTCTCATCCTATTACAAATACACTAATGTATGGGAAATTTATTTGTAGATACTTCTAGGGAGTTACTACTAATAGGATCAGTGAAAAGAGCACATATGTCATCTTTACATATCCCCTTTTTTTACTTGATCATATGATAACCCATTGGCATAAATTGCATGTTATCTATCCCTGCATGAAACCCATGTTTTAATCTCCCTAGATACCTCATTATCACTATTGGCCATTTTCTAAGTTACTGATGAGTGATGAGTAATGAAAAAGACTAGAGGACCTCAACCTATTAACAAATATTGATATTTTGGAAGCCTTTTTTTAAGTAGATTTATTAGTTCCTCTTATGTGACATCAATACGACCTATCAGAGGATGCAAATGTGGACATTAAGGTCAATTTGTCTATTAGTGACTTAACACTTAGTCAATTGGTTTAATTGCTACTAAGCTCTACAATTGCTACTGAGCTTATCATTCATCTAGTAGTGTTAACCAAGTTTTTTAGTTGCTACCAAGCTAAATAGTTAGATTGCAGTTTATGTTGAGCTTCATAGTCTCTACTAAGCATCTGAGATAGTTTATAGTGTTGACCAAGTGTAGCAAAGCCTACTAAGATTTCAAGTAGAAGTGATGACAATCTTAGTGTTAACTAAGCTTTGTAGTGTTAACCAAGTATATTAGTGTCTATTGACCTTGTAGTATTAATGAAGACAGTTAAATATTGATAAAGCATTACAGTGTCAACCAAGTGATTTAGTATCTATCATGTTTTTCAGTGTTCACTGAGTCATACAATGACCAAGTTCCTATTATTCAAAGTGATCAGTATGGACTGAGCTTCAATGTCAACCAAGTTCTAGATTATGTCAAGTTTTGATAGTGTTTTTTGAGTGTCAAAACATCACTGAGTTGTCTTTAGAACCCAAGTTACAACAATAGGTCAACTTTGTGAATTATCATGAATTTGGTATTGTAGCTGACTCTAGAAGGTAATCAAGTGGATTGGTGTGTGTGTGTGTGTGTGTGTGTGTGTGTGTGTGTGTGTGTGTGTGTGTGTTGTATCTATCCAAATGTACTAATCATTGAGTATGTAAAGAAGTATGAAGAAGATGAGTGTGAATTAAAGAAGGCTACAAGTAGTATATGGTATAACAAAGACTTATCTATCATAGTCAAGTGATAAATGCAATTCAAGGAATCTTATTCAGGAAATCAAAGTTGCAGATCAGAGATCGGACACTTATTCATCCTAATAGGTGCATTAGTTGAAACCTTTAACCAAGTGAACTTAACAATCTTTTGGTAAATCCCCTAACAGAGTGCATTTTTCATTGTATGTTTGTAAATCCTTTAACAAGGAGGACCTAACAATCCATATTGCTCCTAACAAGGCAGATCACTAGAAGTGGTAAATTATAAGCCTTGACAGGCCAAATTTATACTGCAGTACTAAAGCTTGTTGGTATCATCACCATCCTAGTTTTACTTTCTATTTGGAAGGTTTCTAGGTCACCATATCATGTGTCAAAGTTTTATGAATGTTTATTTCTTTCATTCTTTGATGCATGCAATTTGATCAAAATAATGTATGAAGGATTAATTATAGAAGTAAGTTAAATTTTTATTGGTTCTTGATTCACTCCTCCCCTCTTAGTAACCTAGCCTACCTTATATTTCCAATAATTGGTATTAGAGCTTTTGGTTCTCACATTAGATTCTTAACATCTTGATAAAAGATCATAGGCAATGGAGGTATACAAGATAGAAAATGCAAGAAAAATAAGGAGAAGCTCTCTCAATCCTTGCAAAGAAGGAAAGATCTTGCACCATAGATGAATGAAAATCTCTACATTGAAGAAAGAATTGAAGACTTGTGCTAAGAAATAAATTCAGATGAAGTTGATGTAGCAATCAAAGACTTACTTGAGAGAAATCTCAATCTTCTAGATGAAGTTAGAAAGCTAAAAAGAGAGAGAAATACAATTAGTTAGAATGTGTGAGGTCATGGAACAAAAGGAAAAATCCTAACAAGAGATAGAAGAAAAAGATAATGAAATCAATCAACTATCCCTTTAGCAAATAGACTGCAAAATGATCTTAGTATTGAAAAGAAAGCCAATGAAAGAATGATGAAATCTCAAGAAAGCATAAATTAATTGAATGAGAAAAGTCAATATAGACATAAACGAAAAGAAAGATTAGGATATACAGAAGAAGGTGACTTGTTATAGGAAGAGGCTCAAAAGAATAAAAGACCTACTTGTAATCATTGTGGTAAGATAGGTCATACATTAAATAAGTGTTGGAGCAATGGTAAAGAAAAATTAAATGGAAAGTGTTGCAACTATAACAAGCATGGACATAGAGAAAGTGAATGCAAAAGAAACCTAAATTTGAAGGAAAGTGTCATAATTGTAAAAACCAAGGACACAAATCTTTAAAATGCAAGACCAAGAAGTGGAACCCAATAGAGAAAATTATGAAAGCAATATTTAGTTAGGGTTACAACACATGGTGTTGATGTCATTATTGTGGTGATTTTGGGAACATTGGATCAAATTGTGTAAAACATCACATGAGGAAGAGAGATACTACAAAGAGATCTTTTGTATGTATAGAACTTATACATCTCGCAAAGAACTATATGAATTGAAGAAGAGTTGAAGATGAAAAGAAGGAAAAAGATGACAACTTTAGAAAATAAATGAGGCAAAAATGGATGCAAAAATATCCAAAGAATGTAAGCCAAACTCATGAACTCGTTGACACCCAAGTCAATGAGTTGGATGACTCAACCATTTTGACTTAGTTCTCTATGGAGGTTACTAGAACTGTGATTCATAAGAAGTCATCTAACATCTATTTTAGCCAGCAAGTAGAAAGGTTCATATCAACATTTAAGATGTACAAGGATCACTGAGCTAAGATGATAGTTGAAGATCTTACCAAGCAAGGTCAGGTCACAAGACCTTACCAATTAAAGTTGAGTTGCATATCTAGTTCTAGATGTAGTAGATGTTGAGTTGGTGACTCTACTAAGTACCATGTTTAGACCTAGTGGTGGTAGCCTTACTGAGTTCAAAGTTCCTACTAATTTGAAGGTGTCTCCCAAGCCACAAATACCAAAACGAGTGGAGGACACCCTATCATCGAACAAACATGTGTGTAACAAAAATTTGCGTGAAGCATTAATGGGGATTGTAAAGAAAAAAATTTGCTAAAAGGAGAAAATTCATCAGATGATTTCACTAAAAATTTATAGAGCTAATAGTGAAGAGTAATTTTAGAGCCCCCAAGTGATTTGAAGTAGTAATTCATAAAAGATTACTGTCATGTTCAAGAATTTACTAAGTGAATGGCATCTTCAAGAAGCAAAGTAAAAAAGGGTTCGGAGATGTTGATTTTTTGAGTGGATTGCAAGGTTTCCATATTCAAAATAGCACTAGAAATTACAGAGGCACTTGACCTAATCAGAGTACAATCTCAAATCCCTTTGAAAGTACTCCTTATACACAATATTGGATCATTTTATCCCTATTCAATTCAAGAGCTTAGAACCCTAGAAATGAAATTAGAGTTCAATGAACTTTATATGGATGGTGTTTTAAAACTTGAGTATATACATTTGGAGACAAAGGATTTGACACACGTTATGCATATGTCATGAAATTTTCAAGGAAAATGGACCAGATACATCTTAAGTAGAGTTCACAAAATGCATTTGTGGTTGGATCACCCTATCTAGATAACAAAGAAGATGATACAAAAGATTAATATTTCCAATGTTAAATAAACCTAAGACTATGAAACCCCTAGGTTAGGTTGAACTAACAAAGAGAGCTCTTGTTGAGTGGGATGGCAGAGGAATGAAGCTTAACAATGTGACAGACATGAAAATCGAGTTTGGGATACATTTGATTTCTCACAAGATATATAGCTTGAGCAGACAGAACAACATTCCTTGTGAAGCAGTTGACCTAGTGCTGAAGATGGTGAAAAACAATTTATCTTTTAACCTTGCTGAGCTACTATTGAGACAATTGGGAAAAAACATGGAGAGTATCTGGGTCTCCAAGAAAAATCTATGTAAGTTTGGTTCTCTTTTAACTTATTTATTCTTCTATGTTCAAAAAATATTCCCTTCTAAAGGCACTATGGTATGGAGGAAAGACACACATGTTTTATATCAAATAAATGAGTTTATAGCTAAAATGGTAGAAAACTTTGAAAGTATAATGGATACCTACTTTAAAACATTCAAAGAAAAAATACAAAGAAGATATAGGATTCCTAAGAAGTTAGTAGAAGAGTATGAGAAAGATATCTATTTTCTGGTAGACAATGATAAGGTTCACATCCAAGTAGTCAAGCCGAGAGTGGCATGGGTAAAACCTTTGGGTTATGAGGTGAATATTGATGATGCCAAAGATATTATAGAGGATCTCCTAAATGAACCTAAGGATCCCAAGGCTAAATATTTGTGCACATATGAGGAGAAAAAGGATAGGATTAAACTTGAAATCAAATTTCCCTAGGTAGTAATTAGAGGAAGAAAGAGGATAGAGAAAATTATGAAGAATACCAAGTCATCAAGCTCTCCTCTCATGCTTACTAAATGTAAAGGAGATGACATAGATGAAGATTAAGATGAAGAGGAGAATGCAAAGGAAGTAGAACTTGAAGAAGAGGAACCTCCTAAGAAGAAAGGGAAGGTCATAATAACACAACCTACAAAGTCTTCATATTTACTATTCATAAGGAGATCCACCAAATCTAAAAGGAAACTTAAGTTGGGTAATGAAGAGGATGAATCTAAATAGATAATATTTTAGAAGACTACCCCCTACCTGTGAAGAGAGGCTGAAAATACTAAAAGAAGGAGGGGGGATGACATCCTTCAAATCACTTAACACTAGGAGTGCAACAAAGAAGAACTAGATTGAAGAGGCCCTAGTTGCACAGATGGAAAAATAGAACCATTCCGTTGATGAACTGGTCAAACAAGTTCTTGATGGAATTATCAAGGAAATTACACTAATATGGAAAAATGCATCAAATGTTGCAAGAGATGTTAGAGAATGGACCTTGAGACAACTCATGTTGAGTCTCAGTGACAAAGAGGTAAATAAATCTTTAAGGGAGAATGAAACAAAACTGACACCTAAGTTCAATACATTGGTAATCTTATCAAAGGACATTGAATTTATGGTGAATTCCAATAGTATTGCATGGAAAAACATCTATGGGCTACACAAGCCTATTTGCCATGTTATGGAAATAGATGATAAAGATGGTGAAGAAGATGTGGCAAAGGATAATGAAGATGCAAAAATAGAGGATGAAGAAATAGAAAATGTAGATGTTGATGATACTGATGAGGAAGAAGAACAAGAAGATATAGGAGAAAGTCCCCCAGAAATTTAGAGTGTTGAGGATACTAATGTAGAGAAGATAGCAACAGAGATTATGACTTCCCTTCCTCATTCTCCAAGTGAAGCACTGATGAAATCCATCTTAGAGATTTCTTCTACCAAGTTGGTGGTGAAAACTAGATCACCAAGCACCCAACTATCTGTAGAGTTACTTTAGTGAGTACTTCAATGATTGAAGTGTCAAACACTTCATCTACTCAACAATCGGCTCAAATCATTCCAGCATCAGGCTCTACCAAGAAACAACAAGGTATTTCAAGTATTCCTATTGTTAGTCTTTTTTCCCATATTTTTGTTTCTATTCCTAAATTTATTTCTATTTCTACTATTTTCATTGTTGTTTCCACCATGGCTAGTGCAATGATAGTTAATACTTAGCCTCAATTGAGCACTGAAAGTTTGAACAAAGTAAAGGAAATTGTTCAATCTATTATTCCAATAGAAAAGGGTAAAGAAGAAGAAATTGGTCTAGACGAGGATATAGTAATACTAGATTGGGATCTTTCCTATCTAACTCCTAATTAAATGGACACCCTTGGTGAGCTATGGAAGAAAAGAGAAAGGAAAAAAAAGATCAAAGAGGAAAAGAAGAAGAAAAATCAAGTCCTTGAAGATATCAAGAGCATATTTGTTGATTCTTTGAGCATTAAGGTTGATGATAAACAACCTATTTTGGATCAATTGGTTGAAATTGTCCACAAATACAATGAATAACTAAATGGTTAGGAAAAAATTCCGTAGAGGGAAAAAAGAAAATTTGGAAACAAAGTTTTGGAGAAAGTAGCATAGAACATAGCTATTGAACAAGTAAAATTATCTACTATTCTTGCTACACTTGAAACATATATAAATATTGTTGTTTCTTTATTTTTCAAGTTGAGTAATACATCTATATTTACTAAGTACATTAAGGATAAACTATCAAAGATAGATGAAGATATGAGGGAAAGTGCACATCAATTGTCACTTGATCCTAGTTGTAGCTCTACACATTTTGTAAAGATTAGGTACCTGATAGATCCCCAGGAAGAATTTTTAAGGGAAGAAGGTAGGATTAGGGTCACACTTGTAGATATTCAGGTTATGATTATTCCAAACATGGATGCACTTCAAAAACACATTACATATGCAAAGACACTAATCCATGAAAATAACTTCTCCATAGCTGACCACATGATGGAACTTTAAGTAGAGGTACAGATAGCCTTGCATACATCTAAGGTATTGCAAGAGAATTGGGAAAAGACCATGACAATAATTTTAAAGTTACATAGTGATTTCTTTTCACATTTTGGTATTAACTTGTAAATATTTTTCACATTTTGCATTTATGTCAAAAAGGGGGAGAAGATTATTTATATAAGAATATATTATCATACTTCAGATATATGTATGGGGGAGTAGTAGTAAGGAAACACATGTCCAGATAGTAGAAAATATGTTTGCAAAAGAAATTTTGAAGAAAAAAAAGAGTAAAATAGAGTAAGAGGTTACCAAGCTACAACAACAAACAATAGTCAAAACCAAGTTGAAGACATAGATTATTGATAAGGAAGTTTTCACTTGTAATTTTGAGAATTTATATTTTTGGTATGATAAGTGTTTTTCTCACTAGTGCCAAATGAGGAGATTGTTTGCTTTAATGTTAATTTATCTATTAGTGACTTAACACCTAGTCAATTGGTTTCATTTCTACTTAGCTCTACAATTGCTACTAAGCTTATCATTACTCTAGTAGTGTTAACCAAGTTTTTTAGTTGCTACCAAGCTAAATGGTCAGATTTCAGTTCATGTCAAGCTTCATAGTATCCAATGAGCATCTAAGACATTTTACAGTTTTGACTAACCATAGTAGAGTCTACCGAGATTTCTAGTAGAAGTTATGAAGATTTTATTGTTAACTAAGCTCTGTAGTGTTAACCAAGCTCTATAGTGTTAACCAAGTATATTAGTGTCTACCAAGCTTGTAGTATTAACAAAGAGAATTTAGTGTTGACCAAGCATTTTAGTGTCAACCCAGTGATTCAATATCTACCAAGTTTTTTAGTATTTAGTGAGTCATACACTATTGACTGAGTTCCTATTACTTGAAGTGATTAGTATGGACTGAGCTTCAATGTCAACCAAGTGCCAAAGTTTGTCAAGTGTTGATAGTGTTTGGCGAGTTTCAAAACATTGCCAAATTTTCTACAGAACCTGAGTTATAGCAATAGGCCAACTTTGTGAATTATGATGAATTATGTATTGTAGTCGACTCTAGAAGGTAATCAAGTGGATTGGTATATATATGTAATATATTGTATCATATTCAAATGTACTAATCAATGAGTATGTAAAGAAGTAAGAAGAAGATGAGTACAAATTGAAGAAGGCTACAAGTAGTATATGGCATAGGAGACACCTATCTATCACAGTTAGGTGATCATTGCAATTTAAGGAATCTCATTTAGAAAATCAAAGTTGGAGATTAGAGATCAGCCATTAATTCATCCAAATAGGTGCATTAGTAAAATCATTTAACCAAAAGGACTTAATAGTCTTTTGATATATCTCCTAAAGTGTGCATATTTCACTATAAGCTTTCCTAACATGGAAGATCACCAAAAGTAGTCAATTATGAGCCTTAATAGGCCAACTTTATATTATAGTACTAAATATTGTCGGTATCATCTCCACCCCAATTTTGCATTCTATTTGGAAGATTTCTAGGTCACCATATCTTGTGTCAAAGTGTTATGGATTTTTATTGCTTCCATTCTTTCTTTCATGCAATTAGATCAAAATTGTTAGAAAAAAAAGTCCACGAAGATAATTGAGAGGGGGGATGATCAGTTATCCAATTAAAATAATTATCAACCTTAATTAATCTTAACCATTCAATCAAAGTAAACAAAAATCATAACAAGATGCACATACACAATTATACTATATTTACTAATTAGGGAAACCCTTGATTAGAGGGAAAACCTCAATGGGAATGATGCCCACAAGATGATCTATTGATATAAATATTCCTTGTTAGAGGATGGCTATTAGGAGTCTATTACAACATTTAGTACATATGAGTCCCTATTCAGAGACTTTGAAACCCTGTTAGGAGATTCCAACCCTATCAGGAGGTGTGCCAACCCTATTAGGATTTTTAGAAGGCAGAAGGACCCACTATCAAAATAGCTTATTGGGAAAGACCATTAAACTCGTTGTCCAAATGATCTCTTAACTATTCCTTGCAGAATAATTTTCTATATTGTACTTTAACCTCTTTCCTCTATCCTGTCAAGTAGACCAATCACTATCAAACCTTGTAGACTAGGTCACGAACCTCAAATCCAAATATCTAACCTCAGATCTCACAATAAAACCTCGGCAACAAAGTTCTCTCCAACTTCACTTTGCTCTACTTATCTTCGCATTCCACTCTTTGTGCTTCTGCCAATCATTCATCCATACCATACATGATAAAGGAAAATGTCATTCCTTTATATCAAATCCATAAATTAATTCTCTGAGTTAGCTATTACACCTTCTCAATTAATTATTATAGGACCTCATTAAGAAACGTTACACTTGGTAATAACATTAATCTTTCACCTTGTAACTTGAATAACTTTCCATACATGATTGATAACTTTAGATCAATCAAGTGGATTTTCCATGAGCTGGAGGAGGTCAAAGAGTAGGTGGGTCATATGGAGGATAATAGAAATGGAGTGGACTCTAATAAAAGAGATGGCAACGGTGAGAGGATTAGTCTGACAGAGAGAAGGATTAACACCCTCAAAATCTACAATCGTAATCTCTCAAATTAGATGATTTTGATGCTAAGCTCCATTAATAGCAACATCATATCTTTAACAGGATAGATCAAAGATAGAGTTATGAAGGATGATGAGGATGGTAAAGATAGGGAAGAAGTCAAAATGGGGGTCAACACTGCAAAGGAAAACATTAACAATGGTTAGGACCAGGAGGATCAAAGGGTGCACCAGCAAGAGGATGATGAGAAAAAGATGGCCTATGAGGTAGCTCAGGTCATGCAAAACTTGGAGAGAAAGAATGAGGACTAATCCTTTGCCTGTTCTTTTGTTTCTATCTATGCCTTTTTTTGGCTTTTTGTAAGGGCTTTTGCCCTGGTCATTTCTTGTTGTTTTTGTTCCTGGTCTTTTCTTTGGTTTTTGTCTGTCAGCTGGGCCTTGTGCTTATTTTCAGCCTTTGAATTGGAACTTTTTTGGCTAGGCTTTTCACACTTATTATCAACCTTATTAATGTTTTAACTCTTGGGTTTTAGGGTCCCTGTAAAACCTGTTTATCTAATAAAAAACTTTCCATACATGTGACATCATGAAAAGCAAGTTGAGCCACATCATCTCCAAAATGTCTTATATACATCTTTAACTTTGGCTTCTCAAAATATCAATTCTACTAAGATATATAACAAGTTTACCAGAACATGCTTCTGTAAACTCTATCTTAAAACAGTCTTCACCAAAACTTGCATAACTTCTTCCAAAATTAATATCATATGCTTTTGAGGTTAGTTGCATATACTAGACACTTAGTAGTATCTCCCTTTAACCTTGCTTAGTGAAAATTTTTAGTGATCTATTTGTACCAACTTGATCTTTACAACTATTCTTCTATCAGATACCACAAAAAATTGGTATGTTGACATCAATGACAAACACAGTCATGAATGTAACATATTATCATGAAAATGATCTAATCATGTTTCTACAATACTCCCCCATAGAAGTATCATCAGCATTCATAATTCCAACAATATTCCCCTTTAGCATTGATGACAACATAGATGAAAAACACCTAGTTCCAAAAATACCATTTGTAAAAGACTATTATCCTTTCTTTTCAAATCCTCTTCATTAATAAATCTCCCCTAATGATATACCTCAATGTGCTCTATATCATCTATAATCTCTCCCTTCAATGTACTATATATTAGACTATTTTTCATGCTATAACCTCTCCCCCATTGAAATCAATGTCAAAGGTTTTAGTAACCATCAATCTCTATAACAACTGTCTCTGACTAGAACAAGTGTCCAAAGACACTGTTCAAAATAACATCCAACAAGAGTCCTAGATGACTTTGTCCATCATAGATACTCCCACATATAGGAAGCATCAATGTTTAGTCTAGACAAACAATAGTGCTCTATAACACTAGACTAATGCACTCTTGCATCATTTACTTTGATGTAAGAAGGGGCATAACCCATAGCCTACCATGCAAATACTCAAAAGTCTCTTTGGGAAGAGGCTTGGTGAAAATATCAGCAATCTTCCCTTTGGTGCATACTCCAATCTAATTTCATTTTCTACAACTTTCTCTCTCACTATGTGATATTTGATAGAAATGTGCTTAGTCTTATAATGCAACAATGGATTCTTAAACATATTCACTATGCTTGTTTTATCACAATGTATGACAATAGGTTCATTGAATTCTATCTTTATATCCTTTAGCATCTGCTTCATCCAAACAACTTGATTACAATTGTTTGTTGCTACAACATATTCTGCCTCTATTGTACTTTGTGACATACAATCTTGCTTCTTACATAACCAAGAAACCAATCTTCCTCCAAGAAAGAAGGCTCCACCACTCGTGCTCTTTCTGTCATTCATATTGCCTACCTAATCAATATCAGTAGAAGCATTTGAAGCAAAATCATTAGATCTGTTGTACCATAATCTAAACTCTAGTGTTCCTTTTAGGTATCTAAATATCCTTTTGACTAATACATATTGTGATTCTCTGGGATCAGATTTAAATCTTGCAATAATTCCAACTACATTTTCTATATATGACCTTGTGTGAGTAAGATATTACAACCCTCCAACCATAGATCTATACTTCTTCTACTCAACAATAGGTGTCTCATCCTTTGTAGATAACTTGTGTCTAGTTACCATAGGTGTTCCAACTGGTTGACATGTTTCTAAACCAAATCTTTTTAGTAGATCTTTCAAATACTTAGTCTGAGAAATAAAAATTTCTTCTTTATCCTGCACGATCTATAATCCTAGGAAGTATTTTATTTCTCCTATCATGCTCATTTCAAATTCCTTCTTCATTTCTTCTTAAAACTTGTCGCTTTCATCATCATTTCTTCCAAATATGATATCATTAACAAATATTACAAAAATCATCAATCCATCATCTATTTCTTTCTGGTATAGATTATTGCCTGCCATACCTTTGCTAAATCCAAGCTTAGTTAAATGCTTATCCAACCTTGCATACCAAATTTTAGGTGCTTTCTTTAAGCCATATAATGCTTTCTTCAATCTGCATACCATGTCCTTGTCATCTATTAAAGAAAAACCTTCAAGTTGTTCTATGTATACCTCTTCTTCATGCTCTCCATTCAGAAATGCTAACTTGACATCCATCTGATACACTTTGAATTTCTTATGTGCTACATAGGCTAAGAATAACCTTACTAATTCTATTCTTACCACTGGAGCATTGGTTTCATCATAGTCTATTCCTTCTTATTATGAGTAAACTTTACATACCAATCATGCTTTGTTCTTTGCAACTTAACTTTGTTCATTCATCTTGTTCCTAAATACCCATTTTGTTCCTATCATATTCTTGTCTATTGATCTAGGGACCAATTCCTATATCTCATTGTTTACTATCTGATCCAATTCTTCTTTCATGGCTTACTTCCAATAGTCATCTTTACATGCCTCATATGCATTTTTTAGTTCAACTTAAGATATCAGACATAGTTCTTCATTAATTCTTCTTCTTGTCATCACACCTTTATCTCCACTTCTGATGATCTACTCTGGTGGATGATTATTTTTCATATTCTTACCAGAATTAGGAGTTGTTATCTCAACTCTTAGCTTTGTTGAAGGTTCTGAGCTTTGTTCCTACCTTTTCTCACCTTAATTCTACAAATCATTGTTAGTCTCAAAGAATACTTCATCATTCCTTGGTTTAGTAACAACATTCTCATCATCAAAATTGTAATCAACTACTCTTTCTTGTATCCTAAATTTTTCATCAACACTTACATTTTCACTTTCAACAATAGTCTTAGTTCTTATATTATAACATATATAAGCTCTTCTTTTCAATTAATATGTGAGGCCTCACTCTTACCCTTCGTAGCATAGTTGATACCTCATTATTTTGATACTCACGACTCGCGATGTCGAGACACTATCAGATGCTTTGAACATATTATATTATTTCATGTTGTGTGATGTTTACTTTCAGATACTTGAGTTTGTCATTTAATGCTTTATGAACATGTATGTTGGAGAAGTAAGTAAATGTAGGATTTAACAGTTTGATTTTGAAATAGTAATGATTAAGAATGTGAGTAGGATGAGAGAAACCCTAATTGATTTGAAAGATGTATGTTTTGATTTATGTGATTTCCTAATACGTATATACATATGTGCATGTGATTTTATGGGGCTACTAATGTCTGCAATGAGTGTGCAGGATATTTTAGCTGAGAAACCTGACAGAGGAACATAATTGACCCATATATGCCATTTGTGGAAACCTTGTTCTTTGTAACTTAATTGTATTGTGAGATGTGTGAATGTATCTTCCTGTAATTTTGTAAATGCTAATGTTTCGTAACTGTGTTCTTATAGTGCCACTTGGCACTTGTGAATTTGCATATGCATTCTAGATTATAGTTAGGGTTAACTATGTAACCTTTGGACCTAAGTCAGACTAGGTTAGTGCCCTTTTTTCTAATTTGTTTTTCAATCAAGTTTAGTCACCCCTAATCCAGATTAGTGCTTAATCTTCATTTTGGAGTTGTTAGATGGTCCTAATTATTCCTAGCATTTGTTTGGTCCCAAATCAATCCCTAAGGCCTTAAAACATGAAATTTTTATACCCAAGGGGTATGGGTATGGGTTGGGGGCATTTTCCACCCCCTAAGCCCCTTTTGTTGACTTTTGAGGTCACTCAAAAGGTCTATTTTTGCCTTTGTTCAAAAATTGGAAGTGGTTATCATGAGTTGCATAACCTCAACTCCACTTAGTGGTTAACCTTAGGTTTGGTTGGATTAGAAACTTCTAGATTTGTAGGTGAGTGGGGAAGTTATTGCCCTTTTTGGTGGTTGAGTTTGGATCTTTTTAGAGGCCCTTCTTGGAGTAGTTTTGGTTGTTACCCAATATCTACTTTTAGAGAGGAGTCTTGGAAGATTGAAGGCAAGGAAGGAAAAGCTCTTCTCAAATTGTTCATTTACCATTACCTCTTTGTGAAGGTAGGAGTTCTTCATCTGCTTGTTTCAAATTGTTCATGCTTGTTTCATGCTTATGCTATTGTGTTGTTATTGGTATGCTCGTATGTATGTTGGGTATATTTTGGGAAGGATTGAAACCATGTTTTCCTTGAATGCTTTTCTTTCATGTTTTTGTTGAATTTCAAAGCTTTCTTGTATGGGTGTTTTGGCATTACTCACCCTTGGAGAGGGAAGAAGTGGCCAATTTCGAAAAAGGTCTTTTTAGTTGGACTCCAACAGTGTAGAGTCTCTTCTCAGGAAGAGAAGAGGGAGAGAGGGTAGGGTGTTATGGGCCCCTACCTATCAGCACAAACCACGTATGAGTTTTGGCATGTAAGAATGGAAGAACAGAAGTTCTTGAGTTATAGCCCCAATTGGGCACCTGGTTTGGTGTTGTGTCTGACATCTCCTATTGGAAAAATCCACCTTTCCCTAGTTTTGATTCATTGTGAATCCTGTTGTGAAAACCTAGTATGAATATGCATGTTTGATTTTGTCTCTCGGTCATGCTTGTTTGACACCTGATTAGATTATGCCCCCTCCATGATCTTAGCAATGTGTTGTAGAAAATGATATGTATCCCTTGATAAGGGTCATGAAGGAAACTTATATTGGATTGTTGAAATTTTGGGATTGGAATCCTATGTAAATTGTATTTCAAAACTTTGTTGTAGTGGCAACAACGTCGAGTTTTCTTCCTGGTTCTTTCCCAGCTTAGCCTTTGAATCATGTTGCAAATAAATAGTGATCGAGTATTATTGCTTCTCATGAGTTTTCTTATAATTTTCGGTCATATGGATGCACATAAAAAATAAGATGAAATGATGATGTTCAATTAGGCAAAATTTTAAGTTTTCTTATATGTTGAAAATGAAAATTATGTTATGAATGAAGGTTCAGATTTGTGATTATTGTAAACCAAAAATCAATCTTGCAATGTTGTTTTAAGAAGTTATTCAATTCTTGGCTTAACTAGGTTTTTAGCAAAATTCAATAAAAAAAAATATACATATACCCTTCTTTGATTATTGGATAAAATAGGTAGTCATACTTAGACAAAAAAAAAAAATATCTTTATGCCTACTGTTCTTAAAATTTCAACACTTAGAAGAAATTTGAGCTTGAGAAAATTTGCTCCTGCTTGAGAAAAATGGTTCTGCTTTTTGTATGAGGATGAATTAATCCTCTCAATTGCAACAGAGCATCTATAAAGAATCTTTAAATATTCTTGTTTTGAATTTATTAATATTAGATTTCTTAAATAAATAAAAAATCCTAACGTATCATTGCAAAATCAAATCACCTAATTAACTTTTTAAACTTAACTATTTCCAAAAAATGGGCGCAGACCTTTTTGACCAGTTTTTGGATTAATTGTGCTTGTTTTGTTTTTTGGAGGGGCCTGACATGACATTAGTGCTAGCGAATGAGAAGGGGGAAAGGTGTCATATTTGGCATCAAAGTCAAACAAATAAATGTATAACAAATGCATTTTTTTTAAACAAAAAAAAATCTTCCACCTTTTTCCTTTGCTAATGCCTAGCCTTGAAGGTCTTGTCACACATGTAAGAGGGGACAGACCTGCTAGAAAGAAGGCCTAGCAGCTTAAAAGAGTGTGCCTCTTCTAGGAAAGCGCATTAGTTTGTAAGGAGGTTGTTATGTGTGTGTAGAGAGGTTGAGGCAAGTTGTTTGAGAGGGAGATGGGATGTGGATGTAGGGTAGCTATTAGGTCAGGATTGTTTGTTAAAAGTTTGAATTAAGTTTTTTTTTAGATTTAAGTTAGGATTAAATTAAGCCTAGATTTGTTTTAGTTTATGTGATGTTAGTTTAATTTATTAAAGTTTTTAAGTTAGTTATTAATTAATTTAGGATTAGTTTTAGTATAGTTTGTATCATTTAAAGTTTTTAAGTGTAGTTTAGTTTGTTTTTAATAGTATTAGTATTAGTTTATAAGTATGATGTTACTAGTTAGTTAGTTTTGTAAAGTTATGTTAGCATTTATAATTGTTTTATTAAGTCAGTGTTACTTTGTTTTAAGTTTTTTTTTTTTTTTTTAGTATGTAATAGATGTTAGTATTTCTTTTAATTAAAATTCTAAAAAAAAAAAAATTAGTTAGTTATGCTTTGTTTGATAGTAATTATTATGTTTTAATTGTTAGCATATTAAAATTGAGTTAATTAGTAGGTTGTTAGGTTAGATGTTAGTATTTATTAAAGTTAGTTAGTTTTAAATTTAATTCAGTTTAGGTTTAAGTTAGTTTTAGAGTTATAAGTTATTATTATTATTGGATGTAAATTTAATTGAGTGAAATGAAATTTACTTTAAGAATTAAATAGAAATTCTTATATGAAAAGAAGAAAGATGTTAACATTATATTGTTTATTAATTTGTAGTGTATAATTTATTTAATTTAAATTTTTTTTTTGTAGTTGATACGTTATAAGTTAAATAATAGATTTTATTAAAATGTTAATCAATATGATTGCTTTAAAATTATAGCTAACATAGTTTTAATTTAATTAAAGTATTGTTAAAATTTGTAGATAATGTTTCATGAAATATTTTTATTATCTTAGTCAAATTTAAATTTAATTCATATGGTCATTATATTAGGAATGTTTTATTGGATTTATATAAAATTGTGATTGGAATAAAATTAAAGAAAGTATATTTATGTGTATGTTAGATGTGATATTATCTTAGTTAGTTCTTTGATTTAATATTTCAATTTAATTAGAACCATTTTCATTTGAATTGTTATTCAATATTTCTTTAAATATAATGTTATATTAGTAATGAAATAACGAAACAAATGTTGATATTAGATTAATAATGAGAGTTCAAATCTTAACGATGTATTCCTCCACAAGACTATAAACTTAAGATGAAATGTAGAGAACCTTTACTTTAACTGTGATCACAACCATATCGAACTTAGAGCATTTTAATTATTAATTAAAAAAAATTGTGTGTGTTTTTGCCCTCATGTTTTTGGGCATGACATAACAACTAAGAAACATACCTTCATCACTTCTAGTATTAAATTTACCAATATCATCATCTCTTTTGACGTAACATTTACTACCAAAAATTCTAAAATACTTAACTATAGGTTAGTGATCAAACCATAGGTCATAAGGGGTCTTGTTTGTGTCTTTCCTAACTTGCACTCTATTCATAGTGTAGACTATTTCATTTTTCTCTCCAAAACATCTTGGATACATCATTCTCAACTAACATAGCTCTTGTTGCTTTTGTTACTGGCCTGTTTCTTCTCTCTACAATACTATTTTGTTTAGGGGTTCTCAAAGCTGAAAACTATCTTTTGATTCCATTATCTTCACAAAAGATGTTAAACTCATTTGAAGTAAACTCTCCTCCTCTATCCGATCTTAAACATTTAATATTCATACTTGATTCATTATCAACTCTATTCTTGAATATCTTGAATTTATCAAATGCCTCATATTTTTTCTTTAAGAAATACAACCCAAATCATTCTAGAAAATTCATCAACAAAAATCATGAAATACTTTTCACCATAGAATCCTTTAGTCTACATAGGATCACTAAGATCTTTGTGTATAATCTCCAATTTTACTATAGAGAAAATTTTTTGCAAGGTGTTGGTAAACAGATTTGTCACAGTAGAATATGCCCAACGGAGTGTGTGTGGAAAACCATTCACAACAGTTGGAGAGGCCCTTGGTATGCGGCCTTCCTCTATGTTTAGAGGGGAAGCTCCCTCGTATGATATAATTTTGAAGTTTTTCAAATAAAAGATAGAATCAAACTTTTAAAGATGAGAAAGCTCATGATGATGAATGCACCACACAACTTCAAAGCTTGCCTGAACTACTAACTTAAAACCGCTAATAACAATGATCAAGATCTACACTTGAAAACTATTACTAGTACAATGCTGATCCACAGATTCATAAACATCTACACCATACCATGAGAATGCTCACTACAAAGAGAATCAACATTTGTAATGATTTAGATTCGAAAAGAGGGATCTCAAACTGCACATTCCATTATTTTCTTGCACCAAGAACTTAAGAAGAATTTCTGATTATAAAGACAAAATCTATACATACTTTCAAAATATCATCTTTTAATCAAAATTTCAGCATAGTGTTCCCTTATTCTCCAACCCAAAAAGTCCCCTTTACAAAGCAAATAGGAGTCCTTATATAGACATAGAGGTTAATAATTACCTCTTCGTGGTTAATAACCACCTTCCAAATACGTGATTTGGGTGAGGTTAATTAACCTCAACAAAATTAACCTATATGCCCTGAAATTTGAACCTTAGACATTTTGAGAAGATGACTGAATAATTGATCTTTATTGACCCCCTTTTACTCTTTAGATCATTTATCTAATGAAGACAAATTCTAGTCCACAGTCATCTCCCTCAAAATTATAGTACCAAGCTTTTAGATGCAATCTTGTACACATTCTCTGACAAACCATTACATGCTACAATACGCTCCAGTTGAGCCTTTGCAAGTCCTTGTCTTCCCTCATCAAACCACTTCCACCTTGAGAATGCTAAACATACAAGATGCAACCTGCAGATTAAGTTTATCTAACTATAATACATCTCCAAAAAATTCATAACCAGATCCATCTCTTGCATGAAAGCTGACCGAACAACCACAAAATCCTCCAATATGAGAGTAAATTTTGTAGGATTGCTGATGTCAAAAGAAGAATGTTACATTAAACTTTGTACATTCTTGACATTGCTCAGGATACCTGAGAATGCTTGCGAAGTGAGCCAATTATTGATGACGAAGGCATTTCTACAATTTCAATTCTCTTCAACCAAAGTGACGACATGTCCATGGGAAGAATTTGATTGTGTTTTCCTGCGCACTCTACATTGTAGCAAATTTTAATGTGGACAGTCATTTTATAAAATCCTAACCTGCTATAGTGAAATTATGTCAAGCAATTGGCATGCTTTCTATTACTCTTCCTTGATATTCATTAGCATATATGTTATGATGATAAAATCCACATTAGAGAATCCTTTCAGTTTCCTTGATCATCTAACTATTTGTCTAGTCCAAAAAAATTTGATGAGATCAAACACCCATCGGAAGCATATCACAAATAAGATGGTTTTTGTCAAACATTTTGTAGTCAACTTCCAATCTAGCCACTAATACTACCACCACTTTTGAGAGGTATTTTGCATGGCATGTATATCATTATTTCTATTCAAGATTGTGTGGGTGTTCTACTAAGAAAAGGCTCTTGCTCAAATTAATATATAACACACAAGGATGAGACTTAATCATATGCCTTTTCATACACTAATCATGCACTCTTTCTCCCGACTCGAGAATGGATTTTTACCCTTAACTGGTGTTGATGCAACCCGACTATCTCTATACCCTGTTGGCACAAACTAGAAGGATGCTAGCAAAGATTGTAGAGCTGAGCTTTACACCTGCTAACTCCATGTGCTTTAAAATCTCCAAAGCTTTATCAAAGAACCCATTTTGTGTATACTTGGCTATGATTGAAGACCATGAAACCACGTCTCATTGCGACATTTGGTCAAAACCATGTGACTGACTCTTGAGGAATCCCGTGCCTTGTATTTCTCCTCAGAACAAATTAGTTTCCATATTCACAATTTGTGGCTCTGATAAATGAGCCAGTTGAGAAGGTAGGTCCCCTAAGAAACGATTACTTTGGAAGTAGAGTGAGGTGGATGCTTGCATATGCCATCTTTCTTTCATTGCTACCAAAAATAGCACACCAATCTATAGTCAAGATATTCATAATACTTATTAAGAAATTCATTGTGTTGTAAGAAATAAGAAACTTTTCATCACGATTAAATATCTCAACCCAACCAGGATGGTGGTTAAAGTAAGATGCAACTATCTCTCCTTTCAAATTAAACATGGCAACACTGCCATTGTAAAGTATCATGAATAATCATTTCCCATGCAAACATTTGCATGTATTGAACCTTGATTTTTCCAAATCAATTATCTCTTCAATATGAACATCAAGCATTTGTAAGCATTCATTCGTCTATTTCAAGCATAGTTTGGATTTTTCTTGCCCTTATTTCTCCATAGCACAACATAGACGCATTTCTTTCTTGCAATAAATCAAAAAGTTTTGCAGTGCTTGTGTTGTAGACCTACATCTGGCCCACGAATTACTTACCATAGACATTCTCCTGCCCATTGATTCTACACTAAAGCTCCTTTGGTAAACAGATTCCCAAAATCTGTCAGTCTGTAATTTTCAATATGCCTCTTGCCTAACTTCTTATGGGAGAGTTTTAAACATGTTAATAACTGCCTCATACAGGTTAAGAAAAACATGTTTTGGGTGGCGATCATTAACCTTTTAAGAGGTTAATGAAAACAAGTTTTCGATAGCTATCATTAAACTTTTCTTTGGAGAGGTTAATGAAAACAAGTTTTTGATAGCTATCATTAACCTTTTTTTTAGAGAGGTTAATGAAAACAAGTCTTTGATAGCTATTATTAACCTTTTAATAACTTGAGGCTCAGAAGTTAGATTTTAAAAATTCCAAGTGCTATGTGGAGCCAAGAACGAGCTGAGGACATGGAAGCTTAGAGACTCACAAAAATTCAAAGATAAAATGGCCAATTTAAAACTTAAAATCGAGCAAATTTCAAAAATTAACCAAGGCTTATAAAATTGAAAGAATTTTATAATCGAGCAACACTGGGAAAAGAAGTTTTGGTATGATTTTCTAATACACAATTTTTAGTAGGCTTTACAACCTTAGGAAAATCTCTAACTGCAAAAATACTACTAGTTTTCATAATTTTGTCAAACTTTATATGAAAAAATCTCTTATGCCATAACCAACTATCATTTATCATTTCAACTAAACATGTCATTTTAGTGGGATTCAACTCAAATACATTACCTCTAGATTCGGTTCCTATTCCAATTACATTTCCATCCTTGTCTCTTATCATGCATGTCTTCTCTATGAACTATAGCTGATAACCTTTAGCCATTAGTTGTCCAACACTCAAAAGATTATGTTTAAAATCATCAACAAAATATACTTCCTCAATGTTAGTCTTACCATCAAGAGTTATAGATCCAATACCTTTAACATGGCAGTTGTGTTATTTCCAACTTTGACAATGTCTCCATCATGACTTTTGAAGTCAACAAACTTATTCATATCACTAGTCATATGATGTGAACAACCACTATCAATTATCTAATCAGATTTATTTTCAACCTATGATACCAAAGCTATTTTTTCTAGACTTTCTTATTTAATAGCTACAAATCTTAATTCATCATTACTACCACCTACTATTTGTTCATTAGAATCATCTTCTTCATTTGCATACCAACAATCTCTAGCTCTTCTAGGTTTTAAATTTCCTTTGTACCTTTTTCTCTCTTTTAGGACAATTAGATGCATAATGACCAAACCCATTACAACTCCAACATTTAAATATTTTCTTACCATCCTTTTCTCTTCTTACTAGAAGGGTTACTCCTTCTTCTATCTTCATATCTTCATCAGATCTACTACTGCTAGCAAAATCTTCTCTAGCACCTGTGCTCCTTAATAAACTAGATTGAATGTTTAGGGCACTAAAAGTCATTTCTTCTCTGGTAAATTCTTTGAACTTTCTAAGCGCATTCTCAACTGCTTCAAGTCTCCCAAGTAATGTTTCCTTTGTGAAATCTTTGATACAAGAAATCAACAATTGTATCATTTGAATTGCTTGCTTAAATCCTGGCATTAAGCTCTTCAATATCTTCCAGATCACCTCATCATCTTTCTTTGTTCCTCCCTAAGATCTAATACCTTCAATGATTTCTAATATCCTACCTACATATGTTCTTATAGATTCATCTTCCATAATTTTAGCATCTTGAAATGCACAAACCCAGCTTTGTAGCATCAATTTATTAGAATGTTCATCACCTTCAAAACTATTTTCCAAAGCTTTCCAAATGTTATGAGAAGTATCAAGTGATTTTACTTGGTTGTACTCAATTTTAGGAAGTATAGATAACAGTGCTTCTCTAGCTCTCATTTTGCACATGAAAAATTCTCTCTCTTCCTTGGTATAAGTTTCCAAAGCACTTTTAGCAATAATTGTCTTTTTTTATTTTGTCAAGATCCAATATCTTGGACCCATACATAGAAGATGTGTCTTCATATTTTCCTTCCAACTTTCATAATTTGTTCCATTAAACTTCAAACTATCCTTTCTAAATATGTTCATCATGGATCTCCCAAAATTGTTTAGCTTTATCTTCAAGGATCTGATGCTTTGATACCAATTGTTAGAAACAACAGTCCACCAAGATAACTAAGAGTGGGGCAAGGGGTGAATCATTTATCCAATTAAAAAAATTATCAACCTTAATTAATATTAACTATTCAATCAAAATAAATAGCAACCATAACAAGATGCACATACACAATTATACCAAATTTGTTAACTAGGGAAACCCTTGATTAGAGGGAAAACCCTAGTGGGAATGATGTCCATGAGATGATGCACTAATATAAATATTCGTTGTTAAAGGATGGACCCTATTAGGAGTCTATTACAACATGTAGTACAATTGAGTCCCTGTTAGGAGACTTTGAATCTTTGTTAGGAGTTATGCTAACCCTATTATGATTTGTAGAAGGAAGAAGGACCCACAGTCCAAATAGCTTCTAGGACAAGACTACTAAACTCACTATCCAATTGATCTCTCAATTATTCCTTGTTGAATAATTGTCTATAATATACTTTAACCTCTTTCCTCTATCTTATCAACCAGACCAATCACTGTTAGACCTTGTAGACCAGGTCATGAACCTCATATCCAAATATCAAACCTTGGATCTCAAAATAAAACCTCAGCAATGAAGTTCTCTCCAACTTCACTCTGCTCTACTATCTTCACATTCTACTCTATGTGCTTCTTGTAGTTATTCATCCATTTCATACATGATAAAGAAAACTGTTCTTCCTTTATCTCCCTTTAACCCTTCTTAGTGAAAATGCTCAACGATCTATTCATACCAACTTGATCATCATCATTGTTTCTATGTCAGATACCATAGAAAACTAGTATGTTTACATCAATGACAAACACAGTCATGAATGTAACATATCATCATTATAATGATCTAATCATGTTTCTACAATAGTCCCCCATAGAAGTATCATCAACATTCATGCTTCCAACAAGAATAATATATGAAGGATTAATTGGAGAAGTAATTTAGAGTTTTATTGGTTCTTGATTCACCCCTCCCCTCTTAGTAACCTAGTGTACTTTATATTTCCAATAGTAGAGGGTTTACATTTGGGTTTGGTAGTGGGTTTGGCAATGGGTTTGGGTTTTGTTGAGGGTTTTCTTGTTGTGGGGCTACACTTTGAGGGTTCTCTTCTTGTTCATTTCCAACATTATCAAGATTTTTTTTGAAGATATTTTTTTCTCTCTTTCATGGATAGGGATTTCTTTCTAAATCTAACATCGAAATAATTTAAAATAAATTTAAAAACTTACAAAAAACATATCCAATTGAAATTTAAATAAAAATAGTTTTAGAAAATCATTTGTTACCTATTTGAAGGTGTGCCATGCTTGCAAAATAATGAAAATAAAAATAAAATCTAATAGCACAAGGAACGTGCTTGATTTTTGGGAGTTTTTACTTCCTTTCTCTCCTTCAATCTCTATTTTGGTGTGTAAAAATTACCCAAAAGGCAATTTTTTCAAAAAAAATTGTGAGAGCTAAAATTCGATCATGTTTTGAAAAGCATTTTTCTTTGCAAAATGCACTCGCATTTATTAAAATTAATGGTTTTTTATTATTTTTGTGGCTTTGAAAGGCTTGGTTTTTCCAAGCCTAGTGTTTTCAAAATGTGAATAAGAAGATCATGTTTTGAAAAGTTTTTTTTAGGAGGTGGTGATGTAGGAGCATCCTATTGGTATGTTTGTCATTGCACCAAAAGTTTGAGCTATCAACGAATGTCACAAATAAGAGACTTACCCAGATCCACGAGAGGTGGTTAAGTTATGTTGCAAACCCCAAAAGAGGTGCAAACCACCAGGTCAACAATCTCCCCCTCAACACCAACTGAGGGTTCCACACTAAAAGAATGAAGGAGACCTCTCGAGATTCAAACTCATGACCTAAGGCTCTAATATAGATTGTTGGTATGCTTGTCATTGCACCAAAAGATCAAGCTATCAATGAACGTCACAAACAAGAGACTTAACCAGATCTATGGGAGGCAACTAAGCCTTGTCACAAACCCTAAAAGAGGTGTTGATTACTAAGTCAACACATCCTAGGTGTAAGAGCAATCTTGCATCACCCAAAAATATTTTTATTTTAGTCTCTTCTATTTTAATAAAAACTAGTAGACAAGGGGGTTGCTATTTCTTGGAACTTACTATTTTTATTAAGTTTTTCATAGAAGCTCAAAATATTGTCATTTTCTAGAGGAAGCTTCATTTTAGAGCTATAAGATTACCATAAAAACATCATAGCTCTAGCTTAAGTATCAGAGAAGTTGTTATAGATTTTTGGTGGAAAAAATTATAGAAAAATCTTCATGCTCACCATTGAAGGCCTTAGATTACCTAGATGAGGTCTGAAAACTCAACAAAATGGTACTAACACCATTTAGAGCCTCTACAACAAGAGTTGACATTTATGAAAAGTGGTTATAATAGCCAATCAGAGCAATGGATCAAGAGTTATGGCAATCCAAAGATGGGTTACCCAAAATATCTAAAATAATTGTCAAATATGTATTTGGCTAACTCTATATGTAATGTTAGAGGGTATGTCAGCCCTAGGTGTTAAGTTTCAATGTCTAGAACCTTCCTTAGTGGCATAAAATTTCCTATTTAAGAAAGGCCCAAACATTGTCAAGGATAAATTTGAGTGCAGTTCGTAGTATCATCTTGCATATTACTATAATGAAGGTACCCATGTGGGTTCGCATATTGTACTTGTGAACTATGTAATTACACATTTGCAAAAAATAAGAAGTCCATATTTTATTCTCACATTTGTTTTTTTTTATTTGTTTCTATTATGGGTTTATGGTATTGGGAAAATCCCTTCATCAAGTGGTATTAGAGCTAGAGTTCTTGAGTGTATGGACAAATCACCAACTATGAGGTAGTTTGCACAAAGACCATGGTTTTGGTTGAGCATGTGGATGGATCGCCAATTATGAAGTAGTTTGCACTAGGGTTTCAATAGAAGCAAGAAAATGCCTCCACGAAGAGAGTGTGGTGGAAGAGTTGTAAGTGTTAGTTGAGGATTTTAGAGCCCTCCAAAGACAAATACAAGCATTGGAAGGAAAAATGCATAGAGGAATAAATCTTTCCATAAGAGATGAAAAAAAGGATGAGGACGAAGAAGAAGAAAATGTTAAATTGAAGGCAGTTCTAAACTTAGAGGAAGAGAGGCTTTTTAGGTCCATCTCCAAGATTAGAAAAAGACCTAATATTGAAATTCTCATATTTTTGGGAAATCTTAACCCAAAGGATCTAATCAGTTGGATCAATGAACTAGAGGAGTACTTTGAGTAAGAATATATTGATGATCCTGATAGGGTCAAGTTTGCAAAGGTGAAACTAAAGGGACATGCAAAGATCTGGTGGTAGGAGGTTCAGTTCAAGTGAAATAGAGAAGAAAAGAACAAAATCACCTTAAGGGATTGAATGATAGCTAAACTAAGAAAAAAAATTCATTCCCATGGATTATGAGCTTGATCTATTGAAGAAGATTCAAGGGTTGAAGCAAAAAAAAAAATCTATTTGAGAGTATACTGAAGAGTTATATTGAGTTCTCATTAGAATTGGCATTGCAAAAGTTGATAAGGAGAAAGTGGCATGTTATCTTAATGGATTGAGGCCAAATATTTAGGATGAGTTGAGTTTAGTTTGAATGAACATTGTTGAGGAGGCATACTAGTTTTCCCTAAGAGTTGAGGAGAAACTAAGAAAGAAGTTTGACAACAACAATAGAGGAAGAGGTTGTAGTGGAAGATCTAGTGGACAATCTTATGGAGATCATAATGATGATTAGAAGAACAAGGATGAGGCCAAAAGTAGTAGTTAAAACCATAAGAGAAATAATTCCAATCATTTCCATGATCACAATAAAAAAAGATCAGAGATGAAGAGGCAGAGGACAAGGATTTAGAAGAGGAGGCTTTCATGGGAAATGTTTTCACTATAGAGAAGAAGGGCATAGAGCATTTAAATGTTTCGAGTGCCAAGAAAAGATAAAATGAAGAACAAGAGGCTAGGCTACAGTTTCACATGTTGATGAAGATGTTGAAAGAGGAGAAGTCCTAGTTAATATAAGAATCCTACTGTGTTGTGAGAATGAATTTGATCAAACGAGCTTGTACCACAAAAGCTCCAATTGTGAAGATAAGTGTTGTGATGTGATCATTGATGGTGGAAGTACTGACAATTTGGTATTAGAAACAATGGTCATAAAGCTAAAGCTAAAGAGATAGAAACACTCATATCCATACCATATTTCTTGGGTGCAAGATGACCACAAGGACATCATCAATGATTAGTGCTCAATAAAGTTCAAGATTGGAAGCTACCAGGATGAGGTACTATGTGATATCATACATATCAACATATGTCATATGTTTTTGGGTAGGTTGTGGTAGTTTGATAGGCATGTTGTACATGATACACAAGCATATACCTACACTCTAACCAAGGATAAAGTGAAGCATAAGTTGAAGTCATTGGAGAAAGAAGAAAAGGTATATAGTGCTACTAGAATATGTTTTGTTGATGGAAAAGAGTTTATCAAAGGAATGGAGTGTGAGTTCTTTTTCTATATTTCCAAAAGATAGTAAAGAAGAAGTAGAGGAGGTACCTGCAAAAGTTGTAGATATGTTAGGAGAATTTTTTGATATTGCATTAGATAATGTACCTAATGGATTGCCCCCAATGAAGAAGATCAATCATCAGATGGATTTGGTTCTAGGAGCTAGTTTTCCAAACAAGGTAGCAAATAGAAAGGCACTAATAGAAAGTGAAGAGTTGAACAAGAAAATTCATGAGTTGTTGCAGAAAGGGTTGATTTGAGAGAGTCTGAGTCATGTGTTGTATCATTTGTATTAACACCAAAGAAGAAGGGAGAATGGAAGATGTGCACAGATTCTTTTATTATCAACAAGATCACAATCAAGTATAGATTTCCATTACCAAGGATGGATGATATTATGGATTGTTTAAGTGGGGCTAAGTATTTCACAAAGATAGATCTAAAGAGTGGGTACCATCAGATTTGTCTTAGAGAAGTTGATGAATGGAAGATTGCTTTCAAGACAAGGGAAGACTGTATGAGTGGTTAGTCATATCTTTTGGGCTAACCAATGCACCGAGAACTTTCATGTGACTCATGAACGAGGTACTAAAGGAGTTTTTGGGTAAGTATGTCATTATTTACCTAGATAATATTTTGTTCTTTAGTAAGACATTGGAGGAGAATTTGATCCATATTACTAAGGTGTTTTATGAGTTGAAGGAAAAAAAATTATTGATAAACCTTAAGAGGTGTAGTTTTGTAAAGAAGGAGTTGGTGTACCTGAGATTTGTAGTCTTATTAGAAGTTTTGAAAATGGACCCAGAGAAAGTGAAGGCTATCATTGAATGGCCTACTCCAAGAAGTGCAATAGAGGTAAGATCTTTTCATGGATAGGCTAGTTTTTATAGAAAGTTCATAAGAGGTTTTAGTAGTATTTGTGGACCCTTGACTGAAACAATGAGAGGGGATAGGAAAGACTTTAAGTGGACTATTGGAGCAAATAAGAGTTTAGTCTATTGAAACTGAAAGTTACTAAGAAACCTATCATGACACTTCTTGATTTTAACAAGGTGTTTCAAGAAGACTATGACGCTAGTGGTACTACAATAGGAGATTTTTGAGCCAAGAAGGTAGACCTATTGCTTATTTTAGTGAGAATTTGAATGATGCATAAAGAAAATATTATGTTTATGATTAGAAATTTTATGCTAGAATTAAAGAAGTGAAGACACTATCCATCCTAAGGAGTTTTTTTGTATACTGATCATCAAACTTTGCAATATTTGAACAGTCAAGGAAATTTGAACCAAAGGCATTTAAAGTGGGTTGAGTTTTTCTAGAGTTATACATTTTTTTTGAAATATAGGAGTGGGAAGTCTAACAAAGTTGTAGATGCTCTTAGTAGATGACAACTTTTGCTGATAGAAATGCAGATAGAGGTGGTTGAGTTCAAGGAACTTGATATTTTGTATAGAGATGATTATAATTTTGGTGAAGTGTGGAAGGCTTGTATAGAACTTGTTACACTTGATAGGACAAAGTGGTTGGATTTTATGATCCAAGATAGTATGACATTCAAAGGAAGCTAGTTGTACATTCCCAAAAGTTCAATGAGAGAGGATCTAATCAAGGAGTAGCATAGTGGAGGATTGGCTAGACATTTCGGTAGAGATAAGACCATTTATTTGGTTGCTAAGAATTATCACTAGCCACAATTGCAACAAGATGTGAAGAAGTTTGTACAAAGTTGCAGAGTATGTTAGATGGCAAAAGGAGTAAAGCAGAATACAGGGTCATATCAACCATTACCTATACCAAATAAATCGTGGGAGGATGTCAACAAGGATTTTGTTCTTGGATTACCAAGGACACGATGTGGCCATGGTTCTATTTTTGTGGTGGTTGAGAGGTTTTCAAAGATGGCACATTGTATTCCTTACAAGAAGACTAGTGATGTTATTCATGTGGCAAAGTTGTTTTTCAAAGAAGTGGTGAGATTACATGGTCTGCCAAAGAGTATAGTGTTAGATCGAGATACCAAATTTTTTGGACATTTTTGGTGTATGTTGTGGAAAAAGTTGAAGATAGATTTGAATTATAGTTCATAAGCCTACCATAAAACTCATAATAGAAATAATGAAATAACAACAAATGTGAGAATGAAATATGGACTTCTTATTTGTATCACAAATGCGATATTATAGAATTCACAAGTACAATATGCTAACCCATACGGGTGCCTTCATTACAACAATCTAAAAGACAAGCTATGAACTATCACCTAGAGTTGTCCTAGAAATTATTTGGGCCTTTCTTAAATAGACAATTTTATGGCACCTAGTAAGGTTCTAGATACTCAAACCTAATAACTAGGGTTGAAAAACCCCAACAATACATATAGAGTCATCTAAATACATTTTTGACAAATTATTTTAGATATTTTAGTAGCTCAACTTTGGAAGGCCATAACTCTCAAATTGTTGCTTATATTAGCTATTATAACCACTTCTTAGAAATGTCAGCTCCTAATCTACAGGCTTGAAATGGCATAATCACCTTTCCATCAATTTTTCAAACATCATCTGAGCACTCTAAGGTATCCAACGATGAGCCTAAAGATTTTTTCCGCAAATTTTTCCTCCAAAAATCTGCAATAACTTTTGTGATACTTAAGCTGGAGTAATGAGATTTTTATGGCAAGCTTATAATTCCAAAATGAATCTTCCTGTAGAAAATGAGAACATTCCAAGCTCATATGACAAACTTACTAAAAATAAAAAGTTCCCATTAATAGTAACCACCCTATCTACTAGTCCTTATTAAAATATAAATGATTAAAAGGAAAATATTTTTGGGTGATGCAAGATTGCTCTTGCACCTAGGATGCTCCTACATCAGACACCCGAGATAATTTTAGAAGTGACCCCATCACATCTAAGGTGTTTAAAGGAAAACCAAGATAGTTAACCTCCTTATTTTCTAGCCATGATGAATCCTCAACTGGCTCCCTTTCCATTTGACCAGGTATTCCTCATAAGTTTTGTTCCTAGTACTTTTTCTAACACAACTGTCTAGTATCTCCTCAATCTCCTTTGTCATTGAACTAGCTACTAGAATACTCCACTATGCTTCTGCAACTTCATCTCCATCACCTCCTTTATAATACTCTATCAAATCTAAAATGTTAAATACTAGTGAAATATTCATTTCAATAGGCAACTCCACTTCATACGCATTTCCAAAATCATGCCTTTTCACTATCTTACATGGTCCAAACTTCATTTTCAACTTATTATATGTACCCACTAGAAAATGCTCCTTTCTCAAATGAACCATGACTTCAACTCCAATCTAAAATTCCTAATACCTCCTTTTCACATCTTCCTTAGCCTTATACTATGTATTCATCTTTATGATGTGCTTCCTCACCTCCTCATGGATGTTCTTCAAATATTCAACAAAATCTTTTGCTTCGACACTACTTATCTCGCTTTTATCCAACTATCATAATTTAGAAGCATTTCTAGGACTACTCCCATATACAATCTAGAATGGTGATTTACTAGTACTCCTATTGATAGAATTATTATATGTAAATTCTACTTGTGGTAAAATCATATCCTTTTGATTTATCTCCAACCAAGCATCTCAGCAAGTTTCCCAAACTCCTATTCACCACTTCTATTTGTCCATCAATCTATGGATGATGCCATGAACTGTACATCAAATATGTCTTCAATTTCTTCCACAATGTATGCCAAAAATATCCAAAAATTTTGGTATCTCAATCTGAAACTATACTCTTTGGTAGACCATGTAATCTTACAATTTCTCTAAAAAACAACTTTGTGACATGAACAATGTTACTAGTCTTCTTGCAAGGAATAAAATGTGTCATCTTTGAAAACCTATCAACTGCCACAAAAATAGAATCATACCCACATTGTTTCCTTAGTAAGCCAAGAATAAAATCCATGCTGACATCCTACCATGGCTTCTCTAGTATAGGTAATGGCTGATACAACCCCATGTTTTGCTTCACTCCTTTTGCCATTTGACATACTCTTCAACTTTGTACAAACATCTTCACATCTTGTTGCAATTATGGCTAGTAATAATTCCTAGCAACCAAAGGTATGGTTTTATCTTTGCCAAAATGTCTAACCAACCCTCCACTATGCCTCCCTTTAATGAGATTCTCTCTCATTGAACTTCTAGGAATGCATAACTGACTTCCTTTGAACAACATACTATCCTAAGTCATAACATCCAACCACTTTGTGTTGTCAAGTGTAACAGGTTCTATACAAGCCCTCCACATTTCACCAAAATCAGGATCATCTTGATACAAAGTACTAAGTTCCTTCAACCCAACCACCTCTATTTGTATTTTTGTTAGCAAAATTTGTCTTCTACTAAGAGCATTTGCAACTCTATTAGACTTCCCACTCTTGTGTTTCAAAAAAAATGTATAACTCTACAAAAACTCAACCTACTTCAAATGTCTTTGGTTCAATTTTCCATGACTATTCAAATATTGCAAAGTTTGATGATCAGTATACAAAACAAAATTCTTAGGAAGAAGATAGTGTCTCTGCTTCTTCAATACTTGAATTATAACATAAAATTTCTGATCACAAAGAGAATATTTTCTTTTTGCATCATTCAACTTCTCACTAAATTAAGCAACAAGTCTACCTTCTTAGCTCAAAAAAACTCCTATTGTAGTACCACTAGCATCACAGTCTACTTGAAACACCTTGTTAAAATTTGGAAGTGCTAAAATAAGCTTCTTAGTAACTTTATGTTTCAATGGATTGAAACTCTTATCTGCTCCTATATTCCACTTAAACTCTTTCTTACCCCTCTCATTATTTCAGTCAAGGGTCCAAAAATACTGCCAAAACCTCTTATGAAATTTTTGAAAAAACTAGCTAGTCCTTGAAAAGATTTTACCTCAGTTGCACTCCTTGGATTAGACCATTAAAAGATAGTCTTCACTTTCTTTGGGTCCATTTTGAGACCTTTTGCTGAGACTACAAATCCCAGGTACACCAACTCCTTCTTTACAAAACTACATTTCTTCAGGTTTATCTTCAACTTTTCTTCGCAACTTATCAAGTATTTTGTGAATATGAATCAAATTCCCCTCTAATTTCTTACTAAAGATCAATATATCATCTAGGTAAACAATGAAAAGCTTACCTAGAAACTCCTTCAATACCTCATTCATGAGCCTCATGAAAGTGCTTGGTGCATTGGTTAGCCCAAAAGACATGACTAACCACTAATACAATCCTCCTTTGGTCTTGAAACCAGTCTTCCACTCATGATCTTCTCTGATACAAATCTGATGGTACCCACTCTTTAGATCTATCTTTGTGAAATACTTAGCTACACTCAAATAGTCCATAATATCATCCATTCTTGACAATGGAAATCTATACTTGATTGTGATCTTGTTGATAGCATGAGAATATATGCACGTCCTCCATTCTCCATTCTTCTTTGGTGCTAGTACTATTGGTGCAACACATGGACTCAAACTCTCTCAAATCAACCCCTTTTACAATAACTCATAAACTTTTCTATTCAACTCTTCACTTTTTGGTTATGCCACTCTATGTGCTGCCATGTCTGGAAAATTGACTCCTAGAACAAATCCATCTGATGATTGATCTTCTTCATTGGGGGCAATCCATCAGGTACATTATCTGATACAATATCAAAAAATTCTCCCAGCATATCTACAACTTTTATAGGTACCTCATCTACTTCTTCTTTACTATCTTTTGGAATTATAGCAAAACACATGTGCTCACACTTCATACCTTTGAGAAACTCTTTTCCATCAACAAAACATATTCTCGCAACACTACATACCTTTTCTTCTTTCTCCTTCAACAACATCAACTTATGTTTCAATCCATCCTTGGTCAGTGTATAGGTATTTTCTCACCCATCATGTATAGCATGATTGTCAAACTGCCATGGCCTAGCCAACAATATATGACATATGCCCATAGGTATGATATCACAAAGTACCTCATCCTAGTAGCTTCTAATCTTAAACTTCACTGAGCACTTCTCATTGACTATAACCTTATGGTCATCTTGCACCCAAGCCATATGGTATGGATGAAGGTATTTCTACTATTAGAGTAAAGCATTAATTTAATTTCATTTATTAGGTTACCCTTTCAAGTTTTGATCTCCTTTTCCTTTTATAAGGATTGACCTTTTGTAATTATTTATTATCTCTTTCATTTTTGAGAATACATTTGTATAATTTATAGAGTAAAACCCTTGCCTTCTCTCATCTTTTTCTTTTGTGACAAGTTTTTTACATGCAAGTGTTTGAAGGCTTTGTGGATTTGTATTGATCAAATCCTTCATGGTATCAAAGCTAGATCTACTATAGCTTGTTTATTATTTGGAGAAAAAGGAGAAGAGTTTGATAGAATAGATTTGGGGTTTTTCAAATTTTTTTATGAAAAGAAGGTGGTCACAGATTTTTTTGAGTAGCTTTAGGCCAAATGGAAATCATGGATGGATTTAGAAGGTGTCAAAACCCCTATCTCCATATAAATTTTCTCCATTCTGGACAACATTGATCCACAACAAAAAAGAAATTTGCATAGCAAGCCATATAGCCTCTACATGTAGTTCGAGATGCATAAAAATTACAAAAATGACATTTTTTTGGCTACTATGGTTTTAAAAATTGGCTAGCAGTTACCCAAACTGCTAGCGGTCTAACAAAGTGACAATGGTCCCACAAATCGACACATTGCCACTCAGCTTTGCTATGCTTGGCAATGCTCTACCTCCTCTGCCCTCCTCCACACAGGTCACCGCTCCACCACCACTCACCAGTGGTGGGCTTTTTAAAAAGATTTTATTATTATTGTTATTTAAATAAATTTTATTGCTTATAGGGGTCTTGTTTCTTTTTTTGCAATAACTCAAGCATACGAGGGTTATTTTCTAATCCAAAAAAAGAGTCAAAAAGCTAGTTCTAAGACAAAGACAATGGAGAAGGAATTTTTTGGATTTTATTCTAGATTGATACATGTTTTGGCACTTGAAATCTATTGATGACTTCTATCTTCTAGGGGGCATAACTTCTTTGTTATAGCTCAATTTTTTGTTCTGAAAAAAGCATCAAAAGCTCTTCTCAATCACTTTCCAGATTCTCTGTCATTTCACCAATATTTGGTACCAAGTATTTTTTATACATATTTGAATCTTTTTCTCTTCTCTCATTTACACAGTCTATTTGTAAGCTGGGGTTTGGTTTATTTCATTGTGGGGGACATTTTTATATTATTTTCTATTATTATGTCATTATATCAAAATATATATAAAACCCTTTTGGAAACAATGGCCGAGACCACTTCTTCTCTAGAACTTCTCACCCCTCATAATTATCACACCTATAAGACCTTGATGACTCGGCTTCTCTAATCAAAATAGTTGTGGTCCTGCTTAGATGTTGTGTAGCCTATTTTTTAGAGGCCTTATGAGATCATGCAACACTAAAGCAAAATAGATGAAGTATTTGGATTGATTGCATTACAGGTATTAGATAGTCTATAGTTTCATTTGGATGGGTGCAATACTCCTCTAGAAATGTGGACCAAGTTTCAAGGCTTGTTTGGTGCTGTCAATGAGTTCAAGGAACTTTAGATAGATTGAGCTTACATCACTTGTGTTAGATTCCTTTCCAACTATTGATGACTTCTTGATGAAGTTTACTCAAAAGAGATCCTTGTTGTAGAGTTATGGAAAGGCAAAGACTAGTGTTGAGTGCATCTATTTGATTCTCTCTAAGCTTTGAGGGAATTTTTAGATATTTACTTCCACATTCTATTCCACCAAAGATGCTTTGTGGAATAGATTTTTTATGGCTACTTTTGACATCTTTTTTGATCTCTTGACTAGAGAGTAGTCAAAGCTCACACAATTGGATACTATGACTAGTTCTAAGATGAAGGCATTGGTAGCTCGGATATCTATACAAAAGTTGAAGTAGAAATAGAAGCATAAGATAGATTTACAAGGCAATGAGATTTCATCCAAGCCTCCTCCCAAATTAGATGCTTGGAAGCCCTCTCAGAAGGGTAATACTTCTAATTCTAGTGAGTCTTCCTCCAAGACTAAGAAGTATGCAGGTGAACCTTGAAATTTTTGTAGCAAGGAAGGACATCCATTTTTTGGGTGTTGGAAACATCTTGAGGCATTAGAGGAGGCCATGCAAAATTCTAGTATTACTTCTCTGAAGCTTGCACCTCCACCTCCAAGGAAAGGAAATGCTCTTTATGCATGAGTGTTGTCTTCTATAGCTTCTTGGATTCTTTATTCTAGAGCTTCCCATCATATGACATGCTCACCTAATTTGGTTACTTCACTTTCTTAGAGTGCTATTACACAGATTGTAATTGGTGATTCTTCCCAACTTTCAGTCACAGGTTCAAGAACTATCTCTTTAGAAGGTGGTTCACTACAAGATATTCTCTTGGTTTCAACCATTTCTATAAACCTCCTATCTATCTTTCAGATTGGTCATTCAGGCTCTAGAAAGGTAGTTGAGTTCTCACCACATGATGTGGTTATTTGAGAGCTCCATGATCTTGACTTAGTTATTGCTACAAGGAGTGGTTATCTTCAGTCTCACTTATATCAGTTTGATGGATTAAGAGCTTTGATTCTATAGGTGTTTCTCTCATTGCTCATGTAGACATAGTGAGAAATCTTTGGCATGAGCATTTTGGCCATGCCAACTGTAGATATCTACACCAAATGAGTATATAGGAGCTAGTGATTGGGTTACCTCAGATCTCTTGTACTAATGATGTGTATCAAGGTTGTGCACTTGGAAAACATCATAGAGATCCTTTTCTAGAAGGTAGATCCACACATGCTATGGCACCATTGGAGTTGATACATAGTGAGATTATGTCATTTCCCACTCCATCTTTTTCAGGTGCTCGATATGTGCTCACCTTAATTGATGACATCTCTAGATGCACATGGGTGTACTTTTTGATGTACAAGTCTGATGTCTTTGATTCAATTTTGAATCTTTAAGACTTTTGTAGAGAAGCATTCTAGTCTTTCAGTTAGGCATATATGCACTAACAATGGGGGGGAATATGTGAATCAATCTTTTAGAGATTTTTTCACTCAGCATGGTCTACAACATCAATTCATTGTTCCCCATACACCTCAATAAAATGGGGTTGCAGAGAGAAAGAACAGGACATTATGGGAGATGGTCAATTGTATGATACAATCTTGTGCTATGAGTTCTCCATTTTGGGCTGAGGCTATCAATTGTGCCAACTGTTGGGACTAAAATTGAAGCCCTAATTTTGAGTACCATTGAAAAAAAAGCCCTACAAGCACTTTTAATGCATGTGTACCTGGCTATACTTGTGAAGCCTAAGGGGTGTTTAATATTTCTAACACCTTGCATTCAGTATGCCTATGCATCCCATGAAGATAAATTTCCATTCTGAGCCATTCTGTGAAGTCCCGTTTTGAGTGATGTCCAATTCTACATTTTGCCTAAGTGTCAAACAACAATAAGAGGCCATGTTTGCAATTGAATATCTCGCACCCAATAACATTTCATGACTCACCACTTTGGGATTGTTTAGTGTTTATACCAAAGAACCTATTTTTTAGATTTTGAGTCATTTCAAATCCATTTGACTAGGTTTTAAATCCCTTAAATTTGGTCATTTATTGTTGTAATGCTGATGCAAATTGTTCAAAATTATGGGAGGCCTTGTTTGACTTGTTATAACTTTGACCTAGTTGACCAAAATGAGATAATTCCTTTTAAATTGCATTCTAGAGGTTAGATATTTGCTATATTTCAATTTTGAGCTTATGAAAAATCTGTTTGATCAGTTATCAAACATGATTCCAAATGCAATTTGTAAAGCTTTACAAGTGTTAGTAAATGCAGATTGGTCAGTACCCTTTTTCATGATGTCATATCTCTAAATCCATGATAGGTGAGATTGAATGGATTATACCACTATGTTCTACTCTAAAAATACTTTAGGTGTGCCAATTTTTAAGTCTTCACAAATCCATCTTCACACTTTCCCAAATTAATTATGTTTGCAAAAATTGCTTTTCTGCCAGTGCTTTTAGTCTGCAAATTAGAGTAGCCTACTTTGATAGCTCACCATTCTCACCCTGTTATTCATAATGAGACCTAATCATAGATGTATACCCTCCTCATGATAGTAAACAAATGCCCCAGTTTTCATTTCCCCAAGTGTTAGTTTGCCTAGTTTCCAAAGCCAAAACATAACGCAATTTATTATTTTCTGACATGTTTTCTTGTAGGAAATTCAAAGAGGGTAACTTCGACAGTCAATATCTTTTGACTAAAAAATTTTCATGAGAAGAGATTTGATAGGGTAAGAGTGTTTAGAACGAAGAATCAATAATTTTGATTTCAAAGCCCAATTATCTCTTTGGATCAATTTTTAAAGCCAGCCAATAGGCCCTATTAGTAGAAAATCATAGTTTACAGATAGGAAGTAAAATGAGTTTTAAAGGTTGAATCAATATTGCAAATTGTTTCTAGTTAGTAAGGTAACTTCTTTGGAACAATTTGGAGGTTTAGTTGTTCAAAAATGAAAAAAAAATTAGCCAAACACACATTGGGGCCTGATTGATCCATCACATTGATAAATTGTTAGGGAGTGAGATTGCTCAAGAGTTTTTTTAATGATTATTATCATTAAATATTTTGGTATGTAAAAAAGGAACCATTTGATAATGTAGTTGTTTTTCAATAGTGCAAACAAAGTAAGAAAATCTTTCTTTTCCAATACAACTTATATCTAGTTAGCATGAGCTTACAAATGGACCATTCAAAAGGCCATGGTTAGAGCTTCAATGTCATTTTAAAGAGAAGTGTTAGTATAGCTATTGCACTCACAAATAGTTCCATTATCTGACACTCTTAAGACGTGAAGGACCCAAGATTATAAGTTTGGTTAATTTAGAAGATGTGATATGTTATGAAGCTTTATGTTATTTTACAATCAGCTCACATTGCCATACATGGATTGCACTACAAAAGGAGAAGGTAGAGGCTCTCACCTATCAAGTTTGGATAAATAACTTAAAATAGTCATCATGCAAATTGGGGCTTTCATGTAAGGCATGGTTTCTAATTGAAAGGGAAAGCAAGATTGCATGTTGAGAAATGGTACTACATGAAATTGTGAATTTGGAATGTGAATCCCAATGTGCATGTCAGGGGAGGGTTGGCTTTTGATAGGATTGTCCTAACTCCACATGATTTGTAACTCTTCATGTTGATGTTTTCATGAATTTCATGCTTGTGGAAGTAAATAGCAGTTTGAAAAGAAAATTTAACGGTGAGAGCAGATATGTTAATGGGAAGGATTACAATGTGTGAGGAACTTTTCCCCTTCCACTCTATTGTCAGGGTTCTTTATCAGAATTGCTTCTTTTAATGCCAAAAGCTCATCATCACTAGTCTATCACCCTAAATAACAAAAAGGGATTTTGAAAATTATTTTTCTAAAGAGGGAACATATAGCATGTCCATGCATTTAGAAATATCATGGATTTGGATTTGTTACTAGGGTACACATAGTAGGTCTAGTGATCCATGTAGTTCTCATCATTCTCCAAGTTATTCTCCATATAGGGGAGATCACTTTGATTCACCAACACACTTACTATATGATAGAAGAAGATAGAGGAAGTAGTAGGAAGGAGATTTTTCAAAATCAAAGCATCCAAATGTTCACCGCAAGCCTCTGCATCATTCCTATTCTTTTGCAGTCAAAGTGAGTGTAGCTATGGTGAAAAAGGATCACCATGAAGTTGATGTAGATTGCATGCATGATCTTTCATAAAGGAGATGCTAGCATTAACACAGTTGAGAAAATAGTGATGGAAGATTATAATTTATGCCCATTTTATGCTAGTTCTCCATGGCTGAATCTATGCTTGTGGCTATAAATTGCTATGTGGTAATAGTTCATAAGTCTAAATTGATATTGATGTCAACATTTATTCACAAAGTGCTTGAATTCTAATATCTTACTGCAGAAACATCTCATATTAGTTCTTGAAAGCCCATTAAAAGTTCCCACATTGTTTGTACAAATGAGCTTTGAAGTTTTTAAATAGAAAAACACACACAATGTTATTGTCTAAAAGGCTCATGCCTTTTGAGACACAAGGCAAGCTTGTGGTGGACCCATCCGGCCAGATTTGGAGGGAAACAAATTTTGAGAAAACATGTTGAATGGTGATGATGTGGACTCATAGCCAAATCTCTGACTAATACGTGGCAAATCAACTAGACCTAAGATGGGCACTCCAGATTTTGCCACATAGCGAGATATGACGGTTGGTGCTTCCCTACATTCCAGAGATGCACGAAAGTTAAGAAAGTGGGGAAGCACCTAGCTGCCACATGGTAGCGAGCCCCAATCCATGATGACATGATAGGTGCAACTCCCGATGAATAATGAAGTGTCACATGGTGATGATGTGGCAAGCTTTGACAAAGTAGTGAGTTGGTAGTGACAAGATAGTTGAGAAGCCAATGAGAAGCTGCCACATGGTGGTAACTGATAAGCCAATCAAAGAGTGCCATGTGTCAACTGGGTGGATGGTGATTGTGCAAAATCTAACCAGTCAAATCACCACACATAGAGGAGATGGTCAAATAGATTTGACCCAAAATACATGGTGAGCCAAAAAATTGAAAATGATACAAAATGATTTTTAATCATTTTTCAAAAAGACACGTACACTATTTTTCTTCAAATTCAAAAATGAATTTAACATAAAGTTTAAACTTTAGGATTTTTAAAAAAATTCATAAAATTTTAAAATGACAAAGTGCAAACAAAGACTCTAAAATAGGTATATTTTTCAAAATGACTTTTTGGGAGTTTCTAATGAGCATATATACACATATTATATATTGTCAAAATTGAGAGAAGATGAACTTTCTGATTCTAGATTTTTTTTTGGCATAGGAAACTATTTATTCAGGTTATTCAAGATTTTCTCCCAGATTCCTAGTTTGCAACCGCATTAAGGTATTGAAGTTCAAAACTGATTTATAGTAGGCTAATGAGATAAATGTGCATAAAAGACAGTAAAAATACAATTATGGATGAGTTGGGTCACCTTCAAATCAATTAAATCTAAATTTTATCAGCATTTCTTGATGCATTCCAAATATTTTGGTGACACATCAGTTTTCATCATTCCTAAGAAATATTTTCAAGTTTGTTATAGAATAATGATGAAAACTAAATCAAATTTTAAGGGTAGAAAGAGGAGAGATGTTTTACAACAAAAAAGGATAGAATTTCAATGGACACATGTCATCTTTAGATTAGATTTGAGAATTCATTCCTTGTCTATATCTTCTTCTTTCTCATCCATTAGAGGGGTTGGTTCTAGTTTTGGAGAAAAATTATTCACTGTTGTGATACCATGTGTGTTCCAATCATGAGTTTTCTCTGATTTGTGAAACTAGGGTTCCATTCTTGATTTGTTCTCATCACTGTGACACCACATTCTTCAGTAATTTCTCTTGTAATGAACAACAAAAAAATGAGAATATAGATAGTTCTAATCTATTAGGTAGTTTTGCACTTCAATTTCATGCATCTTATTGTATTTGTTTCAAAGAAATGAATGAAAAGACAACAACAAATTAGTCTTCATTCTGATATCTTATCTCCCATTCATGTTATTTGTGATCTTTTGTGTTTTTTAAACAAAGACTATGAAACTCAATTACAGTCTATTGGTTGTATATGTTGATTTATTTTTCTTATGACTCAAAGAATTATATAAATTCTTGATTCATCATCATAGGATTGTAGATCTCATGAAGGGATAGGTCAAGTATGAGATTTAGAAAGATGTCGATGTCTAATTCACAAAGTGGATAGATAGATTAGGAAGTCTTGAAGTATGGCATATGTCAATGACTTTTAGGGATGTGTGTTAGGGGTTTGTGTGACTGCCCAACAGATAAGGCAGTAATCATTTTGAAGGATCATAGGGATATGTTGTTCATGTCATGTTTTGTTGAACTCAACATCATTAATCAAATATATTTCCCTTTAATGTTCAATGAATTGAAAAGGATGCCCTCACTTAGCTTAGCAATTTATTTGACCATGTTATTAGCTATTCTATGTCTAAGATCTGTGCATATGTGGTAGAAGATTAAGGGTTTTTATCTACTTTGTTAGATTCAAGAATATGTTTTAGCACTAGTACCATATAAGTGAATTTGAGGTACACTCACCTAGGTTTTGTAGAGCCTAAAGAAGAAGAAGGGCCTAGCCTTATAGTTGGTCTAGTGTCTAAATGGTATGGTTAAGATGGAAAGTAGCTACCCCTAGATGTATCGTGTTCTCATTGGGGTAATTTGAAACCATGTTATTTCAAAACACCAACAAAGTGCCGACTCTACTAGGGAGATAAGATGGCAATACACCTTGTTAAAAGGACAAGAACCTCTGGTGTGAATTAAATATCTCAGTCCTATTTTCAATATGGTTTTTCCCATCTTAGTCACCAACAAAATAGTGCCTCTATTAAGGATGTATTGAATTTGAATGGTAGACAAACCTTGATAATTTGAAATAAGGAGATTCAATCCAGTAGGAGAAGTGCATGGAAAATGTTGTAGCAATATGTCCTTTGATGTGTTTCTAGTTGCTTACTCAAATATCATGCACCCCAGTCATGCCTTGTTCAGGACAGCAGTATCTTTGATGGTAAATGTGAATTGTACTTTTACTAGGTTTTATCTTCAATCAATTCATCCAATTGTGGCTTTCAAAATATTGTTGTAAATTCAGAATTAGAATTGTTTTAAAGTGGTTTCTATCTTCTAAGTGTTTATTGATTTGAAAGTCCCATTAGTTCAAAGTTCAGTTCAGATTTGTCATGCTATAAATCATGTTTTAAATCTTTCTCTTGATTATGAGTGGGGACTCTCCAAAGGATCTTTGTACTAGTGCAAATTGGTTCTATATAAATGTTTTCAAAGAGTTTTTAGCTTGGTTATGCAGATTTAAAAGTTATGATAAGTTTTAGGCAAGAAGAGAGATTATACAAGTTCTTGACTAATAAGTTATGAGGTGTTGTATGTGATCTACTGTCATAAGAAATTTTAATATTAAGAATGAATCACAACAGTGATTTCATTTGTTTCTAATCAAGGAGATGGTGAATCTACTTGTTTTGATCAATGGTGTGAAGAACTGAAGTTAGCACTCATGCCAAATCAGTAGATTAAGTTTGCAAGCATCAACACTCAAGGTATTTTTCCTACTTTCAAGATATATTTTTTCCATGAAGGTAAGATTTACAAAAGATTCTCCATCAAGTGGTATTTTCAGCACTAAGTAGGAGAATGGTTTGATATATCTCAACATACTTTGTGAAGGATAGATTTAGCAAATATTCTTATTATTTTGGAGTACGTTCAAATTTTGAATTGGTAGAAAGGTCTTTAGATCTGTTGCAAGTAATAAATTTTGAAAGTAATTTTGGTGAATGAATTATAAGTTTGTTAGAAATGGCAAATTTCTTTTCATCTACTATGCAGCTCATAAATAAGAATTATAGATCTATTTCTTCCAACAGATGCATGCCATTAGTTTTTTATGGCATCCATGGTTTCTTGAATATTATGTCATATGATCTTAGAAAGTATTTTCCTAAGTTTAGTGGGAACCATGAAAATTCAGCTAGTCATCATGTTCAAATGTTCAGTGATTTGATTGGTGATTTTGAGATTGCTCATGAACATGTGCATATGAAGTTGTTTGTTCAAACTTTAGAAGGTGATGCTAGAGATTGGTTTTCCTTTCTGTTGACATGTTCTATTTCATGTTGGGATGATTTACTTTCAGCCTTCATGAAGCAGTTTGGGGAAAGAGTAAGCATTTTTTATTATTTTGATAAGTTCTTGAAAATCCAAATTAGGAAAGATGAATTAGTTCCTGAATTTAATATCATATTTACAAAAGTTTTGAATGAAATTCCTAAAAATTACAAGCCAGATGATCAAGTGTGTTTAGTGGTTTATCTTGAAGCATTTGATAAAAAGATGAGTTATCAATTGAGAGATAAAGAACCTAAGACTTTGCATCAGGCATTCATGGTAGGAATAGAGATTGAAAATAATGTAAAGTAAAGACTAACTAGGAGTCACTTCTCTAGAAACATTTTCTAGTAAGATGAGGTTCAAAGGACAAATCAATGTCATAAAGAGTGTTTGATTTGAGATCAACAAATAGGTACCCCTATTGTTGTAAACAATTTTGTTAGAAAATTAGAATTAAAAACATGTGAAGATGAAGTTTCTTTGTTGCAAAGAAGAGATGATTCCATTCTTGCTAAATTTAATGCACATGTTTGTAGTATTTCAGCAGCATATAATAGAGTTAGTTCACATGATCAATTAGATTGCAAGATATAAATTTAGTTTCTTCCTTTCCTATTGATGATTTGCTTTATGTTGAAAACATAACTGGTCATGAAGTTGAGGGATATTCATCTCAATATGAGGACAAAGAAGCAAGAAGTGATCTTTCAAGTAATGATAGAAAAGTTGCTAATTAGACATATTACGAAGAAGCATCATGTAAAGACAATGATGAGAGTGGTTACTTGAGTCAAGAAGAGGACAGCGGTAGTACATGTTCATCTTCATATGAATATGATGCAGATTGGGATGAAGAAAGCAATGACAGAAGTAAGTAATCTTATGCTAGTAGAGGTATGAGTTATTTTCCTAAATCTAAAAATGAACTTCCATTTTAGAATTATACAAGTCATCTTGAGGTTGAAAGTTGTGAAGAAGAGTTATCGACACAATATGAGGATAAAGAGATTGTTTATAATGATGAAATGCTTAGTCATATAGATGAATATCAAAAGGTTACATGTAGTGATAATTAATAGATGAGTGATCCTAAGATTAATGCATCAACACCTATGGATAAAATGAAGGATTACTAGTTTGTAAGACATTTGAATCATCTTAGAGAAGACAGTGAAAATAACATTGACTTATATTCTACATGCTTCATTGATGGAATGAATGTTGTGTCTTTGTTTGATGATTCTGATTTTTCTTCTTCATATGCTAAAAGTGTCCATGACAGTGACATTAGAAACAATTTTAAAGTCTTTAGAAATCCATTATATGGTGAGAAGTTTGATGTTGATTAGCACATCACTTGTGATAATGTCTACAAAGGAGCTTTGCATGGAGTTATCAACCTACTTTTTGAAGAACACATGGAATGTTCAAATTTAGTTCAAGATGAGTTTAATGATGATACATTGTCTTACTAATGTAAGAGATCAGATTGTTTTTCTTCTAGATGAAATAGTGATTATGATGATGATGTTGCATCTTATAATGTTGATAACAAGGGGTTTGATGAAGTTGTTATTGAAAATCAACATACACCTTGTAATGAGTTTTATGATGAATACTCTAATGTGATGATTAATCCATTTGCTGATTTCAAAGAGTCATTGGAGGATTGTGGATTAGTTTTAGATTCTAACATTGATGATATTTATGAATATAAGTTTGATTTCTCATTTGAGTACCATTTCGTTATGCATAAGGATACACAATTTCAAGGTATGTGTGACCTTTTTCCCCATGTTGAATATGAAGCTTTCATATTCAAGACTGATAGCATGCATGATTCATTTGATGAAGAGGATTTTTAGTTTGAGTTTGATATGTTTGAGCATGATGATCAATACTTTCACAATGAGCAAGTTGTAGAAAGTGATTATAGATTTTATATGCATTATCAAAGTGAAGATGTAGATTCAGTTTGGCCAAGTGAGTTGATTCATAATGCTAATATGATTGGTGAAACTGATAGAAGAAATATTTCCAGCTTACCTCACAAAAGTTCAAATGAAAATTAGATCTATGATAGAGGTAAAAGTTTTTGTTGAAGTTTAGTGGCCTAGGGACATCATTTGTACAATTTAGGAGTAATAGTTTTTTATTTCAATTAAGTTGCTCGAGAGAATTTTTTGCTATCAATTATGTGGTCGTGATGTAGGGGACTACCCTTAATACCATAAATTCATAAAGAAAAGAAAGAAACAATAGAAAATGTGAGAAACAAAATATGGACTTCTTGTTATCACTGCAGATGTGGAATTAAAAAATTCTCAATTACAATATGCTAACCCAAATGGGCTCCTTCATTACAATAATCTGCAAGACAATGTTACAAACTATAACCCAGAGCTATCATAGACAATGTTCAAGCCTTTCTTAAATAGGCAATTTTATGCCACTTGGAAAGGTTCTAAATGCTCAAACTTAATACCTAGAGCCAATAAAGCCTAAAAATAAACATAGAGTCAGCCAAATACATCTTTGACAAATTATTTTATAAATTTTGGTAGCCCAACTTTGGAAGGCCATAACTCACAAACCATTGCTTTGATTGGATAGTATAACCAATTTTCAGAAATGCCAACTCCTAATCTACAAGCTTCAAACAACACTAGAACCCTTTTGTCAAGTTTTTGGATCTCATTCGAGCACTCTAAGGCCTCCAATGGTGAGCTTGAAGATTTTTCTCCAAATATTTCCACCAAAAATCCGTAATAACTTCTCTGATATTTAAGCTAGAGCAAAGAGATTTTTATGGTAGGCTTATATCTCTAAAATGAACCTTCCTGTAGAAAATGGGAACATTTTGAGCTCGTATGATAAACTTACTAAAAATGGCAAGTTCCCATAAATAGTAACCACCCTGTCTACTAGTCCTTATTAAAATAAAAAATGGCTGAAAATAAAATAGTTTTGGGTGATGCAAGATTGCCCTTACACGCAGGATGCTCTTGCATCAGATATCCGAGGTAATTTGAGAAGTGACCCAGTCACGTCTCAGGTGTTCAGAGGAAAACCAAGAAGGTTGACCTCCTCTTTTGCTAGCCATGATGAATCCTCAACTAGTCTCCCTTTCCATTTGACTAGATATTCCTCATAAGTTCTATTTCTGGTAATTTTTCTAATATGACTATCTAGGATCTCCACAATCTCCTTTATAGCTGAACTAGCTGTTGGAATGCTCCATTGTGCTTCTACAACTTCATCTCCATCACCTCCTTCATAATACTCTATCACATCTAAAATATTAAATACTGGTAAAATATTCAATTCAGCGGGGAACTCCACCTCATATGCATTTCTAAAATCATGCCTCTTCACTATCTTGCACTATCCAAACTTCTTCATCTTCAACTTATTATATGTACCTACTGGAAAATGATCCTTTCTCAAATGAACCATGACTTCATCTCCAATCTAAAATTTCTTATATCTCCTTTTCACATCTACCTTAGTCTTATATTATGTATTCATCTTTATGATGTGCTCCCTCACCTCCTCATGGATGTTCTTCAAATGTTTAGCAAAATCTTCTACTTCAACACTACTTTTCTCTCCATTATCCAACTTCCTCATTTTAGAAACATTTCTAGGACTACTCCCATATACAATATGGAATGGTGATTTACCAATACTCCTATTGACAGAATTATTATATGCAAATTTTTCCTATGGTAATATCCCATTATTTTGGTTTATCTCCAACCAAGCAACTCAGCAAGTTTTCCAAACTATGTTTCACGGCTTCTATCTATCCATCAGCCTGTAGATGATGTGATGAACTAAACTTCAAATCTATCTTCAACTTCTTCCACAATGTATGACAAAAATACCCAACAAATTTGGTATCTCATTCTGAAACTATACTCTTTGGCAGACCATGTAACCTCACCATTTTCTTTGAAAAACAACTTTGCTACATGAACAACATCACTAGTCTTCTTGCAAGGAATAAAATGTGTCATTTTTGAAAACTTGTCAACCACCACCAGAATAGAATCATGCCCATATTGTGTCCTCGGTAATCCAAGAACAAAATCCATGCTGACATCCTCCCATGGCTTCTCTAGTACAGGTAATGGCAGATACAACCCTGTATTCTACTTCACTCCTTTCGACATCTGACATACTCGACAACTTTGTACAAACATTATCACATCTTGCTACAACTGTGGCCAGTAATAAATTTCATCAACCTAAGCTAGAGTTTTATCTCTATCAAAATGTCAAGCCAATCATCCATTATGCTTCTCCTTTATGAGGTTCTCTCTCATTGAACTTCTTGGAATGCACAATTGGATTGCTTTGAACAAAAAATTATCTTGGATCATAAAATCCAACCACTCTGTCCTATCAAGTATAATAGGTTTTGTACAAGCCTTCCACACTTCATCAAAATCAGGATCATCTGGATACAATGTACGAAGTTCCTTGGACCCAACCACCTCTATCTACATTTCTCTCAACAAAAATTGTCTTCTACTAAGAGCATCTGGAACTTTGTTAGACTTATCACTTTTGTGTTTCAAAATAAATATATAACTCTGCAAAAACTCAACCCACTTTAAATGCCTCTAGTTCAATTTTCCTTGACTATTAAAATATTGCAAAGCTTGATGATCAATATACAAAACAAACTCCTTGGGCAGAAGATAGTGTCCCCACTTCTTCAATGTTTTAACTATAGCATAAAATTCTTGATCATAAATAGAATATTTTCTTTTTGCATCATTCAAATTCTCACTAAAATAAGCAATTGGTCTACCTTCCTAGCTGAAAACAACTCCTATTGCAATACCACTAGCATCACAATTTACTTGAAACACCTTGTTAAAATTATGAAGTGCTAAAACAAGCTACTCAGTAACTTTCTATTTCAACAGATTGAAATGATTATCTACTCCTATAGTCCACTTAAACTCTCTCCTATCTCCTCTCAATGTTTCAATCAAATTAGGGGTCCACAAATACTACTAAAACTTCTTATGGACTTTCTATAAAATGTAGCCAGTCCTTGAAAAGATCTTACCTTTATTACACTCCTTGGAGTAGATTATTCAAGGATAGCCTTAACTTTCTTTGGGTCAATTTTCAAAGCTTCTTTTGAAACTAAAAATCCCAAGTACACCAACTCCTTCTTTACAAAACTGTGCTTCTTCAGGTTTATCAACAACTTTTCTTCCCTCGACTTTTCAAACACCTTGTGAATATGGATCAAAAGTTACTCCAATGTCTTACTAAAGATCAATATATCATCTAGGTAAACAATGACAAACTTACCTAGAAACTCCTTTAGTACCTCATTCATGAGCCTCATGAAAGTGCTCAGTGCATTAGTTAGCCCAGAAGGCATGACTAACCACTCCTACAATCCTTCCCTTATCTTGAAAGTAGTCTTCCACTCATCACCTTCTCTGATATGAATCTGATGGTACCCACTCTTCAGATCTATCTTTGTGAAATACTAAGCTCCACTCAAATAGTCCATAATATCATCCATCTTTAATAAAGGAAGTCTATACTTGATGGTGATCTTGTTGATAGCATGAGAATCTTTGCACATCTTCCATTCTCCATTCTTCTTTGGTGCTAACACTGCTGGTACAACACATGGACTCAGACTCTCTTAAATCAACCCCTTCTACAACACTCATGAACTTTCTTGTTCAACACTTCACTTTTTGTTGGTTTCATTCTATGTGTTATCTTATTCGGAAAACTAGCTGCTGGATCCAAATCCATCTGGTGATTAATCTTCCTCTTGGGAGCAGTTCATCAGGTACATTATCTGATACAATATCAAAAAATTCTTCCAACATATCTGCAAATTTTGTAGGTACCTCCTCTACTTCTTCTTTACTATCTTTAGGAATTATAGAAAAACACATATGCTCATGTTTCATACCTTTAAGGAACTCTTTCCCATCAGCAAAACATATTCTGGCAGCACTACATACCTTTTCTTCTTTATCATTCAATGGCTTCAACTTATATTTCACTCTATCCAAGGCTTACCCAACAACATATGACATATGTCCTTATGTATGATATCACATAGTACCTCATCTTGGTAGCTCTCAATCTTGTACTTCACTAAGCATTGCTCATTGACCATAACCTTATGGTCATCTTGCACCCAAGCAATATGGTATGGATGTGGATGTTTCTATCTCTTCAGCTTCAACTTGGTGACCATTCTTTCTATTACTAGATTGTTAATACTTCCACAATCAATGATCACATCACAACACTTATCTTCACATCTACACCTTGTTCAAAACAAACTCCTTTGATCAGGTTCATTCTCACCACTTAGCAGGACTCTTCTATTAATTAGGACTTCTCCTCTTTCAACATCTTCAGAATGTAAGGATCTGACATCTACATCAACATGGGCAACTCTCACCTAATCTTATGTTCTTTGATCTATTCTTCCTTGGCACTGGTTACATTCAAATACTCAGTGCCCTTCTTCTCTGTAGTAAAAACATTTTCCATGGAAGCCTTCTCTTCTAGATCCTTGTCCTCTACCTCTACCTCTCTGATCTCTATTGTTCTGATCATGGAAATGATTGGGATTGTTTCCCCTTTGGTTCTAGTTGCTACTTCAAGCCTTATCCTTGTTCTTTTGATCATCATTACAACCTCCATAAGATCATCTGTCAAATCTTCCACCACAACCTCTTCCACTATTCTTATTGTCAAACTTCTTGCTCAGTTTCTCCTCAACTCTTAGGGAAAACTGTATGCCTCCTCAATACTACTCATTTGAACCAGACTTCGCTCATCCTGAATGCTTGGCCTTAACCCATTAAGATAATAGGTGACTTTCTCCTTATCAGCTTTTGCATGGTCAGTTCTAATTTGAACAGATTTTCTCGCTTGCTTCATTCCTTGCATCTTCTTTAACAGATCAAGCTCATATCCATAAGAATTAATTTTTGCTTCATTTTAGCTATCATTCAATCCCATCTGGTGATTTTTTCCTTTCCCTTTCTCTTTTTCCCCAACTAAACCTCTTCCACCAGATCTTTGTATTTCCCTTCAGTTTTGTCTTCACAAACTTGACCCTATTCAGATCCTCAATATCTTCATACTCAAAGTACTCCACTAGTTCATTGATCCAACCGATTAGCTCTTTTGGTTTAAGATTTCTTAAAAATGTGGGAACCTCAAACTTAGGTCATTTTCCAATCTTGGAGATGGCCCTAAAAAGCCTCTCTTCCTCTGATACACTCAAGAACTCTAGCTTCGATACCACTTGATGAAGGGTGCTCCCCTTAATACTATAAACTCATAACAGAAATAAAGAAACAATAGCAAATACAAGAAAAAAATATGGACTTCTTATTTGTGCCACAAATGCGGTATTACCAAATTCACAAGTATAATATGCTAACCCACATTGGTGCCTTCATTACAATAATCTATAAGACAACCTGTGGACTATCACCCACAATTGTCCTAGACAATGTTCAAGCCTTTCTTAAATAGGCAATTTTATGTCACCTAGGAAGGTTCTAGATGCTCAAACTTAATACCTAGGGCTGACAGACCCTAACAATACATATAGAGTAAGCTAAATATATTTTTACCAAATTATTTTAGATATTTTAGTAGCTCAACTTTGGAATGCCATAACTCTTGAATTATTGCTCTGATTGGCTATTATAACCACTTTTCAGAAATGTCAGTTCCTACTTTACAGGCTTGGAATGGTGCAAGCACCCTTCTATCAAGTTCTCAGACTTCATTTGGGTACTCTAAGGCTTCCAACAGTGAGCCTAAAGATTTTTTTTGTAAATTTTTCCATCGCAAATCCACAATCACTTCTTTGATACTTAAGATGGAGCCATGAGATCCTTATGGTAGGCTTATAATTCCAAAATGAACCTTCTTGTAGAAAATGAGAACATTCTGAGCTCATATGACAAACTTACTAGGAATAGCAAGCTCCCATAAATAGTAACCACCCTATCTACAAGTCCTTATTAAAATAGAAAAGACTAAAGAGAAAATATTTTTGGGTGATGCAAGATTTCTCTTACACTCAAGATGCTCCTTCATCACATAACTCTCAATATAACTCAAGTAAGATTAGAAAAATACAAGTAAGATGAAAGGATTCCAATACTAATCACAAATTATACCAAGGAAGTATGCAAATAAGTCATCTTTCATCCAATATTTATTAAACTTAGATTTATAATCTGATTCAATTAAATTGATTGATTAAATGCAAGATTGATTAACTTGCTTAAGGATAATTAATTTATATGCAAGAAACAAGTGTAAAATACTAATGAAGGAAGAAATCAACTATGAGACACAAGAGGAAGAGAGAGAAGTTGAGTTACTTTGAAAAGGGATAGCATAAGACACCTTTTCACTAACAAAAGTAATGACATAAATTGTAACACAAAAAATTAGGACAAAAAATGTAGAAATCCTTGGAAAATGTAGATCTCTAGGTATAGGTATATTATCTTCCTAATGATCATTTTCCCAAAAGGCAGAAATACAATTGACCTCAGATCTCTTAGAAGATATCAATTATAGGTTTTTAAATCCAAATTCAAATTTCAAATAACCTATTACCACAAATAAGAAATTTTGGATTTGTTTGTTGGGGGAGGGATTTCCTTGGTTGACCTTAACCAAGAAAAATCACTATTACATAAGATAGGGCATTTAGACCGAAGATACATGAAGTGGTCAACTTAAGGAGAAAGAGAGGATCCAAATTATTACAACACATTCCCTTAAGATAGATTAGGATCATACCTAAACTAACATTCCAACAACAATTGTGAAGTGTGTCTAGAATAAAAGGAAGAATCCAATTAAGGTAGCACATATGAATACATAGAAACATAATATAACAAAACATATTGTGTAGATATCATCAAAGATCACTTGTGAAACATTATTATCATTAGAAAACATGGTGTATGATTAGGCATAATTTATAATATCATTCAATAACCTTGAATCATACCCAAGCGATACCAAAGATATTCGAGGTTAGTCTAAAATAACCTCTTAGTCATCAAAGAGTTCCAACACTATCAAACTACTAAACCTTTCTTCAACTACAACATAAATATTACCATATATAGTAGCAACACATGGTGTAAAAATTATAACTAAAAACAAAACTAGACCAAAAACTTGTACAAAGAAATATATTGATCATTTCAAATATGCATCATCAATAAACATCCTAATCTCTATGATTCTTGTATTCAAACATTAATGTCACATGAGATATGAATCAAATCAATGAAATCACAAAGTATAATATTAAAAAAGAATAAGTGATCAAACATATAAGGGAAACTTATAAGAGGATACAATTTAATAAACATCTTCTAAACCAAATTTAACATCAACAACTTATCATCAATAATACACCAGTAGAAATCAATCACTCTAAAAGAACATTAATCCAATACTACAACTATATAAAAGCTAACATTGTACTAAAATTTAATCTAGAATCATTACTAGATATAAGAAGAGATTCCATTATCACCATAACACTGTCTAGAAGATAACTTGAATGCTTTTAGGAACATGTTTCAAACCAAAGGAAAATATGTGCATAAGAAATATGCTAAATCATATCCATATAAGTAACTATCTCCATGTTCTCTATCAACCATAGTTAGATTGAATGATTTGAATACATCAAAACAAACAAGGTATCAATAAATTTGTTAATACCATATTAATGCATCATCCTATCACATCATCCTCTAAACAAATATTCTACCAATAATCTATCTATCGATCAATTTTGACATCAATGATAGCCAACATACCATATCTGCATTATAGAACACATGAAGAAAAGAGAATGTATGGATCTACTCAACTTGTTTTTACTTTTCATACTTGATAAATAATGTGTAATTGACCTCATCCCCTAATTTTAGTAGAACTATGAGAAAATATGAAAGAAGAGTACAAGTCTTTTTGGGTCAAAATTATGGAGACAAGAAAATGAGATGGATTCCAATGCTTTGCATCATCCCCAAGTAGAAAAAACAAAGGCACATTTATAATAATAGAACACGTAAAAAATAAAATTTATTTCACATATCTAATAATCTCATCATAAGTTTAGTCTATCATCTTGCACCAATAGAGGTATAAAAATGTTTTGTTTCTAAAGAGATCTATATAACAATAAGTATAAAAAAGAAAGGCATCTAAGGTGAAGTACATTGCGAATAAGAGAACTTGTAAAATAATTATAATACGAGTGGAGTTATTCATGTTTATCATTTCCTAACCCATCTTGTTTGAGGTCAAAAGAAGTAAATGATAAACTTTTCATGACTTCCCAAAGGCATACAAAGACTACAATTAATTGTGATAATATATACATTAAGAGAAAATTTCAAATACTTATGGATAGGAGACAAAATAGCTTTCATATAAGTAAGCCATAGAAATCTTAGTCTTACTTGGAATTGATCAGAGGTAGGGATAACAGCAAAGGTGGCATCTAAACACTTCCTACCAACTTCAATATGAAGTGTAATAGACCCATGGGTAAAATAAGAGTAAGTGCAACAAGTTGGGTCTCACGTTTGGAACTAAAGTGGAAATGTTTTTCATGTTTTTGGAATATCTTGTCAAATGATGTCAAAATTTGAGGCACCTAGAGATTGAATATCAGAACACTTCAATAATCAAAATTGTAGTTCTTGGAGTCTACATTTTGAAGGTGTAATTTATTTGAATACCCATCTAACAATTTTTTGGGGGGTATGTATCTTTAAAACCCACTTTTTCAAAATGCTTGTTTCAAGACCATACCACACTTATGTAAGGACACCATAATGTGAGACAAATAAATGATTTCTTTGTGAATCCTTTTAAAGGAAGTTTCCTCACACACAAATATTGACAAAAATATTTTTCCTTTATTTTTTATTGAATAATATTTGTATTAATTTTTTTAATCGGTCACTAAGCTAATTTTTATATCAACTTGTGCACGAATACATAATTTGATCACAATTTCACTTTTAAAAAAAATATTTTTTTAACTTCAAATGAATTGTATTAAAATTTATGACATATAAATTAATTTAAGAAAAAACAAAAAAAAAATTATAAAAATTATAAAAGTTTTAGTGAACCTCACAATTTTGTGTTTAGGTGACACTTTTAATTAATAAATCATGTAAAAATAGTAAATAAAACCATAACACTATAAAATTAACATTTTTAAAATCAAGACAATGAGAATTGTAATGGGTTTTTGTTTTGTAAAAAAATTTGATCAACAAGACCCTCTAAAAATTATGGCAAGGTCCAAAATTGTCAATCAATTGCCTTGGCCAAATTTTGATCTTATATTGTGCCTTTCTCCAAGCCAAGACCTATGGCTAAGTGGTGGTTCCGACACATGTCTTTAGAATCAAGTCCCCTTTTTTAAAATTAAAAAATTGGTTGTCTGATTCATATTTAGTCTTTGATTGAGCATGAATCACACACTCGATTGTTTAAATAGTGTGCACCCAACTTATAAAATGGGCATCCAATTGTAGGATATATGTTGAGGCCCAAAATTTGTCTCACATGGGAAAAAAATAATAGGTGTAATTATTTCTCAATAGTCCCAAGTTGCAACAACAGAATTATGTCATATTATTTTGTTCTCTTATCTTCTTTTGCATTTGACAAGTTAAGATTAATTTGAATACAAATTTGGTGCAAACATGGTGTTGGTCTGATTTTTTACATATTAATTTTTCTTAGAATCATGGTGAAAAAATCAAATGTGAGTTCTTTTGTTAGGTCCTAAGGTTTTAGGTTTTGGTCTTGTATATTTGATATCTTTTAAAAACTATGTAAAACCTTAGGTCTTGCCTTTTAAATCTTATTTTGGCACGAAATTCTTAACAACAACTAAGTACTCTTTCCTGCCTATGTCGAGGTCATTGTTGACTCCTTTTGAAAAATCTTATCCCACCGTTGGATCTTGTTAGGATCAACGGATGTCATATACTCGCTATAAAAAGTTGTGAGGTTGTTTCGCATAGTGAGGTAGTGACCATCGGAGAACTTTGTTACGGTATTGAAGAATGAAGTCTAGCACTGGAAAAGGGTGCATTATAACCACGTGCTATGTGCTAGGCTTGTAAGTTTTAAGAAGAAATGCACGTGGAAAAATAAGAAAATGGTGTCACCGGAGTTCAAGTTTCTCTGGCAATTCACTAAGTCACTATCGGGAAATCCATGTGACTTGCGGGTGGCGACGTAGTGAGTGCCCAGATTTTGTAAAAGGCAGTAACCTATTTAAGGTTGATGTGACATTGGAAATTCCCATGCAATCTTATAAATATGCATGACTACCTTCTCTGACACCAGTTTTAATTGGTGAAGTCTCAATCAATGTATCTTTTGTTATCCGTCACTAGAATTGTGAATCCATTGGAACTCACTAGATCACTAGCCAGATAGTTAGTAATTTTTCCAGTAGCAATGTAGTGACCCACCTCAAAGTAATAGTTATGTAGCAATGTGGGGCTAAGAATTGTCAATGTGTGCTCTGGTGTGCCAAGCTATAAACCAATTATTGATATGTACTGCCAGTTATGCAAATAAAGTGTTTCGTTTGCCAGATCAACTGAAGTTTTGTTAGACCATAGATCCTTCAAAGATCGAGGGCTGGTGCATTCCTACATTAAGAAAATGCTCAAGAAATAAGGAATGTTGGTATGAACCTTTGTGCCACATGTCACAATGGGGTGAAGGATTAAGGGAAAATGTTGAGTCATGCCATGATGTATGCCACATATGCTTAGCTAGAAGTACTAATGATGTGGGCGCATAAAGTTTCAAAAATTAATGCAGTTGTTAGATAGGTCAGAGCACGAGAGTTGAAAGCAATCATTTCATTGGCCAAACTAGATGAAGCGACAATAAAGTGTAGATTTTTTCTTACACCGTTGATCTTGTCTTGATCAATGAAGGGCACTTGCCCACATTGAGAACTTGAATGAAATTTAAATATTGTGGGCAAGCAGTTTGCGAACATGTGTTCATGGTGGCATCACTATTCCCAACTCAAAAGGATTAAAGGTATAATCAGTGTCAAAATTGATCTTTCAAAGATCAATGGCTGGCGCAATTCTGCATTAGGAAAGTGCTCGTTGGATAAGGAATGTGCAGATGCGCTAGCTTGACACATGGCAAAGATGATGTCAGGTACCACTTTCTCAGATTTTAATATGGGACCTACTTGCGTGGGAGTTTTTAGGAGGCACAGATTCACATCTAGCTTTCCCATTGGTCAGTGCAATAGACTGGGCCTTATTTAAATGTAAATTTGGTATGATCGTTGATTTTGTTTGATCAATGATTGGCACTTACCTACTATTTTAAGATGCAAGAAATTTAAGGAATGTAGGTAAGCAGTAATGTGACATGTGGCCCTACTCCTAAGGACATAGGGCTTATTTATTTTTGAATTAAAGTCATCCGATCTGGTGAAATTGACGGATGAAATTTGAAATTCTAATGCAACTTGAGAAAAAATGGCTAATGGAAGTTAATTTGGTTCAGAACTCATTCTTGTGATTTCAATGCTCGAATATAATCTATGATCTCGCCATTACTTGAACTATATAATTTCAAGAAATTAATAGAGCATAAAGAAGTTTCAAAGCCAGGGCACAGAAATTTTATCCAGTGATCTGGAGAGTTGAACTGAGAATTATACAAAGAAGAGGTGCAAATTTAATGTTGCAGATGAAATTGCAATTAGATATAGATATATTTTCATCTGATTTGACTTCTCAAGCAATTATAAGGATGAATTGAATGTTTTTGGAGGTGGTTGATGTAATCAAGTGTTTTTTTCAATAGCACAAGTGAATTTCATGGCAAGGCAGAAGTGACATGTTGAGATAAGATCTTTGGAGCCTCCATATAGATTGTGATGATTTCTTGATATTCCTCCATGAGATATTTTGCAGATTATATGGGTGAGATATATCATATATTTTGGACATCATTTATGGTTTTCAAAGTGCACATAGATGAGGAAGTTCAGTTTCAGAAACTCCATATTGAAGACTCTTTCAATGGGACAAATGTCAATTCCAGATTACATTTCCAGAAAGATCTTCTCTCCTATATATCTTCCTTTTTTGCTAATTGTAGGGGTTCCAATTCTTTGAATATTTTAGGAGGATTGTGAGACTCGTCGGGTCCCAATTTCTTGAGACTTTCTCATAGTTGTGATACCATTTTCTTAGTGTTATTTTGTCATGAATAGCATATTGTATTCCTTTTGAAGCATTTTCATATTACACAGTCATTCTTTGTGTAGTTTCTGAGTTTTGATATGCAGATGATGTATTGGTTTCAAGGAAATTAATGCAAAGAGTTTAACCTTCTTAGTTTCATTTTGATTCTCATCTCCTTCTTCTGTTATCTATAATGTTTTGTGTTTGAGAACAAAGAGCTTGGACTCAGTTGCAACCCTTAAGGTTGTATATCAGGATGAATTTTCTGTTGGAAAAAAGAAGCCAAGTAAATGCTTGTTTATAATGATAGGATTGCAGGTTACACCAAAAGGATTTCATCATAAGTACGAGAGTTATTATGAAGATTGATGTTTGTTTGCAAGTCAAATAGATAGATTAGATATCTGAATATATGAGTATACTTTAGGTATCCATCTGTATGTTAAGATTTAGTTGATGCCCAATGGATAAGGGACTGGTTAGCTTGAAGGATGCATGTTCTCTATTGTTGCATACCTGGAAAATGTTGAGATACAAATCTTAATTGAATATCTTTCATTTTGTGTTTAAGAGTTAAAAGAGTTTTCCCTCACTTAGTTTATCAGGTTCATGTGCTCTGTTATCAGTTATTTCATCCATGAATACTTGCATAAACATAGAAGACTAAGGGATTTTATCTATTTTCCAAATTCAGTTGAATGTCTTTACACTAGTACCATATAAGGAGTCTAAAGTCCACCCGCCTAGGTCTAACAGAGCCTGAAGAAGAAGAAGGATTTATCCTTATAGTTGGCCCAAGATTGCAGTCAGGTGCATCCATCATAGGAATTTGCTAGCCTTAGATGCATTTTTCTAGTTTATTGTTTTTTTGTAAAACTATTAAATCAGTAGCCAATAAGATGGCGACTCTGCTACAGAGATAAGATGGAAAATAAAGCTTGTTAAAAGGAAAAGAATCTCTGGTGTGAATTGAATATCTCAGTCCCATTTTTCAGTATGGTTTTTCCCATCCGAGTAGCCAATAAGATGGCAAATCCACTGGGGACTTTTTTGAATCAAAATGATAGACAAACCTTGAGAATTTAAAAAGGGATTCAATATAGCAAGAAGAAGGGCATGAAAAATTTGTAGGAGTAAGCTCTCTGATATGTGTTTCAATTTTCTTACTTAAATGTCATGCACCCCAGTGATGATTTGTTCAGGACAATAGTATATTGGAGGGATTGAGTATAGATTGTGTTGATACTAAGTTTTATGTTCAATCAATTCAATCAGTCTAGTTTTCAAAGATATGATTATAAAAATTAGAGTCACGAATCTGAAAATGAAGTGTACCCTCTTTCCAAGGTTAGTGATCTACAAGTTTTCCATATTGAAAGTCTAGTTCAGAATGTACAAGCGGTAAAATTGTTTCAAATTTTTTCTCACTAAGTGTGAATGGTGACTCTAAAGTAAATCTCTATACCAGTGCATGATTTTTTTTAAATGTCAGAGGTTTTCAATATTTCTGGGCAATTCGAGTTTTTTGGGAAAGAGAAATTATAAGTTTCTTGATTGATGTTTTATGTGGTTGTTTGTATCTGCTGAAGTAATTCATTTCAAAGGGTGAACCATGGTTGTGATTTCATTTTCCTCTCCAAGGAGGTGGTGGATCTACAAGGATTCTATCTATGGTATGAAGGGTTACATATTTGCACCTATGCCAATCAGTAGATCTAAGGTTTCAGACCGCAACACATAAAGGTATTTTCAATTTTCATATGTTTGTCTCTAATGAAAATTGAATGACCAAAATGGTTGAATCCATCTAGTGTTTTAGCACTAAGAAATAGAGGTAGGAGTTTTTAAAAGTTCAAGAGATGGATTTTGAGTTTAGTTCTAAAAGTGATGTGCCAACTCTTGAAAGTATTCATGAACATATTGATTGGCTGAAAAGAGAAATCCATAATGAGACTATCATTGACATAAGAAATATAATGGGTGATATTAAGGGTCTTAATGGATTTAAAACTTACATGAAGTTTAAATCAATAGTTATGAATCTCCATGAGTTTTGTAGACCTAAGGATTCTTCATGGCCAGTGGTACTCTTAGAATTTTTTATGCCATATTCAATTGATTGGCCAGCCAAGATAATATTTGATAAGATGTGTGAAATCCAAGATTTTATCATGGAAGTTGAAAATGTTTTGAAGGCTAATGAATCTAATGTTAATGAATATAATGAATCCATTGAAGGTGATACTGAATATGAAGAGTCTCAATTTTATAAATCAGAGGACAGTAGTCAGCAATTTGATAATAGGCATAATGTGGATTTATCTTTTTATGATGATGATTTTCAAGAAGAGGAAAAATGTAACAAAAATGATAGTCTTTCTTCTAGTGATGAATGTTATTGTGTTACAATGCATGATGATCAGAGTTCTAATTTTTCAGAATATGTTACTAATAAATCTACTGTTGTAAATGTACCAAGCTATTCAGATAATGATCACAGTCAAGGGGAAGAAACTAGGGATGAAGTCTTGTTAGGTGTGGATGAGATTTCTGACTTGTTGGCTCATGATTATGAAAGGTATGCTAACCAATCTAAGGATGCTTGTGCTTTGCCACATTTTCCAATTTCATATAGTGAAGTTAGTTCTCCTAAATTTGACGTTGAAGAAGATACAGTTTGAGAATATGCTCTATCAAGCTTGTGGGGTGTATGTGATGATAATGGCATACATGATGACTTCTATGTTGAGAATGAAGATGTGGAGATAAGGTATGTTGCTAGTTCATTGTTTTCTTTTTTCATGAGGATGAGATACATTCAAATTTCTCATGTGTTGAGAAAAATAATACTAATGAAATGATTTATCCTAGTGTGTTATTTGAGGGGAAAATTGACACGAATCAGCATATTGTTAGAATGAAATTTCATGATAATTCTTGTGATTTGGGATCTAATCATTTGTTGAAATATGAAGACAATGCAGCATATATTCAATCTAATTTATGGTGTACTAATGTTGCAAGTGAGGTGAAATCAGATTTTTCATTCTCTTCACACCCGGAGGCACAAGGTGAGTTACAATTTGATTCATGTAACTCATCAAATGAAGTAGAATACCAAGCTTTTGTGTTTCTAGTTGAAGGTGTTTATGAGTCAGTTAGTGGTGATCAGTTTCAATTTGATGTCAGTTGTTATGATCACGTTGATTCATATTTTGAGAGTGAGCAAGATGAAGAAAGTATGTCTGATTTTTATATGCACTATGAGAATGAAGAAAGATATTTCATTTTGCCAAGTGATGTGATTCAAGATGCTAATCTGATTGGTAAAACTGAGAAAGATAATTCTAGCTTACCTTAGGGAGATGTAAATGAGAATCAGGTTTATGATAGAGGTAAGGAATAGTTGTTTCTCACTTTCAATAAAGTTCTTAAAGTTTTGTTGTCAGGTATGTGGTCTGCTCTCCCAAAGATTCTGAATTCTTGCATAGACTCAAGTAGTCTATCATCCCCAAACAGAGCCACTATTGGTCTGATTTTTTACATATTAATTTTTCTTAGAATCATGGTGAAAAAATCAAATGTGAGTTCTTTTGTTAGGTCCTAGGGTTTTAGGTTTTGGTCTTGTATTTTTGATATCTTTTTAAAATTGTGTAAAACCCTAGGTCTTGCCTTTTAAATCTTATTTTGGCGTGAAAGTCTTAATAGCAACTGAGTACTATTTCTCACCTACGTCAAGGTCATTGTTGAGTCCTTTTGAAAAATCTTATCCCACCATTGGATCTTCTTAGGATCAATGGATGTCGCATACTCGCTATAAAAGGTTGCAAGGTTTTTTCACATAGCGAGGTAGCAACCATCAGAGAGATTTGTTATGGTACTAAAGAATGAAGTCTGACACTAGAAAAGGGTGCATTATGACCACATGTTATGTCCTAGGCTTGTCATTTTTAAGAAGAAATGCACATGGAAAAACTCGCAAATGGTGTCACCAGAGTTCAAGTTTCTTTGACAATTCACTAAGTCACTATCGAGAAATCCATGCAACTTGCCGGTGGCGACATAGCAAGTGCCTGGATTTTGCAAAAGGCAGTAACCTGTTTAAGGTTGATGTGATTGTGGAAATTCCCATGCAGTCTTATAAATATGCACGACTGCCTTCTCTGACACCAATTTTAATTGGTGAAGTCTCAATCAATGTATCTTTTGTTATCCATCACTAGAATTGTGAATCCGTTGAAACTTGCTATATCGCTAGCTAGATAGTTTGTAATTTTTCCAATAGTGATGTAGCAACCCGCCTGAAAGTAACAGACACGTAGCAAGGTGGGGCCGAGAATTGTCAGTGTGTGTTGTGGTGTGCCAAGCTATAAAACAATTGCTGATATGTACTACCAGTTATGCAAATAAAGTGTTTCATTTGCCAGATCAATTGAAGTTTTGTTAGACCATAGATCCTTCAAAGATCAAGGGCTAGCACACACCCACATTAAGAAACTCCTTAGGAAATAAGGAATGTGGGTATGCACCTTTGCACCATGTGACACAGTGGGGCCAAGCATTAAGGGAAAATGCTAAGTCATGCCATGTTGTATGCCACATATGCTTAGCTAGAAATACTTATGATGTGGGCACAGAAAGTTTTAGAAATTAATGCAGTTGTTAGATAGGTCAGAGCATGAGAGTTGAAAGTAGTCATTTCATTGGCCAAAGTGGATGAAGTGACCATAAAGTGTAGAATTTTTCTTACACTGTTGATCTTGTCTTGATCAATGGAGGGCGCTTGCCCATATTGAGAACTTGAATGAAATTTAAATATTGCAGGCAAGTAGTTTGCGAACATGTGTCCATGGTGGCATCACTATTCCCAACTCAGAAGGATTAAAGGTATAATCAGTGTCACAATTAATCTTTCAAAGATCAATGGCTAGCGCAATCCTACCTTAGTCAACTATAAATTTGGTATGATTGTTGATTTTGTTTTGAATAATGATTGGTGCTTACCCACTATTTTAAGATGCAAGAAATTTAAGGAATGCAGGTAAGCGGTAATGCGACATGTGGCTCCACTCCTAAGGAAATAGGGCTTATTTATTTTTTGAATTAAAGTTGTCTGATCCGATGAAATCAATGGATGAGATTTGAAATTTTGATGCAACTTGAGAAAAAATGGCTAATGGAAGCTAATTTGGTTCAAAGCTCATTCTTATGATATCAATGCTCGAATATAATCTCTGATCTCACCATTATTTGAACTATAGAATTGCAAGAAATTAACAGAGCATAAAGAAGTTTCAAAGCTAGGGCACAGAAATTTTAACCAGCGATCCAAAGAGTTATAGCGGGAATTGTATAGAGAAGAGGTGCAAATTTAATGTTGCAAATGAAATTGCAATTAGGTATAGATATATTTTCATTTGACTTGACTTCTCCAGCAATTATAAGGATGAATTAAATGTTTTTGGAGGTGGTTGAAGTAATCAAGTTTTGGGATAAAGATAGGGTAACTGAGAGGGGGGGGGTTGGGGGAGGTGTGAATCAGTTACTTACAAAAATTAATTCACAGATCCCTTAGATGTCTTAAAGATCTAGTTACTACTGATACTCAGTAAACAAATGTTGTAACTTGGTAAATTAAACTATTACTTGTTTTTCACGCATTCATGCATGTAACTGAAAACAAAATGAACACAAGAGACACCAAATTTAATGTGGAAATCCAATATGGGAAAAACCACTAAGTAACTAGTCACCAATTTTTCACTCTTCTGAAGTGAGCCCTATTAGGAGCCAACACTGTTAAAGGTTACAATACACACTATTAGGTGTGACCATGTTAGAGGATTTAATCACCTTGTTAGGAGTGGCCTTGCTAGAGGTCTTTAGAACAATTCAATTGAACTGTCACCTTGTTAGAAGATTTACAAAATGGCTATTAAACCAACTCTGTTAAGAGATTTGAAATCATCGCTACAATTGTTAGAAAGAAACAATGAATTAACTTGAACAAGATGCAACTAAATTTGTTGGTTACAGGTCTTTGTTCAACATCATTAGATCCTCCTTGATCAAATATGGCTCTGCTGCTCCTCAATGATCTCTGATCATCCTTCAAATTTGCTTCCACAATTATCAATCTCCATATTACATTAATTCCATTTCCCACACACTTAGAATTCGTGACTTGACTTCTTACTTATATCATTTAGATTGTCAAGTCAGCCCATTTACATGTTACATTTGCCAATAAACCATACATTAGTCGGCTACAGATATTACTCTGAACAAATAAATGTTATTTCATAAAATAGTGAAATCCTTTACTAGCTGACCCTACTCAGTAAATACTACTTCCAAAAATTTCTTGAGTTAACCTTCTTGACTCGGTTAGCATTGCAATATCTGTAAAATCCTTTGGCTACCGAGTTTACTTGGTAAGAATTGAATTCCTTCATGAGAGCTTGGTAAGAACTACTTTTGCCACATTTCTTTTGATGATTGAGGGAGCTTGGTAAGAACTACTTCAGTCACATCTCCTTTGATGACCAAGTGAGCTTGGTAAGAACTGCTTTAGTCACATTTGCTTTGATGATCGGGTGAGCTTAGTAGATTCTGTCCTTTTGCCTCGCTGACCATCTGAGCTCGGTAAACACTGTCCTTTGCCTTGCTAACCTTCTGAGCTTGGTAGACACTATCCTTTGCCTTGCTGACCTTCTAAGCTTGGTAGATATTTTCCTTTGCCTTACTGACCTTCTGAGCTTGGTAGACACTATCTGATGACTGATATGGCATTTGTGTGACATCAAAGACAACACACAATTTGAATAATTGTATCCAATAATCTTCATCTTTGGCATTGATGGCAACACAACATGTCATAGCAGAATGAAATTTGAAAACAATTCTTTTACTGACAGAATGCTTTACTTTCTTTTTCAAATACAACAAACTCCCTCTTTCATAATAATCTCTCCCTTTTATACAAACTCTTATATTTTACAAATTATAGATCTTCAATTCTATTCCTATTGATGCATCAACTGATAGATCTTCAATTCTATTCCTATTGATGCATCACTAAAGTTGTATTTTAGTGAGCTTTAGATACTGGAATGACCCCTAACTTACCTCTTAGATATAAGAATGCATCCTTAGGTAAAGGCTTTGTGAATACGTCAGCAATTTTTTCCTTTTTATGGACATATTCTAGTCTTATTTCCTTTTCTTGTACCAATTGTCTAACAAAGTGATACTTTATGGCAATATGCTTGGTTTTTGAATATATCACTGGATTCTTGGAGATGTTAATTACACTTGTGTTATCGCAAAACATAACAACAGGTTCTTTGATGTCTTGCTTCATACCTTCCAATAATTATTTAAACCACACAGTGTTTGAGCAATTTACTACTGCTACAACATTTTCAGCCTCTACTGTGGATTGAGATGTACAATTCTACTTTTTTCTTGTCCAAAAAAAAAAAACTTTTTCCAGGAAAGAAAGCTCCTCCACTTGTGCTCTTTCTGTCATCAATATTTCCTACCCAATCTACATTAGTGAACACCTTTAAATCTAGATTTTCTCCAAGTTTATACCATAATCCATATTCTTCATTTTCTTTTAGGTATCTCATGATCCTTTTGATTACCATCATGTGATTTTCTTTTGGTTTTGCTAAGAATCTTGCTACAATTCCTACTGGAAGGGAAATGTTTGGTCTTATGTGCACTACATATTGCAATTTTCCAATCATAGATCTATACAATGTCTGATCCACTTCCTTTGATTCATCATCCAATCATAGATGTACACATAGGAGTCCCAACTAGTTTGCAGTCTTCCATACCAAACTTTTTTACTATCTCCTTGATGTATTTAGATTGAGTGATGTAGATGTCATTCTTATTTTGTTGAATTTGAAGACCAACAAAGAATTTTATTTCACCAAAGATTGACATTTCAAATTCCTTGTCCATTTGTTCTAAATTTTTTTTGCAAAGATCATCATTTCCTGTGAACAAAGTATCATCTACAAATATTTCTGCCAAAACAATCTTATTATCTGGTCCTTCCTTTATGTACAAACTGTTGTTGTCATTAGTTCTTTGAAAACTAATCTAAATAAGATAGTTGTGCTATATTTCATACCATGCTCTAGGGGCTTGTTTAACACCTTATAATGATTTATGCAATTTTTAGACCATGTCCTTCTTGTCTAGATCAACAAAACCTTTAGGTTGTTCAATGTAAACCTCTTCATCCAATATGCCATTGAGAAATGCTAACTTGACATCCATCTAATAAAATTTGAATCCCTTGAATGCAGAATATGCAAGTAAGGTTCTAACACCTTCCAGTCTTTCAATAGCAGAAAAATTTTCTCCATAGTCTACACCTTCTTCTTGAGAGTATCCTTTGCATACTAGTCTAGCTTTGTTTCTTAATACCTTACCATCTTCATTTAGTACTTTTCTAAATACCCACTTTGTTCCAATCACATTTTTGTCTTTGGGTCTTAGTACAAGAGTCCATGTTTTTTTTTTCTCTATCTGTTCTATCTCTTCATTCATAGCTTCAATCCAACTTTCATTGTCTAGTGCATCTTTGACATTTCTAGGTTCAAAATCAGCAAGTAAACAAGTGCCTTTCAACTTACTTCTTGTCATTGTTCCTTCCGTTTTATCTCCAATGATTTGATCTGGTGCATGATGCTTTCTGACATACTTGGCTAACATGGGCTCTTTGCCTTTTGAATGACTTGCATTTTTATCCTTCTGTGTCTCAACTTCTAGTTTTGATTCTAATTGCTCGAGCTCAGTAGATGCTAACTCTATAGCTTTTGTCTGCAACTCAAGTTCTTGCAGCTTGGTAGGTATTGACTTGGTTTGAACTTCTTGTGACTCGGTTAATGAAGACTTTGGAGTTGAGGATTCTTGATTGATAGGTAACTTGGCATTGTATCAGGTTTAATGTAAACAAATATTTTATAGTCTTTAGGTTCCTTTTTGCTTTCTTCTTCTGTTCTTTCTGCAAACTCATCAACTTTCACATGTGCACTTTCTATGACTTTGTGTGTAGATAAGTTCAAACATCTATATGCTTTGCTTTTGCAAGAGTATCCCAAAAATATTCCTTCATCACTTTTTATATCAAATTTACCTTTTCTAGATTCTTTCAAAATGTAACATTTGCTTCCAAATACTTTTAGATAACTTACATTGGGTTTGTAGCCATACCACAACTCATAGGGTGTTTTGAATGAGTCTTTTTTCAGCTATACTTAGTTCAAGGTATGAACTCTAGTGCTGATAGCTTCATTCCAATATTCGATAGCAATGCCTTTCTCAATCATTAAGGTTCTTGCACAATCCATGATAGATCTGTTCCTTCTTTCTACTATTCCATTTTGTTCAAGAGTTCCAGGTGTTGAAACTTGTCTTTTGATTCCCCTTTCAATGCAAAAGTTATTGAACTCATGTGAAATGAATTCACCACCTCTATCAAACCTTAAGCATTTCAGTCTTTTGCCTGTTTCCTTTTATACTCTGGCCAAATACTATTTGAACTTTTTAAATGCTTCGGATTCCTCTCTTACGTACATGACAGTCATCATTTCTAAATAATCATCAACAAACAGAATGAAGAATTTTTCACCCATATAACTTTCAATGCCAATAGGTCTGCACAAATTAGTATGCACAATTTCTAGAACTTCTTTAGTCTAATAGTTCTTGCTTTTAAAACTAGTCTTTCCCATTTTACCAATTTGACAATTCTTGCATAGACCAACCTTAGGTTTCTTTATGTTAGGGATACCTCTTACTTTCCTAAATTTACTAATTTTTATTAAGTTGTCAAAATTTACATGACACAACCTCCTATGCCATAACCAACTTTCTTCAATTTGAGCAATGAAACATGAACATTCACCAAGTACAAGATAAAATAAGTTACCTTGTGTTTGAGTGCTTGATCCAATCAGCTTTCCTTTGCCACTCAGCAATCTTGCTTTTTCATACATAAATTCTGCTTTGAATCCATTATTGAGTAGCTGTGCCACACTCAACAAATTATGCTTTAGTCCTTCTACCCAATATGCATTATCACATACAAGTTCCTTGGTTAGTGAAATTCTTCCTTTTCCTCTTACACAACAAGGTTCATTGTTACCAAAGTTTACACTGCCACCATCATAGTCTTCAAAGTATTCAAACTTAGTTTTATAACTAGTCATGTGATGAGAACAACCACTATCTATGATCCATGTATCATTTTTTCTCATATGAGAAATGAGTGCCATTTCCTCATTATTATCAAAATCATCTTTCATAGCACTGTAGACAATTTTATCTTCTTCTTCATCATCAAAATCATTAGAATCTTTAGCCATAAAACATGTTTTCTTACCTTTATCCTTGAATGATTTGAAGTATTTCTTTCCATTGTACTTGTGACCTTTCTTCTCATCTTTGTTATGCTTATTTGGGCATCTAGCAGCAATATGTCCAATTTCTTCATAGGAAAAGCAGATTAGAGGAACCTTACCTTGTATTTCCCTTTACCTCTTGAATATTTTCTTGCTAGTAGAGCTTCAACCACTTCAAGATCACTGTCTAAACTTTGTTCTGATTCTTCATCACTATCTAATTGTGGATCCTTCATCTTTTTCCCTTTTTCTTTGAGTGAAAGATTGGCTTCAAATGCTAATTCAACGTTCTTGGCAACTGGAACATAATTGTCATAGTTGTCTAGCTCAGATGCAATCAATCTTCCAACTATGGCCTCTAAATTTATTTTATGATTTGCCTCACATCTCCTTTCTTGAATTGCAGAGACTCTGATTGCATAAATGGGAAGTAGAGTTCTAAGAACTTTACTTATAATTGTCTCCTCACTAATATCACCTTCAGATGCTTTGTTTGCACGAACACATGCTTTAACTCTTTCAACATACTTTGCAATGTTTTCATCCTCTCTCATCCTCATTTGATCAAATTGTCCTCTCAAACTTTTTTCTTTGGTACTTCTCACATTATCATGTCCTCCATAGATTTCTTTCAACTTGTTCCACATTTCAAAGGTATTTTTGCAATCCTTGATATCATCAAACTCTTCATAACTTAGAACAGATGATATATCTATCATCATGTTATTGTGAGTCTTCTTTTCAGCAATATCATTAACAGATAATGTACCAAAAGGTTCTTCATATTTTTCATCAAGGTACTTCATCCCTATATCACCAATAGAAGCTAGATGAAGCCTCATCAATCCTTGGCATGCTAAGAAGTTGTCCCTGTTAAGTCTTGGAATTTTCCTTTTGTAAGACATCTTGATCTTTAGCTTAGATCCTTGAAATCTTTTCCTGTAAGCACCAATAGCTCTGATACCAATTGTTGGGATAAAGATAGGGTAACTTGGGGGGGGGGGGGGGGGGGGAGGGGGGGGTGAATTAGTTACTTAAAAAAATTAATCCGCAGATCCCTTAGATGTCTTAAAGATCTAGTTATTGCTGATAGTTGGTAAACAAATGTTGTAACTCAGTAAATTAAACTATTACTTATTTTTTAGGCATTCATGCATGTAACTAAAAAAAAGAACACAAGAGACACCAGATTTAACGTGGAAGCCCAATATGGGAAAAACCAATAAGTAACTGGTCACCAATTTTTCACTCTTCTAAAGTGAGCCCTGTTAGGAGCCAACCCTGTTAAAGGTTACAATACACACTGTTAGATGTGGCCCTGTTAGAGGATTTAATCACCCTATTAGGAGTGGCCTTACTAGAGGTCTTTAGAAAAATTCAATTGAACTGTCACCTTGTTAGAGGATTTACAAAATGGCTGTTAAACCAACTCTGTTAAGAGATTTGAAATCACTACTACAATGGTTAGAAAGCAACAATGAATTAACCTAAACAAGATGCAACTAAATTTACTGGTTACAGGTGTCTGTTTAGCATCATTAGATCCTCCTTGATCAAATATGGCTCTGTTACTCCTCAATGATCTCTAATCATCCTTCAAATTCGCTTCCACAATAATCAATCTTCAAATTAGATTAATTACATTTCCCACACACTTAGAATTCATGACTTGACCTCTTACTTATATCATTCAAATTGTCAAGTCAGCCCATTTACATATTAAATTTACCAATAAACCATACATCAGTCAACTATAGATAATACTCTAAACAAATAAACGTTATTTCATAAAATAGTGAAATCCTTTACTAGCCGACCCTGATCGGTAAATACTGCTTCCAAAAATTTCCTTAGTTAACCTTCTTGACTCGATTAGCATTGCAATATCTATAAAATCCTTTGGATTCCAAGTTTACTTGGTAAGAACTAAATTCCTTGATGAGAGCTCGGTAAGAACTAGTTTTGCCACATTTCTTTTGATGACCAAGTGAGCTCAGTAAGAACTGCTTCAGTCACATCTCCTTTGATGATCGAGTGAGCTCGGTAAGAACTACTTCAGTCACATTTCCTTTGATGATCGGGTGAGCTTGATAGATTCTATCCTTTTTCCTCACTAACCATCTGAGCTCAATAAACATTGTCCTTTGCCTTGCTAACCTTCTGAGCTTATTAGACACTGTCCTTTGCCTTGCTGACCTTCTGAGCTCAGTAGATATTGTCCTTTGCCTTGCTGACCTTCTAAGCTTGGTAAACACTATCTGATGACTAATATGACATTTTTGTGACATCAAAGACAACACACAATTTGAACAATTGTATACAACATCAAGTGTTTTTGTCAACAACACAAGTGAATTTCATGACAAGGCATATGTGACATGTTGAGATCAGATTTTTGGAGCCTTAGTACAGATTGTGATGATTTCTTGATATTCCTCCATGAGATATTTTGTAGATTATATGGGTGAGATATATTAGATATTTTGGGCATCATTTATGGTTTTCAAAGTGCACGTAGATGAGGAAGTTCAATTTCAGCAACTCCAGATTAAAGACTCTTTCAATGGGATAGATGTCAATTCCATATTTCATTTCCAGAAAGATCTTCTCTCCTATATATCTTCCTTTTCTACGGATTGTAGGGGTTCCAATTCCTTGAATATTTTAGGAGGATTGTGAGACCAGTCAGGTCCCAATTTTTTGAGATTTTCTCATAGTTGTGATACTAGTTTCTCAATGTTCTTCTGTCATGAATAGCATATTATATTCCTTTTGAAGCATTTTCATATTACAGAGTCATTCTTTGTGTATTTTTTGAGTTTTGATATGCAGATGAAGTATTGGTTGCAAGGAAATTAATGCAAAGAGTTTAACCTTCTTAGTATCATTCTGATTCTCATCTCCTTCTTCTGTTATCTGTAGTGTTTTGTGTTTGAGAACAAAGAGCTTGGACTCAGTTGCAACCCCTTAAGGTTGTATATCAGGATGAATTTTTTGTTGGAACAAAGAAGCTAAGTGAATGCTTGTTAATACTAATAGGGTTGTAGGTTACACCAGAAGGATTTCATCATAAGTACAAGAGTTGTTATGAAGATTGATGTCTATTTGAAAGTCAAATAGATAGATCAGATATCTGAATATATGAGTATACTTTAGGTATCCATCTACATGTCAAGGTTTAGTTGATGCCCAATGGATAAGGTACTGGTCAGCTTGAAGGATGCATGTTCTCTGTTGTTGCATACCTGGAAAATGTTGAGATACAAATCTTAATAGAATATCTTTCCTTTTGTGTTTAAGAGTTAAAAGAGTTTTCCCTCACTTAGATTATTAGGTTCATGTGCTCTGTTATCATATATTTCATCCATGAATACTTGCATAAACATAGAAGAATAAGGGATTTTATCTATTTTCTAGATTCAGTTGTATGCCTTTACACTGGTACCATATAAGGAGTTTGAGGTCCACCCGGCTAGGTCTAATAGAGCCTGGAGGAGAAGAAGGATTTATCCTTATAGTTGGCCCAAGACTACAGTCAAGTGCATCCATCATAGGAATTTTCTAGCCTTAGATGCATTTGTCTAGTTTCTTGGTTGTTTGTAAAACTGTTAAATTAGTAGCCAACACATGGGATCAAAACAATGAAGAAAGAAGAAAATGGAAGTTCTAATATATGAGGAGATTAGAGAAAATAGAGAGAAGAAAGCACACCATCAACGAGAGAGAAGACAAAAAATTAGAGAGTTGAGAAATATTAGTGTTTCAAGTTCAAATACCATTTCACGAGAGAAGAATATTGAGGATACCATGATGGATGAAGAGGTCAAAGAAGAGAACCTAATACAAAGAAATTTAGGTGCACATTCTAATCAAACATTTAGTACAAGTGTGTCTCCATGACCTCAAGTTTATTCTCATAATGAAATTGGTGATTTTATACAAGCATGTTATGATTTAAATGATTTAGATTTTCTTCATGAGAATAGAGTAGGAGATGATCATACATAGCTATCTCAAGTCAAAATTAAAACCACAAATGAAATACAAACAAAAAAAACTAAAATGAAATTCAAATTCCAATTAACATTGAAAATAACTATATCAATGCAAACATGGAAACACCAACTAATGAAGAAACATGTTTGAATTATAGTGAAGTACATGAACTTTTTTATTTTTCTAATGATGTGCTAGATAATCTTCATGGATTGGTTTCATGAAGATAGATTAGGACACATGCTAGTAAATTATTAAGACAATTTTTTTATAATAAGAGATTTGGGTTTCAAAGTCAATTAATGTTGTAACTAATTAAAATGTCTAAAATGTCAAAATAGCTATAAAAAAATTAGGAGTTTTTGTAAAGTAGAATAATAAAGATAAGTCTTTAAAACAAGTTATATCTATTGTTGCTAGTTCCTTTCATGTTATTAGAAAGAAAAGTTACTCTAAAGATAATAATGTAGAATGACAAGCAATAACAATAACTTTAGCTAAAAAATCAACTTATGAAAAGAAAATAAATAGTAACATAAGTGTATATCTTAATATGAGTTATAAGAATTTATATAGATTTATAAAGAGAAGGGTTAACTTTGAAGGAAATACAACGAATACTATGTGGACTTCTAGTGGTAGACTCCTAAGATTTGATATGAAACTTATTAGTGAAGTCAAAAGTTTGATTGAAATTTTTTGGCATAATAATAAAAGAGTGTCACCTAATTCAAGAGATTTTCCTTAATTAAGAGTTGGCTCAAAAATATCTCATCTACATCCCAAACACCTTTGGACAAGACTCAAACTAAATTGTTCAAAAAAAATTAGATGATAAGGTGTTAATTATTAGCATTACTCAAAGATCCTTTGATAAATTTAAACCATGGTATGTAAGGATTAACAAGGAAAGAGTAATATTTTGTTGTAAAACTCATGTTTAATTTCATTACCATTATGATGTGTTTTAGCCTATATGTAGTATCATGCATACTACTAAATGTTGCAAGAATGTGGTATCAAAATACCACCTCAAACTATAAAGGATTTAATACCCGTTTTGTTTTGTAACCCACCTAATGAGAATATTTTCTTTATAATACATGTGTTTTTGGTACATGTGATATGTGTGGTAAACTTTCTTTATTAGATGGTTTGCACAAAAATCCTTGGGCTGATTTTGGACAGTAGTTAGTTGATGTAAACATATTCAAAACTATTAAATATCTATTGAAGGATGGAAAGGTTTGAAGAAGGTGTGACCTAATTACAAAAAAAGTTAGTTGCCATGCATTTATGAATGGTTTTAAGAGTAAGATCATACAAAATATGTTAAACACTCTAAATATGCTAGGTGGCTTGATGGAAAATTTTGCATATGCAAGAATAAGTTTCCAATTGGTAGTATACTTTTAGTCATTGAATTTGCAGAGAACTACACACTCGCACCCCAAGATGAGGTACAATCACAATATTAGAATTTAGTGCAAGTAGAAATTTTTGTTCATATTGTTCATAGAACACACCTAATAGTACATAAGAGGATCGATTTTTTTGAGAGAGTACCATTTCTATATGAGTAATAATAAAGTACACTCGAATGAACTTTTCCAATATTGCTTCAAGGTATTTTATTATAATTTAAGGTAGAGAGAAATTGAAATGACACAAGAGTTAATATGGTAAGGTAATTGTACACAAAAATTCAAGAATTCTAGAATGTTTTATTGGTTAAGAAGGACACGTAGGAAAACTAATATCTAACATCTATGGAGTTTTTTTGAGGTTGGACATGGTAAAGGAGAACATGGTGGTGTTTATGCATGTGTTAAGAGAGCCCTTTTCAAAGAACAACTAAAATTTGAAGAAAAATCCAAATTCAAAAATGCAAATGACATTGTGTAATGGTGTAACAAAGCTTTATACACAAGATCAAGTTGGAACTCTATAATAAAACATTTCTTCTGCCTAGATGAAGAGAAGAATATTGTTTTAAGATATAAGTATGATACAATTAGAAGGTCATTTGAATGGTATTCATTTAGGAATTCTAATTCTAACACTTTGACTATATGGACTAAGAATCTTGCATGTTTTTGTCAATTTTGTGTTGTAGGTGAATGGAAAGACTATGAGAATATAAAATGAGTTGAAAAATAACAACATAAATCATTATCACCTACTAACACACATGGTTCAGTGCAAGAAGTTGGGTCTCACTTTTGGCCAAAAAGTGGAAGTGTTTTTCCTATTTTTGAAATATTTTGTCAATTGATGCCAAAATTTGAGCCATTTAGAGATTAAATATAAAAAAACTTCAGAAATAAAAATTGTAGTGCCTGGAATCTTCTTTTGAATACGTAATTTATTTGTATACCCATATGATAGATTTTTTTTTAGCTATGGATCTTTAAAAACCACTTTTTCAAAATGCCTGTTTCAGGACCATACCACGCTCGTGTACGGACACCATAATTTGACACAAATGAATGAATTTTTGTGAATCCTTTTAAATGGAGTTACCTGACACACCAAAGATTGATGAGAATATTTTTCTTGAATTTTTTAATGAATTTTTTTATTATTATTAATTTTTAATTGGCTATAAAAGAAAATTTTAAAACCTCTCGTGTACGGACACCATAATTTGATCAAAATTTCACTTTTTTCAAAAAAAAAAAAAATTAGCTTCAAAAGAATTGAATGTAGATTGATGACATATAAATTAATTTAAGAAAAAATATAAAATAAAAAAGTTATTAAAGTTTTAGTGAACGTTGCTATTTTACATTTAGGTACCACCTTTGATTAAAAAATAATAATAAAATAGTAAATAAAAACATAACTCTATAAAATTTATATTTCTGAAATCAGGACAGTGAGAGCTCTAATGGGTTTTTGTTTCGTAAAAAAATTTGATTGGGAAGACCCTCTAAAAATTATGGCAAGGCATGAATTCGTCAGTTCAATGCCTTAACCAAATCTTAAGAGGCCAAGGCATAGGCTTGGTCTCACAAAGCCTTTCCCAAACCAAAATCCGAGGCAAGAAAAAAAAATCCTGCCTCATGTTATAAGAAACGGGCACCCATTATTTGAATTTCAAAAAATAGGTACCCGTTTTGAAAAGCTAAAAGCAGCATGTAAAATCTGCCAAAAACTTAAAAAATTGAATTTTTAAGAAACGGGTACCCGTTTTTTAACTTTAAAAAATGGGTACCTGTTTTTTATTTTTCAAAAACGGGTGCCCGTTTCTAAAAAATTTAAATTTTTATTTTTTTCAGAAATGGGTACCTTTTTTTTGAAAATAAAAAATGGGTACCCGATTTTTAAAAATAACGAGTGCCTATTTTTTAAATTTAGGGTCAGGCACCCAAACCAAAAACGAGTGCCCATTTTTTAAAATCGGGTACCCGTTTCTAAGAAGTTTCATTTTGTGGATTTGACTTCCACAGAATCGCGACCCAACTTTGTGCATTCACCCACATTGAATATGATATAATAAATGAAGGCCCAAATCTCACATTTGCATCAAAGGACTATGATCATGTTTCAAACCTGATACAACCAAATATGTACAATTTAATTCAATTTTTTGTGATTGTTCTTTAATTTATTTATTTTTTAATGTATGTCATAAATTTAATTCAAGTACATGCATGTGTACTTAAACTTATCATGTAAGATGTGTTTATGTGTTTATTACATGTGATGATAATGATGAACATACTAAGTATTAACTAGCTATATGTGTGGAACCTATGAAAATTTTGATATGCCAGCAAGTAGACGATGATGGTTTTTAGTGTCCAATTAGGTATGTAATTGTAGCTGATACATGGCTAGGTAAACACCTCATAAGAAGGAATAGTTTTCCAACATTTGAAGGCTATCGATTTGAAAAGATGATTTTACACTATTCACATTTGGTGGTAGCAACAAATACCAAATTAGAAAGATAAAAGGGAGACCCATCATGTATCATTAACACTTTGAATGGAAGAGCAAGAGGTAGTCATAGATGCATTATGAAAGAGAGAGGACACAAATGGTGCAATAGGCTAAATCAAATTTGCACACATGTAGGTTTTTTTCATTTTTCTCTTTTTATATGTACTTGTAAAATAATGTATGTTCATGTTGTCAATAATGTTCATTTATGTACTTTCTATTTGTGTGTCAAGTACAACTTATCAATAATTATCACACATATTTTGATTACATAAACATCTTGTGTAACTACACATGGTGAGTATACTAAACATATTTTATAGAATATGTGCAGGACTTTTTATACTAAACTAGTTGAACTTGACTTATAAATTTATGTATTAACATTTCAATAAATTCATTTTTTATGTTACAAGATCCCATTTGAACAAATTAGTTCATCCAAATTTTTATTTGAATCCAATATTATTGTAAACATTTAAACATTAGTTCACTTATATTTGTGTCCTTGATATTGTTTTAAATATGTGACTTCAATTTTTTAAATATATGAGTTCATTTGTTTTAAATATATGAGTTCACTTGTTTTAAATATATGAGTTCACTTCTATTCAAAAGTTATTGATGTGCACAATATTATTCTTTGTCAATTTCTAATGATCTACTATATATTTTCCATTACTTTTACATTCAATCATATATATTATTGTTTTTTTTTTAAATTAATATATTATTCATATCTGCATATTCAATCATATACATTTTTTATATTCTTAGTTGAACATTAAATATGCTTGGGCAAATATTTTTCATTTATTTGATATTTGTCCATATAACATGTCAATTAAATATAAAAACAAAACATGATATTTAAAAGTCCATCATACTATTCATAAAAGAATTTGTAAGAACATAATATAACATGATCTAACGTATGATAGCATTCAATCTATCATTCAATAACAAAATAACATGATCTACATGATAACATAACGATATAAATAATATATACTAACATGATAACAAGTCATAAAGATATAATAGAGATAAGTGTCCTAATACAAAGTCCATTAGAATAATAAAAATATGTCATAAAAATTTAATGTAGAAGTGTCCTCGTAACAAGTCCTAACATGAAAATATAAGGCATAACAATATAGATCATGAAAATCTAATCTAGCTCTCATCTATCTGATCTACAATCCTCTTCATTCTGCCTTTAGAGGACTTAGATAGATCATCCTACATGACTTCTTGCTTTCCATGTTACTCAAAAGTAACATGAGAAGACAATGTGTACATGTTTAATTGATATAATTTGCATAATATAGTTAACAAAAAAAAAAAAAAAAAACTTGTTTAAAATTTCACCATGTGATTGTGGTCGCTATGAATAATAGGAGAAGGTGCACTCTCATGGCCACCAAATGAATTAGTAAAGTCTAATACAAATACATTAATTATAAAAAAGTTTATAAAGATCATAACATAAAATAAATGTACATGAAAATGACACAATATTAACCTGAAAGAACATTTTGTGTAGCTCCATCTAGCTCAATCCTATGCTCCCACCATGACTCATGGTGGTTTCCTCCTAAAAATCATGAACATATATAAAACATGATTCAAAATTGTAAATACATAAATTATAAAGTACATAAAACCTAAAAATATATGAAATATAACCATACTCATTGTCACATATGAGTCTAGACATATGCATGATACATGATAATCTATACTCCAATGGCCTATAGTTGCAATAAATAGATATGAATCAAAGTATTAGATAAGTTAGTAAGAATGTACATACAAATATTTAAAAATATCTTCTTAAAAAATATATAGTAGGTATTTGAGGTTGAGCCTTAGTAGTGGAGGGACCGACACCTGAAGAACTACCTAACACCATAAAAAATTATAAACACTACAAAATCATAAAAAAAGAATACACTATTAGATTCAAGGTCCAATGTACATCACTTTAAGTTTAATTCAATGTATCTAAGTCAAAGTTCATATCGTATAAGGGATGCTGACAACTATAGGTCTTAGCAAAATATGATACCAAACCTTAGAAGGAACAATATCATCTAACCTATATTTATAATTATATCTTCAAAACCATGTAATACATGTCTTTAACTACAAATAAAAATTTAGTGCTAGGGTATGGATATGGGTTTGCATCATGGTTTACATTTAGAATTTAGCATCTCTAATAGGGTTAGGAATATAAGGTTTGAAATTCAACTTATTATCTAGTTAGACATTTAAGGTTTAGGATGATTTTTAGGATTAGGGTAAGGGTTTGGGATTATGCATTAGTTAGGGTTTAGCTAGGGTGTAAATATTAGGGTTAAGCTTATTGAAGCTCTAGTTATGACTTGATTATGGTTAGGGTTCAAGATAGGATAGAGGTATATAATTCATCTTTAAATCTAAAACATAAATGTAATTACATCTTTAAACCCATCTAATACATATTTAACTAAAAATATATCCAAAGGGGAAGGAGAGAGATTAAAGCTATGGAATAGCTTATTATTAAGGTTATGGTTCACATTAGTATGATTGTGGTTATAGTTAACTAAGGATTAGGGTTAGGGTATGGATTAGGATTCAAATTATATTTTGATTAGGATCAAGATTAGGCTAAGTATTAGAAGTGCGGTTAGGAGTAAGGTTTTAAATTTAACTTATTATAGTTAGGTATTTAAAGTTTGAAATTTAACTTATTATAGTTAGGCATTTAAGGTTTTAAATTTAACTTGTTATAGTTAGGCATTTAAGATTTAGGGTTAGTTTTAGAATTAGGGTAAGGTTTTTGGATTATGCATTAGTTAAAATTTAGTTAGGGTGTAAATACTAGGATTAGGGTTACTTTGGCACTAGTTAGGTTTAAATTGTGGTTAGGGTTCAAACTAGGATAGAGTTATATAAATTAATGGATAGAGTTATATAGTTGACCTAAGGATAGAATTATTGATCCCTATAGTTTTTTTTATATTAGTGTCAAAAAATTAGTCATTTATTTGGTAGCATTGGTTGGTCATCACTAGGACCAAGCCATCCTACTAAGGCCAAGAAATATATTTAGAATTCTTCATATTTTAGCTATGGTTGAGAAATTGTTATTGTTGAGAAATTCTATGGTCACCCAGTGTTCCTATACATGTTGAGTAAGATAGAAGTAAATTTGTGCAAAGAAACAAAAAGTTAGTTTATGACAAGTTATATAGTGAATGTCAAGTGTTCAAAAGTTGAGGGACAATATGAAGAACTAGTCATGATTGAGAATGAGAGTGTTCATGTGTCGAGTGATATAGTTTGATATATTAGTTTGTAATTACATGAACAATGAGGTAAATATTTTTTGTCCTAATTATTGGATGTTTTAGTGATTGAGGAGTAACTTAATGAGTTGATTACATGTTATGAGTTGGATCATTAATCCCTGTGCAGGGTGTTTAACCAATCAAAAAAATGGAAGGTTTAAGTAGTAAAAGGGAGAAATTTGAAACATTGATCTTGATCTGTAACATTATCAAGATGGTTATATAAGGAGGATCCAAACCCTAATTTTAGTATATAGTATGTATGCATGAGAAGAAATTTTTTGGATGTCTAAGAAGAGTTTGAAGGTGAAGCAAGAGAAAGTAACCGAGTAGAGGAGTGAATTGTAGAACAAATTTATATTGGATCAAAGAAGGATCAGAAAGTGGAAAGAGGATGTCCATAATTAAGTATTACAGTGCTAACTAAAGAATCTACTATTGATACATTTTAGATAAGTGAATCAATATAAATCTCTTAATAGAGTGGTCCTAAAAGGCCTGTGTAAATCTCCTACTAGAGTGCTTACTTTGTTGTTATTTTTAAATTCTTTAATCAAGCTAGACTGAATAAGTTTTGTAAGCTCTTAGCAGGGAAGACCCTTTAGAGGGTAGATCATCAAAAGTAATCAAAATTATAGCCCTAATAAGAAAAGTTTTTTACTATAGTAATGAAGATCTATGGGTCTCATTTTCACCCTAGTTTTACCTTCACCTTGGAGGGTTTTTGGGTAATTGCGTAACCAAATCTTTGTGTTATGTGTTAATCATTTAATTTAATGTTTATGGTTCTAATCATTGGATTAGATTTATTGCATCATTGCAATATATGTTTATGTGTTGTGTGATATTGATGAGATAAGGGTTAGTGGTGAAAGTTATTAGCTTGACAAAAAATTTAGAAGGTTAAAAGTTTAATAGATCATATTCACCCTCCCCCCCCCCCCCCCCCCCTTCCTACTCTTAGTATCTCAATTTTCCAATAGAATTGCAACAATTGATATCAAAGCTTGTTTCTATTAGCAAAATTATAACCACTTGAGACACAATGTCTTGGAGATGGAGGCCTATAAGTTGGGAAAGATGATTGAAAACTAGAAGCTTAAGATACAGTTTATGTTAGCATGAATTCTTATGATATTCTTTTGGGGGAGTATCCTAAGAATTGGAGAGTAATGACATGTTGCAATCATCATTGTGTTTGTCATTGATGTCTACATAGTAGTAAATCTATGAAGACTAATAGAGCAGCAGACAGAGATCTTAGTTGTACAAATCATATTTTGATTTTCTAGTGATGAGCATTCATGGACATGTTATTTACTATGTCCTAATGATGTGGTTCAATGCACAACACATAAGTCAAATACATATAGAATTTGTACCTAATTTACATAGAGCAATACAGAGATAGAGTACCTAAGAATTGGTTTATGATGGTTGCATAATATCTTCTAATAGAGATATAATCTGGAGATGTGTGGTCAACAAGTTACTTATGATAGTTGTATGATGATGTCAAAAAATGTACAAGCCCTAGTGTCACACGTGTGAGAAATTGTATACATTTTGAGCCGATAGTGCTACTGTAATTGTAAATTAATTAATTATCATATTATATTTAACTAGGAAAGCCTCAATGCCAACTCAAGGAATTATTTTGAAGATATGGTTTAAAGGAAAGGTGTTTTCCTTGTTTATAACATGATTTTAATATTAAAGTATATGTGAATTGTAAAAAGAAGCAAATTGGTTATACAATACGAGTAAGCAATCCAACGGATTATTGGATGCAAGATATTTTATCTAATTACAAGATCAGAAGGAGAAGAAGTTTGGTTGATAGGATAGGAAGAGGAAGAAGCAGTAACTTATTCATTTCTATTATTCTAAAAGGAATAATATACAAATCATTTGGACAGTGGGTTCATTGATCTTTCCCTTGAAGTTGTTTGGGCAGTGGGTTGAGCTATCTTCTAGAACTCCTAATAAGATTGGAACAACTCCTAACAGGGTTGGAATCTCCTAACAAAAATTCAAAGTCTTCTAATAGGGATTGATATGTACTAAATGTTGTTATTGACTCCTAATAGGTTCCATCCTCTAAAAAGGAATACTTATATCAGTAAAACATCTTGTGGGTGCCATCCCCACTGAGGTTTTCCCTCTGATCAATGGTTTCCCTAGTTAACATATCTATTGTTATTGTGCATGAGTATCTTGTTTTGGTTTCTTATTATATTGCTCATATGGTTAAAGTTTAATAAGGTTGATAATTGTGATATTAGTTGGATAATTGATTCACCCCCCCCCCCCCCCCCCCTAGTTATATTAGTGGACTCTATATTCTAACAGTTTATACTATAGCAACTTGAATCAGCAAGAAAAGAATGGAGGGAATCATTAAAGAAAAGAAAATATTTGGCAATGATGTTGAATGATACACAATATCTGCAAGACATTGAAAGTTTACTTGATGATAGAAATTCTAGCAAGAGTGATGTAACAATAGCAAATCTATTGGAAAAGAACAACACACTAAATGAAGAGGTAAGAGCACTAAAGAGAGAACATGAAATCTAGTCAGTAAGATTGTGTGAAGTGACTAAATAGAAAAGAAAGGTAAAGAGGATAAAGATCCTATATCTACAAGATTTGATGACAAGAAAAATGAATTCCAAAAGCTTACTTAAAAATTAATTTGACATAGCTAATAGGTTGCTCCTTACAACTCAAGAGTTCAATAGCAAAGATGTGGAGATTGCTAATCTCAAATCTGACAATGAGCATCTAAAAAATGAGCTAAAATGTGAAAATGAATTCATTGAATGGTTGAAAAAACCTAAATAATCTATGAGATATTATGAAGATCTTATGAGATCACAAAAATAACACCATGACACATCTTGTCAGAATATATAGGACCCACTGATATAACTTAGAGGTAGGTGAATTAGTTATCCAACTATCATCAAAAAAATTAACCTAAACATACTTAACCATTTGATTAATATATAAAAAAACTAAAATGAGATACTTATACACAATTAACATTTGATATGTTAACTAGGGAAACCCTTGATCAAAAGGAAAACTCCAGTGGGGATAGTATGCACAAGATGATATACTAATATAAATATTCCTTGTTAGAGGATAGACCATGTTAGGAGTCTATTACAACATTCAATACATATGAGTCCTTGTTATGAGATTTTGAATCCCTCTTAGGAGATTCCAACTCTATTAGGAGTTATGCCAATCCTGTTAGGAGTTGTGGAAGATAGCTGGACCCACTACCCAAATAGCTTCAAGGTTAAGATCAAAGAAACCACTATCCAAATGATCTTTGTATTATTCCTTACAGAATAATAGAATTGAAATGTACTTCTTCTTTTGTCTCTTTCCTATTAACCAGGCTTCTACTCCTTTAGATCTTATAACCAAATCTTATAATACACATCCAATAATCCTTTGGATTGCTTACATGGATTCAGTAAGCATTTTGATCCTTCTCGCACTAAACACTAATACTTTACATTTCACTTGATTTTATTCTTCTAGATCACACTTTACAAATAAAGAAAAGAACTTTCCTTTATACCATATCTTCATAATAATTCCTTAAGTCAGCCTTGAGGCTTTCCCAATTAATTAAAATAAAACAATTAATTAATTCACAATTACAACAACATTATTGCCGCACGGTCTATACAAAACTTTACATGTGTGAAACCACATCTTGTGCACACACTGGTATCACTACATGATCACCCTCTATCACTATTATTTGTGAATCACCTTCATTACATCTTAGATGAAAGATGTGATAGATTATCACAAATCTATTTTCTAATGTACTATTTTTGTACTACTTCTAGTAAAACAAGTGTAACTTCCATACAACATTGAATTAGACTTAGTCCTTTAAACTACATCATCACGAAAACCTCAAGAACATGTCCTCAATTGTGCATCATCTAAAACTTCCTCAACTCCTGTGCATACTAAGATTATTAAATGTTATTCTTCCAGTCTCTTAATAGAATTACTATTGTGTTGACATTAATGATAAATACAGGACATGAATGTAACATATCTATATTCTTCAATGCTCCCCCAATGTAGTATCATTAGCATTCATGCTAACAATCTCCCCATTTGGTATTGATGGCAAAATAGATGAAAAACCTCTAAGTTCCAAGAACACCAAACTATACTCTACTATTGTCATCTTCTCAAATCCTCTTCATCAATATAAAACCTTATGTAATGCAATGTTATTCTTCTTCTTATTTTAGGGTCAGAAATAATTATTCATATTAAACAACTTACAATATTTTCTCCCTACATCTACGAACTTACACTTCCTTCTATGCACTTATCTATGCTTCTTCATACTTAAATGAATCTTTCTAAATCTCCATAAAGAGATAACTCTCCCCCATTTCCATCTCAAGGGGTTCTTCTCTTCTCATTGCTTATGTACATTCACTTAATATTTTGTCATGTACATTCTCTTCCCTCATTGGCATCAATGTCAAAGGTGTCAATTACAATACTAATTGCACACCAATTGTTAATTAGCTGCTCAAATCATCAACTAGCTCAAGTGTCCAGAGACACTGTTCAATACCAAATACCTAGAGTCCTCTATGACTTAGCACATATCAAATACTCCCCCTTCCAAGAAGAATTACCATTCAATCTAGTCTAATCATAGTGCTCTATGCCAATGGATTGATGTACTCCTTGCATCAACTACTCTGAATTAGGTAGGGGCATAACCCCTAGCATACCTCTTAGGTACTCAAAAGTATCTTTAGGCAAAGGCTTCATAAAGATATCTTTAATCTAATCTTTAGTACTTACATACTCCAACCTTATCTCTTTCTTTGTTGCCTTCTCTCTAAAAACATTATTTTTTATGGATATGTGCTTTCTCTTAGAATGAAATATTGGATTCATAGACATAATTATTCTACTTGTATTACCATAGTAAATGATAATACGATTCATAAACTCAATTCCAATATCCTTCAACATTTGTTTCATCCACATAGCTTGATTACAGTTATTTTTTGTTGTGATATATTCTACCTTAGTTGTACTCTGAGATATACAGTCTTGTTTCTTTCTCAACCAAGAAACCAATCTTCCTCCTAGAAATAAATGCTCCACCACTAGTGCTCTTTATGTCATCTATATTACTTGGCCAATCTACAATAGTATATGTACACAAATTGATATCATTTTATCTATTATACTATATTCCATAATTAGATTTGCCCTTCAAATATCTAAATATCATTTTTACTACTTCATAATGATACTCTTTAGGATCATCTTAAAATATTATTACAATCCTAATTGCATTTTTTATATCTAGTCTAGTGTGAGTTAAATATTGTAATCCTCTAATCATAGATTTGTACTTCTTCTATTCAACTTTAGGTATCTCATCTTTACTAGATAACTTGTGACCAATTATCATGGGTGTACCAATAGGTTTTCAATTTTCCAAACTAAATATTTTCAACAAATCTTTGAGATATTTAGTCTTTGAAATAAATATCCCATCTTTATTCTATGTAATCTACAATCCTAGGAAAAACTTTATTTCTCCTATCATACTCATTTCAAATTCATTTTTCATCTCTTCAACAAACTTTCACTTTCTTCATCATTTCCTCCAAATATTACATCATCCACAAATGTTACAATGATAAATAAATCATCATCAATTTTTCTCAAATACTAATTACCATCTATTGTACCTTTGATAAATACCTATCCAACATTGTATAACAAGTTCTAGGTGCTTGCTTTAGACCATACAATGTTTTCTTTAGTCTATATTAAAAATCTTTGTCTTCTATCAGATGGAATCCGTTAGGTTGCTCAATGTTGACTTCTTCAAGTTCTCCATCAAGAAAAGCTTATGTGACATTCATCTGATAAACCTTGAAATTCTTGCTTTCTATATAAGCCAAGAACATCCTTACTACTTCTGTTCTTGCAACCTGTGCATAAGTTTCTTCATAATCTATGCCTTCTTATTGTGATTATTCTTTTCAAACAAGTCTGGTCTTGTTTCTTTTTAATTCTCCTTACTCATTCATTTTATTTCTAAATACCCATTTGTTTCCTATCACATTCTTGTCTTTAGGTCTAGGAACTATTTCCCATGTCTCATTATTCACAATCTGATCTAGTTCTTCTTTCATAGCTTGCATCTAGTGATCATCCTTACATGCCTCATCTATTCCTTTAGGTTCCACTTGAGAAATTAGACACAATTCCTTATTTACTATGTTCCTTATCATTACACCTTTATCCTTGCTCCAAATTATCTTCTCATGAGGGTGATTCTTTGTCATGTTTCTACTAGAAGTAGGAGTTGACATCTCAACTTTGATCTCTTCCCTAGATTTAGATATATGTTCTTCTCTATGATCAATAGATACATCATTCTACAAGTCATTGTTAGTCTCAAAAATAACTTATGCATTCTATCTAACAAATCCAAAATTATCTTCTTCTTCATCAGAATTATAATCTACCATCTTTTCTTTAGTACCCAAATTTTTGTCAATTCTTACATTTGCACACTCAACTATTGTCTTAGGTCTATAGTTGAAACATCTATATGGTTTTCTTTTCAATGAGTAACCAAGAAACATACCTACATCACTTCTAGCATTAAACTTACCTATATCATCATTTCTCTTTATGTAACACTTACTTCCAAATATTTTAAAATACTTGACTAATGGTGAATGACCAAACCATAACTCGTAGGGTGACTTTCTCATACCTTTTCTGATCTATACTTTTTTAAGAGTATACACTACAGTGTGAACTAATTCTCTCCAAAATGTCTTTGAGACATCATTCTCAAATAACATCACTCTTGCTACTTCTACTATTGACTTGTTCCTTCTTTTAGCAATCCCATTATGTTCAAGTGTTCTAGGTGAAGATAACTATCTTTTGATTCGATTCTCTTCACAGAACATGTTGAACTCTCTAGAGGTGAACTCTCTTCCACTATATGATCTTAAACACTTAATCTTAATATCATATTCATTTTCAACTATATTCTTGAATATCTTAAATTTCTGAAAAGCTTCAAACTTTTCTTTAAGAAATGATACCACAACATCCTAGTGAAATCATCAACAAAAATTATAAAGTACATTTCACCAAAAAATCCTCTAGTTCTTGTAGGACCACTCAGATCTGTTTGAATAATTTCCAATTTCTCTATAGTAGAGAACTTCTTGTTGGGAAAAGACACTTTCTTTTTCTTATACATTCCTTGTAGAAAAGATTAGTAGGCTTAATAAATCTTAGGTAGGTCTCTTACTGCAAATGTACTGCTAACTTTCATAATGTTATAAAAGTTTATATGACAAAACCTTTTATGCCATAATCAACTGTTATCAACCTTTGTAATGAAACATGTTATTTCAGTAGGATTCAATTGAAATACATTACCTTTGGATCTGGTTCTAGTACTAATCAGCTTATCATCTTTTCCTTTGATAATGCAAGTCTTCTCTATGAATTGTAATAGATATCCTTCATTTACCAATTGTCCAGAACTTAACAAATTATGTTTCAAACCATCAACAAAGTAAACATCATCATTGCTAGTTTTACCATCAAGAGTAATAGATCCAACCCCTCTAATATGATAAGTTGCATTATTACCAACTCTAACAATATCTCCATCATGATTTATGAACCTAAAAAAAAATTTCATATCACCAATCATGTGATGTGAACATCCACTATCAATTATCCAATATGATTTCTTCTCAACTTGGCTAACTAGAGCTCTCTCTTTTCTAATTTCTCTATCAAGATCGTCTTCCTTGATAGCTACAAATCCTAATTCATCATCACTTTCACTTTGATCTTTTCTATCAGATTCCTTTTCCTCATTAGCATATAAACAATTTCTATCTTTATCTCTTCTAGGCTTAAATTTTCCTCTATACTTTTTGTCTCTTTTAGGATATTTAGATGCATAATGAACATATTCATCACAATTCCAACACTTAAAGATTTTTTTGCCATCTTTTTCTCTTCTTACTAGAAGGGTTATTCCTTCTTCAATCTTCTTATATTCTTCACATCTACTACTATTGGAAGAATATCCTCTTATGCTTTTACTTCTTGATAGATTAGGTTGAATGTTCATAGCACTGAAGTTTGTCTCAAATCTAGCTAATTCTTCAAACTATCTCTCTTATGTTTCTACATATTCTAACTTCCAAGAAAACTTTCCTTTGTGAAATCTTTGGTGTAGGGCATTACTAGTTGAATCATCTAAATTGTTTTCTTGAATGGTGATGATAAACTTGGCTAGATCTTCCATATAACCTCATCATCTTGTTTACTCCTACCAAGAGATTGAATACCTACAACAATTTCTGATGGATTCATCTTTTATCATCTTAGCATCTTGAAATAGGCAAATCCAACTTTGTAATTTCATCCTTTTTGCATGTTCATCACCTTCAAAAGTAACTTGTAATGCTTTCTATATTTCATGAGAATTTTGAGATGTCTTTACCTAATTGTATTCATTCTCTAGAAGAGTTGACAGTAGGGCTTCTCTGGCTCTTATGTTATACATGAATAGATCTCTCTCTACTTCACTAAATTCCTCAAGCTTTCCTTCTTCAACAACTGTCTTCTCACTCTTTGTCAAGATCCAATAACCCAGACCCATGCACAATAGATGAGTCTTCATCTTTTCCTTCCAACTATCATAATTGGACCCATCAAATCTTAGACTATCTTTCCTGAACATATTTTTCATTGATCACCCAAAGTTGTTAAGCCTTTTCTTCAAGGACCTAATGCTTTGATACCAATTGTTAAAACATATAGTCCACTTATATAACTAAGAGGAGGTGAATCAGTTATCCAACTATCATCATAAATATTAACCTTAAACAAGCTTAACCATGTGATTAATATAAACTAAAACTAGAACAAGATAATCATACACAATTAACACTAGATATGTTAACTAGGGAAACCCTTGATTAGAGGGAAAACCTCAGTGGGGATGGTACCCACAAGATGATATACTAATATAAATATTCCTTGTTAGAGGATAGACCCTGTTAAGACTTTGTTACAACATTCAATACATATGAGTCCTTGTTAGGAGACTTTGAATCCCTATTAGGAGTTGTGCCAACCTTGTTAGGAGTTGTGAAAGATAGATGGACCCACTGCCCAAATAGCTCCAAGGTTAAGATCTAAGAACCCATTGTCCAAATGTTCTTTGTATTATTCCTTGAAGAATAATAGAACTAAAATGTACTTTTTCCTCTATCTCTATCCTATCAATTGGACTTCTGCTCCTTCAGATCTTGTAACTAGAACTCATATTGTGCATCCAATGATCCCTTAGATTGTTTACATGCATTCAGTAAGCATTCTACTCCTTCTCACACTGCACACTAATACTTTGCATTCCACTTGATCTTCTTCTTCCAGATCACACTTTACAAATAAAGAAAACAACTTTCCTTTATAGAATATGTTCATAATAATTCCTTGAGTTGGCCTTGAGGCTTTCCAAATTAATTAAAATAAGATAATTAATTAATTCACAATTACAAAAACATTATCGACTGTTAGTCTATACAAAACTTTATACGAGTGAAACCACATCTTGTGCATACACTAGTGTCACCACACAATTTTCCTATATTACTTTTATCTATGCATCATCTTCATTACATCTCAGATGAAAGATAGTGATAGATTATCACAACTTTGTTTTCCAATGCTCTATTTTTGTACTACTTCTAGTAAAACCAATGTAACTTTTGGACAACATCGAATCAGACTTATTCCTTTAAACCACATCATCAAGACAACCTCAAAAAATGTCCTCCACTATGCATCATCTAAAAATTCCTCATCTCATGTGCGTACTAAGATTACTAATTGTTTTTCTTCCAGTCTTAATAGAATTATTGTTGTGCTGACATCAATGACAAATACAATCATGAATGCAACATATCAATATTTTTCAATTCTTAGGATACTCCCCCAATGTAGTATCATCATCTTTCATTCTAACACTATTAGAATCTAATTGAAAATATCACTATTAAAGAATAAGGATTGTTTGCAAAGAGGGAGATTTTTGATAAAGAATGTTTTCAATCATTGTTTTGTCACTGATGTCAAACCTACTATTTGTTGGAATGACAATTTCTTATAAGATCCAAGTACTATCACTTAGTTGATTGATTTAATCAACAAGATGTAACAAAAGCACCTAAGGGAAAGGTTGAGTTATGGTTTTGTAATGAAGTACAAGGATTAGTTAAGACAATGATAAAATGATGTACTGATAATATACTTGAAGATACAAAGGTTGGCCAAACTTAGAAACTCTAGAAGAACAAGTTGTAATAAAGTTGTCTACAAAGCTTGACTAAGTTCATTAGTAAGTAACTAGCAAGCTAGTTCATGCTAAGAAGATTATCAATAAGTGTTGAGAAAATACAAAATCTAGTGTGTACCAAGTGAAACAGAAGGAGTCAAGCAAGTTTAGGTGCCGAGCAAGTAATAGGTGTCAAGCATCAGAAAAACTTAGTTTATGCCGAGTGAATTCAAAGTAGGTGTTGAGCATCAATAAAATGTAGTTGGTGCTAAGTAACATAGTATGTGTCGAGCATCAGGATTTCAATGATGTTGAGCTACTGCATTATTGGAAAATTCAAAAATTCACTAGATCTGAGTCAACAAGCTTTTTACCTTGAATTTTGTGAACCAAATGGACGATAAGGATGATGAGCTAGAGGCACATACTTTTAGGTAAACCATTTTTGGGTGAATTTAGGAGGATTCTTCATGATGTTTCTAAGCGAAACAAGATATGGGGTAGATTCATTGAATCCTACCTAATCCATTCGAACTATAATTAAAAGTGGGAAGATTTGAGCGGGAAAAGTTTTCCAAACTTCTATTCAAGGAGTCACAAGTCAAGAAGAAAGAATTGTTGGTGTACCAAGTTGCAAAGTTTTTGAAGGGTGTCAAGGAGAAGGCATTGAGAAGGAAGAATAGAGCACAGAGACTCTGCTTTGATAAGTGGCCATATAGGAGATTGCACTAATATATCGAGCATGGAGACTCAAGGAGACAAAGCTTGAAAGGAGTACAAGCTATCAAAGCCATAGAGACTAAAAGCCAAGCAAATTTTGAGAGCTCGACTAAGATCTAAAATATACAAGTTAAGTTGTGAGATGTATCAAGTCAAAAGCCCTTGTTGTTACTCTATAACAATTGTATCAATTAGGGACAAATCCTATGGACTTAGATTGGTTTAACAGCCATTTGTAAATCCTTTAACAGGGTGGCATTCCAAGTGAATGTTCTAAAGTCCTCTAACCAAGCCCACTTCTAATAGGGTGGTTAAATCCTTTAACTAGTTCAAATTTAATAGTGTGTTGTAGCCTTTAATAGGGTAGGCCTTTCACAAGGCATCACTTTAGAAGAGTGAGAATTGAATAGCATGTTACTGGTGGTTTTTCCAAATTGGATTTCCACTTAAATCACTATGTTATGTGTTGATTCTTCATGTGTTATCCTTGCATGTTGATTTTATAGTAACTTGCTAAGTAGGAAAGTTTAAGCTTGAATGGATGAATAGTTTAATGTGCTCACTTTACTTGGTGAAAAAATTTTATTAGGACATTTGGACCTTGAATAACTAATTCACCCCCCCCCACTCTTAGTTATTCTAAAGCATTTCTAACAATACATATGGACTAGGTTATACTGAGCACCTATCATCTTTTGAAGAAGGAGAAACATCAAAGAGTGGAGAACAAAGTAATGAAAAGTGAAAGAATAAACCTACATGTTATCATTTTGGAAAGCTATGTCATACAATAAATATTTGTAGAGGAAATATTGGTAACCAAAACCCTATGCCAAAATTTATTGTTAATTGTTTTAATTGAAAGAAATAAGGACATCAAGTACATGAGTGTAGATCCAAAGGTAGCAATACACTAGTTGCACCTAGATTTAAGGATCATTGCTACAATTGTCAAAAGTATGGACATAGAGCTCAAGAATGTAGAACAAAGGATAAACCTAATTTGACACATAGGAAGCAAGAAAATTCACCTAAGAAATGAAAAAAAATTAATTGGGATTACAACACATGGTGAAATTGTCAGTTATGTGGTGAGTATGGTCATGTTATAGTTAATTACTTTAGGACTCATTTCAAAGGTAAATCCAAGAGTTGGATGAATGGAAGTTTAGTTTTTTATAGTCATCACAAGATTGGACATGTGAGAAAGAACTGCAGGACCCAAGCACCAACACCTAGTGATGAATAGAACAAATAAAAGGAAAAGTTATAGAACAGACAAGAAATGAGATGAATCAAACATGGAAAAAGAAGGAAGAAGGCAACAATTCAATGAAAATTGTGATTTTGAGATCACCCAATCCAATGGATTAGTTTATCACACTACCTCAAAGTAAGTAAAGAAGGTATGTGAGGGATGTTAGAAATAGGGAATATTGAGAGGGGAGGTGAATCAATATTCTAAAAACTTTAGCCCAAAATTGGATATTATTAATAACCTTATAACTTTCATATGAAATAAAAATAATTATGTTGAATAGTAAACATAATTATGCAATAAGAGAACTCATAACACCATATTTTGCTAAGTAGGGGAACCCTAGCTAATGGAAACCCCTAGTGGGGATGGTAGCCACAAAATGATTTATTAATAAAAAATAAGTGGTTAAAAATATTAACCTTGTTAGGACTCTACTACATATGTATATTGTCATGGTCCTCATTAGAAGACTTAGCCCTTATTAGAGGACTTAGGCCTTGTTAGAAGACTCAACCCTATTAGAAGTTGTTATATACAAATAGAAAATGTATGCAAGATGAGCCAACTTCCCAAACATGCAATATACAATGAATTTCCTTTATACAATGAGATAGATATAAAAACCTCTTTCACGTTGCTACTAATATCTTCAATATCTTATATTTTCCGTTTGTTTCTCTATACAAAAAATTTTCTTGGTTTCTATACCTTTGATCATACATCAAAATTGACATATCACATGTCAATTTTATATCATGCTTATTCACAATTACTCACTCTAACTCCTAATGTCCAATCTTTCCTTTATACCTTTATATTTACAATATTATTTCCCAGTTGGCCTTCATGCTTTTACACACTTCAAAAAAATACATTATTATAACTCGATGACTTAGGGTTAACATCTAGGATGTCATCCCAAATTGGTTAAGTAATTATTTCATAAAAAATAATTGCTTAACCCAAAATACTTATTTCTCTGTTGTGTTTTGTTCTATGTGTATACTGTCGTAACTAGTAATTTACTCATAACTTTGTCTGTGCAGTCTATGTTAACTTGCACTCTAGCATACATCATCATAGTAGTATGTACTAACTTCCCTTAAGTGCACACATGCCAGTATAGCTTCTATGAAGTTTGGCAACCAAAACACTATTTTTCTTGTTAGATAACCTGTATGATACTTGGATAAATTTCTAAGTATGAATGCCATAACTTAATCTTCAAGATCATCCTTATTCATACTAAAGAAATATTTCCATAAATTAAAATATCCAATGTCTTCCTTAGCTAAATTTCCAACAATCTCCCCCTTTAGCATTGATGGCAACATGTGGGAAAATTGGCTAAGTCCCAAAAACTTACAACATAAAAACTTTACAAAATTGGCCTTAACAAAAAATTTAAAATTCAAAACTTGTGGATCATTAAATTTTACCATCTTTCCTTATATCTCCTAATTACATTCACATAACTCCCCCTTTGACTAATCTCCCTTTAATACTTATCTATATAATCTATTTTCTTTATCCTTCTATGATCATAGATCTATACAATTTTCCTTATCTTACTCTCCCCCTTTGACATCAATGACAAAGGTGAAAAAACATATGTACACATCAAAAGTATGTTACCTCTATTTCAAGTCAAATTTGAGACTCTAGATATGTAGTCTGCAAATCTTGTCTTCAAGATCTTAATTTTTTTTATGATGGGTGTCCTTTACTACCTCTGATATGTTGAGAAATGCACATAGGCCATAGGATGCCACCTCAACTTCATTAAAGTCTATATATACAAATTACTCATATCCTCAAGATATTTCTACACATTATTAATCTTTAGTGTCATATGCTTTCTTTAAAAAGCAAACCTCTTTATCACTCTCTATTTTCTTAGTTGAATGATTCTACTATTATCATGTACTTTTGAAATCTCTACCTTGAGACCTTTAATGTTTGTCTGCCTATTGCAGTCTTGTTGTCAAGATATGTAACTCATTAAGTTTAGCACTGAAATCATCATTCATGTCCTTAATAGGTATAACTTTAAGATGCCCCCCTTTAGAAAAATAAAATAAAATTTTGCCGAATATAAAATTAGTTCAAGGGGGAAAAATTAATTTGTATTGGCAAATTTTTATTTTTAAGTAGGATTATTTTAAATTGTATTTACAATTTTTTTAATAATATGATAATTCTATAAAATCCTAGCGAATCTTTCATTATTGATGAAAATAATAGAAAAAAGTACACATACCTAGAAACAATGATTTTATTATTATTATATGGAGCCTAATTATTTTTCAAACTTTAAGGTTAAATTTGTCCCACTCTTATCACTATAGTTTCCCTCCAAATTATTGAATGGTGGTTTAGGGGAAGCACCCCTATTATTTTAACCATTGGATGATCCTCAATCAATGGCGTAAATCCTATTTCAAGGCAAACTTCTAACAGGATACCAAGTTTTAAAGAAAGTTCCCAAAGTAAAGACATGTGTCCCTAATCAAATCTATTTTGTGGCAAAGTGAGAAATAATAAAAAGTTTTATGAAAAGTCTTTAGAATAGAGACAAATGTCAAATATATATGTAATTAATTTATAGTGTAACTTAAATGTTTACCAAATATTGGTGAATATTACCATCAATTAAGATAGGCCTTGAAAATTGTAGGCAAACATATTTAATTTACTACATAGAAAAATTAGATTCCATGGGTGAAGTCATCACTAAAATATAAATACTTCTATATTATTATTGGAGATTATACTAAGCATGGGACCCAATTTTGGTAAAGTGCATGCGACATGGAAACCCCAAAAGTGCAAAAAATAAGCCAAATCTAGGGTCCCTGATGAGTGAGATTAGCCATTTGGAAAATATTGGCCTCTAAATTTATCCTTGGTCCTTAATGTGATTGTATGACAAGGTAGACTTCCCATACAATTTATTTCCTTTCTCTAGACATCTTCTCAGCTCCTTGATACAAGCATCAAGTGTCTTCAGGTCATTCATTACATTTGTGTATATAGTGTCAAATAATTGTGCATCATGCTTGATTTTTTCTTGACTGGCTATTATTTCTACTAACTGTGTGTGTTCTCTATCAATTATATTCATCAACTTGATAGCTCTTTCCTATGGATTAGTGTTTGTCATTTAAATGGATACAACTTCTTTTTATTTGTCTAAAACTTCATGTAATGTCCTCTCCAAGATTTTTACCTTCTTGTTTATTTCAAATAACTTAATTAAACATGAAATCAAACATTGTTGATCATCATCATCATCAATAAAATTTTCTAGAGTTTTTACCAAGAACATCTTTCCTTTCTCCTCTCTTAATTCTTCTTCTTCTTTCTCATTTTTTCTCTTCCTCTCCTTCTTCTTCTTTTCCTCCTCTATTTCCTTTTTCTCTTCCTTTATTCTCTTTTGTTTGTCCTCCTTTTTCTCTATGTCCTCTTCTTCCAATTTCTTCATTTCATCTTCTTCTCTCTTCTTCTTCAACTCATCCTATTCAATTTTCTTTTTTTCTTTTTTGCTTCTAGCATTTATTCCTCTTTCTTTCTCTTCTTATCTTCTACTTCTTTCTTCTTCTTATCTTCATCTTCTTTTCTCATTTTATCTTCTTCTTATCTTCATCTTCTTTTCTCATTTTATCTTCTTCTTCTTTCTTCTTCTTATTTTCTTCTTCTTTTCTCTTTATCTCCTCAACATTTATTTTTCTCTTTTCTTCTTCCTTATTCTTTTTGTCTTCTTCCTTTTTCTTTTTCTTTTCTTCTTTTTCTTCATTCTCAAATTTGGTGTAGCTCAAAAAATTGATAACATTAGTGTCATAGTATTTTAATGGATCCTCTATAGTGTCTAAAGTCATCGTTGTATTTTCCATGTGCATGGTATCAATACCAATGGAGACTTGCGGAGTTGATTCTATCATCAAGGTATCTTTTTCTTTCACTACCTCTGATGTAGTTGTTACTGCATACTCCGTTGGTGTTTCCTTTTCTTTTTCCATGGGGATCGCTCCACTTTAGACTTTGATTGACTTTGAGATGTTGGATGTAGAGGTCATGAAGTTCATAATTGCTAATTCAGTCTCTTTATTTATCTCTTCATAATTTCCACCCGTCAACAAAATTTCTCTCCATGTATTTCTCAACAAAGGTTAAATACCCTTCATTATTTTCTCTATGTCATCTTTACTATTAACTTCATAGAATTTTTTGATCATATTTTCTCATATTCTTATATCTTCTTCAACTACTCTTCTTTTGTTAATCAGTCTATTATACACGTCTTGTGGAATATCTTTCTATATATCTTTAAATCTTTTATTTTCTAGGATCATGTACCTAACTACAACATTATCTAGTTTTAATCTATCAATGTTACTTACAAATTTTAGTACTTACTCAACTATACAATATTTCTATTATCAATAATTTGTACATTCAAATTTTCAACTTTGGGTTTCCATGGTTTCTTACCCGAAGTCATCTTTTCTTCTTTCTCAACCTTCTCAATAGGTTTTTCATATGTATCCTCTAAATCATCCTCATCAGATTCATCTAATTCAATTACTTGTAGAATCTTTATTCTCTTGCTAGGTTCACTGGACATCTACTTAGTCCTCTTCTTTGTTGGTGAATTGGTTGGTTCTTTCTTCACTTCAGTCAATCTAGTTGGCCTACTAGTGCTAGGAGGGGTTACAATTTGTAACTTTTTATGCTAACCTCCTCTTTACTCTTATCTTTTTGAACTACTTGTACAATAGTAGGTTGTACCTATGATACCATGGCATAGTGTGCATAAACTAAGGGATCTTCTACTATGACTCCTTCAACTCCTAATGGTTCAGCCATTAGAACTTCTATTTGACCACTAGCCTTCATTTCCAAGGCTATGTTCATTGCTTCTTTGTACTCTTCTCTTTTCATCCACGGTTCTCTTAATATTGCATCAATTTTCTTTTCAATCTTCTTCTTTGTCTCTTTGCCATGAAGTTAATTGTGAACTTGCTTGACTTTTTCTTCATATGTCCCCCATCTAGGACATTCCATATTGTTGAATTTTTTGGATCGTTACAAATGTACTAAGCACTTCCATGATATTAGGTATGTATGTTCCAAAGGTAGCTCTCCTCATATTAATAAACATAAGCCATGAATAGATATATCCCTTTAAGGGACATATTTATTTGTTAATAAATAATTAATATTATAGCATAGTTATAATATTATTATTATATAATTATAATAATATAATCATAGTTACATATATTATTATATTATTATATTAATTTATCTCATATAATAAACACACGTATAATTATACCTCATATATATATAAGATGAAGATATCAAAATTGACTAAAAGCTTTAACACTCCCTCTTAGTCAAGAAGGATAAACTAAAATTTGATAATGAAAGATAATGGTCTATCACTATTTTACTCAACCCATAGACATTCAATTTAATGATATCTAAGCTCTTCATTAGTAAAACACTTAGTATGCATTTCTACAAATAACTCAAATACATTAAATTAATGTCTAAGCTCTTACTCATAAGTCTCACAAAATGCATACTTACCAATATCCCTAATATGTATTTATATAAACAACTCAAAGATATTCTATTTAATGAAATCTAAGCACATAGTTGTAGGTCTCACAAAATACATATTCACATTATTTAAGTACAACACTTACTCAAAATTGTATAGCACAAAATTTAGCCAAATGAAGCTTCCACACATCAACACTCTGTCTTAGCTAGGGAGGATAAACACAAGACAAATATTACACCATTGGTAATATTAGGCATGACATATTTTAAGGATATCTTTTATAAGAACATATCCACTATTTAGATATCACATTTGATATAAGAGTATTAGCCTTCATAATATTTGATATTCACTGAATATTGTAAGTAATAGTCTTCAGAATATCAACACTTGGTACTCACTCTATACTGAATAAGGTAATGTTCTACAGAATATCAACATATGATATTCACCATTTACTAAAAAATGTTTATAAGGTATATGCACATGCATTGTCATTTTGCATATCATATAAACATTCATCAAAAAAGGTAGAATCTATCATGATATACATAGATATCATAAGATATCCATAATAGAAAATAAAATTATTGTAAGATCGTCACCTTTTAATAACTTATGCAAACACAAGTGACATCATTTGGAATTAGCCAATTCCTCATGATGTACATAGGGGGTGGGCCCATTAAAATCACATAATTACAAGATATATTCACGAATTATAGTCCTCTTATTTGCTATAATTTATTGATCATAGGAGAATCCATCTCAACATGGTTTACTCCCTTTGAACCAATAAGACTGAGAGCATTGAAGGTTAAATTGATCATATCCTCTATTTTCTCCCTCTCTTTGATCAAGGTTTCCTCTTAATGAAATGTCAGGCTCCCTCTAAATCTCAATCTCCTAAACTCCCCATCCAAAGTTTTCTTTGAAGAAATGTTAGACTCCCTCTGAATTTGATATCAATCTCCCTTTTCCTGTAATAACATTCTTGGATGAAAAGATCAAGGAAAATTCTCGTATGGAAATAAAATCACTTAATAATTATTCTCAGTAATAATATTAGTAATTATAAGAACATTAAAACAATTATTTTATACTTAGTTTATGATATATTAATTCTATACCAATATTTGATGTAGATATTAATATATTTATTATAATTTATTTCCATAAGCACATTATATATCCATAGATATATTATAACCACAAATTCTTACATATAAACTCATCTTAATATGCATATTTAACATCATAGTAAAGTATTTCATATTTACTATCTATTTTAAGTTTATCACTTAACAACTTTATTAGTTAGAAATTCCCATGTTTTAACTACCTTAAAATTTCTCATATAAGACACATTATATCATATTATATAATAGAGATAAGGGATCTCATACCTCATTGTAGACCATACCTTATGTGCTTGTGCAGACCAAGCACTTAAATCCAAATTATGGAGTTTTTATACATTGATGCATGGTAGTTTTCAGTAATAAACTCATTGGAAAATTAATTGTTCCATACCTATCACACAAGTCCTTTGAGTGAAAAATAATGTAACCTTCACTTAATGAGGAAATCTCATCCACATGGTTGATGACTGTCAAGCTCTTAGCAACACCCTTGGCATGTTAGCATGCGGTTTCTTTATGGTCACATTTTATTTTTCTTATCATTGTTTCCATCCATTGACTAGTATTTGAGACTTGTGGGATCTAATGAATCCTCCTTTTAATGTTTTCTCCATGTTGCCTTCTATTTTTCATTTTAGAAGTGTTTGACTTGTTCTAAGGGAATTACTATGCCAATGCATTTTCATGTTAACATGTTTTCTCTATAGACTTCATTCTTTATGACTTTACTCATATCCATAATTATTTCAACATCAATCTAAATTGCTTTGTTATGTCTGATATGAATAAAAGATGCTTTCAACAAAGTTTTCATCTCTAATTTTGTCTTTAAATATATACAACTGACAATGTTAGTAGGTGATTTCTCAATAAAGTTTCTATCAAAAATAAAATAAAGAGATCAATTCCCAATTAATACCCATATGGAATGAATCTAACCACCATAACATATCTTGAAAATGTAATCCCTTTATATTTGATGGAACACAACTCTTAGTAAGTGATTATCTTCATGGCTATTGTTTAATATTGATTAGTCTTTTGATATAATCCCCATCATATTGCTTGTTAACATAATCAATGTCATATATCCCTTGTTGTCTTTGTTATTACAGCATATGTCTCTTCATGACCCAATTGATAATTTAATGTAATCAACTCTTAATTGGTTCTTCAAGATAAATGCCAGCTTGATCTAATCTCTAAATGTATCCCCTGCTCTGTTCTTATCAACTAGATGTATATTTGCAATCTATTTCACTAAGTCCTTGACACCTTTGCTGATTACTCTATTCTGCAGTTTGATAACTCCATCAATAACCTTCTCAAATTTTGTCTTAGCAATATCAACAACTTCTTCAACTCTTTCAATATGGTGTCATGGTCTCGTTATAAAGATATTATGGACTTAGGGTTTGCTATGCATTCACGAACTTGAAATTCCCACTCAAATCCTTTGTTTTTACCTATTGGTTGCATGTTGTCTCTAATTTTCTGATTGGCTACATGTTGATTTCATAGGTAATTGCAAGGATTTGATCTTACCTTCTTATCCTTTTGTGAGTCATGCAAAAAAAATTTAAAATCTTAGTTTTTGATGGCACAAACTCTTATGTTGATCCTAAGTTACTCAGCACATATTGTAATCCTGATGCTCGGCACATACTATTTCTAGATTGTTCAGCATCTACTACATTTTTGGTTTGCTCGGCACTTGTTATGTCCTGATTTTCTCAGCACCTATTATATCTTGTATTGCTCGGCACATGAATTTTCCTTGATCACAGGGCATTTGAACAATTTTGGATCACTCGGCATACATTGTGTACTTGCCATTTATAGTGAAAATGGTTAAGTGTGTTAACACTCCATTGTCAAGACAATTCTTTTGACCAATAATCTCCCCCTTTGACATGAGTGTCAAAAAAACTTAACTAAGCATTTATGAACTTAACCTTATCGAGTAAATTTTTTATTTTCTTGGCATTCATGCAAAATTTTAAAAATATTGTGAGTAACAATATACCTTATGACTCCCCCTAAGTTGATTATGCCTTCTCTAATCTTGAAACTGAAATTTTGTGCTTAAGTGCCATATCCTCTCTGTCCTTTGTCCTATTTCTACATTCTAAGCCTGTATGTTCTATCTAATCTATGTGAAGTTCAAAATTTTGCATCTCCCCTTTTCTCCTTATTACTTGACTTCCCCTTTTTGGCTATTTACAAACTTTCCACTCTATTCTCAAAATGAATGAAAGAATGTAATCAAAAATGAGAAAAAAATTCAAAAATTTGGTATTCACCCATATTTCTATATACATATCTCCTTATTTCTTCCCCTATACATATTTCTCCCCCTTTTTGACACTGATGTCAAAGGGTTCTATAGAGTAATACCATGTTTAGCCAAAAATGTGCTATTTACCTCCAGGAGTATCTTCAGATCTGCATCTCAATTTTCTAGTGCAATGTCCAATGACTTATGCTAGATGGCAATCTTTGTTGCTAGATGTACAAGTCCATCTAAGGTAGAAAGATTTGAATCTTTCTTGTGGATCATTTCTACATACATTTTCTCCTTATGGAGTACCTTCAAGTGAGGAGTTATAGAGGACTAGATTTGCATCAACTTAGCTTTTGTATTAGCCTCCTCTACTATTAATATAGCTAATTCTCTTTGAGTGTGAAGCGTTTAAGAAAAATGCTTCTCATTTTGAGCTGGACTGGTGGGGAGTTGCATACTAGAAATCTTTAGATTTATTTCCAAGCTCATTATTCTCTGGCTAGTCTCCTATGTGAAATTTGAAAAATCACACAACTTGTTGTATAGGGAGAATATATTCTCAAGTACAATCTTTACTCTTTCCAATTTCTTAGCCAGCTCAACTTGAGATAGTGCTATATCATCAAATATATTCTCATTAACTTTACCTTGGAACCTCCTCCCTAACCATTCCATTAATTTGGCATTTGTATCATGATCTTCATTTCTCACTTGGTCAACTATGTCAGATAGTTGCTCTACTATTGGCCTTGACTCATCTGGTGTCTGCAAGCTAAACGCATCCATAAAGATGTCCTTTATCTCATTCAGTGCTTGCCTATATTTATATTCTTTTCTCAATACCTCTTGTCTCCTTCTATCCAATGCACTCTGTATCTCATTAATCTTTTCCTAAGTGAGGGTGTTGGATTCATAGTAGGGTATTTTAATTTCGTCACCTAGCTCTGGAATTTCATAATGAAGTGTCCTAGCTACCCTTGTTGAGTTTGAGCCTAGTGTTCTAACTTGCAATGCTAGCATGTCAGTGCTTGGCTTCTGAAGAGTTTGAGTGGGAGTACCTATTTTGGGTAGTTGAACCAAATTTTGTATTGCAAATTATTCCTCATCTCTTATCTCTTCCTTCTCTTCTATTTGTCTCACTTTTTCACTATCAATGGCTGGGGGTGTACCTGCTGACTGTACTATTTTTTCTTTATCTTCCCCTACTGCTAGACTTGGCACTCGAAGTGCATCTGTGACTACTTTTGGTGGAGATGGTAGAGGAAGGAATAGGAGTCCAATAGTTTTAGTGGTCGAAGGTGGTTCTTATGTTTTCACCTTGACTTCCTTTGATTTTACTACTGACTTTTGCAACTCATCAACACTGACCAGTATAGGACTTGTGCATAGTCTAGCTAGTTGGGTTGATTGGTCAAGGATCTTTGTGAGATCCTGTACAGTCAATGGATTGATGTTTTGACAAGAAGTGTCAATAACATCCTTTATTTTGATACTCTTTGCAAGTGTGACAATAGCATGAGGAGGGCTAGGAGGTGATAGTTGTGTGTATTGTACACTTTGTTCTTGTTGCTCATTTGTACCCTTTTCTTCCCCTTTCTTCTCTTTATTCTCCTCTTCATCTTTCTTTTCTTCTTCCACTTTCTTCTCTTCCTCAATCTTCTTCTCTTCTTCCTTCTTTTCTTCTCCCTTCTTTCCTATTGTTTTTATTTTCTTTATCTTGGCACTTGCTTCTGCCTTGTATTCCTCATCAAAACATCATCAATTTTCTTATAAATTATTTTCCACAACTGTTTGGATTTTCTCACAACAACTTCAATTTTATTATACAAAATATTAAATTCCCTATGCTTTGGAGTAAATCTACTATTGTGCCTCTTGACTACATTAGTTATTTGACCCTTAGTCAAATTAGGAAACAATCTAGCTAAAGTAAACTCCCTTATTTCGTTTTCCATTTGCAAGCAAAAATGCCATTTTTCTTCTACTATTTTATACAACTCTTTGGGCATTGAGCCATCTAGCTCTAGAGGTGTGTGCTTGTACTCTGCCATCATTGTATACACAAATTCCTCTATTTTATTTTGCTCTTCTTTTGTGAGCTTATTGAAATCTAAATTCTTCAAATCTTTTAAGTCTCCATTCCTAATTTTTGCACATAATTTATCAATTGAAGACTTAGGTGGATGACTTACCACTTTGAACTAACTATTATCATCTGACTCTATCTTTTCTTCATCTAAGTCAAGTTGAGCTACATATTTTCATCTCTTCCTTGGCTCCTCATTAGTCTTCTTGGTGGCTTTCTTTTTCTTTTTTGCCTCTTCTTTAGCCTTTTGAGTAGTGGCTCTGGTGGTGGCTCTAGTAGTAGGCTTCTTTACTACAAGTTTTGTCACTTTCTTTGCCTTGGGTTGTGGAGCAGGTTGAGCTTTAGCCTTTCTTTTTGTGACCTTGGTTCTGATAGGTGCTTCCTCAACTTCTTCTTCCTCTGCACCTTCTTCCTTGTCCTCACCTAGGCCTTGTGTTAGTTGTAGAGGCTCTTGTTTAGGCTCATCCTCTTCATTTTCACTATCATCCTCTTCTTCATCTGCTTCTTCTTCCTTTGTTGTGCTTGCTGCTTCAACACCAAATATCTTCTTGATCTTCTTAATCAATTTTTCCTTCTTCTTCACTATAGTGGCCGTTTTAAGGTCTGTGACCACTCTAGATTTAACAACATCATAGGTTCCAAAATGTTTTTCTGCCTTATCAGTATCTTTTGCAAGTAGTTTTGTTATTGTTGCTAAGGCTTGATCAACATCAAGTTCATAACCTAGTGGCATAAGCCATCTCACTCTAGGTATGACTGCTTGTATATAAGTGTAATCAATATCCACAGGAAAGAAAATGTCCTTTACATGTTACTCAACTAGTGAGACTGGTATCCTCATCCTCTATTTCATGGACTTCTTGAAGTCCTCAAAGTAACTTGCCATCTAAGCATCAAAATTGTCTCCCATTTGATCAATGAAGTCATTGAATTTTGTGACAATTATCTTTTTAGAATCCCATCTAACCTTTCCAACTAATGGAAATTCCTTCATAACATAGAAAAATATGCAGACCAACAGTGATTCAAATTTTCATTAGGCTCCTTTTGATTTCCTTATGGCTCCCAAATTTTCATTAATTTGTTGTAGCATGAGCTTTGCTAGATCATATGTGTGGTCTTTCTTCACAAGTTTATATGCAACACCCACTGCTAAGCATGGCACGCTATTCAATCTACTTGATTGATAGAATTTGTGAGATATGACTCTAAAAATGAAATCAATTAGTAGATTAGTAATGGTATCAATGGTCATTCTCATGTTATTCCATTTAGCACCAGTGTTCTTCTCTATGGCCTCCTTTTTATCACTTATCAAGGTCTTGGGCCGATCTAGGGTTGGGAAACCAGTAACCCTATGAACAATTTTCTTCATAACTTTCAATGGCCTTGTTTCTAACTAGAATGACCCATCATGAATTTGACTCAACACTATACAAATCCATTCAGTCTTAAACATAGTGGGGAAAACTAGGGCTTTAGTTAAACCCTTATTTTCAACTATTTGAAACTCGTCCTTCAATATACCTTTGTCACACAGCTTATCAAAAGCATTGAAAATTTCTAAACCACCTATGGCTCCAATATTATAGTTATAGCATTTTCTAATGTCTTGGACCATTACAACTTTGTCTAGAATGACTGACAAAGCACCAGTAGGGTCATTTTTATAGGCAACTTCAAGGATGAGCCTAAACTCTGGTTGTTTGACTTCATTATTGACAAGTTGAATTTCATGACTTTCCTTCCCCTTAGTGGTTTTTGACCTAGATGCCATCATTTACCAAACTAAGTTTTAAAATTAAATAAACTTTCAAGTTATACGTAGCTTGGCACTTGAGTGAAATACCTGTTGATCGATGAACTAGACTTGCTAAATCGATGTGTGATCACCTATTTACTCTGCTCGATTTTGTTCTTTGTTTGAATGGCTTGAAAATGAATGATTTTCACCTTTATTAGGTTCAAAAAATCTAGCATTTATTGCATTTGTGCTTACAGTTGTACACTTAGCTTCCAAAAATTTTATCAGCTCAGCTTCCACTAAAGTTCATCTACTCAGCAACTACTATCTAATTTCACTTGTCATCAAGTGAACTGTTCAATTGCTTGGTAGCCACTACCATCTCTTACTTGGCATCCACTAGTCTATTCAACTTGGCATGTACTAAAGTTTTATTTGGCAACCAAAGGTAGCTCAACATCATCTTCTAACTTTTAACTTGGCATCTTTTCTCATGCATATTTCTTCTTTGCAGTACTTCTATGTTTTCTTGGGCTAATGTATGATACATCTTTATATGTATCAGCCCCATGTATCTATCTTGTGCTTAATTGGATGAGGTGTGATCACTTGACTTCTTGGATGAAATGATCTCTCCATTAGATGTGTTGCATTCACCTTTCTTCTTCCATGTCTTTTTCATTTGCCCTCTTATTTGTTCAACATCAATCTTCTCTTTTCCTTTGTTGACTTTAGTCTTTGGTGCTTTTGACTTTGTAGGATAGTTTTTGTTGATATGACCAATCTTCAAACAACTAAAACATGTAGTTTTGTTTAGCCACTTACTATAACTTCCCTTGAAATGTGTCCTTATGCAATTTTTAGGAATGTGTCCATACTCTTGACAATAGTGACAACTATACTTGGTATTGTATTCCCAATTGTAGTGATGTGCATGATTGATTCCTCTTGCAAGTTGATTAGGTGTCCACATAGGCTTTGATCTACATTCAAATTCTCTATGTCCATACTTTTTGTAGTTGTAGTAGTGACCTTCAAATCTTGGTGTCCTCATGGTCTTGGTTTTGCAGTCTTGTGTTGAATGTCCTTGCTTTTTGCACTTGTGACAAAAGTTTGCATTTGTAGGCTTATCATGTTGATGACTATTCTTTCTTCTACACACATTAGAGGTATGTCCCTTTTTACCATAGAAATGACAAGTAGGTTTAATGTTCTTACCTTTTTTGCTTCTTTCTTCTGCAATCTTGGATGATTCTCCTTGTTCAGTGCTGATGTAGCCAAGTCCTAAAGTATCATTACTAGCCCTTGGTGATTTTAGTAATTGCTCAAAGTACTTGATGACCTCATTGGGTTTTTTGTAACTTTTTGCTATTTCCTTTTCTCTCTTCAATTCATTCTACAATTTTTCATTTTGCATCTTCAAGGTGGAGATCTCAATGTCCTTCATGTTTAGCTCATGATGAGCATTCATCATCTGGCTTAAGGTGTCTAACTGCATGTTTGAGATCTTTTCAAATTCAATTGTCTTCTCTTCCAACCTATTGGTGAGATTTCTTTTGTCATCTTCTATCATGGCCTTGTCTTCAATAGCTCTTTTCTTTTGTTCAGTCATTTCACAAGGCATTATGGCTTGTGATTCTTGTTCAAGCTCGAGTAATCTAATTTCTTCAGCTTATGCTCTATTTTTCTCCATTAATTCTGCTATTGCCGTATCAAATTCCTTGAAATCTCCATTGGAAAACACTTGTGCGATGTTAATCTCCTTGTAGTGTATGTCATTTTCAGCTATGGCTATCCCCTTCCTTCTTTTCAAGGATTTTCTCAGTTCCTCCCTAGCTTCCTCTACTTTGTGTAGAGCTAGTTGCACATCAATCACCTGATTGTCAATGATCTTCCCAAGTTTGAAGACTTCCATCTTCTGACCTTTTTCTCCAAGCTATTAGGATTTTCCTTGTGAGAACCAAAACTCTAATATCAATTGTTGGAATATTCAAATGGGAAGAGTACTTATGAGAGGGGGAGGTGAATCAAAAGTACCACACATTTTTAACCCTTTTTTTGTCCTTTAAACATATAACTAAAAAAAAACAAATTGCATGCATGTAAACATATAAAAGAATATAAAATCAATCACATGCAATAACACATAACACCAGAATTGATAACCTAGAAACCCTCAACGAATAAGAAGGTAAAACTAGGGTGGGGATGATACCCACAAAAATCACTGCAGCAATCAATGTTCAACCACTTCTAATGGTCTGCCCTGTGAAAGGCCTTCCCTGTTAAAGGCTTTACACTATGTCAATAGTGACCTAGTTAGAGGATTTAAAAACACTTACATGAAGTGCCACCCTATTAAAGGATTTACAATAGGTTGTTAAACCCACCTAATTTAATAGGACTTTCATGACCTTCTCCAAAGGTTCTCCTACCTAGCTATTAAGCTAACCTATCAACATAGGATTTTAACCTCTAATACAATTGTGAGAGAGTATTAGAACATTTGACCTGATTGAATGCAATCTCAAATTGTTGGATTCAAGTACTAGATTTGCTCTTCTTGCTTTGATTCCTACTTGATTTGATCTTTGAATGTATCCCCTGCTTTGTTCTTATCAACTAGATGTATATTTGCAGTCCATTTCACTAAGTCCTTGAAACCTTTGTTGATTGCTCTATTCTGTAGTTTGATAACTCCATCAATAACCTTCTCAACTCTTTTCTTAGCAATCTCAACAACTTCTTGAACTCTTTCAATATGGTTTCATGGTCTCCTTAGAAAGATATTGTGGACTTATGGTTTGCTATGAATTCATGAACTTGAAATTCTTGCTCAAATCCTTTGTTTTCACCTATTGGTTGCATGCTATCTCTAATTTTCTAATTGGTTGCATGTTGATTTCATAGGTAATTGCAAGGATTCGATCTTATCTTCTTATCCTTTCATGAGTCATGCAAAAATTGTTTTACATCTTAGTTTGTGATGGCACAAACTCTTATGTTGATCCTAAGTTACTTGACACATTGTATTCCTGATGCTCGACACATATTGTTTCTAGATTGCTTGGCATCTACTACATTTTTGGTTTGCTCGGCACCTGTTATATCCTAGTTTGCTCGGCACCTGTTATATCTTGTATTGCTCAGCACATGAATGTTCCTGGATCACACAGCATCTGAACAATTCTGGATCACTTCGCATACATTGTGTACTCAGCATTTATAGTGAAAATGGTTAAGTGTGTTAACACTCAATTGTCAAGACTATTCTTTTGACCAACAGATCCAATACTGGAAGTTGAATCAAAATTAGTTGCTCATAATGTCCAGCATGGCCTAGCTATGATTGATTCTATAGATATCATTCTTGTCCTCTCAATCATCATTTTCACCACATACAAGATTATCCTTGTAGTCAGCTACTTTTGTGCCCATTACTGTAATGCACAAAAGTTTCATATTTTCCTTTCTCTATGTTAGTCTACTCATTTTTAGCCTAGCTCTAATACCATGTTGAATTTTCTAGATCTTTACAAATATACTGAGAACTACCATGTTATTTGATATGATAAGCCATGAATAGATATGTCCCTTTAAGGGACATGTATATTTGTTAATTAATAATTAATATTATAACATAGTTATTATAATAGTATATATATGTATATGTATATATATGTATATGTATATATATATATATATATGTATATGTATATATATATATATATGTATATGTATATATATATATATATATATATATATATATGTATATGTATATATATATATATATATATGTATATGTATATATATATATATATGTATATATATATATGTATATATATATATATAGATATATATATATATGTATATATGTATATATATATGTATGTATATATATACTGTAGACACCTAAAAATTCTTTAAAAAATAAAGTATTTTTATTTTTTGAAAAAATCCCTGATGACATCATCATTTATTAATTAATTATTTAATTAATTAATTAATTAATTTTTATGCCATTAAATCCCTTTATCTTAATTAAAAATATTTAATTAAGGAATCCCTCCCAAAAACGTTTAAATCTTATTTAAACATTATTTCCTTATTTATTAATTATTTAATTAATAAATTGACCAAAAATCCTAAAATAAATAAAAAATTTATTTTTTGCCCAAAACTTGGCCAATTTCCTTATGACCAATAACCTCTTCCAAAATCTTCTAATCCTTCTTTAATTTCGATTAAAGGCTAATCCCATCATTTCCTACCCCTAATCCCAACTCAAAATATTTAATTAAGATTAAATATTAATCCTCATGTTTATTAAAAAAGTTTTAATAAATATCTCCTCAACCCAAACCCTTGAAATAAATAAAACTTTATTTATTTCCTAAAAATCTAATTTATCCTCATCCTAAGAAGTTCTAGACTCCTCTAGAAAGTCTTCATCCTCATCCTAGGAAATTCTAGACTATTCTAGAAAGTCTTTATCCTCATCCAAAGTCTAGACTCTTCTAGAAGATGTCTTTAAACCTAATCCTAATCCCCTCCTAACCTTGTCACATTCCCTAAACATGGGTTAAGAATTACTAACCCAAGCTAAAGTTAACAAATATCTCCTCCTTCACCCACCCTCATTAAATGCCATCCACTTGCCTATCCCTAAGCTAATCCTAAACCATCCTAATCCATCCTCTAATCATTTGCACAAGCCTAAACAAGCTTAAAACCTTCCTAATCAAGTCCAAGTCAAAATTGCTCTCATCACCCTCAAAATATCTCAACCATAAAACTTTATGAAGTCCACTAGGTCATAAATGTTCTTACAAAGCACTTATGAAGGGTCTTTATGAAGATTTTATCCCTTGAGCCTCCTTTGTTGACTCATCCTTCCCCTTTCCTCCATCCTCTCACCATGTGACATGTGTCACTCCTTGATTGGTTGTAAGGAAGAACAATCCATGTGCTCTCCTCTCATGCAATCTAAGCCCTCCATGAGCTTTTTCCCATCCTTGCATCTTAGCCCTCAATCCCTCAAGCCTCTTGCCTATAAATTGGATCCTTCCCCTTTGCAAAATAACACAATCCATGAAGTAAAGTTATAATGCTATTTTGAGAGCCAAATCCATACTAAAGCCATCTATCCACACCAAAAATTCACAATCATCCATTGAAGCCTTTGGAAGCATATTGAGCATACATCCTATCCATTTAGATAAAGCTACTCAACAAGAGAGCTTCTTATTGAGAGAGTCCATTAATGGTTCATATTCTCAATTGAGAGCTCATCTTAGTCTATCTTGAAGTTTATGAATTTTGTTTAGTTTGTAGAAGCTTTATTTAAATTTGGTTTCTATTAGCATACTAACATTGCTCATATACATATACATATATACATACATATATATATATATATATATATATATATATATATATATATATATATATATATATATATATATATATATATATATATATATATGTATATATGTACATATCTACATATATATGTATGTATGTATATATGTATGTATATATGTATATATACATATATATATATATATATAGAAGATGAAGACATATATACATACATATATACATACATACATATATATGTAGATATGTACATATATACATATATATATATATATATATATATATATATATATATATAGAGAGAGAGAGAGAGAGAGAGAGAGAAGATGAAGACATCCAAATTGACTAAAAACTTTAGTGCATATCTCTGTTTGATTCCAAGATTATCTTTGCATACCCTTCAACTGTTTCTTCACTCATTTCATAACCCATAGGGTTAATAAACTTCACTCTTGGTTCCATTACTTCCATACATGTGACATTAGTTTTTACCATAAAATAAATGTCATTCTTGTATTTCTCAACCAAGGTAGGTGGAACTCTAAATCTCTATTTCATTACTAACTAAGATATTTTAATCATTTTAGTTATGGCATTTGTCATTTTCTCTTTAGATTGTTTCCTATAGTAATGAGTTATTATGTTAATGGTACATTTTTCACTATCTCATGCTCTATCTTGCATACTAAAAAAATTCTTAACTACTTGAAAGAATAGGTGTTTTAATCATGAATCAAACCTAAATACTACATTCTTAGTCTTTTTCAACTTCTCAATAATTTCCAATAACTATTGTTTCACTATTTCATACATGTTTAATTTTTCCTTCTTGACTGTCTTCAAATAGGTTGCATGGATGAATCTAGCAGGCATAGAGTTTACCCTTGAACTATAGTTCATTTTATATTAGTTACCCATGAATGGTCCATGTCAATATCAATTTTTCACATATAGAAGAAAAATATCCATTCTAGGAACAAGTCCTAAACATGAACCAAAAGGTTCAGGAGTTCACTAGTTCAAAGAGTCTATGGTCCATTCTTTTTAAGCACAACCTCTCTTCCTAAACTTAAGGTTGAACATGAACTCTGAACACATTTGTTCAATGTTAAAGCTTCATAAGTTCATGGGTTCATAGCATCACTTTGGTCTAATCTTAGAATATTTTTCCACATTTTGGACCTTGCTACTCATTGGTGAATTTGAACATTGAACATTTTATGTTCAAGTTCATTAGTTCAATCGATAGATTTCAAATCCTATCATCTTATGAGCATCAGTTCCAGTATATTAAAACCAAAGAAATTTAACATTGAACTATTATTAGTAGTTCAAATGTTCATGGTTCATGGTTTATGGACCTAAAAGCTTGCCTTAGTAGAGACAAATGTCAAGTGGCAATACAAAAAATGTTATTTCTTTCCCAAAACCTATGGAAAAGACACATATTAATTAGTAATGATGGAAACACATGCTTCACTATGTGCAAAATGACAGACACATTTAATGATGGAAAGTAACCTGTCATTTCACTTATACTCTCATCCATCTGCATGTATTTCTCTCTAGGTTGCATGCATTAAAAAGGTTTTTTCCTTTTCTATAATTGTTGTTTTAGGTAAGAATTATGCTTTGTCTAGAGACACAAAAATGTAATGTTAAGCCTCATTACCAGAAAAGTCTTCGTGCATCAATGAGTCCTCCATTTCTTTTCTATTGGTTGTTGTTTGTTTTCCTATAGATTAAACTCTTGTTTGTGTATTTTCTTTTCATCTTTTCTCTACTGGTGGCTCATCAATCCCAATTTTTCATGGCTTCTTTCCACCCAAAATTTCCTTAAAAAAAGAGGTAGTGAGCCATAATTATTTTCCTACCTAAGATTAAGGATGAATTCCTCATTAATGAGGACATTGGAAAATAAGTAACCAGATTCTCCAATTCAAAACCTAGGTCAATATCAAAAAAAGTCTCTAAGAGTGGGTGGATGCAAGCCTCTAGTTTCCCTAGAGCCATCCATTGCCCAAAGTGTTTCCTAACATGTTGATATAGGTATGATGCTACTGAGAAGTGTATCTATACCTACAATGAAGAAGTCTTGGTATATGTGAATAGAGTTGTTGTGATGGGCATATTGAGAATTCCTTTGCATGAAGTTTATGAGGATTGGACTATCAATTGATCCTATGTTCAATTCACCACTAATAGTAATGAGCACAATAATGCAATTTCTAAGGGTCGACTGCTCAAACTAGAAAGAGGTGGTTCCTATCTCCAACACCCTCTAAACACAAAACACATGATTCCAAAGATTATGGATATCATAACCTTGTTGAGAAGAGTAAAAGGAAACTCACATTTTTTCCATTGGGAGAATTAGATGTACTTTTTCATCCAACCAATTTTAGGGAAAGATAAATTCATTGATTGGGTTGATATTATAGAAATGAGATTATACGAGGAGCTTTCCCAGGTGTCTCCAACCTCTAGTTTTTATATGCCATCATATTTATTTTATATCCTGGCTTGTGATAGAGAATGGAAGGGCCTTTTTCATCAAGTGTGGAACCAAAACATGCCCATCAATGAGTACTACCCCATATTATAGAAGGAAAAAAACCTAGAAGGTTTCAAAAGGGTTCAAGATACTTTCCTTTCCATACTAGTGTTTGAGCTTCAAGGAAAGGAGAATAGGAGGTTGTCCAAGGAAGCAGCTCAGCTAGTCAACATTTTAGTAGTTTCTTCACCTAGTTTCAAAAATTCACATATTTGAGGATAGGAGGGTGTGAAGGAAAACCTTTAAGGCTACCCCAACATTTTCTACATCACTATGTATTGATTGAAGTATGCAGACAGTTGATAGAAGTAGAGAAAATTTGTAAAGCCCAAAAAGGCTTTGGCTACACCTTTCTTGTGAAGGTTAGACATTACAAATGCAAATATATCCAAGATTCCCTAAGTTTAAAGGTTGATATTAAGACTATGAACCTCTCATTCTATTCTCCATACCCTAATTTCAATAGCCAGGATTTATCCTTGAAATATTTTGAGATGTGTTTGTCTTTTTCTCAAATTCCTTAGATAGAAGATTATTGGGCAAGTTTCCAAGATGACTACGAGGTTAGGATAAGATAGTGTTTGAGGATTTTACTTAAGCAAGTCAAATATTTTAGTCTTCAACTTGACATCTAAGGTGTTATTGAAGAGATAAATGAAGAAGTAGTTGATCCAGTGTATGTTAAGTAGATTGAAGCCTATCCTCTACCTCTAGTTGACTGGTCAACACCAAAGGAAGATGATTTTTAAATCAAAACCTTTTCTATTATAACAAGAACTAAACAATGGATTGCAAACAAAAGATGACCAGCGCCAAGTGTCTCTAGTGTTTAGGAAGCCTTTGCTAGCTCCAATTTGCCTCATCTTATTTTTAATACTAATAAAGTTGTCCCCTCTCATACTATAGGTGTTCAAAATTAGATAATTGAACCTAAATCTACTATTCAAAGTTTAGTTCAATTATCTCCCTTAGTCAAGTGGACCCGCTCAAGAAGTAGAAAGAAATTGAGTCAACAAAGGTCTACTAAAGAAATTCATAAAAATCTAATTGAGATAGACCTAAGGGAGGGATCTAAAGCTAAGATCTTAAGTGGTGAAATGGATTAGGGATGTAATTAGGCTATAGAAGGAGAAAATACTTTTAGTTCAATGGTGGTTAGTGTGTCCCCTTCTTTTCAAACTCCTACCCCAAAGGATAGTTCTTCTGTCCCTAATTAATTTTACATGTTGGTAAGTAAGAAGAGAAGTGTAGCTCCTATAGCCCTCCTAGTTAAGGATATGGTGAGTAAGTGCCTTGGAAAAACTCCTAAAGCCAAGAAGTGAGAAATTTAAATTGTGTTAGATACTGATGAGAAAATAGGGCACTAGGTAGCTAATGTTTTGAGGCTAGCAGCCAACTAAAGCTTAGATGATGCGCTACCACAAGATTACATAGTAGAGAAGACTATCCTTAGCCTCGCTTCTATATTTTCAGACATGACGATATGGACCACTCATAATACAAGGATTTCTTAGCATATCTGTTGTGTAGGATGGTAGAGCATATACATGAACTTCAAAATCTGGATACAGAAGCCTTACCAAGTGCAATATCTATTATAGATGTTACTTCCTCCCATTAATAAAATCTTCAGTGAATGGGTCAAAAGAGATAGGTCAATTTCTCATGCTTATGATGAATGGTTGAATGTGGTGGATGCTCAAGGAGTTGGCTATTTCTCTCACTTCACCAACAGCAATGCAAGTGAAGAAAATTTGGTGATTTCTCTATAGTTAGAGATCAATGCATGGGAGTTTGAGAAGTTGAAAATGGAATGAATATATCATTGGCATTTATGAAGTCCAAGAATATGGTGTGGATAATTTTTTAGCTAAAAAATCTAGAGTAAATGTTAATGTAGATTTCTTATTCATAACTCAAGCCAAACTTGAATCGAGGAAAATTGCAATTGAACAATGCCTAGAAGAGTACATACTAAATTGTAAAATAAGATTATTTGTTTGAAGTAAATCCTAAGTGGTGATATCAAGTGCATTGATGTCAAAATTATGGAGAATGCAGACCAAGAGGGGGAAACCTCCAAAGAAGTGGAATCGGCTTTCTTTTCAAAGATAGAAGTGGTGAAGCAAGAAAAAGAGGTCTCTATTAAGGACCTAACCATAGTTTCCAAGGAACATTCGATGATGATTATCTACACTAACCATCTGGAAGCACAAGATAAGAGGCTGAAATATGTCACTCAAATTGATGATGTGGAAGTTGCACCTTGAAAAACTTGAAGTCCCTCAACAAAATGAATTGATCACCTTTCTGGCAGTACACAAAGCTTAGAAAGAAGCTCATGGTGGTCTCTCTATGACCTAAGAACTAAGTTTTTTTGTCCAAAACATAGCTACCAATTAGTTAGTGATCTAAGGGCCACAAGCCATAATTATTTTATTTTCTTTGGCCAATATTTTCTTTTAAAAACTTTGTTTATTTGATAGTTGGTAACTCCTTGCGGAATTAGTTTTAAAAATTGATTCGAAAGCCCTGCATGGCTATTTATTATGTATACTTAGATCTTTGAAGGGTTGACTGTCTAAACATAGAACAAATTTAGTTATTTTGATATAGTTGATAAACATATTTTTGGTGATTTATAACAATGAAGTAATGATGAATGATGATTAATCATGTTATTATTATGTCATCATTTATCATATGATCATATGGTTATTTGGTTAAATTTCATTTTGTGAGAAATTTAGTCTCACTATGATATTGTATCTTTCAATTGCTTTTCTGAAATAATGTGTACATTCATTTTGGTTTTTCAATAAGTTTAATTAGAAATATGAGAAGCACATTAATGTATGTTGTGTGCCATAGGTTGTGAGGTTATTATATTTTAGATCTGCAACATTCTTTTATGTTTATGGGAGAATGTTTTAATTGTCTTTACATTCTTTCAAGTTAAAAGAGAAAGTAATTCAATTCTTTTGTAATAAAGGTTATAATGATTAATCCTTTAAGAAGGGAGTTGCTCCTTTGAACATAGAGAGTTTTTCTCTTTCAATTTGAAAAAAACTCATTTGTGGTGAATTAATTTTTCCTATTATCAAAGATACTAACTAACAAGGGGAGGGAAAATTTATTCTCTAACAATATCCAATAATCATACTAATTACTTTGACATCAATTTCAGATATCAAATCAATCCTCATGTTTTTACCATCAGATTTGGTCTTCAAATTGGTCTCTACTAGTTTCTTCACATTCTTCTCATTAACTAGGTTACATCCTTCATTACTCAATCTAGTAAGTTTGTGAATTATGTCATTTGTTATCATTATTGGAATATCTCCTACCCAAAATATTCCCTCATCAATTTTTCTCAAGATTATTTTACTCCATGCATGATTATCAAAGTCTATGTAGAACATATTCTTGATAATATTTAAACCATTCAAATGCGCAAACCCTTGTTTAAGAGATAGGTCACTATTGCATACCAAGTCTAAATCCTTGTGGATATTACTATCCCCAATACTCTTAAACTTACAATGAATGTAAGTTTTAATGTCTTCTACGTGTAATACATTCTACGAAACTTGTGAAAATGATCTTGAGGGATCATCTTCTAATAACACATAGGGGTGCTTTTTAAAATTATACCTAGATCTCTCACTTACATCACAGACTATGGGATTTTCCATTGAATTGATTAAAGCTTCAAAATATAACTTCACTTATGGTAAATAACTAATTTCCACATAACTAAGGCTTCTTTCTTACACATGAAAACTCTTTCAATTTCTCCTAAACTCGCTCCAAATCTCTTCTTTGACTATTATATGCTCAAATAGTACTCAATGAATCGATTTCAAATCTTAAATTTCTTCCAATTTATTTCAGCATTAATTACATCAGTACGCAATCACCAAAAAGTTATTTTTCATTACTTGACAACTTGATTTCTTTCACATACTCGCATATGACTTCAAAATTATCTCCTCTCATAACCACTACTTCTCAACATCATGTTGTATCTTATACTAACTACACAAAGCTCAGCTTACTCTCTATAATCATCTTTTCCTTTCTAATGCTCGATCTCTTATCTAAAGTACTTAATTCAAGTAAGATGAATCGAATACAATTGTTGACTTTAGTCTTCCTTCAAATGCCTCAAGTGAATGTTTATCTAACACTTTATGTGGGTTGGAATTCCTCTACATGTTCCTTTAAGCTTTCTTTTCTACTATCCTTGCTATGATTTGTTCTTCTAACATTTTTGTTCATACTCCATCTAAAGTTTAGATTCACGTTGATGCTCCTCATATCCATTAAACAAAATCTTGTTATATGACCAAAGTTGTTACACAATTTGCATACTAGTGTATTGTTTCCAAATTTGGGTCCATGATGGTTTACAAGTTCTCTATAGTTTCTGGCTATGTATCCAAAGTTGTTACACTTGTAACATACAATATTGTTCTTTGCTCCATTATTTCCTTCTTCAGGTCTTCTTCATGTCGATTTAGTACCTCTAAACATTCTACTATTTATATTACTATTATCAAATTTTGGTTTCTTAAAATTATCTCTCTATGACCAAAACCGTGACAATTATAATAATAAAAATCAGTAACCTGTTTAAATGGCTTGCCTATGCATTCCCTTTTCATATGACCAATTTCATTACATGCATAGGAACTGCCTTTGAATTCATATCTCACTTCTTTAGGTGACTCATTTTTCTCAGATTGCTTAGGTTCTATTGGTGTTTTAAAACTACTGAACACCATGAAAATGCTTAATACCAAAATGATAATACTCACACAACCTAAGGATTAGCCATTTCCTATTAACAATTACGTGTGCAAACCATTTGGATCCAACTTCAATAAAACCAAGGATGGTTTTTTACACTTTAGGCTCTACAAAACCAAGGTGGGTATACCCAAGGGATGATTTAGATTGGATGTTATTGTATGAGAATTATATTAGTTTCATTCCAATTCTCATCTTAAATCCTCAGACACATACATGATTTTGACATTTTAGATAAAATACATCCCATAATGTAGATTTAGTCACAATTCTTCTATAGATTTGCAAGTATCCCTAGCCATAGTGACTAACTAAGGCTAAAACATTCCATGTAAATAAGTGCTAACCATCTTTGAAAATCTACAAGAAAAGTAAAATAAAGCTGATTGTGATTTCAGATTTGATGTTTATTCATGATCTATCTATCCATAGACTAAATTAATTTGATCAGTGCCTATTTCGTTGGGACTCAGATTCTACTACAACTTATGGATCTGATTTTTTGCCTTACAACAAATATTATCAGCAATTCTTACTGGAATTCATCCTTATAGACATCCTTTTTATTACCATAGCAATCCCATCAAATTTATTAAAGCCTTTACCTAATTCATTGAATTGATAGCAGTAATGAATTGATATACAACCTAAATGAATTGCATTCAATTGAACAAGCTTTACTCACACAATCTCAAAATAACCAGGTAAAAGTGAAGGAGACAATTCAACAAGAATATATATGGGAACAGCTCAAATTTTGTATTAATTTTCCTTGAAAATTGTAAACAATTGTAGTACACTCAAAATGACTCTAGAAAGAAACACAAATATCACTCAACATTAATGTATTCTTAGAAAAATTGTAGAGAAGATACATCATAAAATTTTCTCAATAATTGGACCGAAAACATCCTAAGTATAAGACTAAAAAATACATTAGAAATCAGATCATTCTCTAGCCCTAGAATCTCACTTATATAATGTGAGATGCAACAAGCTTCAGGTGTAGAGAACTGATAGGTGTCCCTTTAAAAAAGATATTTATATTTTGCTCCCACAAAAAGACAAAATTGTGTGTAACAGAAAAACTTATACATTATTACATTCTTTTGGTAGGCCCTTTTCCTATTATATCTCTTGGAACAACAAAGCTCTATGATTTGATTTTCTTATTGTTCTGAATCTTTAGAATAAGTGACTATTAGGCTTGAAAGCGATGTGTCCTCTTCAATTACCTGCAAGCTTACTTCAACTTGGGAATTTTCCTTGTCTTCATCATTAATTGTTAAGGTAACAATTACATTTACATCTTCTTCTGCCTTGTCGCCTTTTTCCATCTATTCTATAGAAAAAAATTGTTCCTTCCACCCATTGTAAATAGTTTCATCAAGCCAGTCAGAATTTAAAATCTCCTTTTGTATAGTTACTAAATAATTTCCAATTGCTTCTATTTTAGCAAAGTCTTTTCTGATGGCACTATAGAATAATTGCACTTTAACCAATTCCTCATTGGTCATTTCCCATAATAAATGTCCAGTTTCATTTATGACATTATTCATTCTTAGACAAAAATTTTCATCCAATTCCCTTTTCCACTCTTCCTTTTCCCAAGTTGCTTTTCTGTTTGAGATACTTGGTTTTCCAATGATTGTATCTGCTTACCCCTATCTTCATATGCCTTCAAAACTTCTTCAAATCTAACATTAAGTTGCACAAACTTATTCTTTTCCTATCTAGAAACCACAGTGTCAAATTTCATCATTTCTAAGGCCATTCCAAAAATGTGTTTGCTACCAACCTCACAGCCCTAAATACTGTAACTTCACTAGTATGCTCTGCACTAGAGATTTCCTACATTCTAGTTTTGTCTCTCTTCTCAATTGACTAGATTACCAAGGCCTAGTGGTCATCACTAAATTTGACTCACCTATGGGCCTGCAATATTTCTTCCTCTATTTTGTATTGTGCATCTTTTTATTTTCTAATTGAATCAAAAAGCATAGCATAAGCTATGTACCATTCTGGAAAAATTAGGACCCCTAACTCCTTGACCAATTGCCTCCTAGCCTCAAGTGTGAACTAGGAAAAGTCATTCAAAAATTTGGCTTTTACCTCTTCTTGAATAATAAAGTCTAGTTTGCCAGGTTACTCTGCTTTTATTTTCTCACATGTTTTCTCTAAATTTCCTATGTTTTTCCTCCACAAAAATTGTGCAAAGGCCCTAGATTTAACCAAATTTTCATCATTAATAAATTTCTCAGAAGCCTGGGCAATTATTGGATCTGTCTCCTTACCTTGGTAATCAGCAATTGTAAGGTCCAAGGAGGATATAGGAGGCTCTTGAGGTTCTCCACTTTCCAGATATGTAGTGGTAACTATGACATCCCCCTCTCCACCAATTTTTCTGAATTTCTCCCTTAAGGATGCTTCATCATCTATCTGGATTGGATTTTGGCTTGGAGAGTACTCTTCTACACAAGAAGATGATCCTTTTTCTAACTTTTGCCTCTTTGGGGCACTAGCTGTGGATGGGCTCTTTGGCCTTGGTCTTCCATGAGGGGGAACTTATTGTATGTGTCATACCATCACATATCCTACCCTCTTTTGCAAAGTATATTGACCAGGAGCTACTATGTTTCTACTATTTAATCTTCTTTGTACTTTTGTAGCTCTATCTGGATAGGTTTTGGCATATGTAGCCTTTTTCTCATTCATTCTTTGCATTATTGCAGCAAAATTATTCAATAACACATGCATTTTGGCTCCCCAATATTTTTTATCCTTCAAATGATCATAGGTAGAGTCAAAAGCATTAATGAATTCCAACACTTTGCTAAACACTATCCATTTTTCTTTCCTAACCTCCTACTCTTGTAAAGAATAAATATTCCTTATAACATCCTTGGGAAAATACACCTATTGTGTCATGTAGGAAGCTTTTGTCCTTTCTCTTAAAAGATCATAAAATCCTTCTAGAGTAATAAATATTGCATGGGACTCTACCATGTTGTACCTATCTAGAAATAAACTAAGATGTTTCCATCCCTTTCACACAAAAACAAAATCATGTGCCACAGTAACAACCGGGAAGAAAGTACCTTTCTCAAGAAAATCTCTTTCATCAATAGTCCCAATTTTCCATAATAATTCTACTATCCCTATCTTCATAGACACATGGAAAGGTAGCACATGAGGCTTCCCTAGAAATCCATATACTCTGATCATTGTAGAAACTTTGTATGGGATTATATCCCCCCAATTGTAACTAACCAAAAGCCCCTTTACATGGTCCTTGGGTCTGACCAATTCTAGCAGTGATTATGGAATCCTAGGGCTATCTCCTCTCAAAAGCAGTCTAAGCTTGGATGCAAAATATCTATCAAATCTCACAAAACTAGCATCTCTGGCCTCTAAAGTCATGTCAACACTCCACAATTGGATTGGATTCTTTTCTCCATCCCTTGTTACTTCCAACTCAATACCCTTAGAGAAAAAGCTAACTCCTTTAAATAAACATATATGCATGAGCAATGAAAACTAACAAAAGGATCTATTTACCTTTCCTTGTGATATTCCCACCAAACTATTATGAATTTCTTGTGAAAGAAAAGTGGAAAAATCAAGAATACTACTCATTCCAAATTGCAATGTCTAAGCCATGATAAGAACAATGGAGCCTTTTATATGTTCCTCCTCTCCATCCCAAAAATTCTACATAGGGTGAAATATAATGCCTAAGCCCTGTAATACCCCAAAATTGGCTCATTGCCATCTCAACCAATTCTGGTCTATTTCTAATCAATCTTAAGTCCTATTTCACTAGGAAAATTCTTATTCTGCTACTCGCTACTTGACTTAATTGTTAGATGCAGAAAACCCTAATCTGCATTCATCATGCTTATTATTTAATTCTTGTAGTATTTACTCATATTAGTCACATTAAACCTATTGATTAATATTTAATTTAATTATTAAGTACTTATACTTTAATTAAATTAAATTATATCCTAAAGCTAATGTACTATGGAATTAAATTTATTTAATTTAATAAATATGCCTATTTAATTAATTAAACAAAAAGATTTAATTAAATGGAGAACTTACTTCTAAATTAATTAAACAAAGTTATTTAATTAAATGGGAAGCCATTCGTAATTAATTAAATGAAGTTATTTAAATAAATAAGAAAAGTGCCTCTAATTAATTAAATAGAATTATTTAATTAAATGAAAAAGGTAATTATGAGAACATATCTCATTTTATTAAATTAAATATCTCACCAAAATCTCTCTTTAGTTCAAAAAAGGAAATTCCTAGTTCGCTGCTGATCAAATTAGAAGTGACCCAGATCACTTGCTTTTACACTAAAGTCTATCTGAGTTGACTGACTCTTACACTCATATCTAAGTTAGTTAGCTCCCTTTAATTTGGGAATCTTCCTTTATGACTGAACTTCACCTTTAATCCTGACCATTGATTGAAATCAATCTCAACCATTGATGGATTCTAGGAAAGTCTATTTAAGAGATCCTCATCTCTTCATTTTTAGAGGTTGAATTCTTATGCTATCAAATTGCTGCTGCATTTTATACTCATTTAAGCTCACGTATTCTCATATATTTACATTCTTAGCTTAATCTCATTTAGTTTAAATATGCATATGCTTAATCTAGTTTCTTTTATATGTTCTTAGAATATATTGCATATCTCATTTAGATTACCTGCATATCATATAGACTAATTGTATTTCATTTAAATCCTTCATTTTTAGAAGGTCTGGTTGCCTACACCTCAAATCTGAGGACATTGATTAGGCAAATCCTTCTAGATAGAAGACGATAGGTCACTCTGTCGTACCTCTTGGATAAACAACCCAATGTTTATTCTAGGATGATTCTGCAAGTAATGACTATGTCGAAGTGTCTGTGAGGTTTAGAGGCCCACAATTCACATGTACATTTTTGGTGCCCACCGAGAAATAGGCATCATGGTAGAAAAAAAATAAAAAGGAAAATCCTGCCAAAAAGGTGAAAACCTGGTAAACAGTCACCTCTTGTTCCCAATGCTCCATCTTGCAGCACATCTTCTGGCTTTCTGTATAGTTTCTTTCATGCTTTCGTTTTCCTTCTTTTTGTGCTTTCTGCTCATGTATCCATGGATTGGGTCTTGTCACAGCTTTTGGGCATTCCCCTTTAGTGTCACTATTTTTGAGATTCTCCTCATAGAATCCCTTTCGTGATAGTCACCAGTGGTCCTCACTATGCCTACTTATTATCACTAGTGTCACTATTTTTGAGATTCTCCTCATAGAATCTCTTTTGCGATAGTCACTAGTGGTCCTCACTACGTCTGCCTACTGTTGCTAGTGTCACTATTTTTGAGATTCTCCTCATAGAATCTCCTTCGTGACAGTCACCAGTGGTTCTCATTGCATCTGCCTATTGTCGCCAGTGTTACTCTTTTAAATATTCTCCTTATAGAATCTCTTTCGCAATAGTCACCAATTGTTTCAACTATGTCTGCCTACTATTGCTAAGGTCATGTCTCCAGATTCCTTTATAGAAAATTTCTCTTGCATCGATCACCAATCATCCTGGTTGTGTTTGTCTACTATCGCTCAGTCCTTCTTAGGTTCTTCATCGTGAAGATTCCTCTTTGACCTCAATCACCAGTCATTCTGACTGCATCTACCTACTGTCATCACCCTACTAAAGAGATTTCTTTGAAATATGTTCTAGGCACTGACACTTGACATCAATCCCAAAACATTGAACTCAACAATGATATAATTATTTGGATATGCTGAGCATTTTGTTTGTTTGTTTTGTTTTACTTTATCATATCTCCTCAAGCAACTTGATGATGTCATCTTTGACTAGAGAAGCAATGACTGGGGACATGATCTTTTTCTTTTCTTTTTGTTTGCGGTTTAGTTCCAATAAGTTGATCTATTCCTATAAGAGGGGTGTCCACTATAAGAGCCTCCATTTCGTATTGGATGGCCATGTGTACCTTGACTCCTTTTATATGAATATGCCAATAACATTGGTTCTTCTCCTTGTTTGTTGGAGTGAACTCTTCATGCTACAATAAATACTAATACTCATCCTACTAAGTGAACGTACGGGTCACTGCGAGTATATCTAGCACACTTCTGTTTCAGGTTACGAATGCAAGGGTTGTTGTGGACAGAATGAATATTGAATACTTAGCATAAGAGATTTCTCCCATGTGTTTGGTGTGCCTGTCATGCAAGCAACATTCAGGTCATCCTAGCATTTATGCTCTGATGTTTATGTTAACTTGCCATATTAAAAGGGACAAATGTTCTGGTCATTCTAGCTTCTTGTGCCTCGAATGCTTACATTCAATCCTAACAAACCAATAACGTATGTTATATTCATATTTCCATGATTGCAATGTCAGTGGGAATTGTATGATCTATGAGCTTTTTTCTATATCCAGTGATAATTAAATATTGAGGCTTGGTAACTAGACCTAGGGTTGCATTTCACCTAGTCTTGCATTACATTCTTCACTTGCATAAGCACGTAATTCGATGATTATTCTGTTCCTACCCTTTGTGATTAATGATTGGGGCCATCTCCATATGTATTAGGTTCCTCCATGGTTGCACAAGTGTTTGGTTCGTCGATTCACGCTTCTCAATGGAATACCTATCACTGTCAAGTAAAAACATGCAACACTACGTGAGATGTCAGTCCATACATACGCATTCTATCCAAGTACAACATAGATCTCATGAACATCAAAGTAAAGAAAAAATAGATAATGACATGTACACAGGGATACTCGGCTCAAGATCTTATATATATATATATATATATATATATATATATATATGAAAAGAATGGGTCAGTACAAAAATGAGCGCTACGCGAGTGCAATTGATCAAAAATGATACATGTGGTGTTGGCACACCATTCGATACATAGCTAGGGATCAAAATCAAAGATCAAGCATAGAGTGCCTAACTCTGTCCCGCACCCTCGCCTCCAGGAGGAGTAGGAGCACTAGGTGGTGGCAGTGGTGGCATATCTGGTTTGGCAGGAGGTCGTGTCCTCTAGACTCTCGTGCATATTGAGAAAAGTGCTAAACCTATAGTGTCTCATCTAGTACCACACTCATATATGTAGCATAATAGTAGGTGGCCCAAGCTAACTAAAAGTGGATCTCATCCTGTGCCAACTCTAATCTCTGCTCTGTAGTCTTGGTGCGCTCTCTCCAAAGATTTGTATCCCTCTATCTCTCTACCAGCTATGCATCTTGGACTGCCACTGCAATCTGTAACACTCCCAACTGTCAGGAGGCCACATGAACCCACTCTCAGTACTGTTGTACCATGTCCTACACCCCACCTGCTAGCTGATCTGGCATATCCTCATATAACATCTCTAGTGCATGCCATTGTGGTGGCACCTCCTACCGTGGTGGCACCTACAATTATGGAGCCTCCTGCTAAGGGGCCTCCTCCTCTGTCCTCTACCTATGGCATCAACTCTGTCTAGTCCCACTACCTCTAGCACCTAGGTCTAATCCCATTTGATGTGGGGGGATCTGCATCTAATGTACCCAGTGCCAAACTTGTGACTGCTGTTGTGGCTGAACTGGCAGCTATGGCTATGCCTGCTACTATTGGGGCACCTGTCTCTCTACCTACCCTGCCATCCCCACTAGATTTGTAAAATGTGGGAATGGATGGCTAATCAAAAATGCCTCATATGCAGGCATCATCCCTGTGTCTACTACCTCTGGCAGGTAGTCCCACTGAATTGCAGCTAAGCTGTGAATATCTATCATGGACCATCCTAGATCCATCCATGTTGGCTAGCCACACTCAACATCCTTCTACAACCTGGCATAGGCACAGTACTCAGCAAAAATGTCTTGTGGTCGACCATACTGCCACCACACTCATGAGATCACAAATCTCTATATAACAGATGTCATCCTGCCCACTAGAGGTTGAGAACTAAACATCCATGGTAACTCTCTGGGGGCATCATCCTAGTCCTTTGTCTCTTGCCAGGGTTGCCATACAATAGACACTAGGTCATCAAGACAAATCCTTCACTACTCTATCTTACCCAGGTGGACCTAGGTAATGTGCCCTCTATATCTGCATATATACAACTCCATGGGCTTTCTGGCATCCTCAAAATTTAGCCTACATACAGGAAGATGCTCCTAGGCCCAGATCTGCAACACATATACTCTAGCTACCATGGTCTTCTTCTCATGGAAGATGACCTTGTCCATCTCATGGAAAAGGTGAGCCAACATGCACTGACCCCACCCAAAGATATTAGGTGCCTCCAACATCCTACGAAGCATGGCACCCCAACCACACTCCAAACCATGTTGTCCTTTGTTAGGACATAAGAAACAACTCAAAAATATAGCCAACACCGATGCTAGCCTATGCATCAGTCCGTAAGTGTGCATCAACTCATCCCAACTGATAGCCCTACCCCTCGGTAGCTCTCTCCCAAAAACAATAGATAGTGCCTCTGTCCCTGCTCAGGGCACTGTATCATAAATGACTCGAGTGCCATGAAAGGAAATTCACAAGATCCTCTAGATGTCCTCTAGTGTGATGGTCATCTCACCCATCGGCAAGTGGAAGGTGTTCGTCTCTAAATGAAAATACTCTACCAATGCAGTGAGAAGGTCGTGATTCACCATCATCACTAGAATCCAGCCCAAAGAAGACAAACCCAATCGGGCAATGTGTACCCGATCAGTGTCATCAAGACTCTGCAATAGCTCCCCATATGGTGGGTAATGAGACCTGAATGTGACGTCACCAAAAACCTCATGCACACACAACAACAAAAACAACAAATGAAACAATCAATATCAAGTCGAAATGATGCATCAAAATAAATTAAAATGCAATTTTTGAGTGTGAAAATCAAATTTTTAAACATGATTGTCACAGGATTTTGTGAAAAATTCGTGAAATCTCACACGAAGTTCTCCCAATTTTGTGCAAAAACATTCTTTCTTCGCACAAAAAATCACGTCATCACACGAAAAAAGAGTTGTTCGCACAGTAAGAGAGTTGGTCACACAAGAAAGGAATTGCCTTGCGCAAAGAATCTCATTCTTTCTGTGAAACCTAATGCTTCCCATGTGAAGATCCTCCCACCACACATGAAGAAACAGTGAACTCTATTTCTTCGCACGAAGAAAGAAGATCTTCATGTGAAAAGAGATAGTTCTCGCGCAAAGACCGATTGAACAATCCTAAAACATGCTTAAAAGTGCAATAAATGACATCAAAATATATGAAAGTGAAAGTATGAAGGAAGGGACTCGATGACTCATCGGTGGTCCATAGTCTGCTAGCCGACTGTGACGTCTGGAGTGCTCAAATCAATGATATCTCACATTCACTACCATATCTCTCTCAAAGCTCAAATCAATAGAAGACAAAAAAACACAAATGAATTAAAAATGACCCCTCGAACCCTTATATAGCTGTTGACCCAAATTTTCAGAGTGCTCAAATTTGCGCAAAAATCACACCCCTAGCTGATTTGATCGTTCTGAATCCATTTTCAGGATCAAATTCAAAATCTAACACACCTAAGAACCTTAAAAATGTGTTTTAAAATTTTGGGGACTAACACGATCGAATGGTTGTGCAACCCAAATCTTTCTAATACTTTGTGATTCTTAGCATCATTTCAACTCTACATTCTCCATGTTTTCACACCTCATTTTGGAAAAAGTCAATTCAAGTAAACTGTGGCTAAATCTAATCAACTTTTGGTCAAACTTGGTCTTTTAGACTTTGCAATCATTACATAACAACTCTAAATTTTCTTTAGATAATTTTGATCTATTATCTTTTCTTCAGATCGTTCTGATCTCTTCTACATTCTGCTACATCTCAAATTTCTTTTGTATCTATTGCTATATTGCTTCACATCTATTTCTGGTGTGTCATCTTTCGATTTCACTCCTGAGGGGGCAAGATGATTACATCATTGACTACTTATTGCTTGGGGCATCTCGTTCCCATCTTATGTCCTCATCACTTGGGGCATCTCATCACTCGGGGCATCTTGTTCTCTTCTATCTGGCATCTTTGCCATCTATCTTATCTTTTCATCAATTGATCAACCTTCTAACAACTCTTCTCAGAGTTTGATAGGCAGGTATTGGGATAGTCTAAACCTTGACTCCTAAGGATCAAGCCTCGTTCTAGGGATGATTCTATGACTTATTATTGGATCTTGTTGTCTTTTATCAATCTTGGGTATCTAAGTGTTCTATCTAGATCCTTGAAGGTTAAGCTTCATTCTGGAGATAATCTTCTAAATGCTTATCACTCTCAGGTATCTAGGTGTTCTATCTGGATCCTTGAAGGTTAAGCTTCATGCTGGAGATAATCTTCTAAATGCTTATCACCCTTAGGTATCTAGGTGTTCTACCTAGATCCTTGAAGGTTAAGCTCCGTTTTGGAAATAATCTTCTAAATTCTTTCAATCTCAGGTATCTAGGTGTTCTATCTGAATCCTTGAAGGTTAATCTCCATTATGGAGATAATCTTCTAAATGCTTATCACTCTTAGGTATCTAGGTGTTCTATCTAGATCCTTGAAGGTTAACCTCTGTTCTGGAGATAATCATCTAAATGCTTATCACTCTCAAGTATGTAGGTGTTCTACCTAGATCCTTGAAGGTTAAACTCCATTCTGGAGATAATCTTCTAAATGCTTTCAATCTCAGGTATCTAGGTGTTCTACCTGGATCCTTGAAGGTTAGGCTCCGTACTGGAGATAATCTTCTAAATGCTTTCAATCTCGGGTATCTAGGTGTTCTATCTAGATCCTTAAAGGTTAAACTTTGTTCTAAAGAAACCTTTTAAATGCTTATCAATTTCAGGTATCTAGATGTTCTTTCTGGATCCTTAAAGATTACGCTCTGTTCTAGAGATAGTCTTTTAAATGCTATTAATCTTAGGTATCTAAGTGCTCTGCTTGGATCCCTTAGGATTAAGCTCTATTCTAGAGATGGGCCTTAAAAGCTTATCAATTGGTCTCCATGTCATCACCTTTGGAACCAATCACATCTTCACATCATGCTCTCTAATTTCCTTTGAATTGAACGTGCTACCCGCACATTCATTCAAAGAGGGGAAAAATGTAATACCCCAAAATTGGCTCATTGCCATCTCAACCAATTCTGGTCTATTTCTGATCAATCCTAAGTCCTCTTTCACTAGGAAAATTCTTATTTTGCTACTTGCTACTTGACTTAATTGTCAGATGCAAAAAACCCTAATATGCATTCATCATGCTTATTATTTAATTCCTGTAGTATTTACTCATATTAGTCACATTAAACCTATTGATTAATATTTAATTTAATTATTAAGTACTTATACTTTAATTAAATTAAATTATATCCTAAGGCTAATGTACTATGGAATTAAATTTATTTAATTTAATAAATATGCCTATTTTAATTAATTAAATTAAATTATTTAATTAATAGGCAAATTCAATACCGAGTCGTAGGCTCCAAGGCCAAGTCCATACAGAATCCTTCCACCCCCGGCTGGATAAGTCAGCCCTACTATTCGCCAAGTTGGAGAACTTACTTCTAAATTAATTAAATAAAGTTATTTAATTGAATGGGAAGTCATTCCTAATTAATTAAATGAAGTTATTTAATTAAATAAGAAAAGTGCCTCTAATTAATTAAATAGAATTATTTAATTAAATGAAAAAGTTAATTATGAGAACATATCTCATTTTATTAAATTAAATATCTCACCAAAATCTCTCTTCAGTTCAAAAAAGGAAATTCTCAGTTCACTACTAATCAAATTAGAAGTGACCCAGATCACTTGCTTTTACACTAAAGTCTATCTGAGTTGACTGAGTCTTACACTCAAATCTGAGTTAGTTAACTCCCTTTAATTTGGGAATCTTCCTTTATGACTAAACTTCACCTTTAATCCTGACCATTGATTCAAATCGATCTCAATCGTTGATGGATTCCAGGAAAGTCTATTTAAGAGATCCTCGTCTCTTCATTTTTAGAGGTTGAATTCTTATGCTATCGAATTGTTGTTGCATTTTATACTCATTTAAGCTCACATATTCTCATATATTTACATTCTTAGCTTAATCTCATTTAGTTTAAATATGCATATGCTTAATCTAGTTTCTTTTATATGTTCTTAGAATATATTGCATATCTCATTTACATTATCTGCATATCATATAGACTAATTGCATTTCATTTAAATCCTTCATTCTTAGAAGGTCTGGTTGCCTACACCTCAAATTTGAGGACATTAATTAGGCAAATCCTTCTAGATAGAAGGCGACAGGTTGCTCTGTCGGACCTCTTCGATAAACAACCCAATGTTTATTCTAGGATGATTCCATAGGTAATGACTATGTCGAAGTGTCTATGAGGTTCAAAGGCCCACAATTCACAGGCACAAGCCTTAGGATTGAAATTTTTTCTCATTAATGGTTCTAGTGTATGGGTTGTGACCAAAGGCAATGTACCAATCCTAGAAAAATGTTGTTGCAGAGGCACTATCCTCAAGTATGTTATTTGTGCATCATACCTTTCCTAAAAGTCATCCATGTCAATTGTCTCATGCACAGCATTGTTAGGGTTTAGATTGAAAATGTCACTAATCAATTCAGGAGAAACCTTAAAAATATTTTCTCCAGAATAAATCTTCACAAACCTAGTAATATGATCATACTTCTTTGCCAAAATAGTGAGTGGATCACTGTCAAAGAAAACCCCAAGTACTACTAGTTTCCCAATGTCAAATTCCCAAACATTTCTTAAAGCGGTATCAAGCTTTCTTTCAACAAACCATTTTTTAAACAATTCTAGATCTCCCATAGAAACCTTTGCATCTCTAACCCAATTTTTTATATCATATAAACTCTTTGCTACAACTACCCTAGGGTTCTTTGGAATAAGTTCTCTCCCATTAGTTATTTCATTTACAGACAGTGGTAGTTGTTTAAGGAAATCATCATGCATGACCCTCTTAAGGTAATCAGCTTGTCTCAAGAATTCCTTTTGCAAAGGCATTTTTGAAGATTTTAAACTTTCACAACACCAAATCCTTAATTTTTAGAAGTTGCAGAGTACTTACCTACAAAATTTGTGCTTCTCTTCTATGTAATTTTTGCTGCAATTCACTAAATTACTTGGTAGAATTTATGTGCCCTAGCTCTGGAAGTTCTTTGTGCTCTGATAACTTTTTGTGCTTTGGCGGTTCAATAATGGTGAAATTGTGAGTTTTATTCATGCATTGAGATCACACAAATGAACTCTGAGCAGTATTAATTTCCATTAGCCATTCTTTGCATATTACACTCATATTTGAATCTTACTTGTCGATTTTAGTAGATTGGATGATCCCAATTGAAAAAAGTAGACTTGCTTTATTGCTTTAAAAAGCTAGCCACATGTCAAAAAGGAACTTCCCCATATTGCTTAAACTTCTTACATCTTAAAATTGAGGGCAAGCGCTAACCCTTGATCATACTTGAATCGAAAATCACAGATTACTATACTTTGATGATACCCAGTCAACTACATTGACCAATAGGAACTCTCCATGTGAATTAGTGCCTTCTAACAAGCTTCCGCGCAAGCAGGTCCCATTTTATCTTCTAAGAATGTGGGTCCTTGATGTCATCTTTGCCACCTATAAGGTTGGCGCTTCCTCACTTTGTTTAACCAATGAGCATTTTCCTTATGCGGGCAAGTGCCAACCGTTGATCTTTGTAAGATCAATGGTGGCATAGCTTAAACTCTTTTGATAGAATGAGATGAAGGTGTTGACATCACCATGGACACATATCCACATGGCACTTACCCACTATACTTAAACTTCTTGCAGGTCCTTAATGTGGGCAAGCACCCTTCATCAATCTAACCAAGATCAATGGTGGATCAAAGCCATTTTTTTTAATGGTCCAAAAACCCAATTTGACCAATAAAATAATGCCCTTTTTTCCATCATGCTCTAACAAGTCTGACTGCCATATTTATTGTTAAAGTCGGTGCACCCATGACATCATCACTCCCAACTTGGCATACACGTCACATTTGACCAATGAACATGTTTGAATTATTATAGTTCTACAAAATGACATGACTTAGTAGGTTTCCCAAAACCTAGTCCCATTTTGCCATGTGGCGCAAGGATGCTTGCCCACATTATTTAAAAGTTGAGTAGTTTCTTATTCTAGGTAAGTGCTGGCCACTTATCTTCAAAAATCTATGGTCATGAAGATTCAATTCATCTTTGACAAACAACCTTTCTAAATAGCCCAACTAGCATTACACATCAATATCCTTTTTGTATAGCTTAACACAACTCAACACATACCCTACGCAGTTGGTCCCACCTTGCCATGTGTCAAATTAGTGCTTTCCTACATTCTTTAAAATTCATGCAACTTCATATAGCGGGTAGGCACTAACCATGGATTTTACATAGATCAATAACCACAAAATCTTGCACCCTTACAACATTGAGTCAGTAGGAAAGACTAATGAGACACTTCACTTTAATCCAACTCATCTAATAATTGCCATGAAAGATATATCATTATTCCCCTCTGAACAAGCTGGCCCATGATGTCATATTGTGCTATGTGTCTTGTTGGCGCTTGCCTGCATTGTTTAATTCTCATGCATTTTCTTAATGTGGGCAAGCACTAGCCTTTGATCTTGACAAGATCAACGGTGCATCAAAACTGAATATAAAGTGATACCTTCATTAAAAGACCAACCGATGACATTGTAAGAATTTTAGAATATGCATTAAAGGTACCAATAATTCTACAAAAAGGTTCTAACCAACTTCTGACAAATCACAAATTTTACAACTCATTAAAACTCCATCGTCAATAAGGGCTACATGGCGTAAAGGTGCTTACCCACTTTAGTTAAAAACCTTACATTTTTGTGTTGCGGGAAAGCACCCTTTGTTGATCTAACCAAGATCAACGGTTGATCAAAAGGTACTATAGTTAATATTTTTAATAAAATATTCAAAATAATTGTGACCAAAAACAAGGATATAAGAGCTTTAAAAAATATTAATGAAGTCATCCTTCTGTAAGTTAAACCTTTAGGGTAAAATGTCCCACCTAAAAATAGTTTAAAAGAGTATTTTCAAAAAAATTCATAAGACAGGGTAAAACAAGATAAAGCACTAGGGTTTTTTGATGAATTTTACCCAAGGTCTTAACCTAATTTCAAATATTTCAACACACATGGTAAGGGTTTTTTACTGTTGAATGCACAAAATAGGAATGGCGAAAAGCTAGGCCAACAAGTGCATCAATTTGTTTAGGTTGATCCTTGGGTGCATTATCATATTAATTTGAATCAACCTTATTTAGTTCTTCTTTATCTTGTAGAGGCTAATGAATTTCAAGATTAGGTTCATTTCTAACTTCATATTTCTGAGCTGATTAGTCTCCAATAAAATATCCAAGACCATTCTTATCATAAGAAGCTCTTTGAAAATACATTTGCTCATCAATTTTCTCACTGCTAGAATATAACTTCTCTAATTGTTTCTTAGTTTAGGTTAGCTGTCCTTTCACAACAATGATGTACTTCTCAAGTTTTTCATACTGTAAGAATTTTCTTTAGGGAAAAATTCACCAAAGACCAAGGAACTCAAACACAAGCACAACTGTACACCAGAAAGACTATAATCAGAATGATGATATATTCATTCAATATTCAATGTAAAGTACACTAGGAGTGCCTATATATAAAGGTCTCTGGAAAGCTTCTAGAATGCATAGAATTTAGCAACATGATAAGTCATACAACTAGGCACATGTCCACTAGATATAGATTATCCTCCGTTAAGCATGGGAGTAAGTGCAATGATGTGAGTATAAGCCTACAATGGTGTAGCATGCAAAATAATGTTGTAGATAACATGTGTTAAAATGGGAGTGTGAATAAATAGGTTGCCTACATGACAACTCAGTGAATGATGCAAACTCCAGTGTTGTCAACATGACAACTCATGAGAGAGGACGAACTCCTAAGTGTCTCACGTAAATAAATAATAAAATAATGTAATATAATAAAATAATGCATTAACCTAAGTAAACTTAAGTAAAGTGTAAATAGTAAATACTTATTTGCACCAACACCCCCCCTTATGTGCAACTTAGGGTAATGCCCTTAATCTTACAAAAACTAGGATGAAATGCATGATGGGTCCTAGCTACTAGGCCATGTTAGGTACCCATGTACATAATGAAATGCAATCTCTCATAAAGTGGAGAAAGAGAAAAAACATCATGGGAAAAATCCTCCCCCAAAAAGAGAGATGAAAAGACTAGATGCATGGATGGATGGAGTAATCAAGACCCTCCCATTATGACATACATCAAGTATATACAATAGAGAAATGTGAGAAGAAAACTATCCCAAAAAAGGAAAAGGTTCCCCCCACAAGAAAGAAGAAGAAGAGAGACAAGGCAGTCTACCCCCACAAATGAAAAGTGTTTATTAGTGATAGTTACTCTGGTGTAGAAGCTGATCCAAGAATGTTGAATATTGTTCCTCCCCTTTGGAAGAAACAATACCATAGGTACAAGTGAGATGCTTTCACTGTGTGTGGAAAGAATCTTGATGATCACTAATGCCTCTGAAACCTGTTCAACTATCCCTATTAAGGATGAATGTAGAACCTATCTCAAAGAACCTATTGTCTCCTCAACTAACAAAGAGACCTCTTACAACTATTGTACATAAGTATCCACAATCACATCAACCTGTGAAGATCAATAATGTAGAGAATGGACATGAGGGTTAGAGTGAGCCCTTGCAACAACTGTAGAAGGATCTTCTCCATCAAAGAGAAGATGTATATCATCAATGATGTCTCTCAAGTCTATTATGTTTAACTCCACAAAAAAACTTGAAATGTCTGCTATGTAGTCATCCTTTGTTGCTAGAGTTGGAAGGTTGGGTGTACCCTACTTTACTAGACCTATCACTATGGTGATATATGCATGTGGACTATACTGATGTTGTGACGTCTCACTGCATCTATTGATAGAATCCCACATGTTTGAATCTATTGAAGCACTATTGCTAGTGTCACTATCATTTTCCACTGTGTATGATGTGTAGATAAGATTAGAGGACAAGGTAGGTTAACTTTCCTCAAAGTGTACATTCTTCTCCACAAAGATCTCATGTGTCTCAAGATCCATAAGTTTGTATTCCTTCACACTGTCTTCATATCCGATGAAGGTAAAAGGCCTAGGTGGTGGTGCCTTGCATCACCTGGAAGATATGTTTGTCCATGCAAGACAATCGAAGACTCTAAAGTGTGTTACAACTAGTTTTTTTCCACACCATGCCTCAACAGGTGTCTTGCCATGTAAGACAGGATGAGGAGACCTATTAAGTATGTGATTGGCACTACTGATTGTTTCAACTTCAAGTGATGGATATAGAGACTTGGCTTGTATCATGCAACTTTCCATAGACTTTAGAATTCAGATCCTTAATGTTGCAACATCTATCTTGTGCGGACTGAATCCTAGTGGATTCTTAAGATCAATTCCCTCAAGTTTGTAAAAGTCTTTAAGTCTTTTATTCACATATTTACTTTCATTGTCCATTCTTAGAACTTTGATAGCTTTCCTTGATTTTTGTTCAACATGAGTCTTGAAGGCTAGAAACTTTTCAAACACTTCATTCTTGTGATGAAGTAGACCCAAGTGTACTTTGAAAATTCATCAATGAAAGTAAGTATGTAGCGACCATAGCTAACTAATGTCACTGCAAAAGGACCTGCTAGTACCATGTGAACCAAGTAGGGAACAATTGGTGCTCTTAATGACTTCCCTTTATGTAACTTCGCATCTAGATGTATATCCACTAAACCTGTTGAACATTCGCCTTTGGAAAATTTGATTAGAGGTAGACCTTTGACCATTTTGTTTGAGCAAAGTTGCTGAAGATAGCAAAAGGCAAGATGACCAAACCACTCATGCCATAATTGCATTTGAGAATTGGATTTAGTCAACAAGGCTTGTGAAGAATACTTGGGCACAAAGTGGGAGAAAGAATACAACCTTTTTTCATGATTAACTTTCCCCACTACAACCACTAAATCACTTTTAGACTGTGCACTTTTACTAAGTCAAGAAGAAACTTAACTTTATGACCATCTCCAAGGTGAGTGATTTGGTAAATTGAGAGGAGATTTGAACTTAGGTTTGGAACATAGAGAACATCTTTGAAATCTCCATTTTTCATCTCCACATTTCCTTTCCCTTTAACTTCCATTTTTGTATCATCTCCTACAAAGATGTGTGGTGCCTTTGAATGCTTCAATGAAGAAAAATCCCCTGTTGAAGAACTCGTATGAAATGAGGCACCTGAGTCAAGAATCCATTCCTATGAAGAATTTGAATTGGCCATGAGTTCTTTCCCTTTACCCTTTGAATCTAAAGAAGATACTTTCTCCTTGTAAGCATTAGGTAGTGGAACATTATGTTTCTTCATGATGTTGGTCAACTCATCAATCTTTTTATGATAACATCCATGTTCTTCATGACCCAATTTCTTGCAATAAGCACACTTTTTCTCATCCTTATTATTGTCTCACTTCTTATTTGAAGACTTTCCTTTTTTATTTGATTGTGGTGTTGTCTTTTTGCATCCTCTAATTTGTTTGTCTTCCATTTCTTATTCTTGCCCTTTCCTTTATTTGAAGATTGTCCAGCTAAATTTTGAGAACCCTCATTATTGGCCACCAGTGCCTTAGATTTTTGTGAATTGAGATCCCCATTGATTTCAACTTCTTTTCTTCTTTATCTAATAGATCAGCATAATCATCAAAAGAGACTTTTTGATAGGTAGAACCTAATGTAGTCTTTGAGGTATTATAAGTAGAAACAAATGTGGAGTACTCAAATGGCAGCTTGTTATGAATGAGAGATTAACTTGTCATCTTTAATAGGACTCCCACAATTAGTAAGCTTCATCCTTAGTTCATTCACCTTAATGATGAAATCTTGTATATAATAAAATGACTTAGGATCTAAGAAGACAAGCTCATCTTCAATTTTGAAAACATCCTCTTCAGACACTTTACCATATAGGTTTTGGAGGGTATCCCAAGCTTCCTTAGATGTACAAGACTTTTGAATCTGATACATGATCTTGTCATCAACCCCCAAACAAATATCACCTAGGGCTTTCCTATCCATTGGTTGCCAATTAGTGATTTCACTGGTAGATACTTGATCACTTGTTGGTTTAGGAAGAGTAAATCCTTTATGTATTAAATGACACCACATTTTAATGGACCATGTAGCATAGTTATGTGGAGTTAATTTTGGAAAGTTAAAATTTCCCATGATGTAGAAAATAAAAGAAAACTATAAGAAAAGAGGCACACAACATCAAGAACACCCCCCTTTTCACTAAATCAAGATACCCCCCCAAAAGATATGTTTTGGGCACTTTATATGTAGTGTGATTACAATGGCCACTTACCAATTTTGGCCTTAGTGGACTTCTAATTTTTCTTTCTATAACCTTCTTATGAAGTTCAAAACTAGAACATTACAATGTATTTTAGATATACAACAATTCTAAAGATATATCAAAGTATTGCAATGCAAAAAAGGACCTAATTCTGAAAGTGACACTTTTGTCCACACAACCCTATAATCTGATTGAAAATCTAGAAAGTAGAAAAAAAGTAATGCACTTTCAAAAAAATGGAACCCATTTTTGTGTCTAGATGAGACCGTACGGAGCATTTGAAGTTGCAAAATATAGGCTTCGACAAGTATAGTCACCAAAAGATGAAATTTCTAAAACATCCATGCACCAAAACTAGAAAAGAGTTGCACCAATGAAATGTTTAGGAAATTCTACCCAATTTTTAAAAAAATTGCACCTGATTTGGAGTCTAGATGACTGAGATATGGCCTTCCAAAGTCGAACTACAAAATCAAAAATCAATCTGGAGAGGGGTTGCATCAGAAAAAGATGAGGATACATTTGACAGTCATATAGCCATCGTAGTAGTTGAATAGCTATCAAATTTAGGCTCATGAAATTGATGACATTAGTGAAAACTCCATCCTAGATTATGTCAGCATGATGTCATGAAGACATCACCATCACATGGAATAGTACAAACTACCACATGTCCTATACGGATAGGATGATGTGTCAATATCACTAATTGGGTTGTCCATAGGTTGCTGACATGTTTTCAGAGTTAGATTAATTGTTGCTGACTGGGCCTGACATGGGTAGATGAGTCAATTGTAAAGGCGTCAAATGTTGTGTCAATGCATGGCAATGCTATAGAAGCACCATGTAATGCTGGAAGTAGTCTCTATGAATGGGAATTTTGTGTGGACAAGTACAGAAGCAATGTGTGGCTAGGCTAGGAGTTGTCTCTTTGTGGGTTTCGAAAGGAATTTTTGCAGGTCAGAATAACAACGGACACCGAGAAATCATCACTATTACGAGATGCTAGTGTCAGATTATGTGTTTTACAGTGCTAGAAAAGTTTCTAGGTGCTGAAAACTATTATGTATTATCCCACATTTGTGGGGAGAATGAATCCTACGTAATTTAAAACTCGGAGCCCACAGGTTGAAAATAAAAAAGTGAGACTAGTGGTTGGATATTGGCCGCTGGTTGTTGGGGTTGGGCCGGTCTGGTGAGTTATGTGGTTGGATTTCTAGGATATCCTATTAGATTTAGATGTAGATACCCATCGATTAAGGATTAAATGGAATTTTTGCTCAAATTGTAGGGTCAGGATATCTGCCCAATTCTACAAAAAAAAATTCTAAAAACACCCACAAATCAAAAAAATGCAAAGAATAAAATTAATTTAGATCTAAAAATAAATGCACAGATCAATTAAAATGATTGTACCCAAGTTGCAAATCAGTATCTTCGAGTGCCAGTTTGCAAAAAAAAATTCCTCATGATTGACTTTAGCCTAGCATAGGAAAAATTATAGTTGATCTTCACCGAATCAACATGTTGGATGCAATGGTAGGTCAAATTTGGCTCTAAATGCTCCCAATTTTTGTAGATTCTTTGAATTTGGGTCGAGGTGTTGAAGCATGAATAGCCTCAAATGGCTATGTGAAAAGAATTTCCTCAAGCTCTGATACCATGTAAGAATTTTCCTTAGGGCATAATTCACCCAAGACGAAGGAACTCAAACACAAGCACAACTATAGACCAGAAAGAGTATGATCAGAATGACAATATATTCATTCAATATTCAATGTAAAGTACACTAGGAGTGCATGTATATAAAGGCCTCTGGAAAGCTTCTAGAATGCATAGAAGTCAGCACCATGATAAGTCATATAACTAGGCACATTTCCACCAGATATGGGTTATCCTCCATTAAGCACAAGAGTAAGTGTGATGATGTGAGGATAAGCCTATAATGGTGTAGCATGAAAAATAATGTTGTAGACAACATGTGCTAAAATGGGAGTGTAAATAACTATGTTGTCTACATGACAACTGAGTGAATGATGCAAACTCCAATGTTGTAGACACCATATGTTGAATTAGAGTTTCTTACTCTAGTGTTGTCAACATGATAACTCATGAGAGTGCATAAACTCCTAAGTGTCTCACCTAAATAAATAATAAAATAATGCAATATAATAAAATTATGCATTAACCTAAGTAAACTTAAGTAAAGTGTAAATAGTAAATACTTATTTACACCAACACATATTACAACTTGGTGGATTCAAGTTTAGATATAACTTTTGTAAGATGGGATATTACATCTACATTCTCATATTTCATATTTGACTCAATTTTAGATCAGTAATCTTCAATTCATGTTTCAGGGTCTCATTTGATTTCTTCAATCTTGAAAATTCATCACTATTCTTAATTTGATCTTTAGGCTCTTTTTTGGACTTGACATGCTCAATCTTGTGTTTTAGCTTTCCAACATAGTCTTTTGTATCTTCATATATTTCTTTCAAGTTATCTCTTTCTTCGGTGAGAATACCAATCTACTCAAGAGCTTATTCTAGGTTCTTATGTAATTGTTTCATATCCATAGGGATGTTACTCTAGTTGTTAAGCATCTTCTAAGTAACTATGCTCTAATAGCAAATATTAGAAATAGGGAATACTGAGAGGGGGTGAATCAGTATTCTACAAACTTTAGCCAAAAATTAGATATTAGCAATAGCCTTATAACTTGCATATGAAAGTAAACTAATTATGTTGAATAGTAAACATAACTGTACAATAAGAGAACTCACAACAGTATGTTTTGTTAACTAGGGAAACCCTGGCCAAGGGAAAACCTCAATGGGGATAGCACCCACAAAATGATTCACTACTCAAAAGTATTTGGTTAAAGATATTGACCTTGTTAGGAGTCTATAACATCTATATAGTGTCTCAGTTCTTGTTAGAGGAATTGGGCCTTATTGGAGGCCTCAAACCTATGAGGATTTATTATATAAAAATACAAATTGTATGCAAGATGAGCCCATTATCCAAACATGCAATATACAATGAAGTTCCTTAATACAAAGAGATGGATATAAAAACCTCTTTCACATTGTTGCTAATATCTTCAATAGCTGATATTTTCCTTTTGTTTATTTGTACAAAACTTTGTCTTAGTTCACATACCTCTGATCATACATTAGAATTTTCATAGCACATGTCACTTTTATATCACACTTATTCGCACTTACTCACTCTAACTTCACATGTCTAATCTTTCATTTAATATACCTTTATATTTACAGTATTATTGCCCAATTGACCTTCATTCTTTAACACACTTTACAAAATACATTATTATAACTCATTGACTTAGGGTTAACATCTAGTATTTAATCCCCAATTAGTTAAGTAATTATTTCATAAACAAAATAATTCCTTAACCCAAAATGCATTTCTCTATTATGCTTTGTTGTGCTTGTATACTATCATAACTAGTAACCTTCTCATAAATTTGTCTATATAGGTTGTACTAACTGTCACTCTAGCACATATCATCATAGTAGTTTGTAACACCTTCTCTTAAGTGCACACTTATCAATATAGCTTCTATGAATTTTTCCAACCAAAACTTTATATGTCATGTTACATAACTTGTATGATACTTAGAAAAATTTCTAAGTATGAATCCCATAACTTAATCTTCAAGATCTACCTTCTTCATACTAAAGACATGTTTCCATAAGTGACAACATCCAATGTCTACTTTAGCCAAATTTCCAACAAGGGACTATATTTTAAATGATTTATCATACATCAATTCCTAACATGTGATAAGGTGATGTTCATATCTGCATGAGATAAGATGTATAAGGACAATTATAAAGTGTGAACCAAGCTAATGCATATATACCAAGTTGAAGCATAGTTGATGTAGAACATTAGTACTAATGTTTTTAGTAACCGAGTCACAATGTTGATTGAGTTGTGATTGTGAACTAAAATGATGCTAAGACTAAGTTGGTATATTGACCAAGCTAGTGAATGAAGCATGAGCACTTAGTTGTCTTTGAATGTCAAGACAATTGTCATACACCATGTATATCCTTTCTGTACTTATAGAACAATAAATACAAAGGTATTTCTACCATTTGAGGGTATATATTAAATTTTATGTTCATTTATTCACTCACCTAGTGATTTCAAGTTTGCAGAGCGATTGTAATGTGATTCAGAGCAATTTTCTGAGAAGTTTGCAAAGATCTTATGCATGTCATCGGCAACAGTGAGTAAAAGTATGTAAAGTTTGTGAAGAATATTTAAACCAAGTTTGGTTGTTTCATGAAATTATATTAAATTTTCAAAACCATAGATTTGAAAAGGCATCTATTGTGTCTATGTGTGGAAAGGAGGCATTTAATGATAGTAATGCACAAATTATGTGAAATGATTCATGCCCCCCACCTAAGTTCAATGGTTATCTTGAGATGGCAATGACTAGAGATACATCTATTGCATTATCATCTATCCTTCCATGTGTTATCATGGTACATGATGTGTAATCATGTTATAGAAAAAATTGGAGATTTTGGATTGAGGAATGCTTATTACATACTATGAGAGAATGGAGTTTTGAAGGAAAAGAATAGGGTAGTTTCCAAAAAGGGCCTACTCATGACCTTGCATTTCCAAAAGTTTTCAAGGTTGAATGGATCAAGATAGTTTTGATTTGAATTCATGATATAAATTTATGGCTAGACAATGGGTTGTTAAAGAAAAAAAATTGATCATTCAACAAGTCACTAGCTACCCTACCCTAGATAATGTGAAGACTATGTAATGCCAACTAGGAATGTGATAGAAGAATGGAAAAAGGCTAAATGGAAGGGCCAAGGGATGTCAATTAATGGCATTGATGATCCTATTATATATTTTGTAGTCACTGTGATTTCTCATAATTTCTACCTAGTGTGCCCTATGTGGCTATTGATTTAGGTTACAAGATTGTCAAGAAGGACCATAGTTATCATTTGGCTAAGTTGCAGTTGATTCAATTGGCAGGAAATTTGGGATCCATAAGGAGAGAAAAGAACACTTCATGTAAGTTTGGATCACTTTTATTGTGCATATTATTTTATGTGAAAATTTTGTTTCCTACCATTAGTGAACTACTATGGGACAAATCCATGCCTGTAACTAAGAATATTAATGGTTACATTGAGTAATTAGGTGAGGATTTTGAAACAATCTTGGATGGTTATTTTGATGAGTTCAAGAGGAAGATGAAGAACAGGATGAGAATATTCCCTAAGTCACTTCTGGATCAGTATTATGATCACATTTTTTTTATGGTGGACACTGACTACACCTATGATCAGGTAGTTATATCGAGGGTTGCATGGTTGAGGCTTATGAAATACTAAGTTAATATTGATGAAGTGTCTATAGTAGTGATAGAATTGTTGTTAGAAGAAATAGATAAGAAAGTGATTCATTTGGCACATATGAAACTATTGAGATAAAAATGATGATGCAAACCAAGGTTCCAAAGATGGACCGAAAGAGAAAGAAAATGAATGAATATTTGGAGGGAAAACTTGGTGAGGTACCCCTGTAAATAAAAGAAGGTAAAGCAGAAGAAGAAGATGAAGAAAATTAATCCAAGGGAAAATAATTGGTGGTTGTTAAGCCTTGGACACCAAAAGAAAAGAAGATAGTAATTGTTGATCCAAAGGTCAAGAGAAGCTTAAAGAAAGTGGTTAGCCCACCTACTTCTTAGAGAAGAGTCACCAGAAAAGGATCAAAGGAAACATCTTCTAAAACTTCCAAGCCCAAGAAAATAAATATTAAGATTACCAAGCTAACAAAGGGTGAGCCTCCTAACAAAAGGAAATCAGATGCTAAAGAGACTGAGAAAGGTCAAAAGAAGAGATTGAGGAGGATGTTGATTGTGAAGCCTAATGATGAAGAGGAGGACTATGAAGGAGAAAGAATAGAATCTAATGATGTGAGAAAATTTTGTATGGTACCCAAGCAAGCTTTTTAAGATATTGAAAAGGTATGTGAAAACATTTGAAGTTCAATAGGCCTTTCAGGATTTAAACATGTAAAATATGATTCTTTAGATAAAGGTGATAAAGAAAAAGTAGAACAAGCAGTACCATACGTGATGATAAATTTTAAGTATACTCCTATGAAGCTAGGAAAAGCACTACCATAGAAGTTATATAATAAGATGGATTCAAAATGGAAATAGGCATTGTCTATTGAGAGACAAATAAGAGAAATGACTCTAGCCAAACAATACCAGATTTAGAAAAGACACATGTGTGTATAGTCCTAAGGGATTATGCCAAGAAGTTTGTGCCCAGGAAAAGGGCTTATAAAATTTTGAGAAATAAAATTGAACATGTAGTTTAAGAAATAAATTTGGTATGGAAGAAATCATTTGGACCACTAGCACCAACTGTAGAAGAATTAGATAAAGAAGATTAGAAAATAGAGTTCAAAAATACAAAAGATCTATATAGTGATGTAGAACAATTTTTTAACATTATAGAAAAGATGGCTTGAGACAAGGTAAATTAGACAGAGGTAGTCACCATTGAGGATGACATGCCTGAAGTGACTCAAGTGTCAATTGAGTCACAAGATATAGTATTTGTCGATTTGAAACATGGAGACCATGCTCTAAGATCTATCAAAGATATGTTGATTGATACATCCAATCCAATGTTAGTGAAAATTAAAGAATATCCTAATATTAGAGAGCAAGAAATAGAGTAATAGGTAACTATAACAATTACTGAAATACCTATTGTTATTAAGGTGAATGAAACAAAATACTTTGGTCATAGATGTTGAGGAATAGAGTGGATTGGAAAATGAAGAGAAGAAAAGTGAAGAGCCTATTAAGGTAGATCACACAACAGAGGGTCAAAATGATGAGTAGAATGAAAGAGTAGATAATTCTACTATTGGTGAGATCCAAGAACCAATCTCAAGACCTCTTATAGATGGAAATAAGGAGATAGAGCTAGTAAGTGTTATAATGACTGAGGTACAAGGTCAAAAGAAAAAGGAAACAAAGACAAGGCCAAGTGTAGAACTTTCTACACAATCTAAGACTAGAGAAAGTGATCACCTGAACAATAGGTGATTGTGACTAAGAAGGAGTCAGTCATAGAAAGTGTTGATTCTAATGGAGAAAGAGATCCACAAAGACCAAGTTTTGATGTTTCATTACACTCACTTTAGCTAGCACTACCAAGCAGTAGCACTCCAAAGAAGAAATTGTTGAGGAAGAAAGAAAAGTCACTTAGAAAGAATGTAACCTTAGATGAGGTCATTGTCATCCCAAAATATGACACTAACAATATGACATTTGAACAGATGAAAATTTTGCAAGATTTATTGGTGAGAGAAACTAAACAAAAGAAATGAGGATAGAGTTATAGTAGAGGCAAGTGTTATAGGAGATTAAGGACATTTTTGTTGAAGCGTTGATATGGAAAATATTCATGAGAATGCTCCTATAATAGCTCAATTAGTTCACATTATGTAAAGGATTAATAAATATGATGTGGATGCAAATCAAAAGTGGATGGAGTGGAGTTCCAAAAAACTTGAGCAGAGAGTCATTGAAAAGGTCTCCACTAAGATTATAATAAGGTAAGTACATTTGTCAATTTTAATCAATATTCTAGAAGAAATTTTAAAGAACATTCTTTCTTTGTACAAAAAATTATGTGATGTTGAATTCTTTACAAAAGAAAATCAAGGCTTTATTGATAGGTAGCAAGCAGATTTGCATGCATTAGCACATTCATTAAAAATGGACTTAAGTTCTAGTTTAAATTATTTCAATAAATTAATAGCTGCCCAAGGTAGATTAGTCAAGCTAGTAGCTAGTGATGGAATAATAAGGCCTAATCTTGTCTCTATTTAGAAAAAAAAAAAAAAAAAATTCACCTCATTTAGAGGTTATATAAAGAGAGCTTATAATAGCTAGGAGGTAGCACAAAGAGATCCAAATCTCTTAGTGATTGAAAGCTTAATTGATCTAGCTGCTACACTAAAGATCGGGATTAAGTTGTTAGATTTAGTCAAAAATGGTTGGTATCATGCCCTAGCCATGATAGTCTAGCTTTACAAACCATTTTTGGATATGTATGGTTTGACTCCTGCACCCCAATAACCATACGTGACAAAAAATGGAGGAATACATTTGTATGGGGGAGATATGTCATGAAGACAAAAAAATACAAGTACTATTCTTCAAACATATTTGAAGATAGATTGTGTAAAGTTTTTTATATATAGTACATTTTGAATTCTTTATGAAGACCGAGAGAAAAACAAAGGGGGAGCCCTATTTTTTTTAGTTTTGGTATGTAATATTGAATCATGAAAAAGTTTTTTTGGCATTAATGTCAAAGGGGGAGATTTTTGATCCCTATGGTTTGTTTTCTATTAGTGTCAAACACTTAGCCATTTATTTCACAGCATTGATTAGTCATCACTGTAACCAAGCCATCCTACTAAAGTCGATCAATGTATTTAGAATTGTTTGTATTTTAGTTAAGGCTAAGAAATTCCATGGTCATTGAGTGTTCATATACATGTCAAGTAAGATAGAAGTCATTTTGTGTCAAGCAACACAAAGTTAGTTCATGTCAAGTTATAAAATGAATATTGAACATTCAAAAACTGAGGGACAACATGAAGAACTAGTCATGACTGAATGTTGAAGTGTTACATTCATGTGTCGAGTGAACCAATTTTAATATATTAGTTTTAAGTTGTACAAAAATTAAGGTAAATAGTTTTTGGTTGACTTATTGCATGTTTTAATGAAAAAGGACTAACTTAAGGAGTTGATTGTGCATTATGAATTGGATAATTAATCCCTATGCAAGGTGTTTAAATAGTTAGAAAAATGGAAGGTTTAAGTAGAAAAAGGTAGAAATTTGGATCATTGATATTGATCTAGAACCTTTTGCAATTGGTTATATAAGGAGGATTTGAACCCTAATTTTAGTATTTAGAGTGTATGAATGAGAAGAAAAAATTTGGATGCCTATGCAAAGTTTGAAGGTAAAGCAAGGTAGAGTGGCCAAGAAAAGCACTGAAGTGTAGAACAAAGTTATATCAGATTAGAGAAGGATTGGATAGTTGAAAGTAGAGATCTATAATCAAGCTTTATAGTGCTCACCAAAGGATTAGGTAGTGATACATTTTAGTAGAGTGAGTCAGGGAAAATCTCTTAACAGGGTGGTTCTAATAGGCCTATGTAAATCTCCTAACAAAGTGTTTACTTTGTTGTAAGTTTTAAATCCTTTAATCAAGGTAGACTAAATAAGTCTTGAAATCTCTTACTAGGGCAAGCCCCTCATAAGGTAGATCATCAGAAGTGATCAAAATTATAGCCCTAACAAGGGAAATGTGTTACTGTAGTAGTGAAGATTTGTGTGTCTCATCCCCACCCCAGTTTTACCTTCACCTTGGAGGGTTTATGGGTAACCAAATATTTTTGTTATGTGTTGATCATTTACTTTTATGTTTATGGTTGTGATTAGTAGATTAGATCTATTACATCATTGCAATATATGTTTATGTGAATTGCGATATTTATGAGATAAGGGTTAGTGGTGAAAGTTATCAATTTGGAAATTGTTTAGAAGGTTAAAAGTTTTATATATCTTGATTCACCCCCAACCCCCTCTCAATATCTCACTTTCCCAACATACTTCCAACAAGAATTGGGTTGGATGTCAAATAGAGAGAACTATTTTAGTTAGAGTTAGAGTCAACAAGTTAATTATAGTCATGTTTCAATATTATGTCTAGAGTTTGATTATTAAATTCAAGGGTTAATTTATTCCTAGGATTTGGATTACAATTGAATTAGGACTAGAGTTGGGTTAATGATTTAATATATTAGGATTGGAGAAACATTTCATAAATATACATATGTGTAAATTGTAGGTTCAAGTATACAGTTTAAACAATCCTAACACTAAACTTTGGTTAATAATTCTAATATATACAACATAAAAATTTGCAATTACTATTTAGTCAAAAAACATCGATATAAACACATCTTCAAACAATCTAAACATCTAATACATCCAATGCATCTAATCATCCATCACTTTAACTACTATTAAATGTGACATATAAATTAAATACATCCAAACATCTAAAACATTAATTTAAATGAACATCTACCAAATAAAAATTTAAATGAACATCTAAATATTGAAAAAGGGAGGACAGAGAAAGAGAGGAGAGAGGAAGAGTAGGGAGAGAGATGAAGGGAGGAGAGAGAAAAGGAAAGTGATGAAAGAGGAATAGAGGAGAGAGAAAGAGAAAGCAATGAAAGAGGAAGAGAAAGGAGAGAGAGTTGAGAGAAAGAGAGGAGAGACAAAAAGGAAGGAGATGGAAAGAGAAGAGAGAGAAAGAGAAAGTGACAAAAGTGGAATAGAGGAGAGAGAAAGAGAGGGGAGAGGAGAGAGAAAGAGGAAGGAAGGAGAGAGAAAAGGAGGAGAGAGGAAGAGAGAAGAGAGAAATAGAAAGGGGGGAGAGAGAAAGAGAGAAGATAGAAAGAAGGGAGGAGAGAGAGAGAAGACATAAAGAAGGGAGAAGGGAGAAAGGGAGGAGAGAGAAAGAGAGAATGATGAAAGGGGATGAAAGGAGAGAGAAAGGGAGGAGAGAGGATGAGAGGATGAGAGGAGAGGAATGTGGATTTTTATGTTGTTAGGTTTTCTAAGTTCAAGATTTATAATTTAGGTTTTTATGAGTGATGAGATTTTTTTATTGTTTTACCTAATGTTAATGTTTTGGTTTCTACCTACAGTTTATTTTTATGTATTGTATGTATAATTTATGTTTTCAAGTATCAATTGAATCTATAATTAACATTTTAGTTAATAGTTTTTCTACTTGGTGTTTTATATACTACAAATTAATGATTAAAAGAAATTAAAGTAAATGCAAGGAAATTATAAATACTTATAATAAAACTAGTTAATGGTGAAAAATAATAATTAAATAAATCTAATTTTTTTAACTAAAATAAAATAATAATAAATAAGTAAACATACATGGTATGCAAAACAAATAAGTTGGGGGGTCAGTAGGGCTATACAAATCAAGCTCTCATCCTTTTCAACTCATAATCCTATTTTTTTCTCATAGTAAAATGAGTAAAAATGGGTTAGCATTTGATTTTAATACTTTTTAAAATTGGGTCCCGATTGTCTTTGAGAATCCCATGAAACGAGCATCCAATTTTTTCAAAATGGAATGGTACTTTGAATCTAAATGGGCTCCCATTTCTAAATAGGTCTCATTTCGATATGTGGACCTCTGTAGATCTAAGACTCAAATGAGTGCAGCAAGTTGATGTATGAAAAAGTGGACACCAGACCAAAAAAAACCAAAAAATCAGAAAAAATCTAACTGGGTTATTTAAATGTCAAATGTGAGCCAAGCTCGGTATCCATATCCAAGCCTAGCCATTGTAATTTTTAAAACCCAGTCGAGTTTTAAGAAATATAAATTTGTCCTCATGCCTACATTTTAAGGTCATTTTTATACCGTCAAATGATAGTAGCAGTGTAGATTCAATAGTAAGAAGCCAAAACCCGATGATCAAGTTTGTAACGAAAAATGTGTTTTTGTTTTGCATTTTTTTCCATGGTGCCCCACAAATGAGGTATGTCTTCATTCTCCTTTTTGTTTATGTATTTTTCATCATTTTTTGCAATTTTTAAGATTTTTAAATTTATTTTCATAATTTTTAATTTTTTTTATTAATTTATTTACATTAGATGCATCAATGAATCTAAGAAAATGAGGGAGAGGAGAAGGACCACCTCCTGCACGATCAAACCCTCCACTCATAGTGACACAACCACAAAATAATCCACCCATTGTAACACAAACACAAAACCATCCACCCATATTGACACAACCACAAAACCCTCCACTTAATATTCTCATTCTACAACCACCGCCACCTATAAACCCTTTGCACATACCATTACATAATTTATATACTACACAAGAGGACCTCATAAATTGACTTACACAAAATAGTGCTCACATTACCCAAATGGTCATTAGTTTACAGTCATCTACACTTTCTCACCACTCAACCCTAGCGAATACACTTGAACAAATGGCCCAAAATGCAAATGAGATGTCTAAGGAGGTTATGAAATGGGGTTCGTGGAGGGATAGGTGTTGTGTATTTTATGCTGATGGATTATCATATTAGCAAGTTAAAGATAAGGACATAAAGAAAGATACTATATGTGTTTGTTTCACTAAGCCTACATCTCACAACTCCTTATTAAACACAACCAAAACTTTTCCTATTCATTGGTGCACTCATATTAGGAAGAGGTCATGTTTTTAGGATAGGTGGTATATGGTTTTTGACCTTCCACCATGTAGTAATTATGAGGTGCCTCTAATTTTTTTAAGAAATCTGTACTGTGAGTTCATCCTTGGTGAGAAGCCAAATTACTTTGACATTCGTGAGTTCTCGGGTAGAGAGAGAGGCTATGCACGGGATAGACCTAGGGCTCATAGAGTGGTACCACAACATGAGAGGATATGTACAATATGAAAAGCCATGCCTCGTGTTTCACTCCCAATAATTATAAAGGAGTCTATTGGTTTATACTCTTCATGCAACTGCATAATTAACAGATGTCATCATTGAGCATGGCTCACAATTAGGTGGTTTTCCTTCATCTATGGCACCTTGACCATCATCATATGCACCTTTAGGGTCATCATATCCTATGATAGTTCCATCATCATCACCTATGGCAACTTGACCATCATCAGATGTGCCTTTAGGGTCATCACATCCTATGACAACTTCATTAGCATCACCTACACCACCAATTTCATCCCCACTTGTGCCACCTACATCATCATCACATGCATCATTATAGTCTTCAGGGACCAATGAATATTTTTATTTTAGTTTTCAATGCATGTGCAATGGGATGGATAGTGAGGCATCTTAGGATGGAGTGCCATCTCATCTATGTGTAAATTGCGGGCAGACTTGTTTTTCATATGGAGGTGGGTATTTCATACTCATAGATGATTTGATGATGATGGTCTTCGGTGGATAGAAGACACAAGTTTTTTTTTTTTTTGACATGAACTTATTTGATCACCTAAAGATAGTAAAAGTAAATATATTTTAATTTTATAGAGCACTCTAGATTGATATGTGAATGATATGCAATGTAGGGTGTAGCGAGCGGTAGAAGAACACCATAGAGTACTCATTCTACTAGAGGTGCAAGGCTAGGACCAAGAATACCTAAGGTATAAAAAAAATTAAATATTCTTAAAAGTGAAATAATACATTGGCTTTAAATTATTGTTTATTAATTGGTATGACACTAACAACACAAAGTTCCCTAAATGTTGTTTCTTAATTATCTTACAATGAACACCTAGTCTCTAACATTTTTTGCAAGGAAGCCAATAGAATATCCATGTCCAAGTTAAGTTGACGAGGACATGTCCTCTAATTACATAATGTGAAGTTAATAGCATGTTGAAACCTTTCCATCTCCAGCACTCATCATTCCTCTTCCATTTCCAATAACTATCATCGCTTATTTATCCAAGCCACTTATAGATCGTCCTCTATTTCCTACAATTATTTAAACCCCTCCTATAAATTTGTATGCCTAAAATGTGAGCACACCTCTTTGAGTCATTATATCCAAGATTTCTCAAGAATGAGATCTCGAATGGTGGCTCATAGCTCTCTATTCATGGAATGCAAGGGTTTGTAATGGAGGCCCTTAGTTTGACCTACTTTGTGCCCATGCAAGTACACCATAAAATGAGAGATTCAAATATCAAAATATGAATGCAAATGAAGATGAAAACTAATCTAAATGATGACAATGCAAAGCAATGTAAGAAAGAAAATCTAATCTATGAAAGGAAATAACAATTCAAGATTAATCTATGAAAGCAAATATGGGTCTAAGCTAATATGAAAATGCAAGGATGGATCATGATGATGGAAGCCCTGGATGCATGACAGAAGAAGACAAGAAGATAGAAGTTCTCCACAAAAAGCTTTAATGCTCAAACTCCTCCAAAAATAACCCTCCAAACCTACAGCATAACAATAGCATAATCATGGATGTCAAAAGTGAGGAGAGGGCTCTCCCTTATAAAGAAGAATGGATGATTAAGATTAAGAGGCAACAAGATTTAATCAAGGGTGAAGAAAGAATGATCCGTGTGAGACAAAATTCCACTAATGAGAAAAGAGGAGGAAAATTAAATGGAATCCCACTCAAAAATATGTGCATTTAAGTGTAGAGGAAAAGAGAATTTATTTATTTTTTATTTATTTTACTTCCTTTTTTTAAGTTGGATTTTATTTAATTAAAAGGGAGAAAGATATTTTAATTAAATAGGAAATATTTAATTAAATTAAAAGAGGGGTTTTTCTCTTAATTAATTAAATGTGGATTAATTATTTGATTAAAAGAGATCTTTATTTTCAATTAAATAAGACTTAGGATAAAATGATCAAACCTTAGGAAATGCTGAAATAATTGAATTAATTACAATTTGATCAAAGAAATTGATTTGAATTGATTTAATAAAATATTGCAAACCATTGATTCAAGAAATCTGATAAATGGAATAATGTGGGCCCATAGTCTAGTCGACCATTTTAGGGTGCATACGTTTTCCCCTCTTTGACTAATGTGTGATCAATTTGGGAACACATGTAGTCAAAGAAATAAATTGATGTGTGAGATCGATTTGGGATCACAAGACAACCCAGATGTGTGGTCAATTCGAGAACACATCAGTACAAAGAATACAAATAAATTTTGACTTAAAAAGTTGAGGATACAATTGATAAAACTAAATCAAGGATTGAAGTTGATAGGTACTGCCCCCCTCATGATCAAAATCAAAATGAGATAGAGGAGAAACAACAAATTGATAAATTTGATCAAATCGAACAAAAGCTAAAGTTCTTGGGGTAAGATGAAAGATGTAAGAATTATAGAACCAAGGTAGATCATCAAGCATGAAATATTATGCCCCAAAGGTGAATTAGAAGAAAAGAAGTGGCATGAAAGTGAATGGAAGGTAGAAATTTGGAAGATATGGAAAGAAATAGAAAGAAAAAAAGAAAATTTTCTGTAAGAAATAGAATGCCCCAAAATCAATCAACTATTTAAGATAGAAATTTTTATTGAGATCATGAAAGAAGATAAGGAAATTAAGATTAGAACATGACTAAAATTGATTAAAATTCCACAAGAAAGATGAAGGCAAAACCCTCTCAACCTCATAATGCAACCTAAAAATGCAAACTAACATGAAGTCAAATAATGCAAGGTACATGAAAATGCAAAGGTGTACTTGCAATAGAGCAACTATAACATAGGATTTTATGTTCATCATTCATTAGAGAATGTAAAAAAACATTTTTCATCATTGGTCCATTATTAACGAACATCAAAAAATCACACAATCATCACTAATTACAAGCACAATTATGAAGATATGAATGTGATTTATATCGGATTGGAATGTGGAAAGATTCTAACATAAGCATCAAAGACATAAAGCTCAAGATGACTTTGATATTAGCTTACCCAATTTAATGTAGCAAAACCATGCTCGCATCAAGGCATAGATGCCAAGATGACCATAAGAATAGTTGTGCAAAAATAGTCAAGCATGATGCCTCAAATCTCCTAAGTGTTTCAAGGGGACAACAGGAGACACTCTAGAGTTTCAAGACCACACCCAAAAGTAGAAAACAAATAAAAACATGCCCCATGCCCAAGTCCCCTAGCTATGCATCCCGGAGAGACTTATCAGACAAGGACACTCAATGAAAATCAATAACAACTAGCACACAAAGAAAATATTATGACATAAGTCAAGCATTAAGTGTCGTGTTTAAAAATTTAAGTGTGTTAAATGATACTAAGTTCTGACGATAAGGATCAAATGCTTGCAAATAGGTAAGATCACATGACATAACTAGGTAAGAGCAAACTAATAAGTATTGAAAAATACTTGATGTCAGGGGTTGTATTGAAAAATAAAATTGGGGTGGTGTTGAAAAACATCATTTGCAAAGTGTCCTAAAGACTAATGCAGCCAAGACACAAAAGCTAACATAGTTGTGCCCCCTAGACAAAGACCAATTCCAAACCAAGGCAACAAGGAAAAGGCATGATGGAAAAAGGCCAAGTGTTAAGGAAGCATGCTAAGAAACAGGGGTGCAAAGGCCTCAGGTAGTGCATGTTTCAAGGTTTTCACCACTTGGATATTTTTTCTTTTTTTTCTTTTTTTTTTTGGAATATATAATTTTTTTGGAGATACATCAAAGTGCTTATTACTAAGATGATCTTTTTTAGGACATTTTCCAATTTTTAGAATTTTGACAGTATATCATTTTTTTGTATTTTTGAAATATATTATTATTTGTATTTTTTCAAGATCAATAAATATGTACAAAGATGCCCCCAAACAGAATGAGCAACATGGATAGAACTTCTTTATGTGCAAGACATTGATAGGATCAGGGAGTTGCTCTCCCTCTACTGTAGATAGTAAATAGGCACCAGACCCAAAAGTTGTTGTAATAATGTCAGGTCCAAGGCAGTTAGGTACAAATTTATCCTTTTAATCTCTATTCTATTGATTGTTAGGATTTTCACATAGGACAAGATCTCCCACCTGGAATTCTCTAGGGTGAACTTTTTTGTTGAATTATTTTGACATGTGTGTTTGATAGACCTTCATATGGTCAAATGATGCTTGGTGTTTCTCATCTAGAAGTTATAACTCTTGAAGTCTCATGATGTGGTAGTCTTCATCTATTACTAGACCTTTGAGGGAAACTCTAAGTGAAGGAATCTCAACCTCTAAAGGTAACACTACTTCAACATCACATGTAAGGGAAAAAGGAGTAGCCCCAGTAGGAGTACAAATACTTGTTCTATAGGCCCACAAAGCCAGATTTATCTATAAGTGTCAATCTCTACCATTCTTATGAACTATTATATGTAAGATTTTGAGAATGGTTTTATTGTTCTTGATCATTTCCTTATGGGAAGTAAATGGAGGACCAATGTTGTTTTATCTTGAATTTCTTACAAAGTTGTTCAAGGTCCTTATTTTTAAACTAGCCTTTGTTGTCTCTTGGAAGGAACTCTATATCTACAAATAATATGATTCAGAATAAACAGAGAGATTGTCTTGCCTGAGGCAACAGAAAGTGGGATAGCTTCTACCCATTTAGTGAAGTAATAAGTAGTAGTGATAATAAACTTATGTCCAGTTGATGAGTTGGGATGAATCTTCCCAACAAGATCAAAGGCCCAACACTAAAATGGCTAATGAGAAATAGAAGGAATGGGTTCCCTACCAGGAGCATGTATCAGGTTACCATGTTTTTGACACTTTTCACATGACTTTACAAAAGCTAATACATCAATCTGCATTATGGGCCAATAGTACCTTGCCCTAAGCAACCTTCAAACCATGGAAAGACCATTGGAATGTCCCCCACAAATTCCCTCATGGATTTCAACTAACACTTGATTAGATTCTTCCTTTTCTAAGAATCTAAGAAGCATTCCATCTAGAACCCTCCTATACAAATCACTAGAGATAAGGGAATGGCGAGAGGAATTTTGAATAAGGTCGCAACTTTTGGAAAGAAAACACAATTGTGAGGCAAGCTTTCTCAATACTGGTGTAACTAACTTCATATGAAACAAGAATACGACTAATGTAGTATATTTCTCTTTCTTTCTCATGTTCATCTAGTTGAGCTAATAATGCCCCCAAAGAAGACTCTGTCACTGAAATGTATAGAATAAGTGGTTTCCTTGGGATAGGAGGCATTATAATAAGAAGATTTTCCAAACATTTCTTGATTTGATCTATGTTCTTTTGACACTCTTCCTTCCATACACATTTGACTCCTTTATGTAAGTTCTTATTGAAAGGTTGAGCTCTATCTACCAACTGTGAAAAAAAACCCCTTATAGATTGAAGACACCCTTGAAGACTCCTTATTTGACTAATGTTTTGAGGAGGTGGCATATCCATGATTGCTTGAACTTTTTTAGGGTCCACTTCTATCCCTTTTGCTGAAATAATGAATCCTAGTAATTTTCCAGAGGTGACTCCAAATGCACACTTTTTAGGATTTAACCTTAGTTGAGATTGTTCAATGTGATCTAGAATGACTTCTAAATCATTTAAGTGTGTATCTCTTTTCTTAGACTTAGCCAAGGTGTCATCCACATAATCTTCCATGTTTTTATGCATCATATCATGAAAAATAGTTGCCATAGCTCATTGATAGGTGGATCCTACATTTTTTAATCCAAAAGGCATAATGTTCCAACAATAGGTACCCCATGCATAAGTGAATGTAGTCTTTTCTTGATCTTCAGGAGCTATCTTAATCTTATTATATCTGGAAAAACCATCCATTAAGGAATTAAACTCATAACCCACAATCATATCTACTATCATGTCTATATTAGGAAGTGGAAAATCATCCTTTGGGCATGCTCTATTAACATCTCTAAAATCTATGCAAACTCAAATGGTTTTGTCATGTTTTGAAACTAGTACAATGTTTGATATCCATTCAACATAGTCAATAGCTCTTATGAATTTTGCACCAAGGAGTTTCTCTAATTCTACCTTGAATGGGAGAGCTATGTGAGGATGCATCTTTCTTAATTTCTGCTTAACAGGTTTAACATCTAGAGCTATAGATAAGTGATGCATAATAAGATTAGTGTCCAACATTGGCATATCTAAATAATTCCATGAAAAATTGATCTTCTTTTCTCTTAAGAACTTAGTGTAGGATTATTTTTCTTGCAATGAAAAAGACTGAGCCAAATGTGCCATTTGTGGAGCTTCATCTATACCCAAATTGACTGCTTGTGTTGGTTAAATAAGCACTCAAGATTTATCTTCAAAATAACTAAGGAGATGATCAAGTACCTCATCCTTAGGCACCTCAGAGAGGTTTTCACCCTTGAATACGTCCCTTTTTTTTTCTTTTTTTGGTTCTGACACTGACACATAGTGGTTTTCATCGTCAGAACTCCTATTCTTTTTATTTTCTTTTCTTTTTATTTTGTGACTGAGGTACTTGATGTTTGGCTCTATCATGTTGGTAGCTAGTTCACTGATGGAAGAGACTATGGGTTCAATGGCATTCAAATAGCAAGCTATCTCATAATCATTTTGAAACATTAAAAGATCAAGTTTTTGATTTCGTTTTGACCAACAAGGGGTAAATCAATAACTAGTTCAAGGTTATGAATATGAATGATATCTTTGGTGACCAAAGAGTTAGATTCTGTCAAGTAACTTCCTAAACTACCCAAATCAAGATTCATACTAACAAGCAAAGAATCGTCCACTAAGGTAACATGTGAGTTCAAATCATCTAATCCTACACATAAATTATCAACTAACTTGAGTTGATAACTATATGTATGACCAACATCAATGTCTATATCAACTGTAGGAGGCTTGGAGAGGGAGTCCCATTCATACTCATTGGAAACTATTTCTGAATCTCAACTAGGATGCTTACACCACAGGAGCTTGGGACACCTGTATGTGGAAGCCTCAATATCATCAAGGGTCACTCTCTCTTGTTCTAAATTTGCAACTCTCTCATGAGATACTGGACTATTTGAATCTCCCCAAAGGAGATTAGTAGAAGGGACCCAATCTTCACACATATCTTATTGATTTTCCAAATTAGGTATGTACTCTTTTTCTTCTTCACTATCTAACTTATAAAGAATAGGCACAACATTATTATGATTTGCATATCCTAGGGCAACTGGCTTCTTAGACTTACATTCGAAAAGACAATGATCAAGGGGTTCATCTCTAGCATCCAATCTATTACTAAGAGGGCTATGTCTAGGATAACTTGTCTTCTTGAAAAAAGTATACCCTCTTCCATAAGCTTTAAGAGAGGGAGTGAAGTTCTCATTGTGCATATACTTCACTTCTCTATAAATCCAATCTCTAGTAGCCACATCTTCTTTCTCATCTTGAAAGGCACTGATGACTATACAAATTTTTCAAATAATGTCATAGCTGAAGAGAAAAGTTTCATCTCTTGTGAAGGTTTACCATAAGACCTAGGTAAAACTTGTAATGTTTTGAGGGAGTTGAGTTGATATCCCCCCATGTCAAGATCTATGGATTTGAACTTGTCTTTACATTTAGTTAAAGTTGCATCAACATTGTCTACTTCTCTATTGAGGGGAACATGAGTACTTGTTGAAATTGAGTTAATAGAAAAAGTACTATCCCCAGGTATACAAATCTTTGTTTCATTATAAGGGAACTTAACACACTGATGATAGGTAGATGACACTGCTTGTATATAATGAATCCATAGTCTACCAAGTAAAATATTGTACGTAAGGGGTCCAGCATCAACTATTTGGAATAAAATATCTTTTTCAACAGGACCAATCCTAATGGAAGGGACAACCAACCCCTTTGAACTTCTCTCTACCTCATCATATGCTTTGATAATAATCTTCCTTCTAGTGCCAATAACTTGTTTAGAATAACCTAATGTCTTTAAAAGACTTAAAGAACAAATATTAAACCTAGCACACACATCTATCAACACGCGCCTAACACAGATTTTATGGATCATGACCTCAATATGAAGGGCAAGATTGTGAGGATGGCCCAAAGATTTATCATCTTCCTCCAAAAAGGAAAGGTAATGAGGGATAGAAATATGATTAACCATGTTCTAGAATTGATCGACATCTAAATTGTTGGGGACATTCGCCATGCACAAAGCATCCTCAAGGAATTGTTTGTGTCTCAAAGACAACTCTATAAGCTCAAAGATCAAAATTTGAGCAGAGATTCTTTGCAAGTGATCAACAAGATTATAATTTGACCTATGATTAACCACTAATTTTGAAGGAACATACTTGGATTGCACTTTTTTTGGCTTACTTGGTTGGTTTGAACTAGGTACTTTGATGACAAGGGGAACTTGACTTTGTGTAATAGCATTGAAACTTTGGGAAGACACTTGCTTAGGTTTACTTGACCGGTTTGAATTGGCTCCTCTAATGACAAGGGGACCTTGAGATGGCTCTCTAGAGTGAGCACCCTTTAGCACCAAAACAAGTTTTTCACCAAGGATAGGAGAGCTCAAATTTAAATCATAACCACTGGGATCTTTATCTTCCATCATGTTGACACTTTCTTCTACAACCTCAAGAATATTGAAAAAAAATTATGCATTTGCATAAGAGTAATTGATTACAGCCTTTCCATTCTTAGGTTGGGAAGCTTCCCCTTTCTCATACTTGGGCAAAGGCTCTTTGAATGTTTTTTGATCAGCATTGGTATTTAATCCATCTATTTCAAGTTTCCCATTCTCAATAATATCTTGAAAAGTATGCTTAATCCTCCCATAGTTTTCAATATCATGTCCAATGCCATTATGAAGCTTGCAATAGGTCTTCTCATCCCACCACCATGGCTTAACTTTAGGTATGTGGAACTTTGCGACATCATAAGGGTGCACAAGATTATGAGCAAGGAGCTTCATGAATATCTCTTCATATGACTAACCCAATTGTGTAATGTTGTGTTTCTCTCCTTTAGGCCTTTCTTGATATCTTGGATTGTTACTTTGTTGATTGGCACTAGCCAAATGGAGAATAGCTTGGTCTTTAGGCTTAGAGGAATCCACAACTCCATCATTAACCACTTTTTTGTTCTTATTCCAATATGTGTTCTTTCCTTTATCCTTGTTATTGTTGTTGTTATTCTGACCATTGTTGTTGTTGTTTCCATTTTTTGTCAAAATACCTTCTCTCTCAAAACATCCTCAATTCTAAATACGGCTTCAACAATGGTATCAAAGGACTCAAAAACCATCTTCTTAACTTTGTACTTTATCTTAGGAACCATGTTACTAATGAGGATTTCAATCTTTTCTTTCTCAGGAATAGTCCTAGAATAGCAAGAGCATTGTTGTCTCCATCTTTGCAAGAAAGTAACAAAGGATTTTCCTTAATTTTTCTTTGTGTGAAATAAGTCCAATAGTGAGATAGATCGTGAAAGATTGTATGCAAAGTGTTGAACAAATCTCTAAATTAACTCAAGGAAAAACTTAATAGGAGGAGTTATATTGGTAAACCATTCCATTACTTGACCCTTAAGACTCCTTGAAAATAATCTCATAAGGTATGAGTCCTCATGATGAAACTCAAAACTCATAGTATAAAACTGATGCACATGATCATTCGGATCCCCATTTCCATCATATTTTTCATATTGGGTGATCTCAATTTTTCTAGGAAAATCGTTCATTTGCCCTTGTTATTGTTGTTGTTATTCTGACCATTGTTGTTGTTGTTTCCATTTTTTGTCAAAATACCTTGCTCTCTCAAAACATCCTCAATTCTAAATGTGGCTTCAACCATGATCTCGAAGGACTCAAAAATAATCTTCTTAACTTCATACTTCATTTGAGGGACCATGTTACTAATGAGGATTTCAATCTTTTCTTTCTCAAGAATAGTCCTAGAATAGTGAGAGCATTTTCATCTCCATCTTTTCAATAAAATAACAAAGGATTTTCCTTGATTTTTCTTTTTGTGACATAAGTCCAATAGTGAGATAGATTGTGAAATATTTTATGCAAAGTGTTGAACAAATCTCTAAATTAACTTAGGGAACGTCTTAATAGGAGGAGTTATATTGGTAAACCATTCCATTGCTTGACCCTTAAGACTCCTTGGAAATAATCTCATAAGGTATGAGTCGTCATGATGAAACTCAAAACTCATAGTATAGAAGTGATGCACATGATCATTCAATCCCCATTTCCATCATATTTGTCATATTGGGGGATCTCAATTTTTCTAGGAAAATCTTTCATGTCAACACTCTTATCAAAAGGATTAGGAAAAATTGAATCAAGTGAAAAAGAACTCTTGGGTGTTGATATTTGCTTCAACTATCTCTTCATTTGGTCAATTTCTTCTTTCATAGAGGGATCATGCTTGTGAATCTTTTTGTCTACATAAAAGTTGTAAGGGACCTTAACATCCTTATTGATTAAACATTGAAAGCATAGATCTCTGTCTCGGTCCATATATGCTTCCATATGTTGCTGAAAATGGGGCTCTAGTTGCATAGCCATGAAATCATAAGAATTACAATCAAATTTAAGCTACCACCTCCATATTGTGAACCATGATGAGATTTTTGTGAAGGTTACCTTGAAACTCTAGGAGGTGTTGGTATCCTATAATAATCATGTCTTGAAGTTCTCCTTCCTCTAAGGCTAGGAGATTGTGAAGGAGATTGTGAGTGTCTTCCACTTCATGGAGTCTTAGGAGGGGTGGATGGAGAGGAGTTGTTTCCACTACCACTATGCACATTTTTGAATTTATTGTCAAGTTGTGAAGCCATGAGAATGTCTTGTGCTTCTTGATGAGCTTTCCTTTCTATCTCAATCATAACTTACCTTTCTTCCTCGAGGCATCTAAAAATTTTCTTCCTTCTTAGCTTGATCTTCTAGAAGGGCTTTTCTCTCATTCTCAAGTACTTTGATTCTTCTACTCGCATAACCTTAAGGTGTCATGAGCATTGTACACAATCTTGACTATCTAAACTAGTTACTAGTAAATGTTGCATTCACACGAGCACTAGAAGGCTCACTAATTTGATCATCATATTGAGATTTCTCTTCTTGATAGGCATAATGCTTACCTTTCTCATCCCTTTGGTGTGCATCCAAATATCCATCCTCAATATGGGGTGAGGTTGGTCTATTTTCATGAGTGGGACCACCACTCAAAAGGTCAACATAGCATTCACCACTCTAATTCTTCTTTTGTGGAGCCATTGTAAAATCCATATCCATATCCAAGTGGGGTGATGCTAAGGGTATACCCAACTCAATAAGCTCACTACTATGGTCAAACAAAGGTTCTAGAATATTCTCAAGAAATTTAACAAACACAATTTCTTTTCTCTTATGTCATTGATGAGTTTGAACTAAAGGTAATTTTTTAAAGACAATTTGAGGTCGCTTTCCTTGATCTACTTGATATCTTGTTGTAACCAACATGGAAGAAAAGGTACTAGGTGACAGGATAACCCTAAGAAATTTTGGTACCAAACTAGGATAGTAAACGCGCTGACTTGTCCAAAAGAGATGTGATAAGATAGAATTTTTCAATAGGTATAAACCAACATTGCCACAGAGGTGCCCACAACTTTGGGTGAATACCCTAGCACATATGGACCAAGAGGGTGATTTACCAAAATTATAAATAATTAAAATTGATTTTTTATGAAAGTGGATGGACAAGAAATTACTAAGACTCTCCAATATCAAAGAATCCAAAGGTATATCTTTCTCAACAAGGACGGTCTCTAACTCACCGACTCCAAACAAGGTCACTTGTGAAATCAAAGATCACTAATTCAAGGGGTCAAAGCACAATAACCCAAGGTGCAAACAAGTTTCTAACAATGGGATAAGTAGCCTAATGTAAACCAGATCAACCTAGGGAGACTGGAAATAACATGATAGCAAAGTAGTTTGATTATAAAGTCTCAATTCAGGAACTCAGATTTTATTTGTTTTAAATATCCAACTAGGTGTGATAAATTTTGAATCATAAACTAGGCATGCAAGATAGCAATCAATAATTTCAAGAAAACATCTTCAAAGAATTAGCAAGGGACAAATAAACCTTGCACATGAACAAGAATAATGTCTTAGTATCAATCTAATTCTTAGAACCACCACTGTGTATGTTCTCAAAATGTTATCCAATCATGCACATAGTCCTAGAAAAGAAAATTTGGTAGCACTATGGTTCTTTGTAATGTTCAACTCTACAACTTTTGCAATCTGGAGTGGGTGAAATCCAATCCCAACGTACCAGGCTTTTGGCATATTCTAAGCATTTAATCAATCAAATATACTGAGGACATCTAAAAACCCAACAAAATATTACACCTGTGAGGATTTCCTCAATATCTTCCCAACAAGATCAAAGGCCCAATGTTGAAATGACCCATGAGAGATAGAAGGAATGAGTTTCCTACCCAAAGCATATATCAGGTTACCATGTTTTTGACACTTCTCATATGACTTTGCAAAGCTACTGCATCAATCTGCATCATGGGCCAATAGTACCCTACCCTAAGCAACCTTTGAGCCATGGAAACACCATTGGAATGTCCCTTGCAAATGCCCTCATGGATGTCAACTAACGCTTGATCAAATTCTTCCTTTTGTGACCATCTAAGAAGTGTTCCATCTAGACCCCTCCTATACAAATCACCAAAGATAAGGGAATGGCAAGAGGAATTTCAAATAAGGTTTCTACATTTAGATTAGTTAAAGGTTTTAGGTATAATGCCATCACAAAGGTATGAATAAATAAAACCATAATAGGATGACTCATGACCAGCAAGGGTACAAATAACATGAATTTCTTGGGAATCATAGATAGGCTGATGTAGCTCTTCCACCAAGAATTCAAATCTTGATTCATGTTGCTCCAATTGAAGAATTGAAGCAAGTTTAGCCATATCATTAGCTACTTTTTTTTTTTCTCTAGGGATTTTTTGAAATGAGAAAAATGTGATGTAGTGTCTCAAGGAATGAACCATTTTCTTGTAAAGTACCAATTTCTCATTTTTTGTTAAATAATTGTCATTGACTTGGTTGCTTATCATTTGTGAATCCCCATAGATGTGTAACTCTATAATTCTCCATTATATAGCCATCTTGAGTCCATTTATTAAAGCTTCATACTTAGCAATGTTATTTGTACATGGAAATAATAGCTTGTAAGATTTAGGAATCATGTACCCATGAGGAGAAACAAACAACACACTAGCTCTAAAACCATTTTTCATAAAGGATCCATCAAAGAACATCTTCCATGTTATTTTAATGATATACATGAGGTGCTCATCTAGGAAATCAACTTGAATAGGTGCATCATCTTGTAGTGGGAAATCAACCAATTGATCTGTTATGGCTTGCCCTTTAATTTCTTTACACTCAATATACTCTATGTCAAACTCTAAAAGGATCATCATCCATTTAGAAAGTCTACTCATGAGGGCACCCTTACCTAGTAAATACTTGAGTGGAACAATTTTTTCTATGAGGTGTATATTGCGTGCAAGCATATAATGTCACAACTTTTGGAAAGAAAACCCAACTGTGAGGCAAGCTTTCTCAATACTAGTGTAATTAACCTCATATAGAACAAGAGTATGACTAATGTAGTATATTTCTCTGTCTTTCCCATGTTCATCCAATTGAGCTAATAATGCCCCCAAGGAAGACTTTATTGCTGAAATGTATAGAATAAAAGGTTTCCCTAGGATAGGAGGCATTAAAATAGGAGGATTTGCCAAGTATTTCTTGATTTGATCTATGCTCTTTTGACACTCTTCATTCCATGCGCATTTGACTCCTTTATGTAAGTTCTTGTTGAAAGGTTGAGCTCTATCTGCCAACTGTGAAATAAACCTCCTTATAGATCAAAGATGTCCTTAAAAATTCCTCATTTGACTAATGCTTTTACAAGGTGGCATATCCATGACTGCTTGAACTTTTTCAAGGTCCACCTCTATTCCTATTTCTAAAATAATGAATCCTAGTAATTTTCCAGAGGTGACTCCAAATGCACACTTTTTAGGATTTAGCCTTAGTTGAAATTGTTCCATGTGATCTAGAATGACTTCTAAATCATTTAAGTGTGTATCTCTTTTCTTAGATTTGGCCAAGGTGTCATCCACGTAATCTTCCATGTTTTTATGCATCATATCATGAAAAATAGTATCATAGCTCGTTGATAGGTGGATCCTACATTTTTTAATCTAAAAGTTATAATGTTCCAACAATAGGTACCCCATGCACAAGTGAATGTAGTCTTTTCTTGATCTTCAAGATCTATCTTAATCTGATTATATCTAGAAAAACCATCCATTAAGGAATAAATCTCATAACCCATTGTTGGATACAATTGATAATTGCATGATTATCTTTGATGTTACACAAATGTCATATCAGTCATCAGACAGAGTCTACCGAGCTCAGAAGGTAAGTACAGCTATTGACAGAGTTTACCGAGCTTGCAAGGTAAACAAAGGAAGTTCAGTGTTTACCGAGGTCACTCGGTAATCAAAGGATTTGTTGCCGAAAGACAGTGTTTACCGAGCTCACTCGGTCATCAAAGAAAAGTAGCAGACAGTGAAAAGTAGCAGACAGTATCTACCGAGTCTGAATCTACCGAGCCAGAACAGCAAGAATCTGAAGTACAAAGGGACAACAATGAAACTCATTCAAGAAGTAAAGAACCTGTGTTAGCTAAATATGTCAGAAGGCATCATGCACCAGATCAGATCATTGGAGACAAATCTGAAGGAACTCTGACAAGAAGTAAGTTAAAAGGCACTTGTTTACTTGCTGATTTTGAACCTAGAAATATCAAAGATGCATTGGCAAATGATAGTTGGATTGAGGCTATGAATGAAGAAATAGAACAGATAGAGAAAAACAAAACATGGACTCTTGTATCTAGACCCAAAGATAAGAATGTGATTGGAACAAAATGGGTATTCAGAAATAAACTAAATGAAGATGGCAAGGTATCAAGAAACAAAGCTAGACTAGTATGCAAAGGATATGCTCAAGAAGAAGGTATAGACTATGGCGAAACCTTTGCTCCTGTTGCAAGATTGGAAGGTGTAAGAACCTTACTTGCATATGCTGCTCACAAAGGATTCAAAGTTTATCAGATGGATGTCAAGTCAGCATTTCTCAATGGAATACTGGATGAAGAAGTTTACATTGAACAACCTGAAGGTTTTATTGATCCAAATAAGAAGAACATGGTCTGCAAATTGCACAAGGCGTTGTATGGTCTAAAACAAGCTCCTAGAGCATGGTATGAAAGATTGCATAACTATCTTATTCAGATTGGTTTTCAAAGGACTAATGATAACAGTAGCTTGTATATAAAAGAAGGTCCAAATAATAAGATTGTTTTGGCAGAAATATTTTTAGATGACACTATTTTTACAGGCAATGATGATCTATGCAAAGAATTTTCAGAACAAATGAACAAGGAGTTTGAGATGTCTATGTTTGGTGAGATTAAATTCTTTGTAGGTCTTCAAATCCAACAAAATAAGAATGGCATCTTCATCACACAGTCTAAATACATCAAGGAGATATTAAAAAATTTTGGTATGGAGGATTGTAAACCAGTTGGAACCCCTATGTGTACTGGATTGAAACTCACCAAGGAAGATGAATCCAAAGAAGTGGATCAAACACTGTATAGATCTATGATTGGAAAGTTGCAGTATGTAGTACATACTAGGCCAGATATTGCCCTTGCAGTCGGTATTGTAGCAAGATTTTCAGCAAAACCAAGAGAAACTCACATAATGGCAATCAAAAGAATAATGAGATATTTGAAAGGAACTGAAGATTATGGGCTATGGTATAAATTTGGAGGTAATTTGGATTTGAAAGTATTTACTGATGCTGATTGGGCAGGAAACCTTGATGATAGGAAAAGCACAAGTGGAGGAGCATTCTTTCTTAGAAAAAGATTGGTTTCTTGGACAAGCAAAAAGCAGAATTGTATATCCCAATCTACAGCAGAGGCAGAGTATGTTGCTGCAGCAGTAAATTGTTCAAATATTGTTTGGTTTAAGCAGTTATTGCAAGGAATGAAGATGGAAATCAAAGAACCAGTTGTTATGTTCTGTGACAATACTAGTGCAATCAATATATCAAAGAATCCAGTGATGCATTCTAAGACCAAGCATATTGCAATCAAATATCATTTTGTCAGAGAATTGGTACAAGACAAGGAGATCAGATTGGAATATGTCAATTCAAAGGAACAAATTGCTGACATATTCACAAAGCCACTACCTAAGGATGCATTCTTGTATCTCAGAGGTAAGTTAGGGGTTACACCCCTATCCGAAATTCACTAAAAACAAGTTTTAGTGATGCATCAACGCATACCAAAATGAAAATCTATCTGTTGATGCAATCAAATCTGGAAGCATTGCATATGAATCAGTACTAAAGGTACATTACAATTCATTTAAGTCCTATTGTCTTTGGCATTTGTTGTCAAAGAGGGAGAGATTTACTTTACTGTCATATCTTTCTGAAATTTGTATGGAAAAGAAAGTTCTTATGTAATTCCTTCACAGAGGGAGATTACTGAAAGAGGGAGAGTCTATCATCTTAGAGGGAGAATTGTTGTGATGACACATTATGCTGATAAGGACTTGTTTTCAAATTTCATTCTACTATGACATGTTGTGTTGCCATCAATGCCAAAGAGGGAGATTGTTGGATACAATTGATAATTGCATGATTGTCTTTGATGTTACACAAATGTCATATCAGTCATCAGATAGAGTCTACCGAGCTCAGAAGGTAAGTACAGCTGTTGACAGAGTTTACCGAGCTTGCAAGGTAAACAAAGGAAGTTCAGTGTTTACCGAGCTCACTCGGTAATCAAAGGATTTGTTGCCGAAAGACAGTGTTTACCGATCTCACTCGATCATCAAAGAAAAGTAGCAGACAGTGAAAAGTAGCAGACAGTATTTACCGAGCTCACTCGGTCATCGAAGAAAAGTAGCAGACAGTATTAATCGAGCTCACTCGGTCATCGAAGAAAACAGTGTTAACCGAGCTCACTCGGTCATCAAAGGAAAGTCGGAGAAATCGGTTTTTACCGAGTTAAGTCGGCCAGTGAAGGATTTCTCGAAGGTTAAGTAATTAAAGTTAATTACTTTATGTAATGTATGAAGCCGACTTATAGCACAATTATTTATAATTGTAACTTGTATTTGAGCCAACTTGATAATTTGAAAGGTATATATGAAAGATCAAGTTGCGAATTCAAGTATGAAATATGAATGTGAAAAAGCGAGCAGATATGACTGAATATCTAAAATACAAAGGAAGGTCAGAGCAAGTTTTTGAAGGATCAGAGATGCAGAGCTGCATTTGATCAGAGAGGAACAGAACAGAGATCTGTATCAGCAAAGATAAGTTGTATTTATTTCAGATCACTCATTGTTACTTTCTAACAATCATAACAGTGTTTTCAAATCTCTTAACAGAGTGGGTTTAACAGCCTTTTGTAAAATCCTCTAACAAGGTGGCAATTTAGTTGAATTGATCTAAAGACCTCTAGCAAGGCCACTCCTAGCAGGGTGATTAAATCCTCTAACAAGGTCGCACCTAACAGTGTGTTTTGTAACCTTTAACAAGGTTGGCTCCTAAAAGGGCTCACTTCAAAAGAGTGAAAAACAGTAACTAGTTACATTGGTGGTTTTTCCCATATTGGGTTTCCACGTTAAAACTGGTGTCTCTTGTCTCTTGTTTCTTGTGTTTTCAGTTTGATTATATGAGTATCAGCAATGAGTATTTCCTTTAACATCTTAAGGGACTTGTGGGAAAAAATTTTGTAGTAACTGATTCACCCCTCCCCTCTCAGTTACTCCATTCTCATTTCCAACACCCATAGTCATATCTACTATCATGTCTATATTAGGAAGTGGAAAATCATCCTTTGGGCATGCTCTATTAACATCTCTAAAATCTATGCAAACTCAAATGGTTTTGTCATGTTTTGAAACTAGTTCACTTTTTGATATACATTCAGCATAGTCAATAGCTCTTGTGAATTTTTCACCAAGGAGTTTCTCTAATTCTTCCTTGACTAGGAGAGCTATGTGAAGATGCATCTTTCTCATTTTTTTCTTAACTAGTTTAACACCTAGAGCTATGGATAAGTAATGCATAATAAGATGAGTGTCCAACCTTAGCATATCTAAATAAGTCAGTGCAAAATTTATCTTCTTTTCTCATAAGAACTTAGTGTAGGATTTTTTTTCTTGCGATGACAAAGATTGAGCCAAATGTACCATTTGTGGAGCTTCATTCGTACCCAAATTGACTACTTGTGTTGGTTCAATAAGCATTGAAGATATATCTTGAAAATAACTAGGGAGATGATCAAGTACCTCATCCTCAAGTGCCTTAGAGAGGTTTTAACCCTCGAATATGTCCTTTCTTTTTACTTTTTTTGGTTCTGACACTACCACAGTGGTTTTCACCATCAAAACTCCTATTTTTTATTTTCTTTTATTTTTATTTTACGACTACGGTACTTGATGTCTAGCTCTGTCATTTTGGTAGTTGGTTCACTGGTGGAAGATACTATGGGTTCAATGGCATTCAAATAGTAGGCTATCTCATAATCATCTTGAAACATTAAAAGCTCAGGTTCATGATCATGTTCAGACCAATCAATCAAATTAGGATGAACAGGGGATAAATCAATGACTGGTTCAAGGTTATGAATATGAATGATATCTCTAGTGACCAAAGAGTCAAAGTCTATCAAGTAACCTCATAAACTACCCAAATCGGGATTCATCCTAACAAGTGAGGAATCATCCACTAAGGTAAAGTGTGAGTTCAAATCATCTGATCCTATAGAGAATCATCAACTAACTGGGGTTGAAAACTATATGTATGAACAACATCAATGTCCATATCAACTGTAGAAGGCTCTGAGAGGGAGTCCCATTCATACTCATTGGAATCTATTTCTAAATTTTGAATAGGATGCTTACATCATGAAGGCTTCGGATGCCTAGATGTGGAAGCCTCAATATCATCAAGGGTCCTTGTTCTAAATTTGTAACTATCTCATGAGATACTGGACTATCTGAGTTATAAATGTTGATCACATAGCATTCAAAGATAAAATTATATCCAAGTCTTCTTATAAAATTCAAGGATAAAATTGATAAAATAGAATCTTTTTTAATTAAATAAGACTTTGGATAAAATGATCAAATCTTAGTGTACACTGTGCGAATGTGTATTCATGAATCTTTAGTGTAAAATGCAAATAGACTAACGACAAATTAGACTAGACCCGAGATATCATCATTAGAATGTAATCTCTACAAGCGTCTCATGTTTCCCTAACTACAACTGCTAAAATAGCTCTTAGACCAGTATCTTACTGACAGTTCTAGAATGGGAGTATGCTAAAAATGCAGATCTATAAGAATGCATGCAAGATCTATGACTATAATGTAGATTATATGCTATCAAAATGGATATGCAACAAGCTAACATGCAATGAATGATTTTAAATGACATAAAAGAAATACTAAAATGCTATGAACTTGCTAAAATGATGAATTAAAATGTGCCTATTATGTAGATGCCTAAAACTTGGGTCCTTTTGCTCTTGGATTTCCCTCCTATTTATAGGATTTTGGAAGGGATTGGGGTAGGAATCTGGATTTTCAGCTTTGATTGGTGGGTGAAACTAAAATTGAAAATATCTCATAAGAGACTAGGAGGAAGAGTCCAACATACTTGATTTTGAGGATAATTGAGGATATTTCTAATTCTTTTAAAATGAGAAAGGGAGATTTCCAATTTTGTGAGGGTAAATGATTTTGTTGATTTAATAAATGTCTTATTTATTTTAAACACTTTGGTCTTTTTCCTCCTTCCTTTTTTGAATTTCATTTTATGAATTTGAATTGTTTTTCTCCTCTTTTAAAGTTGATTTAGGTCTTGTCAATTTGATAGGTGATTAATGACTTGATGTGATTTTTGATTTGAAAGTTTGTTGTGTTTATTTTGATTTTCTCTTTAATTTGGACTAATAGATCAGAATTGTGTGATTTAGGTCTTTGCCAATTTTTTGGTGTCTACAAATGCCCCTCTTTGAGCTAATATGTGAAACATATTAGTTCAAAGATTGTCTTGATTTTCTGATTTTAGGTCAGCTTCTGATGATTGATGTCTATTCAATGATATTTTGAGATTTTATCATTGTCATTGTGTCTATCTATTGATGGTTTGATGTCTGATCATTGATGATTTGATGTTTTGATTGTCATTGATTTGATTATTTGGTTGTGGTGTTGATTTTTCTCAAATACTCTGGTTTTGGTAGATTTGATATTTGAAATTTTGGCTGGGGTAAGACGTTTTTGATTTTTCAAAAAAAATTTGATGCCCTAGTTTGATTTGATGTTTAAAATTTGGCTATGATAGGATGTTTTTTTTATCTCAAAAAAAAATTTATGCCTTGGTATACTGCCCCCTTAGAAATGAAATTGGAAGAAATGGATGTGCGAAATGGGGATGTTCCAATTTTATTTCTGAAAATGTTGATGAAAATAGTTCATAGGGAATGCGTAGTCATAGAGTGATGTTTAGGATCAATCAGGTAATGTTGATAGATAGATAAAGTGCCCCCCTCAGGATACAGAGTAGGGCAAATTAACATGTCCATCTCATGATACAGAGTAGGACACATAATAGGTACAAGATAGAACCATTAGCTGAATAGCTAGATGTTGAGATTTGATTGATGTAGGATGATCACTTGTGATGAAAAACTAATATCATTGTGTGGTTTTTGATTGTTCAAGATGGGATGAGTGCCCCCAGTGAGCAAGGACATTTGGATCAAACATAGACAGATGATGTATGTAGTGCGACATAGGGTTGATTTTTGGAGCTTCATTTTATTGGCTTATCATATATGTTATTTATGATGAGGATCCTTTTATGTTGACATGTTCTGATGTTGATGATTTGATCTTTTTGATATATGAGATATTCAAGCTTTTTGATTTTTGGACATATGTACTTGATATATCATGGGCTCATGTATGCATGTGATGGTTTGACTTGATGGATATGGGAGGAGTGGATGTGGATGTGTATATATGTGAATGATTAATGTAGCATGACATATGAATAATAATTTTAGAATAGATGATATGTACCTAAAGATGTAATGAAAAGGTGATGTAATACTATGAATGTAATGGCATGAAATGAAATGTGGTAAAATAAAATGTGATGTAATGGAACTGGTCATAGTGGAATGTGATAAAATGAAATGAACACGATGCAATGTGATGTAATAAAATGAAATATAATGATGTGCAACACAAGGTAATGTGATGTAATAAAATGTTTTGCAATGTAATGTCACAAAATGAAATGAGCTCTGGTGTGTAATGAAATGAAATTAGATGTAATGAAATGTGATGTAGTGAATTGTGATGAATAAAAGAAAAGGGGATGAAATGAAATTGTTTGAGATTTGAAAGCCACGTAATGTGGTAGATGATGTGGTGAAATGAGGGATGAAATTTGATAAAAGGGAATAGTGACTAGAATTTTTTGAGATTCAAAAGCCACATAATGCAATAGGTGGGATGAAAACATAAGACAGTGATGTGAAATAATGAAGTGTGATGCATGGTGGCGATATTGTGAGGAGACAAAGTCCATGATAGTTGAGTTCTAAAAGCTCATTTGGATGTTGATGTTGTTGCCTATTATTGGATAACCAGTCATGATTTTGTTGAATGATGTCGTGATGTTCATCTACTGTAATCCTGACTTATGTTCCAATTGTTTGTTTTCAAGGAACTCAAGATGAAAATGAAAACTAGATGAATGCAACTAATTGTCACTTTTTAAAGAGACACAAACTAATTATCATCATAGAGCATGTGATAAAAAGTGACTAAGTACAACCACCACTAGCTCAGCTATAGTGATATAATACTATGTCACACCAAGAAGTACCAGCAAAGATGAACAATGTACAAGAAAAAACATGACAACCACTAAGAAATAGATGTTATAGCCACAGAATAATAAAAATAGGCACGTAAATAGTCACATGTCAAATAAAAGACCTCACCTAAGATAGTGCACAAAATTGGTCAAGGTACACATGGTGTTCCATATGAGAGGAGGCACTTATAAGTGGACACCAATAATGTGCAAAACCAAAGGATCAACGGACTTAAACAATGAAAAACCAATAAAAATATCATGACTTAGTCCCGGTACCTCTAGTCAAACACATCATTGAGGTACTAAAAGTACATGATAGCATAGAAAACCATTGTTTGTAGACTAGGCATGCTTCTAGTTGTGTGTAATAGTGTCAAGTTTCTTTAGTTCTACCAAGAAGCAACTATTGTACTAGGTAGATAGAAAAGCATGGGATGTGTTAGTGGTGATTTAGCAGTGGACTCCGATGGATGGTTTGCGTCGATGAGAATTTGGGTGGCTAAATGTCGGAGGCAAGGGTCAAGTGTACTGGGCACTAGTGCTATGAGAATGCAGAGAGTAGATATGTGGAAGGCTAGTAAAGAAAAAGTCTTGGGTGTGTGATGGCTATAAGTAAGAGGACAACATGGGGTTGGATCAAGGTGAGATGAAGAGTAGAATGAAATTATTGGATATTTTGAGAAGTTGCAGGAATTATGCAAGTGAAAGCATGTCAAGCTCACTAGATCAGTCAAAACAAGAGGATGATGCTAGCCAGGGAAGGTGGACGAGGCAAGGGTGAAGAGCGAAGCATGTGCAGTGAACCTCTGAGGAGCTGGTGGATTAGTCAGAACTCCAAGTGTTAATTTTGAGGCCTGGTGAGGCAATTTAGAAGGGGCAAGGATCAGTGTAACCTAAAGAGGTGGGGATTAGGGTAGAGGAAATTCCCTTGTTGGCTTTAATGATGTTGTTGGGGATTGTAGTGCAACAGTCATTGCAAGTGATATTAGATGATGAGCCGATGACATAGGTGGAGAATAGTCCACCTAAGGAGATTAAGAGGATGTCAAGAGCAGAGGAGGAGGTGGGAGAGATAAAATCTCTTGAAAAGTCCATGGGAGAAACATCAAAGAATGTTGGAGGTAGTGGTGGGGGTGAAGTAGTGAGTGGGACACATCAATTAATTAATCTTGAGACACTAGGACAATGAACAATAGAAGGGGGAACGAGCGGTGCCAATGTGGATGAGCTATGGCTAGAGGTGGGAGGCGAAGGTTAGTCATCATGGAATGTGGAGGAATTACAAAAACTATTAGCCATAGAGAGAGTCTAAGAAGAGAATACAAAATAGGAGGTCACATTTTTGTTGGGATTGATGGAGAAGGCATAGGAAAATGGGGTGTAAATAGAGGCAAGGTGGCTGCAAGCAGTAGTGGAGGCAAAGTGGGCACGAACACAATCACTAGAAATGGAACTACACGTTGAACATGCATGAGTAGAGGGAAGTGATGCAGGGATGTGGGTGAAACAATCACGGGCTCAGTGGTTGCGAGAATTTCTAAAGATGGCGCAAGTGGGTTTAGAGAGTGCTCAAAATGAACTAGTGTTACTATAGTCACAATCTGAGTCATTTAGGGAGGTGATTGTGAAAGAAAACTCGTTGGCATTGAAGTTGTAGGAGCAGTTAGAATTAAGCAAGGGGAAGGTGAGACAATTGAAGCAGTGTTTGGGCAAGGTGAAAGCAGATGTGGAGCACTGGCGAATGATGATTGATCAGATACAACAAGAGCGAGATGTGGCCCAACAAGAAATCACTGCACCGGGGGTAAGCAAGTTGGTGGAGAATGTGTCTGTGGAAATGCACCAGATGGTGAAGGTACATCAAAAATTTTCTTATTGGATGGGACGTTATTATCAGGTGTTCCCGAATGGGGACCGTCGAGAGACATAATTTATAGATAGGGAATTTACATAGTTGTTGAACATGTAATTAAGTGGTGGGAGGTTTCCAATTCCCATGGATGCTATGTGGGTTTGTAGAGGATTGACACCAGGGGCTTCTTCATCTAGAGTTAGGCTAGAAGAGACACCATTGATCGGACACCTTGTTTTGCCACCTCCCCTAGGGAGGCTAGAATAAATAATCCACCAGAAACTGTTGAAATATAATGTTGTAGTTGCCATTGTAGTAGAATAAAAGTGTGTGCTTGTTGTTGTGGCAATCAAAGGGACAACAGATGTTGATGGTAATGCATTGTCATGTGTGTTTTTGGGATTTGGTGGAATATATTTGGATGTTTTTGTGTTTTGTGGAATGTGTAAATGTTTTTGGATTTTTTATAGGTATTTGAATGTTTTTGTGTTTTGTGAGAAAATTGGAATGATTTTAATCTCTATAAAAGTAGGAACAATACAATTCGTAGAATAAGGATAACCGTCACTAGTGCGTGAGAATGTCTTTATAGGCTCATAAACAAGGAGGAATACAGATGTATGCAATATATGGGGAGCCTCGATGGGTAGGGCATGGTTCTGTAGATATTAATAGCCATTACAGAAAATTATAATGCCAATGTGGGGATATTCCTCTAGGTATGCGTCGAGACTGAGGTTCGCAAGGCCTATAAAAAGGCATTTGGGCATAAAAAGGCACTAGAGGGGTCCTAAAAGGACACTTGGGCCTTGAAAAAGGCGCTTGAAAGGCCTAGAAAAGGTACTTTGGGCCAAAAAAGGTGTTGGAGGGGTCTAAAAAGGACGTGTGGGTTTTGAGAAAGGTGCTTGGGCCTAAAAAGGCATTTTAGGGGTCCAAAAAGGACACTTGGGCCTTGAAAAAGGCGCTTAAGAGGGGCCTAAAAAAGCATTGTGGGCCTCAAAAGGTGTTGGAGGGGCCTGAAAAAGGCGCTTGGGCCTAAAAAGGCACTTTAGGGGTCCAAAAAGGACACTTGGGCCTTGAAAAAGGTGCTTGAGGGGCCTGAAAAAGGTGCTTGGGCGTAAAAAGGAACTTTAGGGGTCCAAAAAGGACACTTGGGCCTTGAAAAAGGCACTTGAGGAGCTTGAAAAAGGCACTACTTGGGGGAGCCAAGCTCTCATGCTTACGCTTACTTATTATGTGCCCCTAGTTGAGTGAGGATGAAAAAGTCTGATGGATATCTGGGCTTTCGAGATAACATTGATAGATTTTTTGAAGGGGGCTAGGCTAATCATGGCCACTGCAACATAAATAAGACTAATGATCCAGGGGGAATTGTTGCTCGTGACAAGAGGAAGGAAATGGGGCCACCTCTTGCACTATTCACTTTGTGCTAGATTTTCCAAAGTCCTGTGAAATGTTTCAGGACATTACCACATTGCTTCTTAATATCAGTGAGGCATGTTGGATTCAAAGATTTGATGTCCTGTTGTATAGCCTAATTGAGATTAAATGAGGCAAGAATTGATAGGAATTTTGGGGTGTTGTTAATTTTTCAAGTATTTGTGGCTATGTTCAGTGATTATGACCCCCTTTTGAATGCTGTGGGCAATTTTTGAATTTTTTGATATTTTAGGCACTTTTTGAATTTTTTTGATAATTTTTAGGCAATTTTTGAATTTTTTGGATGATTTTTTTTTTTTTTTGATAATTTTGGATGATTTTTGGGTTTGTGGGGGTGAGACAGAGGATGTGAGTGAGATTTGTTGGAATATGGGGGTAACCAAGACCATGTGAGGTACCTAAAGAGGCAATGAAGTGAGTTTATGACATCAAGTGGGTTGATTAAGGGCTAAAATAAACATTGGACATCATTGGCCAAGGTGGATAGAGGAGATGTGCATTGATCTTCCTGCAATTCATGTCTATGGTATCTCAATACATAATCAGACTCCTTGTTTTATTGAATTTATTGTGATCCCTATTGTTGTTGTCATACTAGCTGTCTCTACTGTTGTGAAGTATATTTGATGCCAAAGAACCATGAAATTATGACCCACAAGTGTTTCTCAATTGGGTATGTGTCAAATTAACTTGTGTGCTAGACAAGCTTAAACAAGCAAAATTTGTCCAGAGAGAGTTGCTTTAGGGTTGTCTTGATGGTTTTTTAGCATTGAAGGACTTGTGTTGTTGAGGGAAGTCCAAAGGTGTTGTCTCTAGCCCCTTTTCAAACCAAAGGTGGCATTCTCACTTCTTTTGTACAATTTTTTTTGCATATTTTTGAAAAAAAAAAAATTTGGTATTTTTGATGTGTTTTCCAAAGCTTTTAGACATAAAACCATTTGAGATGGATGCTATTGATGGGTTCTACTCGTTTTGTACCATCACAATCTAAAAGTTTGTAAGTACCAGTCCCAAAGGATTCTATGATAAGGTAAGGACCAATCTAATTGGCCTCCCATTTTCCTTTCTTTTCCCTAGCCACTTGGTTCTTAAGGTTTTCTCTAAGTACTAGGTCACCAATCTGAAAAATGTGAGGTTTGACCTTTTTGTTGTAATGTCTAGATAATCTATTCTAATACACTTTGAGGTGGTCATGTGCTGCACACTGATGCTCTTCTAACAATTCTAGTTGTTCTAGACAGGCCACTCTGTAATCCTCATCTGATAGGATGTCCCAAAGAGTAACTCTCAAGGATGGGATCTCAACCTCTAAAGGGAGAATAGCTTCACATCCATAAACCAAGGAGAAGGGTGTCATGCCTGTAGGCATCCTAACACTCATCTTGCAGGCCCAAAGGGTGGGGTTCAACTGTAAATGCCAATCTCTACCAATATCATTGACGGTTCTTTTGAGGATGTTGATAATGGTTTTTTTGGTGGCCTTTGCTTGGCCATTGCCTTAGGGATAAAAAATTGATGAGGAGTGGTGTATAATGTGAAATTTTTCACATAATTCATCAATTATTTGATTTTTAAAGTACAGGGCATTATTTGTGAGAATGGCATGAGGTATGCCAAACCAAAAAATGATATGGTTTAGAATGAAGGAATAGATTTTTTTCCCATAGATTCAACAAGTGGCATCACTCTGACCCACTTGGTAAAGTATTATGTGGCAATGAATATCCATTTATGTCTGCCAAAGGAAGGTGGATAGATGGCTCCAATTAAATCAAAGCCCCATTGATAAAAAGGTCACGGTGTGGCCAAAGGGTTGAGCTCTTGGGTTGGTGAATGAACAAGGTTACCATGGATTTGACATTTTTTTGCAAGTTTTGACATAGTCGATAGAATCCTTTTCCATGATTGGCCAAAAATATCCCTTCTTAAAAATCTTCTTTGCTAGTGTGAACCCACTGGAGTGTGACCCACAAATCCCTACAGTGTGACTCTAGAGTCATCATTTTTGAGACATCTAAATAAAGTACCATCAGGACCTTTCCTATATAGCATATCAGCCACCAAAGTGTAGCGTGAGGTTTTTCAAATGAAATTCTATTTTTGGTTACATGAGAGGTTAGACAAGATGGTGTTATCATTGAGGTAAGTGATGATGGGGCTATACCAAAGGGAATTGAGAGCATCTAAGTGGCAAATGATAAGGGAATCAAGTTGGATAAATGCGGGTGGAACCACCTCTTCTACTAGGAACTCATACCACTCGTGTTGTTCTAGGAGTTGAAGAAAGGAGACCAAGGTGGCCATAGCATCTACTGCTTTGTTCTTCTCTCTGAGAATTTGTTCAAAAGTAATGTGAACAAAACATGCCTTAAATGTGTCAACCATATGTTTATAATGAAATAATTTTTCATCTTTGGTTTGGTAAGTGTCAGTGACTATAATGTCCCCTTTTTAGCATTCATAGAATGATGTTGTTGTTAGCCTATTTCCCCATAGTCCCATAGGATAACCAGGACATTAAAGGGGCTTAGAGGCCATTTGGCCTAGATAGTTTCAATTGCAGGTCTTTCTGAGGGGTTTTGAGGCAACTTTGGGCATACTTACTATTTATAGTAAGTCATCTTGGACATGGGCGAACATCCAGTGGCAACGGTATGTCGATGGTAATTGTTTAAAATTGACAAGAAGACTTGTTTATCATTGATAAGATTTGCTATGCATTGATAAAGCTATTTTATAAAGTTAAATTTAAATATTTAACTTTATTAATGCATAGACTATAGTTTGTGGGAAATATTTAAATTAAAAGAGTCCCCTTTATATTATAACACATTGGAGACATAAGTTACATAAAGGGAGTTATGTTTTATCCCACATTGAGAAAATGAAGGATGGAGCTCTTGTGAGAACACTATAAAAGAAATGGAAGAGCTTCTTTTTAAGCAGGCTTGGAAATATCAAAGAAATTGGGAATTTTTCTAGAGATTATGTCTCATTAGTTTGAAGGACAAAATCCATTCAAGCTGGAAATCTTGACGCCATTGAAAGATATGGTCTTGAGATTCAACATGGTAGCAGTCTGAAAAAGAAAATACGAAAAAGCAGCCCAAAAAAGCAGAACCAAAAAAGCAGGCTGAAAAAGCAATCCGTAAAAGAAGTTCAAAAAGCGGATCCGAAAAAGCAGTCGAAAAAGAAAATCAGAAAAGCAAAGCAAAAGGGGTAGCATTGAAGGAAATTATTACAGCCATCTACAACTAGGTTCCTTTGTTAGTATTGCTTTTTTAGGGTGTTATAAGTTTCAGTTGTAAGTCTGCATTATACCAGCATTATCATTTTGCAATCCATGTAAATGCCAAAAGTCTTGGCCATATTTCATGAGCATTGTATTAGAAATTTCATTGCAAATTAAGAAGATAATAGTTGCTGGTGGCATTTAAGCAATTCAATATCATTATCTATCAGCTAGTTAGTTTGCATACCAACTATTTGTAAAAATGTTAGTTGGTTGTAGGTGTTCATTTCTCATGCTTAGATCATGTATATGCACTAAATATTGCCACAATTAGTAGCACACTCATGTTAGGCCATTGTGTAGTCCATTTGGAGTCTTTTAGCACAAGATTCTCATTGATGCAAATTGAAAAAGAGTCATTTAAAGCCAGCTGAAATACTATATCAGTCATACATCCCTTGCATGTGAATTGTTTGATGAAATTCCTTGAGCTTTCATCAACATTTTCTGAGAGTAGATTTGAGGAGGGCCATTACAGTGACCTAATTAATGATTAACTAGGAGTCTCCAAAAACCTCTAGTACTATCAGCTTCCATTCTAAAGCTAGTTTGAGACCCAAGACTAAAGCTTCATATTCTGCCATGTTGTTGGTGTAGGGGAAAAGTAGTTTGTAAGACTTGGGGATGGTAACTCCTAGTGGTGTGATGAACAAGATATCGACGCCTGATCCATGGTGTGTGTAGGAACCATCAAAATAGAATTTCCATATTATTGGTTCTGTCTAAAGAATGTGCATATCTAGAAAGTCGGCTAGGATAGGATTTGAACTCTCTATAGGCACATATTCCAATTGATCGGCAATGGCCTATCCTTTTATTGCCTTCCTATTAACATACTCAATGTCAAACTCACTTAAGATCATTACCCATTTGGCCAATTTTCCTGTTAATGTTGTTTTGCTGAGAAGGTATTTGAGAGGATCAATTTTGGAGATGAGCTTGACTTTTTGTGTTAGAAGATAATGATGTAGTTTTTGGGAAGAAAAAACTATGACTAAGCAAGCCTTTTCAATGAAAGAGTAATTAAGCTCATAGTTGACCAAGGTATGACTGATGTAATAGATAACCCATTCTTTTCCTTGGTCATTTTCTTGTGCTAGGAGAGCATCAATTGATTTATCTGTTAGAGAAATGTACAATAGAAATGGTTTGTGTGGTACTAGAGGTACCAACATGGGTGGATTCATCAAGTAGGTTTTAAGTATTTCAAAATCCTTTTGGCATTAGTCATCCCACTTAAAATTTATATCTTTGTGTAGTAAGTGGGTGAAAGGTGTACACTTTTCTACCGACTGGGAAATGAACCGACGAACTAATTGAAGCCTACCTTGAAGAGAGTGTAACCGACTCAGGTCCTTTGGATGTGGCATACTGATTATGGCTTGTACCTTTTTGGGGTCAACTTCTATCCCTTTAGCTGAGATAATGTATCCCAGGAGCTTGCCTAATTTGATGCCAAAAGTGCATTTCTTGGAATTGAGCTTGACTTTGAACGCTTCTAGGTAGGTGAATATTTTGGCCAATATGGGGAGATGTTCTTCTTGACTATGGGATTTGGCAAGAATGTCATCCACATAATCTTCCATGAATATATGCATCATATCATGAAAGATAGTGGTCATGGCTCGTTGATAGGTAGCCCCAACATTCTTCAACCGAAAGGGCATCACATTCTAACAAAATGTGCCCCATGCACAAGTAAAAGCTATTTTCTCTTGATCTTTTGTTGCTATCCTGATCTGATTATACCCTCAAAACCCATTCATGAGTGAAAACATGGAATGATCCGTTGTTAGATCGACAATGGTGTCGATGTTGGGAAGGGGGAAATCATCTTTGGGACATGCTTTGTTTAGATCTCAAAAATCAATGCAGATGTGTATGTTGCCATTCTTCTTTGATATGGGAACACGGTTGGATATCTATGATGCATACACCAAGGTTTGGATGAAATTGGTGTTAATTAACTTTTCTAACTCTACTTTGACTAACAAGGCTATATGGGGATGCATCTTTCTAAGCTTTTGTTTTATTGGCTTGGCCTCTGGAGAGATATTGAGATGATGGAGGATTAAATTTGGGCCTAAGCCAGGCATGTCTGCATAAGACCATGCAAAGTTTATCTGTCTTTCTTCAAAGAAGCGGATGAATGCATGTCTTTCCTCTATGCTTAAGGACTATGCTAAATAAATGACCCTTGGTTCTTTCTCTGTGCTGATGTTGACTGGTTATGTTGGTTCAATCAAAATAGAAGATCTTTCCTCAAACTGTTCAGGTAAAGTATCAATCACCTCATCTATGGGTGCCACAGTTGGGTTTTCACCTTGGGATGCATCACTTTTGTTTGTTTCCATTTTTTTCAAGGTCAGCCACAACTTGGTAGTGATCATTGAGGTTGTGGAATGCTTGACTTATTCTAATGTGACTGAGGTAATTGATACTAGATTGATGCAGGAGCATCCAGAGGTATAAGAGCAATCCTATGTCACCCAAAAAAAAAATGTACTTAGACTTAGTTTTTGTTTCATGTGTTTTCATTTCTGGATACCCATTTGCGTTAAATAAAGGTTCCAACTCTCACAGTTCCACTATTAGTGTTCTAGGTTAGAGTATTTGAACACCTTGGGATATGTGTAAATGCCAAAAAAATAGGAGTATGTAATTGAGCCATCATTTTGGTGAACTAGAAGGTGTAAATTAGTCGGATGAATGTAATTGTAATTTAGAGCATTCCAGAAAAAGAATTAGGTCAAAAGGCCCCACGGTTTGAAAATTATCGCAGTTTTCCAATTTTTGGAGACCTCCTAAGAATGCTTCAAATTTAGGTTAGGGGCATTAAATGACCTTGAACAGGGCCAAAAAATGGGGGATGAGTGAAGCTCATCCATAGGGCTATAGAGTGCTTCGAGAGCTTTCCGAAAATGTAAATGGTTCATCAATCAAAGCTACAATTCAAAAGTTATGTCTCTCGAAAGTTCAGTTACCATTTTTGGATTCTTCTAATTTTGTGTGGAATTCTAATGCAACTTCTAGAGCCTTCTATTTGGTCGGAGGATGCCAACTAGTAGCTTCTAGAATTTATTCCTAATCCTTAACCCTTCAAGGTCTATTTAAGAACATTTCTGGCACTGTAAAAAGTAGTTCGGAGTGGAGTTTGAGAGGAGGTACTAAAAGGAGAAATTATCTCCAGATTTATGTTATTGTAAGCCCATAGGGCATGTTTTGAAGTCTATTTTCTCTTTACTAAATGTATTAGCTTATTTACAAAGTTAATAAAATTTCCCTTTCCTATTGTGTCCATTCTGTACTTGGGTTGTGTCCCCATCATAGGCTCAACTATATGCCTTTCTTCTATTCTTTGTCGACGAGATGGTTCAACCATGTTAAGGTAGAGGAAGACTTTACAGTTAGTATCAAAATGAGGGATGTGTTGAGGCTCAATTGTATCCCAGTTAATGAGTTTGGGATGGACTAGGGGTAATGATTTGTAACATGGAATAGGTTCAGCAGGGTTTAAAGACATGATTTCATTGGATGGCTCATATGTTGTATCTGTTAGATCTATGACATGAGCTTCTTCTAGAGTGTTGGGAAAAGTAGAGCTTGTGAGAGGCTCATAGTAGTCATCCCCAACTTCTTCAGGAAATAAGTTAGGGAATAGGGTTTGAAATTGAAATCCTTCGACATGTTCATCTTCTTCTAAGCTGCTCTACTGTATTTAATTCTTGATGAAGTGGGTCTTGGACTATGAGTTGTTCCTTGTGTAGCCAAACTGTCAGATGTGGGTATGTGAACTAAATCACATTCTTTATTGTGAAGAGACTCCTCGGATAATGACTCAAATTCCCAGTTAGTGGAATTGTTGTCATCTTTGTTATTAGAGGTGTTTATAGATGGTTCTTTCATGGGATATGAACCTTAGAGGGATAGGTTCACATTTATGATGTCAGTTGTTTTCTGTCTATAACCATCCTTTTGTTTAAATATCCATGCCAAGATGGAAGGGGAGGAATCACTATGCTTAGGATGAGCTTTAGAAGAGGCTTGTTTCCTATCTTGTTCATCATATCCTACCCCCATTTTAGACTTGTTGGACCTGAATTGTGCCATTAGAGGTTCAATGATGCCTATCCCTTTTCCTAAAGGACCATCTCCTATGTATCCCATCCTTTTCATTGGGTCAAAACCTTTTCTATGAAGGTGGGGAGAGATATCAATATTTTGTTGACTGGTTTCTACCACTGAGTTTGGAGGTGTGTTGCTTGCTTTAATAAAATGTGCATGATAAGGCTTGGTGGATGACAATTTTCCATGAGATCTTGGAGAAAGCAGGGGATCAAATAAGGAAACTAAGTACTTGTCCACCTCTTTATGATGCAATTTACACTTTCTATCAAATTCTTTCATCAATATATCCATTTCTTTATAGTGTGACTATTTAGGGTCTTTGGATGATGATGGTGAAGGAACAGAAGGACCCAAACAACCCACTTTCTCTTTACCCTTAGTTGGTGTTGATGAGTGGTTGTCATTTTGGTCGGTAGAGCATGAAGTGTCTATAGTTTTGGACTGGCTAATGTCATCTGTTGGTGTATTAGTTTCTTCCCTATTGTGAGGAACTAGGGAATTACAATACTGTGCAAAATGCTGGTCTCCGGGTATGGTCACTTCTTGACCCATGTAAGGAAATTTAAGACATTGGTGATAAGTGGAGGGAACGGCCTACATGTCATGAATCCATGGTCTTCCCAATAGGATGTTATAAGTTAATTGTAGATCTAAGACCTAACAAATATTCTCTTTCACAATTGGTCCTACTCTGATTGGCAAAATAACCATACCTTTGGAGGATCTTTCCTTGTCATCATAAGCTTTGATGGTAATTTTCTTTCTTGGATCAACAACATCCTCTGTATGCCCTATGGCTTTTACTAAATTAAGTGTAAAAATATTGAGGCCTAGTCCACCATTGACCAATGCTCGCTTAACTCTATTTCTATGGATAAAGACTTCAATATGCAAAGGATAGTTTTGGGGCTAGATGACAAACATGTCATCTTGGGCTGAAAAAGATACACATTGAGGGGTGACGAGGTTGTTGACCATGTTCTAGAATCTACTCACATCCTGATCGTTCGGTACTAAGGCTTTAGTGAGTATCTATTTAAGCTCCAGGGAAATCTATAATAGTTCAAAAATGGAGATATGGGCCAGAGTTTTAAGTAATTGGTTGACCAGGTTGTACTTGGGAAAGGAGCTTATAGCTGCAGGGTCAAGATTTGTCACAGGTCTTGGTAGAATAACTTTAGAGGCTTGGCCTCGAGTAATGGCGTTTGAGGATTGTTTTTTGTTTTTATCCTTAACTATGATGACATTTACGGTGTCATCAAAGTTGGAAATCATGTGAATGTGTTGTCGTAATGATGCACATAATTAACCTTAGTGTGAGGGGGTGTGTTCTTATTGGCTTTGGAGGATTCACCCTTTTCATGACTCATCAAGGGGTTCTTGAAGGTCGTATGATCTTTATTATTGCTAAGTTTATTTACTTCAATGACCCCATCATTGATCAATTTTTGGATTGCCCCTTTAAGGGAAAAATAATTGTTTGTTAAATGCCCCTTGTTTTGATGGTAGGCACAAATTTTCTTGTCATTCCACCATTTCGGTTTGACTTGGGGTTCATAGGGTTTAGCCTTAGGAAGTACAATGAGCTCATCCACCAAGAGGGTTTGTAAGGCACTCTTGTAAGACACTCTGATAGGAGTATATACCTTGGGTATATGGGAAGATTGGTATCTTTGGGGAGGAGGAGCTTGATTGTAAGCAACCTTTTGATTGGTCGTCGAGGGGGTTTCTACATTACATCAATAGAATGGGTGGGCATTGTATTGTTGGGGTGTATTTGGGTTAGTGTTGTTGACAACAGGTTATGATTGGTTTAGATGGGATTGATTTTGAGGTTTCACATGGTTGGCCTCAATCATCCCATCATTAACAGTGTTCTTGTTGTTGTTTTACCACCATGAATTTTGTTTATCGGTGGCCCGATCGAAGAAATTATGAGTCTACGTGGAGTTATTTGAAAAGCCCTTACTATCTTTTGATAGTTTAATGATGTCATTATTTAGTAAGGTCTCTTCTACCTTAGCAGCATTTTCTAAGGTGGTTTTAAAAACCTTTGCACCCTTGGAGTTGGAGCCAATGATTCATTAGTTTGGAGAGACTATTAATGAAGATGTCAATCTTCTCTTTATCATGTATGTCTCTATGGTACTTAGTGAAAGTGTGTCTCCATCATTGTAAGAAATATTTGAATGACTCGCAGGGGAGTTGTTTCATGTTGCATAGGTTGATCATTGTAACTTCCCTTTTGATATTGTAGGAATATTGGGAGATGAACATGGAAGCTAGTTGGTTTTAAAGGTTTTCGTATTGGAGGGTAGCTTGGAGAACCACTCCATGGCTTGCCCTCCAAGGCTTCTAGGAAACAGTTGCATCAAGTACGTCGTGTCATGGAAAAATTCCATACTCAAGGTGTAGAATTGTTTGAGATGATCTTGCAGATCTAATGTGACAAAATATTTATCATATTTTGGTATTTGTACATTTTGTGGGAAAGGCGTGAAGGTAATGTTCTTGTCAAAGGGAAGAGGACACACCTTCTTGAGGTTGAATTCCACAGGTTTTGTTTTCCCTCTCTTCATTCTTTTAATTTCCATTTGTAGATCTTGTAACTTTTGTGTGACAACATTTAGGGGTGACTCTTCTTCGTCTCATTTCAAGTTGATCACATCAAAATTGGATGGTAATTTCACACCTTATGCTAATGCTAGTATATAATGTTCCTTATGTTTTTTGAGTATCTTGTCCATGATGTTGACAAGCTCGAGATTTTGTTGGAAATCTTCGATCTTAGTTTGCATACTTTTGTCATCCCATACATTAGATGAACCCATTGTGGCCATGGATTCTAAGTTTTGATTGAACAAGGGTGACTTGTGAATAGTTGCATTCTATGGGCAATCTGTTGTAGTAGTAGGCTCAAGGAGATTTAGAGGTTTTGTGCATTTGATGGTTCTATTGGCTATTCTAGCACTCACTTATATAGGTGATCACTTTGGTCTTGTAGTTGTACCCATTTATGTGGTGGCATGAAATGTGAGTTGAATTCCTTTAGTTCTTAGGCATTTTTCAAAAAGGAAATGGTTCCTGTTGATCGTGATTTGTCTATGGTAACAAGCTAGATTGGACAAGGTGTTTACAAATGTTGATAGGACGAGTTTCACTTTTGTGAAGTCAGGTAAGGGACGAATGTGTGCCTCTGAATGTTTCTGACTTGATGTGAGAAATGAAGTAATGATAATTGTAGCGTTGATAATGATGTCTATAGCTCTGTTTTTTTCTAAAGGATGTTTTTGGTAAGATACAAAATTTCTCAAACTTTGTAAAATACTGGCAAGGAAAATGGTATCAAAATTGATCGTTTGTTCCTAATTATTATGGATGCAGATGGCCTCCATTTTATGTTTTTGCTCAGATGCATCACAGGAATGGTCAATTGCGTTGTTTGATTGATCATATATGTTGTTTCAATGCTCATATGCACTATTATAAATGTTATATGTGTTGTTTAATGATGCAAATGCATCATTCTGCTGGGAAAATGCATTGTTTTAAGACTCATATGTGTTGTTTAATAGGAATATGTTTTATAACAAAGATCAAAAGTGTTATAGGAATATTCAAAAGTGTTGTTTTATGTGTTATATGTGTTAATCTCAGGGTTGTTCAGCAATGTCTTCATCTTGGACTTGGTTTCTTGATACCAGTTTGAAGTTTGTCTTTTTTGAAGGTTTGTGATCCACACTAGTGTTCATTATTATGTTTTAAAACACTTATAAGCACAATAGTAGTAAGACCAAAACAAAATGAAAAATTGCATGCACCTAGAAAATGGAAGAAAATGGCTTCATATCAAGGTTATCTAAAGCCGATGACTACTAGGTCTTCGTATTCCAATTATGTTTGAATTTACCTCTCCTATGACAGAGGGCTTCCCACCAACACCAGGGAGGTTTGGCGTAATCCCTTGTAAGACTACTAGAGGAAGGCTATGTTCCAAACACAGGTGGCTTGCATTCAATTAGGAATACAAGATTGGGAGGTAATCCCTCTCACCAACCCTACTAAGGCAACTTGAGAGGTAGCCTTCCTAGGGCTAGATAACCCTACCTAGTAAAAAGTGAGAAATGGCAGTCACAAACAGGTTTGGGAATCTGATCACTCAAGAAGAGTGAGAGCATATCCCTACTATTTTGGCTCCCCAACCACAACAAACACAAAGGTTTAATCACCAGCCCTTATACTATTGAAGACAAAGGGGTTCCTAGTTATGCTATGTGTGGATTCTTTTCCTCATTCAATTGTAATCGATCTTTATAGAAGGTCGGGCATTTTGATCAACTCGAAGGAGTTGAAAGCATAGGCCTACTTCTATTTTGGATCAGCAAGATTGAATGCTTCTATTAAGCTATGTTTGGAACTTAGAAATGCCACACTTTTAATCAACGAAAGTTAAGGTCCACTTACCTAATTCGGGGCTAGCAAAGGCTAGGCGCATTTATGAGGGTCTTCATTCCTGTTGCATGTTGTCTACAATCTGAGAGATTTTTCATTAACTCAAAAGGGACCTGTAACCAAATGATATTTGGATCTGGAAGTTAAATTCAGGAAACTGTAATTTTTACCAGATGTGCTACAGGAACACTCATATGCATTACAGGAAACCTTATATGCGCTATTTAATCATGCAAATGCGCTATAAGAAAATCAAATGCACTATAAGATGGTTTATATGTGCTACAAAAATGATTATATGCATTACAGAACTCTTCAAAAGCGCTATAGGAAGATTTTGATACGTTATAGAAGTATGTAAATGCATTATAGAACTATGTAAATGCATTACAGAACTATGTATATGCACTATAGAAAGATTAAATGCATTAAAATAGAATTCATAAGCATCAGAATATCTCTCAAATGCATTGAAATAGATCTTAAAAGTGTCGAAAGATCCAAATCCGGCCCTTGTATGCTTGGGGAAGACTTTGGAATGTTGTTCTTGTTGATATGAGGCCTCTCGAATGTTGTAGAACCTATATTCGATCAAATTTGCACAAGAGAATAGCAAGAAACATAGATCTATACTAGAAATGAAAGATTAGACTAAAAAACTTGAAAATAGAGAGGCTTTTAGTTCAGCCCCACAGTGGGTGCCATTTTGTACACGGTGCGAATGCGTATTCATGAAACTTTAGTGTAGAATGCAAATAGACTAATGATTAACTAGACTAGACCCAAGATATCATCATCAAAATGTAATCTCTATGAGCATCTCATGTTTCCCTAACTACAACTGCTAAAATAGCTCTCAGACTAGCATCTTAGTGATAGTTCTAGAATGGGAGTATGCTAAAAATGCAGAACTATAAGAATGCATGCAAGATCTATGACTATAATGCAAATTATATGCTATCAAAATGGATATGCAACAAGCTAACATGCAATGAATGATTTTAAATGACATAAAAGAAACACTAAAATGCTATGAACTTGCTAAAATGCTAACACTAAAATGATGAATCAATATGTGCCTATAGTGCAAATGCCTAAAACTTGGGTCCTTTTGCTCTTGGATTTCCCTCCTATTTATAGGATTTCGGAAGGTGTTGGGGTAAGAATCAAGATTTTCACCTTTGACTTTGGGTGAAAGTGAAACTAAAAATATCTCATAAGAGACCAGAAGGAAGAGTCCAACAAACTTGATTTTGAGGATAATTGAAGATATTTCTAATTCTTTTAAAATGAAAAAGGGAGATTTCCAATTTTGTGAGGATAAATTATTTTGTTGATTTAATAAATGTCTTATTTATTTTCAACACTTTTGTCTCTTTCATCCTCCTTTTTTTGAATTTCATTTTATGAATTTGAATTTTTTTTCTCCTTTTTTAAAGTTGATTTAGGTCTTGTTGATTTGATAGGTGATTAATGACCTGATGTGATTTTTGATTTAAAATTCCATTGTGTTTCTTCTAATTTTCTCTTTAATTTGGACTAATTGATCAAAATTGTGTGCTTTAGGTCTTTGCTAATTTTTGGGCATCTACACTTAGGAAATGTTGAAATAATTGAATTAATTACAATTTGATCAAAGAAATTGATTTGAATTTATTTAATAAAATATTGCAAACCATTGATTCAAGAAATTTGATAAATTAAATAGTGGGGGCCCATAGTCTAGGCAACCATTTTAGGGTGCATACATTTGCCCCTATTTGACTAATGTGTGATCGATTTGGGAACACATGTAGTCAAAGAAAGAAATTGAAGTGTGAGATTGATTTGGGATCACAAAACAACCCAGATGTGTAGTCAATTTGGAAACCCATGAGGACAAAAAATACCAATAAATTTTGACTTAAAAAGTTGAGGATAAAATTGATAAAACTAAATCAAGGATTAAGGTTGATAAGTATTGTCCCCTTCATGATTGAAATCGAAATGAGATAGAGGAGTAACAAAAAATTGATAAATTTGATCAAATCGAACAAAAGACAAAGTTCTTGGTGTAAGATGAAAGATATAAGAATCACAGAACCAAGGTAGATCATCAAGCATAAAATATTATGCCCCAAAGGTGAATTAGAAGAAAAGAAGTGGGGTGAAAGTGAATGGAAGATAAAAATTTGGAAGATACGAAAAGAAATAGAAAGAAGAAAAGAAAATTTTCCATAAGAAATAGAATGCCCCAAAATCAATCAACTATTTAAGATAGAAATTTTGATTGAGATTACAAAAGAAGATAAGAAAATGAAGATCAAAACATGACCACAGTTGATTAAAAGTCCACAAGAAAGATGAAGGGAAAACCCTCTCAAACTCATAATGCAACCTAGAAATGAAAACTAACATGGAGTCTAATAATGCACACTACATGAAAATGCAAAGGTGTACTTCCAATAGAGCAACTGTAATATAGGATTTTGTGTTCATTATTCATTAGAAAATGTAAAAGAACTTATTTTCATCATTGGACCATTATTAATGGACATCATAAAATCACACAATCATCACTAATTATAAGAACAACTGTGAAGATATGAATGTGATTTATACTGGATTGGAATGTGGAAAGATTCTAACATAAGCATCACAGACATAAAGGTCAAGATGACTTTGATATTAGCTTACCCAATTTAATGTAGCAAAACCATGCTCACATCAAGGCATAGATGCCAAGATGACGATAAGAACAGTTGTGCAAAAATAGTCAAGGATGATGCCTCGAATCTCCTAAGTGTTTCAAGGGAACAACAAGAGACATTCTAGATTTTGGAGACTACACCCACAAGTAGAAAAAAATAAAAACATGCCCCATGTCCCAAGTCCTCTAGCTATGTATCCCAAAGAGGCTTATCAGACAAGGACACTCATCAAAAATTAATAACAGTCAGCACAGAAAGACAAGATCATGACATAAGTTAAGAATTAAGTGTTGTGTTTAAAATTTAATTGTGTTAATTGATACTGATTTTTGAGGATAAGGATCGAATGCTTGCAAGCAGGTAAGATCACACGACAAAACTGGGTAAGAGAAAATTGAGCAGTGTTGAAAAACACTTGATGTTAGGGGTTGTGTTGAAAAACACTTGATGTTAGGGGTTGTATTGAAAAATATAGTTGGGGTGGTGTTGAAAAACACCATTTGCGAGGTGTCCTAAATAGTAATGCAACCAAGAGACCAAAACTAACATAGTTGTGCCCTCTAGACAAAGACCAATTCCAAACCAAGGCAACAAGGATAAGGTATGATGGAGAAAGGCCAACTATTAAGGACACATGCTAAGAAATAGGGGTACAAAGGTATCAAGTAGCACCCCTTTCCAAGTTTTCACCAAGGATATGAGAGCGCAAATTTAAATCATAACCACTGGGATCTTTATCTTCCATCATGTTGACGCTTTCTTCTACAACCTCAAGTACATTTTTTGTATTTGCATAAGTGTAATTGATTTCAGCCTTGCCATTCTTAGGTTGGGAAGCTTCCCCTTTCTCATACTTGGGAAAAGGCTCTTTGAATGTTGTGTGATCATCATTGCTATTAGAATGTTGATGACTATCTAAGCAATCGACACCAAAAATATATGCCTAAAATGTTAGCACACTTCTATGAGTCATTATATCCAAGATTGCTCAAGAATGAGGTCTTGAATGGTGGCTCATAGCTCTCTGTTCATGGAGTGCACAAATTTGTAACGGAGGCCCTCAGTTTGACCTATTTTGTGCCCATGCAAGTACACCATAAATGATATATTCAAAGATCAAAATGTGAATGCAAATGAAGATGCAAACTAATCTAAATGATGACAATGCAAGAAAGGAACTCTAATCTATGAAAGGAAATAACAATTCAAGATTAATCTATGAAAGCAAATATGGATCTAAGATAATATGAAAATCCAAGGATGGATCATGATAATGGAAGCCATGGATGCATGAGAGAAGAAGACAAGAAGATAGAAGTTCTCCACAAAAATCTTTAATGCTCAAACTCCTCCAAAAATCACTCTCCAAACCTACAGCATAACAATAGCATAATAGTGGATGTCAAAAATGAGGAGAGGGCTCTCCCTTATAAAGAAGAATGGATGATTAAGATTAAGAGGCAATAAGATTTAATCAAAGGTGGAGAAAGAATGATCTGTGTCAGCCAAAATTCCACCAATGAGAAAAGAGGAGGAAAATTAAATAGAATCCCACTTAGATATATGTGCTTTTAAGTGTAGAGGAAAAAAGAATTTATTTATTTTTTATTTATTTTATTTGCTTTTTTCAAGTGGGATTTTATTTAATTAAAATGGAGCAAGTTCTTTTAATTAAATAGGAAATATTTAATTAAATTAAAAGAGGGGTTTTTCTCTTAATTAATTAAATATGAATTATTATTTAATTAAAAGAGAGTTTTTCTTTACTTAGGATAAAATGATCAAACCTTAGGAAATGTTAAAATAATTGAATTAATTACAATTTGATCAAAGAAATTGATTTGAATTGATTTAACAAAATACTACAAACCATTGATTCAAAAAATCTGATAAATTGAATAATGGGGGCCCATAGTCTAGGTGAGCATTTTAGGGTGCATACAAAATCCTCTTCCATCTCCTACCATCATTGGAACCCTCTCATTCATCAAACCCATTCAATTCCTATCCACATCTCTCGCTCTTAGCATTACGCAAACCCCATCTAATGAACCTCGTGACTTTTGACATGATATTATTTAATCAACTAAATATCGTAAAAGTAAATATTTTTATTTTATAGAGCACTCTAGATTGATATGTGAACAATATGCAATGTAGGGTGCAGCAAGTGGTACGAGAACAACACAAAGTACTAATTTTTCTAGAGGTGTAAGGCTAGGAGAAAGAACACCCAAGGTAAAGTTTTTTGAATATTCTTAAAATTACAATAATACATTGGCATTGAAACATTGTTTATTAATTGGTATGACACTAACAACAAAAAGTGCCCTAAATGTTGTTTCTTAATTTTTTTACAACGAACACCCAGTCTTGAAGAATTTTTACAAGGAAGCCAATAGAATATCCATGTCCAAGTTACGTTGACAAGTCATGTCATCTAATTACATCATGTGAAGTTTCTAGCACACTGAAACCTTTCCATCTCTCACACCCATCATTCCTCTTCCATTTCTCATAACTATCATCCCTCTTTCATCCAACCCACTTATACATCCTCCTCTATTTCCTACCATTATTTAAACCCCTCCTATAAATCATCTTGCATCTCCTACCATCATTGAAACCCTCCCATTCATAAAATCCATCCAATTTTCATCTACATCTCTTGCTCCTAGCATTACTTAGACCCCATCTAATGAACCTTGTGTGTTCATCCTCCATATACCCATTCCCATCAAAGAACCTCCATATCACACAGGGTGTCTTGCAGGAGTGTGGAGATCATGAATCTACACTTGTATTTCTTGACAAGGTACCAAAAGTTCATTCACATCTCTCTTTTCCTTCCCAGTCTCTTTGTTTTTAATTTAGGCCTTGTAGCCTTTTTTAGCCCCAAAATTTCCTATCTTACAACTATCCTTCCAATATCATCTTTCAAGTCCTTCTTGTGTCTTCTTTCCCTCCTATGATCTTGTTTTTATTGTGCCTTCTTATCATTTACAACATTATCTCATATTTATAACAATACTCTTTACTATTTTATAGGGCTTGTCAGGGGCTAAAATTTCTCAAGTTGATAATGTCATGCTTGTTGCCATTAACTTTGGCCTTGACAGCTATATGGTATCATATCTTGTGCACCTATCAAGTTTACAATTTGATTTGAACTCATGATGTTTCTTATTGATTCCTCTTATGTTATATTTGTTTCTTCTTTAGGGTACTCCACCTAGCTCGAGGTTTGGAGGAAAGGGAAGAAAATCAGCAAGAACACCCAAACAAAAAAAGCTATTAAATTCAAGTCAAGTTTATATTTTGAAATTTATTATGAATGAATGTATATACATGTACTCAATATTGATGAATACATGTTGACTTGTTTTTTGAATATATTTAGAAACAATTGATTTTTGTAGAGTTGATGAATGTACCTGAGACTGCCAATGTTGAGGCAATGGAAGAGGTAAAAAATTCATATTTTCCTTCTCATAAATTTTAGGTTATAGTATGCATTTTTTCTCTATAAATATTAAACAGTTTCATTTATAAATGAGTACATGGTTTTTTTTTAGTTTTATAGTAATTGTCAACAATTTGGCTTATTAACATGTGTTATTTATCTTTTACCTATTACAACACTCTTTGAGATTGCGTACAAATCCTTTCCCATTTTATTTTGTTAGGAGTCCTGAGCATGAAAGATGGGGTCAAACAAAATAGAGGCCAAAGGTGTGGATGTAGATTATTAGTTGAAGCCCTTGTATGATCTCAATTTGGATTGTTTGTATGTGTGATGGAAATCCCTAATGCCTACTCTACAATTCTAACATTTTATTGCTTACCATACAAGTTGTGCCTCATACCAACACTGATTCTTCAATGATTGTGCCTCCTACTAGCATGGGAGATCCAACTCAGACTGCAGTATGTTTTTATTTTTCTACTCTATTTGGAATCCCTAATGCCTCTCTATAATTCTAACATTTTATCACTTACCATACAGGTTGTGTCTGATACCATTAGTGGTTCTGCCTCCTGCTAGCATGGGAGATCTAGTTTAGGCTACAATACAATTTTTCTTTTTTCTCTATTTGGAATCCTTAATGCCACTCTATAATTATAACATTTTATTTCTTACCATGCAAGTTGTGCCTCATACTAGCACTTATTCATCAGTGGTTGTGCCTCTTACTATCACAAGAGATCCAACTTAGGGTGCAATACTTTTTTTTTTTACTATTTGGAATCCCTAATGCCACTCTATAATTGTAATATTTTATCACTTACAATTTATTGATGGTTGTGCCTCCCATGAGCACTGATTCATTAATAGTCATGTCTTCCATCGTCACTCTACCTCATCATTTTGTTATGATTGTCACCCATCAACGAAGGAGCCCATCACCATTATCATTCAGTCCACCTATTGGACAAAGGGATGAGGTAATAAATAACTCAACTATCCACAATTTAGAACCCAATTTCTAGTTATTTTCATATTACTTATAGATAAGATATTTGATACGTTATTTTAATTTTTTTTCTATAGACACCTGGTGAGCCACGGACTACTTCAAAAAGGCTCAATTTTGATGATCCAACATAGTCATAGATATTGATAATGAAATACATATTTAGTTATGGTCATTACATGATATTTACATGTATTTGATGTTTGTATTATATATATTCGAGATTTGTAACTATATGATTGATATGGCATAATATATTATTCATTTTGATATACATTAAACTTGGATTTCCATCCAACTTGTTCAATGTGTGCATACAAACTAGTATTGCATCTTACTTTCTTGCAATTAATCAAACACATGAACATTCATTATTTTATACAAAAAATGTAACATGTTTATCAAATTCATTATAACATGTAATCAAACTGATATGTCAATTATTTTGATGTAATAAGACATTAAAAGTAAAACTATTTCATGATTTTTCTATTTGCATCAAAGATCACAGATCGATAGTGCTTAGAGACCCTTAGGGATGCTTCTGTTCAATGTGGTTGATACTATTAGAGGGACGATATGGTTGAAATGAGGTTGGTCCTATCCTAAACCTAGCCAATTAGAGATAATAGAGTAGATGATTCCATCCTAGGACCAACAGTTTGAAATATACACAACCTTGCATTTGAATTGAGCAACACTGCATCTTTTGGCATTAGGCGAGAAAGGGATGAAAAATCTAAACAAAGTCGAATGTCTAAAAACTAAGATAGGTTGTTTTAGGTCTAGACAATACAATCCTATAACACCTACTAGTTTGTCAATACCTCGTATGAGGTCAGAGAAATGCCTGCTCAAAGATTGCAACCTGATGGTGCTTAGAGACCCTTAGAGATGCTTCCATTAAGTATGGTTGATGGCGTCTGAGGGACATTGTGGCTAAAACAAGGTTGATCCTAGCCCAAACCTAGCCAACCAAAGCTAGCAAAGTAGATGATTCTATCCTAGGACCAAAAGTTTGAAATATACACAACCTTGCTCATTTGAATTGAGCAACACTACAACTTTTGGCATTAGGAGAGAAAGGGATGCCAAATAAAAACAAAGTCAAATCTCTAAAAATTGAGATAAGTTATTGTATGAATAGACATCATGATCATGCAGTACTTAATAGTTAAGCAATACCTTGAATGATCTCAAAGAAATTTTTGCTCAAAGATGACAACTTGATGGTTCTTAGAGCCCTTAATTAGCGACACTTTCATTCAGTGTGGTTGATAGCATCTAAGGGGTGTTGTGGATGAAATGAGGTTGGTCTTAGCCTAAACTTGACCAACTAGAGCTAATGGAGCAAACTATTTGATCCTAGGAAAAATGGTTTAAAATATACAAAACCTTGCTCATTTGAACTGAGCAACACTGCAACTTTTGGCATTAGGTGAGAAAGGGATGCCAAATCCAAACAAAGTTGAATCTCTAAAAACTAAGATAGGTTGTTGTAGGCCTAGAAAATGTGATCCTGATGCTGGAGCATCCTGGGTGTAAGAGCAATCTTGCATCATCCAAAAATATTTTATTTTCAATCTTTTCTATTTTAATATGGACTAGTAGACAGGTTGGTTACTATTTATGGGAACTTGCTATTATTAGTAAGTTTGTCATATGAGCTCGAAATGTTCTCATTTTCTAAATGAAGGTTCATTTTAGATTTGTAAGCCTACCATAAAAATCTCATTGCTCCAGCTTAAGTATTGGAGAAGTTATTACAGATTTTTGGTGGAAAAATTTGTAGAAAAATCTTCAAGCTCACCCTTGGAGGCCTTAGAGTGCTTGGATGAGGTCCAAAAACTCAATGAAAGGGTGCTAGCATAGTTTTAAGGGTGTAGATCAAGAGCTGCATTTTTGAAAAGTGGCTATAATAGCCAATCGAAGCAACAGTTAGAGAGTTATGGCCTTGCAAAGTTGGGCTACCTAAAATATCTAAAATAATCGTCAAAGATGTATTTGGCCGACTCTATTTGTTTTGTTAGGGTCTATCGACCCTAGGTATTAAGTTTCAATGTCTAGAACCTTCTCAAGCAACATAAAATTTCCTATTTAAGAAAGGCTCAAACATTGTCTAGAATAGCTCTAGGTGATAGTTCACAACTTGTCTTGCAAATTATTGTAATGAAGGTGCCCATGTGGGTTAGCATATTGTACTTTTGAATTCTATAATTTCGCATTTGCAGTGCAAATAAGAAGTCCATATTTTGTTCTCACATTTGTTCTTGTTTCTTTGTTTCTATTATGAGTTTATGGTATTAAGGGGAGCATCCTTCATCAGATCCTGTAGTACCTGACAGCTTGTCAATACCTCATATGAGCTCAGAGAAATTTTCGCTTAAAGATCACAGCCTGATGGTGCTTAGAGACCCTTAGGGACACTTCTATTCATAGTGCTCAATAGCATCTAAGGGACATTGTGGATGAAATGAAGTTGGTCCTAACTTAAACCTGGTCAACTAGAGCTAACAGAATAGACGATTCAATCCTATGACCAACGGTTTGAAATATACACAACCTTGCTCATTTGAACTGAGCAACATTGTAACTTTTGGCATATGGCAAGAAAGGGATGCCAAATCCAAAGTTGAATCTCTAAAAGTTGAGATAGGTTTTTGTAGGCCTAGACAACATGATCCTATAGCACTTGACAATTTGTCAATACCTCGCATGAGCTCACAAATATGCGAGAAAGAAGGATTGAGGGGTTTACACCATGAGAAAGCATTGTTGGAGGGTATAAAATTGATGCAATGATATACCAACCAGTGATATGCCTTAAAAAGGGGTAATTTTTTGAGTTGGTGTTGATTATATATGTTGAATTGAAGGTGTACATTGAAATAATCAATTTTGAAAGTGATTGGAGAGTGAATTTATAGAAGGCCCTAGCTTTTAGGAGCAATTGGTAAGGATTTTATGGTTGGGAATGTAAACAAGGCCAAGGGGAATTTAAACCTACTAAATCTATGGTTTTGACACCTAAGTAGGTATTTTAAAAAGTTGGGGACTTGGGGGTTAAGGATAAAGAGTAGTTTCTTTGTAAAAGTGGCCTATTTTAAGCCTAAAAAGGGGTATCATAGTGTAACAACAAGGACACAGTCCAAAACAACCCTATCCAATATTCTCATATGTTGTAGAGAATCCAAATGGGTATCCAAATCTATGATTTATTTGCCTAATTTTTTGGAAAAGTTGGGAGGAAAATGCAAGAGGACAATCATCTAGGTGTCATTAGGCCTATTAGGTGAACTTTGTATATCCCTTTACCTTATAAATCCATATGAGTTGAAGATAATTGAGTTTTTTTTAAGGAGACGTTATTGTCAAACCCATGAAAAAGAGCTTAAGAGCCAAACTTATAACCATAATGATAAATTTAATGCACAAATTTATAATAATAATGTACAATATTTATATCTCTTATCAATTTTATATACAAAATTTTGCATCTAAATATGCACATATGATGTCTCTTATCATATTTTTATACAAAATATTTCACATGTTACATGTCTTTTTTTTATATGCAAAATTTGACATCTACATATGCACATCACTGTGAAGTTGCAACATTTTGCATAATATATATACAAAAATTTCAAAATTATTCTACCATATGTAGAATGATTCAGCTAAATAGCACAAATTCAATCAAGGGAACCTTCTGAATCAGCTCTAACCCTTATTGTATCAAGTATTGCCTCGTGGTTAGATTCACATATTTTCCACAACTTCTTGTTAAGAGGCCTACCACAATATGGTGTCAATTGAATATTTGTTGCAACAATAAGGTTAGAGTAATGAAGAATATGTCTCTATGTCTCAAAATCCTCAAATAACCACGTGCTAGAATTCTTGATAGGGTACCTACATTTAATTGTAAAGATTAATTAAAGTCAAAATTAATACATTATACATTACAATTTGACTTAAAGTGGTCTTCATGGTAGGGGGAAAAATATACTACCTTATAAGCGATGTGTCTGTCATAACAAAAGATCCTATTGGGTACTCAATAGCCTCACCATCAATGATTGTAGCTATTAGTTTCTTTTTGGCCTTAGTAGACTGACATATAAAGTAATGTGTTCTTTCATCATTATTCTCATATGCAATAACTACATATACATGACTTACATTATATAGAAGGATAAGTTAGAGCAAAAATTTGAAGTAATCTATTTTAACCAGGTATTAAATTAATAACTTAGTACTTGGTTTAAGTAGGTCAAATACATGCTCAAAATCTGTTGATGCTTTAGTCTGGTTGAGTTGTAGTGTTGTAGGAAGTTGATATGAATCAATTGGATGCAAAGGTCTACAAGACCATTGGTCAACCCACTCTTTTGATTCACATTCATCCCATCAATGATGCATACAAGAAGAGAAAAAGCATGCAAGCTTTCTAGTATGAATAGCTAGTGACACTATATTTGAATTTTGAAATGTATGTATCTCACTTGATCATGTAAGTGTACAACTATCTTGAAAATTTTCAATGTTAGGTTGAACACATATCAACCAAAAATATCTAGAAACCATAGGCTTACATACATTACCTAGTCCCATCATATAATTATAGCACTAGACAATTGTTTCGGCATTTTCTAATATTGTGCCACCTTTGTAATTTAATTCCTCTCTACTAAGGGCCCTTTTCACACATGCTCTAGCAGCATCATGCTCTCCCTTTCCATGTCACACCTCAGTGAAATTCCAAAATGTTGCACTCCACTTGTCACATGCATCTTATCGAACCAGTAGAACATCCTTGCATTCTTGAATTGTGTGGTGCAATTGTCTGACCATATAATGTGTTGATTGTATCTTGCATCTCTTTCCCCCAAATTGTCATAGAAAACTCATAAAACATCCTTGCACAAACTTTGATGAATGAGTTCGATCATCGCTAATATAGAAGTGATACTCTCTTAATATCTTTATGTCCTTCTCTGTGCTATCATGTGCATGAATAAATTCTATGTGTACAAATAAATTGACACTTGTATAGAGTTGTAATACATTGGTTGCACTTCATTTTGAGGTTTTAGTGTATAGTTTTCAGTGAAGTCAACAACTGACACAATTGTACCCAAGGGAAAAGTGTCCTTATACAACTTAAATTGTTCATCTAACCATTTAGCTTTGTGTGTATGACCTATGTACTCATAAACTATTTTCTCTTGAAACAATTTCATAAAATCAGATACACATACATCACTTTTCACTAATTCGCACCTCTTTAATTATTTTCCATCTTTAACACCATATATAATTGACTCATACTTTCTGAGAGAAACTAGTGTCTTATCAATTTCATGTGTGCTATCTAGATTTAGGCATCTATGCAACTTTTGCAAACCACCACATTGAGGGAAAAAACCTTTCAAATAGATGGTCTTATAATAATGCACCCATCATCTCGTTTACATAGTACACTTGCAATAAATTCTCTGGGTTACTTAGGAGGTAATTCTAGACCACATTTCTACAATATGTCATTACTATGAAAAGTACAACATATATAATGATAAACATCATAATGCATAGAAAACTCAAGATGAACCCTACAACAACATGTAGTACGTGTATGATTTATCTTAACATAGAATAGTTTTGTCATCTCGAAAAACCTTTGCTTGATTTTAATTTGAGGAAATATTTGAAGAAACATTTCATAAAATTGTGTTTGAGTCATATCCAAAAAAATGTTGTGCATGTGGCTCACGGTTTGTTTTTCCAATTCATCTTTCAACAACATTTTTTCACTTTGGTGAAGCCCTTATGTTATCATGCCAGAAGTTTTCAATTAATGTTCTTACTGCACCAACAAGAATTTTATCCTTGCGTGGGAGTCTACCTTGGAATGACCAAAAAGAAGTCTCATTAGAATTCTTAATTTTCTCTCACCTCACTAAGGCTTTGACTAATGTTTCTCTACTTATCCTTAATGATTTACTTATTTTTCTTAACATACGAGTTTTTGCCATTTCCTTTCCCATTATGGTTGATGTGAGGACCCACCGACTTGTATTAGCATCTTTATTATGTGTTTTTGAACTAATGGATTGGTATGCATCAAAGAGATTTCTTACAATGCTTCTTTCACTACTATTTTCATATGTTCTTAACCCCAAAGTTCTCATTTTCTCTCTAGATTTCATATTTTCAACCATTTCAACAAGAAGTTGGCATCTTCCACTTTGATTTAATTTTTCAAAATACTTATTCCAAAAATTTTGAACAATTCACCTACAATTTATTTCTAACACCTTATCATGCATTAGCTTCAAAATATTTTCATCAATGTTAATTAGAAACTTTGGTTTTCTACGAGTTATTCTAGGAGATGTTGATGTATGTGCATGCTTTATATTTTTATTAATTACATTATGTGCATTCATCATTTCAACTTGAGATGTCACATTAGGGGCATTTGGTGACATAAGTGTATGTGTCACAATCATTTCAATTGGGGTACGTTCAACATTTTCATTTGTCAAATTAAGTGCATTTGTGACATGAATATCAATAGGTAGATTTTCATCACTTACATTGGAGGCATTTGATGATGTACCTTCATGTAATCTCTACATACGCTCCCTTGTTTGTGCCTTTGTTGCCTCTCATTTTTCAAGCATTCCTCTCTTGTTCTTTCCCATGATTGTAGATGCAGATTACCCTACAAACAATAACATGAATAAAATACACAATAAAATACAAAACTAAACAAATTTGCATCATTATTTTATGTTCAATCACAAGATACAAATATAAAGTAACATGTGCATGCAAGATTTAATAGAACAAATTCATCATTTCCAAGAAATTACCCTACAAACAATAACATGGACAAAATACACAATAAAATACAAAATTAGATAAATTTTCATTATTATTTTATGCTCAATCACAAGATAGAAAATTAAATATAAAATAAGATTTTGGCACATGAAAATAGATCAAATTTAGCATTCTCAAACACCAAAAACCCTAATACTTGCATATCTGGTACAAAAATACATGTGAAGCAATAGTAGAATCTCATAGACCACGTTGAAACAACATAATAACTATTGATATGTTGTTTTATTTATAGTTTTCAATAACCTGATCAGGTGAGTCCTAACAAAATTATCCATGTTGACTAATAACATGATCAGGCTATGTATTACTACTACATAAGGGAGAGAGAGAGAGAGAGAGAGAGAGAGAGAGAGAGAGAGAGAGAGAGAGAGAGAGAGAGAGAGAGAGAGAGAGAGAGAGTTTAGGGTTAGTGAGAGAGGGGGGCTTAGGGGTTACTCAAAGATAGACTATGCTTAAGAGTAATAAGTTAGAGAGGGAGAGGTTAGGATTTAGTGAGAGATATATCTTAAGATTTATTTAGTGAGTGATTATGTGTGTTTGAGAGAGAGAGAATCACAAATATGTTGGCATTGATGTTTACCTAATGATTGCTTATTTGGAAAATAATTACTACCTATTTTAGACTATGCTTAATTCAAATTGATGGAAAAAAACATTTTTATGCCATAGGATTTATTTGTCTACATCATTTTGACATATTTTGAATGGAGTCAATTGGACTCTGTATGTGAAAGTTATGGCCTCCAAAGTAAATCCTACTTTTAGTTCTTCAAAACCTGATCGAGTTTTGAACAAGTAAATTTTACTTCTTCAAAACCCGATCGGGTTTTGGATGCATTTTTTATTTTCATAACCCAGTCAAGTTATTTGAATCCAAAACATTTGATTGGGTTATTTGAATTCAAAAAACTTGATCGGGTTATGGCTTGGTGATAGCCTAGGGAAACAATGCAAAGGCTTGGGAGATTATTTTCCCTCCATTTTTTCCTTTAGACATTTTTACATGTTCTAAGATGAACTCTCGTCTTCGCCTTCTTCAAGTTTGCTAATGGTGAAGTGTGCATCTCTAAAATAACCACCATAGTCTTACATGTCTTCTTAGCTTTCTAACCATATAATTGTTTTACTTTTTGGACATCATTAACATTGTAAACATTAATTACTTTTACTAATGCCTTGACATTCCTCACAGACATATTTCTACCATTTTTTTTAATAACTTTTGATATACTTAACCAAATTTAACATAAATTACATACTATTGTTATAGACTTAATTCTATACACTTTTTTTTTTTAAAGATACAATTTTCAATTATTTTGATGCAAGTTATGCTCAGCACATGAACAGGTGCCAAAATTTCAAAACATAGTCAGTTCAATAATTCATTAAAAAAAAATATTCATCAGAAAATTATTAAAAAAATACCAAACTTCTAGATATGACTCATAACTATCATCCTACCAAAGGAATTTGCAAAATATTGAATATAACTATGTCTTTTGTGATGCACGTGAAAACAACTATGTTATGTTTTCTAAAAAAATTAGGAACTATTTTTTGTGTGCACGAGTTTTGACCCACCTAATCTTATCCATTTTGTAAAAACTCTAGTAGTTTAGAAAGTAGATTCAGAGTAGTACAATTTATATGTTTTAGACATCTTGTCATTGTGAGTGGATGATCCTCAAATGTCTCGTCCAAGTTGAGGTTTACCTAATTTCAAAAAAAAAGGTTGTCCACTTATACCCCCCTTGTTGTACACCATCTTGGTGCACTCACCTACTCAATTTTGTGCTTTCACCCATAAGGAAAATCATTGAGAGTCTAAATCGTCAAAGATATTTTTTCAATAAGTTTCTCGATGGATATGCCTTTTGAAAAGATGTTCCTCAATTATACATATGTTGTGCAAGTAGGATCAATATGCACTCTATGGGAGAACTTGGACCATTAATATTTTTGAAAATATCAAGGACCACCACATGCCAAGTAATAATTATGATATTGGAATCGATAAGGTCATGGATAAGATGTTTTAAATAATAACACTTCTCAATATGATGGGTAGTATAGTGATGGTATGGTAAAAAGGCTTTGGGGTAATAGGAAGTTGGAAATGTTCTCGAAGAACTCAAAAATAGAGGTAAAATTATGGGGTGGTTTGAAAATGGATGGTAAAGGAAACATACATGATGTTCCAATTGCCAGTTGTGTACCAATATGTTTTGATGAATTATTGATCTTAATTCAAATCCTTTTTAGGGATTTTGGAAATGTTGAAAAGATTATTAAGTGGTATTATTATTATTATTAATTTGAGCCATTTAAGTGGATGACTCAAAATTACTCACTTGAAGCTAATAATAATGAATTATTGCACACAATTGGGTAAATTAAGTAAACAAAAAATAAAATCTCTAATGTCATTTTTGCAAATTAGAAATGAAATATTTTTTAACATCTATATCAAGCAGGAGATAAGAAATTTGAGCATGCAAAGTTTTGAATCTATAAATTAAAAAAATCACTTTTTCCTTAATACCTTTCTTACAATGAATCTATTTATTTATAGAAAGTTGATGGCCAATATTATATTAAAATTGTTGAATGAAAGTATTGGCTACTTTTTTAAGGGAATCTATAAAAAAAAGGGTGTATAGAATACAATCGTTGTAAGCCTTATCTCGAAATATCCTAGTAAAAAATTCAACCATGAGTATATGATCATTTCAGAATTCACTACACAGGGTTTGACATATTCTCACATGAGTCAAGAGATAAATTTTTCATTGTATGTTTCTAAGTGATTGATTACCATGTATTGAGGTCGTGAGGATTAATGACATGAATGATGTTGCGGGATAATGGGCTAGCAATCTCACAAGTTGGGATATTGTATTTGGGTTGGTTTACGGAAAAGCTAATTTTTGTTGTAAGAATGAAATATTGTGGTCAAGCTTATTAATGGTTGCTTTAGTAGGTAGTTTGCTATTGGACATGTTTGATAGTTTGGTATGCAAAATCAATTGATAAATCTATCCTTTGATTTGTATTCGACTCCAATGACTATGAACAATGGAATAAATTCATGGTATTTTACTAAAAATCATATTAAGGTGTGTCATTTAAATAATTGATATGCTCTATCTATAATCCTATTCAATTATAGGGCATATGAGAGATGACAAAAAATGAGGAGATTGAATTTACATTAATTGATTGCATTCATGGGACTACAGTTACAACTTGACAAGTCATAACCCTGTGAATCAATCTCTATAAACAATATTTTAAAATGTTCTTTCCACGCTCCGCGTTCAGGCTCAAGCTTTTGCAAGGTTGAAAGAAAAAGATCCCAAACAAAACGAGAAAAAATGCCCAAGCAAAATTGAAGATGAAAAAATAAAAATAAAAAAAATTTGATGTAGATTTCAAATTCACTTGAGCACTCATGCACCAAACCTATTCTAACCTTTTATTATACTAGAGATGTTTTACAAATGTAACTTACAAGATAACAACACTTAAAAGGTAAAATAGAAGCAAAAAGAGAATTAAAAAATAAATTATCACCTTTAGCAAATCCAAACTCAATGTTAGAATCTCATATGGGATACTTCTAGTTGAAACGTGCACCTTCCCTATCAAGATTATTGTTGTGGTGCATCTCATAAATTGTGTTTTAAAAAATGAGCTTATGGAAAGAAAAAGTGCCCCAAGGCTATCATCAAAAAGTCTCGAATGAAAGAAAGAAATTTTAACTTAAACAAAACTCCAAGCAAATGATACAAATGGATTACCACCTAAATAAGTATCTAAATCATAACAAAGAAATAAAGAATTTTGTGAAGATAATTTTCTAACAAATCAATGTTAAAAAAATATAAGTGAGGAGAGAATAATAACTAGATAAACATAATCCCAATTATAGTCACAAAATGAAATACTAAAAAGAAAGAAAGGGAGTGGCAATGCTCTTGTACACGAGATAAGTAAATGGAAGAAACTTAATACAATTTTGAAAAGGTCGTATTTATATTTTCTAATCGAGTTAAATATTACTTATATTTAATATGGAACTTACTATTTCAAAGATGAAAAGGTTGGCGAATTTTAAAAATCCCGTTATTAAATCCTTTTTGCACATAGAAATACGTTGAAAACATAACTAATAGTGGATCAAAGAGTAAACAGGAATACTTTACAAGTAAAGTGACAGTCTCCGTGCATGCGTCAGGGCTTGTTATAGACTTTTTTATTCCCTTCAATTTAATTAGCAAAAACTCTGCTGTACTGTTTGACTTATCCAAGAACAACGTGTGAACTTTTATTCATCGGTCATTAGTTTGTTTCCTCTGTTAGCTGTCTATTTGATAATGACGCATTAGATGTAATAAGACAATTGTATGAGACATCAAAAAGAGTGGTCCCCATGGGACCTCTAAATGATCTTAAGAAGTTAGGTTGCATTGTGACACAATGTTTGTTTTTTTTTTTTTTTTTTTTTTGAAATGCGTTTGGTAAACTTTTTAACGTGACTGGTAGTGCTAGCGCGACACGCCCACCAGTACCACCAACGCTTTGATCTGGAGCTATGAACCAGTGAGGCCACAAACGGGGGACCTCATCCCCATGAGATTTGAACCTGGATGGCAAGGATAACAACGCAACAACTTAACCATCACAACATGCCACTATTGGCTAAAGGGTTTGTGGTAAACCTAGTGTGACTCGAACCGGAGTTGATGCGTAGCACCGGGATCATTAGCCTAACACTACGCCTCACGACTCGCCTTCACACCAACTCGGCTACTCACTCACCCTTAAAAGGGTTTGTGGTAAACCTAGTGTGACTCGAACCGGAGTTGATGCGTAACACCGAGATCATTAGCCTAACACTACGACTCACGACTCGCCTTCACACCAACTCGGCTACTCACTCACCCTTTGCCAAATTGGGCATAAGCGATTTTTTAGTATCTTATAAGAAGTATGTTTTTAATTAATTAGTTTAAATAAGTATATGATGAAATGTTTATAAAATGGCATGTTAAGTCAAGTGGGTTGAATTGGAGTAGTGATTTTTAACTCCCTAGTGTTTTTTTGTGATAAAATATTTTGGTAAAGAAGTATACAAGGATACATCATAAGAGGTTCCTTTTTGAAGTATGTCTAAAAAAAAAATTTATTAAATTTATGAATTCAAAAGGATTTTTACAAAGAAGTTTACAATGTTTGTTAAATTTTTGCAAATACAATTGTAAATTAAGTAGATTTGACCTTGACATAATATTTAAGATGGGTGACCTTCTACACAAAGTCTCATTTTCTTAATACAATGAAGGCTAAATGAATTTGTACAAATCCATAGTAATGAAATATGAGCTATTAAATTTGGCTGAAATTTGCACATTGATGTCAAAAATAAAACAATTCATAATTTCACGAGTTAAGTGGGTTTGATCTTGGAGTAATTTCATGGTTAAGTGTAACTTCATGGTTAAGTCAGTGTTATAGTGAATATATGTTTTGGTATAATTGTATTGACATATAAGATGTTTTTCACAATATTTTTTAAAAAGATTATTTATAAGATTTATAGTTCAAAAGGTTTATATGATGAATGGTTTGTAAGGTACAATGTTTGAAGTTTCATAATTGGTATAGCAAGATTAATAGATATAATCTTGAGGAAAGTCTATAATTAAAAATATGATTGATAGATGGAATATTCTTTCCTTAATATGTCAAAAATAACTTTTATGTATCAAAATTATAACTTAGGAAAGTTCTATTTTAAATAAATTATAAAGAACAACATTTATTTTAAATTTCAAAAATGAAATAACAAGTAAATAATCTAGACTCTGAAGAAACCAGGGCCTTCAACCATAACAATAGTAGAAGAGATGACTTCTAAAAAGTCTATATAATACATCCCTATGAACATCAGCCAAAGTACAATCAACACTGTGAAGTAAGTTCATTTTAAGAAAAAAATAGATTTGTTCAAAATAGTCTGACATGAGTACTCCTCAACATTAAATTTTAGAGATTACATTAGATAATCTGAGCATAAACAAATTCAATAAAGAAATCTATTATTCAACAGCTGTGATTTGTACTTCTTATATAAATATAAAATAGGAAAAATAATCAAAGATTATTATTCGCGCACAAAAAACCAAGAAATTTAACCCCTGTGAGCGGTCTCCATCGGCAGAGAGTCCCGCGCAAAGTAAAAACATTATAATCATTTATGAACAAGTGAATCCAACAATCACATGGCCAAAAGTATGGCTTTTGGGCATCTTCTGATTATTGAAATGACAAATCGAGCTGTAGATGATCTGCGATTCATATCCCAAGGATGGTGATGAAGCACGTACAAATTAAATATATGAAGAGACGTTAAATTATTTGGACATAATCATTCATATTCATATTCATGCATGCGTACAGCCCTCCAGTTTTCTCCACAATTCGAGCTGTGTGCAGAGCATTCCTTGTCTTGCTCGACATATAATCTTGTTTTTGGACGGTGGACAAAACGTATCCTCCCTCCAACGAAGTAATCATATCCTAATTGCAGCTTTACAGAATAAAAAATTCAAGTTTTACTGCTTTCTGCACTGCAAACGAAAAAATGTACAATTCGAATTGGTGATGAAGAGAAAAAAGGGGGCCGCATGATTGGTGGAATTCAGTTGTTTTTGGTGTTGTCAGGATCGACAAGATGAGAAGCAGCCATTGCAGGCGGGAAGAGTATACAATGAAAAGGCTCCTTCCTTCTTCATTCTCTCTGCCCGCTCTGCCGTCTTCAGGAGTTGCTCTGCATGCTGTGTTTTCGCCGCTGATCTCCATTCTTCTGCTCTTTTGTGGGCTGTAGACATTTTCTTCATTAATTTCTCTTCTAAACTTGATCTCATCTTTTCTATTTTCACCTGTGTCAAACACCACAGATTATGCCTTGCAGAGAACTAGGGTTTAAAAGGTGTAATAAATACCCATTTGAATGAGTTCTTGTTCAAGTGAAAATGGATGTTACTGTGAATTTTTGTATTGCTAACCCCACTACATTTGCACCCAGAACATAACAGAGTATGATGTTTTTATTCCTTATTCCATGTACTCTGACATCAATGCACATGGGCATAAGCAGTCATTGTTGTGTTTATGGATGTGGGCACATATGCTCAAGACTATGGAAAACTAATGCTCAGAATTTATGGTAAACTAATGCTCAGAATTTAAGGGATATAAATGAATTGAAAAAAGAATGCACAATTTTACCTCAAGTTTCCTTGATTCAGATTCGGCTTTGGCTCTCTGGAGATTTACCCAAGCTTCAATTCTTGCTTCTTCTCGCTGGTACCTGGATTTGGAGTAAACTGTTCAGAGAATTGCTCAAGTTTTTTGATGTCCGTAAGTCATTCATGAAAATTAAAATCTATTTAATCCAAATCACAAATAAATCAAACTTAATATCAGACTCTGTATTCTTACTCAAAACTATACGATTGAATTTTCGTAAAACAAGTGAGCTTTAAAAGTCCAGGCTCTAAACACAACCTCAGGCATTCAAAATTTAAAAATCCCAATATTTGAGACTCTTGAACCAAATTTCCTCACAAAGATGACACAACACCTTGGAGATTGTTGCCTGGCGTTGTTAATGTGCCCGACTGTTGGGAGATCTGGCTTTTTCTATGGATTATAGATTTTTCTTTCTAAGTTTATGTTTATTATAGGTTGCCATAGACAAACAAATAGGCAAATGGTTACTGTATTGTCTATCCAACACCCTAGATGCAAATTGACCATACCGGTTGCACATTTAACCATATTGTCAGAGACTTTGGTGGTGGCTCAAACAGCCCTCATTTCAATTGATTTCAAAAGAAAAAACGTGTATGCTATGCATCAGCAAATTTTCGTATTCAAGATGATAAGACTAAAAGCAAATAAAGCTTCACTAGTATCAATGATCATCTAGATTTCAACTAATTGAGCTTTTTCGTTTTAACTCAGATTAGCTCTGTATTGCTACGCTCAAACATAAAAGGAACAATTCATGCCAATTCTATAGTTGATGGAAATTCAAAAGCGAAATCATTATCCTATTTTCAATGGTTAAAACTCGAAAGTTGCATTTAACTGTTTAAAACTTTACAATCTCTAGTATCGGATCAGTTTGGGTATCGCTCTATGATTGTTCAAGGCCTAAGCTTCGAAAGAATTGTTCCTTCTTCACAAACATTAAAAAAAATCCAAAAACAATGTTTGCTCCCTACAGTATTGATAATCAAGAGCTGGAGCTGTTCAGGGTCGATTCTATGGTCGTTTTAAACTTTAGGGATTTCCTACCTCTTCATCTCCCTTCATCTTTATACATTCGACCAAATTGCATGGTCTACTACAAAGACCATTCATTGTTGAATGTAGACTTATGTTACTAGGATAAGTCTTAATGCTTGTTTTGGTTCAGTTTGAGGTCAAGGGACTTCTAAATCATTGTTTTCTTGGTACAAGCTTCCCCAAAAAAGACGTAATAAGATAAAACAACACTGTTCCAGTAAGTGATTACCTGTTATAGGTCTTGGATCGTTCAGATTCTTCCCATGCCATAGCCCTAGCTTCAAGAACACTTCTCTTACAGTCACCAATGTCAAAATGCCTCAAGCTTTTTGAGACTTCTTCCTCCTCTTCCTCCCTCGAACTCCAATTGGAAATGCTTTTGTCAACGGAAGTATACTGGATACCTGATGGCAGGCCTTGAAGCTCTAATTTAGCAAAATGACATTTTTCCAGTTCCCCCATGTCAATGCCAGAACCGTTTACAAGACCAGAATGAGTGGAAGGGGTATTGTGCCTCACAGGGGATGCATTCTTAACAGGAGTGTGGCATCTAGAGGTGCGAGAGCTTGCAAGCGGTGTTGTCTCTGTTCCCATGTCCCTGTGTCGAACTGCTGCCCCTACTTCAGTAGCAGCATCCTTCATGGCTGGTTGAATTCTTTCATTTTTTCCATGGCTGTGTCCCGATCCAGGTTCATGGGATCTGTAGTTGGAAGCTGGCTCCACTTTATCTGCAAATTTATCTGCATGCATTCAATGGCATTAGTAAACAAAAAGATGCAAAAACATAGAACTCAATATGTCAGTCAAAGAGTGCCCAAGGACTGAAAAGGCAATTTGGAATTTGAATTGGTTAGCCTGGGTTTCAAATTAGTAATATCAGATTTCCACAATCCATCTTAATGAACTCTTTCTTTCTTCTGGGTATGATTGTGTAATAGTTTTTTACCATCACCGTTAAATGCTAATTCGCCCTAATTAAGACCCTTCAGTTCAGGTTCATCTGTAGAAAACTTCTCCAGCAAAGGTTACACTACACAGTGATACCCAGAGGCAGAGGATTACATGGCTTACAGATAATTACAGAGGCAATCTCCCACCTCAGTAAGCAGCAAAAACCCTAGAGACCCATTTTTGTGTAACCGGCATATGGGTCTGCCCTGCCTAATTGAGCAACGGTTCAAATGTATGGAATGGTGAATTACGAACACAGGCGTACCGTTTGGGCATTAATGAAGCTATCTATGCCCACTTAGTCTCAGGATTCACATGAATAGAATTATATTCATGCTTCTGGGTAAGATGTTTATGAGCATCAACTTTCGGATCATACTCAAAGTTCCATCATCATTGACTATGAATGGATCATTGGGTATTATCCAAAATGTGGATGCTGATAATAAATTCACGCACAATCTTATTCAGAAACATGAATATAATATCATGGATTGTGGAAATCTGTTATCATTAATGAATAGAATTTAAGTTGTTTGAAGAAACCCTAGCATCAAATAGGCATTGGTGAATGCACCATTAAGCTATGAAACCACAACAGACATGGCCAGACTGACATGGCCACCAGATTTTTAAGACATTACGGTCACTCTCAGCCTGCCATCATGCATTATTGAGCTTAGAACATTATACCAGAAACAACCCACCTGACGAACTGACGGAATTATATATTGCCAGACATTTGTTGCAACGAGTCCCTGAAGAATCGTATTCAATATAATGAAACCAGCATTACAAAAGAGAAACGCACCTTTCATAAACGCCTCGCAGGGATAAGCTGCAAATGCCCCGTGCTCAGATGACCCCGAGCCAATGCTAGATGACATACTAACAGGCCTATCTGTAGACAAAACAGAACTTGAAACTCTGCTGGAAACATCCCCCATTGTTAAGGCTCCTGCAAGATAAATCTCATCCTTGCTTCTATCCGCTGTACTTGCCATCAGTTTATCATCCCCACCACTAGTTTTATGACTAAAAATCTGGTTTTGTCTAATTTCCTTTGCATGCAGCTCAACCACAGGAGCAGATGGGTTGGTAATGCTCCCTGTGTTAAAATCCCTGACCTGGTATACATTAAAAGGGGACTTACAAGAGTTGGGGTTATGTGTCTTCCAATGGCGACCCGGGGTAGTGCTATTATTATTGCATGGTGAATTAACGGCAGAACTTGAATTTATCAGCCATTTTTCAGCATCATCCCACTTTGAAGGAAATGGTCTCCTTGTAAATCCACCCACCATGTATTTCACCGGCAGAGGACTCTCTGCAGCCCCAAATACAAATCTGGAAGGTGTGCCTGGACAATCTAACCTGGGAGGCACACTCTGACGGTGCCCTTCCCTCCTTTTATTATACCCCTTCACATCCGTATTAGGCCTATTTGCAAGATTCTCAGCACCCATTAAGAGATTTATATCATTCTTCTCTTTAGCCATGGGGAAAGACTTGACAAACTCAGATGTCTCTCTGAGATTGATCTTACAGAGGGGATCAGAAAATGGGTTTTCCACGCCATACTTCTTCTTTTCAATGGGCAATTCAAGCTGAACAATCAATCAACAAAAGACACAAAAAAGAAAACTCATGGTCAGCTAACATTGTCACATTAACTTCTTTTCCATTTCTTTCTGGCATAACATCACATTACTGTATCATTAAAGAAGTTTAAGAATATATTGTACCTGTGTTGGTGGCTTATCAGATTGTCTATGGTCCATGCTCCCTGAAGCAGAAGATGGCAGGCTTGTGAAAGGAGGATTTATCACTGATTTAGGACTGATATCTCTACTTTTATTGCTCTGAACATGTTTCCCTTCTTCTGCCATGTTCTTATGATCTGATTTCTTCTGATCCACCAAATGAGATCTTTGAAACAGCCGATCCTTCGGTTAAACCTCTTTAACCTCCATTTGCATTGCATGTGTTAAAAAGACAGTTTTGTGAAAGTACCACAACAACTCCATTAGGAAAACTCCATAGCCCACAGCTTCACTCCCTGCCTATTTTTACATTTTACTTCCCCAAGTATGTTGTCCTTCTATTCTGAGCTGTGTGTTGTTCAGTCAATGACAAAGACCCATCTTTGCTTTGTCTTCCTAGCCTATCATTGAAATCTGTGTCTTGTTTTTTTTAAAACACCATGTAACTACTTTACATGTTAATTTTTATGCATTAACTAAGATTTCAAACTTCAAAATGCTAGCTATCTTCCCTCCATTAACAAATTAGTTTAGAATAATGACAGCTGTTGGTAGAAGTAGGTTGAATTTTAGGGGAAATACAAGTTCAGGAGTGGACGAGATTTTTAGTGCTAAATGAAGGGCTTTCTTGACTGCTTAATGTCATATTCGACCTGTCAATGGCATGCTTTTTAATTAAAAACATGCCCGACTGATGACATCTTAACAATAAGTTGGAAGACTTGAACCTATTTACATCAATGAACTCTTAATTTCACAAATTTGTGGGCTGATGCTCTTGTATAGTGAGCTTCCGTAAATAATAGTTTTCATTTTTATATTTTATTTTATTATAAATTGATCTTTCATGTGTATTTTCTAAATCTTAACATTTCTTATGAGAAAATGACACTTTTCGTTGACTTGATTTGAAATTTATTTGCAACAATACAGTGTTATGTTATTAGTGTTTCAATTATCTTTATATTGATTAAAAAATATTAGGTGGATTAATAGTTATTCATTTAATAAAATAGTATACAATTATTTGAATATTATGTATAAGTGTTAGATCATTTGTACAAAAATTTTGTTTTGTCAATGTGAACTAATAATAGGACATTAGAGAATATGCTTTGTACACTTTGAAATGACATTTTTTTTGACCTTTGCATGCAAAACAAATCCTAAAACATTTGTCTTTAATACTGAGAAGCTAGAGTAGTGTCAGAAGCTAGAGTAGTGTCAGTTAAGTTCATGCAAAGATAACAAGAAAATCATGGAAATCCAATGTACCATTTAGAAACTTAAGTTGTACAAAGTTAGCTAAAATGGATACTATTAGTCTTCCCCTTAGAGGAAATTTACAAAAGATTCTAGAGGTAAAATGGTTTGGTGTGAATGGATATTGTTAAAATAAGGTGTTTATTTGTAGGTTTTTTAAAGTTTCATTTGTTTTATGTGTAATTATTAGCATAAGTAATATTTTTTAAGTTTCTATCATTCTATCAATCAATTCAATCCACCATCCATTAACATGATAGAGTTGTATCATTTATATGATTGTAGTGTCCTAAATTTTAAGCACTTACAATTTTAGTCCTTAGCTAGGCCCTGTTTTAGTGGTCAAGGCGTGCATGCCCATAATTCTTGATCACACCTTGATTCTGCACGTGTTTTCAAAATCATCATATCAAAACTAGACCCTAACCAAAAGTTTAGCATTTTTTGTTAGAAACAATAGTCCACCAAGATAACTGAGAGGGGGGGTGAATCAATTATCCAAAAATTAAAACATTTATTAACCTTAAACAATCTTAACTATTCAACCAAAGTAAACAACAACCATACAAAGATGCACATACACAATTACACCAAATATGTTGACTAGGGAAACCCTTGATCAGAGGAAAAACCCCAATGGGGATGATGCCCACAAGATGATGTACTAATATAAATATTCCTTGTTAAATGATGGACCTTGTTAGGAGTCTATTACAACATTTAGTACATATGAGTCCTTGTTAGGAGACTTTGAATCCCTCTTAGGAGATTCCAAACATGTTAGGAGTTCTAGAAGACAGAATGACCCACTATCCAAATAGTTTATGGGGAAAGATCATTGAACTCACTGTCAAACTGATCTTCAACTATTCCTTATTGAATAATTGCATGAACTATACTTTAACTTTCTTCCTTTGTCCTATCAACCAGATCAATCACTGACAAACCTTGTAGACCAAGTCACGAACCTCGGATCCAAGTGTCCAACTTTAGATCACACAATAAAACCTCGATAATGAAGTTTCCTTCACTTTCGCTTAGCTCTGCTTATCTTCGCATTCTACTTTTCAATCATTCACATTCTTCCATACATACTTATTTCATGATAAAGGAAAATGCCCTTTCTTTATACCGAATCCATAAAATAATTCCATGAGTCAGTTGTTACACCTTCTTAATTAATTATTATGGGATCACATTAAGAACATGTTACAGTTAGTGATAACATTAATCTTCTGCCTTACAACTTGAGTATTTTTACATACATGTGTCATTATGATGAGAGAGCTTGGTCACATCATCTCTAGAATGTTTTCTTCACATCATTAACTTCGACTTCTCAAGATAACAACCCTACTAAGAGATATAACAAGTTTACGAGAACATGCCTCTGTAAACTCTATCACAGAACAGTCTTCATTGAAACTTGCATAACTTCTTCCGAACTTAATATCGTATGCTTCCAAGGTTAGCTACATATACTAGACACTTAGTAGTATCTCCCTTTAACCTTGCTAGTGAAAATGTTCAACAATCTATCCTTACCAACTTGATCTTTTTGCTATTCTTCTATCAGATACCATAGAAAATTGTTATGTTGACATCAATGACAAACAAAGTCATGAATGTAACATATCATCATGATAATGATCTAATCATGTTTCTACAATACTCCCCCATAGGAATATCATCAACATTCATGCTTCCAACAATCTCCCCCTTTGGCATTGATGGCAACATAGATGAAAAACATTTAGTTCTAAGAATACCAACTACAAAACATTGTTGACCTTTCTTTTCAAATCCTCTTCATCAATCATTCTCCCCATTGATATACCTCAATGTGCTTTACATCAAACTATTTTTCCATGCTGTACTTCTCTTGTTGTACTTGTTTTCCATGCTTTCCAAACTATTTTTCCATGCACACTATTTTTCATGCCAAACTTCTCCCCCATTGACATCAATGTCAAAGGTTTCAGCAACCAACAATCTCTACAACAACTATTCCTAACTAGCTCAAGTGTCCAAAGACACTATTCAAAAAACAACATTCAACAAGAGTCCTAGATGATTCTATCCATCACAGATACTCCCCCATATAGGAAGCATCAGCATTCAGTCTAGACAAACAATAGTGCTCTATTACACTAGACTGATGCACTTCTTGCATCATCTATTCTGGCATAGGAAGGGGCATAACCCCTAACATACCTTGCAAATACTCAAAAGTCTCTTTAGGAAGAGGCTTAATAAAAATATCTGTAATCTGCTCTTTAGTGCTTACATACTCCAATCTAATTTCCTTTTCTGCAACTTTCTCTCTCAACATGTGATACTTGATAGAAATGTGATTGGTCTTAGAATGCAACACTAGATTCTTAGACATATTTACTATGTTTATGTTGTCACAATATATGACAAACAAGTTCACTAAATTTTATCATTATATACTTCAACATATGCTTTATCCAAACAACTTGATTACAATTGTTTGTTCCTGCAACATATTATGCTCCCGCTATACTTTGTGAGGTACAATCCTGCTTCTTCCTCCAAGAAAGAAGCCTTCACCACTGGTGTTCTTTTTGTCATCCATACTGCTTGCCCAATTAGCATTAGTATAAGCATATAGAGTGAAATCTTTATATTTATCATACCACAATCCAAACTCAGGTGTTCCTTTCAAGTATCTAAATAACTTTTTAACTGTTGCATAATGTGCTTCTCTAGGATCAACTTGGAATCTTGCAACAATTCCAACTGCATTTTCTATATATGGCCTTGTGTGAGTCAGATATTGCAATCCTCCAGTCATAGATCTGTACTTCTACTCAACAATAGGTGTCTCATCCTTTGTAGATAACATAGGTGTTCTAATAAGATTACATGTTTCCAAACCAAACCTTTTCATTAAATATTTCAAATACTTAGTCTAAGAAATAAAGATTCCTTATTTATCCTGCACAATTTTTAATCCTAGAAAATATTTCATCTCTCCTATCATGCTAATTTCAAATTCCTTCTTCATTTCTTCTATAAACTTATCACTTTCATCATCATTTCCTCCAAATATGATATCATCAACAAATATTACCAAAATCATTAATCCGTCATCAATTTCTTTCCAATAGAGATTACTATCTTCCATCCCTTTACTATATCCAAGTTTTGTCAAATGCTTGTCCAATCTTGCGTACCAGGTTTTGGGTGCTTTCTTTAAGCCATACAATGCTTTCTTCAATTTGCATACTATGTCCTTGTCATCTGTCAAAGCATAACCTTTAGGTTGTTCTAGTATACCTCTTCTTTAAGTTCTCCATTCAAAAATGTTGACTTGACATCCATCTGGTATACTTTGAATTTCTTATGTGTTGCATAGGCTAATGATAACCTTATTGCTTCTATTCTTACCACAGGAACATAGGTTTCATCATAGTCTATTCCTTCTTGTTGTGAGTAACCTTTACATACCAGCCTTGTTTTGTTCCTCACAACTTCACCTTGTTCATTCATCTAGTTTCCAAATACCCATTTGGTTCCTATCACCCCATGTCTCATTCTTTACTATATGATCCAATTCCTCTTTCATAGCTTGCTTCCAATGTTAGAAACAATAGTCCACCAAGATAACTGAAAGGCAGGGGGGGTGTGAATCATTTATCCAACAATTAAAACATTTATCAACCTTAAACAATTTTATCCATTCAACCAAAGTAAACAACAACCATAACAAGATGCACATAGGCAATTACACCAAATATGTTAGCTAGGGAAAACCCCAGTGGGAATGATGCCCACAAGATGATGTACTAATATAAATATTCTTTGTTAGAGGATGGACTCTATTAGGAGTCTATTACAACATTTAGTACATATGAGTCCCTATTAGGAGACTTTATATCCTTGTTAGGAGTTGTGCCAACCCTATTAGAAGTTGTAGAAGACAAAAGGACCCACTGTCCAAACAACTTCTAGGGCAAGACCATTGAACTCATTGTCTAACTGATCTCTCAACTATTCCTTGCAAAATAATTATGTGTACTAAACTATAAGTTCTTTCCTCTATCTTGTCAACCAGACCAATCACTGTTAGACCTTGTAGACTAGGTCACGAACCTCAAATCCAAATATCAAACCTCAGATCACACTATAAAACCTCAGCAATGAAGTTTCCTTCACTTTCGCTCTTCTCTACTTATCTTCATATTCCACTCTTTGTGCTGATTACAATCACTTCTCATTCATACTCATCATAAAGGAAAATGTCCTTCCTTTATACCAAATCCATAAAACAATTCCTTGAGTCGGCTATTACACCTTCTCAATTAATTGTTATAGGACCACATTAAAAACATGTAACACTTAGCGATAACATTAATCTTCCACCTTATAACTTGAATTAATTTTTGTACACGTAATAATATGATGAGAAAATTTAGCCATGTCATCATCAACATGTCTTCTTCACATCTAAAACTTTGGCTTCTCAAAATAACAACTCTGCTAAGAGATATAACAAGTTGATGAAAACATGCCTCTGTAAACTCTATCTTAGAACAGACATCACCAAAACTTACATAACTTCTTCCAGACTTAACATTTCTTCACCCGATGCTAACTACATATACTAGATACTCAAAAGTATCTCTCATAACCTTGGATGGTGAGAATACTCAACTAGCCATTCGTATGAATTTCCATTATTCTTCTGTCAAATACCACAAAATACTACTATTTTGACATCAATGAAAAACTCGGTCATGAATGTAACATATCATCATCTACAATATTCCCCTATAGGAATATCATCAACATTCATGCTTCCAACAATATCCCCCTTTGGCATTGATGGCAAGATAGATGAAAAATATCTAGTTCCAAGAAGACCAATAGTTAAAGACTGTTGATCTTTCTTTTCAAATCCTCTTCATCAATCATTCTCCCCTATTGATATACCTCAATGTGCTTTCCATCAAACTATCATTCCATGACGTACTTCTTTCGAACATGTTGTACTTGTTCTTCATGCTAACTTCTCCCCCTTTGACATCAATGTCAAAGGTTTCAACAACCAACAAACTTAGCAACAACTGATTCTTACTAGCTCAAGTGTCCAAAGACACTATTCAAAAGCAACATCCAACAAGAGTCCTAGATGACCGTGTCCATCATAGATACTCCCCCATACAAGAAGCATCATCATTTAGTTCAGAAAAAAAATGGTGCTCTGTTACACTAGATTGATGCACTCTTGCATCTTCTACTCTGATATAGGAAGGGGCATAACCCCTAGCATACCTCACAAATGCTCAAAAGTCTCTTTCGGAAGAGGCTTAGTGAGAATATCTACAATCTGCTCTTTACTACTCACATACTCCAATCTAATTTCCTTTTCTACAACTTTCTCTCTCAACATGTAATACTTGATAGAAATGTGCTTGGTCTTAGAATGCAATACTAGATTCTTAGACATTTACTATGCTTGTGTTGTCACAATGTATGACAATAGGTTCACTAAATTCTATCCTTATATCCTTTAGCATTTGTTTTATCCAAACAACTTGATTACAATTGTTTGTTGTTGCAACATATTCTGCTTCTGTTGTACTATGTGAGATAGAATCCTACTTCTTGCTTAGCCAAGAAACCAATCTTCCTCCAAATATGATATCATCAACAAATATTTCCAAAATCATTAGTCCATCATCAATTTCTTTCCAATAGAGATTACTATCTACCATACCTTTGCTATATCCAAGCTTTGTCAAATGCTTGTTCAAACTTGCATACTAGGTTTTGGGTGTTTGCTTCAGGCCATACAATGCTTTCTTCAATCTATATACTATGTCCCTGTCATCTATTAAAGGACAACCTTTAAGTTGTTCAATGTATGCCTCTTCTTCAAGTTCTCCATTCAAAAATACTAGCTTGACATCCATCTTATACACCTTGAATTTTTTATATGTTACATATGCTAAGCGTAACCTTACTACTTCTATTCTAGCCACAAGAACATAGGTCTTATCATAGTTTATTCCTTCTTGTTGTGAGTAACCTTTACATACCCATCTTTCTTTGTTCCTTACAACTTTGGCTTGTTCATTCATCTTGTTTCTAAGTACCCATTTAGTTCCTATCACATTCTTGTCTACTAGTTTGGGGACCAATTCCCATGTCTCATTCTTTACTATTTGATCCAATTCCTCTTTCATAGCTTGTTTCCAATGATCATATTTACATGCTTCATCTACATTCTTAGGTTCAACTTGAGATATCAAACATAGTTCTTCATTGATTCTATTTCTTGTCATCACACCTTTATCTCTGCTTCTAATGATTTGTGTGGGTCGATGATTTTTTGTCCTATTCTTTCCTGAAGTAGGAGTTTTTATCTCAACTCTTGGCTCTGTTGAAGGTTTCAAGATTTGTTCCTACCTTAGCTCTACTTCATTATGTAAATCATTGTTAGTCTCAAGGAATACTTCATCATTCCTTGGTTTAATACAACATCATCATCTGAATTTTAATCAACTATTCTTTCTTATGTCCTAAATTTCTCATCAACTCTTACATTCACACTTTCCATAAAAATCTTAGTTCTCTGATTATAACATCTATAAGCCATGCTTTTCAATGAATAACCAAGAAACATACCTTCATCACTTCTAGCATCAAACCTACCAATATCATCATCTCTTTTGATATAACACTTACTACCAAAAATTCTAAAATACTTAGGTGTGAGTGACCAAACCATAGTTCATAAAGGGTCTTGTTTGTTTGTTTCCTAACTTGTACTTTGTTCAAAGTGTAGACTGTTGTATTTACATCTTCTCTCCAATATTTCTTGGATACATCATTCTCAACTAACATAGCTCTTGCTTCTTCTATAACTAACTTGTTTCTTCTCTTTGCTCTACCATTCTATTTAGGGGTTCTCAAAGTTAATAACTGTCTTTTGATTCCATTAGCTTCACAAAAGATGTCAAACTGATTTGAAGTAAACTCTCCTCCTCTATATGATCTTAAACATATAATCTTCATGTCAAATTCATTCTCAACTCTATTCTTTAATATCTTGAACCTATCAAATACCTCAAATTTCTCTTTAAGAAATACAAACCACATCATTCTAGAAAAGCCATCAAATAAAATCATGAAATATCTTTCACCATGGAATCTTTTAGTCTTTGTAGGGATGCTGAGATCTATATGTACAATCTCCAATTTTGATGTAGTAGTAAACTTCTTGTTGGGGAAACAAGTTTTGTTATGCTTTGCCAAAACACACTCCTTGGAAATTATGTTAGTAGGTTTTATAATCTGAGGCAAATCTCTAACTACAAACATACTATTGGTCTTCACAATACTGTCAAATTTTATATGACAAAATCTCTTATGCCATAACCAACTATCATCTACCTTTGCAACCAAACATGTCATTTTAGTAGGATTCAACTGAAATGCATTACCTCTAGGTCTAGTTCTTGTTCCAATTATCTTTCCATCTTTTTCCTTGATCATGCATGTCTTTTTTGTGAACTGCAACTAATAACCTTTATCCACTAGTTGTCTAACACTCAAAAGATTGTGCTTTAAACCATCAACAAAATATACATCCTCAGTGTTAGTTTTACCATCAAGAGTTATAGATCCAATACCTTTAACTTGGTATGCTACATTGTTTCCAACTCTGACAATGCCTCCATCTTGACTTTTGAAGTCAACAAACTTGTTCATATCACCAGTCATATGATGTGAACAACTGCTATCAATTATCCAATTAAAAAATTTTAACTTTTGACACCAAAGCTACTTTCTCTAGACTTTCTTCTCTAATTTCTACAAATCCAATTTCATCATCACTAGAACTTACTACTTTTTCATCATAATCATATTCTTCATTTGCATACAAACATTCTCTATCTCTTCTAGGTTTGAAATTTTCTCTATACTTTTTCTCTATTTTAGAAAACTTAGATGCATAATGACCAAACTCATTACAAGTCCAACATTTAAAAAATTTCTTACCATCTTTTTCTCTTCTTAGTAGAAGGGCTACTCCTTCTTCAATCTTTTTGTCCTCATCAGATATGTTTCTGCTATCAAAGTCTCCTCTAGCACTTGTGCTCCTTGATAAACTCAGTTGAATATTCAAGGCATTGAAGGTTGTTTCTATTCTAGTCAAATCTTCAAACTATCTAAGCTCATTCTCAACTTCTTCAAGTCTTCCAAGCAATGTCTCCTTTGTGAAATATTTGGTACAAGATATCAACAACTATATCATTTGAACTGTTTACTCAAATAGTGGTGTTAAGCTCTTCAATATCTTCCATATCACCTCATCATCTTCTTTGGTTCCTCCTTGAGATCTAATACCTATAGTAATTCTGATAGTCTGCCTACATATGTTCTTACAGATTCATCTTCCATCATTTTAGCTTGAAATGCACAAATCCAACTTTATAACCTCAACTTCTTAGAATGTTCATCACCTTCAAAACTAGTTTCCAAAGCTTTCCAAATCAGATGTGAAGTAACAAGTGACTTTTCCTTATTGTATTCAATTTTAGGAAGTGCAGTTAATAGGGCTTCCCTAGCTCTCATGTTGCACATAAAAAGATCTCTTTCTTCCTCGATAAAAGTTTCCAAATCTTTTTCAACAATGATTGTCTTTGCTAATTTTGTCAAGATCCAATATCCTAGACCCATACACAATAGACATGTCTTCATATTTTCCTTCCAGTTGTCATAATTTGTTCCATCAAACTTCAGACTATCTTTCTTGAACATGCTTGCCATGGATCTCCCAAAGTTGTTAAACTGTAGCTTCAAGGACCTAATGCTCTAATTACCAATTGTTAGAAACAATAGTCTACCAAGATAACTAAGAGAAGGAGGGTGGGGTGGTAGGGGGGTGAATCAGTTATCCAACAATTAAAACATTTATCAACCTTAAACAATTTTATCCATTCAACCAAAGTAACAACAACCATAACAAGATGCACATAGACAATTATACTAGATATGTTAACTAGGTGTTAGGATTAATCCTTAGACATAAATAACAATTACATGCAAATATAAACAATATTAAAAAATAATAGATCACACTGAAAAGAACATAAGACACCAAGATTTAACATGGTTCACCCAAACCCTAGGCTACATCCACCAAACAAAAAGTCCAATATTTTTACAATCCAGTGATTACAACTTGATTATAATCTGTAATCCCTTACAACTCAATACTGCCATAAGAACCAATTTTCACATCACTCCTTATGAAACAATCCCTAACTCTAATCCCTTTTATACAAGTATTTTTTCTACTTTAGGGTTGATGCAGGAGCATCCTAGGCTTTCTTGCAATCCTACATGTTGGAGTTGAGTGCCAGTGGTTTTGGATCTTACATTACTGTCGAGCTATCTAGTGGGTGTCAAGTTACTATAGCTCTAGTTGGTGCCGAGTTACTATAGCACTTAGTGGGTGCCAAGTTACTATAGCTTTAGTACTCACACACTCCAATCTAATCTCCTTTTCTAATGCCTTCTCTCTTAACACATGATACTTAATAAATATATGCTTAGTCTTAGAATGCAATACAAGATTCTTAGACATACTCACTATACTTGTGTTATCAATATATATGATAACAAGTTTTGTAAACTCAATCCTAATATCCTTCAACACATGCTTCATCCACATAACTTGATTACAGTTATTTGTTGTTGTTACATACTCTACCTCTACTATACTTTGTGAGATATAATCACATTTCTTGCTCAACCAAGAAACCAATCTTCCTCCAAGGAAAAATGCTCCACCACTAGTGCTCTTTTTGTCATCCATAGTGCCTGCCCAATCTGAATCAGTATATACACATAAAGTGAAATTACTCAATCTATCATACCATATTCCATAGTTAGATGTTCCTTTCAAATATCTAAATATCCTTTTCACTATTGCATAGTGATACTCTTTAGGATTAGCTTGAAAAATAGCTACAATCCCAATTGCATTTGTTGTATCTAGTTTAGTGTGAATAAGATATTACAATCCTCCAATCATGGATCTATATTTCTTTGGACCAATTATAGGTGTCTCATCTTTGCTAGATAACTTGTGACTAGTTATCATAATGTACCAACAGGTTTACAACTCTTCAATCTAAATCTTTTCAACAAGTCTTTCAAGTACTTAGCTTGTGAAATAAAAATACCATCAGTATTTTGTACAATCTACAATCCTAGGGAAATTTTAATTTCTCCTATCATACTCATTTCAAACTCATTCTTCATTTCTTCAGCAAACTTATGACTTTCTTCATCATTACCTCCAAATATTATGTCATCAACAAATATTACTATGATAAACAAATCATTATCAACTTCTCTCAAATACAAATTTCCACCTATCATATCTTTAACAAATACAAGCTTTGTCAAATACTTATCCAACCTTGCATACCAGGTTCTTGGTTCTTGCTTGAGACCATATAGGGCTTTATTTAGTTTGCATGCCATCTCTTTTTCTTCTATCAGAGTGAATCTTTTAGGCTACTCAATGTATACTTCTTCTTCAGGTTCTCCATCCAGGAAAGCTAACTTGACATCCATCTGATATACCTTGATCTTCTTATTTGTTGCATAAGCCAAGAACATTCTTACTGCTTCTATTCTAGTTACAGGGGCACAAATCTCTTCATAATCTATGTCTTCTTGCTATGAGTAACCTTTGGATACAAGTTTGGCCTTATTTCTCATAACCTCACCTTATTCGTTCATCTTGTTTCTGAATACCCATTTGGTTTCTATTACATTCTTGTCTAGTTTAGGTCTAGGAACTAACTCCCATGCCTCATTCTTCACAATCCAATCTAGTTCTTGTTTCATTTCTTAAATCCAATAATCATCTTTACATGATTAATCTACATTCTTAGGTTCAACTTGAGAAATCAGACATAATTCCTCATTAACTTTGTTCCTTGTCATCACACCTTTGTCTTTACTTCTAATTATATGCTTTGGAAGGTGATCCTTTACCATGTTTTTGTTAGAGGTGGGGGTTGCTAACTCAACTTTTATCTCATCTCTTTGTTTAGGCCTTTTTTCTCTAGATAGCACATCATTTTTTAGATCATTATTACTCTCAAATAAAATTTCAACATCTTTCATAATATTCTAGAGTTATCTTCTTCTTCATCGGAGTTATAATCTACCATCTTTTCCTTAGTACCAAACTTTTCATCAATCTTAACATTTGTGCATTCAACTATAGTCTTGGTTTTTTGATTAAAACATCTATATGCTTTAATTTTCAATGAATAGCCAAGAAATACACCTTCAACACTTCTTGGATCAAACTTACCAACATCGCCATCTCTCTTAATCTAACACTTTCTTCCAAATATTCTGAAATACTTAACTAATGGTGAATGACCAAACTATAATTCATAAGGGTCTTGCTCATACCTCTTTTGATTTGTAATATGTTCATAGTGTACACCATTGTATTGATCATTCCAAAATGTCTTGGATACCTCATTCTCAAATAACATTTCTCTTGTTGCATCTAAAACTAATACTGCAAATGTGATACTAACTTTTACAATATTATCAAAGTTTATATGAAAAAATATCCTATGCCATGACCAACTCTTATCAACTTTAGCAACCAAACATGTCATTTTAGTAGGATTGAACTGAAATACATTACCTCTGGACCTAGTTCCAATTCCAATCATCTTACTATCCTTATACTTGATAATGCAAGTCTTTTCCATGAATTGCAACTGATATCTCTTGTTCACCAATTTTTCAACACTCAACAAATTATGCTTCAATCCATCAACAAAATAAACATTGTCAGTGTTAGTTCTTCCATCTAAAGTAATGGATCCAATCCCTGTAATATGACAGGCTACATTTTTACCAACCCTAACAATACCTCCATCATAGTTCTTGAACTTAAAAAACTTATTCATATCACTAGTCATGTGATGTGAACAACCACTATCAATTATCCAATCTAATTTCTTTTCAACTTGGGAAACTAGAGCTTTTTATTCTCTAATTTCTCTATCAAGGTTATCTTCCTTAATAGCCACAAATCCTAATTCATCATCACTTTCACTTTGAGCTCTTTTATTAGATTCCTTATCATGATTAGCCTACGAACAATTTCTATCTCTCATAGGCTTAAACTTTCCCTTATACTTTTTATCTCTTTTAGGACTTCTTGATGCATAATGACCAAACTCATTACATGTCCAATATTTAAAGATATTCTTACCATCTTTTTCTCTTATCACAAGAAGTGTTATACCTTACTCAATCTTTTTGTCTTCATCAGATTTGGTTATGCTACTACCAAAAAAATCTCCATGTGTACTTGCACTTCTAGACAAACTTGGCTAAATATTAAGGGCACTGAAGGTTATCTCTACTCTTGTTAATTCTCTAGTTTGTCTCAGATCCACTTTTATTGCTTCCAATCTATTAAGAAATGTTTCTCTAGTGAATTCATTAGTGTAGGGTATTAGTAGTTGAATCATCTAACTTACTTGATTGAATGGTGGTGCTAGAGACTTCAAGATCTTCCATACAACCTCATCTTCTTCCTTGGTTCCACCATATGACTTGATTCCTACAACAATCTCTAATATCCTACCAATATAGATTCTTACAAATTCATCTTCCATTATTTTAGCATCTTGAAATGTGTATATCCAATTCTATAATCTTACTCTCTTTGTATGTGTATTACCTTCAAAAATAAATTCTAATGCTTTCCAAATTTTATGAGATGTTTGAAGTGATTTTAACTTATTGTATTTGTTTTCTCAAAGAGATGATAGTAGAGCTTCTCTGGCTCTCATGTTATACATGAATAGATCACTTTCTTCCTGGCTTCATTCTTCAAGCTTTTCTTCTTCTTCTACCATCTTGTCACTCTTTGTCAAGAGCCAATAACCTAGACCCATGCACAATAGATGAGTCTTCATCTTCTCCTTCCAACTATCATAGTTGACCCCATCAAATCTAGGACTATCCTTTCTAAAAATATTAGCCACCGATCTCCCAAAGTTGTTAAGTTTAACCTTCAAGGACCTGATGCTCTGATACCAATTGTTATAATATATAGTCCACCAATATAATTGAGAGGGGGTGGGGGTGAATCAGTTATCTAGCTAATATCACAATTATCAATCTTATTAAACTTTAACAATATGAGAAATATAATCAGAAATCATAACAAGATAATCATGCATAATTAACACTAGATATGTTAACTGGGAAAACCCTAGCGGAGATGGCCACAAGATGATGTACTAATATAAATATTCCTTGTTATAGGATGGACCTTATTAGAATTCTATAACAACATTCAATACATACCAGTCCCTGTTAGGAGACTTTGAATCCCTGTTAAAATATTTCAACCCTATTAGGAGTTGTGGAAGATAGCTAGACTCATGTCCCAAATAACTTTAAGGTTAAGATCAATGAACCCACTATCCAAATGATCTTTTTATTATTTTTTACAGAATAATAGAAATAAAATATCCTTCCTTCCTCTATCTATGTCATGTCAATCGGACTTCTGCTCCTTTAAATCTTGTAGCTAGATCTCAAAACTCACATCCAAAAATCTCTTAGTTTACTTACTCACATTTAGTAAACACTCTGCTCCATTTTGCACTTCACACTTAATATAATACCTGATACATACTTAAAAACAAGTAAAACATCTTTCCTTTATACCATATCTTCAAAACAATTCCTCGAGTTGGCCTTGAGGCTTTTCCAATTAATTATAATAAGATAATTAATTAATTCATTATTACAATAGCACTATTAGCTCACAATCTATACAACTTCTCCCACGTGCGATATTAGGGCTTGCATGCTTTGTAACATCACCACTTGACTTTCTTTAGTCACTGGTTGAGTACACATCCTCCCATTATATCTCAAATGAAAGATATCAAACAAACATCAAAATGTTGTTCTCAAGCACTCTATTTCTATACCACTCTCAATAAATTAGGTTCAATTTTTGTACATCTTTGACTTAGACTCTATGCACTTAACCATGTCATAAAGACACAGACTAAAACATATCCTTAGCCACACATCACCAGACAATAAAACCATGTTTTGTACAATTAAGATCTCTTTTTTCTACTTTGGCAATCTTTACAAACTTACTACTATGTTGACAGTAATGAAAAATATAATCATGAATGCAGCATGTCAATACTTTCCAATGCTTAGGATACTCCCCCATTGTAATATCATTAGCATTCATACTAATAGATTCATCATATCTAGTTGAGAGTTTGTGAGCTTCTACACATTTGATAGCCTTTCTTCAAATCTCATAGTCATTACTCTTTTGTCTTCTTCAACCATAGCCCTATCTTCTTTTGTTCAATTACTTCACATAGTCTTACTAATTGGATTATATATTCTCTTTTTAGTCCTCTTATTTATTCATTTAATAGTTTGTTCTTGTCAAGTAGATCAACAGATACTCTGCCATTTGGATTGATTGGTTCAAACAATCCTTAAGTCTCAACTTCTTCATAGGAAAATTGTTTTATTTGGATGGAAATTTCCTTTCTCCTTTTTATGCAATCCTTCAGATTTTGTTTTGCCTTCTCAAGTTTCTGCAGTGTGAGTTGGATGTCAATCACCTGGTTTTCAGTAACCTTATTTGAATGCTTCCATCTCCAAGATCGAATCTCCAAGCCTTTAAGATTCTCTCAGAGAACCAATGCTTTGATACCAATTGTTGATTGATGGAGGAATAACATGATAAACTAGATATTGGGGGGGGGGGGGGGGGGGGATCAATCACAATTTAAAAACTTATAATTTTTTACCAATTTATTCACACCTATTAATAACATGTGCCTATAAAACTTATAATGTAAATATGTTGTAACATATACATCTGATCAATCACATGCATGCAAGTAAAACACATAACACAATATTTATTACCTAGCAACCCTCCAAGGTGAAGGGAAAATTGGGGTGGGGATAACAACCACAAATCTTCACTACTATAGTAATAAAGTTAACCAATTAAGGTTACAATGCTTGATCATAAGATATGATTTATCATGTGATGGGTTTACTCTGTTAAATTCTTAAGAGACTACTAGATCTCACCTTGTTAGATGATTTAACACTTAAAACAAAGTAAGAACTCTATTAGGAGATTTACATAGGCCTATTAGGACCACTTTATTAAGAGATTTACCCTATCTCAATTACAAAATAACTGATTTAGTACCCAACTCTCAGTATTCACTACAATTGTTAACTTATAATCTCCTTTGATTTGATATGCTTGTCTTTCCCTTTCACTTTACTCTCCATGACTAGGTCATTTACTGTATTAGATGATAAAAGAACCCTTCACTGATCTATTCTCAATCCTTCTCTTGCATAACTCTTCAAGTTCGCATGCATACACCTCTCCTCCTTTTCTCTTACTTTGCATGCTTACGATCTAGGTTAAGATTGTCACTATTTAAAGAGTTTTCTAGACTCTTCTATGTTTTGCCTCTTCATCTTGATCATTGAACACACAACATAGGGATCTGTGACAAATTTCATGTAAATATTTTTTAACAACCTCTTTTAGTATTAAATGTTCTATAACAACCTCTTCAAAACTTAAATATTCCTTCCAAGTCAATCAGATAATCATTTTGCCTCAAACTATATTCCACTCTTGACTTTTATGTAAACTCGACATTGTTTAGTCTTTAGTGTTCCCTGATGCTCAACATTGATGTTGCTCGATCTATATTACTCTTGTGATACTTGGTGTATGTTGTGCTCTGCACACACTATATAACTCAACAATTGTATACTTGGAGTTTGCTAAGTTGATGATGAGCTTAGCTCATATAGAAAATTACTTTGTGCCAAAAAACTTACTCAACTCCTAGCTCAGTACATTATTTCTTATGTACATGACTCAACCTATATAGAGTAGCTCAGTCATAGTAAATGACTAAAGGACTAATGTACATAACTCTGCCTTGTAAATGACTAAGTGATTGATATTAATAGACAACAATGGTTAGAGATACCAACAATTTATTGTATCTATTCATCTTCCTTCTTCTTTAAAAAATTCTCATGCTTTGAATTAGATCATAGATATTATACCTAATCCTTTCCTTGAATTTAATGATCTAACTCATCAATCTTATCTTCAACATAGTTTACATATCCTAAGAAATCAACTGAGTCACCTAGAAATCACAATTTTCTTAAATTCACTCAAAATAATGTTCCTCAACAATCACTAAGTTCTAACACTCAGTCATCACTTAATCACTCGTTCATTGTAGATCTCTTTGGCTTGGCATCAACCAACTTTCTCAATCAATACTAATGCTTGATCAACACTAAATTTTCTCGGCACTTACTGTGGCATGGTTGACACTAGCATCACTTGACATTCCTTAACCTTAATCTTTTACTTTATTTCTTGGCTTAGCTTTACATTCTTTGTATAAACAATCACTTTGTCTTTTCAAAGTCTAACTAATCAAATGTCCATTGTATCTTCCTTTCCATAACTCAACCTTTCCTCTAGGTGCTATTGTTATGAGAAATCTCTCAAATCCTCTTCATCAATCAAATAGAAATGAAATTAGATTAGGTATCAATATGTCTTATTGTTAGATTTGACATCAATGACAAAACAATAATTGTTCCAATTGTAAGTTTCCAACATGAATCAGGTGAGGTGTCAAAGCCACTGAATGTATAATCCAAGCTAAAAACCAAGCCACATCATCAAATATTTGTTCCATAATCTCCTTCCTCTCCTCAAGTTTCTTAAGGCTCCTCTCCATAGAAGACTAGTCTTCTTTCTAGTTTCACTCCCAGGGTCACTTGAGTGTCTTTTTCTTAACTCTTCTTAACTTTTCCATGCTAACAAGAAGGGGAGGTGAAGGTATCTCCCTTATCTCTGACCCTTTTGGAATTATTAGGGGTATCATTTTTGAAAGTTTTTGAAACATGGGACGATAAAGTATCCAAATATGACTTGTTTTAAGAGGTACTCAAGAGACAAAAATAATCAATTTAATTGCATTAGAATAAACTAATGTGGTTAATTTATTTACTTGAACAAACTAAATGAATTAATCTCAATCAATTAGATTTCACCCAACACAAGGAAAATCCAACACGAAATAGATCCCTAGAGCATGTTGGCTAGGCTAAAACTTTATAAACTTCCTTACAAAATTTGGGTTTGAGGTACTAAAATAGCATGGAAAGAATGAAATTGAAGCTAAGAAGAATAAATGAAGCAATTTTGTGTTCACCAAGCCCATGAAAATAAACATTTGGCTAAATCACTTGCAAATTTATGAAGAAGACAAATAATAGAACTCCAACGTTAAAATCAAAAAACAATTTAAATAAGTGTACCTAAGGGTAGAGCTTGCAAAAAGCTTTTAGAAAACCCTACTAGTACATGAGATTAATTAAAACATCTAGCTAAAATGCCAAGAATGATAATTTTTCCTGTCATATTTTGGTCTTTTAGAAAATTTGGGGAAGATTGACCACACTTTTCATTAAGCCTAAACAATGGTTTCATTCATGAAAGTGCAAGAATAACATATTTTAATATACTCGAATGAAAATAAATAAATAGCCTCATAAAAAAACCTTATCACATTTACTACTATGCCAAATGTCCCATTTACTACTATGTCAAACATCCCAAACTGTCATGTCTCTAAACTACTATTTTCCATGGCAGAAATAAAAAGAGTGAAGATAGGCACATGCAAACATAGCTAATGACATGTTGACTAATCTCTTAACTGCCACACTCTCAATTATTTATTTCCATTTTTTTTTCAATTCTCACACCAAAATTGGAAAAGACTGTTGGGGAAAAATCCCAAAGCCAATAAGAAGACGAAAAAAAATATATCTCAAATTTTAGCTTAATAGAAAAAAATTCTCAAACTATAGAGTATGAGAAATAATTTGAAGTTTGCACATTTAATATAGTTAAAATTGTTCATTCAAATTTACAAATTTGTTTGATGCATTCACTATTATATTTATGTGGTTGTGGACACTCTTATGGTCTCTATTATTACTAACACAAACCTATCTAATTGATTATTTGCAAATATAATTTATTTCATACTTGGAACATGTAATTCTATTTAAAAATCTATGTACACTATGCACCACATTAAATTATTTTTTCCTTGCCTAGTCATTAAATGTCCTAATTATTATGTCATGGTGATCTTCAAACACTCATGATATTAGACTAAACCTATTATAATTAAATTACCTTGTATAGATGGCATATCTATTAATACTCTAGTTAGTCATACAAAATAAATACCTTCATTTGGCATAGGCATTAACAATAGCTTAGAATATAAATAATATATCAAGTTAAATAAGGGTAGTCAATTTAAAGGTTGCATTGGATCTAAACTACCCAACCCTCTAGTACTAATAATTCACCATGACCATGTAGACATTTGAATAACATTTATATTCATCACCATATTAAACCTAATGAATCTTCAAGTTCTAAAGTTTAGATAGGATGACTTGGTAGTATTATATTTTGACCTTGGAAATATATCTAAGAGAATAATAAATTATCTACACATAGTATAATTAAGCTAAAATAAATTATTTGGACATTCAATTCTTATGTTGGAGATAATTATAAATCTTAAAATCTTATGTTTAACTCTTGAGTAAACCAATTATGGTGTATGTGGTACTTGATTAAACAAGGTAGTGAGTGAGTTAGACCCAGAGTTATAATGAATGTTTTATTAAGTAGAAATGGGTTACAAGAAGGAAATTATGAATATCAAAAGAATTTTTACTTAACATTTTTGGGAGTATTACTGTGTTGTTTACTCGTTGATGGAATTAGGTCATTGGATAGGGTTATTTTGCATCTCTTGCTCTTTTTCATCCTAAAGATGGATCACATAGTGTGATTCAAAACGTTGATGGTAAAAAAATTTCAACACAATCTAATCCAAAAGCCAATCATTATATGCTTCAACAATTCAAATTCATCAAGAAACTATGCTTACACCTTCCTTTTAATAACCCTATTAGAAAGTACCACTATAATTTCATAAAGAGGCACCTTCAAAATGAGCTTGATATATAGGGCTAGTGTTCTAACATTAGAGAAATATATCTAATTAGTGGAGTCTTAAGTTACTAGATGTTTACTTTTACAAGCAGACTTTGGACATGTTATTCAACCATATTATTTAATTGGATTAAGGTTACATAGTTGAAGGTTGATTTAGTATGTGAAAGTTTTAATATAACTAGTATGAGGCTAATTAGTATGTGGTCAACCATATTGTGTCATAGAGTACTCTATAATGTACTATCCAAATTCTTTTCTATAAGAATAATTTTGACTTCACTAACGAGTAATTGATATAATTAAAATACTACAAATGGTTGTATCTTATGATAATTGAAGCCAAGTTAGGGGTTAGGATTTTTGACCTACAACATAAATTTTAGAATTGGGATGTGCCCAATTTGATTTATTTGAATGGTCAGAGGACCATCAAACTAATTATAGACTGAAAACCACCTATCACTGCTACCAGGATTGAAAAACCATCATTTTCTTCCGCCCTCCTTTAGTAACTCTAGCATGGAGACATTGTACTCATAATGTGAAATTTGCTATTTTATGTGAATTATTTCCTTGTTCTTGTGGTGAATTATTTTCTTGGTTTTGCCAAAAAAAGTGTAACATAATGTTGGGTTGCTTGGCCAAATTTCATTTTGATGGTCCTATTTTGCCTCACAAACTTTCTTTACTTATTTATATTTTATTTTATTTTCTCTTTTCTCTTAAAGGAGTTTATTGTTGTGGCAACTCTTACATTTTAAGTTATTGAATTTATCATGTCCACTTTTGGTTTTAAGTCAATTTATCGAGGTTCTTTATTTACTGTAAAAGGTTGGCAAGTATGTAGTGATGTGACTTATGAGATTGCCATAACCAAGAGGAAACTTTTGAAGACTCATATGTAGAGAAACGAACATGGGAAATTTACTTATTATAAGATATGATATTCCTAGGGCAAGTAACCATGACACCACCTTTCCTACAATATCTAAATTATGAATACCCACCCTCTTAAGCCCCTATGTGGTGAGGGATGTGTTGGTGTATTTTTAAAACTATGTATAGTCATGAACAATATTAATAATTAAAGTACAGATGAAATGAACAAGAGTATCATGTATCAGATATATTAGCATGTGTCTCAATTACAAATATTGATACCTTATAATAATAACTTTAAGAAGGACTATTTTTAATTGAAGAATTTTGATACTTGAATACTTAAATTTATTATCAATAAGAGTAAAAAAAATTATGCTCAGGTAGAACCCTAAGATGAGCAGTAGGTCCTTTGATCTACTTGACTTGCAAGAGGAAGTCAAGAACAAGGGGGGAGGATGTAAGTATTGACCCTATGGTAAGACATATTGTCAATTAGTGAAAAACCACTTAAGCTATCTAGGAAGGTCAATTAATACTGCAATTGAGCTTTCCACTAGGGACCAGATTTCAATGTAGCCCAAGGAGATGAAGGTATACTATGCTAACCAAGCTCATAGCATAAACTAAGATATTTTGTATTATCGATGGAAAACAAGTTTCATGTGTGAACCAAGTTCTCAGTGTTAACCAATTCCACTATGTGGACTAAGCTCCTACATCACTCAAGTTTTCCAGTGCTATTCGAGCATCAAGTGCTAACCAAGCAACAGTGTCACCCAAGCCCATTGTATTGCCCAAGTGTCACCAAATCATAAAAAGCATTGTATTGCCCAAGCATCAATACTTGATCCAACTTAAAGGTATATTTGACTTTTATAAAGATACCTATTGTAGAGGTCAACTTGATGTGAAGCTATTGCTTGAAGGGTATATAAGGAAGACAATTTTATTTGTCTAAATAGACATGTGAGATGTGGAAAATAGATAGAATGGGAGATACATGAATGTTTGAAGGTAGAAGAAGAAAATATGGAGAAATTGAGTAAGCAAGCTATAAGGTAGTATAAAAGGTAGACTAGAGACTCATCCATCATAGTCAAGTGATTATACTATTCAAATTATCTTATTCAACAAATTAGGTTGTTAAGTAGAGGTCATCTTGTTGATTCATCCTAATAGGTGCACCAATCAAATCCTCTAACTAGGTGGACCTAATAGTCCTTTGCTAAATCTCTTAACATCGTAGATACTTCATTGTATTGTACAATCATTTTTCAAGGTGAACCTAGTGGTCCCTTCATAATACTATCAGAGTAGATCACTAGAAGTGATCAATCGTAAGCCCTAATAGGAAAACTTTATTACTATAGTAGTGAAGCATTTTGGGTATCATCCCCACCCCATTTTTACCTTCTACTTGGAGGGTTTCTAGGTTACCATATCTTGTGTCAAAAGTGTTAGGTGTTGATTTCTTTATTGCTTTATGTTGATGGATGGAAATAGATTAGATAATTTAAAGAAGTAAAGTTGAAGCAATCTTAGAGAGAAAATTTTTATTGGTTCCCGATTAACACCCCCCCCCCCCCCCCCCAAGAGTCACTTGTTTGTTATTAAATTTCCAATAGTAATACCCCTCCTCTCACACATTTTTATGTGGGAGTCACCTTAGGAAGGTGTTAATTTACTCCATTGTATGAGTTACAAATTGATGTTGTGGGTATGGTAATCAAGTGTTGAATTGTCTAAATGATGTTGATTTTATATAATTCTATATGCATATGATTTATTGGGCATGATAGGAATACTAGGAAATTATAGATGGGTTATGTATTAGGATGAGAAGTTATTATATAGTATAGTAATGTTAAGGATAGAGGTGACTTATCGTGCATATAGTATTATGAAGGTGAATTGTTTGGTGAGATGTTAAATTATTGTATCAATGATTCAAATATTCAAATTGCATTGATAGGGAAAGATAACATAAGATATGACATGTTTCATGTTAGGGATGATTACTGTACTTATACTGACATGATTATACATACAATTTTAATTTGCCAATCTAAGTGATTTTACGGTTAGTCACCTTATCATCTTTTGATTCACCTCATGATGATAAAGTGAATACTTTTACTATCACATTGTAGTGAAATGAATTGAATAGTTATTATGAAGTGGAGAATAGGTTGTGCATAGAGAGATTTTGAAAAATGTTAATTGAATTCATGTTATATTGAAATCTATTTATGGTTACAAGAGATGTAGGGTTCTAATGTTAAGTGCACATGTCGATATTTGTGAATTGCATTTTGAAATAAAAATTTATGTCAATAGACTAGCACATGATGTTCTCAATTGTACAAGTACCTTAAATTAGTATTGGGTTATTAATATTCCTTCGAAAGTAAAAGTTAGTCAATGTTAGTTTTCACTCTAACCCATCATAACACAATGAATACATTTGAATATTGATACTTATTTAATGAGATATTTGGATAAATTCTAGACTAATTAGACAAAAATATTTTATGTTCTATGATATTGTGAGTTGATTTTCCTTATGTTGCTTTAGCACTTGTAACGATAAGGATTAGGACTTATCCCATACATGTCGATGTTTATATGTTTGGATGTTCATATTGAGGATGTTAATTGAACTATGAAACTGGAATATACATTTTTATTTTAAAATGAGGTTTATATGGATGAACTATTACATGATGCTTAAATGTGACAATTACCTTGCATGAGAATTGAATTATGGGAGTTTTTTTGAAAGTGAAATATTTCAGAATTATATTATGAATATTGCTTAGAAATAAAAAGGTTATTTGATTATGCATTATGAATGTAAATGTCAAATTTAGATGATGTGTCATCAATTTCATATATATAATATCCTTGGACTACTGATACTTGGATTTATTATGCAACAAATAACCATAAAATTTAATTGGAGAATTGGGGCTAAACCTATGTGTGATCTGTGAAGCTAAAGGTTTAATCTATTGAAGAGATTAAGACCTCATTGTGATGTGTTTTATTTGTAAATGTAATGAAAATGTATTTTATTAGATTAAATTCATTTTTTGATTTATAAATGTCAATTGTGATGTGTAATGTATTTAATTAATGTCACTTGACACTTGTAATGTCTATGTGGAAGTGATATGTTAATTAGGGATTGGAAAACAACACCTAACCTAGGACTAAACTTGATGGCTTACCTATGTTAATCCCACTTGTTAATAGCTATTATGTGAGGTCCCATTAAGATGAATTTTAAATTCAAACTTCATGAGAACTTTTCAAGGCTAAAAAATGAGCCTAGGATGCCATTTTAGTGAATAACCAACCTATATAGTGATAATATGAGTTAGGGGCCTATTTTAAACCATTATAAGGTATATAACACTTTTATGGCCCCTAAAATAAGCTACTATTCAAGAGTTGGAAAAATGGAGAAGTCACAATCACCTTTTCCCTTGCCCATTCATGATTGAGCTTACATTTTTAAAAGGGTGGCAATAGTGGGAGAAAGAGAGACTTTTGTCACTACCATTTTTAGCTAGGGTTTCAATAGTGGCTTTGGAGGCCTTTTTAGAGGAATTTTGGAAGATTTGGTGAGTGTTCACCCATCTCTAATTTTATAGAGACCTAGGGTTTTGGAGATTGGAAGTTGAGGAAAAGGTTCTCTTCTCTAAATTCATTGCCATTTTACATAAGAAAAAAGTTGGTGCATCTTTCCATGGAGGATACTCTTTCATTTGGAAACTTAAGTGTTGATGTTGTAAACATGAATATGTAGGAATGTAAATGCATGCTTGTAAGTGGATTTTTGTATATGTTTTTTTGTGATGGGTATGAGAGATTTCTTGCATTGTGTTTCTTTTTGTAGTTTTTGGATTGTATGTTGTTTATGGGTGTAAAGGCATCACTCACCCTTGGGAGGAAAGTAGTAGGCTTAGGCAAATGGGTTAGTTAGGCTTGAAAATGTAGTTGAGAGCCTCTTCTCATAGAGAAGAGAGGATTTTTATGGAGTATGAGCTAGTTTTAAGGCGATAAGGGAAAATTTTGTGAAGAAAGAATGCATGTTTGAAGCCTTGAGAAGGCCTTGAAATTTCATATTATGTATTGGTAATAGTATGAAAATCTCCTCTTTGAAAGGCCCACCTTCACCCTTTCTTTATGGGTCCATGGGTAATCCATTGTGAAGCTTATGGTTAAGGGAGTTAAATGTTGTGTTTGTGTTGTTAATGAATTTGTGAGTTTGGTGTGTGTGTATCCCATTTAGCCTTGGTTCTCCAAGCTCAAGGGTGGTCTCATACAAATTTGGGATGGGAGGTGAGATCTCCATGGAAGCATTCAAAATTTTTTTAGGTTTTGAAGCTTGGATGTAAGTCAAAGAAAGAGAGGATAGCATGCTAAGTGCTCTTGAAAATTTGTGTAATTTTGTAAAAATGATCATTTCTTGTAAAAATTACCACTTTAAAGTCAAGAAAAAAGAATACCTTACACAAATGTATTTCTTGGAAGAAAGAATACCCAAACTCTTATTTATGTGTTTCCTCTTGTAGATGGGTAAATTCTTTGTAGTGATATGCCCATCATATAAGGTTATGTATTTATTATGAAATAATAGATACTAGAAGATTTTTTTTAGATTTATACATGTTTGATGTATTAATAAGCTTTAGAAAAATAGAGTTAAAGTTTTACTATGATTTATTGGTTAAGGAAGTTTAACAATAAAATGCAAATTTTATTTAACATGTTGTAGGCAATGTTCAATGATATATAAAAAACACAATGAGTCTGTTGCCTAATAGAGGATTTTAGGGAATTGCAAAAGGGTGCCTCCCAATGTACACTCTGTACATCGTGATTTTTCCTTTACAAGGCAAAAATGGCTTAAGTTTTTGTTGACGTTTAATTTTGATATGATTATTTTTAAAACATGTGTAAAATCAAGCTGTGATCAAGAATTATGGGCATGAAAGCCTTGGATAGTAAAATAAGAACCAAGTAAGGATTAAAATTATAACCTCTTATAATTTAGTGAACTAAAACTACATAAATGATACAAATTCATATTGATATACAAACTTGGGAACCATACATTAAAAGAAAATAAAGCCACTAGCTTACAATTTCAACCCAATCTACCTCTCAAGGGAAACCTAGATAGTAGGAGTGATTGGACTTACCCCTTCTTATGGGAGTCACCATTAGCCTATGAAAAGTTGATGAAGAATACTAGGTTTTAAAGTAGATTGCTATTTCTTCATGAATCTAGATATGAGAATCCACCGCTTGTTACCTCTATACAAAAAAAAAATAGGGAAATTATTGGGTGAAAGGGGTTTTCATCATCAAACCTTGTTTAGGATTTAGCCTTGAAATTGAATTGACATTTCATAAAGGAAATAATGTGTTATTAGAAGAAGAAGTTTGACTAGATGTTATACCTTTACAAGTGTCAAGTTATTTATGAAGATGCTTGAAAGTTGTCTTGACCTTAGATTTAGAATAAAAAGAACGTAAATGCATTCACACATGTTAGGATCTAGACATCACTCCATATTTTTTGTGCTTGATGTTTGAAATGACCTTGATTTCTTCTTGAATGCTTGGAGTGATGGATTAGCTTACTTGGATCAAAACACAAGGGAGGTAGTCTTGTATTTATACATCTTATAGCCTTTCTAGGGCTCAAAAATAGATGGAGCCCATGAAGGATTTGTTATCTTGCCCAAAATTAAAATACCAACTCTAATTCAAAATTTGGCCCAAGTTAGCGTGTCAGGGGTGCCTCCCAATGTAAATTAGATGATTTAGATCAGCCCATACATCTTGGGCTGATCTTTACAAAGCAAAAATGTTGGAAGCATGAATGTTGATGATATTCCTATGGGGTTCTTGTATTGTAGAAACATGATTAGATCATTATCACAATGATATGTCACATTCATGACTATGTTTGTCATTGATGTTAACATATCAGTTTTCTATGGTATCCAATAGAAGAACAATAGAAAGATCAAGTTGCTAAGGATAGATTGTTGAGCATTTTTAGTAGCAAGGTTAAAGGGAGATACTACTAATAGTCTAGTAAATGAAACTAACCTCAGAAGCATAAGATATTAAGGCTAGAAGAAGTTATGCAAGTTTTAGTGAAGACTGTTCCAAGATAGAGTTTACAGAGACATGTTCTAGTAAACTTGTTATATCTATTAGCAAATTTGTTATTCTAAGAAGCCAAAGTTAAATATGTGAAGAAGACATTCTAGAGATGACGTGACCAAGCTCGCTTGTCATAATGACATGTGTACAGAAAGATACTCAAGTTGCAAGGTGGAAGATTAATGTTATCGCCAAGTGTAATATGTTCTTAATGTGGTCCTATAATAATTAATTGAGAAAGTCTAACAACTAACTCAGGGAATTGTTTTATGGATTTGATATAAAGGATGGACATATTCCTTTATCATGAAAGAATTATGTATAGAAGAATGTGAATGATTGAAGAGTGGAATGTGAAGATAAGTAGAGCTAAGAGAAAGTGAAGGAAACTTCATTGCTGAGGTTTTATTGTGTGATCCAAAGTTGGATATTTGGATCTAAGGTTCATGACCAGGTCTATAAGGTCTATCAGTGACTGGTCGGGTTGACAAGATAGAGGAAGAAAGTTAAAGTATAGTTCATGCAATTATTTAGTAAGGAATAGTTGAGAGATCAATTGAACAACAAGTTTAGTCATCTTGCCCCAAAAGTTGTTTGGATAGTGGGTCCTTTTATCTTCTATAACTCCTAGCAAGGTTGGCTAAACTCCTAATAGGGTTAGAATCTCCTACAAGGGATTCAAAGTCTCCTAATAGGGACTTATATGTACTAAATGTTGTAATAGACTCCTAACAGGGTCCATCCTCTAACAAGAAATATTTATATTAGTACACCATCTTGTGAGCATCATTCCCAACGAAGTTTTCCCTCTAATCAAAAGATTCCCTTGTCAACATAACTGGTGTAATTGTGTATGTGCATCTTTGTATTGTTGTTGTTTACTTTGGTTGAATGGTTAAGATTGTTTAAGGTTAATAAATGTTTTAATTATTGGATAACTGATCCACACAAAGATAGTCTAAAGTTTGATGGACCAAATTATGATAGTTCGAAAGAAAAGATGAAAACACATATGTTATGCATGGGTTCAGGATATTGGATCTTGAGAAAATCATCAAAGAAAATAATTGTTGAGAAAGATTTCAAAACTTGTACTAAGGAAGGAAAGAGATCTTTTCATGTGTGACATAAGAGCTGGAGAAGTATTATTGTCCACAATTCCTAAAATTGAATACAACTAGGTAAAGTCACTTGTTACTTCTCATTTGATTTGGAAAGATTTGGAAAATAGTTTTAAAGGTGGTGAACATTTTAAGAAATTGAGGCTACAAAGTTGGATTTGTGCATTTCAAGATGCCACAATGATAGAAGATGAATCTATAAGAACATATGTAGGCAGAATATCAAAAATTACTATAGGTATCAAATCTCAAGGAGGAACCAAAAAGGATGATGAGGTTATATGGAAGATATTGAAAAGTTTAACACCACCATTTGAACCAATAGTTCAAATGATACAGTTGTTGATCTCTTGTACAAAAGCTTTTACAAAGGAGACATTACTTGGAAGACTTGAAACAGTTGAGAATGAGCTTAGACAATCTGGAGAATTGATCAGAATTGAAACAACTTTTAGTGCCTTAAATATTTGACCTAGTTTATCAAGGAACACAAGTGCTAGAGGAGACTTTACTAGCAATAGTAGATCTGATGAGGACAAAAATATTGAAGAAGGAGTAGCCCTTTTGGTAAGAAGAGAAAAGATGGTAAGAAAATATTTAAATGTTGGACTTGTGATGAGCATGGTCATTATGCATCGAAGTGTCCTAAAAGAGAGAAAAAGTATAGAGTTCATTTCAAACCTAGAAGAGATAGAGAATGTTTATATGCAAATGAAGAAGATGATTCTAATGAATAAGTAGTAAGTGCTAGTGATGATGAAATTGGATTTGTAGCTATTAAAGAAGAAATTCCAAAGAAAAATGGCTTTGGTATCACAAGTTGAAAAGAAATCTGATTGGATAATTGATAGTGGTTGTTCTTATCATAAACTAGTGATATGAAAAAATTTGACAACTTCAAAAGTCATGATGGAGACATTGTCAGAGTTGGAAACAATGCAACATGCCAAGTTAAAGGTATTGGATCTATATCTCTTGATGATAAGACTAACAATGAGCATGTATATTTTGTTGATGGTTTGAAGCACAATCTTTTGAGTGTTGGACAACTAGTGGATAAAGGTTATTAGTTGCAATTCATAGAGAAGGCATGTATAATTAGAGACAAAGATGGAAAGCTAATTGGAATAGGAACCAAATCTAGAGGTAATGTATTTCAGTTGAATCCTACCAAAATGACACGTTTGATTACTAAGGTAGATGGTAATTGGCTATGTCATAAGAGATTTTTTCATATAAACTTTGACAACATTGTGAATATTAGTAGTATGTTTGTAGTTAGAGATTTTTCTAAGATTGTAAAGCCTACTAACACAATTTGCAAGGAGTGTGTTCTGGCAAAGCATAATAGAACTTCTTTTCTTAGCAAGAAGTTTACTACTACAAAAAAATTGGAGATTGTACATATAGATCTCAATGGTCCTACAAAGATTAAAGGATTCTATGGTGAAAGTTATTTCATTATTTTAGTTGATGACTTTTCTAGAATAATGTGGGTTGCATTTCTTAAAGAAAAATTTGACACATTTGATAAGTTCAAGATATTTAAGAATAGAGTTGAGAATGAGTCAGGTATGAAGATTAAGTGTTTAAGATCAGATAGGTGAGAAGAATTTACTTCAAATGAGTTTAACATCTTTTGTGAAGCTAATAGAATAAAAAGATAGTTATCAGCTCTAAGAAACCCTAAATAGAATAGTATAGTAGAAAGAAGAAACATATTAGTAACTAAAGTAGAAAGAGCTATGTTAGTTGAGAATGATGTATCTAAGATATTTTGGAGAGAAGCTACAAATACAAAAGTCTACACTATGAATAGAGTGCAAGTCAGGAAAGAAACAAACAAGACCCCTTATAAACTATGGTTTGGTCACTCACCTATAGTTAAGTATTTCAGAATTTTTAGCAGTAAGTGTTATATCAAAAGAGATGATGAAATTGGTAAGTATGATGCTAGAAGTGATGAAGGTATGTTTCTTGGATATTCATTGAAAAGAAAGGCTTATAGAAGTTATAATACAAGAATTAAGACTATTATGGAAAGTGCAAATATGAGAGTTGATGAGAAATTTATGATATAAGAAAAAATAGTTTATTACAATTAAGATGATGAGAGTGTTGTTACTAAATCAAGGAATAATGAAGTATTCTTTGAGACTAACAATGACTTGTAGAATGAAAGAGATCCAAGGCAGGAACAAAGCTCAAAACCTTCAACAGAGCTAAGAGTTGAGATAACAACTCCTACTTCAGAGAGGAATATGACAAAGAATCATCCACCTGAGTAGATCATCAGAAGCAGAGATAAAGGTGTGATGGCAAGAAGCAAAATCAATGAAGAACCCTATTCAATATCTCAAGTTGAACCTAAGAATGTAGATGTAGCATATAAAGATGACTACTAGATGTTGGAAGCATGAATGTTGATGATATTCCTATGGGGGAATATTGAAGATGATGATATGTTACATTCATGACTGAGTTTTCCATTGATGTCAACATAGTAGTCTTCTGTGGTATCTAACAGAAGAACATTAGAAAAATCAAGTTGGTACAGACAACTAGTTGAGTATTCTCACTATTCAAGGTTATGGGAAATACTTCTAAGTATCTAGTATATGTAGTTAATGTTTGGTGAATAAATGTTAAGTCTGGAAGAAGTTATGTTAGTTTTGGTGATGTCTATTTTGAGATAGAGTTTACAGAGGCATGTTTGAGTAAAATTTTTATATCTCCTAGTAGATTTGTTACTCTAAGAATATGAAGTTTCAGATGTGAAGAAGACATGTTGTTGATGACATGGCTAAGTTCACTTGTGATAATATTAAATGTACAGAAAGTTATTCAAGTTACAAGGTGGAAGATTAATGTTATCGCTAAGTGTAACGTGTTCTTAATGTGGTCCTATAAAAATTAATTGAGAAGGTGTAACAATTGACTCAGGGAATTGTTTTATGGATTTGGTATAAAGAAATGACATTTTCCTTTATCATGAGTATGGGTGAGAAGTGATTATAAGCAACACAAAGAGAGGAATGTGAAGATAAGTAAAGAAGAGCAGAAGTGAAGGAAACTTCATTGCCAAGGTTTTATTGTGTGATCCGAGGTTTGATATTTGGATCTAAGGTTTATGACCTAGTCTACAAGGTCTGACAGTGATTGGTTTGGTTGACAGGATAGAGGAAAGAAGTTATAGTGCAAAATAGACAATTATTGTGCAAGGAATTATTAAGAGATCCATTGGACAGTAAGTTTAGTGGTCTTGCCCTAGAAGCTATTTGGACAGTGGGTCCTTTTATCTTCAACAACTCCTAACAACATTGGCACAACTTTTAACAGGGCTAGAATCTTCTAACAAGGATTCAAAGTCTCGTAATAGGGACTCATATGTACTAAATGTTGTAATAGACTCCTAACAGGGTCCACCCTCTAACAAGGAATATTTATATTAGTAAATCTTCTAGTCAGCATCATTCCCACTAGGGTTTTCCCTTTGATCAAGGGTTTCCCTAGTGTTATCTAGTGTGGAGTCTGATCAGTCCCAAAGTGGGAAATTGTTAGTTTGTGGTGACTGATCAGGTAAGTATGTTGATACCAACTATTAGTTTGTGGTGATTGATCAAGATTTTTTTTTCGGCTACTATTTGCCAATGGTCAGATACTATTCACTAATGGTCAACTTTTATTTACCAATTGACAATAGCTTAAATTTGCCAATTTATGGCTAACATGTTATAACTAATTTTTACCCTACAATGGCAAAAATACTTGTATAAAAGGGCTTAGAGTTAGGGATTGATTCATAAGGAGTGATGCAAAAATTAGTTCTTGTGGTGATATTGAGCTATAAGGGATTAAGAATTGTAATCAAGTTATAAGCATTGGATCATAAAAATATTGGACTTGTTGTTTGGTGGATGTATCCCAGGGTTTGGACAAACCACGTTAAATCTTGGTGTCTTGTGTTCTTTTTTGTGTGACCTATTATTTTCTAATATTGTTTATATTTGTATGTAATTTTTATTTCTGTTTGAGGTTTAATCCTAACAAGTGGTATCAGAGCTAGGTTGTTTTTTCAATTATCCTCTGCAAGAAAGTCTCATAGTTGAGTGGGAGTGATGGCAGATGAGGGTAAGCTGAGAGTTGAAAAGTTTGATGGATAGAACTTTCAGTTATGAAAAATGTAAATGGAGGACTATCTTTATTAGAAGGATTTATGGAAGCCATTGGAAGGAAAAACCAAGAATCAGAGATCTATGTCAAATGACGACTGGGATCTTTTAGATAGAAAGGCACTTGGAAGCATTCAATTATGCCTAGCACCATCAATGGCATTTAATATTACAAAAGCAAAGATGACAGGAGAGTTGATGGAAACCCTAAAGAAATTATATGAAAAGCCCTCCACTTCAAACAAGGTATTTCTCATGAAGAATTTATTTAATATGAAAATGACAGAAGGTGGATATGTTGTGGATCATTTAAATGAGTTTAATGTTGTTACAAGTCAATTATCTTTTGTGGGTATTAATTTTGATTAAGAAATTAGGGCTCTCTTGATTTTGTGTTCTTTAAATGAAAGTTGGAATGACATGGTAATGGCTATGAGTAATTTTGTAAGTGTTGTCACTAATGACAAAATAATCATAATGTCAACAATCTCCCACTTTGGCATTAGTGACAAAAACACTTATGAATCAAAACTTACATTCTGATTTACTCTGTTATTTACATATCTTACATATCTCCCCATACATATGGTATGCATATCATTTATCTATACAATGTCTTTCTTATTCCTTATTCATCTCATATTCCTAATGACAACAATCTTATCTCCCCCTGCCAACAATCTCATCTCCCCCTTTTTGACAATAATGCCAAAGAATGTATATACAATAAATTTAAATCGAGATACCAAAATGTGAGAAAAAATCTAAGTGTACCTTGAGAATAAGAGACAATGTCTTATCCCAATTGTCTTGCAAAATCTTGCAAGTGGAGAGAGCCACTTGAACTTCTGTAGAAAGTTCAATCATATGATCTACTATTGAAAAATTGTTATCATGAATCAATGTTTTTGAGTAGGTAATGTGTTTTTGCATTTGATCCATGACTGGAAGAATCATATTTTGGATGTCAGTCAGTGTAGATCAAATTTTGGCTTCTTCTATGAGTAACTTTGCCTGCATTTCGGACAAAAAATTCACCTTTGTGTGATGAGATGAGCTTGAACTATGGTCAAGCTGCAACCTTTGAGCGCTATCTTTCATTTCCACATCTAATTTATTCAATTTTTCTTTGACTTCCTTTGTGAACTCGGTAACATCATAGAGCTTGCCAAAAAGTGATGTTACATTTGTGAAAGATTGCTCAAGATTGAGGTTAATTCAACCTATTTTATTGCAATGTGTTGAGCAATGTGCTCAAGCACTTTATTATCAAATTTCTTTTCTGCCTTTTCAATGAGTTTTTCTTGCCTAGAGGTGTCCTCATTGAACTTATTTACAACCTCTTCTAATTGCAACAAAATGTGTTGAGATGAATCAACATCAACACCAATAGTTTCAGTAATTATATTTTTAGCATTTTCTATTATAGTATATTCTCGGTCTCTCTCTTCTATGAGTTGCTTCTACCTTGCCTTTTGCTCTAGAAGCTAACTAACCATTCTCATTTCTCTGGCTGAGGCATTGTCCAAGTCTATCTTATGAATAACAATTTCTATATCCAAGTCTATGTCTTCATTAATTTGTTTTCCAATAAGCAGAAGTTTCAGAGGAGTCTTAAACTTCACTTCTGTGCTTACTTCCTTGGATTTTGAAATAGAAAAAATAGTTGACATGGATGGACTAGTAGAAGATACTTGAATAGGTGCAACTAGAGGAGAGCTAAGAGAAGTACCAGCTAATTCCAAAATTGGTGTGCTTCCCAAGAATGATGTACAAATAGGTAGTGTATAGATTGGAATATTTACTATTGGAGTAGACAAAATTGTAGAACTTACTATACATTGATCAAAGGAGGTTGACACAGTTGATGCTCCAGTGACTGATTGCTTGGGTGCTAATGAAGAAGGCTACAACTCAGTAGATGAAGTGATGGTTACCTCCATAGATGATGCTCGAAGCTATGCAGAAGCAGGAGTATATGATGTTTCTAATGTGGTCAATCTTGTTGAAGCTATCTCCAACCTTGATGATGTTGCAGTCTTAGGTGGAGAGTGAGGAAGGGAAGCAATGACTTGTGCTGCAATCTTCATTGGATCATCTTCTTCATCTGCATCCTCATTGTCTTCTTCTTCAACTTTGTCCTCCTTCTCCTCTTCTTCCTTCTCCTTCATCAATTCTTTCATGTCTTCATCAGTCACTGTGATCGAGGGAGTATTATCATCTTCCTCATCCTCTTGGTCACTATCATCATCCTTGATTTCTATAGGATCATCACTAGGCTTTTGCAGATGATAGATTTTCTTCCACATGTTTGTTGCATCTCTTACAACATGCTCAATGTCCTTAATTAAAATAAAAAAGTGTGGAATCTAATCATCATTCTTCCTTCATTGTTCTTCATTGCTACCTTTATTTCTGCCTTAGTGAGACTCGATAGAAGATTCTTCAAGGATTTCTCATATATGTACTTGGTTGTTTGGGTGGTTGACTCCCACCTTGGTTGCAATCTTACCAACAACTCTTTGGAGATTTGAGGGGCAATATGGTCTGGGGAATACTTCCATTTTCCCATCTTAGTAAGTACCTATTCCTCAATCTACATCTTCTCTGCATATGTCCTTTTTTCAAACTTTAAAGCTTTGAAATTTGCAATGCCAGCTCCCTCTTCCATCTATTTCAATCTTTCTAGGAAGGTCAGTTGGGGCTTGCTGAATACTACTTCACCCTTATTCTTACCTTTACCTCTTCTTGTGAAAATAGCTATAGAGGCCTTGGGTGGCTTGGTAATGATTATCTTGCCCTTCTTCTTGACTAGTTCTTTCTCTTTCTCTAATTCTTCCTCTTCATTTTCTAGTTCCTGCTCTTCTTCTTCACCCTCAGCTTTTCCCTCAGTAATCATTAAAGGCTCGGTAGCAGTCTTCAACTTAGCAAATTTTCTGTTACCTTTATTGATTTCTTGGGGAAGTTTGATTTCCAATTCTATTTTGGCTTTGGCCTCATCATAGGTTCCAAAATTTGGTTGCTTGGGATCTACTGGTTCATTTACCAGTGCTTCAATAATATCCCTGGTTTCATCAATGTTTACCTCATAAGATAGAGGTTTTACCCATGCAACTTGGGGCCTAACTGCTTGAATATATACTTTGTCACAGTCAACCATAAAACAAAAATCATCTTTGTAATCTTCAACAAGTTTAGGAGGGATTTTGAACCTGTTTTTCATTCTCTCCTTGAAGTCCTCAAAATAGTTGTCGATTATACTGTCAAAATTGACACCCATTTATGCTATAAACTCATTAATCTGATATAGAATAGGGACATCCTTTCTCCATACAATAGAACCTTTGGAGGGAAAGAATTTTTGTACATAGAAGAATAAACATGTCAACAATGATCCGAATTTACAGGGGTTATTCTTGGATGATATAATATTGTCCATGTTTTTATTTAGCTGTCTTAGCAATAGCTTAGACAAGTCATACTCCAAATTCTTCTTCACAACCTTAAATGCTAGGTCTACGGCCTCACACGACACACTGTTCAATCGGCTTGAACTGTAGATTTTGTGAGCTATCACATGAATTCCATGTCTAATTTCAACATCAGTAATGGTGTTAATCTTTAAGCCTCTATCGTCCCACTCAGCTAGGGTTTTCTTCTGAAGTTCATCCTGACATAGGGTTTTGGTAGTTTTGGCTTTGCTGAGTATGGGAAGGCCAATAATCTTGTGACTCATTTTCTTAGTGATCAATATGGGTTACTCCAACCATAACTGACCATTGTGAACACAATTAAGAATATACCTAATCCATTTTATTTGAAAGCTTCTTGGCATATGGGAGATGTGGGTCAACCCTTTCATCTCCAGATGTTTGTGCTCGGGTTTCAGAGAGCCACTAACACACATTTCTTCTAACATGCTATCCATTTCTAGGGTTCCCATTTCTAGGGTTCCTATTTCTTGAATTGAACATTTGAAATGAGTTTAGATATCATTGATTAAAAGTACCTATGGTGAAATTCATGATTGTGCACCATTAGGGTCTAGTGCCTTTGCAACTATGGGAACCAACTTGAAGTTCAATGCTTTCCATTCTACACCCTTGAGCAACATTTCTAATCCACATTTTGCCTTGCTGGTGCTTGTGCTTGCAGAAGCCATTGTTGCTCAGTAAGTGATGAAAATCTTCAAACAAACTTATCTGCAAATTCGCTCAAAATTGCTTTGAAATCGCTTGAATGCACTTGGAAATCTTTTAGCTCTGAGAATACGATGAAAATGAGGTTGAATTCCACCCATTTTGATAAAGAGTTCGCCATTAATGCTAGGTACCATGTTGTCATAATGTGTGATAGACTGTCATCCACTAACCTAACTTGGCATACGTATCAACTTGGTAGATGAACAAAATTCCTTTTACTCCTGTCCTTGCTTGGTAAAGTCTTTAACCATTTTGCTCGATAGAGTCTGATGCACTCGGTGAAAGATAACTTTTTTGTGATCCCAGCGTATCTACAATACTGATTGGATCATTTGCTCTCTTTCATTTGGAACTACTCTAGATATAGCTTGATGATATAGTTCTAGATCTTCCTTTATGAATCTAATTGGAAATGGTGGAGTCACCCACTTCTTGAGTGACGTGGCCATCATTTGAACTATTTTGCTTGATAGATTTAGGAATCCATTATTGTCTCATCTGCTTCTGAATGTTGTCAGTTTTAGCTTTCTTTTCATCTTCAATTGTTCTTATATTCATGTAGTTTTTAGCTATATGGCCGAGTTTTGTGCATGTATAGCACCTTACAGTAGTGTCCTTCTTCCTTAGGTCATGTCTTGCACAATTTATACCAATGTGTCCATATTCTCCACAATAATGACATTTGCACCAGGTATTGTAGTCCCATCCAAATATTGCTTTAACAACTTGTTCAGCTGGATTGAGTGATTTGGATTTGCATTGGAATGCCTTGTGATCATGCTTCTTGCATTTGTGACAATTACCTTCAAATTTTGGTTTCTCCTTGCATTCATTGGCCTTGTGATCATGCTGATTGTAGTTGTAGCATTTTCCATTGAATTTTCCTTTTCCATTACTCCAACATTTGTTTGATGTGTGACCAATTTTTCCACAATGATTGCATGAGGGTTTTGAATTCCTTTTTGCACCTTGCTTGGAAGATTCACCTTGTTCTTCATTGTATCCAAGTCATACTTTATCCTTTTGCTTATGAAGATTTTGCTCATTTTGCTAAATCAGTTGATTCATGTCTTCTTGTGACTTCATCATTCTTTCATTGATTTTCTTTTTAGTATTTAGGTCACCTTTTAATTTTTCAACAATTTTCTTTTTACATCTTAGTTCTCTTAGTATTCTTTCATTAATTTCCCTTTCACTATTTAGATCACTTCTTATTCTTTCATTCTATGCTTTGAGAATCCTGATTTCTTCATTTTCTCCAGAGATTTGATCCATGAGGTCTTCATGCTGATTGGATTGATTATTTCTTGCCTCCAAGTCTTCATTTGCCTTGTTTCTCTATTTCAAATCTTCACATAGCCTGATTGATTGGATTTCTTGTTCTCTTTTAAGCTTTCTTACTTCTTCCTGTAGAGATCCATTCTTTGCTAGGAGTTCCTTGATTGCCTCATTAGCTTCATCTGAACTACTTGATGGTAAAAGTTCTTCAATCTTTTCTTCAACATACTGATGGTCATTCATTTGTCTTGCAAGTTCTTTCCTTCTTTTCAAGGATTGGGAAAGATGCTCTTTTTCTTTTTTGAGTTGAGCCATGGCCATTTCCAGATCTAGTTTTTCATTTTCAATTGCCTTGTCAAGTCTGAATATCTCCATTTGTCCTTTAGATCTTTGCTCAAGTTGTCAAACTTTATCCTAAGAACCAAAAAAGCTCTGATACTAATTGTTGGAAATATTCAAGATATGACAGGTTATTGAGAGGGGAGGGGTGAATCAGTAACCTTAAAACTTTTATTAATTTACCATACATCCATCTATGCTACTGCATGCATTAGTTTTGAAACATAAAACAATCATTACACAAGTGAACACGATAATTTGGTGACCCAAAAACCTTCCAAATAGAAAGTAAAACTAGGGTGGGGATGATACCCACAAAACTTCAATATTGCAATATAAAGTTGGCCTGTTAAGGCTTACATTGACCACTTCTAGTGATCTACCCTGTTAGGAGCACAAAGGACTGCTAGGTCCACCTTGTTAGAGGATTTGCAAACATACAATGAAGTATGCACTCTGTTAGGAGATTTGTACAAAGACTGTTAAGTCTACCTTGTTAGAGGATTTGAAAATTTGATTCACCTGTTAGGATGAAATAATGGATCTGCTTGCAACTGATTGCTAATAAGATCCCTTATGCACTGATCATCTCATGTGATGGATATTACTTTTCAGTCTGTGAATTGACCTTGATGTGTACCTTGAACTACTGCTAATGATCTTTTGCATATACTTCACATTACTTTGTAATTCTTTTTCATTCCATGCATCATACATATTCTCATTCATTATATCTGATGTCTTACAATACATCTTACATATATACCTTTCAAACTTACAAAATTTCAAGGTTGTCCAAAATACAAGTAAACAAATACATTATAGAGTCGGCCCAATAGTAAATAACTCGGGTTCACCGAACTGGCTCAGTGACCTTCTGATATTCAGCATCCATTGCATTACTCGACATCATCATGCACTCAATAGAAGTGAAGGCTTGGTCCATACTAATCACTCGATGTAGTTTTGAACTCGATAACCACTGGTGACTCGGTAGATGAAGTGTCACTCAGTAGATACTGTTCACTGAGTTTACCTTGCTTCACTTGGTAAACACTGAATCTTTCATTGCTTGGTAGACACTAAATCTTTCATGACACAAACTATCTACTCGGTAGATATTGTGAAGCATGGTAGATACTGAGAAGCTCAGTAAACACTATTTGACTTCACATTGTCTATATTTGCTCAGTAGTCACTGTCTACTCAGTGTAAACTATAGAACTACTAAGTTTACAAGGTAACCACTTGATGCTTGATAAATATACAAAATTGAGTAAGTGTTGTCACTACTAACAAAATAATCATAATGTCAACATGAACATGACTATAATAGAGCATGCAAGGAGTATGAGGTTGCATGTTGGGTTGTCCTTACACATGTGGGTGGAGGTTATCAATATTGTTGTATATTTGATTAATATAGGTCCCTCTACTCCTTTGGTTTGTTGTATTCTATAGGAAGCATGGACTGATAAGAAGGTAAGTTATTCTTTCCTCAAAACCTTCAGTTGTGAAGCATTTGCTCATATAAATTTTGAAAATAGAACCAAGCTGGAAGCTAAGTCAAAGAAATGTGTATTTGTTGGATATGGCATTAATGAACTTGGTTATAGGCTTTGGGATTTTAATAATCATAAAATTGTAAGAAGTGAAGATGTCGTATTCAATGAGAAAGTGTTGTACAAAGATCTTTTGCAATAACATGAGAAAAAAGAACATGATTATGTAATGTTAGATGATACTTGAAAAGATGATGTTTGAACCATTCTTCACGATGTGCAACAATTGTAACAACAAATACCACACACACCAGTAAATGTTAGATGGTCAACAAGGCTAATTAGACCTCCAAAAATATTTTCTCCCTCTTTGTATTCTATTTTACTAATAGATGCTGGTGAATTTGAAAGTTACGATCAAGCTGTGTAGGTGGATAGTAAGATTTAGTGGGAGTCTGCAATGAAAGACGAAATGGACTATTTGCTAAAAAATAAGACATGGGATTTATGAAAGTTGTCTACAAGTAAAAGGGCTTTATAGAATAAGTGGGTTTACAAGTTAAAAGATGAGGATGGAGGTAAGAAAAGATTTAAAGCCAAGTTGGTTGTAAAAGAATTTACACAAAAAAAAGGCATTGATTTTGATAAGATATTTTCTCCTGTTGTTAAAATGTCTTTTATCCATATTGTTTTAAGTATTGTGGCTACTGAAGATTTGCATTTGGAGTAGCTTGTTGTTAAGACCACCTTCCTTCATGGTGATTTGGATGAAGATATATATATATATATATATATATATATATATATATATATATATATATATATATATATATATATATATATATATATATATATATATATATATATATATATATATATATATATATGGCTCAGCCATAGGAATTTGAGGTCAAAGGAAAGGAGAACTTAGTGCAAATTGAAGAAAAGTTTATATGGCTTGAAGCAAGCACCTCGCCAATGGTATTTTAAATTTGATAGTTTTATGCATGAGCATGGATAGGTGTCATTCATATCATTGTGTTTATTTTAAGAGGTTGGATGATGATAGGTACATTATTTTATGTTTATATGTTGATAATATGCTTGTAGCTGGGTCTAACATGGATCACACTAAGGGGTTGAAATGTCGGTTAACACATGCATTTTCTATGAAGGATTTGGGGGCAGCAAGACAAATCCTTGGTATGGAGATTTTTTGAGATAGGAAGAACAAGAAATTGATGCTATCTCAAGTTGATTATGTTGAGAAGGTGTTGTAACATTTCTCTATGGAGAACGGTAAAGCTACCAGCACACCTTTGCCTGGTCATTTGAAGTTGACTAAGGAGATGTGTCCCAAGACAAAAGAAGAGGAGGATAAGATGTCCAAGGTGCCCTATTCTTTAGCTATAGGAAGCTTAATGTATGCTATGGTATGTACTTGGCCAAATATTGCACATGTAGTGGGAGTTGTTAGCAGGTATATGAGCCATCTAGGAATTGAGCATTGGAATGCAGTCAAATGGATTCATAGATATTTGAGAGGAACATTTAGTAAGTGTCTACACTTTGGGGGCTCTACTATTGATTTATAGGGATATGTTGACTTAGATTTGGTAGAGGATATTGATACTAGAAAGAGTACTATAGGTTATGTATTTACTATTGGTGGGGTAGCCCTGAGCTGGGTTTCTAGGTTATAGAAGGCCAATACGTTATCCACTACAAAGGCAGAGTATGTTGCTATTATAGAGGCAACCGAGGAGATGATATGGCTTTAGTTCTTCTTGGAAGAATTGGGAGACCCTCAGAGGGATAATTATTTGTTTACAGATAGTCAGAGTATCATTCATCTTGCAAGGAATTTTGCTCTTCATTTAAACACCAAACACATATAGTTGCGGTACCATTTCATTCAACTAGTTTTGATGATGGCCAGTTAAAGCTAGACAAGATACATACATATGAAAATCTAGAAAATATGTTTACAAAGGTAGTGACAAGGGAGAATTTGAGTTCCTCTACAACTTTAGTTGGTCTTCTAGACTGAGCAGGAATAAAAGAATAGCATAGTCCAAGGTGGTTTGATGCAGTGGGAGCCCAATGTGGTAGCAATATTGCTACAAGATCAATCTCCAAGTGGGAGATTGTTAGTTTGTGGTGACTGATTAGGGAAGTATTGTACATACTTCATAAATTCTTTAGGGCTTGGGACATCACCCCAAATTTTTTTTTTGGGTTACTATTTGCTAATGGTCGGCTACTATTCACCAATTGGCTATTGCTTATATTCACCAATTTATGGTTGACATGTTGTAACTAGTTTTTACCCTTGATGCAGTGTAAGGCAAGAGAATCCCCAAATGAGATGTCATAGCCCCTAGCAAATAACCACACAGTGGAAACAAAATAATAATGCAAGATCTGATACCAAATCACAACTCATTATTCATAGAAGTAGCTAATTACATGCAATATGCTTAGCTGTAAGGCCTTCTAGGTTAGGGCCAAATACAAATAGAAATTACAAAACAATTAGTTTGACATGATCCAACAAGATCCAACTTACAAACCCAATCCCAGCTAGTCCAGATACACACTAGATAAGAACACCAAGAAGAATCCACACTTGTACCCTTAGGTCCACCAAGTAATCCTCTAGTTCCCAAGCCACAACCTTAGCTTTCCAGAATTCACATCTCTCTTCATTCCCCAAAATTGAACTACCAAAAGACTCAACAAGACCCTTATTTATACTTGCCAAAATGACTTATAGAACATTCTAGAGCATACACAATAGGAAGGCCAACCCTACAATGGTCAGGACACATCCCAAGGAAAGATCTCATCATAAATGTCACAATCAAAATAAATCCTACAAGTCAGCTCGCACCAAAAATACAAAAATCACGTCCAAAATGCTGACAGTTGGCATAAAGAGGAAAACTTGACATCCACTAGCTATAGTAACTTGGCACCCACTAGGTGCTATAGTAACTCAGCACCCATTAGAGCTACAGTAACTCAACACCAACTAAGTGCTACAGTAACTCGACACCGACTAGAGCTATAGTAACTTGGCACCCACTAAGTGCTATAGTAACTTGGTACCAACTAGAGCTATAGTAACTCGACACCAACTAGAGCTATAGTAACTTGGTGCCCACTAAGTGCTATAGTAACTTGGTACCAACTAGAGATCAGATTGAAGATATCTTTATGAAGCCCTTACCTAAAGATACATTTGAGTACCTGAGAGGTATGCTTAGGGATATGCCCCTGCCTACTTCAGAGTAGATGATGCAGTAACTGCACCAATCTAGTGGTACAAAGCACTATTGTTAGACTAGACTGAATGTTGATGCTTCCTATATGGGGGAGTATCTATTGATGAGTTGAGTCATTAAGGACTCCTAGTATTTGGTATTTGGTCTTGAATAGTGTCTTTGGACACTTGATCTAGTTGAAGACTTGGATCAATATGAACAAGTATATTAACAATTGGTATATTGACATGATGAGGCTCTTGTAATTGATGTTAATGGGGAAGAAGTATGCATGAAAAACATCTCCTAAATATGTATGAGGGAGATATGTATAGTGAGTTTTTTTTATTGTGAACAACTGTTGCCGATCCTCATAAGAAGATGAGTGTAGTAGCAACAATAGAGTACTATTTGGTATTCTTGGACCTTATATGTATTTTATCTATGTTGTCATCAATGCCAAAGGGGGAAATTTTTAGCATGAATGCTGATGATACTACATTGGGGGAGTATCCTAAGCATTGGAAAGCATTGACATGTTGCATTCATGACTATATTTATCATTGATGTCAACATAACAGTAAGTCTATGAAGATTTCTAGACTAGCAGATAGAGATCTTAATTGTATGGACAATGGCTTGATTTTTTGGATATGCATGGCTAAGGCTATGTTCTCTTCTATTTCCTAATGATGTGGTTAAGTGCACAGAGTCTAAGTTGAAGCCGTACGGAAGTTGTACCTAATTTATTAAGAGCAATACAGAAACAAAGTGCTTGAGAACAACATTCTTGAGAATAATGTTTTGATTTGTTTGATATATTTCATCTAAGATGTAATAGAAAGATGCATAGTCAACCAGTGATAGAAGATAGTTAGGTGGTGATGTTAGAAAGTGTAAGAGCCCTAGTATCACACATGTGAGAAGTTGTATAGACTGTGAGTTGACAATGCTATTATAATTATGATTTAATTAATTATCTTATTATGATAAATTGGGAAAGCCTCAAGGCCAACTCAAGGAATTATTTTAAAGATATGATATAAAGGAATGACATTTTCCTTGTTTGTAAGTATGTATCAAGTATTTTATTGAGTACGAAGTGTGAAAAGGAGTAGAGTATTTATTGAACGTGAGTAAGTGATCCAAAGGATTATTGGATGTGAGTTTTGTGATCTGATTATAAGATCTGAAGGAGGAGAAGTCTAGTTGATAGGACATTTTATCTCTATTATTCTACAAGGAATATTATAAAGATCATTTGGATAGTGGGTTCATTGATCTTAACCTTGAATTTTTTTTTGGGCAGTGGCTCCAGTTATCTTCCACAACTCCTAACATGGTTGGAATCTTATAACATGGACTCAAAGTCTCCTAATAAGGACTAATATATATTGAATGTTATTATAGACTCCTAATAGGCTCCATCCTCTAACCAGTGATATTGATATTAGTACATCATCTTGTGGGTACCATCCCCATCAAGGTTTTCCCTCTAATCAAGGGTTTTCCTAGTTAACATATCTTGTGTCAATTGTGCATGAATATATTGTTATGGTTTTTGATTATATTACTCATATGGTTAAAGTTTATAAGATTTATAATTGTGATATTATTTGGATAATTGATTCACCCCCACCCCTCAATTATATTGGTAGATTATATATTCTAATAGAATCAACTCATGCTTGCAAATCAAGAATTGAATAAAAAAGATGTGGAAATTGAAAACCTAAAATCATAGAATAACATACTAAAGAATGAATTGAAAAACAAGAAATAATAAATGGAGAGATTCAAAAAACCAAAGGAAGCAATGAAGTTCTTTGAAGAACTTATGAAGTCATCAAGCTATTCTAATGGGTCAGGACAATCATGCACTAATAAAAGAGAATCATCCAAGAGTGGATAACTGGGGAATGCAAAGTCAAAGGAAAAAACAACATGCTATCACTATGGAAAATTTTTACTACAATAAATAAAGGACATAAAATACATGAGTGTAGCTAGGTCAAGACTAAGGAATACAAAAACTACACCTAAATTTGAAGGATATTGTTATAACTATCAAAAGTATGGGCATAGAGTAGATGCGTGCATATCATAGACAAAACCTCACTAGAATAATCAAAGAAAGAATTATATACCTAATAATTCATGTTCCAAATGTCACAAGTTTGGACATCAAAGCAAGAATTACAGAACTCAAGTACATTCAGAAAAATAGACAAAGGACGAAGGCAAAGACAAATTAGACATTGAGAAAATTAGGAATGAAACGAAGTAGAAATGGAAAAGGAAAATATAAGATGGAAATAGTGAAATGGATGTCACCCAATCCAATGGAGAAGGTGATCATGTAATCTCAAACTAAGCAAGAAAGGTATGCATGGAATTGTTTACTTAATTGATATATTGAATACATTAGTTCCTTAAATTAAAATGTGCCAAAAGTTTATATTTGCATATATAAGATGCATAAGAACAAATTTGTCAAAGGTTTTCAAATGTCAGTAAAATTTTCTATGTTGACCGAGCATTACAACACGGACCGTTCACTTCAGAAATGAAATGGTAGAGACTAAGTGACATGGAAGATACTAAGCTATAATAAAAAGACCTAGTTGAAAGACATCAATATTGATTGAGATAGATGGCCTCCACTCATGTAAGTGTACAACATTAATGGACACTCTAATCAATCAAAAGAAGTTATATAAAAAATTTCAAAGACATAATCACATACCTTGGATTTAAATTTTCAAGAGCATAGAGTGTTTTTAGCAAACAAATATTTTCAGAGTGGTTTGAGCAAAGAAGTTTGAATGAGTGAAGATCTGAAATGTGCCAAGTATCTAAAGAAGGAAGAACTTAAAACCCTATCTACAATCATGGAAGCTTCATCAACCATTGGAATTAGCCAAGAGGTTAGTAGAATCCAACTGGGGAAGAGTAGCACTTATCCTCCACCTAGGTTTCATGCCATTCTAGAGATTTCTATGAAAGAAGACTCAATGGGTGTGCTATCTTTGATACCACCTAAAGTCATTATGATCCATGATGTCAAAATCTATTATATGTACAAAATTGGAGAAATAGGATATTATGAAATCAAATTAGCTTATGAGAAGCTATGCAATGAAGGAATCTTGAAGGATAAATTTTGAATTATTGAAAGGAAAGGGTTGACTCATGCCCTAGAATTCTAAGGACTTATGTGTGGTTTATGGTTATTTGAGATGCTTTTACTAAGCTTAGGGTAGGTTTTCTATATGTCATGTTGGGAAGTGGCTTGCAATGGAGGATGAGGCCCTAAAGAGGCTGGTAAGTAACCCATTGTAGGTTATTTTAATAAGTGATAACATTTCATTAAATGGGTTTAAAATGAATTAATAAGATATTGGTACCATAGAATGTCACTAGGGGGTCCAGAGTATTAAAAGACTACCCTGGTAACCTTAGAGATGACTTTTTAGCATGCCTTGTCTATATGAAAGGATATCGATGCTGCATAGAGACACTAGGGGGCCTGAGTATTAAAAGATTGTTGAATAACCTTAGATTTGGGTCGTGCAATGAAACTTGCCCACTTGCATAGTATATTTCCTACATGTTTGTGTTGCCTCTAGAATTAGTTAATACTTGTGTCTTGGTACCCTTTGAGATAGTTTTCTTTCAGGTGATTCCTTGAACCTAGATGTTGGTTTTTGACTTTGGAGTTTTTTATCCATTTGGGACTTGAGTTTATCTCCTCAACATGGTAGAAGTGGACCTTTTTGGGTTCCACCAGGTCGGGTGGTAGTGCTTTTTCTTATATCATTGAGATCCAACAGTTTGATGTCGTGGTTGGAGTTCCCTAATCAATACTTTCTTTCATTTTGTTTCTTATGTACTATGTTAGATGGTTGTATTGTACTGTATTGTATTTGATTTCATAGATCTTACAAGATGATGTAATCTATTTCATGAAGTATATTATTTCAGCCTTTCATACCCCATGACTTGTACAATTGATGATTGTGCATTTTGTTTATTTCCAAGTGGCATCCTATAATTGTATATTGTTTAAATAGAATTTATACATGTAGTTATTGTTTAGTATGGATGTGTTATATTTTGGTTTTAGTAATTATTAAACTTAAAAGTGATTCAATGTCATGGAACCTTAAGAGATGTAATATGTTTTGTGTTTTGTGTTTATGTATATGATTATGCTTCCACTATATTTTATCTTGTTGTTTATTATCTTTAAAAAATAAAAATATTTGGCAAACTTAGTGAAACTTTAGGTTAATTTGTTTTGGGTTCCTTAGTGGAGCATTACATATCTATTTGATTGATGAAGAGGATTTGAAAGATTTCTCATAATAATAGCACCTAAAGGAAAGGTTGAGTTATGGAAATGAAGATACAATGGATATTTGATTAGTTATACTTTGACAGGACAAAGGGATTGTCTATATCAAGAATATAAAGCTAAGTCGATCAAGACTTGTTGTAAGTATGGTGGTAAAATCTGCAATGTGATTTTGTATGGTGGTAGTATGGATAACCTTGTTGCAGAGGAGATGGTTTAGAAACTTGGTTTGAATAGAATAGGACATCCTTTTCCTTATGAGATTGGTTAGATGCAAGATGAACATGCTTTGGAAACAAGGGAGAAATGTCTTGTTGATTTTTAGATTAGGAAGTATAAGGATTAAGTGTTGCATGATATTGTGGACATGAGTAGTTGTCACATATTTCTTGGTAGAACTTGGTCGTATAATTACAAGGATATGCATGATTGTTTCAAGAATGTGATTACTATTGCTAAAGGTGGTAGGAAGCATTCATTGATTCACTTGTAGAATGAAGAACTTGGTAGAAGGAACTTGAGTATTAGCAGTTGAGTTGAGTTGAAGGATTCTAAGAGGGTTAGAGATTAGCATGGAAAGAAAACTTGTGAAACACCAAGGATGTATGTCAAGAAGCATAACAAATAGTTTTCTATTGTTGGAAAGGATTGAAAGAAGTGGAACAGGGGAAAGAGTGTGCAAATTGAAGACTTGGAAGATATGTATGTGAACAACCATTTTGGGATGTATGTATTGAATCCTAGAATATGTTCTTCCATTTTATAAGAACATCTTTTTGCACCTATGGTGTCTAATGTAGGAGTATCCTAGGGTAATTGGCAATCCTACATGGTAAAGCAGTTAGGCCTTGGAGGTACAGAATGTAGTCGTAGAAGCATTGGTGCTTAGTCATGATTAGAAAATTCTTTGGTGTAGTGTTGGATAAGGAGCTCGGTTGAAAAAGGTTTTCTTGGAATTTACACTATTGCTCATCTTATACTATATTTCAAATCACTCAAAGGAGATCAATAGTCCTTGAGTTATGGTTGGTGATGCTTGCCATTTTGGGAAATGGAGTTCTTGTGGATCTAATCAATCAACTTGGTACATTTAATGCATGAGGAATTTGATTGTAACATGGAATGATTGTGGGAGATTGTGTGGGCCTATTTAGGTATTTTTAATTTTTCCTATATGTATTGAATGGGTTTTGTAAGCCTTCGAAGGCATTTAGTATTTAATATTTGTTGCAGGTCATCTTGTGGATCAAATATGTATTCAATGTAAGGTTTATTTAATTTGTAACTTGTTAGGCCAACTTTTAGCTTACTTGGTTATATGTAAGGGGGTCTTTTGGAGTCTTGAATCATTATTCATTTATCATGGAATAGCTTAGAAAAGAAAAGTGTAGAAAAACTAGTATTTGTAACTAGGCAAACAAGGAGATAGCTTGGTGGTTAATGAACACAAGTTTAGATCTTATTGGAGGATTCTACCAGAATGCCTTTGTGTTAAAGATCTAGGCTAGATAGGGTTTAGGTTTGATCTTGAGGGGTCTTTGTAGAACTATTACTTTCTTTGTATTTATTCATAATTGAGAAGGCCTTAAAATTTGACACATTACATGTAATCATTTATTTTTTGTATAAAGAGTTGAGTTTGGCATCAGATCTTGTATCTTGTGTTGTGTTTCAATTGTATGGTTATATTCTAGGGCTAAGACATCTCCTTTTTGGATTCTCCTTCCTTGTACTACATCAACATTACAAGAAGATTTTTTATGAGGAAGAGAGTAGTCAATATTCCTATCCAAGGGCTAATCCCAAATAGTAGCACTATCAAGGTTAGGAGCATCATGAATCACTTAAGATTGATCAACATCATCTTTAGGAAGAAGAGCCTCAATGGAAGAACATATCAAAGCATCATTATATGAATTAAAAGGAATGTTGTTAATTCATGAATATAACTTGAAAGTAAAGATAAAAACCCCATTAAAAGGAAATATAATCTAGAAATGAACTAGATGCAAAAAAAAAAATTGTATTTTGAAAATGCAAGCTATATAAAAATGCAATCTATATGAAAACAATGAAAAAGGAGATCTAAATACCATCAATGCAAAAAATAGAATATAAAGTAGATCTAGATACACCAAAATCATACAAAGAGAGATAATGCAAAATAAGAGAGAACTCAAGAGAGAAAAATCTAACTCCTAGAGAAGTGGGTATGATGTCAAGTTCACCAAAAGAAAGTAAAAGCTCGATGTAAAATAAGGGAGGTCGAGCTCCAAAGATAAAAAAGAAGGGGGAAATAATTTGGGTTAACCATAAGAAGTTAAGCACCTAATAAAATAAAAAGAAGCGATTTAAGACCACAAAAGAAATATTTGACAGAGTTGGGTTCACCAAAATATTTAGTGCTAAAATGGAAGCAATTTAAATAACATTAGACTTCCACTTTACTTGGACACTAAGAAATTCAATTGCAATATGAAAGGGAAAGAGGGAAATTTCCAAATATGATTCCACTTCTAGTCTAGATTAGATTAGCTAGGATCCAAAAGAGGAAGTATGCTAATACTAAATCTAGATTATAAGGAGAATACAATATAAGTAAATGTGCTCTTTGGCCCTTTGATAGGATAACATGCATATAACATTGAACTAATTTCTTAGGAAATGTAAATCTAGATGCTATATGAATAAAATTAGCCCTATTAAGATACAAATCTAGGGTAAAGATATGAAAGGAAATGAAATACAAAAGAACCACTTTGAAGTGCATAGAGGAAGATGTCTTTTAGCTCAAGAAATCTTGGATCTGAATCTTTTCTAAACTTTTGATCATAGATCTCAAAATAAAATTATGAAAGGAACAAAAACTAGAGATGTCCCTTGAATCAAAGACTGAAGGACTATGTTGACTTGGAAGGAAATATTACAACTAGGTTGATTTAGTCTACAACTCTAAAATTGTCAACTCAAGAAAGCTTGCAAACTGGAGGATCTAGATCTATGATTCTTTTCACTCCCAACCTAAAAATTAACATAAAAAAGAAAGTTTTTGGGTTGGGGTTTGATGAGGGATTGCCTTGGTGAAGCCTAGGTTAAGAAATTAACTGCAATGGAGAAGTGTAAATATAAATTAAATGCTTGCATGCAGTAGCTCTGAATAATATCAAGTAAAAGACATAATTACCTTCAAGGATGCAATTGTCTTTGATATGGTTTCAAGTATGTAAGTGTAATAGTCTTGAATCAAAGAAACCATAAGGAAATAAAAGAAGCGAAAAAATCATGTATGGAAATGCATGTGACATGTCATGGATGAATAATAGAAGAGCTTGAATGGGTTGGAATGATAGATCTTCTCCTTAGATCCAAACTCCACTACCATCTTGAAGGAAGATGCTTGATGCAAGAAGGTGATGCTTAGACTTGAATGCTTGAAGATTCTTGAAGAAGGATGCATTGAATACTTGTTTTCTTGTGGATACATTGAGAATACATGATAATTTGAGAGTAAAATATGAAAATGAAGGCCCTAAGATTCCTTTTATACTAGTTTTTAGGAAGGAAAATAACTCAAGATGATTAGGGAAGTCAATAAATTAATTAATAAACTCAAGAACTTTTTGGCCCCAATCTCCATGATCATCGAGGACTAGGTTGACTTGGGTTAACCTAGTCATGGACTAGGTTGACTTAGCTTGACCTAGTCCAAGTTGAAATAGTCAACTTTGACCTAGTCCTAGTGGAAAGGTTAGAAAGGCCACAAAAAACTCCAAAATATGGTGTAGATGAAACTAGAAGTTAATGGACAAAACAAGAGATATGATCAAATGTTGGAAACTTACAATTGGAATAATTTTTGTTTTGTCATTGATGTCAAATCTATTGATAATAAATATTTCTACCTAATCTAAATGTTATATCTATTTGATTGATTAAGAGGATTTGAGAAATTTCTCATAACAAGAACACTTAAAGGAAAGGTCGAGTTATAAAAAGGAAGCTACAATGGACATTTGATTAGATAGACTTCGATGAGCCAAAGTGATTGTTTATATCAAGAAAGTTAAGCTAAGTGAAGTAATAGAGTAAAATGGTTAAGGAATGTCAAATGATGCTAGTGTCAACTGAGCCACAATAAGTGTCAAGCATCACTATCGATTGAGAAAGATAGTCTATGATGAGCCAAATTTTTTTATAGTGAATGAATGATTAAGTGATGATCGAGTGTCATAACTTAGTGATTGTCAAGTAATAATATTGAGAATGAGTTTGAGGAAATCATGATTTCTAGTCAACTCAGTTGATTTCTTGGGAGATGTAAACTATTTTGAAGAAAATATTGATGAGTTGGATCATTAAATTCAAGGTGAGAATTATGTAAATACGTAATAAAAGGATTCTAGAGAAATTTCTAGAGGATGATCAAGAAGGTGGATAAATAAAATGAATTTTGTTGAACCTATTCATAAACCCTAAGATCTATGGTGATCATGGAAAATGGAAAAGAAAGAATTACCTATTTAAAGAGGTATAAAGTCAAATGAACAAGTGTGTGTGTGAGGTACATATAAAAGAATGTTGATCAAAGATGCACAAGTGTGTAAGAGTGAATGTGAAGCTAAAGGAGATTACTTACACATATGTTTGTTGATGTTGATAAGTAAATCTGAGAATATGGCTTAAGTTTTTTTGAAAGGAGAAGATTGATTACTTGAAGGGTCACCAAGAGAATCAAGAACAAAGACGACAATGGAGAGCTTATTAGTGAATCAACACATGAACCAAATAGTGATCTAAACTTGCAAAATGAGTTCTCATACAAATCAAAACCCTAATATTTTCTTTCTAATCATTGTAAATAGTTTGTATTGAAATAATTTTAATAGAGGTTTACTTAATAGTCATTTGAAGGACTTAACAACCTACGTAAATCCTTCAACAAGGTGATATTCTAAATGGAATGATCAAAGTCTTCTGACAAGGCCACTCCTAATAAGGTGATCAAATCCTCTAACCAAGTCACATTTAATAGTGTGTATTGTAAACCTTTAACATGGTTGGATCCTAATAGAGCTCACTTCAAAAGAGTGAAAAATGGTGACATGTTGCTGGTGGTTTTTCCCAAATTGGGTTTCCACGTAAAATCTTAGTGTCAAACTTGTGTTTGAATGATTTATATGTTTTAAATTTGATAAATTTTATATTCAATAAAGTATGTTATGTTTGGAATAGTAATTTTGTTTATCAATATAGTAGAGACTGAGCAACAATGAGATAAATAGAATAGTAATTGTTTTATGTTTAATTGTTCAAATGGTACTTATGGACCTCGAGTAACTAATTCACCCCCCCACCCCCCCAGTTATTTTAAACATTTCTAACACAAAGGAGTATCATGACAATACCTAGAAGACCATGTTGGAAAGAGAGATATGATGAAGAAGAGTGAAATAGAAGAGGAGAAGAGAAAAAGAGACTAAAACCACACTATGGAGGACTTAAATCTCTTAAAATAAAGTGTGTCCATTTTGAGATGGTAAAATAATGTGATATGTGTTGGAGTTGTAGGATGATGGTAGATAATCAAGTGTGGAGCCCAACTTTTGATCAAGGTGATGAGGGACACAAATGAACAAATAAACTACCTTGGAAAAGTGTGTTTGCCAAAGGATAGTCATAGTGCTATATGGATGCTAGGATGATGATACCAAAGATAAGATGTGATAAAGGATGTGGATCAAGATGTATCTGGGCAAGGATTATGGATATAATTCTAAGGTATGATGAAATTAATAATGTTGACAAGGATAAGATATATGATAGCTCTAAGAAAGAACTCTAGGGTAAAAGAAAGTACAAAGAGTACGAGGAAGAACTTGGACCTAGATAGAATAGCTATAAGTGGTGATCTTGATAAGGGAAAAAGGAAACTCTAGGGTGGGCTCTTAGTCTATTCATCTTGCACTCCCACTCTATTTGTAATGCACTTTCAATATCCTCTCTCTCTTAGTTTGATCTAGTTGGGAAATTATCAGATTGGGTGCTACTTTTTTTTGTTCTTCTTCTATTTCTTTGTATACTTAGGATGGTTGGAGCTTACCCTATTTGAACTTGGGTTTGGATTATTTTAACATGAGGACTCATATTTTTGTATTTTCTTAGTCTAACAACTTTTAGATTAGGTAGTGGCTATGGTAAGTATACCTTATCTTTGGTTGAATAACCACTTTCTCTATAACAAATCCTAGGGTTGTTGTGAATGGAGTGGCTAATAGTATTTTGGTACTTAATGATAAAAATATCAGTAACAAAGTGCATGATGTGTGATGAGGCTAAAAGGAATCATGATGATTAATGGATGAATGGTTAATACGAATGTGGATTTACTCCTTTCCTAAGGTTTAAATTTTTGAATTTTTTATCCGACCCTATTTATAATTATGTTTTGACTCCTTTTTTTCTCAATTTGTAGTTCCTTCACAAGTCGAGGATTAGAGGGTGCTAGTTTTTGGCATGCTGACTCTCTTTCTCTATATGCTAAGGATGGTTTAAGATTGACCTTTGTAAACTTGGGCTTTGGTTCATTAGACATGAGGACTTACTTCTCTTTGCAAAAATAAATAATTGTAATAACAAATAGGACAATTAATCTTTCAAATAGATAAAACAATGTATGATTTTATAATTTCAACCAAAAAGATCCTAGGGTTGTTGCAAATGAGCTTGCTAAAAACTTGTTAGTACCCGATGATAGATTTATTAACAATAAATAAGGTATGTGAAAAAATAGTCTCTCAAAGGACATAACAACTTTGAGAGAGACAAGTACACAACCTTTTCTGAAAAAAGGATTTTGGAAAATAGGACCGAGAACTGTGTATGTTCAATAAATGTTTTCATAAGGTTGAATCATAATGCAAGCACTTTAGAGATACATTATCCCTAAGGTCAAATTGGATTTTTAAAATATGGCTAAAAAGGTAGCTACTAAGCTGGTTCGTAATTAGATCTGTGGAGTCCTCCCAAATGGTTGTTACACACATAACTCACTTAAGAGTTTATTTTGACAATGTTGAAATCATAGGAAAATTTTCCTACTTTAGACTACCATCAGAAACACATCACCCAAACTTTCTTGGATATACAAAGAGAAATTTTTCAACGCCTTGTTTCTATACTAGCCAAATAATTTACCAGTCTGAGGTTGTTCTCTGGTGGGGTGATGCTTCCCAATGGATAAGCCTCTCTAGAAGTGCTCCTAGGGTTGTTGCGGAGATCTTGATAACAATCTTTTAGTACACATGCCACTTAATTAACCATATTCTAAAATTCAAGAAATCAAATGAGTGCACAAAAGTGTTGTAGTGGAAACACTCCTAGAAACACACCAAAAATTTGTTCTTTCCAAACTGAAGATTTTGAGTTGGCTATCTATGACTAAAAACACATGTGATTAAGATGAAATATTCATTTTTCCAACTCGAAAATGCAAATGGTCAACTTAGTCAATCAATTTTCAAGACAATAAATCAATCAAGGGGTCAACTTAATAAATCAAATTGTGAAAGTTGGAAAGAGAAGGGAATAAGAGCATGCCAACCTTAGTCATTCAAGAATTGTATATTCATTTTAAAGCTCAAATTGAAGTTTGCAATTTGCAATGTTCTTTGAAAATTGATGGATTCGAGATTGTATGACTTCATTTTTGACCTAATTTTTTTTTTTTTGGTCCATTATCTCAATCATTCAAGATTGTGTGTATGCCAGAGAATGCATTGTTATTTTTAGTACCCAAAATGAAATGTCACTTAAATTTTAAGATTTAAAAATTGATCACCCAAAAATTTGTTTAGATATGAGTTTTTTATTACAGCCTCCTAATAAAATCTCCAACCTACAAAAAAATCATCAGACAATGCCTTTATTTGCCCCCGAAAGAAATATTTAATGAAAAATCACGAAAAATCTATAAATTATGAAATATCGATCAAACAAATTTGAATGTTTAATTGTAGGTTGCTTACATCAACGTTAACTTGCAAAAAACATTTCATCAACCAACTCTTTAATTTTCTCCCAAAATATTGTCTTATGAAAAATACCAAAAAATAATAAATTGCTAGAAATTGATCTTTAAACTCTACCTTTTGTACTATAGGACACTGACATCAATATCAACCTACAAAAATAATTTTATCATCCAATTATTTTATTTTCTCCTAAAATAAAATTTTAATGGAAACTTATGCAAAAAGTATAAAATATCACAAATTGCTCAAAAGACCCTAAATGTTTTATTGTAGCATGTGCACATCAACAACCTAAGAAAATTTCATCATCTAATTCTTTTAGTTGCCCACAAAATATTTTTTTTTATGAAGAATTATGAAATAAATATAAATTATTCCAAATTAATCCAAAAATTCTAAATTTTTACAATAGGCTATAGACATCAACAACCTACAAAAAAAATCATTATCCAATTCTTTAATTTGCCCACAAAAAAATTTATATGAAAAATCATGAAAAATCAATAAATTATCAAAAATTAATCCAAAATTTTTGAATTTTTGAATTGTAGGCTAGGGACATCAATAAAAACCTACAAAACAAATTTCATCATCTAATTCTTATATTTTTTGCTAAAATAATTTTTTATGAAAAATCATGAAAATTATATAAACTACTAAAAATTGATCCTGAAAACCATAATCTTTTATCGTAGGCTCTTGATATCAACCTTGACTTGGGAAACCAAAGAAGCTATATAGGGAACCACAAAAACATTAGATAATCCATTAGTCTTTTAACAAAGAAAAATAAATCTTGGATAGTAACATGACCCATTTGTAGGATCCCATTGGGCATGTCAAAACATATGCGTTGGAATCAGGATACAAAATATATAAAGCCAAAGCCAAACATCTACAAACTAAATCAATTAACAAATATATATATGATAAACTAATAAGGAAACTCAAACAAAGAATGCAAACCTATGAGTCTTTGTAGCATCCTTTATATGCAGGTGTGGTCGTCATCATGTCCACATGTGCTCAAATCTGGTGCTCAAGCTTCAATAATGGATGAATTTGATAGATGGATGCATAAAAAATCTAAATATTGCCAAATAGTTCTTTGAAAGTAATTATCTCTCAAAATGGTATAATAATTCTACTTAGAAGGTGGATGATTTGTGAGGAGAAAAGGGTTCAATTTATAGGTAATTGGGTGAGGAGGAGATAAGAATTCCTTATGAATAGTTAATAGAGTGAGGCGTGATATAGGCTTCAATTGATTGAGTTAGGTGAAGGGATAGAATTCTATGTTTGGAGATGGATGAGGGAAATGTTGCATGAGAGTGGACTTAGACTTGAGTTAGAGGGAATAAATTGTGCCTTAATTTATGCAAGTGATTTGGAGAAGGATTTTAGACATGGAAGAGGGGGTGATGTATTTCAATCAAGGTGGGTGAGGTGGCTCAGTTGATTGGATGATGTGGCAGGTGGATGGATTTGCTAGAGAAAAGGTTGGTGGATGAGCTTAATTAAATAATTAAATAATTTAATTAAAAGGGGAATTATTGGTGCATGAGATTTTAATTAAATAAGTGAATTATTTAATTAAAGGGGGAATATTTGGTGCATGAGATTTAATTAATTAAATAAATAATTTAATTAAGAGAGAAATATTTAGTACATGAGATTTAATTAAATAAATGAACTATTTAATTAATAGAGGAATATTTGGTGCATGGGATTCAATTAAATAAATGAATTATTTAATTAAAAGAGGAATATTTTGTGCATGGGATTAAATTAAATAAATGAATTATTTAATTAAAAGAGGAATTATCGGTGCATGAGTTGAGTTTGGGTTACTATTGGTTTAGAGGATGAGTTTGTGGGTCGATTTAATTAATTAAGTTAATTAAATTAATTAAATAAAGAGGTGCTTTGGAGATTAAATTAAATGGGTTTTGCATTTATTTAATGTATTAGAGGAAGGGGGATTTTATTAATAAATTAGACTATTGGTTGTTTGTTAATTGATCAATTGGACTATAATTAATTAATTAACATAATTAATCAGAGGATAGCGATGAAATAATTAAATATTTAACATTAATTAATATATGTCTTTAAAGATGACTAAATTTGATTAAGAAATTACACGATTAGAATCAGATGTCTACAACACCTATTTCCAAATATTTTAAAATAACTTATATTCTGTGGATGACCATACCAAGTTCACATGGTGTCTTGTTTGCTCCTTTCTTCAACTAAAATTGGTTGAGAGTATAAACGAAAGTGTGTATGGATTCTCTCCATAAAATTTATGCAACTCTTATTTCAATTAGTAGTGTTCTAGAACAATCAACAATCGATATGCTTCTTTCTATAATTTTATTTTGTTGTGGTGTCCTATATGTAGATAGTCATCCCTTCATTCCATGCTCATAATGAAACTTAGTGAATTTATTAGACATAAACTCTCCACCTCTATCATATCTCAAGTATTTCAATTGTTTACCTATTTCCTTTTTAACTGTAGCCTTATACCATTTGAACAATTGAAAAGCATCATATTTCACCTTCATAAACATTACATTCATCATTCTTGAATAGTCTATTAGCATAAATTATGATGGTATTCCTATAGGGGAATATCCTAGTAGTGTTGGAGACATAATTTAGAGGTCGTGTGTTGCAGACATGATAGATTTCATTGTTGATGTCTATTGGATACAATTGTTCAATTGTGTATTGTCTTTGATGTCACACAAATGTCATATCAGTCATCAGAACAACGTCTGCCAAGCTCAGATGGTCAGCAAGGCAAAGAACAGTGTCTACCAAGCTCATAAGGTTAGTAAAAGAAAACTTGCAGTATCTACCGAGTAAACAGTTGTTACCGAGCTTTTAAGGTAATCAAAGAAATTTAGTTTTTACCAAACTCACTCGATCATCAAAGGAAATGTGGCAGAAGCAGTTCTTACCAATCTCTCATGAAGGAATTTAGTTCTTACCAAGTAAACTCGGCAGTCAAAGGATTTTATAGATATTGCAATGTTAACCGAGTCAAGAAGGTTAACTCAAGAAATTTTTGGTAGCAGTATTTATCGAGCAGGGTTGGCCAGTAAAGGATTTCAATTGTTTTATGAAATAATGTTTATTTTTTTAGAATAATATTTGTAGTCAACTGGTGTATGGTTTATTGGTAAATGTAGCATGTGAATGAGCTGACTTGACAATCTGAATGGTATAATTAAGAGGTCAAGTTGCGAATTCTAAGTGTGTGATACAAAAGTGGAATTAATGAGAAATGAGGACTGATTATTGTGGAAGCAAATTTGAAGGATGATCAGAGATAATTGAGGAATAGCAAAGCCATATTTGATCAAGGAGGATCTAATGATACAGAATAGAGACTTGTAGTTAGCAAATTTAGTTGCATCTTGCTCAGGTTAATTCATTGTTTCTTTCTAACAATTGTAGCAGTGATTTCAAATCTCTTAACAGAGTTGGTTTAACAACCATTTTGTAAATCCTCTAACAAGGTAATAGTTCAGTTGAATTGTTCTAAAGACCTCTAGCAAGGCCACTCCTAATAGGGCAATTAAATCCTCTAACAGGTTCACACCTAACAATGTGTATTGTAACCTTTAACAAGGTTGGCTCCTAATAGGTCTCACTTTAGAAGAGTGAAAAATTGGTAGCTAGTTACTTGGTGGTTTTTTCCATATTGGGTTTCCACGTTAAATCTGGTGTCTCTTGTGTTCATTTTATTTTTGCATGCATATTAATAATTATGAATGCTAGTATCAGTAACTAGTTAATCTATCGAGTTACAACATTCACATAGTGTTTGTCAAGTATTAGTAGCAAATTAGTATTAAAGACATCTAAGGGATCTGTGGATTTGTTTTTGTGGTAACTGATTCACCCTCCCTCTCAGTTACTCCATCTTTAATTCCAACAATTGGTATCAAAGCTCTTGGTGCTTTTAGAAAAAGATTTCAAGGATCTAAGCCAAAGGTCAGGATGTCTTATAAGAGGTAAATTCCAAGACTTAATAGGGACAACTTCTCAGCATGGCAAGGGTTGATGAGATTTCATCTAGCTTCTATCGGAGATACAGGATTGAAATACCTTGATGAAAAATATACAGAACCTACTGGTACATTATTTGTCAATGATATTGCTAAAAAGAAGACCCACAACAACATGATGATAGATATAGCATCTGCTCTGAGTTATGAAGAATTTGATGACATCAAGGACTACAAAACCACCTTTGAAATGTGGAACAAGCTGAAAGAAATCTATGGAGGAGATGATAATGTGAGAAGAGCCAAAGCAAAAAGTTTGAGAGGACAATTTGATCAAATGAGGATGAGAGAGTATGAAAAAATTGCAAAATATGTTGAAATAGTTAAAGCATGTGTTACTGCAATCAAAGCATCTAGAGGAGATATCAAGGAGGAGACAATTATAAGTAAAGGTCTTAGAACTCTACTTCCCATTTATGCAATCAAAATCTTTGCAATTCAAGAAAGAAGATGTGAAGCAAATCATAAGATAAATCTAGAGGCCATAGTTGGAAGATTGACTGCATTTGAGCTAGACAACTATGATAATTATGTTCTAGCTGCCAAAAATATTGAATTAGCATTTGAAGCCAAGCTTTCACTTAAAGAAAAAGGCAAAAAGCTAAAGGATCCTCAATCAGATAGTGATAAAGAATTAGAATAGAGTTCAGACAGTGATCTAGAAGTGGTTGAAGCTCTGCTAGCAAGAAAATATTCAAGAGGCAAAGGAAAATAAAAAGGTAAGGTTCCTCTAATCTATTTTTCTTGTGAAGAAATTGGACATATTGCTGCTAGGTGCCCAAATAAGAAAAACAAAGATGAGAAAAAGGGTCACAAGTGCAATGGCAAGAAAGACTTCAAATCATTCAAGAACAAAGGTAAGAAAACATGTTTCATGGCTAAAGATTCTAATGATTCTGATGATGAAGAAGAAGATGAAATTGTTTACATAGCTATAAATGATGAATCTGACAATGATGAAGAAATGACACTTATTTCTCATGTAAGCAAAAATGATACATGGATTATAGATAGTGGTTGTTCTCATCACATGACTAGTGATAAAACTAAGTTTGAACACTTTGAAGACTATGATGGTGATAGTGTAAGATTTGGTAACAATGAACCTTGTTGTATAAAAGGAAAATGAAGAATCTCACTAACCAAGGAACTTGTATGTGATAATGCATATTGGATAGAAGGACTAAAGCACAATCTGCTGAGTGTGGCACAGCTACTCAATAATGGATTCAAAGAGGAATTTATGCATGGAAAAGAAAGACTGATGGATAGCAAAGGAAAGTTGATTGGATCAGGCACTCAAACTAAAGGTAACTTGTTTTATCTTGAACTTGGTGAATGTTCATGTTTTATTGCTCAAGTTGAAGAAAGTTGGTTATGGAATAGAAGGTTGTGTCATGTAAACTTTGACAACATGGTAAAAATAAGTAAATTCAAGAAAGTAAGAGGCATTCCTAACATAAAGAAACCTAAGGTTGGTCTATGCAAGAATTGTCAAATTGGTAAAATGGGAAAGACTAGCTTTAAAAGCAAGCACTATCAGTCTGAAGAAGTTCTAGAAATTGTGCATACTAATTTGTGTGGACCTATTGGCATTGAAAGCTATACTGGTGAGAAATTTTTCATTCTTTTTGTTGATGATTATTCAAGAATGATGATTGTCATATACCTAAGAGAGAAATCAGAAGAATTTGAAAAATTCAAATGGTATTTGGCCAGAGTGTACAAGGAAATAGGCAAAAGACTGAAATGTTTAAGGTATAATAGAGGTGGTGAATTTATTTCACATGAATTCAATAACTTTTACATTGAAAGGGGAATCAAATGACAGGTTTCAGCACCAGGAACTACTAAACAAAATGGAATAGCTGAAAGAAGGAACATATCTATCATGGACTGTGCAAGAACCCTAATAATTGAAAAAAGAATTCCTATCAAATACTAGAAGGAAGCTATCAGCACTGTAGTTCATACCTTGAACCGAGTACAGCTAAAAAAGGACTCATTCAAGACTCCCTATGAGTTATGGTATGGCTACAAACCCAATATAAGTTACCTAAAAGTATTTGGAAGCAAATGTTATATTTTGAAAGAATCTAGAAAAGGTAAATTTGATGAAGGAATATTTTTGGGATACTATTGCAAAAGTAAAGCATATAGATGTTTGAATCTGTCTACTCACAAAGTCATAGAAAGTGCACATGTGAAAGTTGACGAGTTTACAGAAAGATCTGAAGAAGAAAGCAAAACAAAACTTAAAGACTACAAGAGATTTGTTTACGTTGAACCTAATACAATGCCAAGTATACCTATTAATCAGGAATCCTCAACTCTAGAGTCTTCAGTTATTGAGTCATAGGAAGTTCAAACCGAGCTAATACCTACCAACTTGCAAGAACTTGAGTTGCAAATAGAAGCTACCAAATCAACATCTATCGAGACTGAGCAACAAGATCCAAAACCAGAAGTTGAGACATAGAAAGATAACAATGGAAGTCATTCAAAAGGCAAGGTGCCGGCATTAGCCAAGTATGTCAGGAAGCATCATGACCCAAATCAGATCATTGGAGATAAATCAGAAGGAACAATGATAAGAAGTAAGTTGAAAAGCACTTGTTTACTTACTGATTTTGAACCTAGAAATGTCAAAGATGCATTAGAAAATGAAAGTTGGATTGAAGCTATGAATGAAGAAATAAAACAAATAGAGAAAAACAAAACATGGATTCTTGTACCTAGACCTAAGGACAAAAATGTGATTGGAACTAAGTGGGTATTCAAAAATGAGCTAAATGAAGATGGTAAGGTATCAAGAAACAAAGCTAGACTGGTATGCAAAGGATACTCTCAAGAAGAAGGTGTAGACTATAGAGAAACTTTTGCTCCTGTTGCAAGATTCGAAGGTGTCAGAACCTTACTTGCATATGCTACATACAAAGGATTCAAAGTTTATCAAATGGATGTCAAGTTAGCATTTCTCAATGGCATATTGGATGAAGAGGTTTATATTGAATAGCCTGAAGGTTTTGTTGATCAAAACAAGAAGGACATGGTTTGCAAACTACATAAAGAATTATATTGTTTGAAACAAGCCCCTAGAGCATGGTATGAAAGATTGCATAACTATCTTATTCAGATTGGTTTTCAAAGGATTAATGATAACAGTAGTTTGTATATAAAGGAAGGACCAGATAATAAGATTGTTTTAGCAGAGATATTTGTAGATGATACTTTGTTCATAGGAAATGATGATCTCTGCAAAGAATTTTCAGAACAAATGAACAAGGAATTTGAAATGTCAATGTTTGGTGAAATCAAATTCTTTGTTGGTCTTCAAATTCAACAAAGCAAGAATGGCATCTACATCACTCAATCCAAATACATCAAGGAAATACTGAAAAAGTTTGGTATGGAAGACTACAAACCAATTGAGACTCCTATGTGTACTAGATTGAAACTTACCAAAGATGATGAATCAAAGGAAGTGGATCAGACATTGTATAGATCTATGATTGGAAAATTGCAGTATGTAGTGCATAGAAGACCAGACATTGGTCTTATAGTAGGAATTGTGGCAAGATTCCCAGCAAAACCAAAAGAAAATCACATGATGGCAATCAAAAGGATCATGAGATATTTAAAACGAACTGAAGATTATGGATTATGGTATAAACTTGGAGGAGATCTGAATTTAAAAGTGTTCATTGATGCAGATTGGGTAGAAAATATTGATGACAGAAAGAGCACAAGTGGAGGAGCTTTCTTTCTTGGAAAAATATTGGTTTCTTGGACAAGTAAAAAGCATAATTGTACAATCCACAGTAGAGGCTGAATATGTTGCAACAATAGTAAATTGTTCAAACATTGTGTGGCTCAAACAATTATTGGAAGGTATGAAGCAAGAAATCAAAGAACCTATTGTTATGTTTTGTGATAACACAAGTGCAATTAATATCTCCAAGAATCCAGTGATGCATTCAGAAACCAAGCATATTGCCATAAAGTATCACTTTGTTAGAGAATTGGTACAAGAAAAGGAAATCAGATTGGAATATGTCCATACAAAGGAACAAATTGTTGACATATTCACAAAGCCTTTACCTAAGGATGCATTCTTGTATCTTAGAGGTAAGTTAGGGGTCATTCCCCTATCTGAAGCTCACTAAAATACAATTTTAGTGATGCATCAACATAAACAGAATTGAAGATCTATCAGTTGATGTAGCAAAGTAATGAAGTCATTGCATATGAATCAGTACATGAGGTACAATGCTATTCAGTTGATTTATGTTGTCTTTGGCATGTGCTTTCAAAGAGGGAGAATATACTGTCATATCTTTATGAAATTTTCAATATAATAAGAGTTTGTGTAAGAGGGAGAGAATATTATGAAAGAGGGAGTTTTCTATAGAAAGTGAAGTATTTTGTCAGTAAAGACTTGTTTTCAAATTTCATTTTGCTATGACATGTTGTGTTGCCATCAATGCCAAAGAGGGAGATTGTTAGATACAATTGTTCAATTGTGAATTGTCTTTGATGTGACATAAATGTCATATCAGTCATGAAAATAGCATCTACCAAGCTGAGATGGTCAACAAGGTAAAGAAAAGTGTCTATCGAGCTCTGATGGTCAGTGAGGAAAAGAATAGTGTCTACCAAGCTCAGAAGGTTAGTAAAAGAAAACTTGTAGTATCTACCGAGTAAACAATTGTTACCGAGCTTTCAAGGTAATCAAAGAAATTTAGTTCTTACCGAGCTCACTCGATCATTAAAGGAAATGTGGCAGAAGCAGTTCTTACCAAGCTCTCATGAAGGAATTTAGTTCTTACCGAGTAAACTTGACAGTCAAAGGATTTTATAGATATTGCAATGTTAATCGAGTCAAGAAGGTTAACTCAAGAAATTTCTGGTAGCAATATTTATCGAGCAAGGTCGGCTAGTAAAGGATTTCATTATTTTATGAAATAATGTTTATTTGTTTAGAATAATATTTGTAGCCGACTGATGTATGGTTTATTGGTAAATGTAACATGCGAATGAGCTGACTTGACAATCTGAATGCTATAATTAAGAGGTCAAGTTTCAAATTCTAAGTGTGTGATACAAAAGTGGAATTAATGAGAAATGAGGACTGATTATTGTGGAAGCGAATTTGAAGGATGATTAGAGATCATTGAGGAATAGCAAAGCCATATTTGATCAAGGAGGATCTAATGATATAGAATAGAGACTTGTAGTCAGAAAATTCAGTTGCATCTTGTTCAGGTTAATTTATTGTTTCTTTCTAACAATTATAGCAGTGATTTCAAATCTCTTAATAGAGTTGGTTTAACAACCATTTTGTAAATCCTCTAACAAGGTGACAGTTCAGTTGAATTGTTCTAAAGACCTCTAGGAAGGCCACTCTTAACAGGGTGATTAAATCCTCTAACAGGGTCACACCTAACAGTGTGTATTGTAACCTTTAACAGGGTTGGCTCCTAATAGGGCTCACTTCAAAAGAGTGAAAAATTGATAGCTAGTTAGTTGGTGGTTTTTCCCATATTGGGTTTCCACGTTAAATCTGGTGTCTCTTGTGTTCATTTTATTTTTGCATGCATATTAATAATTATGAATGCTAGATGATCAGTAACTAGTTAATCTACCGAGTTATAGCATTCACACAGTGTTTACCGAGTATTAGTAGTAAATTAGTATTAAAGACATCTAAGGGATCTGTGGATTTATTTTTGTGGTAACTGATTCACCCCCCCTCTCAGTTGCTCCATCTTTAATTCCAACAGATGTCAACATATTGGTTATTTTATGAAGGCTAATAAAGTAGTAGATAGAGTTTGGCTTTTTGTGGTTCTAGAGTATTTATAGATTCTATAGTTAAGAATACATATGAAAAATGAAGACATGATAGAGTTATGATGGATTTTGTGAAGGCAAATTTCAAATGGATTTTCTAGAAAATAGGTACTAATGTTTTGATTATATCTCCTAATAGATTTAGAATCTGGTCGAGATAACTTAGACAAAGGTTGAAGACTTGTTTAAGATGTTGTGGTTAATCACAAATATTTCTATGATCGTTGAGTAAATATTTATAAAGAATTTGAGATGACATATTGATTATAATTCTAAAAAATATGTAATATTGAAATGTAACGTGTAATATAATATCTTAAGTTGGTCCTATTTTATTATTGTAAATTTAGAAAGCCTCAAAACCCGCTCAATGATTTTTTTTAAGACTTAGTATAAAGGAAAGGTCATTTCCTTGTAGATTAGTGTCTAGTGCAAATTAATATGATGTTATGTATTATATGAACTTGCATGCAAATATATTTTGCATCAAAGAAGTGATTGGTGTAGTTGAGGCATGGTTAGCTTACAAGGAACTATATTTGACAAAGAAGTTTATGTTGGAGAGTTTTTGATGTACACTTATATTTTTTATTAAGTATGGTATTGAAGGTGTTTGGATAGAGGGTCCATCTTCCTTACTTAAAACTCCTAACAAGGTTGTCACAACTCCTAACAAGGTTGGAATCTCCTAATAGAGATTCAAAGTCTCCTAATAGGGACTCATATGTATTGATTGTATTTTATTGAGTCCTAATAGGGTCTATCCTTTCACAAGGAACATCTATATTAATACATCATCTTATGGGTACCATCCCTACTAAGGTATTCCCTCTAATCAAGGGCTTCCCTATGTAATAGATCTAATGTTATTATGTATGGTTATCTTTCAATGGTTGTTGCATCTAATATTTACATGTTTTATAATTAATAAGGATATTGATAATTATTTTAACTGCATAACTAATTCAACCCCCTATTAGTTAGCTTTGTGGAATCTAATTTGTAACGATTGGTATCAGAGCATCAGGTCCTTGAAGAAAAATCTTAACAATGAAAGGATATCTATGGTGCAATTGAGGAAAGAAAGTTCAAAATTTGATGGAGTTAACTATGATGGTTGGAAAAAAAATATAAAGACACATTTTCTATGGATGGGTCTAAGTTATTGGTTTATTACTAAAATTAGAAATTATATGTTTGAAGAAGACAAGATTGAAGATTATGATAAAATGGATAAAGACACATTCATGTTGAATATGCTTGCTAGAAAAGCACTATTAACTACTCTTCCTAAAATTGAATTTTCTTAGGTAAAATCTTAAACACTTACTAATGAACTTTGGAAAGATTTGAAAAGTACATTTAAAGGTGATAATAATCCTCTAAAGGTTAGAATATAGAATTGGATATGGTTATTTCAGTATGCTAAAATGATGGAAGGTAAATATGCAAGAAGTTAATTTGGTAGACTAGTAGAGATTGTTATAAAAACAAAGACTTCTAGAGGAGATAAATATGAAGATGAAGTTGTGTGGAAGATATTGAATATTTGATACCTACATATAGACTGAAATCACAAATGATTGAATAATTTAGTCCTTTAACAAGTGATTTTACAAGAGAGACTCTTTTTGGGAGATTAGAGTTAGCAAAAAAGTGGACGAGACATAGTGGAGAATTACCTAGAGTTGAAAATGCTTTCAATGCATTCAGTGTTCAACCTGTGTTGGCAAGGAGTGCAAGTACAAGTAGAAATTACACTAGTAGAAACCAAAAAAAAGTAAATGAAGAAAATAAAATAGAGGAATGACATGTCCTTCTTCTGAAGAGAGAACCTAGAGGTAACAAAATATTTAAGTGTTGGACATGTATGAATATGATCACTATTCTTCTATGTTTCCTAAGAGAATAAAAAAGTTTAAGAAGCCCTACAAATTAATAATTTCTAAGGATTTCTTTTTTTCTAATAAAGAAATATTTAATGCTAGACTAGAATAATTCTTGAGTGAAAGTGATGATAAGAATTATGAAATAGGATTTGTTTCTATTAAGGAAGAAAGCCTTGTAAATGAAGAAGTTAGAGAAGAAAAAATATTACTATCACAAGCTAAGAAGAAGTCTTATTATATTATTGATAGTAGTTATTCTCCTCAAATGCTTGGAGATATGAATAAGTTTTGAAATCAATAGCTATGATGGAGGAATAGTTAGAGTTGAAAATAATGCAACTTGTCATATAAAGGAAAAGGACCATTCACACTTGATAGAAAAACTTGTTGATCTCATTTTGGTTTTGACATATGAGTGACAACATACTTAAAGTCATTACTTAATAAGTACTTAGTGCATGTTGAGCATAATTTGTTAGATAGTGCATGCTGAGAGAAATATGCAGTATGTGTCAAGTAGACAATTAGTGCCGAGTCACTCTATGCCAAGAAAGTTAATAAATGTCAAGTGATTTAGGTGATGAGTGAACAGTGGATGCTAAGTCATTTAGAGGCCATATTATAGCATTGAAGATATAGTGGATGCCAAGCATCAGAGGCTTCAAGTTTTGAGTAAATAGTTTTGGACATAGTTGTTTGTAATGGCACAAACTCTTATATAAACCATTTTTAGGCCAACTTGAGGATAGTTTTGCGATTCTAGATGATAAGAACAAATCTATGTTAAGAACCCCTATGTAGTACATGCAACCAATCATATTAAGAGATGTTCTAAGTGACAAAATGGGTGAATCATAATCATTGATTCCTACCTAACCTTAGGTCACTTAGGTCTTCTTAAGGAAGGAAAACCTAAAATGTTGTATGAGTGAAGAGAGAAGTTTGCATGTATAGACAAAGAATTCATGGTGACTAAGGAGTTGTGATTGAGATATGAATTGTAGAATCAGTTAGAGAGAATAGAGGAAAGTAGAGAGGATAGAAGTGATACATCTGATTAGAGGGGATCAAGCATACATCAGGAAGGAGGTGATTTGATATCTAGTAGAGAGGTGTTAATCAAAGGATCAATGCTAAGAAATTCTAACAGGTGAATCAATAAAGTCTCTTAACCGAGTAGTCCTAGAAGGATTTTTCAAATCCTTTAATAGGTTTCCTACTTCATTGTAAGTTGAAGTCCTTTAAACAGGCACACTTATAATAGGGTGTTTAAATCCTTTAACAAGGTAAGATCTAAATATCTTTGTATCACATGGTACATCATTGTTTGTAATCAAACATTGTAACCTTTATTGGATACATTTTACAACTGCAGTAGTGAAGATTTTTGGGTGTCATCCTATCATCCCCACCCTAGTTTTATCTTCTCTTTGGAGGGTTTCTAGGTAACCAAATATCTTGTGTCATATGTGTGGAATTTTATTTGTTTTCATGCTATGGATGAATATGTTTAATTTGGTATTTCAATTTACATGAAACTTTTGAATTGGATGTGTGGTGAATGATTTTGTAGTTAAAGTTTTGAAGTGTTGATTCACCTTCCCTTACCAGAGTTTACTTTCCCTATTATATTTCCAACAAGACTAACACTAACACTAATGATGTTTACTTTGTGTACGATTTGAAACCTAATCTTTTGAGTGTTGGATAACTAGTGCAGAAGGGATAACAATTGTAGTTTATAGAGAAGACTTGCATCATAAAAGATAAAGATGGTTTATTTATGGGTACTAGTACAAGGATAAGAGGTAATGTATTTCAATTGAATTCTACTATGATAACATGTTTGGTTGCTAAGTTGGATGATAGTGGGTTATGGCATAAGATATTTTGTCATATCAAATTTGATAACATTGTGAAGGTCATTACTACATTTAGAGTAAGAGATTTTCCTAGGATTGTAAAATCTACTATCATTAAGTATAAGGAATGTGTAATGGAAAAGTAGAAGAAAGTATCATTTCCATGCAAGAAACCCATTTACAACCACACCTACAGCCAAGGAAAATATCTTTCCTTTATACTAAGTCCTAACAACTAATTGAGTTGACCTTTAGGATTCCCTAATGTAAAATGAATAATATACAACCTCATTAAGATATTACATTACACAAATACATTATAGTTACAACTTTCAAAATAAATCCAATATTCAGTGGACTAGACACTAAACATGCAACACGTTACACTCCAACAACAACTATAGAATTGTCACTACCCTCTACTACCTCAAACACATAAAAATGAACATATCTTCAACCATACTAAGCTTTCTCATCCAAATTCCATCTTGCTCAATAGAAAAAATTCTATTACTAGTAAACTCTTACCTACAAACTGTATTCTAACTAGTCTTCACATAATCTTCTAAAACTCACATAAACCTTGAAATTAATTTTTGCAAAAATAGATTCATCATCAAGACATATCCACAATCATGATTCTAAGCTTGCATAACATGAGTCTACATTCTCTAACCTTATTGACAAAGTCCATCTCTCCAACTGTGAGTGTTGTAACTAGAATACATATATGTTGGCATCAATGATAAACTAAGTCATGAATGAAACACATAATAACTTAATCATCTCCCCAAGCATATTGAAAATATCCCCCATAAGAATATCATCATTCATGATAATAGTCTCCCACTTGGTAATGATGGAAACATATGATGAAAAACCATGCATGCCAAACTTTTCCTTACTAAAATGATAATGCAATAAGTTTTTGAAATACTCCCCCATTGATATCAATAGATTAACATCAATCAGGTACTAAATGCTCTCCCATGAATATTAATCTCCCTCATTCATATGTAATTTTTTCATCTATTACTCTCCCCCATTGTGTTACATCCCAAATTTTGACCTAATTTAAAATATAGCCATTGAGGTTCACATGAAGTCATTTGAAAATTTAATTTTTTATAATCTTGTGAAATGGTTAGATGGTTAGTCATTATAATTTCAAGTGAAGATAACAATTAAGTTGATCATTTATCATGAATTCATGGAATTGAGAAGATGGTTAACTGTTATGATTATTTATGATTAAATAATTTATAATTTAACTGTGGAGAATTTCCTTGCAGGAAACACATTGAAGGGGTGGAAGTATTATTAGAAAAGAATTAGGCACAAGAGCATCACCATCATTGGGCAGATGGGTTAAGGACCTAGCACCTTGAAATAGGATACATCTATGGGACTTGCATGAGCTATTTAAATAAATAATTTGAGAAACATAAATAATTGAGTTATGACATAAAATGTACCTCAAAGGATTTAATATGATCTTCATATTGTTATAATAGATATATCTACGTACGTATAGATATAGAAATGAAATGGCACCATTATATCATAATAATTTAATAAAGTGATGTCACCCCATTGACATTCACACATACATATATAAATATAAGATTATAATTATATTCAAATTACAACAACATTCAAATTATAATAATACTCAAATTATAATCTTCCAACTCTATTCTTCCATTTTAATATTCTTTCTTTTAACCAATTAGCACTTGGCATGTTATATTGATTTAATACTTGATATTCGAATTGGAATATATTATATAACCAATAGAAGCCAAGAAGGCATGACCTTCCTTTTGATTTAGCCATGAATGAAGTCTGGCACTTTTCTTTATAAAATTGTCTGCCTTTCTATATTAAGACGTTCAAACTTTGCATCCCCAACCTTCTTTCTTTTCTATGTTGTGGTGTGTGTGAGCGGACTTCATAACTACAATAATATTTGCACTTTCAACAATGGAAAGCTGATGTGCTATGTTCCTAAACTCTCAGTCTTTGCAATATGTCTTTCTTCTTGCCATTAAAATGTCTTTGCAATCTACTTTGAAATGTTTGAAATGCACCATTGGGTCTTCTACGATTTTCCATTGTTGTCAACCTTGATCAGATTGAGCAATACCAACATAGCCAAACAAGTGATTCTGGCTTAAATACTGAGGATCAACATTGAAGAAATCCAAGAGGGAGCCAAATAGATTCAAGTTCTCTAAAGAATATATTTTAGGTCATGAATTAACCTTCCAAGTTTATAAATTCAAATCTATAGCAGTTGGCTAAGATCATAACTTCTTCTTATGTCTATGTTTCATGATTATATTTTTAACTTGCTAAATAAAACTTGAAGACTTACAAAGAACTTCTTCATAATACCTTTACATCCAATTGAGTAGTATTTCATAAAGAGAGTTTCTAAATAAAATATGAATTTGTATGATTATTGCTATTCTCAAGAATAATATGTCACAAACTCATGATAGAAGATATTGAGGGCCAAAAGCTAATAATCTTCAAATACACCTAGGATTCACTGGCAATGTAGCCAAGAATGGTGAAGAGGTGTAAAGGGGCAAAGTGCTCATGATATTTTAATACACCTAAGAGTCACTGGCTGGGAAGCTGTGAATAGTGAAAAAGTGGAATGAATTTGCAAGAAAAAAAAAGAGAAATCAAACAAGAAAACCTTAAATGAAATATATTTAATAGCTCATGCATGATCATGTTATTATCTCCCATTGTCAAGTTGAGTGGTATGGTTAGATACTGGGATGCTCAGTAGATGACAAATGTTCCAAGTCCAATTGTGGTTAGGGAGGGCCTCTCTCATTAGATATTGTGTGAGGAATAAGTTAAGGTCTAAGGTTGGGTGGTTAAGCCCTTGACAATGTTTCACCTCTCCTTAAGTTATCAAACATACAATAGAAAAAGATAAGCTATGCATTCAATTACTAATTGAAATAGGTAGTTTTAATTTTATGAAGTACATGCAAGAAGGTAAGATTAATTGAGTTATGTTACCATTGTAGTTATTTTACACTTAGTTGTGAGAGATAAGATTTATCTGATGGATTGTTATTTCAATCTTTCATTTATATGAAAATTGAATATGAGCATATCTTCTAATCTTAAGCTATTGCCAAAATTAAGAAATCAAAAGGAAAGAAATGATACAGTGGTATCTGAAGCCCTAAATGATCCAATGGAAATTGATGCCCTAATTGATATAGTGGCATGTGATGGCCTAATTTTATATAGTGGTATTTAATGGTAATCATCATTTGGTTTTGATATAGTGGTATAGGATGTTATTTGATATTGTTATAGTGGTATTTGTGGACTAACCTAGGAGGTTACAAAAGCATCCATATAATGATTTCTAATTTTGAATTCCATGGTATGTGGATTTTAATTTCTATAATAAATTCATTGATGGCATTTAAAGTTCTTAGTCAAGAAATTTTTTCTAATTGATTTTAACAGTAAATCTTATTCACATGAATGTGACTAATATAACTATCTTCCTATAAAAATAAAGTAATAACTATATTTCTTGGAGATTTTAGTTGTTAATTAAGATGTTGAGAAAACTAGTTGTTACGTATGGTATCAGTGCACTAGGTTCAATGCTGCAACCTTAGGCCCAAAACTATTTTTGAGAAACTGAAAATGTAACATTGAAAAAAAGATTTATTTTACATATCTAGATATTACAATCAAAACTAGAAAATCATTCAAAATAGTTGGGAAAGTTTAGGATGATATAAAATGGACAAATGTATAAACTGTAAAGTCATAAAGATGAAATAGAATTAAGAAGATAAAATGATTGGCAAGTCAAGTGGTGGTGATTGGGTCATTGAACCGAAACAAAAATCCTTGGCCAAGGTAATTTATAGGAATATGTGTCATCTAATGATCACTTGATGTCTGTAACATTAGTTATATAGGTATAACTGAATGGACACTCAAACCACCTAGTAGTTTTGTTGGCTAGACTGGAGAACACGCTAAGCCCAATCTTGAGGTAGGGAGCACCATTCTAATATGTTAGAATGTGTGGGGATAAGTATGCTCTAAGGCCAAAGCTTGTGCAATCCAAAACAACTTCTATAAACTTGATAAAATTTTATCAAAACCCTAATGATGGATAAATAATTCCTTTCAATTAGATGTTCCCAACATTTAGTTTATGCAATAAATTTTTTTTTCTTATGAAACGGTAGAAACAAATTGTTACCTATTTTATACTTGAACTAAAGGAAAACAAAATTGTGAACCATGATCCTTTTTGAGGTTGATTAAATGACAAGATCATTTGTGCTCCAGTATGGAGTAAACACACTTGCATAATTGAAACTATCAATGCTTGTTTATAGATGTAAACTTTTGTTTGACTTGAGTTTTTCCTTGAAACATTACACTGACAAGATGGGCTTGAAAACTTAGGTCACACGAATGGAAAAGATAAACTTCCAAATATTTATAGATGATTGATGAGCTACTCATGAGATTGATTTTAGATGCTTATGATCTTGATTAGATGTACAATGATCTTGCATAGTATATCATGTTTTTAGCTTTTGACACATTGCTATACTTGTATAATACACGTGCGATGTTGAATTTACATATTGAACTATTATATATTGTTTTGGAGATGAGGTGTATATTCTATCATGAGATGATTACTCTAATGAAATGTTATTGTGATTAAGATGGGCAAGAAACCTAAGGTTACATAAATGGAAAACATGGATCTATTAACCTTTCTAGGTGATCTATAAGTTTGCAAGGATGATCTACTCATTAATGAGTGCCATATGCTAGATGGTATGTATAAGTGACTTAAATTATGTGATCAAGTTATGACCTAGAACTTGCTAGTTGAAGGATTCCAATTTTGAATACTTATCTTATTCTCAGTTATTGAACCCTGAAAATTCACTTAAATGAAGATATCGATAAGGAATCAAACTAATGATATGGTGACTATCGACATGAGTGTGATAAGAATATGAAATAGAATCAACTCAATTGATGTTAAGATGACCAGAAGAATGGTAAAGTGAACTCAGGTGAGTATGTGTTTAATTTTATGATATCATGCAAGTATCTTTCTAGAAACATTGAAGTAAACATGGACCTTGAGTTTTGGAGTATGATTTATATTTTGATCCAATTTTGAAAAGAAATGATATTACAATTCTATAATACACATCTTATATTTGGAATATTCTTTTAGTGTTTAATTTTAAGAGATCATTGAGGACGATGAAACACAAAAGGGGAATGGTATGTTACATTCCAATTTTAAATACTCCTTTATAATTTTCATTTCAATTTCAAGTTCATCAAGGATGATGAACAACAAGGGGAATGGTATGCTTTTGATTAAGGAAAATGAGCTTTAAAAGGGCCCTGAAACCCAAACATAACAAAGATCAGTCTACAATAGAATGCATAAGGCTACAAATAGAGCCAGAAAGCAAAAATATAAAATATAGCTATTGAGGTTCACATGAAGGCAATTGGTAGTTTAATTTGTTATAATCTTGCAAAATGGTAAGATGGTTAGTCATTATAATTTTGAGTGAAGATAACAAGCGAGTTGATCATTTATCATGAATTCATGGAATTAAGAAGATGGTTAACTGTTATGATTATTTATGATTAAATAATTTATAATTTAATTGAAGGGAATTTCCTTACAAGAAACACATCGAAGGGGTGGAAGCATTATCAAAAAAGAATTACATACAAGAGCATCACCATTACTGGGCAGATGGGTTAAGGACCTAGCAACTTGAAATAAGATACATCTGTGGGACCTGCATGAGCTATTTAAAAAAATTAATTTGAGACACATAAATAATTGAGTTAAGACATAAAAGGTACCTCAAAGGATTTAATATGATCTTTTACCATATTATTTTAATAGATATATCTACATACATATAGATATAAAAATGAAATGGCACCATTATATTATAATAATTTAATGAAGTGATTTCACCCCAATATTTACATGTACATATATAAATATAAGATTATAATAATATTCAAATTATAATAACATTTCAATTATAATATTATTCAAATTATAATCTTCCAACTCTATTCTTCCATTTTAATATTCTTGCTTTTAATAGATTAACACTTGGCATGTTAAATCGATTTAATACTTGGTATTCAAATTGGCATATATTATATAACCAGTGGAAGCCAAGAAGGCATGACCTTCCTTTTAATTTAGCCATAAATGAAGTTTGACACTTTTCTTTATATAATTGTCTGCCTTGCCATATTAAGACATTCAAACTTTGCATCCCCAACCTTCTTTCTTTTCTATGTTGTGGTGTGTGTGAGTGGATTTCATAACTACAATACTATTTTCACTTTCAACAATGGAAAGTTGATGTGCTATGTTCTTGAACTCTCTGTCTCTACAATATGCCTTTCTTCTTGCCATTAAAATGTCTTTACAATTTTCCTTTAAAAATTTGCAATCTACCTTTGGGTCTTCTACGATTTGCCATTGTTGTCAACCTTGATCAGATTGAGCAATACCAACATAGCCAAACAAGTGATTTTGGCTTAAATACTGAGGATGAATGTTGAAGAAAACCAAGAGGGAGCCAAACAAACTCAAGTTCTCTAAAGAATACATTTTAAGTCATGAATTAACCTTCCAAGTTTATAAATGCAAATCTATAGTAGTTGGCTAAGATCATAACTTCTTCTTATGTCTATGATTCATGATTATATTTTTAACTTGTTGAATAAACCTTGAAGACTTACAAAGAAATTCTTCATAATACCTTTATATCTAGTTGAGCAGTATTCCACAAAGAGAGCTTCTAAATACATTATGAATTTGTATGATTATTGTTGTTCTTAAGAATAATATGTCATAAACTCATGATGGAAGATATTAAGGGCCGAATGCTCATAATCTTTAAATACTAGGGATTCACCGGCAATGTAGTCAAGAATGGTGAAGAGGTGTGAAGGGGGAAAGTGCTCATAATCTTTTAATACACCTAGGAATCACAAGCTAGGAAGCCATGAATGGTGAAAAGGTGGAATGAATCTACAAGAAAATAGAAGAGAAATCAGACAAGAAAACCTTAAATGAAATATATTTAATAGCTCGTACATGATCATGTTATTATCTCCTGCTGTCAAGTCGAGTGGCATGGTTAGATACCAAGATGCTCAGTAGATGACAAATGTTCCAAGTCCAATTCTAGGTAGAGAGGGCCTCTCTCATTAGAAATTGTGTGGGGAATAAGTTAAGGTCTGAGGTTGGGTGGTTAAGCCCCTGAAATTGTTTCACCTCCCCCCAAGTTATTGAGCATACAATAGAAAAAGATAAGCTATGCATTCAATTGTTGTAAAAAATGGGTAGTTTTATTTTTATGAGGTATATGCAAGAAGATAAGATTAATTGAGTTATATTATCATTGTAGTTATTTTACACTTAGTTGTGAGAGAGAGGATTTATCTGATGGATTGTTATTTTAGCCTTTCATTTATATGAAAATTAAATATGAGCATATCTTCTAATCTTAAGCTATTGCCATAGTTAAGAAATCAAAAGGAAAGAAATGATACAGTGGTATTAGAAACCCTAATTAATTCAGTGGTATTTGAAGCCGTAAGTGATACAGTGATATTTGAAGCCCTAAATGATCAAATGGAAATCGATGCCCTAACTGATATAGTGGTATGTGATGCCCTGATTTTATATAGTGGTATTTAATGGTAATCATCATTTGATTTCGATATAGCGTTGTTAGATGTTATTTGATATTGTTGTAGTGGTATTTGTGGACTAACTTGGGTGGTTGCAAAAGCATCCCTACAATGATTTCTGATTTTGAATCCCATGGTATGTGGATTTTAATTTATATAATAAATTCATTGATGGCATTTAAAGTTCTTAGTTAACAAATTTTGTCTAATTGATTTTAACGCTAAATATTATTCACATGAACATGACTAATATAACTATCTTCTTATGAAAATGAAGTAATAACTATATTTCTTGGAGATGTTAGTTGTTAATTAAGACCTCAGGAAAACAAGTTGTTACATATTGACATCAATGATAAAGGTGTCATTATGCCAATTCTCAATGTTCAATCATCTCAAAAAAAATCTTGAAAAGAAAATGAAAAGTGCCAAAAGATAATGTTATACAAATGTTACCAAAGAATTCTAAGTAACTCTTCTTAAAGTGACTACTCCCTAAAGGAGGCATCACCAAAAACAAAAGTCTAGGTGTGTGAAAATTCTTTGACTATATTGGATTGATGGAATTTTGCATCAACTACTATAAAGAAGGTTGGGGAGTAACCCCAGGCATATCTCTATGGTACTCAAAAGTATCCTTACTAGAAGGCTTAAAAAAATGTCTTCTATATGTTCCTTTGTGCAAACATATAGTCCAATATAATTTCCTTTATTACTACATTCTCTCTCAAAAAGTAATACTTTATAAAAATGTGTTTAGTCTTTGAATGTAATGTTGATCTCAGAATGGTTTTGACAATTGAGTGTCAATACACTTAATCTATTTTTTAAGTTCATGCCAAGCTAACAACATGCACCGAGTATAATATATACAAGTGTCAAGTTGCAATATGTGCTGAGCCCAAAATATAATAAGTGTCGAGTCAATTAGGTGCCAAGAAAATAGATAGTGCTTAGAAAGTATATGTGCTGAGTGAACAATAGATGTCAAGTATGTTTAGGTTCTGAGCAAGACATAATTTTAGTAAGTGTCAAGCATCAGTAATCAGTAAGTGTCGAGCAACACAGAATCAAATTAAGAGTTTATGCCTTCACAAACTAAGATGTAAACCATTTTGCATGCCAAATCATGTATAGATCTCAAAGCTTAGAGATAAGATTAAATCTATTTGGAATCCCTATTTAATCTACATGCAACCAATTAGAAAAATGGAGTGAATTGAGCAGGAACATTAGATGAATCTCAATTATAGATTCATACCTAACCTTAAGCCACCAAAGTATTTTTTAAAGGGAGACAAAAGCCCATAATTCACAGAGTGTATGAGAGAGCATTAGAGAATGCATGTGAAAAATGGTATGATAGTAGTGAAAGGGGTGAATTGATCAACATACAATCAAGGTGACTTAGAAGAAGGACAACATTGTAGAACCAGTTAGCAAAATAGAGGATCAAAGTTACAATAATTTCATATTAGGTCAAAGAAGATTGAGATGAACTAAATTGGGATTTGAAATCAGCAATACAAGATTGTAAGTATATTAGATCAAACATTATACTATAATTTCTAACAACTATATTAGTAGGATGTAATCCTTGTATCAAGGTTTATTTAATAGTCATAATGAAATCCTTTAATAGGGTGACATTCCAAGTGAGTGGTCTAAAGTCCTTTAGCCAGTCACACTTTTGACAGGGTGTTAAAATCCTTTAATAGGGTAGGATCTAACAATCCTTTGTAAGGCTTTAATAGGGTAGGCCTTTCACAGGGCAGATCATGAGAATGGTCAAAATATGTAACCTTAATAGGTGAACTTTATTGCTATAGTAGTGAAGAATTGTGGGTGTCATCCCCACCCTAGTTTTACCTTCTCATTGGAGGGTTTCTAGGTAATCATATCTGGTGTTAAATGTTTATGTGTTTGCATTTTCTTTATATGTTATTTCTATATGTTTATACATGTAATGTTTTAAAGTGAAAAGTTTTATTGGTTTGAGATTAGTACTTCTGATTCACCCTTCCTCCCCCCACTTAGAAGTATACGTTTCCCATTTGTAATCCCAATAATTGGTATCAGAGCCCAGTTCTCATTAGGAGAAGCCTTAACACTTGGAGAAATGATCTTGATATGGAGGATTACAAGTTGGGAAAGACCATTGAAAATTAGGAGATTGAGATACATCTCTTACTGCAACAACTGGATGAAGATAGAGATTCCTTGAGAAGTTCACTAAAGAGAAAGAAAGAGATTGCCATAGCTAAAATAACACTTAGTACAAGGAGATTGACACCACAAAGTTATTTGTAGATGGTAACTCTCATGAATTTGATGCAGCAATTGTAGATCTCATGGACAAGAATAGAGCACAAGCTGAGGAAATAAAAAATCTCAAGTTGGAGCAAGAATCACAAGATATATTGCTATATGAGGTGATTGAATAAAAGAAGAAAGCTATAGAGGACAAGGCCATAATTGAAGAAGACAAAATAATCTTGTCAAATAGATTAGAAGAAAAATCAATAGAGTTGTATAGGATCTCAAACATGTAGTTGGATACCCTAAGCCAAATGATGAATGCCCAACATGAGTTGAATGTTAAGGACACTGAGATAACTACATTGAAGTTACAGAATGAGAAAATATAGAATGACCTAAAAAGAGAGAAAGAGTTTGCTAAAAGTTTGAACAAGACAAATGAAGCCATCAAATACTTTGAGCAACAATTGAGATCCCCTAGATCTAGTAAAGACACATCAAGATTCGGCTATACAAGCACTGAAGAAGGAGAATCATCCAAAGTTATTGAAGAAAGAAGCAGTAAATGTAAAAAATCTAAACCTAATTGTTATCATTGTGGAAAGAAAGGACATAAAACTAATTTTTGCAGGAGCAAGAATGCTAGTTAGAATGCTAAGCCAAGGAACATGATCCATTGTTACAAGTGCAACAAACAAGGTCGTCAAGCACATGAATGTAGAACAAGGACCATGCATGCACCAAGATTTGAAGGACACTACTACAATTTTTACAAGTTTGGACACAAAGCCTTTGAGTGAAGATCCAAGTCCACATGGTGATCAAACAAGGGAATAAATCATGAAAATTTCTATTACAATACAAGACATAGCTGTCACTATTATCAAGAGTATGGACATATTCCTAAAAATTGCTTAAGAACACATTTTAGTGGTAACTACAACAGATGTTTGAATCAAACCACTTGTTCCAACTGCCTAAAGACAGGTCATATCAACAAGCAATGCCCAACAAGGACAAAGGCACCTAACTCTGAGTTCAACAAAGGAAAAGAGAAAGTAGATGTTGAACACATCAGAGGAGAAATGAATAAGACATGGACAAAGAAATATGGATGCAACACATCAAATGGAGGGATCACTTCACCCAAAAGGTCAAGTGCTCATACTTCATCCAACTAAGCAAGAAAAGGTATGTGGGACTGATACTTAAAAGCTTTATCATACATCAATTCCAAAACAAATCAGTACTGAAAAGAATAAATTATCATGAATAAAGATGCAAGATTGAATCTTCAAGTTTTCATCCTACTACTGAGTGTGAAAAGTTTTCTTCTAAAGCTGAGTAAAATCCTAGTGTGTGTCGAGTTGTCAGCCAAGACTAGTTGGAGCCAAGTGAGTTGTAGCTGCCAAATAAAAGAAATGATAATTGCTGCTAAGTAAAGAGAATTTCTATTGAAGCCAAGTAAGGGTAATTCCTATAGCTTTTGAGTGAAGTGAAATTTGCATTGATGTTGAGTAAAGAAAAAATTGTATAAGGAGCTAAGTGTACAACTGTATATGCACTAAGCATTAAATGCTATGTATTGAAGGGTATAAAGCCAATTTTTTGATCATTCCTCATCATTTGAACATAGAGCAAAGATTGAGTAGTGCAAAAAAGTGACTTCCAAGCAAAGAAAAAGTATTTGCCAAGATTTTAGCAAAGATTCAACATCACCTCATCAATCTAAGATATTTCTCAGGTATCAAGCTATGCTGTTTCAAAGTTTATTGAAACCCTAGATTGCAAAATGGCCTCTAATTCTAAAAAACCTAAGGAAAAGGAAATGTTTGAGGTTTAGTTTGTTAGTAATGAGGTCAAGCAACCAAATTTTAGGCCAATTCCTAAAGTTGCATACAAGAATGACCTAGCAAGGGCATTGTCAATCATTTCACCCAAGGTCGTAATGGTCCAGGACATAAGGAAATGCTATAATTTCAAGGTTGGAGCAATTGGTGACATGGAGATTTGCTAGGCCTATGAAAAACTATGTGAAAATGGAGTGTTGAAAGAAGAATTTAACATTGTTGATAGAAAGGGACTAGCATGTGCCCTAGATTTCCCCATGGTCTTCAAAATGGAGTGGATTAGAATAGTTTTGAGTAGGATTCAAGATGGATGCTTATGTTTGGAAGGAGGAACTATTAAATTGTCAAAGAGAATCATGAATAGGGTTATAGGATATCCAACCCTAGAATGACCAAAGACCCTAAGGAGTGACTCAAAAGAAGCCAATAAGAAGAACATAGGGGCAAAGTGGAATAAAAGAGGCATGACTATTGACACCATTAAAAATCCACTTCTAGAATTTTTTATGAGTGTCATATCTCACAAATTCTATTGGTCAAGCCAACTAAATAGTGTCCCATGCATTACAGTGGATGTAGGCTACAAAATTGTAAAGAAAGATCATACATATGATCTGGTAGAGCTTCAGTTGCAACAAATCATGGAGAACCTAGGAGCTATAAGGAGATGAAAAGGAGCTCAATGTAAGTTTGGCTCAATTTTGATATGTATATTCTTATATGTTAAGAATGAATTTCCCTCATTTGGAAAGATAGGATGGAAGACCAATAGGTCCATAGCTATATAGATAAATGAGTACATAGAGTAGATGGGAGCCAATTTTGAGGAGTTTAAGAAGTCCATGAAGCAAAGAATAAGAGTTCTAGTTTCCCTAGTAGAGGAGCACATCAATGATATCTATTTCTTAGTTGATATTAATTATACTTATATTCAAGCAACAATACCAAGAGTTAGATGGCTAAGGCCATTAGGGTATGAGATAAACATTGATAAGGCATCAACAACAATCACAACATTGCTTGTAGAGTAAATTGATAAAAGTGCAAATTCTTTCGGCACTTATGATGTTGTTAGATCAAATGTTGACATGGATCTAAAGATAGCATCTGTATTAAAAAAAAGGATAATTTGGTCAAGAAACTTAAGGCCAAATTTGGAGAAGGAACCTTAGAAGGAGAAGAGGAAGATGATGAAGATGAAGAAGAAGAAGAACAGGGCTAGGAACCACTTTCCTTGGCACAAGGCATGGGTGAAGATGAAGAGGAAGAAGGTACCAAGGAGGAACAAGCTGAGGAAGCACTAGCTAAGCCAAAACCAAATAAGAGAAAAGCAAGCACACAACCTGTAGCATAGACAAAGAGAAAGAAGGCTACTTAGCCAAGCCTTGCAAAGCCTACTGCAAGAGAAAATACAAGAGCCATAACTCAAAAGGCTAAGGAGCAAGAAAAGAAGAAGCCAACATAACAATAAGGTCCAACAAAGAAGAAATTAAGAAGAAAATATGTTGCTCAACCTGATTTTGATGAAGAAAAGACTAAGCCTAATTTAGAAAATATTTGTGATAATATTAAAGATAATATAGACTTAACTGGCTTGAAGAACATTTATTTTAGTAAGTTAAGTAGGTAAGAACAAAACATGGTTGAGGAATCAGTCTATACCATGATGGCTACGTTCAAGAACACCCCAGTTGAACTTGATAATTTAATGCCTAAAAAATATAGTCTATTGTTGAAAATAAATGGCATTATTGCCTTAACATGGAGAAGGAAATAAGAGAGTCTACATTGGCTCAAGTAATGCCAGAGCTTACAAAAGGACAAATAACTAAGGCTAACAAGAAGCATGGGAGCAAATTTACACCCAAATATAGAGCCTTTAGCATTCTCCAAAACAACATTGAACATGTTGTTAATAAATCCACTAAGATGCGGAAGTTTTTATATGGTTTAACAACTGTTAAGCAAGGAGAAGAGGATCCCTTTGTAGTAAAGAATGATGAGGAAAAGGAGGAGAATGAAAAAGAAGAAGAAACTGAGAAAGAAATAGGAGATAACATCATGGAGGAGACACAATAGAGGAAAGATGAAGTGGAAATAGCTAAGTATCAAATAGAACAAAATGTGTCAGACACACAATTGCCACCACCAAGTCCTCCACATGACAGCAACACACCTACAATGACAATCAAAGTGAAGGATGTTCCTGACAACATAGTTCAGAACATCAATCCACTGACTACAAAGGATCTAAAGAAGATCCTATATGCCTAAAATGTGGGCACACTTGTATGAGTCATTATATCCCAAATTTCTCAAGAATAAGGTCTTGAATGACAGCTCATAGCTCTCTATTCATGGAGTGCAAGGGTTTGTAATGGAGGCCCTCAGTTTGACCTAGTTTTTGCCCATGCAAGTACACCATGAAACAAGAGATTCAAGGATCCAAATATGAATGCAAATGAAGATGAAAACTAATCTATATGATAACAATGCAAGAAAGAAAATCTAATCTATGAAAGGAAATAACAATGCAATATTGATCTATGAAAATAAATATGACTCTAAGATAATATGAAAATGCAAGGATGAAACCTCATGATAGAAGCCATGGATGCAAGAGAGAATAAGACAAGAAGATAGAAGTTCTCCACAAAAAGCTTTAATGCTCAAACTCCTCCAAAAATTGCTCTCCAAAGGATAAAAATAGCATAACCATGGATCAATTGTGGATGTATAATCGTGGATCAATCGTGGATGTCAAAAATGAGGAGATGGCTCCCCATTATAAAGGAAAATATGGAGGTGAGAGACTTCTCATAACCAATATGGGATAATAGAGTTTGATCCATGTGAGACAAAATTCCACCAATGAGAAAAAAGGAGTGTTTGAGAAGAAAGTGGAAAGAGGAAAAAGAGGACTCCCACTTAGAGATATGTGTATTTAAGTGTAGAGAAAATAAAAAAAGATTTATTTATTTATTTTATTTCCTTTTTAAGTGGGGATTTATTTAATTAAAAGGGAGCAAGTTCTTTTAATTAAATAGAAAATATTTAATTAAATTAAAAGAGAGATTTTTCTCTTAATTAATTAAATGCGGAGCAATTATTTAATTAAAAGAGAGGTTGTCTTTTAACTAAATGGTGGCTTATTTATTTAATTAAAAGGGAGATTTTCTTTTAGTTAAACAAGACTTAGGATAAAATGATAAACCTTAGAAATGAAATAATCAAATTTGATCAAGGAAATTGATTTGAATTGATTTAAAAAAATATTGCAAACCATTGATTCAAGAAATTTGATAAATTGATAAATGGGGGCCCATAGTCTAGGAGACCATTTTAGGGTGCATACATTTGCCCCTCTTTGACTAATGTGTGATCAATTTGGGAACACATATAGTCACAGAAAGAAATTGAAGTGTGAGATCAATTTGGGATCACAAAACAACTCAAATGTGTGGTCGATTCGGGAACACATTAGGAGAAAGAATACAAATAAAATTTTGACTTGAAAAAATTGAGGATAAAATTGATAAAACTAAATCAAGGATTGAAGTTGATAAGTACTACCCCCTCGTGATCAAAATTGAAATGGGATAGAGGAGAAACAACAAATTGATAAATTTGATCAAATCAAACAAAAGATAAAGTTCTTGATTTAAGATGAAAGATATGAGAATCATAGAACCAAGGTAGATCATCAAGCATGAAATATGACGCCCCAAAGTTAAATTAGAAGAAAATAAGTGGAGTAAAAGAAAATGGAAGATAGAAGTTTGGAAGATATAGAAAGAAACATAAAGAAGTAAAGAAATTTTTTCATAAGAAATAGAATGCTGCAAAATCAATCAATTGTTTAAGATAGAAATTTCAATCGAGATCATGAAAGAAGATAAGGAAATCAAGATCAAAACATGGCCATAGTTGATTAAAAGTCCACCAAAAAAAAGATGAAGGGAAAACCCTCTCAAACTCATAATGCAACCTAAAAATGCAAACTAACATGAAGTCTAACAATGCAAGATACATGAAAATGCAATGGTGTACTTGCAATAGAGAAACTATAACATAGGATTTTTGTGTTCATCATTCATTAGAGAATGTTAAGGAACTTATTTTTATCATTGGGCCATTATTAACAAACATCAAAAAATCACATTATCATCACTAGTCACAAGCGTAATTATGAAAATATGAATGTGACTTATAGCAGATCAGAATGTGGAAAGATTCTAACATAAGCATCAAAGACATAAAGGTCAAGATGGATTCGATGTTAGCTTACCCAATTTAATGTAGCAAAACCATGCTCACATCAAGGCATAGATGCTAGGATGACCATAAGAATGATTGTACAAAAAATAGTCAAGGATAATGCCTCAAATCTCCTAAGTGATTCAAGGGAACAACAAGAGACACTCTAGAATTTCAAGACCACACCCACAAGCAAAAAAAATGAAAAAATGCCCCATGCTCCAAGTCCTCTAGCTATGCATCCTATAGAGACTTATCAAACAAGGACACTCAACAAAAATCAATAACAGTTAGCACACAAAGAAAATATCATGACATAGCTCAAACATTAAGTGTTTGTGTTAAAAAATTTAAGTGTGTTAACTGATACTGAGTTCCGAGGATAAGGATCAAATTCTTGCAAGTAGGGAAGATCACATGAAGAAACTAGGTAAGACCAAATCGATAAGTGTTGAAAAACACTCAATGTTAGGGGTTGTATTGAAAAATACAATTGGGGTAGTGTTGAAAAACATTGGTTGCGAGGTGTCCTAAAGACTAACACATCCAAGAGACCAAAGCTAACATAGTTATGCCCCCTAGACAAAGACCAATTCCAAACCAAGGCAATAAGGACAAGGTATAATGGAGAAAGGCTAAGTGTCAAGGATGCACGCTAAGAAATAGGGGTGCAAAGACCTCAAGTAGCGCTCATTTCCAAGTTTTCACCACTTGGATTTTTTTTTTTAATTTTTAATTTTTAGGACTTTTTATAATTTTTTTGTATTTTTGCTACCAAGGTGCCTGTTTCCAGGTTTTCACCAAGGCATTTTTTCTTTTCTTTTTTGAATTTTTTAATTTTTTGATTTTTGTATTTTTGGAATATATATATATATATTTTTGTTTTGAGATACATCAAAGTGCTTATTGCTAGGTTGTCACTAAGATGATCATTTTTTTCAGGACATTTTTCAATTTTTAGAATTTTTGTAATACATCATTTTTTTGGATTTTTGAAATATATCATTTTTTGTATTTTTTTAGGATCAATAAATATTTACAAAGATGCCCTTAGATAGAATGAGCATCAAACTCTCAAGCAAGATCACGTCATGGAGTCCCAATGTATAGCAAGCTAGAGGACAAGAGTGATTAGCAAGCCGGTGGAAGAAATGAAAGACGAGAGAATGAAGGAGAATATAGGGAAGAAATCCTCAAGGGAAAACTCTTTAACAGTACCCAAGCTAGAGAAAAATTATCATGTAAAGAACATTTGGACAAGAAATGAAAGGTCAACATAAGATAATTCATGAAAGCATAATGTAAAAGTGGGAAAGATGTAATCCAAAGGAGTAGACATGTCAAGAGGCTTCATAGCATCATATTTTACTCTTTTTTATTAGATCAAGACCAAATGGGTAAATGGGAAAAGGATAGAAAAAGACTAGAATGAATGGAGAAAAATAGATATGAAGGCTAAACATGAAAGGAATGAAAAAAAGATCATCATAAGATAGCTCACAAGATAGCCAAATGTTTGTGTATAGGTCAACATTGTCAAGATCAAAGAGAGAAGATGAAATGGATGAAAGATGTAGAAGAACTACACATGATGCCTAATTGTCAAGTTTTCATCATGGTACTTATCCAAGGTGCCACAAGGGAGTGGTTTTCACCATAGGATGAATTTATTTCTCTTTACTTTTGCTACCAAGGTGCCTAATTACTAGATTTTCACCAAGGTACATTTTCAAAATTTTCATTTTTTTCTTTCTTTCAATTTATTTTTTCAATTTTTTCAAATTTTTAATTTTTTTTGGAAGAAGTCAAGCTTTTCAGATAATGCTCCTTGAAAGTTTAAACCATGACATGCAAAGGAGTTGAAATAATATGCTCAAAGATGATGATAGGGAAAGGAAGACAAAAATAGAGGATATGGCTTTATGCAAAGTGAGTGAGATTGGAAAAGGGAAATGAAGGCAAGATCAATGTCAACACACACCTTGAAGGGTGGCAAAAGGATGGAGAAAACATGAATGAAGGAATACGTGAAGGAATATGGTGAGGTGATAAAAGAGGTTGTGGTTTAGGCATATGGAATGAAAGAATGCTTTTGGAAGAAGATGGAGTGGAATTCTTTGGAATCTTGAATGTCAACTTCAATTGTTGTTCAACATTAGACTCTCTCAAGAGAGACTTTGGAATCCATATAGCTTTATAGGCCTCTTTTCATTTCTTTTTGATGATGTAGAGATAATATCTTCAATGATGGATTTTGGAACCCATACTTGTCTTATAATTTTTTTCTTAGATATCTCTTTTGACTTTATGCCCCCATGTCAATTAGAGAAGATATGGTGCTCTTCTTTTTTATATGGATGATTGAATTGCTTCTTTTTCTTGTATTGAATATTCAAGTTACTTTGAAAAGACTTGGGACTTCTGCAAGAAGAATGATGATATGACTAGTTTAGGTGAATGGGTGGATGAAAAGGATTCAAGCATATGCATCTACATTGATCAGACACAAGATGGATGATGAATTAGAAGAATTGGGAGGGGAAAGTGTAAGGGACATAAGGACCCAAGATGGAAGGAAGATGTGAAGCATTTAGTATTGGTGGGGGAGGTCCAAGGATGGATGTGGAAGATGCAAAAGGGTAATCTAATCTATGAAAGGAAATAACAATGCACTATTAATCTATGAAAATAAATATGACTCTAAGATAATATGAAAATGCAAGGATGAAACCTCATGATAGAAGCCATGGATGCAAGAGAGAATAAGACAAGAAGATAGAAGTCCTCCAAAAAAAGCTTTAATGCTCAAACTCCTCTGAAAATCGCTCTCCAAAGCATAATAATAACATAATCGTAGATCAACCATGGATATATAATCATGGATCAATCATGGATGTCCAAAATGAGGAGAGGGTTCCCCATTATAAAGGAAAGTATGGAGGTGAGAGGCTTCTCACAACCAATATGAGATAATAGAGTTTGATCCATGTGAGACTAAATACCACCAATGAGAAAAGAGGAGTGTTTGAGAAGAAAGTGGAAAGAGGAAAAATAGGACTCCCACTTAGAGATATGTGTATTTAAGTGTAGAGAAAATTAAAAAATATTTATTTAATTTTATTTTCTTTTTAAGTGGGGATTTGTTTAATTAAAAGGGAGCAAGTTCTTTTAATTAAATATGAAATATTTAATTAAACTAAAAGGGAGATTTTTCTCTTAATTAATTAAATGTGGAGCAATTATTTAATTAAAAGAGATGTTTTCTTTTAATTAAATGGGGACTTATTTATTTAATTAAAAGGGAGATTTTATTTTAATTAAACAAGACTTAGGATAAAAGATCAACCTTAGAAATGAAATAATCAAATTTGATCAAAAAAATTGATTTGAATTGATTTAATAAAATATTACAAACCATTGATTTAGGAAATTTGGTAAATTGATAAATGGGGGCCCATAGTCTAGGCGACCATTTTAGGGTGCATATAGATCTTTAACCAATCAACTTTACAAGAAAAGTTGTGTGACAATCTAGTATTGGTCAGTGTAGATGAGTTGTAGAAAGTAGTAGCTGATCTGACTAGGGAAAATATGGCTACACAAGAAACATTCTCTACCATCCCTATAGCTACAAGTGGACAACCTATAGTGAAAAAATCAATAGATACATCTGCCAAGGTTGATAATATAGTCAAAGTCATGATGATTGAACAATAGACTTAGGCTACAGAGGAAAGAGAGCCTATAAAGGAACAAACAGGTCAGATGGATACTTCTATTCCTACTGCACAAACATAGGGTGCACCACTACAAATAACTGTTATTGATAAAGACAAATTAGAAGAGGAAAAAGAAAGTCCAAAGGAAAAAGAGTAGGAAGCAATTCAAACATTGGTAAATCTACCAACTATTGGGACTCCTACAAGAATGCTTTAGAAGCTAAGAATTGATGTTATGCCACTACAAATCTTAGTAGTAGGCTCAAGCTCCACAAAAGTTGCAATGGTACTTCACTATGGAGACTCTACATTAGATGAAGAGGTAGTCATTCCAAAATATGACTATGACACTATTACACTTGATTAGATAAATCTAATGCAGGAGACATTAGAAAGGAAGAAATAGGATATACTCAAAAATGAGTATAAAAAAAAGAAATCATTACATGAGATTAAGGACATCTTCTTGGATGCCTTCAACTTGCAATCACCTGATGAAACAAAGCCCATTCTAGAGCAACTCTCAGAAATACTAGACTAGTTGCAAAGTGAAGACCATGACACTAATGCATTAACTAATGGAATGATCAAAGAAGAAATTTCAAGCAAAGGTCAATGAAAAGATATCCAGTGAAATAGCACTATCACAGGTAGATCTGGTGAAAAAAATTGAGAAGGTGAAGTTAGTATTTGAGAATATATTCTCACTATACACAAAATTGTGTGATCCTTCAATCTTCATAGAAGAAAGTAGCCAAAGAATAATGAGATTGAAAATAAATCTGAAAGTATTAGGCATGCAATTGCCAGAAGATCCAACTCAAAGTGAGAAGGACTTTCATACAATGCTTCACACACAGATGGAACTAGTTGTATTGACAACAAAAGAGGCTAATACTAGAGCCAAGGGCATATGCACCGAGTTGTGGTGCCACAAAGATGACAAATTTTTTTTTTCTTCTAATTTTCAATAGCACATATGTGCTATTTAGATGACAAAAAAGGTATATGATGGGCTGCAGACCCACAACCCATCATATTCATCTTGTTTTTTGGCTCTCCAACAGTGCATACGCGGGTTTGACATCAAAATTTCACCACCATTTGCCAAAATGCCTCCTCACCGACGAAATCCAAGACAACGAGCACACTTAGGACGATGAGGTAAGTGATATAAAATTAACTTTGCATTGTTTAATATGTTTTCTATATTGTTTTATTGGTTTTTGATATTGTTTTGTAGGGTTTTTACAAATTTTATTTAGATTTGTTTGTTTATTTGGATTTCAATTGATTTTTTATTAGGAAATGTCCATAATCAACTAAAAAATCCACAAAACCCTCAAGAACCTCAAAATCAAAACCCTCCTCAAGAAGAACAAAAAATTCCACAACCCAAACCAATTGCAAGACCTCCGCCAGGTACACAAGAAAATATAATAAATGAAATAGAGAGAGGCAAAACTGAATTAGAAAGACTCATTGCTCAGTTGAAAGAATCTGGACAAACCAATCCAATGAGGGCTCAATTGGCATCATCCCTCAAATCCATTAACACTTAGATAGCCTCAGTTAGTGGTCAGTTAGATATTTGGTGGGCTAAGAGGGATGAACAAAAAAGATTTTATGCAAATAAATTGTCATATGAAGATGTTAAAAAAAAAAAAAATACCAAAAGGTAGTATATGTGCATTATTTAGAAAACTTGGTGAGAAAAATACTATTAGAGAGGGTACTAAACGATTCCCCATCCATTGGTGCATACACGATGCTATTAGAAATAATTTTTGGGATAGATGGTGGATGGTTTTTGATGCCCCTCCTTGCAACAATAACGAGGTCCCCATGTATTTTTTGAAGAAATTATATTGTGAGTTTGTCCTTGGGGAGATCCCCAATTATTTTGATATGTTATACTCCTAGGGTAGAGGTGGGGGGTCATCATTTGAGAGGCCAGGAGCACGTCATGACCCTAATGTAGTTAGGGCACCTGTGGTCCATCCACAACATGAGCATGTGATTATTCCTTCAGTTGTGAAGGAACATGTAGAGGCCAACACTCTAGGGACCATTAATGCTTTGACACAAACCCTCATCCATTCCATGAGCCCATTAGTTGAGGAGGAGCCTTCTATGCATCATGGTCACATGTGCACTTCATGCGGATCCCTATACACATTTGGCATTCATGCCAAAGATGATGCGGATGATGGGCTTGTCACCGATCAGTTCCTGAACAAGACATTTGGCATTGACACATAGGTAAATTACTAATTTGATCACATTTCATAGGTATAGTGAATGATTAATTAATTAGCATTTATTGACATTGTTCAAAATTTAGGGTCAAAGTGTTGCTGGGCCTAGCAGCAATCCTCCAGGCCCATTTTTTGTCCCTTCAACGAGTCCTGAGGTATGTATCAATTTAATCATTTTAATTAATACATATATTTATTATGCAATCATATTAAGGATTGACAAAAAAAATTATGCATGTGCATCAGTTCTCCACAGGACCCTCAACCTTTACCACAGACGCAGAGTAGAGACATCATATGAGCTTCACACAGGTACAGTTGTTTCATGTTAATTTAATTCATTTGATTATATTTATTCCATGTTTCATGTAAGATATAACGTGTATTAAATGACATGCAGGTCATGATGTCGGACACACCTCCTCATCTGCGACAGTCTGTTGATAGTGGAGTGGCCGCGGCTGTCGCTAGCTCACAGCCACTGACAGAAGTATGAAAGAATTTTCTTCATTTTAGTTGTTGTTTATAATAGTTAATCTCAAAATTTCTAATGTTATTTATAAATGATTATATTTATTAAATTTTTGTAGGGTCTTGTCATGCCTGATCGTCCATGAGCATTTGAGGTGGACTTATAGAGTGACTATTTATTGGCGGTAAGAAAATAATTGATTTTGTGTGTACATATATTTTATTTCAATGTATAATAAATATTTATTCATATCTACTTTCTTTGTATCAGTTGGACCTGGAGAAGAGCCTCAACAAGAGGTCAAGTGAGCATGTCAAGAGGGCCCCGTCATCTCCACTGTCTCCCTCCACATGATGACAAATGATGTTGAGAGACTTGTTTCCTTCCCCTCGTGGGAAGGAAAATATGTAGTTGAGATATTTGACACACACACACACACACACACACACACACACACACACACACACACACACACAGACTTGTTTCCTTCCCCATGTATATATATAGGCATCAGAGAGACATATTCGATACACATTTGATGTAAATATGACATTCTATATTTGATGTATGACATTATTGGTAAATATATAATATGTTTGTTCATATACGACATTATTGGTTATCATAATATGTTATGTGTTTGTTAATGTAAATGACATTATTGGTTATCATTTTATATTATATGTTTGTTCATGTATGAAATTAAATTAGATATTTTTGTGTATGACATTAAATTAGATATGTGCATGTATGAAATTAAATTCAATTGCTAGAGAGTTGCCATTATGTCTACCAACTAGTAGATGTTCTTTTTTGCTTTATTAGTATTTCTCAAAAACTGCAAAGAAGCTGTTTTTGGTGAATAGTTGTAAACAATTGTGATCATCGACTTCATGTACTCATGGCTTTGGCTGCAAACACTCATAAATTTGGCTATAAGCATCCATGGCTTTGGCTATGTGCACTAGTGGCTTTGGCTGTGAGCATTTATGGCTTTGGTTGTAGGCACAATATGGCCTTGGTTGTAGGTTGTCTTTCTTGTTGCATGTCGAAGTTACCTTCAAGAATATCATTAGTCTAAGATCATTATAATTAAAATACTATGACATAATACCTTGGAAATAATAGTCTTTAACCCATTACTTTATTTTTTAAAACATCATGTAGTATCTATTGTAGTGCTTCTACTCGAATATGTTTTCAAAAATACTTAGTATGGCAAAGAAATGTCTATGGAAAGCTTGTCAAATAGGATATTGAAGAACTAAATGTGGACAGTCATTAGTACCCATCAATAAGAACACAAACATCTTTCTCAAGCAACCCACATGACATTAGCTTAATTTATAAATTTCCTTTGCAAATAACTAGAAAATGCTATGAATCTTAATACAGAGTTAATCACGAACTCATTATTCCATCCAAGAAGCATTTATCACCCTAAGCCAATTAACTGACAGGATAAAAATTAATTCAATTTCAACAAAATTTTGAGTATAACAAGTATCTTAAGGATTCTTACAAGAATTAACACGATATTCACAAGAGCATTACAAGTTCTTGTAATGCTATTTCACATATTGTAATCATATTCAGTTTTGAATGGCCATTTGTGTTACAAGCATAAATATTCTTTAAGGTCTTTTAAATCTAGACATGAATTTTATTTTGAAGCTTTTTTATGACAACCCACTCAATGCATATATTGTTGTTCCACATTATGCTGATTTGACTTTCATTGGTTGATTTGGGTCTAGACATGATGTTATTCACTACCTTTTTTATATATTATTTTTTTGTAGTGAGGTTCTAGCCTAAATGAATGTATTAATCATCGAAGTTGTGAACCTTGGTCGAGATCCTTACAAATATATTTTCAAATTGGACCTCAAATAGTTTTCTCAGTCACCCCATGTACACAGATACTAAAATTGTAGTTAATTACAAAATTAATACTGAATTAACACAATTTTAATTGAGAAGTATTATGTACCTCAATAGGCTAGATTATTATTGACTGGGGAGCTTTATCTTAGAGCAGTTGGTTTCCTAAATCTTTAGCGCAATGACACTCTTATGGAATGTGGAATTAGGTTTGCTAGCTAAGGAACACACTTTAATAGGTAGAGGAAACTCAAGACTCACATGTTTCCAATCAATATAAATGTTTGAATCACTTCTCTAATTTTTTCTATTTATGATCTTCTTAAAACTTAACTTTCTAAATGCATTGATGGGGAAATAAAGATCTTCTAGGAACTAAAGGCTAATGATGTTTAATACTTACAATTCTCTATTTTTATCTAATAATTTAAAAAAGATTGTACAAGTGTTTTCAAAGAGCAACACTTGTCACTAACATCATAAGAAGGAATATCCAAGGAGACTTACCATTGATCCCCCACCACCAAATTCAAGAGAAAACAAAAATCCACTACTAAAGAGATAGTAACAATGATCATCCCTAGTCTCTCCCTTATCACAAAATGATTACCATCAAAATTTTCATTTCCAATTGTGTCATGTGCGTTGAAGTGATAGTAGCATTTTCACTCTCTTACCTAATGTCTCCCATTTCTGAAACTCTTGGGGAAGGGCAAGGCCATCTTCTCAGTACTTCAAAATACAACGAGTTCCATTTTTTCCCATATTGATAATCACTGACTTAAAGTATAGTTGAAGTATTGACAACCCATAGGAACTCAACCTTTGAACATCCCATCTGTAAATGACCTCATAAAGAAAGTTCAATAAACTCACATGAAACAGTGAAACAAAAGTTGCATACTTGTGAAGATGATCAGACTGCAGGTGATCAATATGTCTCAAATCTATATTCAGTTCTTTTACTATGCATATAAATGGTTTTTTATATAAAAGACTTATATCCACTAGATAAATAATCATTTTCTTACTATGCTATCCTTATCCTTGGCTGATCTCTGGTAGACCATTTCTTAACCATCCTCCTTCGATCTATAGGTCACTGTATTAATCTGGTTCATCTTGTCTCTACTCGAATTAATAAGAATTGGCAATCTTAGGGATTGCCAAAAGAGGAATGGGTCCAAGTGGAAGATAGGATTTAGAAGTGAGTTTAATTAAAACATAATAAATAGTGTATTAGTAAAAGGAGAATGGTATGTTCTTCGCAATCTACTCCCTTATACATTCTATCAATGTTCCACATTGAACCTAATAGAGAACATCACAACACATAACTAGCAACATAGAACATACCTCCTAGCCACCTCAAGAACATAAAATTTCAAAAACCAAAGCGCACAAGTTTAAATTCAAAGCCTTTAAGGTCAAGAGCACAAAAAATACAAATAAATAAATAAATACGAACAAAACCCACATTTGATGGAATCACAAAAAATCTGGTGGCTAGATAGTTACAAGCTGATTCAAGCTAATCCTTCATCACCATTAAGGTTGAAAATAACATACCCAATTGAAAACCAATTTACATATACAAAGTGACTAACATTACTCACAAAGAGGGAGTAGAAACTACACACTACCTTGCGTCCAAGGTGCGCTAAAGAACATAACCAAACTCTTGGAGATCATATAATCCTAAGTTTACATAATCTAGTAGTAACACATTTCATTAACTTATGAAACATTTACCAAGTTCCATGATTTGTCTTTCCAAAAATGACATGCTAGATACACTTTCCAACAATATAATTAAGATCCTTCCATCACACACTGCAAGTTTCAACATCACCCGAGATGGCATTGTAGAATAAAAATGGAATCTGAGCTCCAAAAAGTGAGAGAGGTTATTTTAGGTCTTTACAACACGGTCCTATAGGAATTGGAATCTCATCCATATCTCGTAGGAGCTCTAAGATATGCCCCATCAAAGATTGCAGCCCTGTGGCATTTAGTGACCCTTAGGGACATTCTGGTTTAGTGTGCCTGAGAATGTTTGAGCACTAAAGGGGACAAGATGAGGTTGGGGATAGGGTTTAGTCGGCCACCTAGAGCTAATGGAGCAGACAGTTTGATCCCACGATGAAAGATGAGAGAGATTTGGTAGTTGGCAACTTTGTACTGGCCAACATTGCAAGTTTCAGCATCACCCGAGATGGTGTTGTAGAATAAAAATAGTGTGTGATCTCCAAAAAGTGAGAGAGGTTATTGTAGGTCTCTACAACATGGTCCTATAGGAATTGGAATCTCATCCATATCTCGCACAAGCTCTAAGATATGCCCCATCAAAGATCGCAGCCCTATGGCATTTAGTGACCCTTAGGGACATTCTAGTTCAACATCCCTGAGAATGTTCGAGCACTGAAGGGGACAAGATGAGGTTGGGGATAGGGTTTACCTAGCCACTCAGAGCTAATGGAGTAGACAGTTTGATCCCACGACGAAAGATGAGAGAGATTTGGCAGTTGGCAACTTTGTACTGGCCAACACTGCAAGTTTCACCATCACTTGAGATGGTGTCGTAAAATGAAAACAATGTATGATCTCCAAAAAGTGAGAGAGGTTATTGTAGGTCTCCACAACATGGTTTTTTAGGAGTTAGAATCACATCAATACTTCGTATGAGCTCCAAGATACGCCCCGTCAAAGATTGCAGCCCTATGGCATTTAGTGACCCTTAGGGACATTCCGGTTCGGCGTGTCAAATAAAATTTGAGCATTGAAGGGGATAGGAAAAGGTTGGGGATAGGGTTTACTCAGGTACCCAGAGCTAATGGAGTAGACAGTTTGATCCCACGACGAAAGATGAGAGAGATTTGGCAATTGGCAACTTTGTACTGGCCAACACTGCAAGTTTCAGCATCACCTGAGATGGCATTGTAGAATGAAAATGGAATGTGATCTCCAAAAAGAAAGAGAGGTTATTGTAGGTCTCTACAACAGGGTCCTGCAAGAATTGGAATCTCATCCATATCTCACACGAGCTCTGAGATATACCCCGTCAAAGATTGCAGCCCTGTGGCATTTAGTGACCCTTAGGGACATTCTGGTTCAGCGTGCCTGAGAATGTTTGAGCATTGAAGGGGATAAGATGAGGTTGGGGATAGGGTTTACCCATCCACCCAGAGCTAATGGAGCAGACAGTTTGATCCCATGATGAAAGATGAGAGAGATTTGGCAGTTGACAACTTTGTACTGGCCAACACTGCAAGTTTCAACATCACCTGAGATGATGTCATAAAATAAAAATAGTGTGTGATCTCCAAAAAGTGAGAGAGGTTATTGTAGGTCTCTACAACATGGTCCTATAGGAATTGGAATCTCATCCATATCTCACACGAGCTCTGAGATATGCCCCATCAAAGATCGCAGCCCTGTGGCATTTAGTGACCCTTAGGGACATTTTGGTTCAGCGTGCCTGAGAATGTTCAAGCATTGAAGAGGACAAGACGAGGTTGGGGATAGGGTTTACCCAGCCACTCGGAGCTAATGGATCAGACAGTTTGATCCCACAATGAAAGATGTGAGAGATTTGGTAGTTGGCAACTTTGTACTGGCCAACACTGCAAGTTTCAGCATCACCTGAGATGGTGTCATAAAATGAAAATAGTGTGTGATCTCCAAAAAGTGAGAGAGGTTATTGTAGATCTTTGTAACATGGTTCTATAGGAGTTAGAATTGCATCCATACTTTGCACGAGCTCCAACATACACCTCATCAAAGATTGCAGCCCTATGGCATTTAGTAACCCTTAGGGACATTCTAGTTCGGCGTGTCGGATAACGTTCGAGCATTGAAGGGGATAGGAAGAGGTTGGGGATAGGGTTTACCTAGCCACCTAGAGCTAATGGAGTAGATAGTTTGATCCCATGATGAAAGATGAGAGACATTTGGCAGTTGGCAACTTTGTACTGGCCAATACTGCAAGTTTCAACATCACCCGAGATGGTGTTGTAGAATGAAAATGGAATGTGATCTCCAAAAAGTGAGAGAGGTTATTGTAAGTCTCTACAACATGGTCCTATAGGAATTTGAATCTCATCCATATCTTGCATGAGCTTTGAGATATGCCCCATAAAATATTGCAGCCCTATGGCATTTAGTGACCCTTAGGGACATTTTGGTTTAGCGTGCCTGAGAACGTTTGAGCACTGAAGGGGATAGGACGAGGTTGGGGATAGGGTTTACCCAGCCACCCAAAGCTAATGGAGTAGATAGTTTGATCCCACGATGAAAGATGAAAGAGAGTTGGCAGTTGGCAACTTTGTACTGGCCAACACTGCAAGTTTCAGCATCACTTGAGATGGCATTGTAGAATGAAAACAAAATGCGATCTCTAAAAAGTGAGTGAGGTTATTGTAGGTCTCTACAACACAGTCTTGTAGGAACTAGAACCTCATCCATATCTTGCATGAGCTCCGAGATATGCCCCGTCAAAGATATTTGAATTCACAGTGTTTAATGAGAATATAGTTGAGGCTTGCTTTACTTTTCTATGTTAAGTTTGGCTTTCAATTTTGGAGGAATGAATCAACCTTGATGATAGAGGTAAATGCTGAATAATATTTATTTAATCACATTGTTTGAAAAAACTTTAATGACCTTTAAATACAATTGAAAGAAATGGAATTGATCTCCCTTACTCATGTAGATGAATAAAATTGGAATTTAAAAAAGAGAGGGACATCCATGATAAAACCATGCAATCATGCACTTCTTGATGGGAGTATCATAAGTTCATTGTTAGATGGATATGCCAAATGTGGAAGAAGTAAAAGGAAAATATGTTTATTGATTGAATATAAAACCAAACATGTGGAATATTTAAAAATATATCATGGGGCTATTAATAAAATCAAACTAATAGAATCAAACTCTACAAACATGGGTATTCAAACTATGAACAAAAAAAACATCATTATTGAGGTTTTAGCATGTTGGGCAAGATAGGGTCTTATTGAAGCTAACAAGAAGCATAATTGTATATAGTGTTTTATAGGCATAAAATTAAAGTGGCATAAAACCATTCACATGCAAAAACATCTAGAACATGTGATAAAATCATACGTTCAAACCATTCATGTAGCCATAGTCACAAATTTCAACAAAGAATTCAACCAACATAAAGGTGCTAAACTTTGTAAGCTATGGATAAATATTGATCTTTAAATATAAAAACATTTTTATGGGTCTAAGGTAATATGCATTATGAAATTTCTTGATTTTCCAATATATTATATCTTAAAATTCACAATCATCAAATCTTAGCATCCAATCAACTAATCCAGTAATACAACCATCAAACCAATGTGATAACAAAAAATCAAAGTTGATTCCATAAGGTCTAACAATATCATATAATTCATTTATCAATAATTTGAAACATCATAAGCATATGTCTAATAATGTCATACATGAAATATATGTACAAAATGACATACATAGAAAAATTATACAAAACATATGCCCAATAATGCCATATAGGTGTAAAATGTACATCATTAGATATATACTCTTTCCAACTAGGGGAACAAAATAAATCCCTAATTGTCTTTAATTGCCAAAAAGTGGGAGATGGTGTATATAACGAGGTCTTCCTAACACGCTCACTAGTCCATTAGTCTAGAATCTTCTGTAACTCAACATGTTACAATCAAAATTATATGTGAATAAATAACTATTTTATATAAATAAATAAATAAATATATATATATATATATATATATATATATACACACACACACATAAAACTTAATTTTTCTTACAACTAGCTTATAATTTCTCTGTATATACACCTCAGGGATACATTGATGTTCAGGAGTAATAAGACCCTACAAAAACCATCAAAGTTATCACTCAATTGTGCCTATGAATTTTATATTGAAATTTAGTACTAATGAAATTTTAATGTAAACTCTTTCATACCTTAGTCATTGGCTTAGAACTAGTGAGTGCAATAAGGACTCGTTGATCAATATAATGATGAAGATGTAAAGGAATCTCTGATGTTAATAGCTGAAACTGATAATACATGAGACTCAAATGTAGTTATGAAGAATACACATTTTCTTTTGTCTCTATATCAAATTAAATATTTTGGTACCTCTATGAATGTAGTATGACATCCTTCATTTTATAGTGTTGATCCCAAAGCTACAACACTTATTATTTATTACACATGTATGTAAATCTGTTAAGCATCGAATTCAACATCTTTGTGTGCAAGATAATGTACTATATATTAGAGTAATAAATTCATTTTCTTATTAATTAAATTATATTGATACAATTACTAAGTTACTTATTATATTGATATAGTTTACTTATAATTCCTTTCGATTTACAACTAATTGAAATGATTTCCCCAATTTTTCATCTAGTCACTAGGAAATTGGATTTGTTGTCTCTTTCTCTTAAAGAACTGGATCTACTAGTTCCTTTGGTCTAGAAGCCTTCCATTGAGATTGGGGTTTTGAAAGGTTCAAGGGTTGAGGAGCTTTTTATAGAATAGCTTGAAGAAGGAGAGGTCATGTATAATGGTTTTGAGGAAGGCTAGAGTTCCATCCAGATGGTGTTGCAAAATGGCCAAGTGGAGGAGGAGGTAGAAGAAAAAATAGAATAAATGCATGAGAAGGAGGGTCATGAGGGCAATAGAAAATTTGGGGAGGGAAGCAATTAGGAGAATGGGTCAAATATGTTTCTCAACTAGAAGGAGAGTATTGCATTGGACACTGATACTAGTCCACCTCGTAGCAAGATCACCAATGTTGGTGATGACCTTGTTAAGGAGATCACTACTAATTAGAATTTTACCTATAAGCCTACAAGACTTCATCCCTTGGTAGTGGTAATGGTGGTAATTATGGTTGAATGTGTTTGAAATAGAAAAAGAAATGAAGGGTGTTTTGCATGACACTATTCACTCATCATAGGTTGTATGGATTCAAACCCACAACCAAGCTTTTATACCATTATACAAATTACAAAATATAAGACTATGCCTTTCATGATAGTCACATTTTCATATTGGAAAATGAAGAATGACTTTTGGAACAAACATAATAAATAATTCCAAATACAAATGAAGCCAATGTATTGTATTATAAGCTCGAATGGTAAAGACCAAGCTCAAACATTTATTAAGGTGTAGCATTTATAATTTTCAGGTTCATGTGAAGAAGTCATCATTCATATTCTCATTGTTGTGTAATTTGATGATAAGAAGAATACAATGATATAGAGGTTGATAGTGACTTAAAACTTTACAAAATGCAATCAATGAGAATTTTACATTGAGGGGGGAGTAATAATCAATGTTTCTTTCTCATTATTTGAAAAACTCTTATATAAAGAGAGAGTAGACAGATGATATGGTTTAGTCTTCTTCCAAGAATCTTAGTCATATTGGTTCAGAAGGATTCATGATACAACTACTATACTTAGCGTGACCAATTGATGCTAAAAACCTTAGTATTGATGCTACAAAACTTAGTATTGACATAATTTAACCTCTACAATTCCAGGCATAAGATGATTAGCATACAATGGTACTTGAACAAAGAACACTAATAACTATTGAGGATGTGAATTGATAATACCATTTCGCAGATAATTTTGGCATCTCAGCCTTTATCACTTGTGTGTCAACTTTATTAGCCCTCTTCTTTGGTGACCTACAAATGAAGAATTAGCACAGTAAAAAATCTAAGATAAGATTAAAAAAATGTGTCCTATTAAAAAATCTAATATAAATTCAAATAATTTATCTAGATTCTAAAAAAATCAAAACTAAATGTCATCACTTACACATCATAACAATATGGTCCACCTTAGTCATGTGATAGTCTTGGGGAAGAGGTTGTAACATTGTATTTGGATCCAATTGATCACTTTTTCTCTCTATCCCAATTCAATCTAATGAGCCAACTGGATCTTCTCGACATTTTAATGTCTCAAGTATTGCCTCATGGTCTGACTCATGAACTTTCCAAAGAATCTTATTATGTGGTTTTCCACCATATTTTATCAAGTGGACATTTGATGTGACAACAAGGTTTGAATAATGAAGAATCTTCCTCTCTATTTGCCAATCCTCGAATAACCACAAGTTAGGATTCTTCATAAGATATCATCTAAGCCATGTGCCTGTTACAACCACTGCATCGACATGGTACTCTAAACCTTCACCATCTATAACTGAGTGATCCAATTTTTGTTTGGCTTCAACACAATGAATCAAATAATAATCTGTCCCTTCTTCATTGTCTTCAGGTGCAATAACAACAAAAACATGGCCTGCATTGACAAATGTACAAAATGTGGTCATTAATTTGGAAAATACTTGGGTAAAAGTTATAAAGTTACATATTAAAATTACAAAGATATATAAATAAATAAATAAATAAATAAATAAATATTTATATTTATATATATATATAAATATAAATAAATAAATAAATAAATAAATAAATATATATATATATATATATATATATATATATTACCAGGTTGCACTAGATTTGACAAGTGGTCAAATTTAATAGATAAATCCATCTCTACCATTTCCAGTGCTTGTAGGGGATGATAGGTGTCAATTGGGTCCAAAACCCATATATCCCATTTGTCCACCCATTCAGTTGACTCATAGTCATCCCAATTTTCCTCTGCACATGATGGACAATAGCATGCCATTTTTCATGTGTGGATACTCCATGAACCTGCATCAGAGGTTCTAAAAGAGTGTAACTCACTAGATCCTATTAGTGTGCAACAATCCTGATATGGTGCAATGTTAGTATTATCTATCAACCAAAAAAATCTACAAACTGTAGACTCACCATCCTTACCTAGACCCATTGTACCGTTACACCATTGGATGATGGATTTTGCATCTATCAATATTGCTCCATCTTTGTACTTTAGTTCTTCATGAGCCAAGGCTCTTTTAATGCATGCCCCTGCACCATCGTGCTCTCCCTTACCATGACCAGCCTCTATGAAATTCCACATATATTGAATTCTACACAACCTGTGCATCCTGCTCAACCAATAGAACATCTGTGCATTCTTGAATTGAGATGCACAATTGTCTGACCAAATAATGTGTTGACGATATGATATGCCCCTGTTAGCCAAATCTCCATAAAATAGTTGAAAATAACCATGTACAAACTCCATAGAATGTGATCGATCATCGCTGATGTAAAAATGGTACTCCATCAAAATCTTCCTGTCATCCTCTATACTTGTAGGTGAATGCATGAATGTTATGTGAACAAATATGGAAACTTGTTGAGATGCATAATACTTTGCTTGCACCTCATTTTGTGGTTGTAGTGTGTAGTTCTCTGCAAAATTTACAATTGAAACAATGTTATCCAATGGAAATGTATCCTTGCACAACTTGAATTGCAAATCCAACCATCGAGCTCTATGGGTATTCCTTGCATACTCGTAAATAATCTTTTCACAAAAAATATTCATGAACTCATACACTAGAATCTTTTCAATAACTAGATAACATCTTTTACCATGTTTCCCATCTTTTAGAGCATATGTCACTGTCTTGAATTTTCCATAATCTACTATTTCATGTCCAATTGCATGTGTACTATCCATATGTTGACAAGTTGATAAAAGTTGTAAAGAACCACAAAATAAGCACGTACCATCCAAGCATGATGTCTTGTAAAATTGTTGGCCGTCCCCTATTTCACATAAAATGTTGGATATGAATTCCATTGAAGATCTTGGTTGCTCTTTTATGTCACAATCCTGCAAAACAAGCTGAGAATGCAAAACTATGCATATGTGACTAAAAACATCAAAATGGTTAGAAAATTCAATATGTATCCTACAACAACAAGTTGTGCATGTGTGATTTATTTTCACATAAAAAGGTTTACCCATCTCAAAAAATCTTTGACTTATTCAAATTTGAGGATACATACCAATAAATTTTGCAAAAAATTATGTCTGAGTTGAGTCCAAAAAATATTTCACATGTGGCTCGCGATTTTAGCTACCATTCCTCCTTCTTACAACATCTCTTTGATTAGGAGAAACAGGTGTGTTATTTTTTCAAAAATCTTTGATCAATGATTTCAAGGCTTCACTAATTTCTTTATCCTTTCGCGATAGTCTACCGCTAAATGTCCATAACTCATTTTTTGTTGGATATTCTAATCTCTCACGCCTTAGCATGGCTCTCCTTAAGGTACCTCTACCAATTTTTAATGTTTTTCTTGTCTTTCTCATGAGTTGAGCTTTCTTCATTTGGCTACTTACTATTGTCGATGTGAGTACTCATCTTGTGATATTACTATCTTTGGTGCGTGATTTAGAACCCACTTTGTCATAAGCAGTCATTAAATTCTTTACAATATTTCTTTCATTTGAATCATCCATCGTTCTTAGCCCAAGAATCTTCATGATAGGCCTAAATTTCAAATTCTTCATCATTTCAACAAATAATTGGCATTGACCTATAATATTTAATTCTTCAAAAAATAATCTACACATATGATTAACTTTTCTTTGACAAGTACGCTTGCTAATCTTGTTAGGCATTGATTTCAAAATGTTAGTATCAATATCAATCAAATATTTTGGTTTTCTAAAATGAATTCTAGAAGGTGTTCTAATCTCTTCAATTCTCTCAACATTTTGAACATCAATATAAGGTTGAGTGTATTGCATACCTTGAACCAAAGATGATGTGCCTTGGCAATAAGATGTAAAAGATGGAATATCACCTACTTGATGTGTTGATGTTGTGCTTTCAACATGACATGATGGAGTGTGTATATCATCGGATCTATAAATCAGTGTCTCTTCAACATGAGAGGATGATATGACTTCAACATTGGAAGATGGTGTAGCAGATGATATGACTCCAACATTTGAAGATGGTGTAGCAGATGATATGACTCCAACATTGGAGGATGGTGTAGCTTCACAATTCAATTGTCTTCTTGAGCGTAACAATCTCATTCATTCTCTTTGTATTTCTAATTCTTCCTCCTTGTTTCTTTGTACTGGTGGTTCTTGATCCTTTTCGAAAGTCGATTCTTCATCATTGCTTTGCAATTTTCTTTGTTCATGTAGTAATTTCATTTTATCTCTTTTAATTGTCAAATCTCTCTCCCTATCTGCATTTGTTTGAATCTTTGGTTTCTTCGTTGGCATGATGATGATTTCTACATGTCAAATTATTCAAACATTTGAATTACTTAACATGTGTAAATTAAAAATTATTCAATTACATATAAAAATTATAATTATTTGAATGAATACACAATATATATCAAACGACTTGTCAAATTTATAACCATTTCAAAATAACATTTCATTCAAACATACAATTTTCAATGAATTCACTATATATTACATAACATATCAAATTATAATCAAATTTGTATCTATATATCGACAAACAATATTTAAAATGGATTGCACTAACCATTTCTATTAAATGGATATTCAAAAATTCTTCAAATCACGTATCCAATGATTGAATTTGTCGTTTGCTAGCTTCCAAAAGTGTTGAAATAGTGTTTGTTATGTTGAAACCCATGTTTTTTGTTGGAATAACAAAGAGCATAATAGACCAAAAGTTAAAAATGGATGAAATGGGCCCTAAGGTTGGTTTTTGACCCCTTTTTGGTGATTTGAGATAGTGCGTATGCACTATAGTGTGTACACACTATAAAGTGCATACGCACTATCTCAAAACACATCACTCCCCATCCTCCCTACTCTCTCTCCCATCCCCTCCCTCTCTCTCTTCTTACTCTCTCCCATCATTTACTCTCTCTCACTCTCCCTCTTCCACCACCTACTCTCTCTACCTCTCTCACCCCCTCTCCTCTCCCATCCCCGGCTCTTTAGATCTCTCACACACACTCTTATCCCCCCTATCTCTCTTCCTCTCCCTCTCCTACCAACTAATTTCTCTCCCCCATCCCCTACTCTCTCTCTTCTCTCCCATCCCCTACTTTGTCTCTCTTACACACATTCCCATTCCCCCTCTCTCTCCCTCTGCCACTGCCTACTTTCTCTCCCCCATCTTTGTACTCTCTCTCCCACCCCCTACTCTCTCTCACACTCACACTACTGCTACCTACTATCTCTCTCCCTCTCTACTCTCTCTCTCTCTCTCTCCCATCTTGTACAAGCTCTCTCTGCCTCTCCCACTCTCTCTCCCACCACCTACTTTCTCTCCCCCATTCCTGCTCTCTCTCTCTTCTCCCATCCCCTACTCTCTCACACTCTCACACTCTCCCCCATCCCCTACTCTCTCTCTCCTCTCCTATCCCCTACTCTCTCACACTCTCACTCTCTCCCATCCCCTTATCTATCTCTCTTACACATACACCCCCATCCCCCCTCTCTCTTTCCCTCTCCCACCGCCTACTTTCTCTCCCCATCATCATACTCTCTCTCTCTCTGCCACCCCCTACTCTCACACTCTCACACTCTCTCCCATCCCCTGCTCTGTCTCTCTTACAAACACACTCCCATCCCCCCTCTCTCTTTTCCTCTCCCACTACCTACTTTCTCTCCCCCATCGTTGTACTCTCTCTCTGCCACCCCCTACTTTCACACTTTCTCACGCTCTCCCATCCCCTACTCTCTCACTTTCATAGATACACACACTCTTCTCCCCCCACTCTTCTTCTTCTCTCCCATCCCCTACTCTCTACATCTGTCACACACACGCCCATCACCCCTATTTCTCTCCCTGTCCCTCTCCCTCTCCCACTCCCTCTCCTACAACCTACTATCTATCTCTCTCAAGTTCTCTTTCTTCCTCTCTACTCTCTCTCTCTCTCTCTCCCATCACTTAGTCTCTCTCTTTCTCTCTCTCATCCCCTACTACTTTCTCTCAAACTTGCACAGTCTCTCCCATCCTTTACTCTATCTCTCTTATAAATAAATACACATTCCCATTCCCCCCTCTCTCTCTCTCTCACAGTCCTTGTCCCACTGCCTACTCTCTCCCATCCCCTACTCTATCTCTCTTAAATGCTTCCATTCCACCTCTCTCCCCCTCCCACTCCCTCTCCCACTACCTACTATCCTTCTCTCTGTCTCTCTCTCTCCCTCTCTCTCCCATCCCTCTACCATTGGCTACTCTCTCTATCTCTCTCTTCCCTCTCTCATTATTGACTCTCTCTCTTTTACACACACACACACCCATCCCACCTCTCTCCTCTTCCATCCCCTACTTTTCTCTCTCACTTGCTCTCCCTCTCCCACTGCCTACTCTCTCTCTCACTCTCACTCTCTCCCTCTCCACTCTCTCTCTCTCTGCTACCCTCTAGTCTCTCTTAAATTTTTACACTCTCTCATATCCCCTACTCTCTCTCTCTCTCTCTCTCTCTCTCTCTCACACACACACACACACACACATTTCTATTCCCCCCTCTCTCTCCCTCTCCCACTCCCTCTCCTACTCCCTCTCCCATTGCCTACTCTCTCTTCCATCCCCTACTCTCTCTTGAGCTACTTTGTCTTCCCCCTCTCCCATTCCATACTCTCTCTCTTTCACACACATGTACTCCCATCCTCCTCTCTCTCAAGTTCTTCCTCTCCCACTCTATCTCCCATTGCCTACTCTCTCTCCCCCATCCCCTACTCTTAATCTCTCTCTCCCAACTTGTAATCTCTCTCACACTTCCTCTCTCTCCCATCCCCTACTTTAAATCTCTTTCCCCCATCCTGCACTCTCTCTTTTCCACCCCTACTCTCTCTCACACTTCCTCTCTTTGCCACCCCTACTCTCTCTCTCTCTCTCTCTCATCCTATACTCTCTTTTCCACCCCTACTCTCTCTCTCTCATCCTATACTCTCTTTGCCACCCGTACTCTTTCTCACTTTCTCTCTCCCATCCTGTACTCTCTCCCCTCTCCTATCCCCTACTCTCTCTCTATCTCTTTCATGCACACACATAGCCATTCCCCTATCCCCCCCCCACGTAGTTCTCTTTTGCAACTTAGATCTTAATAGTGCATGCGCACTATAGTGCGCACACGCTATTTAGAATTGAGGTTTAAATAGTGCGTGTGTGCTATAGTGCATGCACGCTATAGGGTGCACATGCTATTTAAACCTTAATTAAACCCAAGCATAAGGCTTGGTTTTGCCTTGGAGATCCAACCCAAAGGTTTGGATTTGATGAACAGGCTCGAGATGTGTTTTCCAGCAAACATACAAAAAATGATTATTTTTTCTTCTGTGCTCCCCTTCAATATTTCTCATGGTTGGGTATTGATAAGATCAGGTTACATAGCATTATAGGTCTCTGTGTTAGCTATCTAACCATATAATTTATTTTTAATTTGAACTATTTCGAGCCTTTCATCTATAATTTCTTTTGAATGTATGTTCATTTTTTGTCAAAAACCATCATGTACTAATTGGGCTATAGATTTTAGCTCGTTCATCGAATTTTGTAATAACTTAATTTTTTAGAAACTAGACTCCATTTTACACACTTTGAAAAAAAAAGTTTTGATTTTAGATTAGTTTTCAATTATTTCTAGGGGGAGCACACAGATATTTCACATTTTTGGGATGTGTCTAGTTAAAAAATTCATTAAAAAAAAATACACATTATAAAATTACCCAAAAAATTTGGGATAAACTACATAGTGTTAAGTAACTTTTGACTAGAGTGATTAAAGAATTTCAAAAAAAAAGTTAAAATTTTAGGGGGGCCACACTTTTTACTGTGTTATGTTTTTTTGGAATAAATAGTACCACTTTTTGTGGCCCCCTTTTTTGAGGACCTAAAACTAAACCATTTTGAAAAAAAATTAGTATTTTAGAAACTAGATTCAAAGGACTATGACTTTTGTTTTTGTCATATCTATAAATTTTGAGTGTAACTATCTTCAAATTCTTGTTGAAGTTCAAAATTTGTAGATTTCAGGAAAAAGGTGTCCACTTATACCCCCCTTTTGGCACCACAACTTTGTGCACTTACCTCCAAATTAGTTCAAATCCAAGCTGCCCTAACCCCTCACATGTAGATTCTATAGAAGGAACTAGCCTATGCATAAAATGTATTGAAGAAAGATCCTAATCTTTCAACATTAGATGGCTTAGTTCACCTTACAATAGAGACAACAATACAAATCAAATCCCTAGAATTTGCAATACAAATCTGGGATGCTGCTCTAAGAAATGTGATGAAAGTAAATAAGACCTTCTTGGAAAAATAGTCAGTTAGCATATAGACCCTTTGACAAAAGTGTTAAAAAGGGGGAGAAATTGTAAAAGGGGGAGATAAATCAAAAGGCCAGAAGGAGACTTAATCTACAAGGTGAGACATGTGAAAGGGGGAGCCAAAACAAATAGAGAAGAGAAAACAAAGGGGGAGTACAAAGTAGAAAAGAAAAAATAGGGCATATTTGACCAGATTAGATAAAGAGTACTAGAATGAATCAAAATGAGGCAAATCCAATTAGAGAGATTTTGGATACAAAAAAAGGCACATCAAATCAGGGAGAGTTACAACAATTTTAAGGTATATAGTTCTTCACAAAATTTTAAAATTTTTTGAAGTTTTTTATATATGCCAAACTATAATTGTATTATACTTAAGGGAGATAGACTCATCATGCATAGTTAAAGGTTTTTGATACTCATGTCAAAGAGGGGAATTGTTGATCTTAGAATGGTTTTGACAATTGAGTGTCAATACACTTAAGCTATTTTCTAAGTTCATGGCGAGCTAGGAACATATGCCAAATATAATATATACAAGTGCTAAGTTGCAATATGTGCCGAGCCAGAAATACAATAAGTGCCAAGAAAATAGACAATGTTGAGTAAGCATATTTGCCGAGTGAATAATAGATGCTAACAAGATAGAATTTCGATAAGTGCCGAGCAACATAGAATCAACATAAGGGTTTGTGCCTTCACAAACTAAGATGTAAACCATTTTGCATGCCAACTCATGGATAGATCTTGAAGCTTAGAGATAAGATCTAATCTATTTGGAATTCCTATGTAATCTACATGCAACAAATTAGAAAAATGGAGGGAATTAAGTGGAAAAGTTGGATGAATCTCAATCATAGATTCATACCCAACCCTAAGCCACCAAAGTCTTTTTTAAAGGGAGACAAAGCACCATAAATCATAGAGTGCATGAAAGAGCATTAGAGAATGCATGTGAAAAAGATTATGATATTAGTAAAAAGGGTGAATTGATCAACATATAATTGAGGTGACTTAGAAGAAGGATATCATTGTGGAATTAGTTAGTAGAACAGAGGATCAAGGTTACAGTAATTTCATATCAGGTCAAAGAGGATTGAGATGAACTAAATTGGGATCTAAAATCAGCAATACAAGATTGTAAGTGTATCAAATCACACATTATACTATACTTTCTAACAACTGTATCATCGAGATGAAATCATTATATCAAGGTTGATTTAACAGTTATAGTGAAATCCTTTAATAGGGTGACATTCCAAGTGAGTGGTCTAAATTCATTTAGCTAGGCACACTTTTGATAGGGTGTTAAAATCCTTTAACAGGGTAGGATCTAACAATCCTTTGTAAGCCTTTAACAGGGTAGGCCTTTCACAAGGCAAATCATTAGAATGGTCAAAATATGTAACCTTAATAGGTGAACTTTATTGCTGCAGTAGTGAAGAATTGTGGGTGTCATCCCCACCCCAGTTTTACCTGCCCATTGGAGGGTTGCTGGGTAATCATATCTGGTGTCAAATGTTTATGTGTTTGCATTTTCTTTACATGTCATTTCTATATGTTTATGCATGCAATATTTTAAAATTAAAAGTTTTATTGGTTTGAGATTAGTACTTCTGATTCACACCCCCCCCCCCCCCCCCCCCTCTCAGAAGTATACATTTCCCATTTGCAATCCCAATGTGTAATACTTGATTCTTCAACATACCAACTATGCTTGTGCTATCACAATGAATGATAGCATGACCTAGAAACTCAATACCTATTTTCTTTATAAAAAAAATCATCCAAATGATCTAGTCATAGTTATTTATTGTTGCTACATTTTTTGCTTTTACTATAGATTGTGATATGTAATCTTGTTTCTTGTTAATCCTCAAAACCAATCTTCCTTCCAAGAAGAATGACCCTCCACTAGCGCTCTTTTTAACATCCATATTTTCTTCCCAATTTGCATCAGTAGATGCATATAAGGTAAAATAATGTGATCTATCATACCATAATCCATATTATGATGTCCCCTTCAAATATCTAAAAATTATCTTTACTGTTGCTAAGTGTATTTCTTTAATATGTTCTTGGAATCTCATCAAAACACTAATTGCATTAACTATATATGGTGTTGAGTATTTTAAACATTGTAATCCTCCTATCATTGATATATACTTTTTGAGCATTGCACTAGGTGATTCATCTTTCCTTGAACATTTGTACCCTATAACCATAGGTATTCCAACATGCTTATAATTTTCTAATCCAACCCTTGTCAAAAGGTTCTTGAGAAATTTAGTTTGTGATATGAAAATACCATCCTTATTCTAAGTTTTTTGAAATCCTAAGAAATATTACATCTCACCAATCATACTCATCTCAAATACATTCTTCATTTCCTCTAAAAAATTCTCACTAGCTTCATCATTTCCTCCAAAGATAATATCATCAACAAATACTTCAATTATCAGTGATCCATATGAATTTTCTCTTAAGTACATGTTACTATGTACTTTACCTTTCTTAAATCCCAAACTTTCTAAGTTTTTATCCAATGTTTTATACCAAGCTCTAGGTGCTTTTGTCAATTCACACAAATCCTTTTTTAGTTTGTAAACCATACCATTATCTTCTGTCAATGGGTCAGGTTGTTCAATGTAAACCTTTTCCTTTAGTTATCCATTTAAAAAAAAGGACTTGAAATATTTCTAATAAACCTTGAATTTCTTGTTACATTCATATGTCAAACAAATTATTACTAGTTCAAGTCTTGCAATAGTGGAAAATATTTCTTGAAAATCAATTACTTGTTCTTGTGAACAAACTCTACATACTAACCTTGTTTTATTTCTTACCACATCTCCTTGCTTATTCGTCTTGTTTTTGAATGCCCATTTAGTGCCAATGATGTTCTTGTCTTTATTCGTTCTCATGTCTCTGTACATAGTATAATCTCATATTCATGAAACTTTAATATAGAATGCATATAGACTAACAACAAACTAGACTAAACCCAAGAAATTGTTATCAAAATGTAAATTCTAAGAATGTCTCATGTTTCCCTAACTACAACTGCTAAGAAAGCTCTTAGACCAGCATCTTAGTGATAGTTCTAGAATGGAAGTATGCTTAGAATGTAGATCTACAAGAATGCATGCATGATCTATGACTATAATGCAGATTATATAAGAATAACAACTCTTAGAATGCTATAACAATGGACATACAATGAGCCAACATGTAATAAATGATGCTAAATGACATAAAAAAAATGCTAAAATGCTATGAATTTGCTAGAATGATAATACTAAAATGATAACTTAGAGTGTGCCTATAGTGCAGATGCCTAAAACTTGGGTCCTTTAGCTCTTGGATTTCCCTCCTATTTATAGGATTTTGGAAGGGGTTGGGGTAAGAATTAGGATTTTCACCTTTGACTGGTGGATGAAAGTGAAACTTAAAATATCTCATAAGGAACTAGGACGAAGAGTCCAACAGACTCGGTTTTAAGGATAAATGGGGATATTTCTAATTCTTTTAACTGAAAATGGCAGATTTTCTCTTTTGTGAGGATAAATGACTTTATTGAATAAATAAATGTCTTGTTTATTTTCAATATTTTTTCTTTTTCTTACTCCCTTTTTGAATTTCATATGATGAATTTGAATTATTTTTCTCCTCTTTTAAAGTTGATTTAAGTTTTGTCAATTTGATAGATAATTAATGACCTAATGTGATTTTGATTTAAAAGTCTATTGCATTGATTGATCAAAATTGCATAATTCAGGTTTTTGCCAATTTTTTGGTATCTAAAAATGCCCCTCTTTGAGCTAATATGTGAAACATATTAGTTCAAAGACTATCTTGATTTTCTGATTTTAGGTCAAATTTTGATGCTTGAATGATGTCTTGATGTTTTGCAGTTGTCATGGTGTCTAGTTTTTTGATGGCTTGATGTTTAATCTTCGATGGTTTGATGTCTTGATTATCGTTGATTTTGTTGATTGATGTTGTGATGTTTTTACTTAGATACCTTGGTTTTGGTGAATTTGATGTTTGGAATTTTAGCTGGGATAAAATATTTTTTATTTTTTCAAACATTTTGATGCCCTAGTTTGAATGCCTCAATTTGATACAAATATATTGCCCCCTTAGAAATGAAATTGGTTAAAAAATGGAAGTGCAAAATTTAAGTAGATGCCAATTTTATTTCTGAAATGGTGGATAATTAACAAATAAAGATGGTCAAGTTGATTTAGTGCAATACCCAATTCGAGAAAGGGAGCAAAAAGGTTCCAATGTTGGGAAAATAGGGTGAAAAGGTGATATAAATACCTCTAAGGAGGGTTAAATTGGTCAAAAGGCCTTCTACCCTTGTCATTTTCACTCTCTCTTTTGACATTTGGCATTTTGGAGCTCTGAGCTAGTGAGGATTGTTGTCCCTTTATAAGAGCAGAGATTTGAGAGGGGTTGTTGGTACAAGTGTCTAGTGGACTACAATGCCTTGGTAAGTCATCGAGACCCTCCATTTTATGATTTTTATATTTGTACCTAGATTTTTGGTGAATTTCACGTGAATTTTGGTAGGAAATTGGCTTTTTATATGTTTTAGTGCATTTAGTATCTCTTTCAACACTTTTGATTTATTTTAGCACATTCAATGAATCTGTTAGAGCATATGTGGGGTGGAATAACACTTTTAAAAACCTATTTTTAAAGAAAATTAGCACATATAGGGAAATTATAGTGCATTTAGTGGTTTTAGTAGCACTTTTGCATGATTTAGAGCTTCCAATTAGTCCTATAGCACATATGTGTAATATGTCAACACATTTGTTTCTAAGGGTGCTTTTTCCCTATGGAGTAATGCATATAGGCATTATAATAGCACTTAGCCATAGTTAAGCACATTCAATGGATGAAGTAGCACTTTTGAATGGTTAAGTAGCTCATCTTCCTATTTTAACGCATTTGAGTGATTTGGTAGCATGCATGTCCTAGGAAATAGCACAAATGGTTACTGAAGAGTGAAAACTAAGTGTAGGGCCTTAGTTGAGCATAAGATAATACAAAAGGCTAGTTTCTAGGTTTGTCAGCTAGGGACCGTCATGACGAGTGAACCATAGTGGTTAGGTATTCATGAAGTGATGTTGTAGGATCAGTCTTGATGATAGATAGGTGAAGAGTGATGCCCCACCTCAAGATATAGAGTAGAGAAAATAAACTGGTCTGACTCAGGATAAAGAGGGATGAGTAACAAGTCCAAGATAGAACCAGTAGTTGAGTAGCTAGATATATATAATAGATTGATGTATAATGATCACTTGAGATGAAAACTCATGTTATTATTTGTTTGATGAAAAATAGGTACATGGGAAAAAGCTCATGGTACAAGGTTTATATCCATGGCCCCTAGAGGTAGTAGGTAGATTATCAGTAGAGGAGTGGTAGGTGATTGATTGATTTGGTTTACTTATTTTCTATAGATGCCCTAGTTTTGAGTGAATAGGGGGTTATTGATAGCGGTGGCACTCAGACTACAACACCTTTAATTTGTTTATGGGGAGATGACAGTGATTCCCAAGGATGTATATTGAATATTTTAGATCCTGATAGTAGGGGATTTTGTATACTATGATCAGATCACTGACGACATTGCTTTTTGAGATTTTTTCAAGGATGAAAATGTTATCGATGCGGTAGTATGAGGCATTGTTGGTAGTTTTGGATGGTTTAATAGGAGGATTTTTGTTGATAGACCACCAAGGGCAAGGGTGTCTAGTTGGATGGGGTCAATTGATATAGGATATGCTTGATCAACCATGGAGATTTGCATGGGCAGCTACATTTTGGCCCACCTATATCATGACTTACATCAAGTTGTGTATTTTCGAGCCTCATCACTATCAACAAGGGTGATTTTGTTACAACTATGGACATGGGAGAATGTGATGATTTGATTTGATGGATATGATAGGAGTAGATATTGATATATATGTGAGTGATTAGTGTAGCATGACATATGGATAATGAATAAAAATAAATGAAATGGAAATAATAATATAATGGATGAAAATGTGATGTGATGGTGTGAATGTATGAAATGAAGTGAAATGTGGTAAAAATGAAATTAGATGTAATGCAATGTGATACATGAAATAACAATGGGTGTAATGATATGAGATGTGATGTGGTGCAGTAAAATGAGTTATAATGTAATGTGATGTAAGAAAATGAACCATGAAAAATGGATTGTGATAAATGAAATGTAATGGAACGAATTCTATGATAATGTAATATAATGGAAAGAAAATAGATAAAATGACATGTAATGAAATGAAATGTATAATGTGATAGGATGTAATGAAGTGAAATGAAATTTGTAAGTGAATCAGAAATGTGATTAAATGGAATGAAAATGTGAAAGAAATTAATATGATGTGATGAGAGGAAGAATGATATGTAGTATGATGATATTTTATATGATGAATGTAGTGGCATGAAATTTAATGTAATGCAATATATTGTAATGAAATGACATGTAATGAAATGAAGTTTGTCATGATGTGTAATGAAATGAAATGAATGTGTAAATGAAAATAAAATAAAAAAATGTAGATGAACGAATGTCTGACAAAGTGTCATAGAAGGGAACATGTAAAATGAGAATAAAAATGTGAAGATGGGATTGTAATGATAGGAAATGATAAATAAAAATGTGAAAAAATGTAATGAGAATGTAATGAAATGTGAAAGAAAGTGAAAAATGGAAGGAAATGGAATGGTTTGAGATTTGAAAGCTATGGGAAGGGATGTCAACTTTTGAGATTCAAAAGCCATGAAATAAAATAGATGAAATGCATGAATTAAAGATAATGTGATGAAGAACATGAAATGCAAGTCACAAATGTAGAAAAATAAGGAAATTGAAATATAATAAAATGAAACAAACTATGATGTGGAAGGAAATGAAATGGGAGGGAATGATATGCGATGTAGTGAATTATGATAAATGAAAAGGAAATGAAATGGGATGTGATGAAATGGAATTGTTTGAGATTCAAAATCCACATAATGCAATAGATGATGTGGTGAAATGTGATAGTGACTAGAATTGTTTGAGATTTAGAAGCCACATAATGTAGTAGATGATGTGGTGAAATGTGATAGTATGGTGGCAATATTTTGAGGAGACAAAGTCCATGATAGTTGAGTGCTAAAAGTGCACCTGGATGTTGATGTTGTTTTTTTTATTGGATAACCAATTATGAATTTGCTAAATGATGTCATGAAGACCTCCTTGTGTAATCTTGATTTATGTGCCAACTGTTGGTTTTTAAAGAACCCAAGATGAAAATGAAAACTATATGAATGCAACTAACTATCACTTTGTAAAGAGATGCAAAATTAATTATCATCATAGAACATTTAATAAAAAGTGACCAAGTACAACTATCACTAGCTCAGCTATGGTGATATGAATATGATGTCAGGCTGAGGACTACTAGCAAACAAGAACAATGTACATGAAAAATATGAAAATTATTAGAAAATAGGCATGAAAATAGTCACATGTCAAATGAAAAACAAATAAAATATCATGACTTCATCCCAGGACCTCTAGTAAAGCACATCATCAAGGCACTAGAAGTACATAATAGTAAAAAAAAACCATTATTTGTGGACCAGGTGGGCTACCAATTGTGTGTAATAGTAGCAAGTTTGTTTAGTTATGCCTAGGAGCAACTGTTGTACTAGTTAGATAAGAAAGAATGGGATGTATCAGTGGTAATTTAGTAGTAGATTTTGTTTGGTGATGTACATCAGTGGGAATTGGGGTGTCTAAGTGTTATAGCCAAGGGTCAAGTGTACCTAGTACTAGTGCAGCAGGATGGAAAGAGAGGATATGTGGTAAGACTAGTAAAGAACAAGTCTCCGGCAAGTGACAACTATAAGTAAGTAGATATCATGGGAATGGAACAAGGCGAGGTGGAGAGTAGAATGTGGCTAGTGGATATATTGAGAAGTTGCAAGAAGTGTGCAAGTGGAAGTATATTGGGCTTACTAGATCAATTGCAATAGGAGGGTGATGCTAGCTAGGGAAGGTGGATGAGGCAAGCGTGAAGAGCGAAGCACATTCAGTTAACTTTTGAGGAACTAGTGTATCAGTCAAAACTACAAGTGTTAATTCTGGAGCTAGGTGAAGAAAGTTGTGTAGGACAAGTCTTAGTGCAACTCGAAGAGGTGGGGAGCAAGGTAGAAGAAATGCCCTTCTCAACATTAATGATGACGTCGAGATTGTAGTGCAATAGGCATTGCAGGTGGTATTGGATGACAAGCCAATAACATAGGTAGAAAATAGTTTGCCTGGGATGACAAAGAGTATGTCAAGAGTGGAGGAGGAGATGGGGGAGATAAAATCTCCTTAAAAGGCCATGGGAGAATCTTCTAATGATGTAGGAGGTGTTAGTGGGGTGAGGAGTGGATCACATCAGTTGCTTAGACTTAGGATTCCAGGACAAAGGGTCAACAGAAAGGGAAGTGAGTTGTGTAAATGTGGAGGAGCCTTGGCTAGAAGTGGGGGTTAGAGATCAAGCATCAAGTGATGTGGAAGAATTATGGAGAATGTTGGCCGTAGAAAGAGTTTGAGTAGAGAATGCAGAGTAGGAAGTGTAGACACCTAAAAACCTTTAGAAAATAAAGTATTTTTATTTTTTGAAAAATTTCTGATGACATCATCATTAATTAATTAATTAATTAATTAATTTATTTATTTATTTTTATGCCATTAAATCCCTTTATCTTAATTAAAAATATTTAATTAAGGAATCCCTCCCAAAAATGTTTAAATCTTATTTAAACATTATTTCCTTATTTATTAATTATTTAGTTAATAAATTGACCAAAAAACCCAAAATAAATAAAAAATTTATTTTTTGCACAAAACTTGGCCAATTTCCTTAAGACCACTAACCTCTTCCAAAATCTTCTAATCCTTCTTTAATTTTGATTAAAGGCTAATCCCATAATTTCCTACCCCTAATCCCAACTCAAAATATTTAATCAAGATTAAATATTAATCCTCATGTTTATTAAAAATATTTTAATAAATATCTCCTCAACCCAAACCCTTGAAATAAATAAAAATTTATTTATTTCATAAAATCTTATCCTAGGAAGTTCTAGACTCTTCTAGAAAGTCTTCATCCTCATCCAAATCCTAGACTCTTCTAGAAGATGTCTTTAACCCTAATCCTAATCCCCTCCTAACCTTGTCACATTCCCTAAACATGGGTTAAGACTTGCTAACTCAAGCCAAAGTTAACAAATATCTCCTCCTTCACCCACCCTCATTAATTGCAATCCACTTGCCATCCACTTGCCTAGTCCTAAGCCATCTCTAACCCTTCCTCTAATCATTTTTACAACCCTAAGCAAGCTTAAAACCTCCCTAAACCCTCAAATTCGAATTTCATGGTATCTCTCACAAATATATTCAACCACAAAACTTTATAAATCCCACAAAGTCATAAATGTTCTTACAAAGCACTTATGAAGGGTCTTTATGAAGATTTTATCCCTTGAGCCTCTTTGTTGACTAATCCTTCCCCTTTCCTCCATCCTCTCACCATGTGACATGTGTCACTCCTTGATTGGTTGTAAGGAAGCACAATCCATGTGCTCTCCTCTCATGCAATATAAGCCCTCCATGAGCTTTTTCCCATCCTTGCATCTTAGCCCTCAATCCCTCAAGCCTCTTGCCTATAAATTGGATCCTTCCCCTTTGCAAAATAACACAATCCATGAAGTAAAGTTATAATGCTATTTTGAGAGCCAAATCCATACTAAAGCCATCTATCCACACCAAAAATCCATAATCATCCATTGAAGCCTTTGGAAGCATATTGAGCATACATCCTATCCATTTAGATAAAGCCACTCAACAAGAGAGCTTCTCATTGAGAGAGCCCATTAATGGCTCATATTTTCAATTGAGAGCTCATCTTAGTATATCTTGAAGTTTATGAATTTTGTTTAGTTTTTAGAAGATTTATTTAAATTTGGTTTCTATTAGCATACTAACATTGCTCATATACATTTTGGCACGCCTGGTGGGACCTCGCATGGGTCATCTTCATTAGCTTTTTTAGTCAAGTTTTGTATGTCATTTGCTGATTTTGGCTAATTTTGCTTGTTTTTGTGATTGGTAGGATTGTATAAATTGGTTTTGTAGGTCCACATGAGCATGAAGAAGACAAAGGAACTCATAGTCTATCTCATAGTATTTGCAGATTTTTCAAGCTTATAGGTGGACAAAGCACTTGGAATTCTTCTTCCTCTTCTTGTCTATATTCTTCTTATTCCATCTACTTCTTCTTCTTCTTCTTGTGGGAGATCTTGGCCTTTTTTTTTAAGGAAGCAAAATCATACACACTTCTTTTTAGTGCTTAAAATGAACCTCCAAATCATACTTAAATCCATTAAAAAATCAAAAATTTGCAAAAAAGAAAAAATCTTTTAACAAGTGAAACTAAACCAATCTAATCATTTGCATCCTTGCAACATCAAGGTTTTAGATGCATTCATGCAAAGTTAGGAACACTTCATTTTTGGGAATTTAAAAAGAACTTCAAGTTTCCATTTCAAAAGGTTCAAAATCAACACTAAGTGCACACTAAAAGCTAAATCAAACTCAAAGCATCAATCAAGGATAAAATGAACCTCATTTGCAAATATTTTAAAGTTTTTTAAAAAATCTCATGAAAACTAAGAGTCCTAAATGGTTGCCAAAAATTGTCCTAAAAGCTTTATTATTTGTTCCAAACAAATGTCTTGTTGCAAAATCTTGAATGTTTCTTAGGTTTTTCATGCATCAAAACAATCTAGGAATATCATTTTTGGGCTTAAAATATGCAAACTAGAACACAAAATCTTGAATGAAAACCAAAGTCCAAAGAGTCATTTTCACTTTTGAGTCCAAAACAATCTTGAATGATCTAAGGTTAAAACAAAGCACTTCAAAGTTCTTAAAACAACACACAAAATCTCAATCTTGAATGCTCAAAGGAAAAAACTTGAATGTTTAATCACTTGTCTTTGAATGCATGTTGCTAAAATCACTCTTGAGTGCCATGGATTAAAATCAAGTTTGTTTTTTTTATGAATGCATGATTAAAACAACAAATCCAATCTTGAATGCCATAGATCAAATAATAATCTTTTAGGGCATAAAAAGAATCCACATTTTTGAAATCTTCTAAGTTATAAAAACTAATAAAGACGCTTTGAGTAAGTTTGTAGTTGGACTCACTCTCTTTAATCACCCATCAATTTAACCATTGGTTACAATCTCAGCACCATCTATGGGGATGGGTCCACCTAAGAGGGTGTTAAGTACTCCACGCAAATCAAACTCCACTCACTTGGGTTTTTAGTGGTTTTTCTAAGTTAGAAAATTCTTTGAATGCGCATTAATCTCGCTCACACTTCATTTGGGCATAAAAATTGGACAAATCTTGAAGTGGAGGGCCTCTGGGCATGCACTTGGCAATCGAGTCTCACACATCTTTGCTTTGGGCTTAAAAAAAAATCACACCAACTCTTGAATGCTTTAAAGGAAATTAATCGATACTTGACGTGGAGGGCCTCCGGGTGCGCGAGTTTGCTTTTGTTGACCCTAACTCTTCTTCTTGTTTGCATTCTTTGATCGATTTACTTTTGCTGGCGCTTCAAGTTGGAATTGAACATTGTCTCTTAAACATGAGTGCTTGCAAAGTCTAGATTAGCACACATGAGAGTCAGTTGGTAAAAGAACAAGCGTGTTTTGTTTTAGCCCAAGGTCATCCAAGTCTTCTCTCCCCTTGTCGTCTTTCGAGGCCATCTTGGGTGCATAAGATTATAATACAAAACCTTGTTTCTTTTTAGGAGGCATGCTTGGGGATTTCATCACCCCTTGGGACGACCTCAACTCTAGCGTTCCGGCAGAGTATAAAGATCGGGAGGTGAATCCAAAGACACCTCTCTTGGGATCAAAATTTTGTCACTTGGGCTAAGCCTCAAGGAACTTTATACCCTTGAGAAGTGAAAGAGGAGAAGTGGGTTACAACTCCTCTCGGCTATGTGACATCTTTTTGGTTTCATCTATGGATTTGGGCCTCACGTACCTTGCATATATCGAGGACTCCCTAGCTATAACAAATTTCATCCTTGTAGAAAGCTTCCTAGGATGTTGGTGTGCTTGACGTGCTTGCTCAAAACTTTTGTCTGCTTATTTGTTCATAGCTTTTGAATGAATGTTTGCCAACTTTGGTCAAAATCCCAAAAAAGCAAAAATCTCCCAGCTCAAGGCATACTTAGCATAGTCACTATCTCATCAGAAAATCATCCAAGCTCCCCCGCTGCAACCAAATCTATCTAGTTCCTTGCTTTAGAACAATCCCAAATCTAAAGTCTCTCAAAATCATCCCCCACTAGCCAGCTAGAAACTCAATCCAAAATCACACCCAAGCCTTTAGAGAGTTGTTTTCATTCTGCTAGAATTTGCTATCCAATCAATCAGACCAATCCACTAGCCTCACCAAGGTTATCCCTTTGACAGAGCTTTTATCTAGGGTAATCTAGCTTTGTCACTTGTTATCCGTCATCACCTTGAGCTAAAGGTTGGGATCCACAAGTGGTCAATCTCGTGTCATGCCCATAGGATCATTAGTCTATCCTTAAGTTGACACAATCTCCACCAATCCAGTGCATAGGAAAGTAAAACTCTCACTTTTTGATAGCATGCCCTTGAAGTCTTCCGTCCACAAGAAAGCCAAAAATCTCCAGCCAATCCTCCTTAGGTCTATCATACAGCTTTGACTCTCCCTAGGAAATCTTTCATCAGCCAATCCAAAATCTGTGCTTAATCCAAATCCAACCATGAGCTTCCGTGTTCATCCATATGCAAGACCCCATCCCCATCCAACTCATCATCAAAACATGAAATCCCAAACCTATCATGATGTGTTCAGTCGTATTGTCCTTGCTCCTGCCACCTCCTATTCCAATGATGATGAAAATCTAGTTGACTATGACGGGTATATTGAAAGCCTTAGAAACATTCCCCCAAGCATGCCCCAAAATCCAAGAGTTATTCCAAACTATCTAGTCATGCCATCTGATATTCCAGCTTCTTCTCCATCACCCCATCAACCAAGCTTCCAATCTTCCACCCCCATCACACTAGCTATTCCTTTCAATACAAGAAAAGTTGCCTCCAACAGTCGATAAGCCATGTCATCTAATCCAACCATGTGAAGTAGTTAGTGATGAAGCTTCCCCATTTATAATATCACCTCCATCTCCCATAGCCATCATCCCCATACCATCCATCAAATTGCTTAAAATCCTTCCACTTCCCGCAAGCATCAAAATCCCACCACTTGTCAAATCCCTCCAAATCCTATCCACATCACCTCCAAGCATTTCCCAAATCTCTCGTAATGACCCTTATGCATCCATCTTCTACTCACCCATCTCCACTACTGAATCTCCCATCTATCCATCCACTACCTTTAAAGAATCCATCCCTTCACCTCCTATCACACCATCCACTCCAATCCAATCCTATCAAGATCCTGCCCAAAAGCATGTTGACATGCCCCAAAGCATAAATGAAGATATCATCGTACCATGTCTTCCATCCATAGTGCAGTCACCATCTCCTCCATCTCCAAAACCTTGAGCCATATCTCCTCCACTACAAGATATCTTGTCATCCCACCAGCTACATCAAGATCCTATTCTTCCATCTCTCCCGCTCCATGCTTCAATCTTACCACCTATCCAAGCTATTCCACCATCTATAATCTACCCTCTTGGTTCACTTACATTCATCCATGGTGGCCCTCTCTCAGTAGAAGAATTAAGAACAATATCTCCCCATTGCAATACACCTAATAAATCACTTCTACCATTTTTTGCAAGCAAAAAGTTTCCTCAGCTTGTTCAAATGCTCAATCGATGGCATTATCAAGGTCAAGGTTTAGGACCACAAGAGCAAGGAATCAGAGAGCCTATTATTGCACAAAAAAATCTAGGATTTCATGGTCTTGGATATGTATCCAAAGGCTCACCATCTAAAGGTGTTGGTATGCAACACCCCCAAACCAAGCCTATCTCCAAGCCCACCATGCCAGCCTCCCATCACTCCTTCAAGAAATCTTATGTCATCCCTCGTCCACAATCTTTGCAACCCAAAACAACCTACCATATCCCCCCTTCATCCGCTAAATCCATTTTGGGTCCCTATGTCCCAAAATCTACCATCCTCCATCCTCCTATCAGCCATCATAAAATCCTATTCCATCCATTCCTATGCAAGATCAACAAAGGCACATATCAGGGCACATCATCCATCATCATCCCCCTACATGCTCTTTCATATCCTCTCCATCTCACAAAGCTTCTCCTAACCATCTTCCCAAAGCTTACCACAACAATGTGAATGCCAACTTCAAAATGCATAAAGCTAAAAATCCACATCCTAGGCAATCATATGTCTATTCTAAAAGACATACTCCAAAAAGGTAAAATCCAATCAAAGAATGCAAAACAATGCAAAAGCCTATGAAAAGAAAATCCAAAACCATGTGGATCCCCAAGAAAAAAGTTGAAACCCAATGCATAATGGCATCCACCATTGCTAATCCACCATCTAGTGACTCATGTCCCCCATCTCCTAACTCCATCTTGGGTGCCTATATCCCCAAGCACGCTTCCACAAATCCTCCATCATGCCCGCATCTACCATCTATCCACCATATGCTCTTTTCACACCCGTTCCAACATGTGCCAATGTTGCTCTTGCAAGAATCTCCATCTCATGCTCCTTTCCAGCATTTTCATCCCTCCATCTCCTACCATCAATCCCATCTAATCCGATCTATTGCATAAATCACACATCCGGTGTACCAACAGCTAGCAACAAAATTGAACATTCCAACAGCCAGTGAAATATCCCAAAAAAGCCAAAATAGCTGAAGAAAGCCAAAATCATTCCAGCTAAGTCCAAAGTCAAAAAGTCAAAAAAGAAAAGAAAAATAAAGCATCCACTGGTGAAAACTTGGCAATTCAAGCACCTTGGACAAGTACCATGATGAAAACTTGGCAAACAAGCGTCATGCGTAATCCTACCATCCCCAGCTTAGCCTATCACCCTCATGCTTTTGGTCATCTCTTGACATCCAACTCCATCTTCCAATCTATCCACCTATCCTCCATCCTCCAGCTTCCATCTCACACCATCCACTAATCTTATGCAGCTTCAACCAATCATCTCAGCTATCATCCATCTCCCTAGCCCCTTCAGCTTTTTCCATCCTAGCTTCAATCCTATCACATCCATCATAAGACCTCCTTCCGCATGTTATCTTCTGATTGGGGGCACTATATTCCTTGGAGATCTTGTCTTGTCCATCCTCCCTTGTCATTGGTATCTAGCTCTAGGCTATCCTCATGCAAACCCAATGTCATCTCTTTATATCAATCATAATCCTAGCTATCTACCATCCTATCCAGCCATCTCATCCTACTCCTCTAGCTATCCTTGGTCACAAGATCTCTCATCATCATTGGATGCATCCTACCAAATCCATAGCTTTCGCTATCACCCCACCCTTAGCTTTCACATCTTGTACAACATCGAACCATCCTTCTATCTTATCATCCTGATCTTTTGCCTGCTTGTAACTATCTTGGTCCGTTAGCTTGTACCATATCTTGATTAGCTCACTTGTAAATATCTTGGTCTATCAGCTTGTACATCCTCTTTAGCTTACTACCATTGCATCTATCCAGCTTTCATGTTCATTCCTCCTTGATCAGCATCTTGCACACATCACACAACCCTTGGTTAGCTATTCCAATGCATCCTTTAGCTAGATCTCCTATCACCAAAGTGCTATCCTTCTTAGTTCAGCTTGCCAGATGCATCACCCATCCAGATCCATTAGCTTAGGTGCTCTCTGATAGATCCTTGTAGGATATAGCTTTCCTCATGTCTAATCTTGGTCTGTTAGTACCTCATCCTACCCATCTCATTGGCAAACGGTTCTCTTTTGGATTTTTTCTTTCTTTTGATTTGGAATCTCCCCTTTTGGGTCTTGAAGTATCTTTTCCAAGCAATCTCCTTGTTCCCTCCTCAAGGTTGCCACGATAGTCCATATCATGGTATACTGTGAATGGGGCAATCAGAGCATAAGGTCTTGATCATGTCTTTTTCTTGTTTTCTTTTTTGCTTGTGGGTTACCCAGTGTCATTTCCACACTGCTTCCTCTGGGATTCATGTGTGATACTGGGGCAATCCTTGCGTGTTTGTTTTGAGTCAGTTTGTCAATCCTTTGGATAGTTGGTGAAAAGGCCTTGATGTTCTTGGTAACCTTGGCAATTAACCAACAGTCCTATAGCAAATCTAGTGCTCAACTACATGGTGGTACTTCTCTTTGAAGTATCCCCCCCGCTCAAAAAGCTTCAATGGTTTTCCTTCATCTCCATTATCCCCCATCCATATCCAACATCTGTCTCTCCTACCCCAGCTTATGCATCAGTATCTCTTTGAATCACTCCTCACCTTTAGCTTTAGGGATCCACAATCCTAGTCTTAGGGATCCACCAATCCAAATCAATGCACCAAGCCTCATCTTTCGAGATCCACAATCCTAGTCCTAGGGATCTCTGAAAACCCATCTTCCGCCAATCTGACTCTTTGAAATCCTGTTGCATTAGCTTTTTAATCCCCTCATCCATCTCCCCATCCTGAATTCCTTTTATAGCGCTTTGCTCCTTCATCCTCCCCCCAATCCCAAAAGTCTTAAGCTTGTTTCCTCTTGTGCCCCTGATTTCCCTTTATCATCCTCTCGTAGTGAGAGTTTGAGCTAATTCAGCCCCTTCTCTTTGCCAAACCTATGTCTTAGCTCATCTCAATTTCTTGTACTTTTCAAGAAGTCATCAAGCCTCACTTTCTCTCCTCGCCGCCTTCTTGAGGGGGCATCTTGCAGTCCATTCTCTCCTTTTCTGCTCTAGCCTTAGGCATCTTATTTTCTTATCTTTGATGCCATGCCACTTGCGGCATCACATCAAAGAGGGGAAAAATGTAGACACCTAAAAACCTTTAGAAAATAAAGTATTTTTATTTTCTGAAAAATTTCTGATGACATCATCATTTATTAATTAATTAATTATTTAATTAATTTATTTATTTTTATGCCATTAAATCCCTTTATCTTAATTAAAAATATTTAATTAAGGAATCCCTCCCAAAAATGTTTAAATCTTATTTAAACATTATTTCCTTATTTATTAATTATTTAATTAATAAATTGACCAAAAAACCCAAAATAAATAAAAAATTTATTTTTTGCCCAAAACTTGGCCAATTTCCTTAAGACCACTAACCTCTTCCAAAATATTCTAATCCTTCTTTAATTTTGATTAAAGGCTAATCCCATAATTTCCTACCCCTAATCCCAACTCAAAATATTTAATCAAGATTAAATATTAATCCTCATGTTTATTAAAAATATTTTAAAAGATATCTCCTCAACCCAAACCCTTGAAATAAATAAAACTTTATTTATTTCATAAAATCTTATCCTAGGAAGTTCTAGACTCTTCTAGAAAGTCTTCATCCTCATCCAAAGCCTAGACTCTTCTAGAAGATGTCTTTAACCCTAATCCTAATCCCCTCCTAACCTTGTCACATTCCCTAAACATGGGTTAAGACTTGCTAACTCAAGCCAAAGTTAACAAATATCTCCTCCTTCACCCACCCTCATTAATTGCAATCCACTTGCCATCCACTTGCCTAGTCCTAAGCCATCTCTAACCCTTCCTCTAATCATTTTTACAACCCTAAGCAAGCTTAAAACCTCCCTAAACCCTCAAATTCGAATTTCATGGTATCTCTCACAAATATCTTCAACTACAAAACTTTATAAAGCCCACAAAGTCATAAATGTTCTTACAAAGCACTTATGAAGGGTCTTTATGAAGATTTTATCCCTTGAGCCTCCTTTGTTGACTCATCCTTCCCCTTTCCTCCATCCTCTCACCATGTGACATGTGTCATTCCTTGATTGGTTGTAAGGAAGCACAATCCATGTGCTCTCCTCTCATGCAATCTAAGCCCTCCATGAGCTTTTTCCCATCCTTGCATCTTAGCCCTCAATCCCTCAAGCCTCTTGCCAATAAATTGGATCCTTCCCCTTTGCAAAATAACACAATCCATGAAGTAAATTTATAATGCTATTTTGAGAGCCAAATCCATACTAAAGCCATCTATCCACACCAAAAATCCACAATCATCCATTGAAGCCTTTGGAAGCATATTGAGCATACATCCTATCCATTTAGATAAAGCCACTCAACAAGAGAGCTTCTCATTGAGAGAGCCCATTAATGGCTCATATTTTGAATTGAGAGCTCATCTAATTCTATCTTGAAGTTTATGAAATTTGTTTAATTTGTAGAAGCTTTATTTAAATTTGGTTTCTATTAGCATACTAACATTGCTCATATACAGGAAGTCACATTTTTGTTGGGATTGATGGAGAATGTGTGGGAAGATGGAGTGCAAATGAAGGCAAGATGTTTATAAGAGGTGGTGGATGTAGAACAAGTGTGGGTGAAATCACTAGAAGTGGAACTACATGTGGAGCAATCAAGGGTGGAGGGAAATGACATAGGAATGTGGGTAGAGTAGTTGTGGGCTCAGACGTTGTAGGAATTTTTGAAGATGGTGCAAGTGGGTTTAGAAAGTGCATAGAACAAGCTGGTGTTGTTGGACTCAGAGTCTGTGTCATTTAGGGAGGTGATTTCAAAAGAAAACTCCCTATCATTGAAGCTACAGGAGCCATTAGTGTTAAGTGAGGGGAAGGTTAGATAGTTACAACAGTGTTTGGGTGAGGCAAAAGTAGACATGGAGTGCTAGTGAATGGTGATCGATTAAATGTAGTAGGAGCAAGATGTGGCCCAACAAGTGATCACTACACTCAAGGTAAACAAGCTGGTGGAGAATTTGTTTGTGGAAATGCACAAGATGACAAAGGCACATTGGGAAGCCGCTTATTATATGGGACAATGTCATTAGGCATTCCCAAATGAGGACTGACAAGAGATGTAGTTCATGGATAGGGAATTCACACAACTATTAAATGTACAATTACATGGTGGGAGGTTTCCAATTCCCATGGATGCGGTGTGGGTACGTAGAGGACTGACATTAGGAGCATCCTCTTCTAGAGTTGGGGTCTTGCCACCCCCTCTAGGGAGGCCAGAATAAATAATCTGCCAGATGCTTCTTAAATGTAATGTTGTCATTATGTTTAGTAGAATAAAAAAATGTGCTTGTTTTTGTGGCAATCAAGGGACAATGGATGTTGATTTTAGTGCATTGTCCTATTTGTTTTTGGTATTTTTGGAATATATTTGGATGTTTTTAGTGTTTTGGGAATATGTGAATGTTTTTGGGATTTTTTATAGATATTTGAATGCTTTTGTGACTTTTGAAAAATTGTGGGAAAGGTTTCAACCTCCATAAAAGTGGGAACAATAAGGTCTATAGAGGAAGGAAACCTTTACTTATATGCGGGCCACTGAATGTCCATGTGGACTAGAAATGAAAGATGAGTAGAGATTTGCATAACATTTGGAGAGCTATGATATGTAAGGCATAATTCTGCATATATTAATAGCCTTTACAGATGATTACAAGGCCAACATTGGGATGTTTCTCTAGGTGTGTGCCAAGATAGAGACTCTCAAGGCCTATGAAAAAGCATTTGGGGGCCTAAAAATGGCACTTGAGGGGCCTAAAAAAGGTGCTTGGGCCTAAAAAGGCACTGAAAAAGGTGTTTGGGCCTAAAAATGTGCTTGAGGGGGCCTGAAGAAGGTACTTGGGCCCAAAAAGGCACTTGAGGGGGCTAAAAAAGGTGTTTGGGCCTAAAAAGGTGCTTGAGGGGCCTAATAAGGTGCTTCAGCCTAAAAGGTGCTTGAGGGGCCTAAAAAAGTACTTGAGGGGCCTAAAAAAGGTGCTTAGGCCTAAAAAGGCACTTGAGCGGCCTCGAAAAGGTTCTTGGGCCTAAAAAGGTGCTTGAGGGGCTTGAAAAAAAGTGTTTGTGCTAGAATAGGCACTACAGGGGGGTCAAGCTCTCACGCTTAGGCTTACTTATTTTGTACCCCTGGTTAAGTGAGGATGAAAGAGTTCGATGGATATTTGGGCTTTCAAGATAGCATTGATATAGTTGTTGAAGGGGACTAGACCAATTGTGGCCACTGCAACATAAATAAGACTAATGATCTATTGGGAATTGTTGTTCTTGACAAGAGGAAGGAAAAGGGGACACCTCTTGCACTATTCACATTGTGCCAAATTTTACAAAGCCCAACGAGATGTTTTAGGACATAACTATGCTACTTCTTAATATTATTGAGGAACTTCATTTTTAAATATTTTATGATGTGTTATAAGGCCTATTTGAGTTGAAGTGAGCCACATTTGATAGGAATTTTGGGGTGTTGTTAAAATGTTGAGATTTTGCAGCTATGTTTGACAAGTATTACTTTGTTTTGAATGTTTTTGGCAATTTTTGACAATTTTGGAATTTTTTTTATAATTTTAGACAAATTTTGAATTTTTTTGGTAATTCTAGACAATTTTTGAATTTTTGGGAGTGGAATGGGGATGTGAGTGAGATTTTTTGGAATACAGGGGTAACCAAGACCATGTAAGGCACCTAAAGTGGCAAAGAGACCAAGAGAGGGCAAAAAGGCAAATAGTGGGCATGGATAGCTATGGTTGGGATGTGAAAGGTAATGAAAGGAGTTTGGGACATCAATTGGGTCAAATGAGGGCTAAAATAAGCATTGGTGATCATTGGTCAAGGTGGATAGTTGAGATGTGCATTGATTTTCTTGCAATTCATGTCTATGGTATCTCAATACATAATTTGACTCCCTATTTCTCTCAATTTGTTGTTCTTCCCTTTGTTGTTGTCATGCTAACTATCTTTGCTATAGTGAACTATATTTGATGCCAAAGAACCACAAAACTGTAACCCACAAGTGTTTATCAATTAGGTATGTATGAAATTAACTTGACTATGCTAGATGAGCCTCAAACAAGCAAAATTTGTCACAAAGGACATAGCTTGAAAGGTTTCTTGATTATTTTTCAACATTGAAGGACTTGTGTTGTTTAGGGAAGTCCAAAGGTACTATCTCTCACTCCTTTTGTACCGAGTTTTTTCTTTTTTGGAATTTTCTAGTGTTTTATTTTTTTTTGGTATTTTTTATGTGTTTCTCAAGGCTCTAGACATAAAATCTCTTGAGATGGATGCTATTGATGGGTTCTACTAGGTCTATGCCATCACAATCTGAAAGTCTATAAGTACTAGTCCCAAAGGACTCTGTGATAATTTAAGGAGCAATCCAATTGGCTTCCCACTTTCCTTTCTTTTCTCTAGCTGCTTGGTTCTTAGGGTTTTCTTGGAGCACTAGGTCACCAATCTGAAAAAAACAAGGTTTGACCTTTTTGTTGTAATCTCTCGATAACCTATTCTAATACACTTTTAGGTGTTCATGTGCTACACACTAATGTTGTAACAACTCTATTTGCTCTAGATGGGCCACTCTATAATCCTCATCTAGTAGGATGTCCCAAAGAGTAGCTTTCAAGGATGGGATCTAAACTTCTAAAGGAAGAATAGCTTCATAGCCACTAACCAAGGAGAAGGGTGTCACACCTGTAGGTGTCTTGATGCTCGATTTATACACCCAAAGGGTAGGGTTCAACTATAAATGCCAATCTCTACCAATATAATTGATGGTTCTTTTGAGGATGTTGATAATGGTTTTGTTGGTGGCCTCTGCTTGGCCATTGCCTTAGGGATAATAAATTGATGAGGAGTGGTGGATAATGTGAAACTTTTCACATAGTTCATTGATTATTTGGTTTTTAAAGTACAAGTCATTGTCCATTAGAATGGCATGGGGTATGCCAAACTAAAAAATGATATGGTTTAGAATGAAGGAAGATATTTGTTTTCCCATAGAGTCAGCAAGTAGTGCTGCTTTGACCCACTTGGTAAAGTAATTTGTGGTGGTGATAATCCATTCATGTTTGCCAGAGGAAGGTGGATGGATGGCCCCAATCAAATCAAAGCCCATTTGATAAAAAGGTCATGGCATGGCCAAAGGGTTGAGCTCTTGGGCTAGTGCATGAACAAGGTTACCATGGATTTGGCATTTTTTGCAAGTTTTGACATAGTTGATAGAATCCTCTTCCATGGTAGGCCAAAAATAGCCCATCCAAATAATCTTGTTTGCTAGTGTGAACCCACAAGAGTGTGAACCACAAATCCCTACATGGACTTCTTGTAGAGTGACTCTAGACTTGTCCTTTTCAAGACATCTAAACAAAGTACCATCAAGACCCTTCCTATATAGCATATCAGCCACCAAACTTTAGTGTGAGGTGTGTTGGATAAAATTTTATTTTTGGTTAGGTGAGAAGTTAGACAGAATGGTATTATCGTGGAGGTAAGTGATGATGGGATTATACCAAAAGGGAATCATGAGTGTTTAAGTGGCAAATGATAAGGGAATTGGGTTGAATTAATGCTGATTGAACCATTTGTTCTACTAAGAAATCATACCACTCATGCTGCTCTAGGAGCTAGAGTAACGAGGCCAAGGTGGCCATAGCATCTACTACTCTATTTTTATCTCTAAGAATTTGTTCAAAAGTAATATGAACAAAACATGCCTTAAGGGTGTCAATCATATGTTTGTAAGGAAATAAATTTTCATCTTTGGTTTGTAAGTTTCAGTGACTTGATTGATGATTAATTGGGAGTCTCCATAAACCTCTAGTGTTGTCAGTTTCCACTCTAAAGCTAGTTTGAGACCTAAGACCAAAGCTTCATATTCTACCATGTTTTTGGTGTAGGGGAAAAATAGTTTTGTAAGACTTGGGGATGGTAACACTCAATGGCCTGATGAAAAAAATACCAACACTTGATCCATGATGTGTGTAGGAATCATCAAAATAGAATTTTCGCATTACTGGTTTTATCTAAAGAATGTGCATGTCTGAACTCTCTATAGGTGCATCTACCAATTGATCAGCAATGGCCTATCCTTTTATTACTTTCCTATCAACATAATCAATGTCAAGTTCACTTAGGATCGTCACTCATTTGGCCAATCTACTTGTTAATGCTATTTTGCTAAGAAGATATTTGAGGGGATCAATTTTGGAAATGAGCTTGAATTTGTGTGTTAGAAGATAGTGATGTAGCTTTTGGGAAGCAAAAACTACAGCTAGAGATGCCTTTTCAATAAAAGAGTAATTGAGCTCATAATTGACCAAGGTAAAACTGATGTAATAGATGGCCTATTCCTTTCCTTGGTCATTTTCTTGTGCTAGGAGGGATCTGATTGATTAATCTATTAGAGAAATGTATAGTAAGAAAGGTTTATGTGATACTAGAGGTACCAACATGGGCAGATTCATCAAATAGGTTTTGAGTAAGTCAAAATCTTTCTAACACTAATCATCCCATTGAAAAATTATATCTTTGTGTAGTAAGTGGGTGAAAGGTACATGCTTTTCTACTAACTAAGAAATGAACCCACGAATTGATTGAGGCTTGCCTTAAAGAGAGAATAATTGACTCAATTTTTTTAGAGGTTGCATGTTGATTATGGCTTGGATCTTTTCAAGGTCTACTCCTATCCCTTTAGCTAAGATTATGTATCCTGGAAGCTTCACTGATTTGATGCCAAAAGTGCATTTCTTGAGATTGAGCCTAACTTTGAATACTTCTAGGCAGGTGAATATCTTGGCTAGTATGGGGAGATGTTCTTCTTGAGTATGAGATTTGGTGAGGATGTCATCCAAATAATCTTCCATAAAGATGTACATCATATTGTGAAAGATAGTGGTCATGGCCCTCTGATAGGTGGCCCCAACATTCTTTAGCCCAAGGGGCATCACATTCCAATGGAATGTGCCCCACGAACAAGTAAAGATTGTTTTCTCTTGATCTTCTGGTGATATCTTGATCTAATTATACCCTAGTAACCCATCCATGAGTAAAAACATGGAATGACCTGCTCTTAGGTCTATAATGGTGTCAATTTTGGGTAGAGGGAAATCATCTTTGGGTCATGCTTTATTTAAATCCCAGAAATCAATGCAGATGTGTATGCTACCATTCTTCTTTGATATGGGAACAATGTTGGATATCCATGATGCATATGCTAAGGGCTAGATAAAATTGGTGCTAATTAACTTTTCTAACTCCTAAATAGTAGAACTATATGGCAATCCATCTTTCTAAACTTTTGTTTTATTGGCTTGACCTCTAGAGAAATGTTGAGATGGTGGAGGATTAAAGTTGGGTATAGTCTAGGCATGTCTGTGTAAGACCACACAAAATTTATTTTTATTTCTTTAAAGAAGTGAACAAATACATTTCTTTCCTCTGTGCTTAGGGAATATACTAAATAAATGACCCTTGGTTATTGCTCTATGCCAATTTTGACTTGTTATGTTGGTTCAATCAAGATAGAAGATTTTTCCTCAGAGTGTTCGAGTAAGGTATCAATCACCCCATCTGTGGGTGCCAAAATTGGGCTTTCAACTTGGGATGTGTCACTTCTATTTGTTTCTATTTTTTTCTCAATATCAACTACAACTTGATAGTGATCATTAAGGCTATGAAATGATTGACCTGTTCTAGTGTGACTGAGGTGATTGATGTCAGACCAACTATATGCATCTCTTCTATTCGTCATTGACAAGATGGTACAACCACATTAAGGTAGATGAAAACATGATGGTTAGGGTCAAAATGAGGAATGTGGTTAGGCTTGGTTGTATCTAAGTTAATGAGTTTAGGATGGATTAGGGAGAGTGGTTCATAATATGGAAAGGGTTCAACAGGATTTAAAGAGATTATTTCATTGGATGGATTGTACATTGTATCCATTAGGAAATAGGGTTTGAAACCAAAATCCTTCAACACATTCATCATCTTCTAAGCCATTTTATTATACACTAACTCTCGGTGAAGTGGTTCCTAGGCAAGAGGTTGTTCCTTGTGTAGCTAAACTATTAGAGGTGGGTATATGAATAACATCACATTCTTTGTTGTGAAGAGACTCCTTGGATAATGATTCAAATTACCATTTAGTGGAATCATCATTATCTTCATTATTATAGGTATTTATGGGTGATTCTTCTATGAGATGTGAACTTGAGAGGGATAGATTTAGATTTATGAAGTCAGTTATTTTTTGGTTATTACCATCCCTTTGTTTAGGTACCCATAGGTAGAATAGTAGGAATCACTATGCTTAGGATGAGCCTCAAAAGAGGTGTGTGTCTTGTCTTGTTCATCATACCCTACCCCTATTTTGGACTTGTTGAACCTGAATTGTGCTGTTAGAGGTTTGACAATGCTTATCCCTTTCCCTAAGGGACCATCTCTTGTATATCCCATTTTTTTTATGAGATCAAAACCTTTTTTGTGTAGGTGGGGGGAGATATCAACATTTCTTTGACTGATTTCTTCTACTAAACTTGGAGGTGCTCCACTTGGTTTGATAAAATGTGCATGATGAGGCTTAGTGGTGGACGATGGTTTCCCATAAGATTTAAGAGAAAGTGGGGGATCAAATAAGGAGACTGAGTATTCACCCACTCTTTTGCATTGAAATTTATATTTTCTATCAAATTCTTTCATCAATCTATCCATTTCTTCATAGTGTGACTATTTAGGGTCTTTGGATGATGATGGTGATAGAAGGGAAGGGCTTGAACAACCAACTTTCTCTTTACCCTTAGTTAATGTTGATAAGTGGTTGTCATTTTACCTAGTAGAGCATAAGGCATCTATAGATGTGGACTGGCTGACGTCATTTGTTAGTGTACCAATTTCTTCCCTATTATGGGGGACAAGGGAATTATAATATTGGGAAAAATGTTGATCTCTGTGTATGATCACCTCTTGACCCATATAAGGAAATTTAAGACACTGATGGTAAGTGGAGGGAACAACTTGCATGTCATGAATCTACGGTCTTCTCAATGGGATGTTATAAGTTAACTATAGGTCTAAGACCTAACAAATAGTTTCTTTCATAACTAGTCCTCCTTTGATTGTTAGAATAACCATGCCTTTGGAGGATCTCTCCTCATCATTGTAGGATTTGATGATGATCTTCTTTCTTGGGTCAACATCATCCTTTGTATACCCTAGGGATTTTACTAAATTGAGTTTGCAAATATTGAGACCTTCCCTACCATCAACCAATGCTCTCTTAACTCTATTTCTATGGATAAAGACTTGAATATGTAAAGGAGATTTTTGTGATTGGATGACAGACATGTCATCTTGGGCTGAAAAAGATACACAGTGAGGGGCAACTAGATTTCTAACCATGTTTTGAAATCTACTCACATCTAGGTCATTTGGAACTAAGGCTTTGGTGAGTATTTCTTTATGCTCTGGGGAGATCTGTAATAGTTCAAAAATGGAGATATGGGTTAGAGCCTTAAGTAATTGGTTGACCAAGTTGTACTTGGGCAATGAGGAACTTACAATTGCATGATTAGGGTTTGTCCCAGGTCCTAGTAGAATAACTTTAGAGGCCTGGCCTTGGGTGATGGTATTTAATGTTTGTTTCTTATTTCTATCCTTAACTATGATAACATTCATGGCATCATCAAAATTGGAGATCATGTTAATAGTGTTGACATAATGATGCACACAATTAACCTTAGTCTAATTAGTTTTTGAGGATTCCCCTTTTCATAGCCCATGAAAGGGTTCTTGAAAGCCATAAGCTCTTCATTATTGGTAAGATTATTTACTTCGATGGTTTTATCATTGATTAATTTTTTTATTGCCCCCTTAAGGGAAAAATATTATTTGTTAGGTGCCCCCTATTTTGATGGTAGGCACAAATGTGCTTGTCATTCCACCACTTTGGCTTGACTTGGGGTTCATAGGGTTTGGCCTCAGGAAGTACAATGAGTTCATCAACCAAGAGGGTTTACAAGGCACTTTTGTAAGACACTCCAATAGGAGTATAATCCATGGGTATATCAAAAGATTAATATCTGCAAGGAGGAGGAGCTTGATTGTAAGTGACCTATTGATCGAACATCGAGGCAGTTGCCACGGTCGATAGAATGGATGGGCATTTTCTTGTCAAGGTGTGTTTGAGTTGGTGTTGTTGACAATGGGATATGACTGACTTAAATTGGTTTGAGGTTTGACATGGTTAGCTTCAGCCATCCCATCATTAGTGGTGTTCTTGTTGTTGTTTCTCCACCATGACTTTTGTTTATCAGTTGCCTCATCAGAGGAATTATGAGTTTGTGTGGAGTTGTTTGAAAAGCCCTTACCATCTTTTGATATTTTAATGATGTCATTATTTAGTAAGGTCTCTTCTACCTTAGCCAAATTTTTAAAGATAGTTTTGAAATCTTTAGGCCCTTGGAGTTGGAGCTAGTAATTCATTAGTTTGGACAAACTATTAATTAAGATGTCAATCTTCTCTTTCTTTGGTATGTCTCTATGATACTTTGCAAACATGTGTCTCCACCATTGTAGGAAGGTCTTAAATAACTCATCAAGAAGTTGTTTCATATTGCATAAGTCAATCATTGTAACTTCCCTTTTGATATTGTAGGAATATTGGGAAATGAACATGGAAGCCAATTGGTCAAAGGTTTTGATATTGGAGGGTAGCTTGCAGAACCACTCCATGGCTTGCCCTCCAAGGATCCTAGGAAACAAACACATTAGGTATGTCATGTCATGGACAAATTCTATACTCAAGGTATAAAATTGTCTAAGGTGATCTTCTGGATCTGATGTGCCAAAATATTTGTCATATTTTGGTATTTGTACATTTTGTGGGAAAAGTGTGAAGGTAATTTTCTTATCAAAAGGTAGAGGACAAGCCTTTTCAAGGCTGAATTTTGTGGGTTTCAAACTTCCTCATTTTATCCTTTCCATTTTTATTTGTAGATCTTGTATTTTTTGTATGACAACATCTAGGGGTGACTATTCTTTGTCTCATCTCAAGTTGGTCACATCAAAATTGAATGGAAATTTTACACCTTGTTGTGCTGATGTTAGTATATAACACTCCTTATATTTCTCGAGTATCTTGTCCATGATGTCAAAAAATTTAGGATTTTGTTGAAAATATTCAATTTTAGTTTCATTACTCTTGTCATCCCATGTGGCAGATGAAATCATTATGGCTAAGGATTCCAAATTTTGGTTGAACAAGGGTGATTCATGAGTAACTATGTTTGGTGAGAAATCTATTAGTGTATTAGGCTCAAGGAGATTTAGAGGTTTTATGAGTTTGATGGTTCTGCTAACTACTCTAGCACTCACTCATATAAATGACCATCTCAGTTTTGTAGCTATACTAGTTTTGTGTGGTGACATGAAATGTGAGTTGGATTCCTTTAATTCTTATGCATCTTCAAAATGTGAGGGTTTCCATTGACCATTTTTTGTTTGGAGTAACAAGCTAGGTTGGACAAGGTGTTTGACAATGTTGATGAGATGAGTTCACTTTCACAAAGTCAAGTAGAAGATGAAGGTGTGTCTCTAAACATTTTTGGCTTGATGTGATAACTAAAGCAATAATAACTGTTGGGTTGATAATGACATTTGTAGCTCTGCTTGTTTTGAAAAGATGTTTTTGGTCAATTATGGGATCTCTCAGACTTGTAAAATACCAGCGAGGAAAAGGTTATCCAAATTTGTCATTTGTTTGCAATTATAATGCGTGTAGATGGTCTCTATTTTATGTCTTTTCTTAGATGCATCACAATATTGATTAAATGCACTATTTAACATATTATATGTACTTTTTAAATGCTTATATGTGCTATTCTAATTGTCATATGTGTTGTTTAATGGTATAGATGTGTTGTTTGGCTAGGCAAATGCATTATTCAAAGGCTCAGGTATGTTGTTTTACAAGAATATGTGTTATAATAGAGATCAAAAGCAACACAAGAATATTCAAAAGTATTTTTTTATGCAGTATATGTGCTACTTTAGGGTTGTTCAATAATGTTCTTATTTTGGACTTTATTTCTCAATACTAGTTTGAAGTTGCATCTTTCGGAAGGACAATGATCCACACTGGTGTTTCTTATTAAATTTTTAGACACATCCAAGCATAATAGTAGTATAAATCAAAGTAAAACATAAAACTACACAAACCTATAAAGTGAAAGGAAAGAGCTTCCTAACAAGGTTATCTAAAGCCAGTGACTAGCAAGTTTTAGTGTTTAAGCAACTATGTTTGGATTTACCTCTCTTGTGATAGAGAGCTTCCCTCCAATGCTAAGGAGGTTTGTGATGGAACAAGATGGACACAACAGAAAAGGGAAATTGTATTAACTAAAAATTAAGGTAGTACCTTCAGTACAGAGAAAATAAACTTCAAAACATGCCCTAAGGGCTTACAATAGCATAAATGTGGAGATAATTTCTCCTTTCAGTACCTCCTCTCAAACTCCACTCCGAACTGCCTTTTACAATGCCAAAAATCTCCTTAAATAGACCCCAGAGGGTTAAGGACTAGGAATAAATTCTAGAAAGTGCTAGTAGGCATCCACCGACCAAATAGAAGGTTCCAGAAGCTGCGTTAGAAGTTAGTGCAAATCTAGAAGAATCCAAAAATGGTAATCGAACTTTTGGGAGGCATAACTTTTGAACAGTAGCTCCGATTGACAAACCGTTTACATTTTTGAAAAGCTCTCGAAGTGCTCTATAGCCCTATGGAAAAGCTTCACTCATCCCCCATTTTTTGGTCCTTTTTGAGGTCATTTAATGCCCCTAACCTAACTTTGAAGCATTCTTAGGAGGTCTCCAAAACCCAAAAAACTACAATAACTTTCAAACCATGGGGCCTTTTGACCTAATTCTTTGTCTGGAATGCTCTAAATCACAATTACATTCATCTGGCCAATTCACATCTCCTAGTTCACCAAAATGATGGCCCAATTACATACTCCTATTTTTTCAGGATTTTCTACCACACTGATAGTGGAACTATGAGAGTTGGAACCTTTATTTGACCCAAATGGGTGTCCAAAAATGAAAACACATGAAACAAAACTAAGTCTAAGTATATTTTTTTTTTGGGTGACATAGGATTGCCCTTATACCTCTGGATGCTCCTGCATCAGACACCCAGGGTAGATTGAAAAGTGACCCTGTCACTTTATGAATGGTAGAGGAAATCCCAAATGGGAAACCTCGACTGTTGAAATCCAAGTTGAGTCCTCGATCGATCATCCTTTCCATTTGACCAAATACTCTTCATATTGCTTGCTTCTAGTACTCCTACCCACACAATGATCTAGAATGTCTTCTATCTCCTCCTTCTTAGAAGCAGGAATTGGACATGGCTCTAACACCAGCTCCTCATCTGCACCATCATCATGATACTCTGTTAAATCTGCAATGTTGAAAATGGGAGAAATGTGAATACCATCTGGCAGCTCCACCTCATACACATTTCCTGAGTCATGTTTCTTCAAAACTTTGTAGGGGCCAAATTTCTTCATTTTCAGCTTGTTATAAGTACCGGTTGGAAATCGTTCTTTTCGTAAGTGCACCATGACTAGATCCCCTACTTGGAATTCTTTATGTCATCTCCTTTGATAAGCCCTAGCTTTATACTCTTGATTCATCTTGGTAATGTGTGCCTGAACCTCCGCATGTAGACGCTTGATATGTTCAGCAAATTCTTTCACTTCAACTCTTGTCCTCTTCCCTTGTTCTATCTTCCTCAATTCTGGTGCAGTCCTTGGGCTATTCCCATATACAATTTGGAATGGTGATTTTCCAATACTCATATTTATAGATTTATTGTAAGAAAACTCTACTTGTGGTAGAATCAAATCCCATCCCTTGGGTTTATCCCCAACTAAACATCTCAGCAAATTGCCCAGACTTCTATTTACCACTTCTGTTTGGCCGTCAGTTTGTGGGTGATGCGTGGAACTGAATTTCAAGTCTGTTCTCAACTTTTTCCACAATGTCCTCCAGAAATACCCCACAAATTTAGTATCTCTGTCAGAAACTATGCTCCTTGGAAGACCATGTAGTCTTACCACCTCTTTGAAAAACAAGTCTGCAATATGGAAAACATCATGAGTTTTGTGGCATGGAATGAAATGTGCCATTTTGGAGAACCTATCAACCACCAAAAATACTGAGTCATTACCCCTTTGTGTCCTCGGCAATCCAAGAACAAAATCCATACTTATGTCCTCCCATGGCCTTGATGGAACACGCAATGGCTGATATAGGCCAGTATTGTGACTAAACCCCTTGGCAACTTGACAAACTTGGCAACTCTGTACAAACTTCTTCACATCCTATGAAATTTGAGGCAAAAAATAATGTTCTCTAAGAATGGCAATGGTCTTATCTTGACCAAAATGTCCTACCATCCCTCCAATGTGTTTCTCCTTAATCAGATTTTCCCTCATGGAACTCCTCGGAATGCACAGTTGACTACCCTTGAACAACATGCCATCCTGAATCAAATAGTCTAACCACTTGGTTCTATCTACAACAACAGGTTCTTTACAAGCTTTCCATGCTTTAGCAAAATCAGGATCCTTGGGGTACAAATTCTTGAGTTCATCAAACCCAACTACTTCAACCTGCATTACTGTAAGTAACAACTATCTCCTACTTAGTGCATCTGCAACCCTGTTAGATTTTCCACTTCTATGCTTCAACACAAATGTATAGCTCTGTAAGAACTCTACCCACTTCATATGCCTCTGATTCAATTTACCTTAGCTATTTAGGTACTGTAATGCCTAATGATCAGTATACAAAACAAATTCCTTTGGCAATAAATAATGCCTCCATTTCTTTAAGGCCTAAACTATTGCATAGAACTCTTGATCATAAACAAAATACTTCTTCTTTGCATCATTCAATTTTTCACTAATATATTTTAATAGGCTTACCTTCTTCACTTAATACAACCCCAATAGTGCTGCCACTAGCATCAAAATCCACCTGGAAAACCTTTCTAAAATCTAGAAGTGCCAACACAGGCTATTCTGTTACCTTCTTCTTCAGCAATTCAAAACTTCTCGTAGCTGCTGCAGTCCATTTGAACTCTTTTCTATCCCCTCTTATTGTATCAGTTAGGGGTGCACATATGCCACTAAAATTCTTAATAAAATTTCTATTAAAACTAACTAGACCATGAAATGATCTTACCTCAGTAGCAGACCTTGGAGTAGGCCATTCCAAGATGGCTTTTACCTTCTCTGGATCCATTTTGAGACCTTCAGGTGATATAACAAACCCCAAATAGACTAACTCCCTTTTTGCAAAGATACACTTCTTTAGATTAATTAATAGTTTCTCTTCCCTTAGCCTTTCAAGGACACTACGAATATGTAGTAAATGTTGTTCCAAAATCTTGCCGAAAATTAAAATATCATCCAAATAAAAAATAACAAATTTTCTCAAGAACTTCTTAAGTACCTCATTCATGAGCTGCATGAAGGTGCTTGGGGTGTTCGTCAATCCAAAGGGCATGACTAACCACTCATAAAGACACTCCTTGGTCTTGAAGGCTATTTTCCACTCATCTCCTTCTTGAATCCATATTTGATGATAGCCACTCTTGAGATCTATCTTTGTGAAGTACTGAGCTCCACTCAAGCAGTCCATAAGATCATCCATCCTTGGCAAAGGAAACCGATACTTGATGGTTATCCTATTTATAGCTTGAGAATCTGTACACATCCTCCACTCTCCATCCTTCTTTGGTGCGAGTACTACAAGTACTGCACATGGACTTAGGCTCTCTTGAATCAAGCCCTTGCTCAACAGCTCCTGAACCTATCTATTTAGCTCCTCTGTTTCAGTAGGAGTCATCCTATGAGCAGCCTTGTTAGGCAAACTAGCTCCTGGAATCAAATCTATCTGATGACTGATTTGCCTTATTGGTGGTAATCCATCTGGAACATTATCAGAGATATTATCTCCAAACTCCCCTAGTAAATCTAAAAATTCAAGTGGTATTTCACTACTACCTTCTTTATCTTTCCTAGGAATCAAAGCATAGCACATATGCTGATGTTTCATGCCATCTAAAAAATTCCTTCCATCAACAAGAAAAATCCTAGCACTGCTACATACCTTTTCACCTTCCTTTTCATGGGCTTCAATTTGTGGCAAACTCCATCCTTTATTAGAGAGTATGTGTTTGCATGTCCATCATGTACTGCATGTCTATCAAACTGCCATGGTCTACCCAACAATAGATGGAAAACATCCATCGAAATAACATCATAGAGAACTTCATCATGGTAACTCCCAATTTTGAATTTCACTAAACACTGTTCACTTACCAGGACCTTATGATCATCTTTTACCCAAGAAATCTGATAGGGCTAGGGATGTTTCTCCCTCTTGAGCTTCAGCTTAGAGATCATCTCTTTTGATACCAAGTTATCAGTGCTACCACCATCAATGATCACGTCACAACATTTATCCTCACACTTGCATCTAGTACAAAACAAACTCCTTCATTTTCCTAGTTCAATCTCACCACTTAGTAGGACTCTTTCATTTACCAAGGTCTCTCCTCTTTTTGCATCCTCTGAATGTGATGATTGTGCATCTTCATCCACATGAGCAACCCTAACTTGGCCCTTAGCTCTCTTATCTATCTTTCCTTGTCGTTGAGGGCATTCAAAGGCACGATGACCTTCTTCATTGCAATGGAAATAGGTACCATGGAAGCCTCCTCTTCCTTGTCCATGTCCTCTACCTCTTCCTCTTTGATTTCCAAAGTCTTGATCATGGGAGCGGTTGAAACTCTCATTCTTCTGGTTCTTGCTAGTACCCACATCTTCATTTTTCTTTTGGGTTTCATTGCGCCCTCTAGATGATCTACCACTTCCCCTTCCTCCTTGACCATGCCCTCTTTGTTTTCCTTCAAACCTTTTATTCAGCTTCTCTTCAACTCATAGGGAAAATTGGTATGTCTCTTCAATGCTAGTCATTCTTACCAGACTTAATTCCTCCTGGATGCTAGGTCGCAACCCACTGATATAACAAGCAACCTTCTCCTTATTTTCTTTTGCATGCCCTTCTCTAATCAAGAGTCAGTAAAATTCCTCTGTATATTCTTGGACTGATCTTCCTGCTTGCTTTAACCCATGCATCTTCTTAAACAAATCAAGCTCGTAGTCCACAAGAATGAACCGCTTCTTCAATTTTTCCACCATGCGATCCCATCTTGTGATCTTCTCCTTTCCTCTTCTATTTCTTTCCAATTGGACCTCTTGCCACTAGATTTTGGCATGGTCTTTCAGTTTGGCCTTTGAAAACTTAACCCTATATGGGTCCCTGATATCCTCATACTCAAAGTATTCTTCTAGTTCATTGATCCAATCGATCAACTCATCTGGTTTCAGATTTCTTGAAAATACACCCACTTCAATTGTGGGTCTTTTCCCAAACTTAGTAATGGCCCTAAAAAGCCTTTCCTCTACATGATTCAGAACTTCCCTATCAAATTCCCCTTCTGGTCCCATTACTTCTTCTTCATTGTCATCCTCACTGTCATCACCTGCGGCGACATTTTCTCCTCTACGGAGCTCCTCCTGCAATGCTTGTACCTGCCTTTGGAGCACTCTAACCTCCTCAAGATTAATAGCCTTGGCCCTTTTTCCACTCTCTCTTCATGGAGGCATCTTCTTAACTCAAACCCGCAACCACACAGTCTTCGTGCAAACTGCCTCACAGTCGACACTATGTCTACACACTCAGGAAAACCAGCTTTGATACCACTTGATGGAACAGGATGGACACAACAAAAAAGGGAAATTATATTATAGAGAAAATAAACTTCAAGACATGCCCTAAGGGCTTACAATAGCATAAATGTGGAGATAATTTCTCCTTTCAGTACCTCCTCTCAAACTCCACTCCGAACTGCCTTTTACAATGCCAAAAATCTCCTTAAATAGACCCCGGAGGGTTAAGGACTAGGAATACATTCTAGAAAGTGCTAGTAGGCATCCACTGACCAAATAGAAGGTTCCAAAAGCTTTGTTAGAAGTCGGTGCAAATCTAGAAGAACCCAGAAATGGTAATCAAACTTTCGAGAGGCATAACTTTTGAACTGTAGCTTCGATTGACAAACTGTTTATATTTTTGGAAAGCTCTCGAAGCGCTCTACAGCCCTGTGGAAAAGCTTCACTCATCCCCCATTTTTTGGCCCTTTTTGAGGTCATTTAATGCCCCTAACCTGACTTTGAAGCATTCTTACGAGGTCTCCAAAACTCAAAAAATTGCAACAACTTTCAAACTATGGGGCCTTTTGACTCGATTCTTTTTCTAGAATGCTCTAAATCACAATTACATTCATTTGGCCAATTCACACCTCCTAGTTCACCAAAATGATGGCCCAATTACATACTCCTATTTTTTCAGGATTTTCTAGCACACTGATAGTGGAACTATGAGAGTTGGAACCTTTATTTAACCCAAATGGGTGTCCAAAAATGAAAACACATGAAACAAAACTAAGTCTAAGTACATTTTTTTTTTGGGTGACACAGGATTGCCCTTATACCTCTGGATGCTCCTGCATCAATTTGGCACAATCTCTTATGAGACTATCTAAAGAAGGCTATATTCTTAGCATGGGTGGCTTGCATTCAATTGGGAATACAAGATTGGAAGGCAATCCTTCTCACTGGCCCTACTAAGACAACTCAAGAAGTAGCTTTTCTATGGGTAGATAATCCTACCAAGTGGAAAGAAAGAAATGGAAATCACAAACAAGTTTGGGAATCTAATCACTCAAGAAGAGTGAGAGCATATCCCTATTGTTTTGAATTACCAAATACAATAGACACAAAGTTTTAATCACTATCCCTTATACTACTAAAGATAGAGGGGCTCCTAGTTAAGCTATGTGTGGATTCTTTCCTCATTCAATTGTGATTGATCTTTATAGAAGGTCGGGTATTCTAGTCAACTCGAAGGAGTTGAGAGCATAGGCCTACTTCTGTTTTAGATTAGTGAGATTGAATGCTTCTATTAAGCAATGTTTGGAAGTTTTAAATGTCACAAGTTGAGGTCCACTTACTTGATTTGAAGCTAGCAAAGTCTAGGTGCATCTAGGAGGGTCTTCATTCCTATCACATTCTATCTACAATATGACAGCTTTTGTTAACTTAGAAGGGACCTGTAAGAAAACAATATTCGGATATGTAAGTTAGATTTAGGAAATTGTAATTTTTACTAGATGCATTATAGGAATACTCATATGTGTTATAGGAAGCTTTGTATGCACTATTTAATCTATCAAATGCACTATAATAAAAGAAAATGTACTACAAAATAGTTTATACATGCTTTAGAAATGATCAGATGAATTATAGAACTCTTTATAAGTGCTATAGAATGATTTAAATGCATTACAAAACTATTTAAAAGTGCTTCAAAAAAATTAAATGCATTAAAATAGAGTTCAAAAGCATTAGAATATCTTTCATAAGTGTTAAAATAGAGCTCAGAAGCATCAAAAGATTCAAATCTAGCTCTTGCGTTTTTGAGGAAGACTTTGGGACATTACTCTCGCTAATACAAAGCCTCTAGAATGTTTTAGAACCTATAATTGATAAGATTTGCACAAGGAAATATCAAGAAACGCAAATCTATATTAAAAATAAAATATTAGACTGAAATATTTGAAAATAGAGAGGCTTTGAGCTCAAGCCCCATGGTTATAGGTGCCAATTTGTACACAGTATAATTGTGTATTCATAAAACATTAATGTAGAATATAGATAGACTGACAAAAAACTTGACTAAACCCAAGAAATCATAATCAAAATGTAAATTCTATGAACATCTCATGTTTCCCTAACTACAATTGCTAAGAAAGCTCTTAGACTAGCATCTTAGTGATAGTTATAGAATGGGAGTGTGCTTAGAATGCAGATCTACATGAATGCATGCAAGATCTATGACTATAATGCAGATTATATAAAGATAAAAACTCTTAGAATGCTATGACAATGAACATACAATGAGCTAACATGTAATAAATGATGCTAAATGACATAAAAACAATGTTAAAATGCTATGAATTTGCTAGAATGATAATGTTAAAATGATAACTCAGAGTGTGCCTATAATGTAGATGCCTAAAACTTGAGTCCTTTGGCTCTTGGATTTCCCTCCTATTTATAGGATTTTGGAAGGGGTTGGGGTAAGAATTATGATTTTCACCTTTGACTAGTGGATGAAAGTGAAACTAAAAATATCTCATAAGAGACTAGGAAGAAGAATACAATAGACTTGGTTTTGAGGATAAATGGGGATATTTCTAATTCTTTTAAATGAAAAAGGGAGATTTTCTCTTTTGTGAGGATAAATTATTTTATTGAATAAATAAATATCTTTTTAATTTTCAACATTTTTTCTTTTTCTTCCTCCCTTTTTGAATTGTTTTTCTCCTCTTTTAAAGTTGATTTAGGTAGTGTCAATTTGATAGATAATTAATGACCTGATGTGATTTTGATTTGAAAGTCTTTTGTGTTCTTTATATTTTCTCCTTAATTTGCATTGATTGATCAAAATTGCATAATTTAGGTTTTTGCCAATTTTTGGGTGTCTACAGTCTCATTCTTTTCAATCTACTCAAGTTCTTCTTTCATAGCTATTATCCAATATTTATCTTTACATGTTTCATCTATTTTCTTAGGTTCAACTTTTGATATCAAAAAAAGTTCATCTCTTACCTAATTCCTTGTCAGAAATTCTTTATTTGTATTTCCAATAATCTATTTCTTAGGGTGATTTCTTGGTACATATATTCATGTTCATTATTTAGGCGTTCCTTATTGAACTTTGACTTCTAATCTCAATTCTCCTCTCTATTCTCCCATATGAAAATCATTATTAATTTCATAGAGTATTTCTTGTTCATTCTAATATATATTTGATTATTATTTTCATAATCATCTGAATAATAATCAAGTATTCTTTCTTGTATTCTAAAGTTCTCATCAACCTTCATATTAGTGCTTTCAATAATAGTTCTCAACCTTTGATAAATATCTATATGACTTTCTTTTCAATGAATATGCAATAAATATGGCTTCATCACTTCTAGGATCAAACTATCCTATTTCATCTCCTCTTTTCATAGAACATTTACTTCCAAATATTCTAAAGTATTTAACAATAGGTGTATGGCCAAATAAAATCTCGTAGTGTGTCTTATCAATACCTTATTGATCTGTACTCTATTCATAATATATACTACAGTGGTCGCTGCTTCTCTTTGATATACATGTCAAGAAATACCTTCAAGAATCATATCTCTAGATGCTTCACTCAATGACATGTTCCTGCTTTTTGTTATTCTATTATATTGTGGTATTTTAGGAGCTGAAAGTTATCTTTTAATTTCATTGTCTTCATAGAAAGTATTTCATGGATTGATATAAATTCTCCTCCTATGTTTGATCTCAAGAACCTAATATCCAAACCTTATTCATTCTCTACTCTACTCTTAAATAACTTGAATTGATTCAAATCTCAAAATTTATCTTTAATAAATGTTATCTGGATCATTCTTGTAAGTCATCAATGAGGATAATAAAGTATGTTTCACCATAAAATTTTCTTGTTCTTGTAGGAGCATATAAATCTGTGTGCATAATCTCTAATTTCCTTGATTTACTGACTATCTTTCTTGGAAAATAATTCTTCTATTTATCCATTACACATTCATTGCAATCCATGTTAGAGGGTTTTACAATCTTAAGTAGATCTCTCATTACATTTGTTGCACTAGTCTTCATAATGTTATTAAAGTTTAGGTGACAATATATCTTATGCCATAACCAAATATGTTATCTTAGTAGGATTCAATTGAAAAACATTACCATTAGTCCATATACATGTTCCAATTATTTTTCCATCTTTGTCTATGGCTATGCATGTCTTCTTAGTGAATTGTAACAAATTTCCCTTATTGGCAAGTTGTCTAACACTCAACAAGTTATGTTTCAATCCATCAACAAAATATACATCTTCAGTGTTAGTTTTCCTATCACGTGTAATAGATCATTTTTACTTTATAGGACATGACTCATTGTTTCCAACTCTAAATACTCATCCATCATAACTATAAAACTCAAATAAATTATTCATGTCACTAGTCATATGATGCAAGCATCCACTATCTATAATCCCATCTAATTTTTTCTTTTTTGCATGTGATACTAAATTATGTTTACTATTTTTTAGAATATTCTTGTTTAATAGAAAAATACAATTTTGTCATCTTCATCATCACTTTCTAGTAAATTTATAGCTTTGAAATCAAATTCATCATCTTCATCAACAAGGAAGAAATCTTTTGTAATCTTAGACTTATAAGGTCTTCTAGGTGTTACCATCCTTTCTCTTTCAGGACATTGATATTAAAAATGACAAAACTCTTTGCAAGTCCAACAATAAATAGATTTCTTACTTTTAGGTTCTCTTTTCATGATTAATTATAAACATTCATCTTCCTCTTTCGTAGTAACCCAATCTCTTGAATAGTCTCCACTTGTCATTGAACTTCTAGTTAATTCTCTCTTGTCTTCTTTTACACTAGATCTAAAGGTAGTTTCTATCCTTGTTTGATTCTTATTTTGCTTCAATCCTTGCTCAGATACTACCAGCTTTCCAAACAATGACTCCCAATTATAGTTAGGTGTCATTGTAATAATTTCTTTCACTACTATTATTTATTCTCATGAAAAGGTGGCAATAAATCTAATATCTTCCATACTACTTCATCTTCTTTAAATTGCATGTCCAACTTGTTGAGCTATTGTTTGACACGATGCTAAACAACAGGAATTCTTGCAAACTCCTCTCTTGAAAAGCTGATCTTGTGAATTGACTCCAAGGTTCCAGGTGATCTTGTGACCTTCTAGAACCCACCTAGTTGAAGATAAATGTGAATGTTCATAAGGAGGCCTTTGCTAGTTTGTTTTGGTTTCAGATAGAATGCATAATTTGCACACTATTTCAAAAATAACATTAAAAGAAAAACTATATTTTTGTATTTTATGTTTTTTTATGAATGTAATCTAACAATGCAACTAATATAAGTTCCTATTCTAACAAGGGGTTAGCAAAGAAAATAATAGAACTTGAAAGAAAATAACATCAAATTGAAATCCTAATAGACATAAGCTACAAAAAACAACACACTGCGAGTTAAGCTTTTGAAGAGATTGGTAGGTAACCAGTGAAAATAGGAGCAACACTTCCTAGATTCCATTGATTCAATTGTCGATGGGAAATTTCAATAACCAAATGATGTTTCACTCTTCATCAAATTGCAAGGCCACAAAAAGTACGCTCATGCGAGACAAAGAATTATGCACGCACAATTTGGTGATTTCTTCTAGAGCTCATTACATCAATAGAATTTGTAAATTTGTAGCAACACTAGAACTAAAAGATTGCAAATCCAAAAACAACACAATAAACCTGTTGTCACTTAGGTTTGCACCATTGTCCAAGGCCTATGCGCGAGGACAACCTAGTGAAACATGGAAATAACCTCCAAGCTGTGGGACTTGAATTGCGAGGTTGATTCTCCGAAGAAGGCCGGCTTCCTCTTACTATCAGGGTGCACCTAACTACTCTCAGAAGGAAAAGGGGAAGAAGGAGATGCAAAAAACAACTCTACCCTACCTAAACTACGGAGGTGATGCACCAAAATAGAGTGTTCAGACCCATTTCTGCCCATATATGCACTATTGAACTAGAATGAAACTAAGGATATATACATACAAGCTTGTTTTGATCTAATAACCTCATGCAGATCAAGAAACCAAACTAAATAACACAAGGAAAGAGGAATCTCACTTATATATTATCTAGTAGGCAAAAATAGATACAGTATGCAGGCTACAGATCTCGACAATACACCAATGAGAGGCAAAAGGGATGCACATACACATTAATGGCTGAAGGAGATAAAATAGAGAATCATTCAGTTCAAAGGCACAGGGAATGTTACACTAAGAGTTGCAGAGCAATATCAGAGAAGTCAGAAAGAGTCGACCCTTGGAAAAGATTACAAAATTGCCTTTATAGTTCAGGCATAACTGAGGGAAATGATTCTGCATTAACTGCTCAACTACTGCCATTGAACCCCAAAATATCTGATCAAAGATCACATTCGAGCATGGTTCTGAAGTAAAAAATTAGATATTCGACTAAAGGAATGCCTTGAGTAGATAGAAGCAGTGCCAATGAATGATCCTGACACAGTAGATGGATCGACTGAGACGGTGGAGTGTTTCCTTATGCCTTGCATTCATTTCTGGTAGGTCAGAATTGATCGCAAAGATTAGATCGCAAGATAACCTTGATCATCTTTGCTTCTTGGTTCATGAATCAATAGGGTTGAAGCAAGTCAAACAGGCTATACGAGCCAGCTGCGTCATGCGGGCCAATCACCTTTCTTCATTTTGCCACCTGGGGAAGTCTTCGTGGTTGACCTTCCATCATCAAACTAACTGCGCCACCCTTGTAGATATTAATATTAACTGTGACAATTACATTAACCACTAGCCACCGACTGTCCTTTCTGACCAGACCAGTGAGACACGTGTCAACAAGGTGCTATGTCGCCAACATAAACCTTGAGCGACTTACCCATAGTGAGGTGGTGATGACCATCGATTGACCTAGATCCAACAATCGTGAAGACTCATCATACTCCACGTTGTCCTTACCCTGGGCCTATCATATTTGGCACCACCTCTGCAATTGCTCTCGTATCCAACACACACCTAGAAACACCTCAGTGATCAAACCCTGGCGAGATCTGGCCCCACTAACACGTGGAAACTTGTCGCTATGTTGCTATGGTAAAGATTGCACATCTTCACCATGGCGACATGGTGACAATCATTGATCTTCTCTAATCTAAAGGTCATGAAGACCCACCTTCCTGTGACCTTCCCCCCTCGTAGTTCATTGGGCCTGCGGTACATGTGGCACTTCCCTGTTGGTCTGTCGGTTGTTTAATCCCTATTGTGCTGGTGGCATGAAATACAGTCCCACCAGGACACGTGGTGCCCTGTCGCTACGTCGCCGATGTTATCTCTCGAGCAGTTTCTAATGGCGAGATAGCGCCAACAGTAGATCTCTGTAAATCTGATGATCATGAAGACTCGTCTTTGTGCTAGCTGAACTGAAGATCCAGTGCACGTGGTTCCCTCTGATTTTTTGTCATGACACTGAACTCTGCCAACTAGGTAGATGAAGTACATAACCCAACTGCTTGCCTAAAACCTCACCGTTTATCTTCTTCGGCCTGCCAAACCTTGCCGCAACACATGCTGACTCACTGTCGTCAACACACCTTTTCCTACCCGCAATAAAACTTTTCCAACCTGCACCATCCTCTGCCCTGCAAGTTGGACCCACTGGACACATGTCGAACATATGCTATGTTGCCATCATAACCCTCACACAACTTCATCATAGTGAGATGGCGACGACCATGGATCGGCCTTGATCTGACAACGGAGAACTTGCAAGGCATAAAAATATCATAAGGTTCGGAACTTAGGTAATTTTGATATCTTCGTGGGTATTAAAATATTAGTAATCAGGGAGGTGACCATTGGGCAGGGTAACACTCAAATTTTGAAATTTGGCAGGGCAAACAAAATGTGGTAACAAAACCTTTGGCTCAATCACAATCTCATGAACAAAATTCACAAAACAATGACACATTCAAGAAAGAATGACTACACTCCAAATGTGAGCACCAAAAGCATAATTTTATTGCATAATAATGGCAAGCCTTGTTACATATTACAATGGGGTATTTATAAGAAATCATCTCATCAATTTGTGTTGAGAGTGACAGATATCTTCATGCAATAAAATACTTTTAAAACATTAAAACAAACTAAATATATACAATCTAATAATTAATTTGGTGCTTAGAGGGACTCCGTCCATATTTTATTCATTAACTGGATGCATGAGCCTTTACATGTCAAAAAAAAAAGAAATTATGAGAGATGAAAGAGGAGGAAGCCCCGAGTCAAGGTAGAAGTGTCAGTAAGTGCCAAAAATAGAAACTAGTCCTTTACTAGGCATGTGTCAAAGTTAAACTGTCATCAAAATGCATTTTTGATGCATGGAAAGTACTATTTTTGGAACTAGCAGTTAACTATCAGTGCACCTCTAAATTGTAGAGCTACAAACTTGCATACCTGCAGACTTGTGCACCTACAGAGCTACAAACCTCAAAAGGGTCAAAATCTCAAAATTTTACTAAGTGTCAAATTTGAAAATTTGGCATCTTGGTTTTGTTCTTCTTCATCCCAAAGCTATGTTTGGATGTTTTCCCTTGAAGTTCTCTATCATCTTAGTAATTTTGGCCACATCCAATAAATCCAAAGACTCGTATTTATCCTTAACCTTTTGTCTATGATTGTCTACCTCAATTTGGGTGTCAGCAAAATCCTTGAGTTTGGTATCCAATTCTAACAATGCCTCTTTAGTCCTAAAGGCTTGTTGGATGTGCTCATCATCAACAACCTCCACAAAAATCTTCCTGAAATTCTCCACTACTATCTCTATAGGTAACAAATTTTCTCATTCCTCATCTTCAAAAATATCCAAGCATGCATCACTATAGTGTCTCTCTGCTTCTAACATTTGCTCTTGAGCTTGGTCCTTAAGCCAATGGATCTCCTCATGTAAGGTTCCCATTACCTTATTTCTATTTGCTATCTTTTCTATCCAATAATCAATCATATCTAGCTCTTCTCTGGTATATACATCAATCAAAACCCAGTATCTTTGGCCCTTTATGTCTTGTAAAGTTTGCAAATCCTTACTCCAAGCCCATACTTCACCCATAATACTAAAGTCCTATTTCAAAATTGCTACAATTTTATATACATTCTCTTGCATAGCATGCAATAACTTCAAATTCCCTATGAGGATTGTAACACCTTTCTCCTCAAAAATTTCTCACCACTGCTAACAGGCTTTGAAAAATGGGTCTAATTGTACACCTCCCCCTTCTATGAGAATAGTATTCAAAGTCTACTTGAGATGCTCAGGATTAAGAGGACCAATCACTTTGGATAGATATCCCTTTAGGATCTTGACCTACCTTCAAAGTGCTTGAAGTTCAACCTCATCATGTTCCATATGCTTGAGGACTTCTTTTACTCCCAAGGTCATCATCAATTGGGCTGAATCCCATATAGGCCTCCCCAACATAACATCCTTTAATTCATAACCCTTAAGACCAAGGCCTTCCACATCTATGCCTTCAATAGGGAGAGTCACTTGTGCAAATAATTCCTAGTTCTGTATGCTGGTGACAAATGCTAGTGGCATTGCCTTGTATGATGGAGACTCAGGTTTATTCAAAATCTCTACAATGTCACAAATTTATTCCTCTAAAGCATGGAATTGAGGCTTAGTGCTCCTCATTATTTCCTTTTGGATCCATCTAGGAATGTGTCCTGCTGAGGACCTGGCTCTTGATGACAAAGGGGTATGTTCTACAACTTCCTTCCCTTTGTTGCTCCTACTTGGAGTTGTCTCCTATTGGGAGGGCTCTTCTTCTATAGCCTCAGTCTTAGTAGACCCTATAGCTTGAACCTTAGTGTCTTGGGAAGGTGATTTAGAATATTCCACCATTCATCCCTCCCTTGACACTTCATCAGTTACCATTTGTTCTAGTCCCTCCTCTTGTGATGGTTCCTTTGAACCAACTCTTCTTCTGAACTTTGAAGTGGAGGAGTCACCAAGCCCTATTTTACCACTATAACTCATGGTGGAGATGGAGGAGTAAGATTAGGACCCTATGTATCTAGCAACATTTGCATCTAGTCTTCCTATTGAGGTTCATCTATAGGGGTGTGCCTAATCTTATCCCCAATTAACTCTATACCTATAGGAATGAAATCAAAATATGTCATCACCCTCTTCACTTTTCTCATCCATCCACTACTATACTTCATCTTTCAAGGAAGAGAGTTCTAAGGGTTCTGCTTGGGTGGATGGCGAGATACCCATGACACACTTTCTCCATTGCAACTCTATGGCTCTTGCTAGATGAGTTCTTCTCTGTAGGGGCACTTGTTCATCTTCCTCTTCTAATTCTTCTTCTTCTTCCTCTTCGTCTCCCTCCAAAATTATTTTAGGAATAGATGGGGAAGGAACCAATCTTCTATTGATCCTTTGCCTCTTTTTTATTTGGATCTTAATCATCTTCTTTTGTTTCTTGGAGGTAGTAGGAGAAGCTAGCTCTTCTTCCATAGGATGAATAGAAGCCAATGGAATCTCTCCCTCTTCTAGTTGGCTAGGCACAACAGGAGGCAATTGAGGTTCATCCTAGACTTGAGTAAATCTAGTATCTTAGGACCCTTGTGCACTCTCTTCTTGCTGCTAGGGAGGAACCTATTCTTCAGCCTGTTTAGTTTGAATCCTCTGAGGGGAGGTCCTCTTCCTTTTTTTCTTTCCCCTCCTCTCTAGAGGGTGATAGTATCCAACTAGGAAATCAAGCTGGTATACTATCTCTAGCTTGATAGGAGACTAGACTACAAAGGTAGGAATTGTTACTTTCTTCCTTGTACCTCTTTCTGGGCATGCATGCACATGGAAGATTATTGTGTTAGGAATTGGATCAAGTGGAAAAGGTTTCTTGATCCAATCCTTCTTCATTCTGACAACATGCCTCACTTGATGTTTAATATCATCAGCCTCTTCCCTTTCAACATCAACGTTCATAATAGGTCTTTCACCAATTTTGTCTATGTTGAATAGGGTGTTGAGTAACTCCTTTGAATCCTACTACCTTATCTCCTCCAAGATGTTCAACTGGAGCAACTTCTCTGCTAGATACAAAGTCATCCTACAATAGTCCCTTATACAGACATCGTAGTCATTTGTTGCATTCATCCAATGATCTTCAATAGAATCCTCATGATGGAAGTCTTTTCTTGCCAAACTTTCCACTCTCCCAATATTATCAAAATAGGGTTGGGTAGAGTTATATTCTTCAAGGGGATAGTTCTCCCACTCCCACTCAAAGCATAGAATATCCTACTTCCTTTTCACTTGATATGGTCCAATGACCAATGGCCATGCCTAGCAAGGTCTCTATTTTCTCTCTATCTTCTCATAGGTTGACTCAATTTTTTGAGCAATCTCCAATAGTACCAGTTTGTCACTTCAATATCTTGGGAGCTTCTTAGGTTTGATGGAGGCATTGGCTACCTGAAGATATGTGAACATCTTGAACTGAATGAAGTAGGCTCCAAGAATTGTAATCTATGCTTTGGCTTCATCAGATAACCTCTTCCCATAATATCCTTCAATGAATTGAATGATCACAAAAATGAATGTGTCATTCACAATTCTATATTCTTTGCTTTGTGCTGAGAGCTTCTTCTTCACTAGCCGAGGGTCGACTATGTATGGCCAGACATTAGGATCCTACATACTACCTCTCCTATACAAACCAAGATAGTTCATTGCCCTTGCTGCAAGAAAGTATACCATGTAATAAGTCATGTAGAACTTCTTCTTATCCTTCACCATCCTCAATTTCTCACACAAGTTTTCACTTAGTATGGTGGCCCAGTCCAGTGGTATCTTTGCTACTTTGATGGTTTCAATGAAGTTGACCATAAAAGTGCTGAGGTGGCCTATTATAGGTAAGCCAATGGCCTTGCTCAAGAGAATGATGGAATAAATGATATCCTCCTTCATGTATCCTTATCTCATATCTACTTTTCTTGTTATCTTTCCCCTCGACGGCTTCTTAATGAGATAAGAAGATTGTATGATGTCAATCACATCCTGCTGGTTCTCCATATACCATCTCTCAACCATTTCATATGAGAGCCTAATGAACTAGTCTACTCTCACAAGACGAAAGACCCTCTCAATGTTATTGGGTCATAGATCCAAAACCACCTCTCCAGTGACACTCTTCACAATCCTTTCTTCATGAATGAAATGTTGTGCTAGGGCCATCATTAGTTTAGCTGATTGTTTTGACATAGGATGTGACGCTACGTTCACCAACCCAAAATGGATCAATGAGGCTACTAATGTAGATCTCTCTATAGGCTTATTGCAGATTCTTAGGAATTCTCCAAAATTTGTGTGTCCTAGGTCAATATCTTTGATTTCTACGTGATCATCATGGAATCTTGACTTCGAGGGTACACCTTGGAATTTAAAAACTATAGGTTTGGGTGCTACTCTGACTGTGGATTCCATTTGATCACCTACATCTCATAGGAAAAAAATTTTGTCAAGTCAATGATAAAACATACAAATAAAATGTAAAAGCTTTGAATTTAAATAAACAAAAATGAAATGCCCAATTTAGGCATTTTTATTTATTTATTTATTATTATTTTTAAAAACATTTTTTAAAAAATTAATTTTTTTAAAAAAATCTTTTAAAATTTTAGGCTTATTAAAAAAAATATAAAATGGAGGCATTTAGATCGCATGGGCATGAGGGTGCCATAGAGGTGCACGAGCACAAAGCATGGTTCATGATGTGCACCCGCGACTAGTGGTGGCATAGTTAGGGTTTCATGTGGAGTGCGGGCCATGATGAAAGGTTGATGTTAGATGGGGCTACATGGCATGCAAGGCCATTACATGGTGTGTAGCAAAGTTACATGGCATGTGACCATTACATGACATGTTGTGAAGAAGGGGTCCACGATTCATGGTGCGTGGCCTGCGGCATGCAATGTGAAAGGGTCTATAGCTCATAGGGCATGACTTGTGGTGCGTAGTCTATGGTGTGAGGTGCCAAATGGCCTGCGATGTGTGAAGGTAGTGGGCAGTAAGAGAACTCACCATTATGCATTATTGAGCAAGAAATATTAACTTGAAAATGAAAAAATAGATAATGTTAAGTTAGGGGGTATGGTGGTTTTATAACCCTAACGCTGGGCAAGGTGTGCAACGTGCCCCTGCATGGGAGCACGGGTGCATGGCGTGCATCTCACCTACACGACGCTTGCATGGCATGGATTTTTTTTTTAAAATTCCAATTTTAATATTTTTTCATCTTTTACTATTTGTTTTTGGGTTTTTCAAATTTTGACACTAATATTTCTTCTCTTGAGTCTCAAATTATGAGTTTGGGAGTCCAAAAAAAGTAGGGGGTCCCCATTCCTAGTAAAAAATGGGGCATGCGTTGTGAGACCACAACACAACTTTTTATCCTTGTGATAATCTTTACTATCCTCTAAAAATATGACCTAAGAGTTTCATCTTCCTATATGTTGGCACTATGTTGCCATGATTTTAGTCCCCCTATATTTTGCAAGCTTCTAGGATTAGGGTTGAGTCAATGTAATGTCATCTATGTCTAGATTTCCCTTAAGGAACTTCCCCTCTCATCTATTCCTTTGTGTGCACCTACGTGGGTATTAGAAATCAATTTGATGCATTCATTCATATTAGGTGATTAGGAAAGGGAGGATAAGTCTATGCATTTCCTAGATGAGAGGGAAGTTGTTCTAAAACCCTAATGCTTTGATCAAGGGTTCATGGTGAAGACAAGATGTATTAAAAAATATTGCATTTAAATTCAAAGAAAAATACAACAAAAAACATTGAGATCAAGGCTAGAGGATATGATGCAGATCACAAAAATAGGTTAAAAGGAAGAGTATTTGAATCCAATGTAGAGGAAGTAGTAGAAGCCTTCAAGAATGCTCAATCTATTACATAATGGAAAACACCCTATTCAAAGGTGGCAATAATGAATATGGAAATCAAAACAATGGCTCACAATGCATCAAAATCTCCATGTCATAGGTTGAAAGGTCAATTACCCTTGGAGATGGATTCCTAACTACCAGATGAGGATTAGATCAAAAGTTTTCATACCATCACAAGAAATCCACTAAACTCTCAACTTTATGTTGTGAAGTAGCAATAATCCCTAATTCATAAAATTATAGCTTATATTCCATATGATGAAAGATAAGTCACAAAGCTATGAAAAATAACCTGGGTAGTTAGGTGTGCAGCCATCGCAACATCACACAATTAAAAGGGGAGTTAAAATATTAAGTTGTGAAGTTGTGAACAAGCTAATAGCTAAACTCAAAATAGTTACCGCAACATCACAGGTGGAAAAATAGTTGAGAAATTTAAGTTCTGATGATGCAAAGAATGAACATGACAATTAAGATCTAAATTTATCTCATCATGTTAGCAGTTAAGAGAACCTAAGTTTAGGGATGTAAAGGAGCAAAAGCATGTATTTGTAGTGTTGCATGGTGAAAAGATGAGTTAAGGCTTCAAGTTGTGAGGTTATAAGAAATGGTAGCAATTAATTTCACATGGTTATTGCATCATCACACAGTCTTAGTAGTAACTAAATATTTTGGTTGTGAAGCCACAAAAAAACAAAACGGTCTTCTATGCAGTCATCATAGTATCGCAAGTTGTCAATGTTAACTCTCAAAGTAGGTTATGAAGGTGTAAAAAGGGTAACTACAATATTTAGATTATCCACTGATTGCAACATCAAAACAGTATTAAGCTTAAGGCATGTAGAGTGGTGAAGTTGTGAAAAGTAACCCATATAGTCAAAATTTGAATCATCACATGATCGCAAATGGCCAAATAAACTCTAATTTCTAAGTTGTGAAGATGCGAGAGATAGCAATAGTTAAGTCAAATGGTTATCACATGTTCATAGGTGGTTAAAGTTAACTTGGCATTAAGGAAGCAAAGCAATGGAAGTTCTTCATTGCGTCATCACTGGTAGTTAAGAGTAACCTGATATTAAGGTTGTGAAGGAGTGAATGCTTTGATCGATTCACAAGGTTTGACTATGGGTTAAAATCTTAAGTTAAGAGCTTGTGAGATGTATTTAAAATAGTTAGTGATCACAACATCACAAATAGTAATTTAGTTTAAGGATTCTAAGTCATGAACTACAAATAGTAACCTAGGATAGTTATCACATCATCACACAGGTTAAAAGTGTTGTATGATGGATAGTTGCAAAGAAGCAACAAGGTAAAGATGAAAGGGTTTCTACATTTGAATCATGATTATTGATAGGAGATTGGCAATGAAGATTCAAACTTGCTATGGCTATTAGTATATGAAATACAAGTTTTGATGCCAAGGTGACTATTATAAATCATATAGGAATATGAACCATTTTGAGGGTTTCTAACCATTTCTACTTTCTTTCTCTAATGTATTCAATTGTAAATGATGACTATTAAATTTATGAGAGATTCAAGTGCTTTGTTAATATAATTGATGAATCTATAACTACCCAAGAACCCTAAGAGGGGGCCTATATTTCTAATTTTATAAGTTAATAGAAAGGATACAATTTTATGTAACTTCTCCCCCTATATTTTCACTGAGTCAGAATCGAGAGGTTTTATGAAACGGAGGGTTTGATTGATATTTACAACTAGGTCTTCTATGGTCTTAATTCTCTAACCATGCATAGTAAAGTAATTTCTATGGGATTTTAGGATAAATTTATTTGAAACTGGTGATATCTTACATTATTCCATTTTAATGGAGGGTTATCATTCAAGGTGGATTCCATTTCATCTTTCATGTGCATCTCTATCCTCTTACCTAGATTGCATTTCATTAGGTCTAATCTACATTTAGAAGTAGGAGTAAATGTTAGAGAGCTTCAAGGTGGTTTGTGATAGCTATTCCATTGGTTGTTATGGGTTTCCCAAATCTCATCCTACCTAAGTTGTTTGGGTTTGCAAACAATCTAGTTTATCCTCTTCTACTCTCATGTTAAGAGCATACTCCCTATCTGGTCAACTTAATACCTTAGTAAAAAAGGATTAGAAATCCTTTCATAGTGATTATATGGTCAAACAAAATCATGTGTTTTACCTAAAATAGTATACTAACTTAATTTAATTTTTTAACCTGGGAGCGTAAAGTTGAGATGTTGACTGCAAAGTATATGCTCTAGTTCTTCTTTAAGTCATTACAACTAAAGTGAAGCCAATGTTGAAGGAAACCTATGATAGAAATGTTGACATATCAATCAAGTTTGTTATTAGTGACAACACTTATTCAAATTTTGTATGGCTATGAAGCTCATTGAATAGTCTACAGTGTTTGCCATGTAATTCAGTAGCCACCAAGCTCTATAGTTGCTACCAAGTCTTCTAGACTAATTCCAAGTGTCCAAATAGCATTCCAATGGTTACCAAGAGAATTCAATTAGTGTAAAGTGCAACAGTTCAAACTTAGAAGAATCAGGCAGTGTGAAATCTAGCAATTCAACCTGAGCACTCTAGTGGTTACCAAACTTTGCAATTTCTACCAAGCTACTAGTTCATGTGATGCGAAGCTAGTGTTAACCAAGCCATATGTGAAGTTAGTGTTTACTAAGTGAATTCATGGTAAACTAGTGATTCAGTTTATGTCAAGTTACATAATATCTACCAACTCACCAGTGTAGAGCAAGTTTGAGACTACTTTGAGGTGATTAGTATGGACCGAGATTCTACTTCTATTAAGTGCATGATGATGCTGAGTAATGACAGTGGACGTCAAGTATCTAAACTTCATCAAGTCAATCTTCAAAACTTGAGTGTCTTCATTTGGGCCAACTTTGTAATATTGGTGTTAACCTATATAATGGCTGAATTTGTTATTATATAAATTGGATTGGTATATATGTAATGAATTGTATCATATCCAATGTGTGTAAATATGTAATTCATGAACATAAGCATGTAAGAATGTGAATGTAATCAAGTAGTAGATAAAGTATATATTAAAGGCCATATTAGAAAAGGAGTAGCAAAGACATATCGATCACAAAAGGTGATCAATACTTCAAGGAATCTCTATTAGAAATTCAATTGTAAGTTAGAAATCTACCATTTCATTGTAACAGGTGAATCAATCTAAATTCTTTCACATGGTAGACTTAACAGTCTTTCTTAAATCTCTTAATAGAGTGCATACTTTATTGTGTGTTTGTAAAAACCTCTAACAAGATGGACCTAGCAGTCCTAATTGCTCTTAACAAGACAAATCATCAGAAGTGATCATTGTAAGCCTTGATAGACCAACTTTATGCTACAATATTGAAGTTTTGTTGGTTTCATCCCCACCCCAGTTTTACTTTCTATTTGGAAGGTTTTGGGGTCACCAAATTATTGTGTTCAAGTGTTATGAATGTTTTATGTTTTTATTTTCTCATGCATGCAATTGGATCAATAAAATGATAATTGGAATATTGCAATAAATTACTAAAATTGATAAAGTTTTAGAAGTTATTGATTCATGCCTCCCTTCTCAGTAACTTAGCATAGTCTTGAATATTTTCAACAATTGGTATAAGAGCTTTGTGGTTCTCAGGAGAAAGTTTAATAGCTTGAGCAAAGATCAAGGATATGGAGATATTCATACTTGATAAGGAAATTGACAATGAAAAGTTGGATTTGGAAATGGCCATTGCACAACTCAAGAAAGCTAAGGAGAAATTTTCTCAATCCCTTAAAAGAAGAAAGGAACTTGCAAATCAAATGAATGATCATCAGTACATTGAAGAAAGAATCGAAGACTTTTTCCCTTCAAGCCATTTAGATGAAGTAAATGATCCAATCAAAGAACTCCTAGAGAAGAATGGGTCCCTACAAGAAGAAGTAAGAAAGCTCAAAAGAGAATAAGAAATTCAATCAGTGAGGCTATGTGAAATACTAGAACATAGGAACAAGATGAAAGAAGAAATGGATGGAAGAAAAAATAAAATCCAGAACCAATCCCTTCAACATGTAGATCTTATGGATCAAATCTCCAATACAAATGAGGAAACCATGAGCCAAAGACAAATCAATGAAAGATTAAGAAATGATCTAAATTTAGAAAGAGAAATCAATGAAAGAATAAGAAATGAGTTGAGATCTAAAAAGAAAATCAGTGAAAGATTGAAAAATGACCTAAACACTAAAAAGAAAATCAATGAAAGAATGATAAAATCCTAAGTAGACATGAATCAATTAAATCAACTGAATGAGCATAATCTCTATAGACAAAAGGCTAAAGCAGGAATTGGATACAAAGAAGAAGGTGAATCCTCTAAACAAGGTGCTCAAAGGAATCAAAGACCTACTTGTAATCACTGTGGTAAGATAGGTCATACACCAAAAAAATGTTGGAGTAATGGTAAAGAAAAATTTAATAGAAAATGCTACAATTATAGTTAGCATGGTCACAAGGCTAATGAATGCAAAGAGAAACCAAAATTTAAGGGCAAGTGTCACAAATACAAGAAACATGGTCACAAAGCATCAAAATGTAGAACTAAGTCATTCAATCTAGCAGAGAAAATTGTGAAAGAAATATTCAATTAGAACTACAACACTTGGTGTAGATGTCATTACTATGGAGAATATGGACATATTGGCATGAATTGTGTTAAACATCACACAAGAAAGAGAGATGCCACCATAAGATGTTTCACTTGTATCAAACTTGGTCATCTAGCCAAGAATTGCATGAATATAGTTAAAAGAAAAAGTAGATAACATTTGAAAGCAAATGAGGCAGCAATGTATTCCTAAGTCTACTAAGGATGCTAGTCCAAGTAATGATGGTCATGTCACTCAACAAGTGGGTGACTCCACCATTTTTAACTAGGTTTCCAAAGGAGAATTGGAATAGCGCTATCAAGATCACATTCAAATAGTTCTAATTGAAAGGTGACAAAGATCCAAATCAATATTCAAGATACAAAAGGATCACTGAGGAATAATTGTATCAGTTATCACTAAGTTACCTTCTGTACCGAGTAAGGTTGGATCATACACTCTATTAAGAAAGGTCAGGAGCAACAAGACACACATGATTACTAAATCACAGAGCCTTCATTGAGCAATCAATAGAATAGTGGATGACAGTCTATTGAGCATAATGTCAATTCAACTACCTTCATACTAAGCACTAATGGCAAATTTTTAACAAAAAGCATGAAATCAAATTTATTTTTCACTGTGAAATCTACTATGCTATTGTGAAGAAGCGATTTACAAAGTGACCAAGAAAGTTTAGTGAATTAGTAGAAAGTTATCAAGATTTTCATAATTTATCGAGTACAATGGCATCAAGCAATAGTAGAAAAGAAAAGAAAGGGTTTGAGATGTTGATTCGAGGAGTCAAGTGGAAAGTGCTAGACTTACAAACTTGTGCCTATGATCACAAAAACCATCAACCCAAGTGGAGCTCAATCACAAATCCCACCTAAGGTACTCCTTATTAACAATATTCATACTCATTTCAAGTTTTCTATTCAAGAAATTGGAACCCTAGAAATGGATGATGCCCTAGGTGCATTGTGTGTTAATGGAGATCTCAAACCTGAGCACAAACATTTGGAAGGCAAAGGTTTGATGCACATTACTCACATACCCTAATGTTTTCAAATGAAATGGATCAAATACATTCTAAGTTGAGTTCATAATGATCAACTATGGCTTGACCAACTAGTTTTGATTACAAAGAAAATGATTCATTGCATCACTGGCCTCCCCATGCTCACTAAAGCCAAAACCACCAAAACCCTAGCCAAGTGGGATGAAAAAGGCAAAAAAAATAGTAGTATAACTAATGTAGAACTGAAATTTGGGATACATGTGATAGCTCACAAGATATATAGTTTGAGCCACCTCAATAGTGTATCATGTTAAGCTGTGGAGTTAGCTTACAAAGTTCTGAAGAACAATTTGTCTTATGACTTGGAAATTTATTGTTGAAGAAATTCAACAAGAACATGGAAAGTATTTAGACTTCCAAGAAAAACCTCTACAAATTTGGCTCTTTGTTGACTTTTTGTTCTTCTATGTTCAAAATTTCTTCCCTTCCAAAGGCATGCTAGTATGGAGAAAAGATGTGCCTGTACTATACCAAATTAATGAATACATTACATAAATGGGAGAGAAATTTGTTAGGATTATGGAAAACTACTTTGAAGTATTCAAAGAGAAAATGAATAAAAAATTCAAAATACCTAAGAAGTTGGTAGAAGATTACAAAGATGATGTTTGTTTTATGGTAGATAGTGATAGAGTCTACATTCAAGCAGTAAAACCCAGAATTGTATGGGTAAAACCTCTTCCCTATGAGGTGAATATTGATAAAGAAAAGGATATTATTGAGACTCTAATTAATGAACTTTTTGATCCAAAGGCACCATACTTTGGAACATATGATGAGGCAAAGGCAAGGATAGAGCTGGAGATAAAGCTCCCACAAGCAGTTAACAAAGTAAGAAGAGGATAACAAAAATAAAATCAAGCATACATGTTATGTTAACCAAGGAAAAAGGAGAAGATATAGATGAAGAGATAGAGGATGAAGAGGAATTAGAAAAAGAAAAGAACCTATGAAGAAGAAAGGCAAGGTGATCATCACCAAGCCACCTAAACCATCCACTACAGTCTTCACAAGGAGGTCTAGGAAGAAAGGCAGTGAAATTGTCCTTAGAAAATCTCGCCCCCACCTTCCAAGGAAAATTGAAACAAATGGAAGAAGGTGCAGGCATAAAAAACTTCAAACCCTTGAAGTATGAAACTAGGACAGATGTAGAGAAGAAATAGGTGGAAGAACTAGTGTTTACCAAAATGGGAAAATGGAAGTATTCACCAGATCAAATAGCCTCCCAAATCTCTAATGAATTATTAGAGAAAATAAAGCCAAGATGGGACTTTGCAATGCAAACATCAAAAGATATTTATGCACAAACCTTGAGGTAGTTGCTACCTAGCATAACAAATGCTGAGGTAAAAGTGTCTTTGATGAAAAATGAAGACAAAATGACTCTTATATTTAATACTTGTTTAATTTTGATCAAGGATATAGAGCATGTGGTTAAGAATGCCAAAAGCATGTGGAAGAATGTTTATCATTTTCATAAACCAAGTGACTTCCTAGTAGATGTTAAAGATAATGATGATGATGAAGAAGAAACCCATATTGAGCCCACATAATTTGACAATGAGGAAGATGAAGAAGATAAAAAGGAGGAAGCTACTGAGGAAGATAAAGAAGATGAGGAGACTAACCCTGTGAAGATAGCAGTTGTAGTCATTGCCTCACTTCCTCACTCTCCAAGCAAACCAGTTGCTACATCAAGCTTGGAGACAACTTCAGGAAGTTTGATTGGGACAACCACAGAACTTCAAATGTCCAACCACTCTTCACCCCCACACAACTCAACACATCATTGATAGAAGTGACTACCACTTCATCTACTGAGTTTCAACCTCTCTCTTCTTTAGCTCCTGAATCACAGTCATCAACAATGGTTACAATGGCTTCTACAATTTTGAACTCTTCAATAGTAAGTACTTCAATCCTAGATTCTACAATTTTGTTTACTTCAATAATGAATACTTCAGTTATGACTTCTTCAGTTTTGGATTCAACAAGCATTCCTATTAGTATTCCATCAGTTAGAACTATATCAATTTTCAATACAAGTCCTAGTATATCTACAATTGTTTCCATCTCGGATACAAAGGCATTAAGTACTCAAATGAGTATAATATTTTTGAGTACAGGCAAGGAGATGGAAAAGGATATAGATCTAGATGAGGAAATAGAAATTCCTAAATGGGACTTCTATAATCTTTCTACAGATCAAATGCATATTGCTAGTAAACTCCTCCAGAAGAAGGCAAAACAATAGAAATTAAGAGAGGAGAGAGATAGAGAATATAAAATTATAGATAATGCCAAGAATATTTTGTTTGAGGCTATAGGTATTGAGGTTGATGCTTCTCAACCTATTTTATTGCATTTAATAGAGGCAGTCCAAAAGTTTAACGAGGACACTAGTGGTCAAGATAAGTTAATTAAGCAAGTAGAAAAGAAATTTGATAATAAAGTGCTTGAGCACATTGCTTAGAAAATTGACATTCAAAAAGTTGAGATTTCATCAATTTTGACCAATCTTGAATCATCTTGCACCAATGTGACATCATGTTTTGCAAAGTTGTGTGATGTTACCAATTTCACAAAGGAGATAAAGAGAAAATTGACAAAGATTGATGAGGATCTGAAAGCCAATGTGCAACAATTGCAACTTGACTCTAGTTCAAGCTCTACACATCATATGAAGATCAAATTTCTATTAGACATGTAGGCAGAGTTGTTGAGAGAAGAAGCAAGGATCCGGTCTACATTGATAGATATTCAGAATATGATCCTTCCTATCATGGATACAATGAAAAAACATATTGTTTATTCAAAAACCTTGATCCATGACACCAAATTCTCTATTGTAGATCACATGATAGAACTCTCTATAGAAGTTCAAATTGCTCTACATACATACAAGATTTTGCAAGAAAATTGGGATAAAATGCTAGCACTTATTCTTAAGGTACATTCTAAGTTTCTATATCATTTTGGTGTCTCCATGTAAATTAGTTTTGAATAAATCTTTGGCATTATTTTCAAAAAGGGGGAGAGAATATCTATAGTGAGACACTATGTATATTGTATGGGGAGAATCATGCAAAGGGAGAAAATGTATATAGCAGATGAGAATTTTGCAAATATGTTGTATAGTATACTATATATACTTACAAAGATAAATTTTGAAAAATCTCAAAATATTATATTCTACTGAGCCAATATCACATGGTGATGTATATAAGTTTTGGCTAATAAGTGTTTTTGTTAGTAATGCCAAAGGAGGAGATTGTTGACATGTTCATCAAGTTTGTTATTAGTGACAACAAATATTTAGATTTTGTATGGCTATCAAGCTCATTGAATAGTTTACAGTGTTTGCCATGTAATTCAGTATCCATCAAGCTCTATAGTTACTATCGAGTCTTCTGGACTAATTCCAAGTGGCCACCAAGCATTCCAATGGTTACCAAAGGAATTCAGATAGTGTGAAGTGCAATAGTTCAAACTGAGAAAAATTAGGCAGTGTGAAGTCTAGCAGTTCAACTCGAGCGCTCCAGTGGTTACCAAGCTTTGCAGTTTCTACCAAGATAGCAATTCATGTGATGCAAAGCTAGTGTTAACCAAGCCATATGCGATGTTAGTGTTTACCGAGTGAAGTCATCGTAAACTAGTGATTTAGTTTATGCCAAGTTACACAGTACCTACCAAGTCACTAGTGCAGATTGAGTTTGAGACTACTTTGAGGTGATTAGTATGGATTGAGCTTTTACTTCGATCAAGTGCATGATGATGTTGAGTAATGACAGTGGATGCAAAGTATCAAAACTTCACCAAGTAAGTCTTCAAAACCTAAGTGTCTTTATTTGGGCTGACTTTGTAATATTGGTGTTAACCTATATAATGGCTGACTTTGTTATTATGTAAATTGGATTGGTATATATGTAATATATTTTATCATATCCAATGTGTGTGAATAGTTAATTCATGAACATAAGTATGTAGGAATGTGAATGTAATCAAGTAATAGATAAAGTATATATTGAAGGCCATATCAAAAAAGGAGAAGCAGAGACATATCCATCACAAAAGGTGATTAGTACTTCAAGGAATCTCTATCAAAAATTTAGTTGTAAGTCAAAGATCTACTATTTCATTCTAACAAATGAATTAGTCTAAATCCTTTCACAAGGTAGACATAACAATCTTTCTTAAATCTCTTAACAGAGTGCATACTTTATTGTGTGTTTGTAAAAACCTCTAACAAGGTGGACCTAGCAGTCCTAATTGCTCTTAACAAGGAAAATAATTAGAAGTGATCATTGTAAGCCTTGATAGGCCAAATTTATGTTGTAGTATTGAAGTTTTGTGGGTTTCATGCCCACCCCAGTTTTACTTTCTATTTGGAAGGTTTCTGGGTCACCAAATTATTGTGTTTAAGTGTTATGAATGTTTTATGTTTTTAGTTTCTCATACATGCAATTAGATCAATAAAATGATAATTGGAATATTTCTATAAAGTTCTGAAATTGATAAAGTTTTAGAAGTTATTGATTCACCCCTCCCCTCTCAACAAATTAGCATAGTCTTGAATATTTCCAACAAGAAATTGAAACAACAACTTAACTCAAAGCTTAAAGTAGTTCTACAAAAGTACACCTATCTATGCACCTATGTTGCAAGAATAGTTCATTGATTCTATTATCAATGGTTGTAGGAGCAACAAAATTCTACCTTGCATGGAAACAAATAAGGAAATGAAATCTATTCTAACATAACTATTCACTCACCAAGTGGGCCCCCTTGGATGAGTGAATAGAAAAGGCAATCAAGATAAGAGAAATAAACTTGAACTGCTCATTCTATTTATTCATGGTGAAAGAATTACACTTGATTAAAATTAGCATCACACTCCACTTCTATGAAAATAAACTTATCGTATTCTTCTTCCAAAACTATGCTCAAAGCTACAACAATCATTATTTAAAGAAAACTGCAGCTACTTCCTAACTCTACAATCACTCCATTAATGAGGATCAATTATAGACTCATAAAGTTTGAAACAAAACCAACATTAACCATGAATAAATCCTCCAAGAATATAGCAAGTTGTGGAAGTTACATTCACATGTTGCAACATCAGAAGGCATAATGACTTGCTCCACTTGTGATGGTTTAGCAATCTAGTTGGCTTTGACTAAAGCATTGAGGTGTTGATATTTGAATATCCATGGAAAGTACCTATAAAGCATTCAATGCGCACACAACTTCTATATATATATATATATATATATTTCATCATCAATATTAGAGAAAAGGTGCAAAGTTTAAATTACCACTTTTGCAAATCCTATGGCTATAGGAGGAAAACTACCCAAGACATAACATAAATGGGGAAACATTTATCAACATTTAATATTACTTCATTATATCATATTTTTCCACAAATTCAAGAAAATATATCATATTTGAATTATCCATACTTTTGCTTCATGTCCTAACATATATATAACATATACATAAAAACGTAAGTTCATCTTTTATAAAACCATAAATTGATAATTATTTTTGCAAGATAACTGCTTAAAAACAAGATAAAAAGGTTTTAAAAAAATTTCCTTTTAGAGGCCCATCTTTCCCCCCAACTGAGCTATTGTTGGTCCCCAATAACCATGAAGTTTATGATTCTAGCTCGAATTCTCAAATCACTAGTTGTCCTCTTCCCTAGCTCATTCTTAATATAGTCAAAGTAACAATAATTTTCCTTGAGCCTTCTTCATTATCAAACTTCTATTGTCATATCATGATCCTCTACATTGTCATTCACTATCACTAGTGGCTGCAAGAGAATAGGAGGTTGATACTTTAATGGGAGCCAATATTTGCATTGATTCCTTCCCAAATCAATATACCATGGATTTCTAATAGTATCAAGAGTTAAATTTTGAGGAGAGTTGGATTCTCTTATCTTTAGGTCATGTGGCATTCATGTCCACCTTTTCCTTGAAGTAAAAATTTTTGTTTCAAAATCTCGAGATGAGTGTTGCTCCTAATCTGCAAGGGCTTGTTCTTTGACTGAGCATTCTTTACTGGTTCTAGTAGGGTTACCTATAATAGAAATCCAACCCAGGAATTTCCATCTAGAGTGTTGAAATTTTGGTCTCATGAGCAGAGGAACTGTCATTTCATTATCCCTATAAAGAGCAACTTGATTTTCCCTACTTATCTTATTCTACATCCAAGGTATCACTGCTCTGAACTACACATCCCCTATATAAAGGAGGGAGTTACACTCCATGTCATTAGGCACTGCCAAATTATGGAGATATAATTCACAAATTAAATTCTTCAAAGGCATTGGAACAGAATGGAATGTGACATCAAACTTATGTGGAGTTGAAATGGAAGGAATAAGTCCTTCTACAATTCTAGTTAATTTGAAATTTGCAAGTTTTTCTTTCAGGAACAATGCATACGCCGTTGATGGTGATCTGCATTCCATCAATTCAGGAATCAATTATGTGACTTGTTCAATCCTCCTTTTTAAAACTTCATTCTAGTTTGAGCTCTTCTTCAACTCATAGATATGTTCATTAATAACTTGTTTCAATTTTTCTTTTTCTAGCTTCCATTGAGCTCTTTCCCATAGCAATTATTGGAATGAATTGATCCCTATGGATAAAGGTGTAGATAGATTGGTGGTGGCAATGGTTCTTGATTAAAAATGTCTATCCAATTAGATTTTGGATGAGGAATTTTGTTGGAACTTTGTGGCATTGAGCATTCTCTTTTCCTTATAACAAGTGTTGTCACCACATTCTCTTCCTTATAGGATTCAACTGCTACTATAGCCAATGTATTTAGTCCATCCTGATTGAGCTTTTCTATTACTTCTTCAATAATTTCTTGCCTAAATTCTAGATAGTCCTCAGAAGGAAGGTCTTTTGAATTCTCACCAAGATCCTATATAAAAAGACTTTCTTCAAACTCTTTAGATGCTTCAAGGTTTTTAGACTCCTTATCACTATCAACAAGTACATAGTTAACACTAAGGTCAACTTTAGGTTATGGACTTTGCTTATTACACTCATTACCAGTAGGTATGTTTTGTTACAATTTTTCCTCTGAAGAGGACTGCTTCTTAAAGTCAAAAGACTCTAGGTTAACTATTGGAATAGAGGCTTTATTAGCCCTATTTCCTTGACAAATACCTACACTTCATCTCATAGGAGGTATAGATAGGCTTGGAGGATTCTTTCATTTCCTCTTACTTGTAGACTTTTCTACTGTAGGTGCTTCAAGAGGTTTCTCTGAAGCTTCCTCTTCTTGTGAATGTAGGGTTTAATTAATATTACTTTCATCATCAACTTGTTCTAATTTCTCATCTTCAGGTTCCACAACATTACCTTTTCCTTATCTAATAGTAGGCCTATCCTTAATAGATGATGGTCTTAGGGGCACTAACAACTTCTCTATTTTTGCTTTTCCTTTTGCTATAAATGGAGGCAAAAAAATTATATATCCTCTTCTTAGTTGGTCTATAATTGGAGGGAGAGGCTTTAGGAATGTTTTCAATCCTAGGAATAACCTTAAAAAAACTAGTAGATGTCCTTTCCCTTCATCCAACACCTTGGTCTTTAGGGCTGACCAATCTAGGCTTTACCTCTTTCAACTACAAAAACTCTTCCTATGTCGCAATTGATTATTTGTTTAATTTCATTTCCACAACTAATTTTATCAAGAAATGATTGGAATTAGATTGATCTTTCCTAATTTTATTAAAGAAGCTTTTTTCTTAACAATGTTCAATAGTAAATTGGGAAGACTTACTTGTCCATAATCATGCCACAGATGAGCCAAAATCTTGAAATGTAGGGTATGCAAATATTTCTAACCTTCACAAGTGAAGTATTGAACGATAAATGTTGTTGGTTGGATAAACTCTAAAGGCAAAAATAATCTACAGGTTTCATACTTCTTTTCAATGTCTAGTAGAGGGTCAAGATGCACACTGAACTATACCCTAGTAGGATGTAGGTCAAAATCCTTTGCCCAATTTTCTCCTTCCTAGGGTAGCCCAGTGACTTCGGCTACCACATCATCTATAAATTCAATTTTGAGGCCCTTAACCATTGCAAAGCCATTTTTCAAGGTTCTCATAAATTAAAGACCAACCTCCTCATCAAATCCCTTAAGATTGAGCTAGTAATCTAACCATCCTCTTCTCCTGAACATCTTACAATTGGCTGCATCCCCCAACAAAACCCCGTGATCAACTGGTTCATATCTCTAAAGACCTCCACCCATTGCTATGCATAGTAGAATTTTGGAAAAATCATGGTGTTTGTAGAGCTCAAAAATGGTGAGTTAATAGAATTTTTAATGTTATGGCACTAGACAAAGAAAATGACTTACTAGTACTATGTGCTTCTTAAAGATTTTTAATGAACACAATCTCACGATATCCTTCCTTACATCAAGTCTTGTAATTTTCACTCATGTACAAGTCTACCACCCCAAAAATGTTGCTAATTATCATTAAAAGTCAAGCTCAACTTTTAATGTCCTTAATTCCCTTAATGACACAATCATAGAAGGACAAGTGGTCAACATGTGATGACAGTCATCTCATAAGACAATAACTTTGAAAGTTTACATGTGATTTAAAATTTTGAAAAATTAATATTCCCTCACCCCCAACTAAGTAAAAGCATGAGTCCCACTAGGCCAAGATATACAAGAGTAATAAATTCAAACAAGACAAATTTCTAACAAAGAGTGAATAAAATAAAATATATGCAAGGTTATATCGCATGTACTTGGCAAGCACTATAGGAAAAGTGTTCTAGAAAAGATCATTGGAATTGATGGAGTGATGAGATGGGATGGAAAGATGAGGAAGAGAGAGGGTGAGATGAAGTCTATGGAAAAGAAATTACTTTCAAGAATAAAGTGTTTATTATGAAAAATCTTGTATGGAATCAAGATTTAGCAACACTCAAGTTAGAAGACCCAAACTACTCAGTTGTAGGAATAAGTATGTCTTCGTTGTGCTAAAACTATTGCATGAACTCCTTGTGATTGACTAGTTTTTTGTAAAGCTTGAGGTGATGCCCACTAACAAGTAACTTGAATCAAATAGGATCAATAGTAGACAACTCAACTGATCCATTTGGAAATACAACAACAATTTCATATGGTCATAACTAGTGAGTTTGAAAATTTATTGGATTGTGTTGATACTTGGAATCATAAAGAAGTGCCCAATCTCCCACAATAAACATTTTATCTTTGATAAAATTCATGCCACTATTTGTGTTGATTTTGGATGGGTTTAGTGTTGTTTAATGCATATTTGTATAATTTATCAAGGCCATTTATACTCAGAATTTGGTCTTGATGTGCAATAGTGAGTTCCATATCAAGCTCCAAATCAATCCTCAATGTTTTATATTCAAACTCCATAGGCATTACAATTGACCTACCATAGATGAGCTCAAAAGGAGTGAAACCTATTGTAGATTTCCTAGTGGTTCTATAAGCCCAAAGAGCTTCAGAAAGGCGTATGGTCCAATCCTTCCTATGAATTACTATTGTTTTGGTGAGAATGGCTTCCAACTCCCTATTGGTAACTTCTACTTGGTCATTGGCTTAAAAATGATAAGGTTATGATTTATCATGACAAATAGTATATTCCTACATGAGAGTAGCTATCAGATTAGATATAAACTGAGCTCCTTGAACATATGTCATCTCCATAGGGACTCCAAATAGTGTAAAGATGGATTTATACAAGAACTTGGCAACATTTTTATCCCTTGGGTGTTTCATGGGTTTGGCCTCTGCCCACTTAGTTACATAATCAATGCAAAATAAGATATAGGATTTACCTTGTGAAGTGGGTTCAATAGGGCCTACAAAGACAATGCCCCATTTATTAAAGGGTGCAACAACTACTTGAGGCTATAGGGGTATTTCATTTGATTTAGTGGGTCTTCCCATTCATTGACACTTATCACATTTCTTTGTGCATCTAGCTGCATCCTTGTGTAAATTTGGCCAATAGTATCCATTTGTCAATATTTTTAAGGTTGTCTATTTGGCTACAAAAAGACCTCCTTAAGGCTAATCATGGAATGCCCTCAAGATATCATATGTTTCATCTTCCCTTATGCACTGACACATTACTTGATCAGGACCAATATAAATTATAAATCCAGTAACCCAAGAATAGTTAAAGTTCTTTTCAACTAGTAAATTTCTTTCTTTGGCAGAGAAGTGAATTGGCATCTTTCCTGCGGATAGGTAATTTGCAATATATACATACCATGGATTTTTTGCTAACAATAGGAAAAAGGTGTTCATCTAGAAAACTATCATTAATGGCTACAAGATCATCAGGGACATGAAATTGAGAGAGAAAGTCAGCTATGACATTGGCCTTGTTGGGTTTATCTATTATGATGATATCAAATTCCTACATAAGTAATAACTAATGAGAAAATCTTCCTAATATAGAAAACTTATTCATTAGATACTTTATAGCAGAGTGATCAATATGAACAAATATATCATATCCAATAATATAGTGCCTCAACTTATTTAGTATATAAATAATTGCAAGTAGTTCTTTTTCAGTTACACTATAGTTAAACTCTACACCTTACAAATTTTTACTGATGAAGTAAATAGCATGTTCAAGTGAGTCTACCTTTTGGCCTAGCATTGCACCTATAGCATAATATGAGGCATATGTATGGATGTGGAAAAGCAGTCTCCAATTGGGCCCTCTTAAAATTGGTGTTGTGGTGAGAACTTCTTTAAGCTATAGGAAAGATGTAGCACACTCAGAGTCTCAAGCAAAATCATAATAATTTTTAACAAGTTATAAAGGTGTGTTGCAAGTTGACTAAAATTATTGATGAATCTTCTATAATATCTAGCATGTCCTAGGAAAATTTGTACATCCTTATGCTTATCTCACATAGGCAAGGTACTAATGACTTCAATCTTTGTTGGATTTACTTGGATACCTTTTATGAAATGAAATGACCTAGTATTGCTCCTTCTTCCATCATCATAAAATATTTTTCACTATTTAGGGAAAGCTTATAGTCTTGGAATCACTTGAGCACTGTCTCTTAGTTGGCTTTTGTTTCCTCAAAATTAGTCCCATAAATAGTAACATCATCCATGTAGATCTCCACACAGTCACAAAATATATCTAAAAAGATAATTATGATAGCTCGTTGGAATGCGGTTGGGACATTACACAAGCCAAAAGGTAAAAATGAGTTGGAAAAAGTTCCCCATGGTCATGTGAAAGTTGTTTTCTCTTGATCCTCTGGACCTATTTGTATATGATTGTAACTACTAAAACCATCCAAAAAAAGAGAATATTTCTTGCCAGCTAGGTTGTCAAGAACTTGATCTATAAATGGTAAAGGAAAGTGGTCTTTCTTAGTGGTTGAATTGAGCTCCCTATAATCTACACAAAATCTCCATTTTCCTCCCTTATTTGGTACTAGAACTTAATAGTTTCTATAGTTAATTCTTAACTATATCCTATAAAATAGGGTTAACTTTCCTTTGAGGCTATCAGACAAATTTGAAGTCAAGATTGATGTAAATCTTGTGAGTGCAAAGCATAGGGTCTAGTCCTTTCATTTCCATGTAGTCCTAAGAAAATGCTTTTTGATTCTCATGTAATAACTACAATATAATTTTATGATGGGAAGGTGATAAGGTATTATTTACATTTAGCTCCCTTTTTGGACTAACTTCCATCTTAATAACCTTATCTATCATAAATAATTGGGCAACAAAAGAAGAATCTATTTCATGAGGTAATAATGAGTGAAGGAATTGGGAAACATCTAAATGTTGGGGTGTGTTCAAAGGTGGTAATATGGTTTCTAGGACACATTATGCTTGAGGACACCTGTGAGGTTCTACTCCATGTTCATTCATGATAATGGATGAACTGGTCTCATCTTCTTCTCAAGAGGCTACAAATGGCTCTCAACCTATCATCATTAGTTGATGGATGGAATTGACCTCTAGATCATCATCACCCAAGTCTAGCCATATTACTTGGTCATCTAGAAATAATGGATGAGTAGGGGAGTATAAGGTTGGGTTCTTAGTATGGATACCATTGGATATTGTAATCTTTCTAGACCAGTAAGCTATATAGGCATCTGTAGTGGCTAACCATTATCACCCTAAAATTAAAGGATATCCACACATGTTAGACTTTGGGAAAGGGCAACAAAGTCTACTAGATACTTCCAAGAGTTTAAGGTGACTATGACATCTTCTATCATCCCATCCAGTTTGATAGTAGAACTATCAGCAAGCTGAAGTATGGTTGGTGTTTCTCTGAGCCCAATGATATGAAATCAAGACAATACCTCCTTTATCATGAAATTTATATATGCTCCTAAGTCAACTAAAGGATTTTTAACTTGCATCCCATGAATGGTGATAGTAACCATGGGACTCCCAAAGTCAGAATATGTAGGTACAGTTAATTTCTCCAACATTCAATTAGAAATATGTCCTAAGACTTGAATAGTTTTTGTATATTTCTTCTTTCTTCCTATTTGTTTGATACATGCTTCCTTGACGTCTTTAGTATCCTTGATAGTGTCAAGCAATGGTATTTTTACTATCATTTGCTTTTGCTGATTGAGAAAATCAATTACTGTTACCCATTTTGCCTCTCGCCCAAATTTGAACTTTAAATGCTTGCCCCACCCAACGGTCACCTTCCCAATTAATATTATTTATATGACCTAGAAATATCAAAAAAATAAGACAATAAAAGCTTATGTTTTTTTTCGTCAGCTTGCAACTTTCTGCATTGTCAGATCAAGCCAAATCTATGATGGGCACTTTCCCACATTTTGAAAATACACAACCTCTACACATTGCGGGAAAGCCCCTTTGCAATGCATGGTAGGTGGGTCCACTTTCTCTTATGAGCTACAGATAGGGAGAACAGGGTGGTAGGTTGAGCTGGTAGTTTGATTGGCACCCGCTTTCCCAAATTTTATTTTTTGAAAGACCTTCTAACAATGGTAGCAAGTGCCCTGGCGACACACATTGGAATGATGTCATGGCTGATCTCACAGAGGTTTAGAAGGCATAGATTCTGAGCATCGTAGATTCAAATAAGATCAATGGCTGGTGCATGCCCACAAGATGAAGTTGCGAGGGTTTTAAAAAGTGCAGGCATGCCCCCTTGTGACATGCATCCAGATGATGTCACGGGCCCGCCCTTCTTGTAGGGTGATGCATGAAGAATTCTCATCGTGTGATGCAAATAGACCTACGACTGAGCCTTCCCTACATTATCAAGATACGAAGATTTTAAATATCACAGGTAAGTTCTTTGCTGCCGTGTGTCCTCGTGGGACCTATCTCTTCCTGAGTCGTTAGGTGATGCCAGGTGGTGCCATGTCACATTGAGTTGTTGAACAGGTTGCCAAGGTGGTGCCAAGTGTCATGGGCCCAGATTATATGAGCAAGCATAGAATATGGAAGATTTGCTCAATCATTGATCTCGTGGAGATCAATGACCAAGGCTTTCCTGCTTTATCAAGATGCGAGGAGAATAAAAATTGCAAGGAAGCAACTGAAGGGCACATGTCTCAGTGACATAGCTAGGATATCAACAGTGCTAATTGTTAATGTAACCACCACAGTTAGGGTTTTGGGGTTTTGGGGTGGCATAATTAGTTTAAAAAGGATGGTCAACTTGGGAAGACCTTGCAAGGTGGCGAAAAGATAAAAGACCGTTGGTCCACGTGGCCCATTCTCATCGTAGTGTCTAGTTGACCTGCTGACCCTGATGATTCATGAGTTAGAAATGAAGGAATTTGAGGTTTTCTTGCATGATCTGATCCCTATGATCAATTTCAACCACTCCAAGATGATTGCTAAGCTCAAAAAATGCAGGAGAACACTTTGCCACCCCCAATCCAATCCATCTACTTGGTTAGAATTGTTTAATGGCATTGTTTCTATCTTCTCAGGGCCCTGTTTCCATAGAGATTAGATATCATTACATCTAGATTTGCACCTAGATTGGATTTTCTTTAGATCTCCATGATTATTCTCTGAAGGGCTTAATGGTAGTGGTTGTAGAGTAATGTTAGTTGGAAAATGTCCTAGTTAAAGGAAATTTTGAAGAATTTTGTAAAGGTCGAACCTTCTCTGACTTCTCTGATATTGCTCTGCAAATCTTTAGTGTAAAAGTCTCTTTGCCTCTAAACTAAATGACATCCTACTTATCTCCTTTAGCCATTGGTGTGGAAGTACAAGAATCCTTTGCCTCTCATTGATTTTTTGTAGAAATTTGTGATCTTCATGACTGTATCTCTTTGACCTATGAATGATATCTAAGTGAATCTCTCTTTCCTTGTGTCATTCATTCTGGTTTTCTGATTTGCATGTGGTTGTTAGGTTAAAACAAGTTTGAATATGTATATCTTTTTGCATCATAATGCTTCAATAGTGCATGTGTGGGCAGAGATTGGTTTGAACACTCTATTTTGGTGCATCACCTCCTTTGATTAGAATAGGTAGATTTGCTTCCATCCTCTCCTTCTTTGTTTTCCTCTCCAAGAATAGTTAGGTGCACCCTAATAGTAAGAGGAAGCCAACCTTCTCCAGAGATTCAACCTCATAGTTCAAGTGCCACAACTTGGAGGTTGTTTCCATGTTTCACAAGGTTGTCCTTAGGTAAGACTTTGGACAAGGGTGCAAACCTCTGTGACAACAATTACTACACTTTTTTTGTAGGATAGCCTTGTTCCATCAACCTATGAGGAAATGGAGGTTCTTTGGCTATAAGAGAGTTCTATTGATTTGACACATCCATCTATTTAGTTGGGAAATCTTCAACTTAAGTTATTATAGGCTTTTGGGGTGAAGGAAGAGTAGTTCCTGACCATAAGTGGATATCATTCAAGGAAATAACATAGTTTTGTTGTTGTGCTAGCTATTTGGTATTATTGGGATGAGGATTGGGCTAAACTAGTAGCCGAGTCTACTTAGGAGTATTAGTGGCTATAGGAGGAGGAATTAGAGTCTATTGCTGAGGTGGTGGCATTAAGGCTTGCTAACTAGGTTGGGTATTCCAATTTTGTTTTGCTGCCAACCCTGTTGATGTTGCTACGAACCCTACTAAGGTTGCTACCAATCTGGTTGGGGTTTTTGCCAACCCTACTGAGGTTGCTATCAACCTTGCTAGGGTTGCTACGAATTATTATTTCCACTAAAACTAGTATTTTCCTATTGATTATTACAATTATTACTTTGAAGAGGACCTTGTGGCACACCTTTTCTTCAAGCCCATGGCCTTCATTGAGAAATGTAGAGAACCTCTCCATTTTCATCAATGACTTTAAATTTAGTAGGCATTGATTATATCTCCAGGCTTGTAACAAACTTACATCTATAGTGACTTTTCTTTTCCCTACAATGTGGACAGTATTCAACTAACATGATATCAGCTTTATCCTTCTTTCTTCTCATCTACATGGTATCTAGCTAAGTGGCTACATCATTAATGATGTCTTATTTGAAATCTAAAAAAAAATTAGATAGTTCCATCTTTGATACTCTTGAGTTGCAATTAGACTTATTTGGTAGGTCTCTAAGTCCCCTACCTTTCTTCATAGTGGCCCTGGAATAATTTAGACATATACTCTATATATTAGCCCAATTTTTTTGAGTGATATCTCCTCCTACCATAAGATCTAGTGCTTCAATACTTCCATCATTTACACCTCTCAAAAAATATTTTTATTTGATTGCTTGCTCAATTGATGTTGTGTGTTATGTTGCAAGTTGGACATGAACCATGAAACATATAGTCTTCCAAGGTTTCATCATCCTTTTGGGACATTTTAAAAATGTCATCCCCTTTCAAAAATTGACCCCTATAGTATTCCTTATACGTTGTAAGAAGCAAGTTGTTCATTGCAGGCCAACCTACTATAGTGTTTGCACCCAACCCCATGAACCATCTTAGAGAAACTTCCTTTAAGGTGGATGGAAATATCTTTAGCTTGTGAGCATTAGTTGTATAGTCATAACTTATGCAAAAGATATCAAACTCTAAGAGGAAGGTTTCAAGGTCTTCTATAACTAGACCATAGAAATTGGGAAGTGCAACAGAAGATATGTACTTCAAGATTTGATTACCTTGCTGAGGAGGGATAGGAATAGGGAATGTAGGCTGAGGCTGATCCATTCTTGGAGGAGAACCTAGCGATGGTAGCTGATAAATAACAAGGGCAAGTGGATTATCTTAGTATTCAGGCTTAGCAAAGATATCATTCAAATGCAAGGATTCTTTAGAGGATGTGGGTATTCATTCTTGAGTAGCAATGAATGGGTTTTCAAAAGGTTCTTCTTCATTGTCGCTGTGAGGTTCTTTAGGCTCAAGATTAAAAATGTCTTCCTAAATATTACGGAGAAGAAATCTCCCAAGAAGGTATCTTCTTCTATGCATGCAAATTAATGCAGAATTTGAACTAACATAATGACTTTAGGGTTGAAATAGATTAACACCATCCCTGGCAATGATGCCAAAAATGTCTGGTCAGTTTAATACCTTAGTAATAAAGGATTGGACATCCTTTCAAAGTGATTATATGGTCAAAAAACATCATGTGTTTTACCTATAATGGTATACTAACTTCATTTAATATTTCAACCTAGGAGCATAAACTTAAGATGCTGACTACAAAGTGTATGCTCTAATTCTTCTTTAAGTCATTATAATTAAAGTGAAGGAAATGCTAAAGGAAACCTATGATAGAAACTAAAACACTAACTTAACTCAAAGCTTAAAGTAATGTTACAAATAGCAAACCTATCTATGCACATATGCTACATGAATAGTTCATTGATTCTATTATCAATGGTTGTAGTAGCAACAAAATTCTACCTTGCAAGGAAAAAAATAGGGAAATGAAATCTATTCTAACAAAATAGCTCACTCACCAAGTGGGCCCCCTTGGATGAGTGAGTAGAAAAGACAATCAAGATAAGAGAAATAAACTTGAACTACTCATTCTATTCATTCATGGTGAAAGCATTACACTTGATTAAAAAAAACATCAGACTCTGCTGCTATGAAAATCAACTTATCCTATTCTTCTTCGAAAACTATGCTCAATGCTACAATAGTTGTTATTTAAAGGAAACTACAACTACTTCCTAACTCTATGATCACTCCATTAATGAGGATTAATTATAAACTCATAAATTTTGAAATATAATCAACATTAACCACAAATATATCCTCTGGGAATATAGCAAGTTTTGAAAGCTACATTGGTGCACTACAATAATAGAAAGCATAATGACTTGCTTCACTTGCAATAGTTTAGCAATCCATTTGGATTTGACTTTAGCATTGAGGTCTTGATTTTTGAATACTCATGGAAAGTACCTATAAAAAATTTAATATGCACACAACTTCCACAATCAATATTAGAGAAAAGGTGAAAAGTTCAAATTACCACTCTTGTAAATCCTATGGCTACAGGAGAGAAAACTACCTAAGACATAGCATAAATGGGGAAACATTTATTAGCATGTAACATTACATCATTATACCATTTTTATACATAGATTCAAAAAAATATAGCATATTTGAACTATCCATGCTTCTACTTCATGTCTTAACATGTATATAACATATTTATAAAAACATAAGTTCATCTGCTTAAAACCATAAAGTCATAACCATTTTTGCATGATAATTTCTTTAAAGCAAAGTTAAAATATCTTAAAACATTGGCCTTTTGGAGGCCCATCACCACCATCTCAATTATTTATTAAAGACACAATTCATTGCATATCTTGGATATAAGGGAGTTGTACCTTATAATTTATAGGGTAGTGATATAATACATACACTGACCCATTTTTTGGTGACATCATTTTGTTTCCTCACACTCTGGGCATCTAGAGTCAGACTGAAGCCAAGTTAGCAAGAGGAAAAACCTGTTAACCAATAGTTTTTAGTTACTCTACTAGGGATTTGAATCAAAGTCTAGTGCTTGGGATTTTACTTTCTTAAATCAATAGGCTCCTCCCCCAAGATGGAGGATGGTAACTCTATATGAAGGACCTACTTTCTTTGGTCGAGGAAGGTTTAGTGTAACTCAGTGGCCATGCCAAATACAAAGACTGGGAGAAGGATAAGGCCTAAATGCACTCTCCAAGAACTTAATGAGACTACTAACAAGCTACTACAAGAGCTTGTGCTTCTATATAAATAAAGTATCTCCCATGTCATCCAAAAGAAAATTAGAATTGAAGATTATCATGTTTATGCATCCCTGTGGAATTGTGTGTGCTACAGATTCTTCAAGTTGTAAGACATAAAAAGAGAGGAGTTGAGTTGAAGTAAGCAAGGATAAATCTCATTCCTACTCTTGAAGAACTTCATGCCACAAATGATAAGGTGCTTCATGGGCTTTTTGACTAGTATAGAGAGAGCATCTCTTATGCAACCTGAGAAAACATCAACACAAAAGATGATCATATGTCAAAAATGTTTTTGAACCACATCTATGCCAATTTTTGAAGACTCAAGGACCTACAATAAAGTGAAAGAAGGAAGTTGAAACAAGTAGAGATAGTCAAACATGAAAAACCCTTGGTAAGGTCACTTGACTCTATTTCTTATAGTTTTTAGATGTTTAAGGTGAGCGTGAACATTCCTGATGTTTTAGAAAAAGGAAAAAATTCTTCATCAAATACATTTGTTGAAAAAAATCTCAAATAAAAGGTGCATGATCATTATTCTTTTCTAAAACATCTATTCAATGATGAGCAATCAAGAGGTGAGACTTCACTATCACCCATGAAGAGATCCTGCTAGTATGAAGAAGAGCTTCAGGAAGATAAAGTAATGATTCTCACTGGTAAGGAATCCTATCCTAAGTAAGATTTGACTAAAGAAGTAGTGAATCTCAGCATAAAGCATGGTCACATCATCATGAGAAGGAACTTCACAATAATGAGCTAACAAGACCCACTAACTAAAGATCCTTGTCAATGATGAATATGTGGTTGAAGAAAAGAATATGAAATCTATCATCAATTTGTTGAAGAACCTTGCTAGTTTGAGCACCATGGTCATCTACCCCCTCAATTGACCCCTACCTTTATAGAATCTCAGCAAGCAATGATGAGGAGGAAGCAGTTCATGTGATCATCCACAATCTTAGATGCATAGTTGAAGATAAACTATCTAAAGGTTCACTTGATCTCCATACCATTTTGGGAGATGCAATGAAATGGTCAGTAGAATCCTCCAAAGATAGCCTAGGCATTACTAACCTAAATCTATTCGATGAGGATTTTTTTGTTACTCTCCCTTTTCATTCCTTTAAACCTATTATTTTTGAATCCAAGTATGAATATAACGTTGAGTCTAGTGATACACTCTAGATTGGGAAGGGGAAGGTATCTTGCACATATTGGGGAAGTTTCATTGTCCAAGGTAGTGAGACTAATGCCCACTCAAGGTTAGACCTTATTTTTGAAAACGGATCTCTCTCTAGTCTGAATCATGAAGTTTTGGTCTTCATAACTGGGTAAAAGCACAAACCTATGTCACCCTTTTACAGAGGAGAAGGCTAACAAAAGAATAATTGTTCAACTTCAATAACATAAATCTTGTATTATTATTTAGAATTTGAAAATGAAGTAAACTAATGAAATGTGTAGAAATGGATGAATTTTAGGATTATAATTTTTAATTATTATTTAGAAAAAGAAATGATATAATTTCCTATTTTCCAAAGACAACTTTTTAGTTTCCAAAAAATCTTGGAAATTGAGGTTCTAGTTCCCACTACAAAAACACATGGAAATAAACGTATTTCCATTTGATCTTTGATTATGTTATAGATAACATATTTAGCTAGAACAATCAAAAATAAAAATTGGCTTTAGACCTATATTTTCTCTTTTATAATGATTCAAATTTTAACTTATTCAAATCAATGGTTTTCATCTCCTACCACATTTTTCAAAATAAATCTATTCCAACCAAAATAAAAATTATTGATTCTTGAAAAGGACTCTCTCCTCTAGAAAATCATATAAATTTAAAAAAATTCTAATATGATATAGGATTTTTTTCTTTCTCAAAATCGATATCTTCTCGAGTGTTAAAATACATACTTGTAGATTTTTTAATTATAATATACTATCTAGTTAAAACACTCTGAAATCTATATGAGAATATTCTTGACTTTGAGCTCTATAAAATGGTGTTTATATGTTATTAAAAAAATGTCATAAAAAAATAGTAAGAGTTATTGAAATGTCAGTTTTTTGAAATAATTTTATTTCTTTAGTAATTGGATACTAACTACTATAAAACATACATCTAATAGACATTTCCAATTGGAAAAGTGTAAGACCATATATAACTTAGCTAGAATAAATTTATCAAAGTCATATGTTTGAACAAAATTGTTTTTACATAAAAATACTCAAGTTCAATCATTTTGATCTAGGTTAGCCTAAAAGATGACATAACTTTGTACTTTCACCCAACTTCAAGAATTGGATCATTTCTATTCAAGAAAGTTTATTGACTTGTAAGCCTCTTTCTATGCATTCAAATTGTGAAGGTAGTGATAATACACTGAAAGAGGGAAGGGATGAAATTGGCTTGGTTTTTCAAAGCAATGAGGTGATTGACCATTAACTAGTGGATTCCATGATGAAGGTGACATCTTCCTACACCTAGGTTCATAAATAAAGTCTAGACCATTGCAATAATGAGATCACTTCCTTAGAAGAAGTGTATGTCTTTCCTCCCCTCCTTGGCATGATAGACGATCATCAAAAGAATAACATGAAAGGTGTAAATGAAGATACTAAAGTATATAATGAAGAATGGTTGTTCATATTTGAGTGCGCATCCAGCCAAGTCCTACATACTACATGGAGAGTTTGAGTTTCTATGTTGCTATTGTTGCTACAAGTAGGAATCTAGCTTAGACAAAAAAATCAATTATGGAGGAAGGGATCCTACTTCAATCAATCAATAAGTGGATTTACTTGAGTATCTTTTGCTTCTAGTTTCATAAGGTGATATTCATCTCACCTTTATAAATATGTTAGGTTAGGTGTGTGTTTAGTTTAGTTGTTCTTCTTTCCTTTTCTTCTTTATGAGTGTTTGCTTTCCCTTTGTGTTGGCTGCCCTACTTTCCCACCACCCAAATTCATAGCATCTCCTTGTGTTAATTTATACTTTAGACATTGATCTTTTCTATTTAGTGTCTTCTATAACAAAGGAATTAGTTATTTTATTTTTGTGTTTTTTTTTTTTCGAGCTCTTTGCAAAACTAGAGATTCTAGGTTCCTGCCTAGGCACTAGCATGCCTAGTTCCCTAGTCAGAGCTAGTTGTTGCCATAATTTTAGTCTCCTTATAGTTTTCAAACTTCTAGGATTATAGTTGAGTCAATGTGATTTCATGTGTGTGTCTAGATATCCATTAAGTAACTCCCCTCTCATCTATTCCTTTGTGTGTACCTAGGTGGGCATTTGAAAGCAATCTAATGCATTCATTCATATTAGGTGATTAGGAAAGGGAGGGTAAGTATATGCATTCCCTAGATGATAGGGAAATTCATTTGAAACCCTAATTCTTTGATCAAGTATTCATGGTGAACATAGGATGCATTTGAAAAGAAGATCACATTTACATTTAGAGAAAAAGGCAGTAGAGAACATCGAGATCAAGGCTATAGGATATGATATAGATCATGAAAATAGTCCAGAAGGAAGAGTATTCAAATACAATGCACAAGAAGAAATAGAAGCCTTCAAGAATGCTCAATCTATTACATAATGGCAAAAATTGTGGTCAAAGGTGGCAAGAACAAAGATGAAAATCAAATCAACAAAGAAAAATGCATCAAAATCTCCACGTCATAGGTTGAAAGGTCTACTACCCTTGGAGATGGATTCCTAACCATCAGATGAGGATGAGGATGAGATCAAAGGTTTTCACACCATTACAAGAAATCCACTAAACTCTCAACTTTATGTTGTGAAGTAGTGATAATTCCTAATTTTCAATATCATAGCTTATATTCCATATGATGAAAGATAAGTCATGAAGCTATGAAAAGTGACCTAGGTGGTTAAGTATGTAGCCATCACAACATCACATAGTTAAAAGGGGAGTTAAAATCTTAAGTCATGAAGTTGTGAACACAGTGACAAAAAAACTCAAAATGGTTACTAAAACATCACAGGTGGCAAAATAGTTAAGAAATATAAGTTGTGATAATGCAAAGAATGAATGTGACAGTTTAGATCTAAAGCTATCACATCGTCGTGGTAGTTAAGAGTAAACTAAGGTTGGGAATGGAAAGAAGAAAAAGCATGTATTCACAGTGTCATAGGGTTAAAAGATGAGTTACAACTTTCAAGTTGTGACGTTGTGAGAAATGGTAGCAGCCAATTTCACACGATTATCACATTGTTACATAGTCTTAGTAGCAATTAAATCTTTTGGTTACAAAGCCTTGAAACATCAAAACAATCTTCTATGCAATCATCAAAATATCACAAGGTGTTAATGTCAACTATCAAAGATGGTTCTGAAGGTGCAAAAATGGTAACTACAATAGTTAGATTATCCACATATCAAAATATCATAGACATTATCAAGCTTAAGGTATGTAGAGTGGTGAAGCTACAAAAATTTTGAGCCATTGCATGATCACAAGTGGTAAGATAAACTCCAGTTTCTAAGTCATAAAGCTATGAGAGACAATAGTAGTTAAGTCAAATAGTTATCACATGTTTGCACATGGTTAAAGTTGACTTGGAGTTAAGGCAATGAAGTAGTGGAAGTTCTTCATCGCATCGTCATTGGTAGTTAAGAGTAATATGAGATTATGGTTGCAAAGGAATGAATGCTTTGATCACATGTTTATAAGGTTTGACTGTGGGTAAAATATTAAGCTACAAGCTTATGAGATATATTCAAAACAATTAGTGATTGCAACATCATAGATCGAAATGAAGTTTAAGGATTCTAAGTCACAAAGCTATGAATAGTAACCCAGGATAGTCATTGTATCATCGTACAAGTTAAAAGTATTGTATAATAGACAATTGCAAAGAAGTGACTAGGTAAAGATGAAAGGGTTACTATGTCTAAACCATGATTGTTGATAGGATATTGATGGCAGAGATTCAAAATTTATATGATTGTTAGGATATGAAATATAGGTTTTGGTGCTAAGGTGACTGTTACAGATCAGAGAGGAATATGAACCATTTTGAGGGTTTCTAACCATTTCTTCTTTCTTTCTCTAATGTATTGAATTGTGACCATTGACTGCTATATTTCTAAGTGATTCAAGTGCTTTGCTAATGTAACTAATGAATCTATAATTGGTTAAGAACCCTAAGAGGGGGTCTATATATGTAATTTTCTAAGTTAATAGAAAGGATTGCTAATTTTATGCAACTTCTCCCCCTATATTTCTAGATATTGAGTAAGAATCAAGAGGTTGTATGAAATAGAGGATTTGATTGATGTCTACAACTAGGTCTTGTGTGGTCTTAATTCCATTTGAGATCTACATTTCTAATGTTCTATTTATTGTCTCCCTCATCTTAGCTAACCATATATAGTAAGTCATTTCTATGGGATTGTAGCACATATGTATTTGAAGTTGGTGATATCTTACTAGATTCTATGTTAGTGGAGGGTTATCAGTCAAGGTGGATTCCATTTCATATTTCATGTAGATCTCTACTCTCTTCCCTAAATTTCATTTCATTATGTCTAATCTACATTTAGAAGTAGGAGTGTATGTTTGAGAGCTTCAAGGTGGTTTTTGATAGCTATTCCACTATCTATCATAGGTTACCAAAATCTTATCCTACCTAGGTTGTTTGTGTTTGCAAACAATCTAGTTTATCCTCTTCTTCTCTTAGGTTAAGAGAATACCCCCATCTCAATGATCTATTAAAGACATAATTCATTGTATATCTTGCATATAAGGGAGTTGTAGCTTATAATTCATAGGGCGGTGATATAATACATACACAAACCCATTTGTTGGTGACATTCTTTTATTTCCTCACACTTTGGGTGTCTAGAGTCAAGGTAAAGCCAAGTTAGCAAGAGGGACAAATTGTTAACCAACATACTATCAAACATAAAGTTCCATTTATATAATCTAGATTTCCTCACATACCTATCACCTTCAAAATGAGCTTCAAATCTAATCTAAATCTCATGAGAAAGTTTCTAATTTTTTACCTCAGAAAATTATGACTCAGGTTGTGGTATAGTGAAAAAATTAGTGCTTCCTTTTTATACATGTTAAACATGAATAGTTTGTTTCATTTAGTACAACTTGATTCACGATATTTCTCTTCCACCACCATCTTGTTATCGCTTGTAACCAACCAATAGTCAATCTCCATGCAAATAAAATGCATCTTCATCTTCTTCTTCCAATTGTCATATTTATCTCCATTAAATTTTGGACTTTTCTTCCTAAATGTCATGTATCTATTTAATCTATCAAACTTTCCTTAATCTATTAAAATTTTTTATCAAGGACTTGATCCTTTAATACCAATTATTACAAAGTAAATTTTGCCAACACAACTTTGGGAAGGTGAATCAAATGTGTGTTTAAATAAATTAACTTATTTGCTAATACAATTCCTTTAAACTTCACAATACATCATCAACACCATCCTTTTCTCTAAAATTATCAAATTCGCATCCACAATTTTCATAACCATAATAATCACAATATCACACATACAACCACACTTACAACAAAGGAAAACATATTTCCTTTATACCAAGTCCTAAATACTAATTGAGTCTACCTTGAGGCTTCCTCAATGTAGAATAAATAATATAGGGTCTCATTTATTAGAAATATAAGATAGGCTAGGTTATTGAGAGGTGAGGAGTGAATCAAGAACCAATAAAACTTATGCTTAATTCACCAATTAATCCTTCATATTTTTTTGATCTAATTGCATACATGAAAAAATGAAAGCATTAAAACATTCGTAACACTTTAACACAAGATATGGTGACCCAAAAACCTTCCAAATAGAAAGTAAAATTGGGGTGGGGATGATACCCACAAGCTTGAGTGTTGCAGTATAAAGTTGGCTAGTTAAGGCTTACAATTGATCACTTCTGATGATTTACCCTGTTAGGAACAATAAGGACTACTAGGTCCACCTTGTGAAAGAATTTACAAAACATACAATATAGTATGCACTTGGTAAAGAGATTGACAAAAGACTGTTAAGTCTACCTTGTGAAAGTATTTAACTATTCCGCCTATTAGGATGAACTAGTGGTTGATCTCTGATCTGCAAATTTGATTTGTTGGTTAAGATTCCTTTGGAGTGTAATTATCACCTTGCTATGATAGATAAATCTTTGTTTCTCCTTATACTACTAGTCATCTTCTTACTTTGCACTTCTACTCTTACACATATCTTTCCATATTCATAACTTTCTACTTTGGATGTGATACAATAAATTACATATATACCAATCAAAATCATAATTCATCACAATTGGCTACAATACAAGTTTCATCAAAATACACAAATTTAGCCCAACTATTGGTACTTAGATTCTAAAGACAAACTTGGTGAGTTTTTGATACTAGGCAACCATTGTCAACACTTGGCATTCTCATTCTCTTGAGCTTGGTTCATACTAGTCAATTCCAAGCAGTCTAAACTTGGTCAACACTGGTGACTTGGTGAACACTACAAAACTTGACATATAAACTGAATCACTTGGTTGACACTACATAGCTTGGTTAACACTAACATTATGAGCTTCATATAAACTAAATGACTTGGTTAACATATCCTAGCTTGGTCAACACTAGATTCACATCATCGATGTTGTGAACTTAGTTTTCACTGTGCAACTTGGTAAATACTATGAAGCTCAACTTACACTGATAATTATCAATTTGGTAGATACTACTTGGTGCAAACTGAATACTATTTCTAGAGCTTGATGGAAACTTTAGAACTTGATAGAACCTGAATTACTTGGTTAACACAATAAAATAAAAGATAACCTCGGTAGCTTCTAACCATTTGATTAAGTGTGTGTCACTAATAAAAAAACTTGACTATAATGTCAATAATTTCCCCCATTAGCATTAGTGACAAAAACAATTATCAAATCAAAAAATTGAATTTTCAAAATTCCAAGTTCAAAATAATCTTTAATCTTCATCTTGTGTCTTCAACTCGGTAACATACTCTATTTTTGAGATTTTTCAAAATTACTTTTGTAAGAGATGTTTTTTGATTATCTGTACATGTATATGTATAATATTATGATGCTCCCCATACATATATGCATTTTAATTACTATGTATCTATTGTATTTATATTACATCTTCTCTCCTATTTATCTTATCTCATCTTCTCATCTTCTCCCCCTTTTTGACATTAATGCCAAAGGTGTATGCTACATGGTAAGCCAAAATGTGAAAAGAATTCAGAATGTACCCTAAAAATCAATGCCATTGTCTTGTCCCAATTTTCTTCTAACACCTTGCTTGCATGTAATGCAATTTTTACTTCTATTGATAACTCCATCATGTGATATGTTATGGAGAAGTTATTATCATGGATGAGATTTTTGGCATGTGTAATGGTTACCGCAATACATCCATGTTTGGAAGAATCATGCCTTGAATGTCTATAACTGTGGCCCTGATCCTAGCTTCTTCCCTTAATAATTCTGCTTGCATATTAGTCAGAAATTTGATCTTTGAGTAATGAGTAGAAAGTGACAACTAGTGTCCACTTGTCTTCAAGTCTTCATATATCTTAGATAGTTTATCTTTTATTTCCTTAGTTAAGATGGATGTATTACATATCTTTCTGAATAATGAAGTAACATTATTTGTAGAGGTTTCCAATGAGCCAAGAATAGTAGACAAGTCTACTTGATATATTGCAATTTTTTGTGCAACTAGCTCCAATACTTTATTATCAAATTTATTCTCTACTCTTTGTAATAACTTTTCTTTCCCATTCAAATATTCATTGAATTTTTGAACAACTACTAACTAAACCAAAATGGGTTGTGTACTATCAACCTTGGTAATAAGTGCATCTACAAGTATGTTCTTTGCATCTTCTAGCACTTGGTTTTCTTTGCTTTTCTCCTCTCTAAGCCTCTACTTCTTAGCTTTCTTCTACAATAGTTCACCTACTATGTGTATTTGATTAGGATTCAAAGTAGAGATATCACAATTTGGGATAACTATATCCTCATCAAGATCAATGTCTTCTTCTTTATCTTTTCCCTTGCTTGTAACTTTGGTACTCTGTTGAGGCTTATTCTCAATTGTCTTTGTACTAACTATTCACATACTTGGCATTATATTAATAGTAGAAATAGGACTGGTAAAAAAAGTACATATTGTACTAACAGTAGAAATACCTAGTTGTTGTGTAGCCAAATTTGATGAAGGAGAAAGCACTAGTTGCTCGATAGATGAAGTGTTGATCACTTTAGTCAATATAGTACTTAGCTAAACAAGTGTTGAGATTGGTTGGGTGCATGGAGTTGCAGTGGTTTCCACAACCAAGTTGGCAGAAGCTTTCTCTAAGCTTGATGGCTTTAAAGCTTTGCTTAGAGAGTGAGGAAATGAGACCATAACCATTGCTACAATCTTCTCTGGGTTAGTTTCCTCAATACTCTAAATCTTAGGGAGATTCTCCTTGGTATTTTCCTATTATTACTCCTCATTATCAAGATTAGCATCATCTATTTCTATATCTTACTCATCATTATTGTCCTGTTCTTCCTTGTCATCTTCATCATCATCTTTATCACTGACATGAACAACAAAATCACTCTTTTGATGAAGATTGTAGATATTTTTCCAAGTAGTAGTAGTTTTATTCATCACATGATTAATGTCATTAACCAATATCATGCAAGTGTTGAATTTTAGGGTAAGTTTTTCTTTATTTCTCTTCATGGATTCTCTTACTTCTTTATCATTAAGACTCGACATGAGCTACCTTAAAGTTTGTTCAAATATATCTTTTGCAGTTTTCTTAGCATGTTCCCATCTAGGCTTGATTCTTTCCATAATTTCATTAGGAATTTGTTGTACAAGTTGATTAGGTGAATATTTCCATTTACCTAACTTGGACATAATCATCTCTTCAACTTGTTTCTTCTCATCTACATTCCTAGTCTCATATTTAAGAGATTTGAAGTTTTCCATGCCAACTCCTACATCAATCTCTTTTAATTTTTATTTAAATTTAGGTGGAGGCCTTTTGAAAATAATATCCTTTTCTTCTTCACCTAATTTCATTTTCTTTCTTGATCTGGATGCTCTTGTAGTGAATATTGCAGTAGATGACTTGGTAGGTCTAGTTATGATAACCTTACCTTTCTTCCTAATTAGCTATTCTTCTTCCAATTTAGTTTCTTCTACCTCATCTTCTACATCATCTTCTTCCACATCATCTCCTTTTCCTTTTTTCAATATGAGAGTAACTTTCTTGCCTTAGTTTTTCTATACTCTTCTTTCCTTTGTTGACTACTAGATGAAGCTTAATTTCAAGTTCTATTCTTGTTTTGGCTTCATCAGAAGTACCAAAATATGTGGCCTTGGGATCCATAGGTTCATTCAATAGTGATTCAATGATGTCCTTGGTGTCATCAATGTTAACCTAATAGCTTATATGCTTAACCCACACTACTCTAGGTTTGATTGCTTGAATGTACACTTTGTCATAGTCTACCATGAAAGAAACATCATCCTTGTAATCTTCTACAAGTTTCTTAGGAATTCTAAATTTTTTATTCATCTTTACCTTGAATGAATAAAAATAATTATCCATGATACTGACAAAGTTCTCACCCATTTCTACTATATACTCATTAATCTGATATAGTATCGGTAAATCTTTTTTCCATATGACTGAACCTTTTGAAGGGAAAAACTTTTGCACAAAGAAGAATAAACAAGTTAAGAGTGATCCAAACTTACATAGGTTATTCTTTGAAGTTATGATGCTCTCCATGTTCTTGTTGAATTGAATTAGCATTAGCTTGGAAAGGTGGAAGGACATGTTGTTCTTCACCACCTTGAGAGCTAGATCAATTGCCTCACATGACATGCTGTTGAGATGATTGGAGCTATAGATTTTATGTGCTATCACATGAATTTCAAATTTCAGCTCCATGTCAATCACACTACTGATCTTCATACCTCTTCCATCTCACTCAGCAAGATTTTTGCTTTCCATTTCTACCTGACTTAGGGTTTTCGTAGTCTTTGCCTTGTTCAACATTGGGAGCCCTATAATTCAATGAATCATTTTCTTTATTATTTGAATAGTCTACTCCAACCATAGCTACACATTTTGTACATAGCTAAGGATAAACCTTATCCATTTTATCTGGAAATCTAGGGGCATATTCAGAATGTGTGTTAAACCCTTTATCTCCAAGTGTTGATGCTCTAATTTCAATGCACTATTCACACGTAACTTTTCCAGAGCCTCACCCATCTCTAGGGTTCCAATTCTTGAATTGAATAGAAAAAATATGAATGAATATCATTAATAAGTAGTACCTGTAGTGGAATCTATGACTGAGCTCTGAATAGATCGAGTGCTTCTGCAATTGCTAGACTCAACTTGAAGTCTGATGCCTTCCAATCAACTCCTTGAACCAACATCTCTGATCCTTTCTTTCTTTTGTTTCTAGAGGATGTCATGCTTGGTAGGGTTTATGAAAACATGAAAAATTATAGCAACAAAATGCAAAGATCACTTGGAAGCATAGAAACCACTCTCAGTAAATGGCTCTTCAAAAATTCACACTAATAAATGAATTTGATTCCATTCCTTTTAAAATTTCACTTTCTAATTGCCATAAATTCTTGGCATAATCACTTTTTTGGTGAGAGACAATCTTCTAATCAGTTTGATCTTAGTGCTCAATAGAGTCATTCATGACTCGGTGTCCACACCCTAATTTGGTGTATCCTGACCTTGCTCAATTGGGTCTTGCAACCTGACCTAGCTCAGTAAGGTATAGATTTTCCTTAGACAATCAATGATCCCTTTGCATCTTGAATGCTAATATAGATATTTCCTTCCAGATGACTAGAACTTATGTAAGATGTCTATTTCAGAGTCTTAGTTCTAGTTATCCATGTGGAAGATCAAGTAGACATGATTAAGTCACCCAATTCTTGAGTGACATGTGCTTCATGTTTCAAACTTGCATTCTTAGAAGATTTCAAAATCCATTGCTGCCTCATATGCTTTTTGATGTTGTCAACCTTGGATTTCTTTTCATCTTCAATTTATCTAATGTTCATACATTTCTTGGCAAGGTGTCCAATTTTTGTACAAATAAAACATCTTATGGTGGTGTCTCTCATCCTCATGTGATGTTTCACATAGTTTGCTCCAATGTGTCCAAATTATCCACAGTAATGGCATCCACACCATGTATTGTAGTCCCAACCAAATATAGCTTTCATAATATATTATGTTGGGTTCAATAACTTGGTTTTGCATTCAGAAGATTTTTGCCCTTACTTCTTGCATTTGTGACATTTGCCTTCAAATTTGGGTTTCTCTTTGCATTCATTAGCTCTATGACCATGCTTATTGCAATTATAACACTTTCCATTGAATTTCACTTTACTTTTACTCCAACTTTTTTTTGATGTATGACCTAACTTACCATAGTGATTGCAAGTAGGCCTTTGGTTCTTTTGAACTCCTTTCTTAGATGATTCACCTTCTTCTATGTATCTTATTTCTACTTTACCTTTTTGTTTGTATTGACTTTTCTCATTCAATTGATTCATGTCTGCTTGAGATTTCATCATCCTCTTATTGGTTTGCTTTTTAGTGTTTAGATCATTTTGCAATCTTTCATTCTCTTATCTTAGATTATGTTTTCTTTATTTGCATTAGTAAGCCGATCAATAAATTTTGCATGTTGAAGGGATAGATGTTGAATTTCATTATTCTTTTCTTCTATCTCTTCTTTGGCCTTGTCTGTTTCTTCCATAACTTCACACAATCTTACTGACTAAATTTCTTGTTCTCTTTTTAGCTTTCTAACTTCTTAAAGGTTAGAATTCTTTTCTAATAGTTCTTTAATTGCCTCATTAGCTTCATCTGAATAGATATCTTCAATTCTTTCTTCAGTATAGAGTTTGTCATTCATCTATATTGCAAGATCTTTTCTTCTTTTCAAGGATTGAGAGAGTTTCTCCTTTGCTTTCTTAAGTTTACCAATAGCCAATTCTAAATCTAGCTTTTCATCGTTAATAGCTTTATCAAGTCTAAATACCTCCATTACCTCTGATCTTTGCTCGAGCTGTTAGAATTCATCTTTGAGAACCACAAAGCTCTAATACCAATTGTTGGAAATATACTTGATAGGCTAGGTTACTAAGAGGGAAGGGGTGAATCAGGAACCAATAAAACTTATTCTTAATTCACCAATTAATCCTTCATATGTATTTTAATCTAATTGCATACATGAAAAAATAAAAGCATTAAAACATTCATAACACTTTAACACAAGATATGGTGACCTAGAAATCTTTCAAATAGAAAGTAAAACTTGGATGGGGATGATAGCCACAAGCTTTAGTACTGTAGTATGAAGTTGGCCAGTTAAGGCTTATAATTGATCACTTTTGATGATCTACCCTATTAGGAGCAATAAGGACTATTAGGTCCACCTTGTGGAAGGATTTACAAAACATACAATGAAGTTTGCACTCAGTAAAGAGATTTACAAAAAAATGTTAAGTCTACCTTGTGAAAGGATTTAACTATTCCACCTGTTAGGATGAACTAGTGGCTGATCTTTAATTTGCAACTCTGATTTGCTAGTTGAGATTCCTTTGGAGTATAATGATCACCTTGCTATGATAGATAAATCTTTGTTGCTCCTTATACTACTTGTAGCATTCTTATTTTGTACTTATTCTCTTACACATATATTTCCATATTCATATCTTTCTACTTTGGATGTGATACAATACATTACATATATACCAATCCAAATCATAATTCATCATAGTTGGCTACAATACAAGCTTAACCAAAATACACAAAGTCAGCCCAGTTGGTGGTACTCGAGTTCTGAAGACAAACTTAGTGAGGTTCTAATACTAGGAAACCATTGTCAACACACAACATCATCATGCTCTTGGTAGACATAGAAGCTCAATTCATACTAATCACTTCCAAGTAGTCTAAACTTGGTCAACACTAGTGACTTGATTAACACTATAAAACTCAACATATAAATTGAATCACTTGGTTGACACGTCCTAGCTTGGTCAACACTAGATTCACGTCATTGATGTTGTAAACTCAATTTATACTGCAAAACTCAGTTTGTACTATGTAACTTGGTAAACACTATGAAGCTTAGTTTACACTGATAATTATCAACTCAGTAGATACTACTTGGTGCAAACTAAATACTATTTCTAGAACTCAATAGCAACTTTAGAACTTGGTAGAACTTGAATTACTTGGTTAACATAGTAAACTATAAGATGAGCTCAATAGCTACTAACCATTTGATTAAGTGTGTGTCACTAATAAAAAACTTGACTATAATGTGAACATCATTAAGATATTATATTATATGTTACAATATAAGTATAACTTCCAAAATAAATCTAATATGGAGTTAGCTTGATAATGAACATACAACATGTTATAGTTAAATGACCATCAAATAATCATCAATAACATTTGTTGAATCTATTGAATACTTGTTGCTCAAATGTTCTTATTATTTAGATGTTTGGAATTTCATCTTTCAATTTCTTAATCTCTACTAAGTTTTTCCAAACAATATAAATAATTTCTTTGATCAATGATCCTCACCCTTCAAGAATCCAGAAGATGAAATACTTTGGAAGATTATAGCACCTCATTTATTTGGAACATTTGAAAAGAAAAAAATAATCACACTTTTAGAGAGAAAAAATTCCTACTCATATTGTTGGAGAAAAAATCAAAAGAAATATAAATGAAAATTCCATACATAACAGTCCAAATATAAAAAATGATAGCAACAACTGTTGGACTAATTGCCAACCTTCCCCTTTGGGGTTCGTGACATGGTTTAACCACCTCATGTGTTCTATAAGTCTAGTGGTTGTATTGGGCATTAATAGGTTGATCTTTTGGTGCAATGACAACTCTAGCTTATAACAAGTGGTATCAAAGCTTAGTCACAGGTTCAAATCTCCTCAAGTAACACTGAGGGGGGAATTGTTGGACTAACCACCAGCCTTCCCCTTGAAGATTTTTGACATGGCTTAACTATCTCCTATGTTATATAAGCCTACTGGTTATATCAAGTATTAACAGGTCAATCTTTTGGTGCAATGAAACCTCTAGCTTGCAACAAGAACACTATCACTAGTTGGAACATAGTTGAATTGAAGAACAAGAAGGATCAAAAGAGAGAATGTTTTTGGACTACTCCACCTAAGGGGTTGGTTAAGGTTAATTTTCACGATGTGACCAAAGGTAATCCTAGAAAATTTGGTTGTGGTGGAGTCATCAGAAATGAAACTAGTATCTATTTGGTGTTTTTTCCTATCCATTAGGTGTGGAAACTAGTCACGTGATGGAAATAATATCTACTCTTAATGCTATAACTCTTGCTAAAGAGAAGCATTTTCAAAAGATTTGGCTAGTGGGTGACTCCAATAATATTGTTAACTATATTAAAGGGATAACCAAAGCTTCAACTTCTATTAGTCGTCTAATTGATAATACTATTAGTATATCAAAAAACTTCCAAACTTTTGAAATATCACGAGTATAGAGAGGTTAATAATGTTGTTGAAAAGTTGGTGAATTTCAATACCCAAATTGATGAAGTGAGTATTTGGGAAGGTACAAGAGATATGGAAGATCAATTAATTCATTTAATTAATTATGATCATGTCACCCTAAGAGCCTGGTTTATTCTGAAAGATGATTGAAAAGACATTGAGTACAAAAATGTCATTTCGAGCTCCCTTGTGTAGTACTCATTTTTGAGTTTATCTTCGCATGCTTTATGGGTATTCTTCATTGCCTCGTTTCTGATAAGTATTAGTAGAAATCAAATTTTGAGTGAAAGAGCTACCATCAATGGAGATCTGAACAAAGAGTAACCTAGGATCTGTATTTGGAAGAATGATAAAGAAGTATGGAATAAAATAAAGAAGGGAGGTGTGTCCAATTATTTGGGCAAGCTACATGGTGTTGACAAAGGGATTCATGAGAAAATTGTTGAAAGTTGGAAGGATAGATATGTGATTATTTATGGCCAAAGGGTGGATATTACTATTGACCTCATGCCAAAGTTATGGATCTTCCAAATAAGGGTATGAGCTATTACAAGAAAGATCTCAAAAGCTTGAAAAATGCAGTTGAAAAAATTCCAAAGAAACCATCTGAGAGAGATAAGTTAATGAAAGGAAAATTCAAAGGGAAGGGCCAAATGGTGTTTTATGATATGGAGAAAATTGAACCTTTCTGGGTCAAGATGTTAAAGGTAATTATGGAGTCTTTTACCATAGATGGTAGATATATGAGGGTGCACAGTTTCCATTTCATCTTTTTAAATAATTTCAAGCATAAGGTGAAGATATCTTTCCCTTATTACTTATTTTTTTCTTTGCAAACAAGTATCATTGATCATACGAAGGATTCTTCTAAGTCTGTGATGCATGACGGCCTTATTCTCCTAATTTATAGGCATTTTCAGGATAATTAAATTGAGGTTTTCATTAAGCCTAAGAAGGATAATAGGAAGAGAAAGAGTGAGGAATCCCAAGAGGGAAGTTCCAAAAATTGAAAAAAACTCTACTTAGAAAGAGGAGACAATGTATAAGAATGAGGAGGAGAGTTTTGAAGAGGGTATTAATGCCAAGATGGACAATGAGTCTTCTAATGATAATGGGGACTCAAAGTCTAAAGATTCTAATGATACTAAGGATTCTAATAAGATATCAAAAGACTCTAAAGGTAAAATTAATTATGTAGATGTCAAAGCATATGAAGCTAGAGACAAGGAAGTGGCTATCATTCTAGAAAATATAAGTAAAGATAATAAGGAAAATAAAGAAATTTAGAAAATTGATCTAATAATCTGGAGAGGAAACAAATGACTATGAGTATCAAAATAATGATGACCAGCCAATGGGTGATCTATATATATCAAAATGATGATGTTCAGGACCAATAGAGAGTAGATGATCAAATCCAGGGTCAGAACAAGTAGAGTGGGATTAATCAACACAGTTCAAGTCAAAGGCTTGATGAGAACAAAGATTAGTAGTTGGAGGAAGAGGATCAAAAGGATGAACATGATCCCACCATGGGTATTTTGGAGATTACTAGAGCCAGATATACTTACTCCTATAGGATGGATAAATGGATGGTAAATCAAATTAAAGACTTGCATTATAAAAGTAAGATCATGAAAGGTAAGATTAACAACCTAAATAGTGCTATTGAGGAAGGAATTGAGAAAACTTTTGATAATGGTTTTACATAAAATATGGTCAATAGTATGGTTGATACTAAGCTATAGGGTGTTATTGAGAAACTTGAAATAAATGAAACAATGCTAAGAGCTATTCTCCTTTGTAATCACAGAGGTCTTGAGTCCTCTGTTGGCAACCTCAAAAAAATCTATGCCTTGTTAGAAATCAAAGAAAAAAGTGTCATTAATGTGTAGTAAGAATTTGATGATGGTGTTGATACTAGTGTTGGCCTTGGTAAGAGAACCAGAGCAAGTTTGAAGAAGAAGTTCATTTATGAGCCTAAGGATGTAGAGAACAAAATGATGAAGGACATCAACCTCTATTTTGATAGGATGGATGAGATTGAAAAGGAAACTATAGTTCTTCTCTAGAAAATGATGCAATTTATTAGTTTGTTTTTTTTTTTGTACTTTGACTAGTTTTTTGCAAGTTGGAAAGTGTCTATCATTTTTGTTCTTCTTAGTGGGTTTCATTCTTATTTTATTTCACTTTGGGTTTTGGGTCGATATGCTTATATTTCTATTATGTTATCATAAAGGTTTAGGTCTCTTCATAACCTATTATTACTTTAATAAAAAATAAACATGCATTCAACCATATTTTATTCTTGCTCAACCAAATTTCATCTTGCTCAACATAAAAAATTCTATCACCAATAAATTGTTTCCTTCAAACTATATTCTAACATGTCTTCACATAATATTTTGAAACTCATGCAAACCTTCAAATTACTTTGTTTTTTATTCAAAGACTTCTAAACATGACTGCACTTTATGACCTTGTTGACCACATCTCTGTCTTTGTAACCCTGATTGTTCCAGCTAGAATACATATATGTTAGCATTAATGAAAAACTCAGTAATGAATGCAACACATAGAAATTAGTCATCTCCCCAAACATATTGACAATCTCCCCCATAGTAATATCATCATAATTCATGCTAACACATATTTACTATTTTTCTTGTAATGGTATTGAATAATATACCTCTTACATCAAATGCGTCTTGGGTCTAATTTTTTACATCCTTTTTCTTTATTTTCTTCAACAAAGGGATTGATTTGGTAGACTACATGCCAATAATTTATTTAATGACTTCATTTCTAATCATATAGGTTTGATCCATCTAGAAATAATTACAATGAATTTTATTATTTTTATCCTTACCCACTTACTTCTGTAACAAAAAAAATTGATTCCATATGTCCAATTTCTTATTTCTTAAGGCTTTGTGCTCTTGTTAAATATGAAGTCATCTAAATTCAATTCACTAGATACTACATATTTTTTAGCTTCCCATGATTGTACTCATCTATTTTGATATGAATTCACACCATGATATTCGTAGTAGGTAAAACTCCAAATGGAATACTAGACATGGAAACCATTGGGTCATTTTTGGTTGATTTGTTAGGGTATTTCTTGAACTTTAGATGAGGTTTGGAATTGACATCAATAAAATTTAGGGTATCCATCATAAAAGCAAATTTATCTACAAAATTAGGAAACTAGGGACCATGAATACCTTTTAGCACCTTGATTGAAACCCTTTCTTTGTGCCTTGACTTTATCTCATCAATCCCTTTCAACTTTGAATGAGTAAAAGACTTAGAAGCTTTCCCTTTTAAGGAATTTCATAACTTATAAATGAATGTAAAAAATGCATAGTAATTTTTTTGGTAAATTAAGCCCTCTATATTTCTACTAACTATTGTAACTTCCACAAATTTTTGCATTATAAAATTTCTCGCTATAACTTTAAAAAAATAGTGTAATTTAATACATTATTCCTTGTACTACAATGTTATGATGAAAACAACTCATTTTTTTGAAGATGACTATGATTATCCTTTTAGCTCTCCCTAGGATAAATCCTTTTGACTTAGTTACTAAAGAAAACCTCTACACTCAGCTAGGTGTAGTCCCATCCTCTTTCTTTTCCTATATCTTTTTCATTTCACTTCTAACTTATTTTGTACTAATCTTCCTCACTAGTTCATTTCATTCCCTTTATCTAGATTGTCTAGCTTGGTGCCTCTATTTTGTAAAACTTTGCAATGTGTCCAAATCTATAGAAATTCAAGCACTTAATATTCATTTTTCCTTTATTTCCTTGGTTTTACCTACACCTTAATTTGTTAAATTATTCCAATGATATTGTATGCATGACGCTAGATAGTCCTCTTTTATCCCTTGCCTCCTACAAATCTAACCAATTCAACATTGAGACTCATCACCATAGAACATATGTGTACCCCATGGACCTTTTCATACTAAGGCCTTTAAGCTAAACACAACTTGATCACTACTTCCTACTTTCCTAAATAATTAAGAAAACTCTTATTTCCTACTTAATTTTTATTTGTGATCTATACCATCTACTACCCATCGCATTTTATTTTTTCCATTTTACTTGCTCTCACAAAGAATACATGCCAAAAGATGATCCTACATTATGGCAAACACCAAGATCTAGTAATCCTCATGATATTATTTGTATTTTACCTTAATTACACATTTGTGAATGTTATATAATTTGAGATAAGTGATCACTTTAGAGAGTATACACATGCACCTCAAGGTAAGGAAGCATGTTATCGTGAAATTATCATACTCATGCTATTTGCCATCATGTTTTGTGCTTATTTTAGAAGAATATATGCATACATGTACTTATAGAAACTGGTGCAATCCAAGTACAATGTTTGGCTCATTTCCCTAGCCTCTATCCATCCTTTACATACAAATTTCAATGTATTTATATCATCTACTCTATATCCATAATCACATATGATATGCTATATTCATCAAGAGCATGCATTTATTAGACTTATTCATACATCTACGTAAAAAAAAAAATTATTTGGACATATATCCAAATGTTTTCTTTTTTAAGATCTTGTTTATTAAATTCAAGCTCAATCAAATCTCACCTTTTCTAGCAGTCTTTTGATCTAGTTGAATACATGTTTAAATACTTTGATGTTGTGTGTTTGTTTTGAAAGAGAGAGGGATAGATATGGATGTTTGCATTTATTTAAGATTGTCATACATTCAATTATTATCCCTCATCTTAAAATCATTCAAGGAGTATTTAATTTTAAAATACTTCATTTGTTGCATTAAAAGATATAACAAATCTACATAGGTCATTCTATGATACTTTTATACTATCTTTTCTCTTTCATATGTCTTTGAGTTTGACCACAACCAAAGTTAACCTAGAATATAGATATCTTATTTGTAACACAATTAGATGCCTCTTAAAAGAAATACCAAGTAATTCTAGATTACTATCACTATATACAGACTCAAAAATAAATAATTAACATAACTAGACTATAATTTTTTTTTTTCATTTTCTCTTTGTAATATAACCACCGCCCTTTCCAAATACTATATGAGTAAATTAAATCAAGATTACTCTCTAAAGTAAGAGTAGATATATAGTGTGGACCCAAATCGACATATAGAATAAATACATATCTATGGAATGTATTCAAAGCTCTAGATAGAAAAGACATTCAATTCAAGATCCGTGCCTCTCACTCCTAAAAACATGAATTTAATCAAAAGCTTAAAAAGTCTTTTTTGCTGAACTCCTTGTGTTTAACTTAACATTTAGTTTAAGAATATAGTAACCCATAATCAATATATACTGTATTCTTCATTGCAGAAATATGAAAGCTCACCACAGCTTTCCCACCATCTCCATGCACTGCCATGAGAATAATATTGTATTGTTTTCCTACATCGCCTGCGACAGAGCAATCAACGTCAATATTACTGGTCTTTATCTATGCATGCAATAGAACAATCAACGTCAATACAGATTACATTGTGGATAACATCAGACCAAAAATAAAAACAATTTCAGAATTGGTGAGGCAGCATTTTTATTTATAGATGGTCCCAACAAAATGAGATTCTCAATTCCAAACAATAGATGTGACACTAGGTGTAGCAGACGTTCGGTGGTCAAAACTATACGATCTTCATAAGAAGGTTCACAACGGAGATAAATGATGAAATAACAGAATGATAAATATAAAACTTGGGATGCGGTTATTGTTTTTTAATTGAATATATTAGAAAGTAGTAAACATACTGGACCTAAAATCATTCTATTAAAGAGTGTATCATAAAAGTGAATACAAAATAATCCTTCGGTATTTTTAAATCTAAGAATGAATTTATTGGCACAACTATAATGGGAAAATATTAAATTTATTTTATTTATTTTTTTGATATTATCTATGTTCTAGTATTTAGCATTGGAGGACTCCACGACATTTCTGAACTTGGGACATTAGCTAGTGGTCTCTTCATTTTCATTTCCAAGGATAGTGGTGACCCTTGGGACCTATCATATTATAAACTCTATTTTCGAATTGAATGGATTACTTTATGACTTGCAAAACCATCAATTGTTATATTTTAATTGCTTTCAATTAAATCACAATACACATGTTGATGTTATCAATCTATTTTCTAAAATTAAATTATTCCCTACTATTATTATTATTGTCCTTCGTTGATAGTGATAACATCAGACCAAAATTCTTCTGCCCACTTCAAATATCAATGGCAAAATATGAATATTTCACAGCATAAAAACAATTTTAGAATTGGCAAGGCAGCATGTCTGTTTATGCTCCTTCATGGTCATTTACAGATGGTCCCAACAAAATGAGATTCCTAAATCCAAACAATAGAAACTGTTTACAAAATTAGAATTAAATATGAAGTCTCCAAGCCCTGAGACCATGGAGTATATTTAATAAAACAATAGAAGGAAACATGACAACCTTTATAAGCGACAGATGGAGAAGGTTCGGATTGGAGGTGTCCAGTGATGCCCTAGCTGGTCCTTGATAAGATGGATGATAATTGATAGTGAATCCCACGTATAAAACAACTTCTGAAGGCATGATATGATTATGGTGAGTCTTATACTTCATAATTGTTTGGTAGGTTATTATCAAATAATAATAATTAATATATCAAAAATGATTGTAAATGGTTAGTAGATTAGTATATTTATATGTATATCACATAATATACATAACAATGTATAGACACATTGCTAGGTGTATTAAATTTCATTATAAATGTATTTGAATATTAATATTTATTTATTATTAAATATTAGTTATATAAAATATATAGATATCATGATATCTTATAAAAGATATATTCATAGATTTTGTTAAAGTTGAATTATACAAATATAATAGTGCTTATTTGAAATTAAATTCACATTATAATTTAGTTCAACATTTATAAGCATAAGGAGAATAGCCTTTCATGTTTTGAAATCTTGCTAAATTGATATTAAACATCTAATGTAAGATTAAGTGAAGTGTTTGTCTAATTCAACACAATTAAAATCAATGTATAATCTTATTTTAGTATTTCATAGGAGAAAGGAAAAAAATAGAAAAGAAAAAAGCTAAACATATAATATTGATGCACGAAGACTTCAATGAGTACTAACATGCATTAAATGTGTGTGAACATATTAAGATTTGGCATATGGATGGCATGACTTCTTGTAAACATTGTTAAAAGATAAATTGTTAAGAAAATATGGTTGGAAGAGGGTTGGGATATCTTTCAACTTGAAATAGCTCAAAAGTAACTAAAACCCACAAAAAATTACTCAATCCTTGCAAATGCATAGTATAACAATTATCAATATGCCTGCTCATGATGGCTTCGACTCATGTTCATGTTAATCCCACTCACAATGTGATCCAAATTGTTGGTATTCCCACCCACTGTCCTCCTGTTGCTGCATCTCCTAGTGGATTTCCTGTTGCGTGTCCTGCTATTGTACTTGGCAATGTTGCTCGTGAGAAATCATCTGCCCATGTTGTTGCATCTCATGGTGGGTCTTCTGGGTTATTTCAGCTACCCCTCTCTGGCTCTCAAGTTGCTGTGGGTAGGTTTGTGATTTCTTATGTGGATGTGACTTCTTTTGAGGTAGGTCTTGGTGGTCTTGCCCCTATTGGGAGATGGGGATCCCTTCCATCGGTTGTGTCTATCTCTATAAGTAGCCCTATTGTGATTAATCTTGATTTGGAAACTCTTGATGAGATTTCCAAACATGTGGAGGATTACTCTTCTATTGCTACTATTTTTCATTTTAGGGGTTTTCAACCCTCTCTTCTAGATTTACATGTTTGGATTTTTTAGCATTAGTAACCAATCATAACTGACACAACTCAGATTTACCCTGTGGAAAGGGGATTTTTTATTGTAAAATTTTCTAATATTGCAGATAAGAAAACCATCTTATGTAATAGTTTTTTCTCTTGGGAGGAGAGGTTTCCCTTGATGGCCAAACCTTGGTATAATAGATTTGATTTGGTTGCTGAATCCTTTAATAAGATACCTTTATGGGTAAGATTGTCAAATCTTCCCCTGCACTTTTTCCTAGATTTAGTCTTGAAGTCTGTATTGGAGGCCATTGGGGATTTCCAGATGGTTGAGGTAGAGTATTCTAATGTGTTTAAGATGATGTATGCTTGCATTATTGTGGAGGTTGATGTTTCTAAGGGTCTCCCTGAACAAATTACTTTGGCTTCTCCAAATGATTCTTGGACCCAGATTCTTGATTATGAGGGTATTCCTTTCAGGTTTAGGAAATGTCACAAGACTAGTCATCTTGCCAGGTAGTGCTCCTCTTATATGGTTAGATCAAAGAAATCACCTTCTTGGTAGTGGGGGGTTTGAAACCATCATTATATGGTTTAAAAAGTTTCCAAGGAAGGAGATGAGCTGGATTGCTCACCTCAGAATGATCTTTCTTTGGCAGATGATATTGTTGTTGTCCTTGATGATACTTGTGTTGTCCTTGATGATATAGATGTTGTCTCTAAGGAGCCTTTGGTTCAGAATGTTAAGGTTGTCTCTTCTTTAGATGTTGGCTCTATCCAATATTGAGGTTGTAGCTGGAGTTGGTTTAGTTGTATTATCTCCCCTTGTTGTGGGTATTGATGCCCATGTTTCTTTTGAGAGGGCTTTGGGGGTTACCAGTGGTTCTACCCCTTTGAATGGTCAGTATAATACCTTAGTAATGAAGGATTGGAAATCCTTTCACAATGATTCTATGGTTAAACAACATTAAATATCTTACTTAAAATAGCATATTGAACTCATTTGATTTATCAATCAAAGAGCATAAACTTGAAATGGTGACTACAAAGTATATGCTCTAGTTTGCCTTTAGAGTCATTACAATTAAAATAGAGATGATTGTTGAAGGAAATCTATGCTAGAAATTGAAATAACAACTTAACTTAAAGATTAACATAATGCTACAAATAGTAAACCTAGTTGTGAACCTATGTTGCAGGAAACAACCAATGGTTCTGTTACCAGGTGGCTGTAGGAGAAACAAAGTATAACTACTTCAAGAAAGATTAAATCTAATTCCTACTTAATTATGAGCCAAGTTAACCTTCTATTCGGGCTCCCACGGAAGAGTGACTGAATTAGGAAATCAAAGACTAAGATCTGAAAATATCATTCATTCATTCATGAAAACATAAGTGCAAGGTGAAGATAATAAAGTTGTATTTACTACTTGCACGATTACAAAATAAATTTCATGAACATTTTCACATTACACAAATCAAGAATTCCATCTTACTATAAACAATTAGAAAATAAACTACTAAGAACTAGGATCCTCCCATTTAGGAATACAACAACTTCCAATTAAAAAAGGAACAAAAACATTAAACGTAGGAGTAAACCACATTCAAATACACAAAAATATAGGAACACATGACTGTTGGATTTCCTCCAAAATGACCATTGAATGAATTGACTCAGTCTGCAATAGAAACCACCACTGACTGGAGATGATGGAGCCATTATGAATCTTGAAAGTAGTTCATCATCTTGATGATGCCACTTCAATCTTAAGTCTCCTTTTCTACAAGAGACTAGCACACACAAAAATTGCAACACATACTATCGGTCTAAATTTTTACTTAGTAGCTTTTCTTAAAATCATGGTATAAAAATCAGATGTGAGTCCTATTATTTGATCCTAGGTTTTCAGGTTTGGGTCTTATATCTTTGATATCTTTTAAAATTATTGTAAAACCCTAGGTCTTTCCCTTTTTAAATTATCTTGGCATGAAATCTTTAAAAAAAAAGGGTCTAATATTCTTTTCTCGCTTGCTTCGAAGTCATTGTTGAGTCCTTTTGAAAAAGTCTTGCCCCACCATTGGATTTTGTTTGAATCCACAAATGTCGTGTGCTCACTATAAAAAGTTACAAGGTTGTTTACTATAGCAATGTAACCACCATCGAAAAATTATGTTTTGGTACTGAAAAATGAGGTCCGGTGCCAGAGAAGTGTATCAATTTGAAAGTATTATGGTCATGTGCTCTACCCCAGGATTGTCAATATCAGAAAGGACACATGTGGAGTAATGCACAAGTGGTGTCACTAGGACCCAAGCTTTTTCAGCGAGTCGCTATGTCATGACTAGAAAATCTATATGCTCTGCCAGTAGTGACATAGCGAGTGCCTGGAATATAAAGAAAGCAGCAACCTTTTTTTAAGGTTGATATGACCATGGAATTCCCATGTAGTTTCATAAATGTGCATGACCACCTTCTTTGATAGTGGTATTAATTGGTGAAATTTCAATCAATGTGTCATATGTTTTCCATCACCAGAATTCTTAATCTATTGGAGCTCACTACATCACGACCAATAAATTCATCAACTTTCTGGTAGCGACATAGCAAGTGCCTGGATATTGCAAAAGATGGTGTTCTTTTAAAATGAGCAGTGATATTGAGGATCTAGAGGAAGATATCTTGCAAACTATGCCCTTTATTTCTGTGATAGTCATGTCATTTATGGTTATTCTATTTTAATTTTCTTGGCACCAATTATTGATAGGTTACCAGAAGTCATTATGTCGCTACCAGTAAGTTGGTGATTTTTGTCAGTAGCGATGTAGCAACTAGCCAGAAAGTGGTAATGTAATGAAAATTTTTAGAAGGTGGGCCCCAAACGAGTAATTCATCAAAAATGAGCTATGCAGATCAAGTGAGACGGTGGCATCCTACTAAGCATTTATACTTGATAGAAGTTTTGAATCCGCCAGAACTCACTATGTCACTATCGAAAAGATGGTGATTTTTGCCAATAGCGATGTAGTGCCTGCCAAAAAAACAACAAACACAAAAAAGCCAAAGAGGTATGATGTCACTAGGGATTAAGATAATATATATATGCCAGCATGTTAAGCCAGCTTAGCATCAGCAGTAACTTGGACCCAACTCCATGCATAAAACATGTAAAGGATTCTAATCATCAGATCAAGCATGGATCAACGATACTCGCTATCTCACTATGGAAAGATGTGTGGAAGTTATATATAGTGAGGTAGCGAGTAAGGGACCCACCACATTTTCAAAGATCCATGTAGTTTCCATGCCCTCATATTAACTTCAAATCAATGATACTCACTATCTCGCTATGAAGAGTTGCACAGAGATTATGTATAGTGAGATAGAAAATAAGGGACCCACCATTTTTCTCTTAAAGAGTTGTATCCAATTTCTACCCCACGATCAAATCAAAATCAATACTTATCGCTATCCCTAGTCATCAGTGTTCCCAGACTGAAATGCTAGCATTGAAGGAAAGATACAGATGGAGGCATTTTATTGTCTTGACTACCAACGTGTTAAGAAGAAAGGTGTGTCAGCCCAGTTTTCAGTCCTAGATCGTAGGATTTTTCAAGGATCAACAACGCAAATTTAAAAGGAAATATGATGCCACTCTATTCTTCAATTATGTGCATTTATGATGAATGAAAGCTTCGCATGTGAGAAAAATAGAGTATAATACAGGAGATTTTTCCATTTCTAGTCTCACGCAAACAAAGATTTAATAGAGTATATTGAGCACAAGAGCCTACTGATGATATTGTGATAAGCCTAGCAAATATGTAAAGCAATCCTCCATGTTCGTGAGCTATTGAAGAGGTTGAGAGAAGAAAAAATTTGGAAAATCAAGTAAGTACTCATATTAAAACCTCTATAGCATTCCAGTTCCTGTAAATTATAGTCAAGATGCCTCCTAAGAAAGCATTTTCTGGGCAAGTAAATTATATGGATAGGAATGTTCATGATGATTTGCCAGAATTACTCCCAGAGTCCACCATCGAACCTGCACAAGTTAAGAAGTTAATTTCCCTTAGCCCTAGGCTTAAGATTGCTAATGGCCTATATGGAAAAGGGAACTAGGTGAGGGATGCAACAACTACGCAAATTGACCTTGTTCTATTCAAAAAATGGTTTTTAGAGAGCAATTTGTTTGCCCCACATGCCAATGTCTAGAATTTTGATTTGGGAAAACTAGTAGTTCTAATTGCTTTCATGGATTACAATTTTCTTGAAGCCATTGCCAAGAATTATGACCAAGCTATTAGGGTGGTGAGAAGAACTGATGATGTGTCTCTGATCTCAATTATTCCTGAGGAAATTAGAGAAGTTTTTCACCTAGAGCCATTGTCAAATTATCATGTGCCAATTAATCTGCCAGAATTAGAAAATGAGTACAAGGAAAAGAAGGATATGATTAGGGGAGGCGCACTAAGGGCACATATTGGCACAATAGGAACTTTGGCAGTAATCACTATAGCCTCTAGGGAACCTTTTAAGAAGAGTCTTTTCACTTCTCGGGCTGTAGAGATATACATGACCCTGTGTCATGTTTTTGGTGAAGACGAGTAGGATTTCATGCCCATTGGCCTTATGTATATGATGGTTCAAATTACCTCTTTCGGTGTAGATGTTAATTTTGATTTTGCTTCCTTTTTAGCTAAAAAAATCCATGTTGGTTTGGTTGGAATTGCCAAAAGGAAAGTGGAGAAGACCTTTGGGCACTATTCTTTGTTGATGCACATGTTCTTATTTAAAGGGGTGGCATATTTTGGTAAAGAGATGGAATTGAATAGAGAGGAGAATGGGGAAGCACTACTAGTCCAATTATGGAATGTAGATATGACATGAGATGCTGATAATGCTAGTTTTGTCAGATTTGATAGGTATTTTTCCTCCAAGTCGAGAAGCCTCGTATTAAGTGACAATCTTAGGATCCCCAAGGCACTAATGAATCTCATTAGGCCTATGGATAACCCCCATAATTTGAAAGTTTCACATAATTGGGGAGATATTATTCCTTACTCTATTTCTACTATTTTTAGAATTTATGGTTTTAGAGGGAACCCTTATGTTTTGCCCTACCAAGTACGTTTAAAGGTAGGAATGGCTAAAGTTTTATGGCAATTAGGAGGAGTGGAGGAGATGTTTCCATTGGAAAGGTCACTGGGCTCAATTTTTCCTATTTGCACTATGGCACACCAGTTTGTGATTACCAAAGGGGGTTGGCTCTTTTTGCATAAAATTTTGGATCAATATAAAATGGTTGTCTCCCATCCCCATTTTTGTGATGCTGAGGGATTCTTTAATCAAACCTTGAGACATAGGATTAAATTGGGACAGGTCAAACATGATTCATATTATCCAGAAGACATTATAAGGAATGAGTTCTCTTTGCAAGAATAGGAAACCAAAAAAGAAAAGTGGAGAGTATATTCTTGGGTTTTAGAATTCATTAATTGTTTTGATTAGAAATATGGTCCTCTAGATAATGCTAGTACAGAGGCTGATAAAGTAAATAAGCTCATGAATACCCTCCCTAAAATAATGGAAGCTATGAATGAGAAGAATTTTTTTTATTGATTCATACCTAGATAAGGCCAGAGAGGTCATGAGGAGGTTGGCTTTCACTCCTAATATAGGAGCTGGACAAATAATTATTCAAAAGAAACCAGGTTGTAGTGTAATTTAGAATAAAAGGGCTCCTATAGATAAAGGCAAGCAAATAATGGGATCCACCAGTGCAATCCAAGAGGAGAGACCTGATGAACCTTCTCCCAAGAGGCAAAAGGTAATGAAGGAAAAGGGTCCTCAAATTGAGGAATATTCACCCACTCAATGCCCTTTGAAGATTGGAGAAGAATAGCTCACTAGTGAGCAAATTGAGCAGATTGGATCACAAGGAGGTATTTTTATTACTTAAGCAAAGTTAGATGAGGGTAACCCTCAAGAACCTCCTCCACCAAGTTTGGATCTAACAATAGCTGACTATAGAGGCAAGGAATTGGACCCTGTGTTAGAACAGGCAAGTCATCAATTTTTGGCTGATGATAGTTTTGTAAAGTCTAGGGCTTTCCACAAATTTTCATGGAGGGTGAACATGAATAATTTTGAAGAAAGATGTAAAAGGTTGAAAAAAAAGCATCGAGAAATGGATGAGGCCTCCATTGAGAACCAAACAAAAGAAAAAATGATAAGAGAATTTTAAAATATAAGCCCTAAAGAGGGAAGACAAATGGTGAAGGCATCTAGCATTTTGTTGTTACCAAATTGGGACATTGTTGATGCCTTAGTTTTCAATTCTATTTCAAATAAATTGAATTTGCAAGATCAAAATAAAAAGGATTTCCAAGGTACTACATTTATTAAGGATCAAGCTACATTGGTTAGCTAGTCATTAAGAAGAGGATCTAGAGCCACATTATCACAACTAGATGAGTCTGGATTGATGGGAAACATAATTGTGAGAGTTTCTGATACCTCTCATGTACAAGTAGCACATTGGAATGTGGACTCATCCCAATTTCTTTTGGCCACTACTAAGAAGGAAGAATAGGCCATGTTTGAATTACAGAGCAAATATGAAACAATTATAGAGGCCTATAATAAAGAGGTTAAAAAGAGAATTGAGCTTGAGAACAAGCTAATGGGGAGGTCCACAAAGCCAAGAATAACATACCCTCACCCCCTAGTTGAACCCTTCAAATCCACCCCCCTCATAGAAATACCAGATACACCCCAAAGGCTAAAATATTACACAACAAAAGATTTTGAAGAAGAAAAAACAAGTTGTGGGCATTACATGTGGAGTTGGATAGGGTGATAAATATCTAAGAGGAGCTGAAAACAAGTGATGAGGCTTTACATAAGGAGGAAAGAAATGACATTTTTATGTTATTCTCTCATAAAAACCTCGTATGATCAAATTGAGAAAACCTTTGATATTTTTTCTGATATTTTTTATTTTGACAATAAAAGATTTCATTTGCAAAGCATAATAGTTGGCTACTTGAACAAGTACAAGAGCCAAAAGTTTAGTTTGTTTCCTCGTACCCTAGACAGGAGAAATAATTTAAAGAACAAAGATGAATGGGCCAAGGAGCTTGATAATTTATTTTGTTTAAGAATGAACAGAATTATCAATGAAATAGGGCATGCATGGTGGGCTACCACAACTAAAGAAATAGTGAAAGCCCAAATATTCTTTGATTCTTTAAAATAAGAATCTGTTGACATTGACGAGGCAGAATATGTTATCAAAAAGTAGCCTAGATATTCTATAGTTTGATTGGCCAGATGATACAGTGTTTGACACATGGATGGTGGATATTGCTTCTAGTGAGCAATTTTAGGAAGTTGGAATAGATTATGATTAGATATAGGATAACAAGGTGCAAATTATTGACACATCAGCACCAAACATAAAAAATGTCGAAGGTGAAGGTCACCAGTTAGCTCTAGTTGCAAGTAAAGAAGCCCAAGATGTGAACGTGACATAGAAACAATCGAAGGTAAAAGTAATGTTGTCCATCCAAGGTGAAAACAGTGAAAATCCAAGGGTAAAAGTTAATTTAGAAGCACCATAGGACTCATCATTGGCCAGCCTAGTGGTAGCATATTTAGAAGATTTAGAATAGTGGTGGCAAATCAAAATAGCCAATAATTTGTTATGATGTAATAGAAATGGGCCTACCAAAGTATATATTCATGTGTTAACTTTATGTTATAATAAGTTTTGTTTTTTTGGACACCTGTCAAATTTTCCAAGCTTGAAGCTTGTTGCATCTCACATATTTAAGTGAGATCCCAGGGCTGGAAAAAGGATCCAAAAGTTTTGTATGTTTTAGTTTTCAAGAAAGTACACTCAGTCCAATGATATGTAGTTGTTCTGAGTTTATTTTCAGTCATGCACTTTTCTGATGACAAATAGAAATGTAGAATCAGTATGATTTTCTAGGTTCTTTAGTAAGTTTCTATTGGTTATTGTATTAGTCAACAAAAAGGATAATACAACAGGGTATTTACACCAAATCCGTGTCACCATTTTCTGTCTCCTTTTCATAATTTTATTAGTTTTGAGATCATTTGAATAATGTCCATTTGATTGAATACATTATGGATGGGGTGTATGTTGGTTATATTGTTTCTTTTAATTCAATGGATTAAGTAAACACTTCAATAAATTAGTAGAATTTGTGAGTTTATGAAGAGTATATCATGTAAGAATGGAAATAGGTGATTATAGTTGATAGATTCAATTACAAGTTAATTGAACAAGGTCTCCTACCAATAAGTGACTCTTTGTGCCCAATGGATAAGGTATAGGTCTTATAAATTAGAGATGATTGAGAGTAAATCTTGCCTCTACATGTTAAAACTATCATAAATTCAAAATCATTTGTATACTATTTTTTTCAAGGTTGTAATGCTGGTCATCACTCATTTACATTTAGTTTTTTGAATCATAGGTAGCTACTATTCTCATAAACACTTGTAAACTCTAGGAGAATTAGGACCAGATCTGCTTATAGGGGATGCATATCGACTTGAAAGCATTAAAGAAAATGGTAAACTATGTATGTGCATGAGGATAAAAGATGGAAATTAGAATGAAACTAAGATAATTGTAATACATCAGTTTGCATTAAAATTATCCCTAGGCATACCCACCTTGGTTTAGCAGAGCCTAAAGAGTAGGAAACCATCCTTGGTTTTGTTGAAGTTAGGTCCAGATGATCTACTTGTGTAATTGATTATAGGAATTGTCTTGTCTTTAGATTATTTGAGCATTATCATTTTGGTATTGGGCATTTTGTTTCTTAGTTGTTTCAAACACCAACACATACCAAAGATAAAGTTTCATAATAAGTTTTCCTACTTTAGCATTATCATCATCACATGGCTACATGAACACTACCCCATTAATGTAGAATGGAAAGAATACCATATTTCATCATACATAATCATATAATCTATATATATTCAACATATTCCTTTAGTCTTAAAAGTATCCAATAGACACATAAGCATAGCATAAAAACATAGAGAGTCTGAATATTGTTAATGATAAATTCTTGAAATACGAAGTCTTAAACCAAAAAGCCATAAACTAAATAACCATAAACTGGGCTCATCATTTCCCCCCAGCTTGACCTTTTGTTGGTCCCATATTAAACATAAAGCTCTTAATTCTTGTTGTCATCCTATAGTTAGAAGCTGATTTCTATCTTACACCTCCCTTGGAAAAACTCTATTAAAATCCTTTGGTTTCCCTATACCTTTCCCGGCTATTCACTTCCCCCTCTATATCATAATTGTCTAAGTTCTATGAATTTTCTAACAGAGGAGACATAAGAAAAGGTGGCTGAAATGTAAGTGGAATCCAAAAAATTTGTCTTACTCATCCCAAGGAGATATAGCATGGTGCACACCTATTTTCCATGTTAAAATTAAGAGGTGAGTGTGGTTCCTTATCTCTTGAATCCTTGGTTAAATTGAGCCAATGCCACTGGATGGAGTCATGGTTTTAGGAAACTTAATACTAGCTAACTTTCATACTCATCAAATGCTACATTTTGAAGAGGAAGAATATGTTTTATGTCTAAGTCTGAAGGTAGAATCCTTAACTAGTTGAAATAACAAGTTTTAGGGTCCTTAAGTTTTGGTCTCAGATAGAGAGGAATTTCATCTTCCAATTCCCTATATATCTTAGCTTCAAATTCTGGACTAATTTCATTTTGAATCCAAGACATAAGAGTTCTCAATTGGATATCCCTAATGGTCAATAAAGTATTATAGACTCTATCATTTAGAATTGCTAAATTATGGAAAAAGAGCTCACACAACAAATTCTTAATGGCTGCAAGAGAATTATGAAAATCCTAGGTAAACTGAAGAGGTTCTTACAATGATGGGGACGTATCCTACATGATGCAAGTCATTTGGTAATTCAACAATTTTTCCTTAAGGAATAGGGCATATACAAGAGATGGGGACCTACAGCTCATTAGCTTAGGAATAAGAGAAGTTAGTTTGTTGAGTTTCACATTCAATTGTTCTACTCTTCTTCCTATTCAAGCGCTTCCTAATAATGCTCATATATGACCCTACTTGATTATTTCTTTTGTTTTTTCCATTGTTCTCTTTATGAAACTAATTGATTGGATAGCTAAAAAGTAATAGATAATAAAGGCACTGAACTAGACTTATCTGACACAAAGGTGATACAAGATTTTTTTGTTGAATGAAGAACAAGGGATTTACCATTTTTGGAACTTATCCCTTTCATGGGATCCATCCATAACACCATAGATCTCTTAGTATTATTACATTTCTATGCAATAGAGGCCAATTCATCCAACCCTTTACTTAAAATTTTCTCTACTACTTGGTTAAAAATCCAAGATAGCACCAGGGTTTTCTTCAAATAATTTCTTCTTTGCTGCTACAGGAGATAGTTCTAGTTCATCTTCTTCCAATGTAAAGCATTCCTCTGGCATCTCATCATTTTTTGAGTCACTATAATTATCAGTTTTCTAAGGACCCTTAGAGGATGAACCTCTTCTCTAGAATCTAGAAGCTACTCTTCAGTCCTAGAGTTATCACCAATTATTACAAATTCTTCGTTCATTTGTTTCATAGGAACCTATTCTTTTTCTATCTCAGGAGATTCCTCAAATGATTCCTACTAAACATTCCTAGGTTGTTCTTCCTTTTTTTTCTCAAAGCTCTTAGGTTCATCAATTGACCCTTCTAGTGATATGTTTGTAGTCACATTTTGCTTATGTCTAATACTCCTCAACAAAGTTTCTTCTTTTTTCTTTGAAACTTTCCACTTCCTAGAAGTGTTTGCAACTACAAGAGACTATTCCTTTATCTGCTAACAAGGACTAGGAGTATTTTTTCCTTGCTTATCTATGTTTCTCTAAGAAACCCTTTTTGACATAGGAGTGGACTTATCTGTAGAGGTATTTTCCTCATTCTTATTCTAGGCTGACCTAGAAGTAGAGAGATAAGTGGAACCTTCAAGAGTCCTAACCCTAGACTTCTTCTTTGAGGAGGGTCATGGTTCAAGTTCTACAATAATTTTCTTGACCCCTTGTTCAATTTGAATTCTATACCAACTCTTTTCCCTATAGGCTCTATGATTTGTTCTTTAAACCCTTATGACAGAAAATTATCCTATGATTTTTTTGACTATTCTCTCAAGGACTTTTTAGTAATTAGCTTAATTAAATAATGATGTGAAATATATTTAAGTTTACCTTCTTGTATCAAAGTAGCCCTTTTCTTAAAAATTTTGAACATCAAGCTAGGAACATTTATTGTCCAATTCTAATGTCATAAACAACTTAAAAATTTGAAATGTACAGAATGAAAATATGTGTGTCATCCTTCAAAAGTGAAATATTTGATAATATGGACTACACACTACCCAAATGAGTCTAGAAAATACATTCTGTTCATACCTTGCTTCTTGTCAATATCCAGAGGTAGGTTTGAGTGTAGGGTAAATTATGCCCTAAACATTCCTATATCAAAGTCTTTTGAAAACTCTTCCCCTTCCTATGACAACCCCATAACACCAGCCACCATTGCTTGTAAAATGGTACCTTTAATCCCTTATCTATGGTCACTCCTTACTTTAATGTGCTAAAAAACTGCAATGCAACCTCACCGTCCCAACTAGTGAGCCTCTGAATGTAATCAAGCCACCCTCTTGCTTGGAAGTATGGAATATAAGCTTGATCAGTTAAAAAAATGTCGTGCACTATAGGTTCATAACAAATAATGCCACATCCATCTTCAGGTTGTCAAATTACCCCAAAATGATGTTGTAGGAAATTCAGATACACTAAAGACAAGGCTCGAACAAGGAGCTTTTGAAATGGAAAGCAACAAGTGTAGAAGGTTCTAGTATTTTAAAAATGAGCTCTTAAAAAAATATGAGAGTAAATCAAGAATATATCACACATTAACTGTTCATAATTACATAACCACAAACTTCGTACTAGCAATCTTTGCATGATATGTGCGAAATAAAATCATATCTCTTTAAAGACTATCACATCACTCGAAGCAAATGATGCCAAGAAGTGTGTAAAAGTACAAGTAAGATTTGAAAAGAATATAAGAATCAAATATAATAATTGTATGAATATATAAGATAAAAAATGAAAAAAATTAAATATCTACCCCCCTCCCAATGCTTAATTTGGTAATTTGTCCCACAATTGCACATATGACGAGGCATAGCTAAAAGTGTGAAAAAAATTAAGAAATAAATACCTCGGGTAGTGTATGATCCTAAAAATTTGTTAAGGATATCTGGTGTCATCATCCATGGGTGGAGAATGATGAGGTGGATGGGTGAAAAGACAAGGAATAATGAGGTGGAATTTATTGTTGAGAAATTACTTTCATGAAGAAAGTGTTTATTATGGGGTGACAAGAACTTATTTAAAAAGAACTTAAATTAGTAGAAGGCTCATTTCCAAAGGCTGTAGGATAGGTATTTTTGACAATAGAAGAGAACTATTGTAGGAACTCTATTTTACTCTAGGGTTTGTAGTACAATTTCAACCTTTGACCATTAACTAGTAATTGAATCAAACTAGATCAATAGTAGATAATTGAACCATGCATTTGGAAATATAACTATTTCATATGGTCCTAACCAACGAGTTTGAAAATTCCTTGGATTATGTTGATACTTGGAATCATAAATAAGTGTCTAATCTCCAACAACAAAATTTTGATCCTTGATAAACTTATCATGTCACTGCTTCCTTTGGTGTTGGATGAATTATGTATTATTCAATGCAGACTTGCACCATTCATCAAGGTCATTTAGACTCAAAATTTTCTCCTGTTGAGAAGAAGTGAGATCCATACCAAGTTCTAGAGAAGTCCTTAATGTCTTATTTTCAAACTCCACAGGCATTACAGTTGACCTAGCATAGACTAGCTCAAAAGTAGTGGCCCATCATAGATTTCCATGTGGTTCTATAGGCTTAGAGAGCTTTAGGAAGAGGTGTGGACTGATCTTTCTTATGGAGTGCTACTATTTTGGTAAGAATGGCTTCCAACTCCCTATTGGTAAACTCTACCTAGCCATTAGCTTGTGGATGGTAGGGTGATGATTTACCATGCCAAATGGTATATTCCTTCATTAAAGTAGCTATTAGATTAGAGATAAACTAAGCTCCTTGATTAGTTTTGAACTCCCTAGGAACCCCAAATCTTGTAAAAATAAATTCATATAATAATTTGACAACATTGTTATCCTTTGGATGCTTCATAGGTTTTGCCTCTGTCCACTTTGTGACATAATCAGTGTAAACTAGAATATAGGGTTTTCCTTGTGAAGGAAGTTCAATAGGACCTACAAAGTCAATCCCCCATTTATCAAAGGGTGGAACAACTGGCTAAGGCTTCAGGGGCATTTCATCTGATTTAGTTGATTGCCCCATGCATTGGCATTTATCACATTTCTTGGTGTACCAAGCTACATCCTTGTGTAAGCTTAGCTAATAGTACTCAATAGTTAATATTTTGAAGGTTGTTTGTTTTGCTACAAAATGACCTCCACAGGGCTCATCATGGCATACCTTTAAGATATCATAGGTTTCATCTTCCCTTATACACCTATGTATAACTTGATTAGGACCAGTATAAAACATAAATCCAAAAATCCAAGAATAGTTAAAGCTCTTTTTAGCTAATAACTTTCTTTCTTTAGCAGAGAAGTGCATTGGCATCTTTCATGTGGCTAAGTAATTAGCAATATCTACATACCATGGATTTTGTGCTGACAATAGAAAATGATGTTCATTTAGAAAATTGTCATCAATGGTAGCAAGATCATTGGGGGCATGTAACCGAGAGAGAAAATTAGCTACTACATTGACCTTGCTAGGCTTATCTACTATTCCAATATCAAGTTCCTGCATAAGTAGCAACCATCAACCCAATCTTCCTGATATTGTAGGCTTATTCATTAGGTACTTAATAGAAGAGTGATCAATATGACCAAATATTTCATATCTAGTAATATAGTGCCTTAATTTATTCATTGCATAGATAACTGGAAGAAGTTTCTTTTTAGTGACTATGTAGTTGAACTCTGCACCTTGCAAATTTTTACTAATGAAATAAATAGCATGCTCAATTGAGTCTATCTTATGACTTAGCATGGCACCATAGCATAGTCTAAGGCATCTGTATGAATGTGAAATTCATTCCTCTATTGGGCCCTTTCAAAACTAGTGTATTGTAGTGAAAACCTTTTTAAGTTGCAAGAAAGATGTATTGTACTCAGAGTCCAAGCAAATTCAGAATCCTTTTTTAACAAGTTATAAAGCGGTGTTGCAAGTTGACTAACATTCTTGATGAATCTTCTATAATACCTAACATGGACAAGGAAAATTTACACATCCTTCTACTTTTCTGGCATGGGCAAGGTACTGATTACCTTAATCTTTGTTGGGTCTACTTGGATGCATTTTGATGAAATGAAATGTCCTAGTACAACTCCTTCTTCCATCATCATGAAACATTTTTCACTGCTTAGGGAAAGGATATAGTCTTGGCATCTCTTGAGTACCTTTTCAAGGTTTGTTTTTGCTTCATCAAAATTACTCTCATAAATAGTAAAATCATCCATGTAAATCTCCATACAATTAGCAGATATATCAAAAAAGATACTTATGACAGCTCATTGGAATGTGGCTAGAGCATTGCATAAGCCAAAAGGTAAAACTGAGTAAGAAAATAGTCCCCATGGACATGTGAAGGTTGTTTTTCTTGGTCCTCAAGAGCTATTTGTATATGATTATAACCACTAAAATCATCCAAGAAGGAAAGTATTTCTTGCTAGCTAGGTTGTCAAGAACTTGTTCTATAAATGGCAATGGAAAGTGGTCTTTTTTAGTGGCTAAATGGAGCTCCCTCTAATCCACACAAACTCTCCATTTCCCTCCCTTCTTTGATACTATAACTAAGGGTGAGACCTATTGGCTATCAAAGATGGGGTAGATAAAACCATCATTTAACAATTTTTGGAGCTCATTTTTAACTATATCCCTCAAGATAGGGTTGACTCTCCTTTGAGGCTGTCGAACAAGTTTGATTTTAGGATTGATGTAGATTTTGTGATTATAGATATTAGGATCCAATTCTTTCATCTCCATGTAGTCCCAAGAAAATGCTTTTTGATTCTCTTGTAGTAACTACAATACAATTTTCTGATGAGGAGGTGATAAAGCATTGCTAACATTCAACTTTCTTCCTAAACCAACTTCCATATTAATGACCTTCTTTGTTGTGAATAGTTGAGCAACTAGAAAATATTCCACCTCATGAGGTAATAATGTGTGAAGGAATTGGGAGGCTTCTAAATGCTGAGGTGTGCTCAAAGTTGGTAATATGGTTTCTAGGATACAGTCAGCTTAGGGACACAATTGAGACTCTACCCCATATTCATTCATTAGAATGGATGAAATTATCCGATCTTCTTCTTGAGAAGCTATAAATGAATTTTGACCTATCATCATTAGAAGATGGATAGAATTTACCTCTAGATCACCATCATCCAAATCTACACAGACTAGTTGATCATCTTGCAATAGCATCCATCTACAAACTATATAGGCATCTACAATAGCTAACCATGATCACCCTAGAATTAAAGGATACCAGCCATGTTAGCCTTTGGTGAGAGGACAAAAAAGTATACTAGGTACTTCCAAGAGTTTAATGTGACTCTAACATCTTCTATTATCCCTTCTGGCTTGATAGTAGAACTATTAGTAAGCTAAACTATGGTTGGTGTTTCTCAAAGACCAATGATATGCGGTTAAGACAATACCTCTTTTTTCATGACATTTATGGATGCTCCTAGGTCAACTATAGCATTTTGGACTTGCAATACATGAATGGTAATAGTAACCATAGGACTCCTATGGTTAGAGCATTTGGGTACAATCAATTTTTCCACATCAGATCAGACAATTGTCCTAAGACATTAATAGTTTTTGGATCATTCTTCTTTCTTCCTAGCTATTTAATACATGCTTCCTTGATGGCTTTAGTATAAACATGAACTTTCTTAATAGCATCAAGTAATGGTATTTTTATTATCATTTTCTTTAGCTGATTAAGAAAATTAGTTACTATTTGGTTTTCTGCAGGCTGTCCCTATTCTACCAACCTATGAGGAAAAGGGGGCTCTTTGGCTATAAGAGAGGTCTATTGGACTGATACTTCCACTTGTTTAGCTAAGGAATCTTTAACTTTAGTTAAAATAGGCATTTTTGGTGAAGGAAGAGCAGTGTTTGACCTTAAGTGGATATCATTCAAGGAAATAGCATAACTTTCCTATTGTGTTGGTTGTTTGGTATTGTTGGGATTAGGATTAGTGGTGACATTAAGGGTTGCTGACTAGATTGGTTATTCTAGTTATGAGGTTGTTGTTACCCCTATAAAGGCTATTACTGCCTTACTGAAATTTTTTCCAACCTTGTTGAGGTTTTTGCCAACCTTGCTGAGTTTGTTAACAATTATTATACTCACTAAAACTAGTATTCTGATGATTTTTCCATTGACTATTATTATTATAATTTTGGAGATGATCTTGTGGCATACATGATCTTGGAGCATATGGCCTCCATTGAGCAACATAGAGAACCTCTCCATTTTCATCAATGGCTTTAAACTTAGTAGATATTGGTTGTGAGTCCAAGCTTGCAACAAACTTACATCTATAGTTCACAATGTGGACATTATTCAACTAACATGGTATCAACTTTTTTCTTCTTCCATCCCACAATAATGGGTTCCACTTTTTGACCAATTTTGACACTAAAATCAATATTTTTGCAACAAATGTCACGTTCAAGTGACTATATCTCCAAAACTATAAATAATTTCAAGATGACATAAACTAGTGATTTTGAGTACTTTGTTCCTACTTTGTAACAATATTTTTTAATCTAGTTTTTTTTTTTTTTTTTATGTCAATTTTTTTTATCTCCTCCAAAAAGTGGTACATAATAAAATTCAATATTTTAAAAAGTGACAATTCGTTTGACACACATAACTTGTTTTCTAGAAATGATAATGAAGTAATTCTTTCAACATTAGATTTGTAACATCAATATTTAGAGGATGCATTTGGTTTGATTTATTTTGGTTGAATATTGTATAGTTTATGAAGTTTTGAAGTGACATGAACCGCAATTCAGACATACGTTCCGTTTGACACAGATAATTTCAAGTCAATTTATCATAAACTATTTATTTATTTTTTTGAATAAAAAGGTATCTCAATAAGCCAGTTCCTCCATATTTTTCAAAAGCAATTTGACCTAATTTACTAATTTTTTCGAGGTGTCAAAGTCGGTTGATGTTCAATCGGTAATGAACCTATAATGAGTTAAACTCATATTTGAAAGTCTTAATGATTAAATTATGTATTAAAATTATAGTCGTTGGAAAGCTTGCTCTGAGTAGCACATTTTGACATTTTTAATTTTACAGTAGGAGATCATTCTCCTATAATTATGGAAGTCAAAAGAGCAAAAATAAAATAAAAATATGAAAAAAAAGGTTAAATTTTTTGTGATTTTGCATGTTTGTGCGAACATGGTGTTCGCGCGAACACGTTTACCATGTTCACGCAAACATGCAAATCATTTTTGTGCAAACATATGGTAAACTCATTTTCCCATTTTGCAATTTTTTTCATTTTTGTTCGTCCCACTAAAGTGGAACCCATTATTGTGGGTTCACCACCTACATGGTGTCCATTTGTGTAGCTACATCATTAATGATGTCTTGTTTGAAATCTCACAACAAGTTTGACAGCTACACCTTGGACACACTGGAACCATTAGACTTATGAGGCAATTCTCCCAGTCCTCTACCTTTCTTCATAATAGCTCTGGAATAGTTTTGGTAGATATCTTTAATGTCATTCCAAATCTTTTGAGTAATATCACCACCTTCCATAAGATCCAAAGCTTTAGTGCTGCCATCATTTACACCTCTTAGAAAAAGATGGTATTGAGACTCTTCATCTAGTTAATGTTGTGTATTACACTATAGGTTGAACATGAACCTTGAGACATAGTCCTCCAAAATTTCTTCTTCCTTTTGGGACATTTTGAAAATATCATCTTTATATTTTGAAATGAACAAATTTCTCATTGCAGGCCAATCTACTATAACATTGGCACCCAACTCCATGAACCATCTCAAGGTAGTTTTCTTTAGAGTGGATGGAAAGAACTTCAAATTGTGGGAATCAACTATATAGTCATAACACCTACAAAGGATGTCAAACTCAAAGAGAAATGTTTTAGGGTCTTCTATGATAAGGCCATATAATTTAGGTAATGCAACGGTAGTTATGGCCTTCAAATTTTGGTTACCTTGCTGACTAGGAATAGGAAAAGGAAATGTAGGTTGAGGTTGAGCCATCCTTGGAATAGGATCTGGTAGTGGTGGTTGATAGATAATAAGGTCAAGTGGGTTGTCTTGATATTCTGGGTTATCAAAAAGGTTGTTCAAATGGAATGATTCTTTAGAGGATAGGAGTGAAGGGAATTGTTCATATGCATCAACAAATACATTCTCAAATGGTTCATCCTGAATAATGTGAGGAAGGAATCTCCCAAGATGGTCTCTTCTTCTATGCATGCAAAATAATGCAGAATTTAAACTACCATAATGACTTCAAGGTTGAACTATATTGACACCATCCCTGCAATGGTGCCAAAAATGACTGGTCAGTATAATACATTAGAAATGAAGGATTGGACATCCTTTCATAGTGATTCTATGGACAAATAACATCAAATGCCTTACTTAAAATAGCATACTAAACTCATTTGGTTTATCAATCTAGGAGCATAAACTTAAAATGGTGATTGCAAAGTATATGCTCTAGTTTGCCTAGAGTCATTATGGTTAAAGAAGAGATTATTGTTGAAGGAAATCTATGCTAGAAATGGAAATAACAACTTAACTTCAATCTTAAGATAATTTTGTTAAAAGTAAACCTAGTTGTGCACCTATGCTACAGGAAACAAACAATGGTTTTGTTACCAGGTGGCTTTAGGAGCAACAGAGTATAACTACTTCAAGAAAGATTAAGTCTAATTCCTACTTAATTATTAGCTAATTTCACCTTTTTTTTGGTAACCTTCTGTGTGGGTCCCCATGGAAGAGTGACTAAATTAGGAAATCAATGACTAAGATCTAAAAATATCATTCATTCATTCATGAAAACATAAGTATAAGATGAAGATAACAAAGTTGTATTTACTACTTGCTGGATTACAAAATAGATTTCCTGAACATTTTTGCATTACAAAAATCATGAATTCCAGCTTATTATAAATAACTAGAAAACTAAACTACTAGGAACTAGGATCCTCCCATTTAGGAATACAAAAACTTCTAGTTAGAAAAGGAATAACAACATTAAATGCAAGAGTAAACCACATTCAAAAACAAAAAAATATAGGAATGCATGATTGCTGAATTTCCTCCAAAACAACCACTGAATGAATTGACTCAGTTTGCAACAACAATCACCACTGACTAGAGATCATGAGGCCACTATGAATCTTGATAGTAGTTGGTCAGCTTGATGATACCACTTCAATGTTGAGTCTCCTTTGCCTACTGACTTATCCTTTTCTGCAAGAGATTAGCACACACAAAAACCACAACACATACCAAAGATAAATATTCATATTAAGTTTTCCTACTATAGTATTATCCTCATCACATGACTATAGGAACACTACCCCATTAATGCAGAATGGAAAGAATGCCATATTTCAGCATACATGTGTAGAAACCTAAATCTGATTATTCACTTAAGTAATCCCATTTATTCATGTCCTACGCATCATTAATTAAGTATTGAATATTTAATTAATCTATTTTCATCCTGTAGTTAATCAATTCAATTAATCAATTATAGCCCAATTGATAAAATCAAATGAAAAATCCAAAATCTAATTATCAATTAAATCCCTATTCTCCTATTAAATTAAATAAATGCATAAAACTACTTAATTTAATCTCAAAAATTCCCTTTGATCTAATAAATAATTTCAAATCAATTTACAACCCCTAACTATACCCAAATCCCCACCATTAGCTAAATCCAACCCATTGACCCATGTTAACCCCACTTAACCAACTAATTAACCTACCTCATAAGTGCTAACCCACTTGCATCCCTCTAACATGCCATTGCACCCTAATGCCCTCCTAAGCTAAGCTTAATCCCTTCCCTAAGCATGTGCACAACTTTAACCAAGGGTTAAGAAAGTCTTAAACCAAACCAAAGTCAAAGTTCTATCCTATCCCTTTTGTATTCCTATCCAAGAGCCTTAAAGGCTCTTACATGACTTGAAGGCTCCTTAAATGCCTTTTACACCCATTTTCCACACTCATCTTCCCTCATCTTCCCTTACCCTCGCTCATAACTCCCTCTAACCACCTATCTTGAAGCTCTTTCCTATGTAATCACCTGTTTGAAGAAGCACAATTCATGTGCTCTCTTCTCCTTGCATCCTAGCCCTCCTTAATCAATTCTCCTTCACTGCATCCTGGTCCTCCATCTCAATACCCCTTGGCCTATAAATAAAACCATTTCCCTTCATAATTCATAATCAAGTTCCATGCAAACTTATAATGCCCCATCAACCCCACCACAGCATAACCATTTACATCCTCGCCATGTCAAAATCCATACACACCTCCATTGTTGAATCCTTCATCCACCTCCACATGTGATCACTTACCACTTGGAGCTTGAGCATACATGAGCACACATTCCTCAATTGTTGGACACATTGACACCATCAAGGTCACACTTGGGGAGCCTATCGTTCTTGGTTTTCTTGCCTCAAACGTGTTTCCTTCAGCTTATCATGAAGTAATGTTTAATTTCATTCAATCTATAAATATTTAGTTAAAATTCTAAATGTTTCTTTGCACACTAGTTTAAATAAATCACAACAACATAATCATATAATCTATATATATTCTTATCATATTCCTTTAGTTTTAAAAGTGTCCAATACATGCACAAGCATGGCATAAAAACATAGAGATTCTGAATATTGTTTATGAGAAAATCATGAAATACCAAGTCTTAAACCAAAAAGCCATAAACTAAATAACCATAAACTGGGCTCATCACCCTTTCCCCCCTATGGATACTCTTGTGGTTTTCCCTAGTTCTTAAAGTTTATCTTTGGATTGGTGGATGACTACTAGTAAGGTGGAGGATGGATGGACATAAGTTAAAGGAAAAAAAATACAAATCCTCCAAACTTTTGTTTGATATGTGTTTACATTCTCAAAAGCCTAAACCAAAATGTAAATTTTGATGGTCTTTTGTTTTTTTGTGGGCTGGTTTAGCCTTCTTGTTGGGAACTATGGTGTGCCCCTCTAGTTTGTTGGGTGGTGTTCCACAATTACGTTAAGATCTTTGTAACTCTGATTGTTCTAGCTAGAATACATATATGTTGGCATCAATGAAAATTTGAGTCATGAATGCAACACATAGAAATCAACCATCTCCCCAAACATATTGACAATCTCCCCCATAACAATATCATCATAATTCATCCTAACACATATTTACTATTTTTCTTCTAATGGTATTGAATATTATACCTCTTCCATCAAATGTGTCTTGGGTCAAATTTTTTATAGCCTTTTTCTTTATTTCTTCAACAAAGTGATCGATTTGGTAGACTACATGACAATAATTTATTTTATGACTTCATTTCTAATCATATAGGGATGATCCATCTAGAAATAATTACAATGAATTTTATTATTTTTATCCTTACCCACTTACTATTATAACAAAAAATAATTGATTCCATATGTCCAATTTCTTCTTTCTTAAGGCTTTGTGCTCTTGTTTAAATATGAAGTCATCTAAATTAAATTCACTAGATACTACATATTTTTTAGCTTCCCATGATTTTACTCATCTGTTTTGATATGAATTCACACTATGATATTTGTAGTAGGTAAAACTGCAAATGGAATACTAGATGTGGAAACCATTGGGTCATTTTTGGTTGAAGTGTTAGCGTATTTCTTGAACTTTAGACGAGGTTTGGAATTAACATTAATAAAATTTAGTGTATCCATCATAAAAGTAAATTTATCTACAAAATTAGGAAACTAGGGAACTTGAATACCTTTTAGCACCTTGATTGAAACCCTTTCTTTGTGCCTTGACTTTATCTCATCAATCACCTTCAACATTGAATGAGTACAAGACTTAGAAGCTTTCCCTTATAAAGAATTTCATAACTTATAAATGAATGTAATAAATGCATAGTAAATTTTTTGATAAAGTAATCCCTCTATATTTCTACTAACTGTTGTAACTTCCACAAATTTTTTGCATTATAATAATTATTGCTATAACTTTAAAAAAATGTGTAATTTAATACATTATTTCTTGTACTACTATGTTATGATGAAAACAACTAATTGTTTAGAAGATGACTATGATTATCCTTTTAGCTCTCCCTATGATAAATCCTTTTGACTTAGTTACTAAAGAAAACCTCTACACTCAGCTAGGTGTAGTCCCATCCTCTTTCTTTTCTTATATATTTTTTCATTTCACTTCTAACTTATTTCGTATTGATCTTCCTCACTAGTTCATTTCATTCCCTTTATCTGGATTGTCCATCTTAGTGCCTCTATTTTGTAAAACTTTGCAACGTGTCCAAATCTATAGAAATTCAAGCACTTAATATTCCTTTTTTCTATATTTTCTTGGTTTTACCTAGACCCTAATTTGTTAAATTATTCCAATGATATTGTATGTATGACACTAGACAATCTTATTTTATCCCTTGCCTCCTACAAATCTAACCAATTCAACATTGAGACTCATCATTATCCAAAGAAGTGTTAAATAGAGACTCACCACCATAGAACATATGTGTACCCCATGGACCTTTTCATACTAAGGCCTTTAAGCCAAACACAATTTTATTTCTTTTAAGTGGACAAACCTATTTTTCTCACTACTTCCTACTTTCCTAAATAATTAAGAAAACTCTTATTTCCTACTTAATTTTTATTTGTGATCTATACAGTCCGGTACCCATTGCATTTTACTTTTTCTATTTTACTTGCTCTCACAAAGAATAGATGCCAACAGATGATCCTACATTATGGCATACACCAAGATCTAATAATCCTCGTGATATTATTTCTATTTTACTTTAATTACACATTTGTGAATGTTATATAATTTGAGATAAGTGATCACTCTAGATAGTATACACATGCACCTCAGGGTAAGGAAGCATGTTATCATGAAATTATCATACTCATGCTATTTGCCATCATGTTTTGCACCTATTTTAGAAGAATATATGCACACATGTACTTATAGAAACTGGTGCAATCTAAGTGCAATGTTTGGCCATTTCCCCTAGCCTTTATTCATCCTTTACATACAAATTCCAATGTATTTATATCATCTACTCTATATCCATAATCACATATGATATGCTATATTCATCAAGAGCATGCATTTATTAGACTTATTCATACATCTAAGTACATTTATTTTTTATTTGGACATATATCCAAATGTTTTCTTTTTTAAGATCTTGTTTATTAAATTCAAGCTCAATCAATTCTCACCTTTTCTAGCAATCTTTTAATCTAGTTGAATACATGTTTAAACACTTTGATGTTGTGTGTTTTTTTGAGAAAGAGAGGGATATATATGGATGTTTGCATTTATTTAAGATTGTCATACATTCAATTATTATCTCTCATCTTAAAAGCATCCAAGGAGTATTTAATTTTAAAATACTTCATTTGTTGCATTAAAAGATGTAACAAATCTACATAGGTCATTCTATGATATTTTTATACTATCTTTTCTCTTTCGTATGTCTTTGAGTTTGACCAAAACCAAAGTTAACCTAAAATATAGATACCTTAGTTGTAACACAATTAGATACCTCTTTAAAAAAATTCCAAGTAATTCTAGATTACTATCACTATATATAGCCTCAAAAATAAATAAATAATATAACCAGACTATAAATTTTTTTTTTTCATTTTCCCTTTGTAATATAATCACCGCCCTTTCCAAATACTATATGAGGAATAATGATGGTTAATATTGTCAATTAGAAGTGCAAACTTTTTCTGGTGAACTGCGAGTTCCTTCTATGCTCAGTGTTATCTTTTCCTAGCTACCTTGGCATCGCCAAGGTGGCGACATCCGACAGCGTCAGTCCACTAGGTGGACACCTGGCATCATCCGTGCATCCCATCGATCCGTGTGATCCCCCTCCCATAGACAGAATTAAAGACTGTAATATGACAGAGGCAGAGAGTAATGGCCAGAGCGCCAAGTCTATACTAGGTAAGTTTTCTTGAATTGTTGATAAAACTAACTAGAATGGCATTCCCTCCCCCAATGCCCGCAGCAGTGATTGACCTAGGTCTTTCTCTAAGGTCGTGGCTCGATCTCTGGGCATCAACGCGAGGGCTAGGTTTGATTGTGTGAGTGTTCATAATGTTGGGATGTCCAAAGCAGGTAAGATCCCCGCTGCTCCCTTGAATCCTTTTATTGTTGCTCCCAATTAGGAAATGTTAGAGGAAATTGTGAAAGAGAAAGACAGGCTTAGAGACACTGAGATTTTTTCTCTGCTATTGATTTAGAAAAATGTCCTCCAAGAAAGTTTATGGATGATTGGTTTCATAATTACTAGAATATTAAATTAGGGCTGCATATTTCCTTCTGTAGGCAATTGCAAAAAGGTTTATATGTTATTTTCTTCATTAATCATGATGCCCAACAAGAGGTTGTTAAGAAGCAATACTGGAATGTCGGGTCGACATCTTTTAGGGCCATTGTCTGGTCACCTGAGGCAACCCATGAAGAAGTTCTTGCTCTCTCAGTGCCTAGGTGGGTGCTAGTTAAAAATGTTCCTCCCTTTATGTGGTATTTTTTTCCACACTTGCTTGGTCCTATTGGGAAAATCATCCATATGGATGAAACTGTGAGGCTCATCCCGCATATGGACGCCAAAATTCTTATTTCCCTATCTCCTAGTAAGGACATCCCTGCTGATATTTCCATTAAAATTCATAGCGAAGTTTATTGTTGCCCTGTCGAGGTGTTAGGGGGATTGAATGCTTGTTTTATCTGTTGTAAGGAAGGGCATCTATGCAAAGATTGTCCTATAATTAATAGGAAGCCCAACCTTTCCAATGCTCCCCCCAAGGTTGCTAGCAATCTCCCTATTGCTAATAGTAAGATGCAGACCAATGCTTTTGAAATATCTACTCCTCTAGCCTCCTCTTCAAAGCCTCTCCCCGAAAACCCCCTCAAAGTTGTGAACCATTTTGTTTCAAAACCCCTCTCAGCTATTATTGTGTAGCCTTCTGATAATGCTGGTCTTCAATCCTTCCTGGTTATTGATGTTGCTATAGATCTTAATAGTGATGATGGTTTCACGGTCGTTCCCCACAAAAAGAAGAGGAAGAAAGGTATTAATAACTCTGTGCCTCAACCTTTCCACCTTGATAGTAGTAAGAACCAAATTTGTGTGGCCTCTGACCCGGTGTTGACCATTTCACATAGATTAACCAAGGAAGGAGATGGCAGGAATAATCCCCCTACTGTTGATTAGGTTCGAAAACTCCCCACAAAAAATTTTCAGGAGATTGGTGAGGAGTTTGATTTTGAAATCATTTCGGCTGCCCCTATTCCTTCTTGCTCTCAAATTGGTCCTTCCATGAATATGGATTCCTTTGTGGAGGTTGAGGGGGATTTTAGTTATGGCGTTTCTTCTGCCAGGAGGAGAGGTAGACCACCTAGCTCTAAAAATAAATTGCTAGTTGCTAAACAGGGGGAGACCTCCAACAGCTTCTTAGCCTTAATTGAACATGAATTTTTAGCGGATTCTTCCCTTAACACTGTTTTCCAATGAATTTCCTTTCTTGGAATGTTAGGGGTTTAGAGTCCCCCGATAGGAAAATTGTTATTAAGCATTTTTTGAATTCTCTACATTCTCTAGATTTTTTTATGAAGCAGGAAATTAAGGCTGTGGGATTCACTTTGGATTCCAATCTTAACTATATTTGGAAAGATGTTATTAAACTTTACACTAATCATGTGAGAGGTAGAGGAAAAATTGCCCTGCTTATTAAGAATAAATGGGAGAAGTGCATTACCAATAGTGGTTGTTCTCCCTATCATAGGGTTGTTTGGGCTACTTTGCACATGATAACAATACCTTTGGAGTTTGTGCTATTTATGCCTCTAATGACCCTAAAGAAAGGATTGAGCTCTGGAAATGGATTATTGATCTTCCTAACATCCCTTGGTTGTTCAGTGGTGACTTCAACATGGTTGAGTCCCATATGGACAAGTCAAGAGGTAATCCTTTTCATTGGAAGGACAATGAACGATCATTCTGGAATAAGCTATTAAGCTCTAAATGTCTTTTTGATCCTATTGCTAGAAGCAAGGATGTTAATCCTAGTCTGTGGCACACTTGGTGCAATTTTCAACAGGGCAACACTAGGATATACTCCAGGCTTGACTGGTTTTATGCTAACAAGCTTTTCTTTTCTTTTCCTCCTAATAGTGTTGGCAATATTATTCATGTCATTGCTACTACTTTATCCGACCATCATCCTATTCTGACTAAGGTCAACTTCATTAGTAGTCCTATTCAGCATAAGCCTAAAAGCAATAAGTTCATTCTTAATTCCAGCCTCCTTTTGGATGAGGATGTCCTTGCTACTGTTCAAATTATTAGAGCTTTAAATAATATCAATCTCCAGCACTTATCCCATACTGATAGATGGAATACTAAACTCTTGACATGGAGGACCTTTCTACAAACTATTGGGCAGAAAAAAGCTAAGGACTATAGGTTTTTCGAAAAGCAGCTTTCTACTGATTTGCAAGTTGCTGAGGAGAGCATCCAATGTGACTCCTCTAGCATGGCACTTCTGTCCAGGGTTATGGCTACCAAGGAGGCTCTTAGAAAACATCAATAGTTTAAAATTCGGGGAGCTAGGCTCAAGTCTAGATCCCACTGGCTCCAATATGGGGATAGAGGCTCGAAATTTTTTTTTAACCTGCTTCAGCATAAGCGCATCAAAGATTCTTTTGATAGACTTTCTATTGATAACCAGGACATTTTGGATCCTGAGACTATTACTCAAGCCTTTGCTAACTACTATGAGACTCTCTTTGCTTCAAAGGACTCTCCTAAGGCAGAGCTGACCAGAACCAGATGTAAGAATCTTATCCCTAAGATATTAGGTCTGGATGATATTGCTGGTCTTGCTAAGAATATTTTTGTGGAGGAGATTGCAGGTGCTATAAAGGCTCTCAATAATGAGAAAGCCCCGAGCCTTGATGGCTTCTCGGTTGAATTCTATAAGGCCAACATTATTTGGATATGCAATGACCGCTTTGACCTTTATTCTGAAGCCTTTACCAATGGTACCTTGGGGCAAGATATTAACAAAGGGATTATTAAGCTTCTCCCCAAAGAGGGGGATAACACTTTTATTAGGAATTGGAGGCCTATTACCCTTTTGAATGTCTCATATAAAATTCTTGCTAAAGTTATGGCTCTTAGATTGGTCAATCTCCTTCCTAAATTTGTTAACTCTACCCAAACTAGGTTCATTAAGGGTAGATATATCCTTGAGAATCTCATAACTTGCTGGGAGGCTATGGACTGGTCTAGATATTCTCATCAGAACTCTGCCATGCTTCTCTTGGATTTTGAGAAGGCTTATGACAGGGTTGAATGGAAGTTTATTCTTATGATGTTGGAAGCTTTTGGTTTTCCTCCTTTCTTTAGAAATATTGTGGCTATGCTTCTTTAAGACACCTCTGCTTAGGTTGAGGTCACTAGTATGCTCTCTGCTCCCTTCTCTCTTGGGAGATCCATCAAGCAAGGGTGCCCTCTAGCTCCGGCTCTCTTTGTTATTGCTTCAGAGGCTATGTATTATATCCTTAGAGATAACTCCATATCTCAGGAAGTTAGAGGCATTTATTTGCCCAATAATGAGGAGCTCATCAATTGTCAATTTGCGGATGATACCGTTTTATTCTTAGAGCTCTCAGAGATTAACTTTAAGAACATGCAAGAGAAGCTCAATCTGTTTTGTTTTATATCTAGTGCTAAGATATCCCAAACCAAATCTATTTGTTTGGGATGGGATGAGTGGCCCCTGGACTGGTTTCTTCATTATAATTTTCAATGGGGAGGACCTAATAGGATTACTAGGTATCTTGGTATACCTTTCTCTGTTGAGCCCGACCTGAAAGACATGTGGTCATGGGTCAAAGAGAAGATTGTCAATAAGTTGAATAAATGGCATAACAAGGTGCTTTCCTTGGTTGGCAGAATTCAGGTGTGCCAGAAAATTTTGTCTTCGTACACCATATACTATTCTTCTGCTTGGTGTTTTAATAATTATCAAATTGCTGAAATTCAGAAGGCCATCAGACAATTTCTTTGGTCTAATGGCAAGGGAAATGGTAAGATTCACTTTGTCAAGTGGGCTTGGTGCCATACTGACAAAAACCTTGGGGGACTTGGGCTTAAAGATTTAAAAACTCAAGGTGTAGCCTTTTCTACCAAATGGATTTTTCAGGCCATGGAGGGTGATGCTCCTTGGAAAGTGCTAATTAGAAGTAATATTGAGAGGGGTGTTCCGAGAAAAGCTAAATCTTGGACTAGCCTCCCCTTTTGTGATCTCATTCTTGGTAACTTTAGTGCTTTGGTTCAAGGCTCTGTGGTCTTTAAATCTATTTGGAAGGCCTAGGACCATGTTAGAACATTTATCACTAACAAGGAGTTTCACTCTAATTTTCAAATCCATGGCAAAAGATCCATTTGGTGGAATCTTCACCTAAATGGTAAACCTTTGGCCCTTACCCAAGGGTGCTCTGCCAGATTATGGGCCAAGAATAGCATTAAATTTTTTATGGACTTATTTGATTGTGATAGAATTATGACATGGGAGGAGCTGAAGGTTAAATTTGACATCCTTGACTCTCATAAAAGAACCTATAACATGATTGTGCAAGCTATTATTGGTATTCCTACTGTTTGTCATGCTGATTCTCACAGGTACCTTAAGTGTAAATGGCCTGATGGTATCATTACTACTCTTCTTAAGGCCAAGAATATTTATAAAATTATTGAGAATAATACTGATATTTTAGATCATATCAATGCTGTTTGGTATTCCTCTTTTGATGCTGATGTTTTAAAGAAGTATTTTGATATCTTATGGAAGAACCCTATGGAACCCAAGATTAGATGCTTTAAATGGTTACTTCTGTTAGATAAGCTGCCTATGAAAAAAGATTTTGCGAATTTTGATACTTGTAATTTATGTAAAGTCCCTGAAACTAGCAGACACATATTTCTTGACTGTACTTTTGCTAAGGAGATATGGAACATGTTTGGCATTGTTTATCCTATTAATGTCAATGTTTTTGATATTATTTCTGGTTATATTAATGGTCTTCCTAAAGACACCAATCTTTTTTGGAATATTTTGTCGTCTAACATTCTTTGGCAGCTTTGGAAGTGTAGGAACGAGGAAAGGTATCAAGGTAAGCATAGGGATCTTACTGAGTTTTTTCGAAAACTCACTTATTTTAAAATATCCTTGTAGGTGCAGGCTACTATGGTGATTGAGCGGGATAAGATGCGGAGGTTCTTTCATGATGGGCATGCTACCTTTTACTACTATGAGCCCAAACATGGATACCAGTGGCGAAGAACGTTGGATGACTTTCGTATCTTTGAGCTTGTGTGTAACCAGCTGAACAAAGAAGTCAAAGAAAAGGGGAATGCCAAGAAAGAGGAGCTTGCTATGCTGATGCAGATACAAGAGCACAAAAGTATTGTTTGGATGGAAGGTCCATTAGGCTGGACGGTCTAGGTCGACATTCACCATGATGTTCTCAATTAGATAGTTCCGTCCTGTCCTTCTTTTTTGCTGTACAGCTGTTTCGGCTCCTTCGTTGTGAGGCTTGGCCTCTTTGTATGCTCTCGTGATGCTCTCATGATGTAACTCTGGTGACCTTTGGTCTTTTTTGATTCTCTTATATCTAATAGAAAAAAATATTATATGAGTAAATTAAATCAAGATTACTCTCTAAAGTAAGAGTAGATATAATAGAGTGGACCCAAATCGACATATAGAATAAATACATATCTATGGAATGTATTCAAAGCTCTAGATAGAAAAGACATTCTATTCAAGATCCGTGCCTCTCACTCCTAAAAACATGAATTTAATAAAAAGCTTAAATAGCCGTTTCGGCTGAACTCATTGTGTTTAACTTAACATTTAGTTTGAGAATATAGTAGCCCATAATCAATATATACTGTATTCTGTTAACACTTCGTTGAGCGAGCGTAGGGAAAGTAATTCTCCATTGCAGAAATATCAAAGCTCACCACAGCTTTCCCACCATCTCCATGCACTGCCATGAGAATAATATTGTATTGTTTTCCTACATCAACACATAGAGTTATGGATTTTCATGTAGAATGTTTCTAACCATAAGTACTTCTTTAACCGATGCCGCCTGCAACATAGCAACAATATTACTGGTCTTTGTCTATGCCTGCAATCGAACAATCAACGTCAATACAGATGACAGATTGTTCTTTGTTTTAGTGTATTCTCAACTGGTTACATTGTGGATAACATCTGACGAAAAATAAAAACAATTTCAGAATTGGTGAGGCAGCATTTTTGTTTATAGATGGTCCCAACAAAATGGGATTCTCAATTCCAAACAATAGATCTGACACCACGTGTAGCAGACGAAGCAAGACAAATTGTAAAGACATTCGGTGGTCCTTGATAGATTACAGATCAAAACTATACAATCTTCATAAGACACATCCAAGATCAGTCAGGACGATAAAGAAGATTCGCAACGGAGATATACACTGCTATGCTTGAGATGGTCCTTGCTAAGACTGATGAAATAACAGAATGATAAATGAGTTCCATATATAAAACTTGGGATGCGGCTATTGTTTTTTAATTGAATATATTAGAAAGTAGTAAATATACTGGACCTATCCTATTAAAGAGTATATCATAAAAGTGAATACAAAATAATCCTTCGGTATTTTTAAATTCAAGACTGAATTTATTGGCACAGCTAAAATGGGAAAATACTAAAATCTATTTTATTGATATTTTCTATGTTCTAGTATTTAACATTGGAAGCCTCCAGGACATTTCTGAACTTGAGCAATTAGCTAGAGGACTCTTCATTTTCATTTCCAAGGATAGTGGTGACCCTTGGGACCTATCATACTATAAACTCTATTTTCGAATTGAATGGATTACTTTATGACTTGCAAAACCATCCATTGTTATATTTTAATTGCTTTCAATTAAATCACAATACACATGTTGATGTTATCAATCTATTTTTTAAAATTATTTTATGCTGAGATATTGTAAAAATAACAAATTTTTAGTATAAAAATATTTATAATTAAAAATAATATCTAATATAAATGTAACGTTATGTATTAACATTTTTATTTTATTTTATTAAAAAGTTCTTATGTTTATATTATATGGTTCTTTAACCAAGTAAAATAGTTTCATTCATTTTGGAAATTAAAATTTTCATATATACATTAGAGAAATCAAAATTCAAAATAAAAATAGAAATAAAAAAATTAATCACTCGATAATAGAAATGAATGCAATAATATATTGCCTACCACAAATACAACAAGTGCCACATAGTGGCATGTACTTGCCTTCATAGTTTAGAAATGAATTATAATATAATTTTAGTTCCAAAAATAATTATAATATAATTAAAATAATTATGTTATAATCTAAAGGCATTCTATTATTTAGTTATTTAATATAATAAAAGACTAAAATATATGTATGGAAAAATTTAAAATCATACGTTTGAATTTTACTCTTCAATATGTTAAATTATATTATGATTATCTCTTATTATAGTAGTATTTTTTAAGTTATTATTTGTTTCTTTTATCATAAGATTTCAAATATTACAAATAATTAAATATTGGTTAATCAATAAGTAAATTTATAAATATATTCATTTAATTGTACTTATGTGCTATAGTTGATTATAAAAAAATAGATTGAATTTTATGAACTGTTCATAAAATAATTTAATTTATTGAAATTAATTCACTAATTGATATAAATAAATTCAAATATATTTATTTTACTTGTGTTTATTAATAATAATAATACAAATTATATCTCATATGTCTTCATCTAGAATTGATTTTTTATTTCATATCATTTTAGATAATTAATTTCTTTTAATCTTATAATAATGAGATGAAATTTCTACTGAGGAAAAATATGATGTTCTAAATTATATATATATATATATATTCATTTGAAATTATATATTTTTCAATAAACAAATACAAAGTTATATATTTTATACTAATAGTTATATATTCATATTCATATTATTGTGTTTGTATGAAAAAAATTGGAAAACAACAAAAGGACATCACAAAAATAAATGTTTACAAATTTTAATATGGATGAAAATCTTGTCGAAAATAACGCAAAAAGTGTTACTATAACACAAATTGGTTTGAACCAATCAAAGTACAAATAAATAGTTTTTTTAATTATAAAAGATATATAAATATAAATTTTAAACTTTGCAAAAACTATAATTATTTATAATTATTTAGAAAGAAAAAAAAAAAAAGTGTTGTGATTGGTTACACTTAAGTGTCAAATAACATTTCAAAAGTTTCCTATGCTTTAGAATTGTCCTATGGATTAATTATTTACTAATAATAGTACTTTAAAAACGTAATTAAGATTAATAAATATAGACCCAAATACAATTCAATTAACTATCTACTATCAGAGCTCACTATTACTGCCGTCAGAATAATCTTTTACTTCGACCACATGTTGCCACAAAGCTCAACGAGTCACGTATTTGCTTGTTGATTAATGGTTTAAACGAAATATGTTCAAAGCTACCAGCAATAGAACAATCAACATCAATATTAAATTAGCTTGTATATGCCATGCAAATATTAACACTGCACATGCAAGAGCAGATAACAGATTTGTCTGGTCCTAAAGCACAAATTCTCCCATGTTCACAATGACTCCAAAACAGCAATAATTTATCCATGCCATAATTTGTTCCTTGATTTAGAGCATTCTCAACTGATTAAATTGTTCCCTACTCCTATTATTAATATTGTCCTTCGTTGATAGTGATAACAACAGACCAAAATTCTTCTGCCCACTTCAAATATCAATGGCAGAATATGAATACTTCACAGCATAAAAACAATTTCAGAATTGGCAAGGTAGCATGTCTGTTTATGCTCTTTCATGGTCATTTACAGATGGTCCCAGCAAAATGAGATTCCCAAATCCAAACAATAGAAACTGTTTACAAAATGAGAATTAAATATGAAGTCTCCAAGCCCTGAGACCGTGGAGTATATTTAATAAAACAATAGAAGGAAACATGACAACCTTTATAAGCGACATATGGAGAAGGTTCGGATTGGAGGCATCCAGTGATGCCCTAGGTGGTCCTTGATAAGATGGATGATAATTGATAGCGAATCCCACATATAAAACAACTTCTGAAGGCATGATATGATTATGGTGAGTCTTATACTTCATAATTGTTTGGTAGGTTATTATCAAATAATAATAATTAATATATCATAATGATTGTAAATGGTAGATTAATATCTTTATGTATATCACATAATATACATAACAATGTATTACACATTGTTAGGTGTATTAAATTTTATTATAAATGTATTTGAATATTAATATTTATTTATTATAAAATATTAGTTATATAAAATCTATAGATGTCATGATATCTTATAAAAGATTATATTCATAGATTTTTTAAAAGTTGAATTATACAAATATAATAGTTCTTATTTGAAATTGCATTCACATTAGAATTTAGTTCAACATTTATAAGCATAAGGAGAATAGTCTTTCATGTTTTGAAATCTTACTAAATTGATATTAAACATCTAATGTAAGATTAAGTGAAGTGTTTGTCTAATTCAACACAATTAAAATCAATGTATAATCTTACTCTAGTAATTCATAGGAGAACGGAAAAAAATTGAAAAGAAAAAAGCTAAACCAATAATATTGATGCACAAAGACTTCAATGAGTACTAACATACATTAAATGTGTGCGGCCATATTTAGATTTGGCATATGGATGGCATGACTTCTTGTAAACGTTGTTAAAAGATAAATTGTTAAAGAAAATATGGTTGGAAGAGGGTTGTGGTATCTTTCAACTTGAAATAGCTCAAAAGTAACTAAAACCCACAAAAAATAACTCAATCCTTGTAGATGAATAGTATAACAATAATAATATGCCTGCTCACGATGGCTCCTGCTCACGCTCATGTTTCACCTATTCACAATTCGATCCAAATTGCGAGTATTCATGCCTACTATCGTCCTATTGTTGCATCTCTTGGTGGGTTTCCTGTTGCATCTCCTACTATTGTGCTTGGGGGTGTTACTCATGAGAAGTCATCTACCCATGTTGTTGCCTCTCATGGTGGGTCTTATGGGTTCTTTTTTCTAGCTCTCAGGTTGCTACGGGGAGGTTTGTGATTTCTTATGCGGATTTGATTGCTTTTGAGGTAGGTCTTGGTGGTCTTGCCCCTATTGGAAGAGGGGGATCCCAACCATCATCTATGCCTATCTATGTAAGTAGCCCCATTATGACTAATCTTGATTCAAAAACTCTTGATGAGATTTCCAAACATGTGGAGGATTTCTCTTCTACCATTGTTATTTTTCATTTTAGGGGTTTCTGGCCCTCTCTTCTAGATTTACATGCTTGGATTTTTTAGTATTGGGAACCAATCATAACTAATATAGCTTAGATTTACCCTAAGGCAAGGGAATTTTTTATTGTGAAATTTGCTAATATTAAAGATAGGAAAACCATCTTGTGTAACAATTTTTTTCTCTTGGGGGGAGAGTTTTCCCTTGATAGCCAAACCTTGGTATACTAGATTTGATTCAACTACTAAATCCTTTAATAATAATCTACATTTATGGGTAAGATTGTTGAATCTTCCTCTTCACTTTTAGGTCAATTCAGTCTTGAAGTCTATAGGGGAGGTCATTGGGGATTTCCAAATGGTTGATACAGAGTCTTTTGATCTGTTTAAGATGAAGTATTCTTGCATTCTTGTGGAGGTTTATGTTTCTAAGGGTCTCCCTAAACAAATTACTTTAGCTTCTCCAAATGATTCTTGGCCACAGATTCTTGGTTATGAGGGTATTCCTTTCAAATTTAGGAAATGTCACAAGACTGGCCATCTCACCATGCAGTGCTCCTCTTATATGGTTAGATTGAAGAAATCACTTTCTTGGTGGTTGGGGGTTTCAAACCATCATTATTCGGTTCAAAAAAAATTTAAGGAAGGGGATGGGGTGGACTACTCACCTCAGAATTATCTTTCTTTGGCAGATGATACTGTTGTTGTCCTTGATGACACGAATGTTGCCTCTAAGGTGGCTTTGGTTTAGAATCTTAAGGTTATCCCTTCTTTAGATGTTGGCTCTATCCATAACATTGATGCTAGAGCTAGAGTTGGTTCAGTTATACTATCTCCTGCTATTGTGGGCATTAATGCCCATGTTTCTTCTATGCCAGATTTGGGGGTTATCAGTGGTTCTACCCCTTTGACTAGTCAGTATAATACCTTAGTAATGAAGGATTGGACATCCTTTCACAATGATTCTATGGTCAAACAACATCAGATGTCTTACTTAAATAACATGTTGAACTCATTTAATTTATCAATCTAGGGGTGTAAACTTGAAATAGTGACTACAAAGTATATGCTCTAGTTTTCCTTTAGAGTCATTACAATCAAAGAAAAGATGATTGTTGAAGGAAATATATGCTAGAAATGGAAATAACAACTTAACTTAAAGCTTAAGATAATGTTGCAAATAGTAAACCTAGTTGTGCACCTATGCTACATGAAACAACCAATGGTTATGTTACCAAGTGGCTGCAGGAGCAATAGAGTATAACTACTTTAGGAAAGCTTAAGTCTAATTCCTACCTAATTATGAGCTAAGTTCACCTTCTGTGTGAGTCCCCAGGGAAGAGTGATTGAATTAGGATATCAAAGACTAAGAAATGAAAATATCATTCATTCATTCATGAAAACATAAGTACAAAACAAAGATAACAAAGTTGTATTTACTACTCATTGGATTACAAAATGGATTTCCTAGACATTTTTGTATTGCAGGAATCATGAACTCTAGCTTATTATAAACAACTAGAAAATTGAAGTACTAAGAACTAGGATCCTCTCATTTAGGAATACAACACCTTCTAGTTAAAAGAGGAACAACAACATTAAACATAGGAGTAAACTGCATTCAAATACACAAAAATATAGGAATGCATGACTTGGATTTCCTCCAAAACAACCACTGAATAAATTAACTCGGTCTACAATAGCAACCACCACTGACTGGAGGTGATGGAGCCATTATAAATGTTGAAAGAAGTTTTTCATCTTGATGATGCCACATCAATGTTGAGTCTCCTTTTCCTACTAACTTATCCTTTTCTACAAGAGATTAGCACACACAAAAACAACACATACCCCAAATATAAAGATTCATAATAAGTTTTCCTACTTTAGCATTGTCCTCATCACATGGCTATGGGAATACTACCCCATTAATGCAGAATAGAAAGAATACCATATTTCATCATACATAATCATATATATATATATATATATATTCATCTTATTTCTTTAGTCTTAAAAGTATCTGATACACACATAAGCATAGCATAAAAACATAAAGAGTTTGAATATTGTTAATGATAAACTCATGAAATACCAAGTCTTAAACCAAAAAATCATAAACTAAATAACTATAAACTGGGCTCATCATTGCCCCTCGACTTGACCTCTTGTTGATCCCATAGAAAACATAAAGTTCTTGATTTTGGTTGTCATCTTGTAGTTAGAAGTTGATTTCTATCTAGCACTTCCCTTGGAAAAACTCCATTAAAATCCTTTGGTTTCCCTATACATTTCCCACCTGTTCACTTCCCCCTTGATATCATAATTGTCTAAGTTCTCTAAATTTTCTAATAGAGGAGATATAAGAAAAGGTGGCTAAAATGTAAGTGGAATCCAAAAACTCTATCTTACTTGTCCCAAGGAGATATACCATGGTGCATGCCTATTTTCCATGTTAAAATTAAGAGGTGATTGTGGTTCCTTATCTCTTAATTCCTTGCTTAAACTAAGCCAATACCACTAGATGAAGTTCACGGCTTCAAGAAACTCAACATTAGCTAACTATTCATACTCATCAAATGTTGCATTTTGAAGTGGAAGAATATGTTTTCTACTTGAGTCTAAAGGTGCAATCCTTAACCAATTGAAATAATAAGTTTTAGGGTCCTTAAGTTCTAGTCTTAGATAGAGGGGAATTTCATCTTCCAATTCCCTCTATAGCTTCGATTGTGATTCTTGACTAATTTCATTTTGAATCCAAGACATAAGAGCTCTCATTTGGATATCCCCAATGGTCAATAAAGGATTCTAGACTCTATAATTTAGAACTACTAAATTATGGAAAAAGAGATCATACAACAAATTCTTAATGGCTGTAGGAGAATTATGAAAAGCTTGGGTAAACTAAAAATGTTCTTGCAATGATGGGGATCTATCCTACATGATGCAAGTCATCTAGTAATTCAATAGTTGTTCCTTAAGGAATAGGGCATATACAGGAGATGGGGACCTACAACTCATTAGCTCAAGAATAAGAGATGTTACTTTATCAAGTTTTGCATGTAGTTGCTCCACTCTTTCTTCCTATTCAAGGGCTTCTTGATAATGCTCATTTATGACCCTACTCAATTATTTATTTTTTTGTTTCCATTGTTCTCTTTTTGAAACTAATTGATTGGACAGCTGAAAAATAATAGATAACAAAGACACAGAACTAGACTTATCTGATATCTAGAGTTGATACAAGATTTTTCTACTAAATGAAGAATAGAGGACTTGCCATTTTTGGAACTTATGCCTTTCATGGGATCCATCCATAACATCATGGAACTCTTAGTATTACTACATTGTTGTGCAATAGAGGCCAATGCATCCAACCCTTTACTTTAAATTTTCTCTATTACTTAGTTAAAAATCTAGGTTAACACCAAGGTTTTATTCAAATAATTTCTTCTTTTCTACTATAGGAGATAGTTCTAGTTCATCTTCTTCCATTGTAAAGCATTCCTTAGGCATCACATCATTTTCTAAGTGACTGTAATTATTAGTTGTCTAAGGACCCTCAGAGGATGAACCTCTTCCCTGGAATCCAAAAGCCTACTCTTCAAGGATAGAGTTATCACCAATTATTACAATTTCTTTGGTCATTTATTTCACTAGAACCTATTATTTTTCTATCTCTAGAGAATCCTCAAATGATTCTTGCCGAGCATTCCTAGGTTCTTCCTTTTTTTATCAAAGGTCTTAGGTTTAGTAGTTGACCCTTCTAGTGATACATCTACAGTCACATTTTTATTTCATCTAATACTCCTTCTAAATAGAGTTTCTTCTTTTTTATCTAAAACTTTTCACTTCCTAGAAGTTTTGGTAGCTACAAGAGACTGTTCCTTTGTCTACTAACAAGGACTAGGGGTAGTTTTTCCTTGTTTATCTATGTTTCTCTAAGAAACCCTCTTTGACACAAGAGTAGGCATTTCTACAGAGGTATTTTCTTCATCTTTATTCTGGGTTGACCCAAAAATAGAGAGATGAGGGGAATCTTCAAGAGTCCTAACCCTAGAATTTTTCTTAGAGGAGGGTCCTAGTTCAAGTTCTACAATAATTTTCTTGACCCCTTGTTCAATTTGAATTATATGTCTAGCTCTTCACCCTATAGGCTCTATGATTTTTCTTTAAACCCTTGTGATATAAAACTATCCCATGATTTTTTAGCCTTTTCAACAATTAGCTTAGTTAAAAAATGATGTGAAATAGAGTTATTTTTACCTTCTTGTACTAGACAAGCCCTTTTCTTCAAAATGTTGAACATAGAGCTAGGAAAATTTATGGCCTCATTCTCATATCATAAATAGCTTAAAAACTTGAGATGGACAAAATTCAAATATGTCTAGTGTCCTTCACAAGCGAAATATTTGATAATATGGATTGCACACTGCCCAAATTGGTCTAGAAAAGACATTTTATGCATACCTTGCTTCTTGTCAATATCCAAAGGTGGGTCTGAGTGCAAGGTAAATTGTTCCCTAAATGTTATTGGGTCAAAGTCTTGTGAAAACTCTCCCCCTTCCCATGGAAAACCCATAACATCAGCCACCACTACTTGTAAAAATGGTACCTTTAATCCCTTGATTGTGGCTACTCCTTCCTTCAATGTGCTCAGAAACTACAATGTAACCTCACCATCCCAACTGTTAAACCTCTAAATGTAATCAAGCCACCCTCTTACTTGGAAGTATGGAATAAAAGCTTGATCATTTAACAAAATGTAATGCATTGTAGGTTTATATTAGATAAGGCCACATCCATCTTCAGGTTGTCAAATTACCCCAAAATGATGTTGTAGGAAATTCAGACACACTAAAAATAAGGCTCAAACAAGGAGTTTTTGAAATGGCAAGAAATAAGTGCAGAAGATTCTAGTATTTTAAAAATTAGCTATTAAACAAATATGAGTGCAAATCCAGAATGTATCGCATATCAATTGCTCATAATTACATAAACACAAACTTTGTACTAGCCATCTTTGCATGATATGTGCAAAATAAAATAATAGTTCTTTAAAGAATGTTACATCACTCAAAGCAAAGGATGGAAAGAAGTGTGTGAAAGTACAAGTAAGATTTGAAAAGAATATAAGAATAAAATACAATAATTGTATGAATATATAAGATTTTTAAAAATGAAAAAAAATTAAATATCTACCCCTAGCTTAATTTGGTAATTGCTCCCACAATTGTACATGTGACAAGGCATAGCTAAAAGTGTGAAAACAAATTAAGAAATAAAATACCTCGGGTAGTGTATGAACCTAAAAATTTGATGAGGATATCTATTGTCCTCAACCATGGGTGGAGAATGATGAAGTGGATGAGTGACAATACAAGAAATGATGAGGTGGAATTTATCGTAGAGAAATTACTTTCATGAAGAAAATGTTTACTATGGGGTAACGAGAACTTATTTAAAAAGAACTTAAATGAGTAGAAGGCCCATTTCTAGAGGCTGAAGGATAGGTATTGCTGTTGAAAAAAGAGAATTGTTGTAGGAACTCTACTTTACTCTGAGGTTTGTGGTACAATCAACCTTTGACCATTGACTAGTAATTTGAATCAAATTGGATCAATAGTAGATATCTGAACTACATCATTTGGAAATACAATAACTATTTCATATGGTCCTAACCAACAAGTTTTGAACATCCCTAGATTGTGTTGATACTTAGAATCATAAAGTAGTGCCCAATCTCCAACAACAAAATTCTTATCCTTGATAAACTTATCATGCTACTCCTTCCTTTGGTGTTGGATGAGTTATGTATTATTCAATGAAGACTTGCACCATTCATCAAGGCTATTTATACTTAGAATTCACTCCTATTGAGCAAAAGTAAGATCCATACCAAGCTATAGAGTAGTCCTTAATGTCTTATGTTCAAACTCCATGGGCATTACAACCAACCTACCATAGAATAGCTTGAAAGGAGTGAAGCTCGTTGTATATTTCCATGTGGTCATATAAGCCCAAAGAGCTTCAAGAAGACATGTGGCCCAATCTTTCTTATGGAGTGCTACTATTTTGGTAAGAATGGTTTCTAGCTCCCTATTGATAACCTCTACCTAGCCATTATCTTGTAGATGGTAGGATGATGATTTACCATGTTGAATTGTATATTCCTTCATTAAAGTGGCTATCAAATTAGAGGAAAATTGAACTCCTTAATCATATGTCAACTCCCTAATGGGTTTGGAAAATACATTTTGTTATACCTTGCTTCTTGTCAATATGCAGAGGTACATCTGGGTGCAGGGTAAATTATGCCCTAAACATTACTATATCAAAGTCTTTTAAAACTCTTCCCCTTCCTATGGCAAACCCATAACACTAGCCACCATTTCTTGTGAAAATGGTACCTTTAATCCCTTGTCTATGGTCACTCCTTCTTTTAATGTGCTAAAAAACTACAATGCATCCTCACCGTCCCAACTGGTGAGCCTCTTAATGTAATCAAGCCACCCTCTTGCTTGGATGTATGGAATATAAGCTTGATCATTTAAAATAATGTTGTGCACTGTCGATTCATACCAAATAAGGCCACATCCATCTTTAGGTTGTCAAGTTACCCCAAAATGATGTTGCAGGAAATTCAAACACACTAAAAACAAGGCTTGAACAAGGAGTTTTTGAAATGCCAAGCAACAAGTGCAGAAGGTTCTGGTATTTTAAAAAATGAGCTCTTAAAAAAATATGAGTGTAAATCAAGAATACATCGCACATTAACTGTTCATAATTACATAACCACAAACTTCATATTGGCCATCTTTGCATGATATGTACGAAATAAAATCATATCTCTTTAAAGACTATCACATCACTCGAAGCAAATGATGCCAAGAAGTGTGTAAAAGTACAAGTGAGATTTGAAAAGAATATAAGAATCAAATATAATAATTGTAAGAATATATTAGATTAAAAAATGAACAAAATAAAATATCTACTCCCCCCCCCCCAATGCTTAATTTGGTAATTGGTCCCACAATTGCACATATGATGAGGCATAGCTAAAAGTGTGAAAACTAATTAAGAAATAAATACCTTGAGTAGTGTACGATCCTAAAAATTTGTTAAGGATATCTGGTGTTGCCATCTATGGGTGGAGAATGATGAAGTGGATGGGTGAAAAGACAAGAAATAATGAGGTGGAATTTATTGCTAAGAAATTACTTTCATGAAGAAAGCGTTTATTATGGGGTGACAAGAACTTTTTTAAAAAGAAGAACTTAAATTAGTAGAAGGCTCATTTCCAAAGGCTTTAGGATAGGTATTTTGACAATAGAAAATAACTATTGTAGGAACTCTATTTTACTCTAGGGTCTGTAGTACAATTTCAACCTTTGACCATTAACTAGTAATTGAATCAAACCAAATCAATAGTAGATAACTGAACCATGCATTTGGAAATAAAACTATTTCATATGGTCCTAACCAATGAGTTTGAATATTCCTTGGATTATGTTGATACCTAGAATCATAAATAAGTTTCCAATCTCCAACAACAAATTTTTTATCCTTGATAAACTTATCATGTCACTACTTCCTTTGGTGTTGGATGAATTATGTATTATTCAATGCAGACTTGCACCATTCATCAAGGTCATTTAGACTCAAAATTTTCTCCTGTTGAGAAGAAGTGAGATCCATACCAAGCTCTAGAGGAGTTCTTAATGTTTTATTTTCAAACTCCACTAGCATTACAGCTGACCTACCATAGACTAGCTCAAAAGGAGTGGCCCATCATAGATTTCCATGTGGTTCTATAGGCTAAAAGAGCTTTAGGAAGAGGTGTGGACTGATCTTTCTTATGGAGTGCTACTATTTTGGTAAGAATGGCTTCCAACTCCATATTGGTAAACTCTACCTAGCCATTAGCTTGTGGATGGTAGGGTGATGATTTACCATGCCAAATGGTATATTCCTTCATTAAAGTAGCTATCAGATTAGAGATAAACTAAGCTTCTTGATTAGTTTTGAACTCCCTAGGAACCCCAAATCTTGTAAAAATAAATTCATATAATAATTTGACAACATTGTTATCCCTTGGATGCGTCATAGGTTTTGCATCTACCCACTTTGTGACATAATTAGTGTAAACTAGAATATACGATTTTCCTTGTGAAGGAGGTTTAATAGGACCTACAAATTCAATCCCCCATTTATCAAAGGGTGCAACAACTATCTAAGGCTTCAAGGGAATTTCATATGATTTAGTGGGCCACCCCATGCATTGACATTTATCACATTTCTTGGTGTATCAAGCTGCATCCTTATGTAAGCTTGGCTAATAGTACTCAATAATTAATATTTTGAAGGTTGTATGTTTGGCTACAAAATGACTTCCACAGGGGCTCATCATGGCATGCATTTAAGATACAATATGTTTCATCTTCCCATATACACCTATGCATGACTTGATTTAGACTAGTATAAAATAGAAATATGGAAATCCAAGAATAGTTAAAGCTATTTTCAGCTAATAACTTCCTTTCTTTAGCAGAGAATTGAATTAGCATCTTTCTTGTGGTTAAGTAATTAGCAATCTCTATATACCATGGATTTTTTGATGTCAATAGAAAGAGATGTGTTAACAGTATAGTCAAGTTTTTTTATTAGTGACACACACACTTAATCAGATGGTTAGTAGCTACTAAGCTTATCTTACAATTTACAATGTTAACCAAGTAATTCAAGTTCTACCAAGTTCTACAATTGCTACCAATTTCCAGGAACAATATTTAGTTCACACCAAGCAGTATCTGCCAAGTTAGTGATTATTAGTGTAAACCAAGCTTCATAGTGTTTATCAAGTTTCTCAGTGCAAATTGAGTTCTCCAGTGTTTACCAAGTTTGCAACTTCAATAATGTGAATCTAGTGTTGATTGAGCTATGCAGTGTCAACTAAGTGGTTCAATTTATACCAACCTTGTAGTGATAGTGTTGACCAAGCTATGAAATGTCAACCAAGTGATTCAGTTTATATGCTAAGTTTTGCAGTGCTCAATGAGTCACCAATGCAGATTGAGTTTAGACTACTTGGAAGTTATTAGTATGAGCTGAACTTCTACGTCTACCGAGTGCATGATGATTTTGAGTGTTGATAATGGTTGCCTAGTGTTAGAACCTCATCGAGTTTGTCTTTAGAACCTGGGTATCTGCAGTTGGGCTGACTTTTTGTACTTTGGTAAAATTTGTATTGTAGCCAACTTTTATGAATTGTAAATCATATTGGTATATATGTAATGTATTGTATCACATCCAATGAGATTGTATGAGTATGAAAGATATGTACAAAAGCATAAGTATGAAGTAAAAAGGCTACAAGCAATATAAGGAGAAACAAATATTTATCAATCACAGCAAGGTGATCACTACACTCCAAAGGATCTCATTCAGCAAATCAAGGTTGCAAATTAGAGATCAGCCACTGGTTCACCCTAATAGGTGGAACAATTAAATCCTTTCACAAGGTAGACTTAATAGTATTTTGTAAATCTCTTTACTAAGTGCATACTTCATTGTAAGTTTGTAAATCTATTTTTAAGGTGGACCTAGTAGTCATTATTGCTCCTAATAGGGCAGATCATCAAAAGTAATCATTGTAAGCCTTAACAAACCAACTTTATACTGCAATACTAAAGCTTGTGGGTATCATCCCCATCCCAGTTTTACTTTCTATTTGGAAGGTTTCTAGGTTACCATATTGTGTGTCAAAGTGTTATGAATGTTTTAAATGTTTTTAGTTTTACATACATGCAATTAGATTAGATTACATAGGAAGGATTAATTGGTGAATTAAGATTAAGTTTTATTGGTTGTTGATTTACCCCTCCCCTCTCAGTAACTTAGCCTATCTTATATTTCAAACAAGATGTTCATCTGGAAAATTGTCAGCAATGTCTATAGGATCATCAAGGACATGAAACTAAGATAGAAACTTAGCTACTACATTGGCCTTGTTGGGCTTATCTACTATTGTGATATCAAATTCATGCATAAGTAGTAACTAGCAAGCCAATCTTCCTAATATTGAAAGCTTATTCATTAGGTAATTAATAATAGAGTGCTCAATATGAACAAATATTTCATATCTAGTCATATAGAACCTAAATTTATTCAGTGCATAAATAACTACAAGGAGCTCCTTTTCAGTGACTATGTAGTTGAACTCTGCAACTTATAGATTTTTAGTGATGAAATTAATAGCATGCTTAACTAAGTTTATCTTTTGACCTAGCACAACACCTATAGCATAGTCTAAGGAATTTGTATGAATGTGAAAAGGCATTCCCCTATTAGGCCCTCTCAAAACTTGTGTTGTGGTGCAAACCTTTTTAAGCTGCAAGAAAGATGTATTACACTTAGAGTCCAATGCAAATTCAAGACCCTTTTTTAATAAGTTATAAAGAGGTGTTGCAATTTGACTAAAATTCTTGATGAATCTTCTATAATACCTAACATGGCCAAGGAAACTTCACACATCCTTATTCTTTTCTAGCATGGGAAAGGTACTAATTACCTCAATCTTTTTTGGGTCTACTTGGATGCCTTGTGATGAAATTAAATGTCCTAGTACAACTCCTCCTTCCATCATCATGAAACATTTTTCACTATTTAGGGAAAAGTTATAGTCTTGTAATCTCTTGAGTACCTTTACAAGGTTCACTTTTGCTTCATCAAAAGTAGTCCCATAAATAGTAAAATCATCCATGTAAATCTCCATATAGTCAACAGATATATCAAAAAAGATATTTATGACATCTCATTAGAATGTGGAAAGAGCATTGCATAAGCCAAATGGTAAGACTAAGTGAGAAAATGGTCGCTAAGGACATGTGAAGGTTATTTTGTCTTGGTCCTCAAGAGCTATTTGTATCTAATTATAACCACTAAAACATCCAAGAAGTAAAAGTATTTTTTGCCAACTAGATTGTTAAGAACTTGATCTATAAATAGAAATGGAAAGTGGTCTTTTTAAGTGGTTGAATTAAGCTCCCTATTATCCACACAAACTCTCAATTTCCCTCCCTTCTTTGGTACTATAACCAAGGGTGAGACCCATTGGCTATCACATATGGGGTAGAAAAAACCAACATTAAAAAATTTCTTGAGCTCATTGTTAACTATATCCCTCAAGATAGGGTTGACTCTCCTCTAAGGCTATCAAACTGCTTTGAGTTTAAAACTGATGTAGATTTTGTGAGTGTAGAGATTAAGATCCAATCCTTTCATCTCCATGTAGTCACAATAAAGTGCTTGTTGATTCTCCTATAGTAATTGCAATATAATTTTCTAATGGGGAGGTGATAAAGCATTGCTAACATTCAGCTCTCTTCCAGAACCAACTTCCATCTTAATGACCTTATCTATCATGAATAGTTGAGCAACTGGAGAAGATTTCACCTCAGGAGTTAATAATGTGTGAAGGAATTGGGAGGCTTCTAAATATTGAGGTGTGTTCAAAGGTGGTAATATGGTTTCTTGGATATAGTCAACTTGGGGACATAGTTGAGACTCTACACCATATTCATTCATGAGAATGGATAAAATTATCTCATCTTCTTCTCAAGAAGCTAAAAATGACTCTCTACCTATCATCATTAGCTGATGGATAGAATTGACCTCTTTCTCATTATCACCCAAATCTACCTATACTAATTGATCATCTTGCAACATTGGATAAGTAGGGGAGTACAGAGTTAGGTTCTTAGTATGGACACCATTAGATATTGTCATCTTCCCATATCAACAAGATATATAGGCATTTGTACTAGCTAACCATGGTAGCCCTAGAATTAAAGGATGCCCACCCATGTTAGCCTCTGAGGAGAGGACAAAAAAGTTTACCAAATACTCCCAAGATTTTAATGTGACTATGACATCTTCTATCATCCCTTCTGGCTTAATAGTAGAACTATCAACAAGCTAAAGTATGGTGGGTGTTTCTTGGAGACCAATGATATGTAGCTGAGACAATACCTCTTTTTTCATGACATTTATGGATGCCCCTAGGTCAACTAAATAATTTTGGACTTGCATTCCATGAATGGTAATAGTAACCACATGACTCCCAAGGTTAGAATATTTGGGTATAGTCAGTTTTTCCAACATCAGATCAGACAATTGTCCTAAGATGTGAACAATTTTTGGATCCTTCTTCTTTCTTCTTGGTTGTTTGATACATTCTTCCTTGATGGATTTAGTATAAATAAGAACTTCCTTTATAGAACCAAGTAAGTGATGCACAATCAAGCAGTGATAAAGGATAGTTAGATGATGATGTTAGCAAGTTCACAAGCCTTAGTATCACACAAGTGAAGTTTTGTATAGACTGTGAGCTAACAATGCTATTGTAATTATAATTATATTAATTATCTTATTTTAATTAATTGGGAAAGCCTCAATGCCAACTCAAGGAATTATTATGAAGATATGGTATAAAGGAAAGATTTTTTCATTGATTGTAGTATATATGATGTGTATTGAGATTGTTGTTTAAGTGCAAAGTGTGAAAAGGAGTAGAGTGTTTACTGAATGCATGTAAGTGATCCAATGGATTATTGGATGCATAGTTCGAGATCTAGTAACAAGATTTGAAGTAGCCAAAGTTTGGTTGACAGGACAGAGATAGAGGAAGGAAGTACAATTTAGTTATATTATTCTATAAGGAATAATAGAAAGATCATTTAGATAATGGGTTCATTGGTATTTCCCTAGAAGTTGTTTGGACAATGGGTCTAGTTGTCTTCCACAACTCCTAACATGGTTGGAATCTTCTAATAGGGATTTAAAGTCTCCTAACAAGGACTCATATGTATAGAATTTTGTAATAGACTCCTAATAGGGTCTATCCTCTAACAATGAATACTTATATTAGTACATCATCTTGTGGTACCATCCATGCTGGGGTTTTCCCACTGATCAAGGGTTTCCCTAGTTAAGACAACTGGTGTTATTATGTATGAGTATCTTGTTGTGGTTTTAGTTTACATTACTCATATGGTTAAGATTATTTAAATTTTTTATTTCTGATATTAGTTGGATAATTGATTCACAACACCCCCCCCCCAAAGTTATATCAATGGACTATAAATTTAACAAGCTAACATGGCATCAACTTCGTCCTTCTTCCTTCTTGCCTGCATGGTGTCTAGTTACATAGCTACATCATTAATGATGTCTTGTTTCAAATCTAACAACAAGTTTGACAACTCCACCTTGGACACACTGGAGCCATTAGGCTTATGAGGAAATTCTCCTAGTCCTCTACCTTTCTTCATAGTAGCTCTGGAATAGTTTAGGTAGATACCTTTAATCTCGTTCCAACTCTTCTAAGTAATATCACCACCTACTATAAGATCCAAAGCTTCAATGCTACCATCATTTACACCTCTTAGAAAAAAGATGTTTTTGGGACTCCTCATTTAGCTGATGTTGTGTATTGCATTGTAGGTTGAATATGAACCTCAAGACATAGTCCTCTTAAGTTTCTTCTTCCTTTTGTAAAATTTTGAAAATGTCATCTCTTTTTAAATATCTTCCCCTACAGTAACCTTTATATTTTGAAATGAATAGATTTCTCATTGTAGGCCAATCTACTACTACAACATTGGCACCCAACCCCATGAACCATCTCAATGTAGCTTCCTTTAGAGTGGATGGAAACAACTTTAGCTTGTGGGCATCAGGTGTATAGTCATAACTAATGCAAAGGATGTTAAAATCAAAGAGGAATGTCTTAGGGTCTTATATGATAAGGCCATATAATTTAGGTAATGCAGTGGCAAGTATGGTCTTCAAATTTTAGTTACCTTGCTAAGTGGGGATTGGAAAAGGAAATATAGGCTAAGGTTGAGCCATCCTTGGAAGAGGACCTAGTGGTGGTGGTTGATAGAGAACAAGGGAAAGTGGGTTGTCTTTATACTCTGGGTTATCAAAAAGGTTGTTCAAATGGAATGATTCTTCAAAGGATGGCAGTGAAGGAAATCGTTCATATGCATCAGCAAATAAATTCTCAAATGGATCTTCTTCTTGTATGTTCTCAACTTATGGTTCCTTAGGCTCTGGGTTAAAAACCTCAAATGGTTTGTCCTAAATAATTCAAGGAAGGAATCTCCCAAGATGGTCTCTTCTTCTATGCATGCAAAATAATGTAGAATTCAAACTAGCATAATGACTTCAGGGGTGAACTGGATTGACACCATCTCTGGCAACGGCACCAAAAATGACTAGTCGGTATAATACCTTAGTAATGAAGGATTGGACATACTTTTAGAATGATTCTATGGTCAAAAAAATTAGATATCTTACTTAAAATAGCATACTAAACTCATTTGATTTATCTGAGAGCATAAACTTGAAATGGTGACTACAAAGTATATGCTCTAGTTTTCCTTTAGAGTCATTACAATTAAAGAAGAGATGATTGTTGAAGGAAATCTATGCTAGAAATGGAAATAAGAACTAAACTTAAAGCTTAAGATAATGTTTCAAATAATAACCAATGGTTCTGTTACCAGGTGGTTGCAGGAGAAATAGAGTATAACTACTTCAGGAAAGCTTAAGTCCAATTCCTACTTAATTATGAGCTAAGTTCACCTTTCATGTGGGCACCCATGGAAGATTGACTAAATTAGGAAATCAAAGACTAAGAGCTGAAAATATCATTCATTCATTCATGTAAACATAAGTACAAGATGAAGATGAAAAAGTTGTATTTATGACTTGCTGGATTAAAAAATGGATTTCCTAAACATTTTCACATCATAGGAATCATGAATTCCAACTTATTATAAAAAACTAGAAAACTAAACAACTAAAGCTAGGATCCTCCCATTTAGGAATATAAAATCTTCCAATTAAAAGAGGAATAACAACATTAAACGTAGGAGTAAACCACATTCAAATACACAAAAATATAGGAATGCATGACTGCTAGATTTACTCCAAAATAACCATTGAATGAATTGACTCGATCTGCAATAGCAACCACCAATAATTGGAGATGATGGAGTCATTATGAATCTTGAAATAAGTTCTTTTTCTTGATGATGCCACTTCAATGTTGAGTCTCCTTTTCATGTTGACTTGTCCTTTTCTACAAGAGATTAGTGCACACAAAAACTACAACACATACCAAAGACAAATATTCATAATAAGTTTTCCTACTTTAGAATTATTCTCATCACATGGCTATAGGAACGCTACCCCATTAATACAGAATGCATATTTCATCATACATAATCATATAACACACACACACACACACACTCACTTACACACACACACATGTATGTATGTATGTATGTATGTATGTATGTATGTGTGTGTGTGTGTGTGTGTATATATATATATATATATATATATATATATATATATATATATATATATATATATATATATATATATATATATATATATATATATATATATATATATATATATATATATATATATATATATATATATATATATATATATATATATATATATATATATATATATATATATATATATATATATATATATATATTCAACATATTCCTTTAGTCTTAGAAGTATCTAATACACACATAAGAATAGTATAAAAACATAGAGATTCTAAATATTGTTTATGAGAAACTCATGAATTACCAAGTCTTAGATAAGAAAACCATAAACTAAATAACCATAAAATGGGCTCGTCACCCTTTCCCCCCTATGGATACTTTTTTGGTCTACCCTAGTTCTTCAAGTTTATCTTTGGATTAGCAGATGGTTGCTAGTAAGGTGGAGGATGGATGGACATCAGTTAAAGGAAAAAAATTCAAATCCTCCAAACCTTCATTTGATGTCTTTACATTCTCAAAAGTTTGGACGAAAATGTAAATTTTGATGGTCTTTTATTTTTTCTAGGTTGGTTTATCCCTCTTGTTGGGAACTATGGTGTGACCCTCTAGTTTGTTGGATGGTGTGCCACAATTGTGTTAAGATATTTCATTTCTATATCTTTCTTTTCTCTTTGTACAAGGTTTTAGGTCCTTTGAAAACCTATTTTTACTTAATCAAAAAAATTATAAATAGAAGAATAAGAATAAGTTATTGACTACGTATATTATATGTATACCTGCTTTACACTTTGGAGAATAAAATTATATTCTAAATATGTATTTTTTTATTCTACACTATATGTCATAAGTAAGAATTTTACAAAAAAAAAAGGATTTTTGGGTCATTAATACTCTTGAAGAAAAGAATTAAAAAGTAATTTACTCTTCATCTACCATGGGTGACTAGTTAAAATCTAAAAACATGGGAAAAAATCTTGTATAATTCCATTATTATATCTCCAAGTATCCATAGCTTGTGAGATGGAGTGTGAAAACTAGAAATAGCTTAAGAAATTTATTGAAAAAGAAGCTTGGGGATGGTATGTCAATTATCATGCTTTGTACTAATAAATGAATAATGAATGAGCATTATTATTATTTAGGACTATAGATGCAAAGGCTTTAGGTTAGAATATTTTTGGGTATATGCTAGGTTTTATTTTACCTTGGCACCTTTTGAAAGTTCCATACATTCCAAGCCTTCTAAGAGGCTTCTACTCTCAATGAAATTTCTCTTGGCTTGCCTCCTTTTGACCAACACTTGAGAAACTCAAAAACTTGTGAGGTTACACTGCTCACTCTTAAAATTCTAATGCAGGAGCATCCTAGGTGTAAGGGAAATCTTAGATCACTCAAAAATATTTCTAGTTCTATCTTTTCAATAAGGGTTATTTTAATGCAGAGTTGTTATTTATAGAAACTTACTATTTTTAATAAGTTGGTCATACAAGTTTAGATTATTCTAATTTCATAGGTGGGGGTTCATCTTAGAAATATTAACATGGTATTTAAGTTTCAATGTCATATCGTACATGTATTGGTGAAGTTATTGAGTATTTTCAATATAATTTTTTGGTATAAAAACTTTCAGCTCAATTTTGATTACCTTAAAGGCTTTAAAACATGGTCAAACCTTGATTGATGAACATTTGTGTGGTAAAATATTGTATTTTATTAGGTTTTATTTCTAAAAATGTGGTTACAACAACTAATTGGGTCTATGGTTACAAAGTTATGGCCTCTAAAACTTGGGTTAGCTGAAAGTATAACTTGTGATTATTTTTAGCCAAGCCTAATGTAAAAAATATAATAATTATAGGGTTGATCAATCTCAAAGGTTAGGACTGTGGTGGAAAATTTCTTGTATAAGGAAGGCTCATAGGTTTGTCTATGGCAGTTCTAGGTGGTTGTTAGTGGTTCCGTCTTACTAAATATTATAAGGAAAACATCTTTGTGTCTTTGCATATTGTATTTGTAAAATATGTAGTTCCATACTTTTGGAGATGATAAAAAGCTCATGTTTTGATCTTGCAAATTTTTGGTATTTCTCTATTTATGTTATGTGTTTGTGGTCATAGGGGAATACCCTTCGTCAAGTGGTATTCGAGCCATATTTTCTTGGGTGTGTAGATAGATCACCAACTGTGAGATAGTTTGCACCATGGATATGGTTTAGGGTATCAACAATAAGTGCACAAATGCCTTCATGAAGGTAACATGTCAAAAGAGTCAAAGCTTTGAAACCTGAGGTTAGAGACCTCGAGAGACAAGTATGAGAATTGCAAGAAAAAATTCATGAAGGGATGGATCTTGCAGTAAGAGCTGAAAGTGAGGAATCATTCAAGGAAGAGGGGAATGTTGATCAAGAAGGAGGAGAAGGATATGAACCAAGAGGTATAAAGACTTCTTAGGGCTATTTCCAAAATTTGGAAAACACGTAAGATTCAAGCCATCGCATTTTAGAAAAATCTTAACCTATAGGAATTTTGATATACTTGATCAATGAGTTAGAAGAATATTTTGAGTATGAAGATATAGAGGATCCTAATAGTTTCAAGTTTGTAAAGTCCAAATTGAAGGTTTAGGTATGTGTAGGATCACGATCAACCTAGCTATGGCCTTAAGTGGTAGTGAAAAACTAGCAAATTAGTGTTATGTCAACTTGACACATAATTTTAAAGTAGTTATGTACTTTATATCAAAAAGTTGTAAGAAAATAATTTGTAGGAAATTGAATGCAATTTCTAAACTACTAGGCCTTGTCTAGAGAAAAAAATAATTGATTGGTCAAAATTTTGGATTTTAATGTAGTATTGCAAAAAATTTAGGGCCAAAATAAAAAGTAGGTGTATGTCTGACCACCTTAATTAAAATCAAATGATTTTAAATATAATTATAGATATAAAAATTAGACTCATGCCTGGATGTGGCACACATTTTTGGGTATTTTTATTCCAAATAAATAATTAAATATGAATTTTCTACTACAACTTTTTCAGAATAAAAAAACTCTCACATCTAACCACCTTAACTAATTAGAAACTTTACAAAATTATTTTTTTCTTTTATTTATTACACATGGAAAAGCACAGAATGTGACACAACTTTTGGATTTCAAAAGTGTTATACCATTTGAAAGTTATAGCTATTTTTCAATTAGTATGTCAATCAGTAGTTTACAAACATCTTCATTAAAAATTAACTAATAAATATTTATCAAACTCATTATTTGACAACAATTATATTGATAGAATCTTGAGTTTCCTCAAAAAAGCTTTTTGTTTCATTGAATTTGGATGAAAAAAATATTGTTAGATGGCATATTGATGTCTGAATGTTAGGAAAACATGGCTCAAACATGTTTTTTGAGTTGACCAAAGAGGTTTGGTAAATACCAAGCCTAATTGGGTACCTGATATGAGATCGGATACCTAAAATGTGGCAGCAAAATACAAAATTTTTAATTTGAGATAGTGGGAACCAATTATACATTTTAAACCAAACAACTTACAAACATATTTAAATATGTTTTACATTTACGATATAATGATATTTGAATACTGTTATTTTATATTTTATTATTATATATTAAATAATAAATTCTATTGTTATAATATTATATATGATATTGAATATGATTAGATAGTATATTAGCATCATAGTACTATATATTATTATATAGTATTCTATATTATCTATAATATTATAGATATTATCTATATATTATTATTATATATAATATTAAAAATATATCATTAAATATACTACTATATGTTGGAAATACAATAGGGAAAGTAAACTCTGAGAGGGCGGGTGAATCAGTCCTTCAGAACTTGAACTGTAAAATCATTCACAACACATTCATCTCACAATTTGCATGTAAACTAAAATACCAAACTAAACATACTCATCTATACCATGAAATAAAATAAAAATTCAACACATATGACACAAGATATTTGGTTACCCAAAAACCTTCCAATGAGAAGGTAGGACTGGAGTGGGGATGACACCCAAAAATCTTCACTACTATAGTTGTAAAGTATATCCAATGAAGGTTATAATGTTTGATCATAAACTATGATCTACCCTATGAAAGGTCTGCCTTGTTAAAGGCATACAAGATAGATAGATCTTACCCTATTAAAGGATTTCAATAGCCTATTAGAAGTGTGTCTGATTAAAGGAATTAAATTTACAATGAATTAAGCACCTTATTAAAGGATTTACAACAACCTATTAGGACTACTCTATTAAGAGATTTAATTGATTCACCTTTTAAAATGTCTTAGCAATGACTCGGCAATTAGCACTATCCTGCTAGATAACATATCACCTCTTTGCATGTATCTTTGATCTTCTATAATTAGATGTATTATTTCTTTCCTCTAACTTATTTCCTCTGTTCCCCTCTATCTGATTTTGCAATTCATAACTTGATGATTAGCACAACTCCTTACCTACCATGAATTATTTGTTTACACATGCAAAATCTCTTCGCACATACAATGTTTTAGGGTTTTCCTTCCTTGAGAAGACCTAGGTGACTTAGGGTTAGGTATGAATCAATGATTTTGATTCATCCATTTTGTCATTTAATTCATCCCTTTAACTGATTGGTTGCATGTACTACATAGGGATCCTCAACATAGATTTGTTCTTATCATCTAGAATCACAAAAGAATCCTTAAGTCAGCTCAAAAATAGTTTAGATAGAAGTTTTTGCTATTATAAATAATTATGTCCAAAACTATTTTACTCGAAACTTGAAGTCTCTGATGATCGACATCCATTGTATCTTTAATGTTGTAACTTGGCCTCTGAATGACTTGGCATCCACTGATCACTCAGCATCTGAATCACTCAAAATCAACTATTTTCTTGGCACTAGAGTGACCTGGCACATACTATTTACTCAGCACATATTGTATATCTCAATCAACATACACTATTTGACAACTTGTGCTCAACATACATTACTTATTCGACATGAACTAAGTTTTATCTATTAAATGACTTAAGTGTATTGTCACTCATATGTCAAAACCAATATGAGATTAACACTATAATATATATTTTAACATAGTATTAGAAATTATTACATAGTATTATATAGTTTATTAAATTACAATATGTCCCAAGGTGTTCTAGGAACCCTAGGGACATATGTTGTGATGATATGGGTTGAAGGGCATCCTACAACCCATATGATTGATTATAATATGTCCTTGGGGATCCTAGGCCCCTCAGGGACACATCTGGTAATGAAATGGGTCAAAGGACATCATCGAATAGCCTAAAAACCCCTTCAAACCATATGATTGATTGTGATATGTCCCTAGGGGTCCTACAACCCATAGGTACTCATTTTGTGATCAAATGGGTTGAAACCTATGACCCCCTTCAACCCATAGGATCAATTATGATATGTCCCTAGGCATCTTAGGACCCCAAGAGACACATGTCATGATGAACTGGGTTGAACGGGGTTGTAAATTGGCTTGTTGGCCTAGTTTTTCACCCTTTATAATTTTGTTACACCCTATAGTGAAAAACCCTAGCTTTATGTCTAAAATTGATGAGATTTGTTAAAACTAAAATTGGTGAAATTTTTTTAAACCCTAGTTGCAAATCTTTCAAAATTCATTAACCCTTGTTTTGATGCCCTAGCCCTCAAAATATTGGAAAGTAATTTTTAATTAAAACGCACAGGAAGCCTTTATCCAAAGTTTTCATCTTCCCATAATTATTTTATTACTTTCTACAAAATAAAACTTTTCACTTTAAGCAATACCCTTACCATGGTTATTTTCTTAAGTATTTGGTGAAACATCTTAACTATGGTAGTTTGTTTCATGAGTGCATGCCTGCATTCAAATTTTGCATGACTTTTATGTAATGTAGGCAAGCACCTTGGTGCCACATAACACTTAGTGATGTTGGATTTTAAACTGTGCCACAAAGACTAGAACTTTTCAAAACTTTTGCAAAATTATTAGTGCACATTGGAATCTCTGACAATCTCATTGATTGAGCTAGACAATGGGGTCACTTTTTGCTACCATATCAATGAACCATTGATCTTTGGAAGATCAACGGTGGGCATATCACTACTTCATGAAGATGTGTGGATTTTAACCAAAGTGGTAAAGCACATGAATGACACATGTCTTCAGTGACATCACAAAGGAAGTCTATATGGTTCAAAGAACATAAGATTTATACACCATTGATCTTGAGAAGACCAATGGGTAGTGCATGCCTACAATATGAATTTTCTCAAATTTTATGTAATGTGGGCAAGTGCTTGCAAGACATATAGCATATGATGATGTCATGAACCCGTAGCTATGAAAGGTATTAATATAGTATGTATAATTGGCAATTGTCAGACACATCGGAGAAAAGTAATGCATTTATTGGTTAACTTTGCTAGCTGGATTCTAAAAGGACATGATCTATATACATTGTTGATCTTGGTAAGATCAATAGGTAGTGCATTCTCACAAAAAAAAATGAAGGAACTTTAATCAAAGCGGTAAAGTGCCTACACACCATGTGGCAAGGTGAGACTAGTCATTATGGAAATTCTCGAGTCACACCAAGGTGGAAAAGCATGATGATATAGAGCACAGTGATTGGTAAGATAATACACATATCCACCAAGCTGGAAGATGAGAGTACTAGTGGGGTCATAATTCTAAAGTCATATTTGTAAAGTTGTCATGATTTTTTGTGATCGTCAATCTTTGGAAGATTAATGATCAACACTTCACCGCTTTGTGAAAATGATTGAACTTTAGTCAAAGTAGTGAAGCACTTGCTTGACATGTCGCAAGTCTTCAAAATTTTTAATGCAACTTTTTTATTTTCAAATCAAGTCATCTGATGCTTTATAATCAATGGAGGAAATCTAAATTTCAAAGTGCGACATGAAAATTGAATGTTAGAAGCATTAATTTTGTTTAGTGCCACTTCGTGTGACCTTAATACTACAATAAATTATCAAATTCACCATTTTTGAACTAGAAGATTGCAAAATTATCATAGTGCAAGTGTTTTCAGAGCTAGGGCAAGAAATTTTTCAGGGTTTTTAGTGATTTGCAAAGTGATTCATAAAGGATAATAAGCAAGAAAAAGGGTGGGTAAGTTGTCTAAAATTTCTAAGAACTAGAAAATTTGTGATCATATTAGGGTAAATAAAAAATACCTCCTTGCAAGGATTTTTCTAGCAAGGTAGACTATTTGAAAAGAGTAGTGGATGACAATTTTATAGAGAAAATGCCTCCATCAGCAAATGAATTAACTAAGGGTAGATATTTAATTCCAAAAAACCCTAGGTTATAAGTCAGTGAGGGTTTCTACGATAAGGAAAATTACTTGAGGGATGCGAAGATCTCTATGGGAGGCTTAGAACTTTTTAGGAAGTGGGTTGCAAAATGGAATTTTGACACTCCAATAAGTCATGTTTGTAAATTTGATATAGGAAAATTGATTGTTCCTGGAGTTTTCTTTGATAGTGACCTACTAGAATATATGGCTAAGAAATATGATCTAATCACCAAGATAGTGAAGAACCACGTAGGGGATAACCTTTTTAAGGTTTCACCCGAGTTGATCAGAGAAGTATTCATGTTGAACCCTAACCATGTTGTTCATGAGAAAATTGACATAGAGGACCTATAGGCAAGATATGATGCACATAGGCTATATCTAACAGGAGGCCCATTACTACACCACTTTGTTAAGATTGGATCATTGCCTTTCATCACACAAAACACCCCAGAGCCCTTACTAAAAAACCATTTTAATCCTAGGGCATAGGCTTTGTATTTTTCTCTTTGCAATATATTTGGTATGGATGAAAAAGAGTACATCCTTGGCTCTATTGTCCATATTATGGCTCAAATTTTAAAATATGGAATGAGCTCAATTCTAGATTTTGCTACTTTCTTAGTTGAAGAAATTCATAATGGACTAATTGGAATAGCATAGGCTAAGGTTAATAGGCCTTTATGCTGGTACTTAATGTTAATGTATATTTTCCTATATAAAGGAGTTACCTTTTTCTCCAAAGAGATGAAATTGGAATTGGAAAGAGATGGAGAATGGCTCCTAGTTTAATTGTGGAGTGGAGACATGACATGGGAGGTCACTGTTGCTAGTTTTGTTAGATTTGATAGATACTTGGCTTCAAGGCTTAGATTTTTGTTGAGAGGCAATAGCCCTAGAATAAAACAACCCCTATTAGAATTGATAAGACTCAAAGATCATGCTAAAGGACTATTGGTAAGTCATAATTAGGGATATATCATCCTTTATGTTGTTTCTACTATTTTTATAGTTTATGGCTTCTTGGGAAAACCCCATGTGCAACCTTACCAAGTGCCTTTAAAGGTGGGAATTGCAAAATTATTATGGAAAATTAGATCTATTGATGAGATGGATTTGTTGGGAAAATCAAAACATATTTTCTTTCTAGTAGTTACTGTCATTCATGATTTTGTGTTTATTAAGAAGGAATGGAGAAATTTGGGAAGTTCCTAGATAGATATTAAATGGCCCAATCTCATGCTCATTTTGTTGATTCAGAGGGATTCTATGACCTCCTCAAAGAAAGGAGTAAGGCTAAAGCCCATATACAAACTATATATTTTCCTGAGGATGTAATAAGAAATAAATTTTCATTACAAGAGCAAGAGATTAGAAAAGAAAAGTGGATAGTTTATAGCAAAGTCTTAGATTTCATAAATGCTTTTGAGCCAAAGTATGATCCCTTAAGAAATATTGGGGGGCAAAAATGGATATGTTGATGAATAATTTCATTGGAATCATGCAAACCTTGAATGAGAAGAAGGAGATCCTAACAAGGCACACCTAGATAAGGTTACTGAGGTGGAAAGAAGGTTAATCAATAGGATGATTATGACCCTAGGTCAATATACATTACAAAGAAAGTTTAGATGTGTTGTGGCTTAGAATATATAGTACATTCCTCCTTATAAGAGGCCAAGATTAGAGAGCCCACCTGATACTAATGCCCCCAAGAAACAAAGGTTGGAACAAGGATCATCTTCTCATATAAGAGAATATTTACCATCCCAAACTCCACTTAGAATAGATGATGAGGCATCTCTGAGAGAACAGCTGAGATAAATTGGAGGAGAAGGAGATATTGTTATTACAACTGATGATATGGAAGGAGGAGTACATTAAGAGCCTCCTATGCCATCCTTTGACCTTACTGTTTTAGATTACAGAGGTAGGGAGATAGACCCTGTAATTACACAAGCCTCCAAAAATTTCATTGATGATGAAAGCTTTGTAAAATCTAGAGCCTTTGCACAATTTGTATGGAGAAAAAATATTGGAAATTTGAGAATAAGTGCAAATCAATAAATGCAAAGCAACCAAATAAGTTAGACTCTGAGATTGAGGAAGAGGTTAAGGAAAACTTCATGGAGAAATTTTCACAATTGACCCCTAAAGAGGGAAGACAATTATTGAGAGAATCAGGAGTTTTGATATTACCTGAGTGGGACATAGCTAATGCTATGATTTTTGACTCTATCAAGAAAGAAAAGGATATTCAATATAAAACTAAGGAGAAAATTTTGCAAGCACATAGAGGAATAACATACAATAATGATCACCAAGCATTGGTGATATGGTCTATTGAAAAGAGAGACAAGACTCGGATGCAGGAAGTCTCTATTGCTGAGCATATGGGTAGTATCATTGTTTACAAGTTAGATAAAGTAGATAGTGAGAAAGTGTCTAAAATATCTAAAGAAATGATGGATTTTGGGGTGGTAGTTGCTAAAAAAGATAAACAAAAATCCTAGAACTCAATGTCAAGTTTGAAGAAATACTAAAAGCATATGAAGAGAGAGGGTAAGGATACATTAGTTGGAGATTCAAGTAGCATAGATGGATAAGGAACCAGGAAAGAGAAAAGTGGGAGAGTCTAGTAGGCCTAGAATTATCTATCCTCACCCCCCAATTGAACCATTTAAGTCAACACCAATTGTAGAGTTGCTTGATACTCCAAAAATGCCAGAATTCTATACTATTAAGGAGTTTGAGGAACTAAAGAGTAAGTTGTGGGCCTTACATGTTAAGTTGAATAATCAGTATGAAGATAAACTCAAAAAAAAACCTGATATCTAGTAGATAAGATTGATTGGTCAGCATTTTATGAGAAATTGGTGAAAATTTTGGACATGTGAAATGAAATAAGAAGTGGTGAAGATACTTTGAAGCCTATTATAAAAAACTGGGGTGGAAGAGATAAAAAATCACCCTTTTGTGTATCTCAATTATTAGTCTATCTTGTGAACAGATAGAAAAGACTTTTGATGTGACTAATAATCTATCTAAGTTTGATGAGAAGAGGGTTGCAATTCAACAAAGAATAATGATTTGCCTTTCTAGATATTTAGGTGAGAAATTTGATCTTTTTCCCCAAGCACTTAAAAAGATTGATAAGACAAAGGATATGAAGAGTGGGGAAAAGAATTACATGATTTATTGTCACAAAGAATGAATGAAGTCATAAATAAGAAGGGACATTAGTTATGGGCAATGGAAAATGAAGAATTTGTTAAAGTGCAATTATTTTACAATTCCATCAAAGAAGAATTTGATGAGATAAATAAAATAGGAGACATTGTGATCAAGAAACAGTGTGAGATCTTTAGTTTGATTGACCTAATGACACAATTTTCAACAAATGGATGGAGGATTTTGTATATTCAAAGCAAGTGGAAATAGAGGAAGATGATGTGGACTAGGAAGAGAATCAAACAATTGATACATCAGCAGAAGAAGACAAAATAGAACAACCAACCTCAGTGATAAGTACAATAATTCCAACCGATGATATGGCAACTGAGGAATTAGAAATAGCTGTTATTTTAACAATACATGATGATGTAAATGGAGAGCCTCAAGTTGAAGTAAGTTTACAAACAACTTCATTGGCTACATCTTCTGAGGAATAGCAACAACAATAAATTCAATCATTAACTCCTTATCAACAAAGAAGTGCAACAAAAAGTGTAGTAGAAAGTGGTCACTACTAAAGAATATTCATGACATAAAGTTTTTTTTTTGCAAAAAATCTTGTCTTTTATGATAGCAATGTACACTAGAAATGTGTCACACTCTAAACCATTCTATCCCAACGATTCCATGAGTTGGAATGCTTGGATGCTGGCTTAGATCTCCCTATCCACAGAGTGCAAGAGGCTAGTATTCAAGCATGAAGACTATCAGCCAAGCCTTAGAAATCTGCTTCTTGCTAGTAAACCATGCAACGGGAGGTTCTTCGAGACAAGAGAAAGAGTGCAAATATCTCAAGGAATCCCTCAAGTATGTAATGCAAGATGGAAGACTAAACTAGAATAGAAATGCAAGATGCGGCTATGCTAGAATATGAATGAGAGTGTTACAATACTGTTATTTAAAGTATGTGAGATAGATTATTGCAAGGAAATAACTAAACTAGCATGTAAGTATGAATCTAAACTAGTGTGCAATGATAATGAGAGAATGAGACAAGAAATGAGAAGTTCTCCACAAGGCTCCAAAGAAACCTGTTAGAAAACTTGCAACATAACAATATTAAAATAAGGGATTGATCCTTTGAGGGGGAAAGCTCTCTCCCTTTTAAAATCGTACCAACGGTAGAGATCAAGATGGAGATGGTGGATGATCAATGGTGGAATTTGAAAAGAGGAGTGATCCATGTGCACACACAAGTCAACCAATAGAATATAAGTTGGCTTGTCATATAAGACAAATGTCACAAAGCCTTTTCTTTTAATTGCAAAATAGAACAAGGACTTTATGTGTGCACTTTAAGTGGGTTAGAAGATGGGGTCTTTTATTTAATTAAAAGGGGACATGTTCTTTTAATCAAATAATGAACTTAGGATAGCATAGTCAAACTATAGGTTATAATCAAATAAATTGATTATTAGCAATTTGGCCTAGGTAAGTGATTAAATTAAATTAGCCAAAATGCTGAGAAGGGGGCTAATAGTCTAAATGACCATTTTTAGGTGATTACAAGTAATAGTCTAAATATCTTTTTGTCTTAAGAAAAACTATCAATACTCTCTAAACATGAAGCTTGTTACATGTCATAGTATATAAATGAAATTCTAGGGCTAGAGAAGGGGCCCAAGTCATTTGCATAATTTTAGTTTTGTTAAGCTTTGTTCGGTCCAGTCCTTGGTGCAAACTTTATGATGTATTTTCTCTACAAGTATCTAAGAATACATTGATGTTATAGGATCTTTATGTCTTATCTTGTGTCATTTTGAGTTCTATTTGTAATTATTATAAAATTTTCAAAGGAAATTAATACAAAGATGAATTGTCCCCATATCTTTTCTACTTGGATCTTGTCTACATTTTTATTACCAAAGTTATCTTGAAATTGCATGAGCAAAGCTTGTTCAATGGAATGAAATTAGGCTAAGTTGTACATCATTTTCACTATTGCTTTAATTCAATGAATTAAGTAAATGCTTCAGTGAATATGATAGGATCTCCATGGTAGTAGAGAGGATATGTGTAAGAATGAGATTTAGTGAGAATTATTGTTAACATTGATTGTAATATAGTCAATTAGGTCTAGAAATTGGATAGACTATGAATCCCAATGGATGAGGCACTAATCAATTAGTTTAGTCTGCATATGAAGAAACCATGAATAAGCATCAATTTTAAACTCAAAATCATTTTTATTTTAATGTTTTAAGAATGTCAAATTTGGTCAAAACTTTTTTGCATTTAATTTCTTAGTCTTAGTTAGCTACTATTACCCAAAATTGTTTGTAAATCTAAGAAGAAAGAAGAATTTTGACCAATCTGCTATAAGGGATTAGTATTGTTATAGAATTCTATGGAATGAATGAAATATGTATTTAGTATTAGATTGTAAAACTTGTATCCCTCAGGTGCACCCGCCTTGGTTTTGCAGAGCCAAAAGAGTAGAGAATCTTTCATGATTTTGTTGAAGTTGGGTCTAGATCTGAAGAAAATATTTATTTTTATGGAAAGTACTTGATCCTTAGGTTATTGTTTTTTTCATCATCTTGGTATTAAGTATTTTTTTTCTTAATAGTTTGAAAACACCAACATAGCCTACAACCCCCTTTGACCCATATGATCAATTAAGATATGTCTTAGGGGTCCTATGACCACAAGGGACACATATCATGATGAAATGGGTCAAAGGAGGTTGTAGGTTATCCTATGACCCCCTTCAACTCATATGATTGATTACAATATGTGTCTATGGGTCTTATGATCCTAAGGAACACATGTAGTGATGAAATGGGTCAAAGGGAGTCATAGGTCAGCCTACAACCCCTTTCGACCCATATGATCAATTACAATATGTCCTTAGGGGTCCTAAGACCCTGAAGGACACATGTCATGATGAAATATGTCAAAGGGGGTTGTAGGTTAGCCTATGACCTAGACACATGTCATGATAAAATGGATGGAAGGGGGTCATAGGTTACCCTACAACCCCTTTCAATCCTAGGGGCCCTAGGACCCCAAGGGACATATGTCATGATGAAATTGGTTGAAGGGGGTTGTAGGATAGCCTACAACCCCATTTGACCCATATGATTGATTACGATATGTCCCTAGGGATCCTAGGACCCTGAGGGACACATGTCATGATGAAATGGGTCAAAGGGGGTTGTAGGTTAGCCTACAAGCTCATTCATCCCATATCATTGATTATGGTATGTCTCTAGGGTCCTAGTACACCTAAGTACAAATGTTACAATAAAATGGGTCGTAGGTTAGCCTACAACCCCATTTGACCCATATGATCAATTATGATATGTCCTTAGGGGTCCTATGACCCCTAGGGATACTTGTTATGATGAAATGGATTGAAGGAGGTCATAGGTTAGCCTACAACTCCCTTTGACCCATATGATCAATTACAATGTCCCCTAGGGACACGTGTCATGATGAAATGGGTTAAAGGGGGTCATTAGTTATATGATTGATTATGATATATCCCTAGGGGCCCTAGGACCCCTAGGGACACATGTCTTGATGAAATGGGTTGTAGGGAATTTTAGGTTAGCCTACCACCCCCTTCAACCCATACAATTGATTATGATATGTCCTTAGGGGTCCTAGGACCCCTAGGGACATGTGTCATGATGAAATGGGTCAAATGAGATCATAGGTTAGCCTACCACCCCCTTCGGCCCATATGATTGATTATGATATGTCCCTAGGGGTCCTAGGACCCCTAAGAAAACATGTTGTGATGAAATGGGTCAAATGGAGTCATAGATTATCCTACAACCCCCTTCAACCTATATGATCAATTACAATACATCCCTAGGGGTCCTAGGACCCCTAGGTACACATGTGATGAAATGGGTTGTAGGTTAGCCTATGACCTCCTTTGATGCATACAATTGATTACAATATATCCCTAAGGTACCCCCTTCAACCCATATGATTGATTATGATATGTCCCTAGGTGTTCTAAAACCCCTAGGGACACATGTCATGATGAAATGGGTCACCTATGACCCCCTTCAACCCATACGATTGATTATGATATGTCAAACCCCTAGGGACACATGTCATGATGGAATGGGTCAAAGGTGGTCATAGGTTAGCCTACGACCCCCTTCAACCCATATGATTGATTATGATATGTCCTTAGGGGTGTTGCAATGGATCGATGGGGGTCATAGGTTAGCCTATGACCCCTTTCGACCAATACGATTGATTACAATATATCCCTAGGAGTCCTAGGACCCCAAGGGATACATGCCATGATAAAATGGGTTAAAGGGGGTCGTAGGTTAGCCTACAAACCCATTTGACCCATATGATCAATTACAATATGTCTCTATGGGTCTTAGAAAGTGACATGTCATGATAAAATGTAACTTGCAGCCCCATTCTACCCATATCATCAAGTATTATATGTCCCTACTAGGCCTATGACCCCTAGGGACACATTTTAGAATAAAATGGGTCAAAGGGGGTTGTAGTTTAGGCTACAACCCACTTTGACCCATACAATTGATTAGGATGTCCCTTAGGGTCCTAGGACCCTATGGACACATGTCATGATGAAATGGGTCAAAGAGGTTCGTAAGTTACCCTTCAACCCATACAATCATTTATAATGTCCCTATAGGGACACATATCATGATGAAATGGGTTGAAGGGGGTCGTAGGTTAGCCTACAACCCCCTTTAACCCATATGATTGATTACAATGCCCGTAGGGATCCTAGGACCCCTAGAGACAAGTGTCATGATGAAATGGATCAAAGGGGATCATAGTTAACCTACAACCCCCTTTGACCCATATGGTTGATTATGATATGTCCCTAGGAAACCCCTAGATACACATGTCATGATGAAATGGGTCAAAGGGGATTTTAGGTTAGCCTACGACCCCCTTCAACCGATACGATCTATTACAATATGTCCCTCGGGGTCCGAGGATCCCTAGGGCCACATTTCATGATGAAATGGGTCAAATTGGGTTGTAGGTTAGCCTACAACCCCCTTCAATCCATACAATTGATTATGACATGTCGGTAGGGGTCCTAGGACACCTAGAGGCATTGTCATGATGAAATGGGTCAAAGGGGGTCATAGGCTAACCTACGACCCCCTTTGACCCATACGATCAATTACAACATGTCCCTATGGGTTCTAGGACTCGTAGAGACACATGTTGCAATGAAATGGGTTGAAGGGGGTCGCCAATTATTCTATGACCCCCTTTGACCCATATGATGGATTACGACATGTTTCTAGGATTATGGCATGTCTCTAGGGGTCTTAGGACCCCTAGGGATACATGTCATAATGAAATGGATCAAAGGGCGTAGTAGGTTAGCCTACGACCCCTTTTACAAATATGATCGATTATGATATACCCCTAGGGGTCATCATGAAATGGGTCAAAGGGGGTCGTAGGCTACCCCCTTTCACCCATACTATTGATTACAATATGTCCCTAGGGGTCCTAGGACCCCTAAGGACACATGTCATGATGAAAAAACCCCTTCAACCCATACAGATTATGATTTGTCCCTAGGGGTTCTAGGACCCCTAGGTAAACATGTCATGATGAAATGGGTCGAATGGGGTCGTGGGTTACTCTACAACCCCCTTTGACTGTGATATCCCCATTTCAATATATAAATTAACTAATTATTATTATTATACATAAAGAGTATAACATTAATAATTGATAATTTATATTAAATAAATTATAATTATACTAAGTTACAAATATAAATCATTATATATTATATAATTATAAATATTAATTATACACACACACACACACACACACATATATATATATAATTTTATGTACTATAGTATATGACAATTATACCTATATTAAATAATTATAAATAATTAAAATGATTCACATATAATATACAATTATATATAGTTAATATAGAATATAATATAATATATAATCACATATTATTATAATAATCATATAAAATTAATATTAATATATATTATTATTATATAATATATAATCATATATAATTAATACTAATAAAAAGACACAACCCTTTGAAATATTGGATATAAGTATATAGAATTTCAAAAATTGAAGGATATATCATACAGAGTATTATTAAATTTATACAATTCAAAAGGGAAAATATCTAATGCCCTAAAATGGGACATTACATGTGGTATCAGAGCTTATTTTCCTACCAGCCTATGGAGTTTATTTAAAAGCTTGGAATTTATTTTTTTTTAAATTAAAATATATTTTATATAGTCAAAAAAATTATTTGTTCAAATATTTCCATCAATGTAGACTTCATAAGATTGTGATTTTATGGTCAGTTCATGATGATATGTTTTGAAAATAAAATAGAATAAGTAATAATAATATCTCATGGATGAATTCATTATTAATATTAATGAAGCTTTGTCTATTATCTGTTAACTATAATAGAGAACCGAAAGTAGAGTTTTAGAAATGCTAGCCATGTTTTAAAGCCAACTATGAGATGGAAGTGATTTATATTTTCAAATAATGCTCATTCATGTTGATGTATTACACTTTCCAAAGGCAATACTCATTCCATAAAAAATGGGAATCTCCAATGCATTTTTGGAGGTAGGGATTTCCATCCAGACAAAGATTCATGCCAAAGGAATGCTTCTTCTCACATAGACAAATATGCTAGGTGAGCTTTCCTATTACATGAATATGAATAGGAAGGCTTCCATAATTCCTAATTTCTTTTGAAATTAGCAGTGTTCTGCAACATGAAATAATTCAAGAACTTGGAAAATAAGAAAACTTAAATGCATTTTTGCTAATCATTTCTCAATTTCTCTCAGACCCATACATAATATAGTTGCTATTCTGAAAAAAAGTCCTCCATAACGACCAACCCATTCATTTCTAGAACAGTTTTAGATGGCAGCTTCAAAATTAAATATTCATGTTCGTTAATATGCACATAATCATGGAAATGGAAATAGATATAAATTAAGCATGGATAATATAAAATAGAGGAAACCAAAGAATGAATTGTAATGCCAATGGTTGATGGCTCCCCTTTACAACTACCTACCACTCCTCCCAATTTTATTTTTTGCAAAGCCCCGAAATAGTTTTGATGTCAAGGACTAGTTTTCTTGAAGGTGTAGAATCCCCTCTAGAGAACTACAAATGTACTCCTCCTACACCAGTGTAATGGGCACCCTAGAAATGCCCAAGGACTAAACCAATTGCTAAAAGAGATTGTAATGTTAATTACTCCAACATCATCAAATACATAACAAAATTTTCAACTCACTAATTACATCCAATCAACATGTGGCTGGAAATGCATCCAAGATTCCTATCAATGAGTTGATAGCAATGAATTCCAAAGGCCAAACCCCAAGGGAATGATGTCTAGAATGTCACAAGAGAGGATGAATGTCCTCTAATGCCAATAACAAAACTGTACATCCAAGTTCCTATCAAATACAATTCACCATCATCCAATGCTAAACAATGAAGCTCCCACCTCTATTTATACTTTCCCTACACCCTTCTAGAAGGAAATCAAATATTAATTAATTGCAAGTACTAGAAGCTTCCCCCTTCCAATAATTAATGCACTTTCTAGAAACTCCTCCCTTGCAATACAATAATTAATTGTGCTTCTAAAAAATTAAATTACTAGAGGCTTCCCCCTTTCCAATAATTAATACATACTCTAGAAGCTTCTCCCTTGTAATACAATAATTAATTAAATTAATTAAATATAAAGCCACCTTTTAATTTTTAATTTATTTAATGACTTTATAGGAAATCAATTTAATTTCCTCTTATGCTCCACTTTGCCTTTGGAGAACATGAAGGCTAAGAACTCCACTTAGTTGCTAAAAATATGGGGACATTATAGTCCACCCTCCTTTAAATTGCTTGTCCTCAAGCAATCTCAGTCCTATTTGTTGTATCACCTGCTCACTCTCCAAGTGGCATCTTCCTTTGGAAGATATCTCCATTTGACTAAATATTCTTTAATCAACCTGTTTTGTAGAGTCCTTTCCCTAGTATCCAAAATAACATCAGGAATCAACACGAGCTTTCCCTCCTCATCTAATGGTGGAAATTTTGTAGAAGGTACAACTCTCTAACCCATGTCTTTCTTAAGCCTTGACACATGAAACACATTATGCACCCGACTGCCCTCTGGAAGCTCAATCTCATAAGTAACCTCACCTACCTTGCGAATCACTCTGTAGGGGCCATAAAACCTAGGCTTCAACTTCTCTGCTCCACTCTTCTCCATATCCACAACCTCAAAGTTGTACTCTATCTGGTGTTGGTCAGCATACAATTTCTACTAATTTTGGGCTTGTTGTATATTCTCCTTAAGCACCCTTAAAATATCTTGACCATCCTACAAGAAGTGTTTTGCTTCGGGCACTCTACTATCCCCCAAAACAAGATCCATGAAATTAGGTGCTTCATAACCGTATAGTGCCATGAATGGAGTCATCTTGATGGACATATGATAAGTGGTGTTGTAACAATACTCTCCCATATGTAGCCATTTGACCCAAGACCTCTGTTGTGCAGTCACATAGTTCCTCAAATATCCTTCCACCCATTTATTCACAATCTCTATCTGCCCATCTATTTGTGGATGATAACTAGTGCTAGGTGTAAGATCTATACCATACAACCTAAACAATTCCTACCAAAAAGTACTCATAAATTTACTATCTTGATCATTGACAATAAAACTAGGTAGCCCATGTAACCTGAATATCTCTCTAAAGAAAAGATCAGCCACCTGTGTTGATGTGTAAGTGGATGGAATAGCAAAGAAGTGGGGAAACTTTTTCAGTCGGTCAACAATCACATAGATGCAATCTTTTCCCTGTACTCAAGGTAACTCGATGATGAAGTCCATAGAAATACTTTCTATTTCCTATCTAGAATGGACAATGGTTGTAACAAACCTACAAGATATGTGTGTTCTCCCTTATTCTACTGACAAACTACACACTCCCTAACATGCTTCTAAACATCACCCTTGAACCCTTTCCATGTGAACCGCTCACAGATCTGCCTATAGGTCTCAAAAACCCCTGGATGTCTAGTTGTAGGTGCATCATGAAATGCCTTCAGTATAAATTTCCTAAACTATGATGAAGGAATCAAATATATCCTACTCTGGAACTTAATCAATCCATCCATAACCACGTAACAATCATCATGTATGGTGCCTACAAATACTCCAGAAGCCCAAGTGTTCTTCGCATACTCTTCTGTGATCTTATTTCTTCAATCTCTTGTAATATCAGCTAGAGCACAAATATGAGGTCTCCTCGATAAAGCATCTACCACCACATTTTTTTATACCTTTGACAAACTCAATGTCAAAGTCATAGGCCTATAACTTCATAATCCACTTTTCTTGTCTATCATTCAAGTCACGTTAGCTCATGAAGTATTTAATTCTATTGTGATCAGTTTTGATAACAAACTTTCCTCCAACTAAGTAGGGCTAAAACTTAGCCAATGCATGCATAATAGCCAAAATCTCCCAATCATAGATGGAATAGCTCCTCTCCACTCCATAGGGCTTCCTGATCTTAAAAATAATGGGATGCTTTTCCTACATCAAGATTGCCCCAATCCCATTTCTTGATGTATCATAATGAAGCTCAACTGGCTTCATGAAATCTAGTAGAGCTAGTACTAGACATGATGACATCACCTTATTGAAATGATCAAAGCTTCTTTGAGCTAAACTTGTCCATGCGAAGACCCCTTTCCTTGTAAGGTCTATCAAGGGTGCAGCAATTTGTGAAAATCTCTTAACAAATCTCCTATAAAATGCACAGAGACCAAAGAATCCCTTAAGCTGTGTAAGATTCATAGGAGTAGGCCAATCAACAATAGCCCTAATATTTTCAAGATCTACCTGAACTCCATTTGTGGTGATGATATGCCCAAGGTATAGTAGCTCAATCATCCCAAACTTACACTTAGATTCCTTGGCATATGGTGACTCTTTCTCCAAAGTGGACAACACCATTGCAAGATGTTGTAAATGCTCCTCCCAAGTCTTACTAAAGACTAAAATTTCATCAAAAAAAATCAAAAAAAACTCTTAAGCTATTCCCTAAATACTTGATTCATGCAACTCTGGAATGTAGTAGGGGTATTGGTTAGCCCAAATGGCATAACCAAAAACTCAAAGTGGCCATAGTGACACCAAAAAGATATCTTTTTAATGTCCTCATCCCTCATCCTGATCTGATGATACCCTAACCATAAATCTATCTTCATAAAAAAACATGCACCATGCAATTCATCAATTAGCTCATCTATCTGTGGGATGGGATATTTGTTCTTAATGGTTTTCTTCTTTAATGCCCTGTAATCAATACATGTACATCGTCCCATCCTTCTTCTTTACCAACACTACTACTAAAGCAAAGGGGCTCTTATTAGGCCTAATATGCCCTATTTCCAACAACTCCTTAATTGCCTTCTCTATCTCATCCTTATGCTTCTTAGGATGATGATATGGAGTAATCATAACTAGTTTGGCTCCCTTGTTGAGCTTAATAACATGCTCTATCCCCCTGTCAAGAGGAACCCCATGTAGAATATTTCCAAATGCCTTAGTGTGCCTATCAACTATCTCCTAGATATCTTGTGGATGACTCTTCACTTGTGGCACTTGTGAAGTTGGCATAGTAAAACAATTGCAAAAGAGTTGTAGCAAAATAGTTTATGACTAGCAAAAAGTCCGTTACCATAAATTAACCATCGAGATACCAATACATTATAATCTTAAAACTAATGTAAGTCTTGCAAAAAAAAAAATTTGAACAGCAAAATTCATAATTGAGTTTCCACTTCTAGACAACTACAAGGAGATCAAAAAGAAGTAGGTGAAAACATTTTGGCAAATGTATTAAAGCGAGGGTTAAATCTAAAGGGCACCAGTGGTTGTTCCAACTCAATAAAAGGGGTTGGCATGATGTCTATCATCTTCACTTTGTTTGGGGTAGTCGAATGAAGGTGGAATAGGGTGCAACAAGAAGTAGTGTTGGAGGACAAGAAGATGGAATCATTGTTGTTTCTGACATAGAAGTGATCCAAGCCAAGGGGAACAACTAAAACTGAAATATCTAACCACTTCCATTTGCGATCTTTGTTGAGCATCCAGATTTGCATTCTCTTTGACATATTTATCGCCACTTCCTTTTTTGTGTGCACAATAGCCACAACACTCTGAAAAGTTTGAGTTTCCACTACCTATGGAGCAATAAAAAACTACTTTCCATAGAGAAATCTAATAATATTAATTTCCAAACATAAGAAAGGGTTGAGATAGAAATAAATTAAGCTTACAACAAAGACTATAGTTTTGTGGGGAACACTCATTTAAACCACTAACATGTTGGCTATGGGCCCCATGCATGAGAGAAAGCACATCTCTTTTAATTTTTAAATATGTTGTGAAAGAAAATGAGAAGCAGTGGGATTGTACAAAAGAAAAATCAAATTGGTTAAATGCTAAGAAATGTTCCTTGAGAATCATAATAAGAAATTGATCCAAGAGTCATTTACAATATCTATAAAAATTTACTAACCATCCCTACAAATCTTAGAGGGATTCTTAGGCTATGACACATATCCAAGAGATTTTAGGAATTGGAAACATTGCAATTTATAAAGAATGAGCTTTACAGTTTCTACAAGAAATACCAAAGCAAATTTATTTCATTCAAATAACTCCTTCATCAAGATATTGGCACCAAAGATTTGATAGTCACATCACAATGGAAACTAAAGTAACAAAGGATCAACATTGGATAAGGATCTTAATGTGGAATGGGAGAGGTATATTATTATGGAATTCCACATCATCACCCTATGTCACACAAGGTATGAGGTAAGTTATATATTTTCTTTGTATTGTTATTTTGAAAAAGTTATTAATATGAAATGTTGCTATTATCATATAAAATATTATTGGTAACTTTCTTTATTGACATATTTCATTATTGTGATGAATATTGAATAGTCAATGATTTTAATTAACTAGTTACAATGAAATGAAATTGATTTGTAAGTTGATAGGTAATGATCAAATAATTATCAAATTAGATGTTTACCACTAAATAATGATTGAATATAATTAAGTTTTCTATCTAAGTGACATTAGTTTCTAATTATTATCACAAATAATATTATTCAGTGAAATCAACAAGGTCATCATCTTTCGAGATAAGATAAGGCCTATGGTGGAATGGGCTAGGTGACACCACTCAAAGGTACTAGGTAAGGCCTGCAATGAGATGGGCATTGGGCTACATCATCCAAGGGTACTAGGTAAGGCCTACGATGGAGCGAATATGTCAGGGTACATCATAAAAAGGCACTATCTTGGAGATGATGATCAAAGAGAGATAACAATAATGAGGGAGAATGGTGAGGCTCGTGATTGGGTAACAAGGCACCCTATTATAGTTTTTCCTCCTGTACTCAAAAAATGATGAGCTTTTTTTGACAAGTCAAGGGATTGATATAAGGAAATCCTAAAAATATGTGTGTGTGTGTGTGTGTGTGTGTGTGTGTGTGTGTGTGTGTGCACTAATAATATTTTATGGTTGTAGGTTCACAATCAAGGAATTGCATAAGATGTGTCTTCATCTATCTACACCATGTTTGCTTCATGTCTTCATCTATCTGCACCATGTTTTCTCCGTGTTTTCATTCATTAAGATGTATATTTCATAAATCTCTTAGGACTTTTATATACAAATATGTTTGTATCTGTGAAGGAGTTTGTGTATGAATGATTTTTCTTAAGGACAACCAAATTCAAGAGGGGAGGACTATGATATCTCCATTTCAATATATAAATTAACTAATAATAAGTATAATACATAAAGAGTATAATATTAATAATTGATAATTTATATAATATAAATTATAATTATACTAAGCTACGAATGTAAATCATTATATATTATATAATACAGAGGATTATTAAATTATTAAATTTATACAATTCAAAAGGGAAAATATCTAATGCCCTAAAATGAGACATTACATCGACCTATACAATCGATTACGTTATGTCCCTAGGGGTCCTATGACCCCTAGAGACACATGTAGTGATGAAATGGGTTTAAGGGGTCATATGTTAGCCTACAATCCCCTTAAACCCATATGATTCATTATGATATGTCTCTAGGGGTCCTAGGACACCAAGGGACACATGTCATGATGAAATGATAAATAATAAATTCATATAATAATATATATTATATAATAACTATATCATCTTAAAATGGAAGCACTTCCTTGTTAAGATTATTTAGTCCTCTGAGTAAGTGGTATGGGGTCATGTCAAGAACCTTGAATGGGTCTTTCCATGGATCTAGATTTTTTCCCCCTATTCTGGGTCTCTCTCTATTTCTAGCCTATTTCTTGCAACCTGATATGTGAAACTAAGGACTTTGACTTCTGGGTCAAGGACAACCTCAATCCTGACCAAGGTCGAGGATGACCTCAACCTTGACCTAAGTCAAGGATGACCTCAACCCTAACCTAGGGCAGGGTTGACCTTGTCCTTGACCCTAGGTTCATTATTCAATTTCCAAAAGTTTTTGGATCTTGAGCTTTGGAAAGTTTCTTTTCCTATTTCTAGGTCGACTATTTTAGGTTTTAGAATAGTAGAATCTTAAATTAAATTTAATCTAGGGATATTCCTAGGGGTTAAGGTTAAATGGGACTTAATACTCCTATGTTGGCCTTCTTTAGGAGTTAGTGCCCTAGATCTCTACATAAGGAAGCCTTCTTCCCTCATTTTGACATCTAAAAATCTATCCACTAACCATTATCTTGTGCATCCACCTACTATGAAGTTTATGCTCATAGTTTCTATGAAGTGAATATCTACTATTCATCAAGCATTCAAGCATTTAAGTGTTGAAGCATCTGATTCATCAAGGAGGACCATTGTTAGCCTTTAAAGGATTCGATCTCTATGGAGCCCTATTGTTGAAGATTTCTCCATCCACATTCATTCAAGCCTTTTCCTATGCAAAGATACATTCAAGATTGGTATTGAAGATCTAATTTCATTGATTTGAGACATCCTACATACATTTGGAGCATCTGTACATGTGGATTCAAGAATTGAATCCCCCACAAGGATTTCAATATAAGAAAAGTAAATTGTTTCATTTACTTTGTTTATTTATATTATAATTTTAATTAAATTTCAAGGTTGATTCCAAACTAGGGTTTGACCAATGAAAACCCCCCATCCAAATAAAAAAACCTTTTTTCTTGCAGATACATTTGTGGAATAGCAAATTGAAGAGCAGATCTAGATACCCTTTTCATCAAACTTGCAAGATTGGTGAACAAAGTTTCCTCTAAGTAGTGCAGGTCAAGGTTGACTTTTCAGGGTACAATTTTCCCCTAGGAAAATATTGTACCTTTCTATCAGGGTCAAGGTCGTCCTCCCTTCAAAAAGACAAAATATTTTTGGGTTTTCTCTGTCTCGACATTTCTAGTATAGAACAGGTTGCAAATTTTCCAAAAACTGCATACAAAATTTAGAAAATAGCACTTTCCAGATTCAAGGTTAATATTTTTCTTTTATCTATTTTGTAATTTAAACACATACTCCACCATAATAGAAAGATCATGAAACCCACCTTTCTCCCTACTTTCCATCACATGATCTATTTCTGCATTGATCACTTTCTTGTGCTTAATCAATTTGGATCATCACATTGAAAATAGGGTGAAGAAAGAAAACTTTATTTTCTTCCTATTCATTTTGGTGAACTCGACATGCTTACCCTCTTCTCTTTTGTGGAATTAGATGCCCTACTGTGATTTGTAGTGTTATATTTCATTTTATATTTATTAAGTCTTTTATTGCATTAAGATTAGATTTAGTTTATGCTCTTGAATTTTAACATTCAAAAATACAAATAAATTGCAAAATCCCTTTTGAAATACAAAATTATTTATGCTTTATGTTTTCTTAGTTTTTTTATTTTACATTGTATTGGTTTATGAGATTTATTATTGATAGTCCTACTTCTAATCTTAGGGTTAGACGCGGTCATAGACTTATGGCTACCTTTGAGCCTATTGGCTCTTGAATTAACAACTTTTGAATAACCTAGTTATAAGAACATTTACACCTATGGGCAGCTAACTCACACCCTCAATGCACCTATTTAGACCCTAGGGCCAACTATAAGGCTATTTAACTCTCCTTCTTCTTCTTTAGGTTTTGCAAGACCCAGGTAGGTGGACCTCAGATTCTTTATATGGTACTAGTGTAAAGGCATATAAGTAAATCTAGATAATAGATAGAAACCCCTAAATCTTCTATGTTTATGCAAGCATTCATGGACACGAAATAGCTAATAACAAGACACATGAATCTGATAAACTAAGTGAGGGAAAATTTTATTAACTCTTAAACTAAAATGGAAAAGATACTAGATTAATGATTGAATCAATATAACCTAAGTATGTAATAGCAAAAACATATAATCTCAAAGTTGATCAATCCCTTATCCATCAGTCTTTCAATAAGTCAAAACATATACATGGACACCCAAAATATACTCATATATCTAGACATTTGATCTATTTATCTACCTTGCAAATAGACATCAATCTTCAAGAAAAATTTGTACTTATCAAATCCTCCTATGATCCTTGTAGTTCTCTCAATGCAATATCAAGAAAATTACTCAATTTCTTAGCACAATAGCAAGACACACAACGATAGACAACTTTAAAACAAGATGCAACTATACCTTATGCACTTTAGGCATATACCAAAAAAAACTACTGACCCACAGAAAAGGAGATAAACTTCAAAATGAAACTTCAAATAGAGCTCTATATTTATTTCTTGAAACCAATACATTATGTATAAGAAAAAAACTCTGAGAATACACCAAGGAATGAATCTGTAATATAAATTCTTCAAAAGAAAGTATAATACTACTACTAATAATAGAGAAAGTGTTGACAATGATATCACAGTAACTGGGAAAATTCTCCAAAAATGGAAACTTATTGGTCTCACAATAGTGAGAAAAATCTCAAAAATTGGAAACTGTACAATGAGAAATGAAGAAAGATTTATAGAGAAGAAGAAGCTCCCAGATCTGAAATCTAATTTTGACAAGTGTCATGCTAAAATTATTCTTGTTGTTCCTATTGAAATTTATCTCCTCCATTCATTTACCAACAATCAATAACTCATTAATGTTGTTGTAGAAATGTCTAATATGTCTCCTATTGGATACAATTGATTAATTGTGTATTGTCTTTGATGTTACAAAAATGTCATATCATTATCAGTTAGTATATGTCAAGCTCACTTAGGCGGTCAAGATAGTTTTCTATGTCTATCGAGCATTCTTGTGGTTGCCTAGTTCAAAAGGTAGTGTCTACTGAGTTCACTTGGGTATCAAAGGAAAGACTGTAGAAGATGAGTGTTAACTAGCTAACTTAGTTAATGAAGAAAAGTTGGATGGAACCAGTGCTAACCAAGCTCACTTGGTTGCCAAATGATTTTTGTGAGTTTGCAGTGTTAACTGACCTTCTATTGGTTAACACATGAAATCACTTCTGAGTTAGTCTCTACCAGGCTAGGTCAGCTAACAAAGGATTTTCTTATTTTGACATATTAGGCTCAATTAATTTATCTATTGGTTCTAGTTGACTAAGGCGATGAATATTAATTATTCTAAGTTGTATTTGAGCTAACTTGATAATATGAAAGATATAAGTACAAGGTCAAGTTAGGAATTTTAAAGTGTGAAAGTATGAAGATGTTATGGATATATTGAAAATGAAGAGATGAAGCAAATTTTAAGGATAAGCAGAATATCCTTGTGGAGTAGAAAAGCTACATTCAATTAGGAAGGATCAAGTACAAGCCAGAACAAAGATCTATAATTAGCAATTTAGTTGCATTCAAATTAGGTCATCTCATTATTAATCTCTAACCATTATAGTAGTGATCTAAATCTCCTAAAAAAGTTGGCTTAATAGCTATTTGTAAATCCTCTAAAAAGGTGACACTTCTATTGAATTGTCTAAAGACCTCTAACAAGGCCACTCCTAACAAGGTGATTAAATCCTTTAATAGGGTCACACCTAATGGTATGTTTTTTAACCTTTAACAAGGTTGGCTCTTAATAGGGCTTACTTTAAAAGAGTGAAAATAGTAACTAGTTGCAATTGGTGATTTTTTCCAAATCGGGTTTCCACATTAAATCCTGGTGTCAAATGTGTTCATGCTATATTATTTTATGTGTTTGCAACTAAGTTAAAATAATAGTAATCATAGATAACATCTAAAGTTTGTATGTTAAGCATTTACTAAGCACATTCAATAATTACCAAGTTACAACATTTTATGTATGTTTATCGAGCATCAGCAATATTCAGTTTTTAGTTTGTAGTCTATACTAACATCTAAGGGATCTAGGATTTATTTTAGTAGTAACTAATTCATCCCTCCCCTATTAGTTACTCCTCTTATATTTCCAAAAACTGGTATCAGAGCTTTTGGTGCTTACAGAGAAGGTTTCAATGACCTAAGATAAAGATCAGGATGTCTTACAGAAGAGAGATTCCCAAGCTGAATAGAGATAATTTTGTAGCATGGCAAGGACTTATCAGGTTACATTTGGCTACTATCAATGACTCAAGATGCAAATATTTGAATACCGAATACAAGACTCCTACTAGAACATTATTTGTTGAAGATATTACTGAAAAGAAGAATCATAACATCATGATGATTGTGTAGATGCTTAAAATCATCCCTAAACACTATATTAATTAATTTTAATATTGCCTGTGACATCGTAATTGATTATATATTAATTAATTATATTGATCACATTCTTCTACTTATTTAATTAAATTAATTAATTAAATGAGTTCATTCTCTTAAGTATTTAAATCAAATTTAAATACTTCTAGCCTTAATGTGTTAAATTGATTTAACACATGATCTTCCATCATTCTCTTTTTAAATAAATTTTGTTTATTTAATTCTCACATCCTATTAATTCCTCTAAAACCATGATTAAATTAAATTTTATTAAATTTAATCTTAAGCCTAGCTTACAACCATCATTTTCATCCTCTTAAGCCTACTCCTTCTCTACATCCCACTTAATATTCCTAATCATCTCCCTAATCCCCCTCATTAGTCTAAGAGTGTGCTCACACATGTGTGAGATGACATGCCTACACACTCCCCTTTGCACTCTTGTCTCCCACTCTTCTTCTCAAGTTTTCTCACACATATGTGAGAAAACTTTGAATTCTTGACCATTTGCATGACTTGCATGTCACCTTATGTGGTATCTACATGGATGCCACCTCACCAAGCCCTCCCTCAAGCATATAAATAGAGGGTTTATCTCAAGCATTTTCATCTCTCGTTATTACATTGTTATCATGTTGGTTTGAGATTTGAGTTTTCATTCATAGTTTAAGCTTTCATGATAGTTTTAGCTTGCATTAGTAGAGTTTTCATAGTGATTTTATAGATTCATACTAACTATTTGGTAGCTAATTTAGTTTGCCTCATGCATTGTTGGTCTAGTTTCTTTAGGTATTAGCATCTCCATTTCATTTACATCTTAGTTTAGCTTGCACATCTCATTAGTTTCTTAGTTGCATTTCATACTTTCACCATTGGTTACCTTCAAGTATGGCCTTCTCCATAGCCATTTCTTGAATTACTCTTCATTTCATGTAGTTTAGGATCATATTGCATCCTCACTCACATTTTCACATTTACTCAAAAGATTCATTCCATTGTTGTGTTTGGAAGAGCACACCAAAAATACCCTCCATCTTAACACACCAAAAAGGCCTCTTATGGGTGTCTTTGTTGAGTTGTAGAGGTTGCTAAAAGATTGGTTTTGTTGACTGCTTAGAGTTGCAAAACTCAAGCAAGCATTAGTTAGTTAATGTTCCTTTATTTTATTGAATCTTTGTTGCATATTTGAGGCCTTTAACTAATGTTTTCTTGTTGATTCATACTTTCAACATATCACATTTTCTAGCACACATTTTGGCACACCCAGTGGGACCCATTTCTTTGGTTTCATTTCAAAAATTCTCAAACAACCCTATTTTAGTCATAAAATATCACATTGTCATTTTTGCAGGCCACAGCATCGTCTAAGATTATCGTCTACGCAGACCAGTGTCTCCACTCTTTAGCATCTGCGCAGTAGTTCAAAACCATACTTACATTTCTGCTTAAACCATTCTGTAATCTATACAAATTAGCGTCTGCACAGATTAGCCTCTGCACATATTCGCATCTCCGCAAGTCCATGTTTTTTTTTTTAATTTAAAAATTTTCTATTTTATCGTCTCCGAATTTTGTTTTGTCATCTCCACTTCATAGATTGTCGTCTGTGTTGTGGGTGCACTAAACTGTCATCTCTAATGTTTGTTATCTACATTTTTAACCTATTTTATTGTCTGCAATTTTTTGATGACCTTCTATTTTGTCTTCTATGCTTTTTTGGAGACCTATTCTATCGTCTGCGTTGTTTTGTCATCTACTCATTCTATCATCTCTACCTACGTAGGAATTGGGTCATTCTAAGCTTATTTATGTATAGAAAAAATAACAAAAAAAGTTAAAATAAATGTTGGTGTTTTTTTTTTTTTTCTTTTGTAAGGCTAATCAAGTTCATTTTTTCTTTCAGATTGGAGCATTTTAAACACCTACCCATATTTTCTTAATGTTTTATTGCTCTTGAAAATTAACCTTGAAAGACTTAAAAAAAACCAATAGTGATTTTCATCACTAAGAGAATTTGCAGTGATTTTTATCACTTAGACTCAAAATTTAATGAACTTGCATAGATTAAACACTTTCATTTGAATGCATGAATGTTTAGATTAGCCAACATTTAGACTTGGTGCATAAAATGGACATGTATGCTTAGGCTAGAACACATTTGGAATTGGTGTTTAAAATTGACATGTATGCCTAGGCTAGAACACATTTGGATTTGGTGCTTAAAATGAAGTCACACACTCTTAAATTCCCTAAAGAAAATTGACTTTATTTTCAACATCTTTCATTTTTAGCATTTCATTTATGTACACTCACTTTACTTTCTTGTTAATGAATCTGCATTTTTTATTTACGTTGGCACCATTTCAAGTTGGAAAGAATAGTGTATGCTTTAAACAAGTGTGTCTTCAAGTAGATTTACAAAACTTAAAGCTTCATTGGGAAAGAACAAGTGTCTTTTAAACCCCAAGGCTACTTACGTATTCTCTCCCCTTGCGCCTTCGGGTGATCTTGGGTGCACAAGAAATAAGTGGTCTTGATTTTTATTTTTTAAGAGGCCTACTTGCGGATTTCATCACCCCTTAGGATGACCTCAACTCTAGTATTCTGGTGGAGTATAAATATTGGGAGGTGAATCGAAAGACACCTCTCTTGGAAGAAAAATATTGTCACTCTTGGCTAAGCCCCAAAAAAATTTATACTTTTAAGAAGTGAAGGAGGAGATTTGGTTTATCGTCTCCCTCTGACTATGTGGTAGTAGTTTCTTTCATCTACAGATTTGAGCCTCACATACCTTGTGAATATCAAGGACACCCTCTAGTTGATCCTTGTACATCCTAGTTGCAACCTTATAGGTTTGTTGGTGTATTTGATGTTCTTGAGTGTTTGAAACACACTTGCCTTGTACATATTTCCTTATTTGATTTAGCATCTTAAAACTTAAAAATCCAAAAACATCATAAAACATAAAAATCCAAAAAAAAATCGTAAAAGTTCCAAAATCCAAAAAAATATCAAAAAAAATTTCAAAACATTTCAAAAACAACAAAAAGAAGCTCTCATTTTCTCCATCACTTATTCTATCCATCCCATCCCATCATCATCATGCATCTCTTGTCTTAATCACATTCTTAATCATTCAAATCTTTCCTCAAAATATTAATCATCTCTATTCATCCAAATCATTTCCTCATTTTCTTAATCATTCAATCAAATCTCTAATATTCATCCTAATCATGGTTCATAATCCACATCAAGATCTAATTCCCTCATTCAATGATTCATCCTCATGATTCTTAATCCAATCCCCTATCAAATTCATTTTTTTCTAATAAATTTCTAATTCAATCCATTTACATCTTCATCCATAATCAATATTTCTAATTTCATTTATGCCTTCTTCTAATTCAACTTTGCATCAAATCTTCTGCTTTGGTCATAGGAGCATTGTCATGAACATTGGACTTTCATTCAAATCCCACATTCACTTGTTTGCAGTATCATAGGTTTTTTTATCTAATCAAATCAAACCCTTATTCAAATCAAAATCAAATCCAATCAAATCAAATTCAATCAAATCATATCAAGTCCAATCCAATCCCAATAAAATCAACAAAAAGTCCAAAATTGCTCCTACTCCCAAGTTCATATTCCATCCCTCATCAAATCTTTCATCACTCTTTGTCTAACATCTATGGATCCGAGTTGGCTTAATCAAATGGTTGACAATCTTCAAATAAAATATGGTGTTATACCTCCTATTCAACCTGCATATCAAATACATCCTCAACATTTCATACCCAACTCTCATCCATCTCATGTTCATTATTCTTCTACCTTTGACAAGAGAAATCCACCTCATTATTCTTCAACTATGCACAATTCCATTCATAGCCCACACAATGCCTCAAATAGCAATGACCTTTCCAAGGAAATGGAGCAACTAAAGAATTATCTTTTAGCAAGTCAACAAAAAGAGGCCACCTTTCATGCCATGTGTCCTCTTCCTCCATGTTTTGAAGATCCTAGTCATCATGTCCCATCCAACCCCCACCCTCCATGCAATCCTCTACCCATAGTTACACCTTCACACACTCCTAATCCTCTAAAAACATTATGCCCACCTCATAAGGGGTATTTCGCATCACTCTTGGCTAAGTGTACAATTCAAAATAAAGTGGGCCAATCACCTACAGTCATACCCCCAATTCCATCTCAAGACCTTCCTCCAAAGCATGACATTATAGATTCCCCTTCTCTTCTAGATCTAAGAATTTCTCCATCCCATCCTTCCCCTATCCCTCAAGATCCATTTATCCCCCCTAGTCCATCTCATGATTCCCTTCCTAACCAAGATCGAGACATTCCATGTACCACACACATTATCGATTCTGCTCCATCTCAAGAGTTAGCCTCCATAGCTCCTCTGCTTCATGTTGAACTTCCTTCCATGCCATCCATTAATACTCCTCCATGTCAAGATAAAATCACCCCATCTCATGGTTCCATTCCCTCCACTCCATTCAATGATCCTATTCCATCTCATGATCCATGCATTCCACTCCATGATCCTCTTCTAATTCAAGATCAAAGCACCCATTCCTTTGCCTTTCATGATTCAACTCCATCTCAAAATCCTATTGTCCCCCATAATCCCCTTAATGATCCTAATCCTCCACATGATCCTATCCTACCTATCCAATCCACTCATGAACCCCATATGCATGGACTCGCATCTTGTGTTGAAACTAATAAGTATCACATTAAAGAAATAATATCTCAAGATGTTGGTACACCTTCCACAATTCCTCCTTCCAAACCTAAAGCTTCCCATCATTCCTCTTCCAAATCCATTTTAGGACCTTATATCCATATTCCCATTCCTTCCTCACTTCCATACATTCTAGGTCCTTATGTTCCCCCACCAAGCCCTTCATCCCTTCCTTCCATTTTAGGTCCTTACATACATCCATCCACCATATCCATGTTTTCCACTTCATTCCCTCATGCTCCTAAATATCAAAAAAGGCACGCATCCTTGAATTCCTTCCAACGTTCTCCATCTCATTTACCTTCATGCACCCATACCATACCAATTGGAAGCAAATTGGATGCCAAAGAAAAAGAAAATAAAGATAAAAATCCACAAAATCCAAAGGATCAACATGTCCCTTCTAAAAGACATGTTCAAGAAAATAAAAATCTAATCCAAAGAAAAATCAAAAGGCCACAAAGGCTAAAAATACAAAATGCAAAAATTTTGTGGATACCAAAGCTACTTAATGTAGCAATGAATCTCAAAGAAAGATTGAAAATGACATCCAATTTGTCTAATCCAAAGGCTTCCCTCATTCATAAATCTTTCAAATCCATTTTGGGTCCTTATATACCCAAATCCACCATTAAAAATCCATCATCTCCTTCATCCATTTTGGGTGCCTATATCCCAAAATCCACACTTCCATATCCCCCACAATTTCCTCCCTTCCATCACCCTTCAAGGTGTGTGCCAATGAAGATCTTTCTGCCTCCTTCACAAGTCTTCCAACCTAGCATCATCAACCATGTCTTTCTCCCATGCCCTCCACCCCCTTAATCCAAACCCTTTCATAAGTCATTATCCTCCATTCCCCAATCCAATTCATCCTTATTTTCACTACCCTACTAACATCTAGGAGAAAATAGTAAAAATTCCTTGAAAATAAAAAATAAAAATAAAAAAGAAAAGAAAAAATATCAAGGGATACCATCCATGAAAAATATATGCTTGAGTCCTCCCTTCATTCTCCTATCATGTCTCCATTGTCTTCCACTTCCACTTATCCATCCATTCACTTTTCCTTCTTCCACTTGCACTCTACACTAGGGGCAAGCTCCCTCCATACGAAACTTCCATACTTATCTTCCCTGCTTCCATCCATTGTTCATTATCCTTTTCCATCTTTGATCTTGAATTTCACTTTCATTTCATCCATCCATATTCCTTGCGCATTGTCCATCCAATTTCCTACATCCATAATCCTTCCATACATTTGATCTTGACATACTATCCATCTCTTGCATTCCATACTCCTTGTCATGTTCATTTCATCCATTTTCCATCCATAATACTACCTACTTCCATCCTTTTTCCATATGTCCTTGATCTTGGTCATCCCTTCCATCTCATCCCCTTCATATTCCACATTTCATCCATACCCTTCGTATCATTATCCCTTTTTCATACCCTCCCTCCTATATCCCTTATTCATTCCACTTTCATACCCATGCTTGTGATCACTATTAGAGGTACACTACCAAAATGATTATACATGCTTTGGAAGAGCGCATGCCTTCTCGTCCTCCACACGCTAGCCTTCATACCATCTTTCCCTTTTCATGCATCCTTTCCCACCATATTTTCTTCCATTTTCCTATCCTTGGTATGTGGCATTCGAGCTCCTTTGAAACACGGTCCTTGGCTCTGCATTTTCCCTCATATCCTTTCACCATTCCTTTCATCCACCAACTCATGTTGCTTTTCCTCCATTTTCCATCCCTTGCTTATCCCTTGTCATTGGTTCTAATCAATTCCACCTTCCATCAATTTTTACCTCTTCCAATCCATTCAATCAATTTTTTTTCCTCTAATTTAATCATATTCCCTTCTTCTAATCATTTCATTCAAATCATTTCCATCTATTTGCATATACCTTGATCAAATTTCTAATATTCCATTCAACATGCTTTCCTCTATCGAACATTTATCACTTTCTCTCTCGCATTTCCCTTCCATTCCAATTCAATTCATCCATTATCTTATCATATCTTATCCAAATTCTTCTATTTATCTCCTGACACTGAGCTTCAACCCATCCAACTAAGCTTATCAAATAGTGATTGCAAATGAAACTTACACAAATTCACACTGAGACTAAATGATTTGAGAACATCATTCCTTTCATCACTATTGGCAATGAACAATCACAAACATTTAATTACAATTAAATCAAACAATCAATTTTTGCCTTAAAGGATGAATCCTTCCTACACATGCTTAACAAATCTCACTATCAGAATCAAGTTCATGGCAAGAATTTTGGATTGAATGACTAATTGGTCATAAAGTCTTTTTGATGATTTTATCTTTTTTTGTTAGCGATGGCCTCTCCATGTGTGCCTCAATCTTCAATATCTTGGTATCATTTCAATGGCTTAACTTGATTACACGTGTCATTTTGCAATATGATCTATTTTCATGATTCTTTAGCACATCTCTGTTGGCTTTTGAGTTATGATTATGCATTTCTCACAAGGGGCAATAGGTTAGCACACTTTCCACCAAGATCCCTAAGAAGACTTTGGGTGTGCCTAGACCTCTCTAGTGTGTATTTGTCATTTGTTCCATCATGACTCTAAAACCTATATCTATTGTGTTAAGAGTCTAGTCCACACAAAGGAATATTGTCATCTATGCTACTATAGTATTTGATGCATAACTCCTCTTGCAATATCAAAATAAGGTGTTCTCTCCCATATGAACACAACTGAATCTCATACATTCATGTAGTTAAGTTGCATTTAGATTAATCATTATCCACTTCACCCCACTTCATGTCAATCTTACCAACAAGTCATGCAAGGTCATATTTTAAGCCTTTTCTCTTTCCCTTTTCCTTCCCGTGTCTATTTTCAAGAAAATGGGGCAAAATATATTCATTTTCACCCCATTTCCTTGAGGGGGCACCCTCCTCCCTTGTCGTCGCTTCAGCACAACTCCTAGGACTCCCACCTTCTCTAGGGCACCCTATATTTTCTTTTCTTTGATATGATGCCATTCCAACATCACATCAAAGAGGGGAAAATTTTAGATGCTTAAAATTGTCCCTAAACACTATATTAATTAATTTTAATATTTTTCGTGACATCGTAATTAATTATTAATTAATTAATTTTATTTCTCACATTCTTCTACTTATTTAATTTAATTAATTAATTAAATGAGTTCATTCTCTTAAGTATTTAAATCAAATTTAAATACTTCTAGCCTTAATGTGTTAAATTAATTTAACACATGATCTTCCATCATTCCTTTTTTAAATAAATTTTGTTTATTTAATCCTCACATCCTATTAATTCCTCTAAACCCATGATTAAATTTAATTTAATTTAATTTAATCTTAAGCCTAATCTAGAGCCTAACCTACAACCATCATTTTCATCCTCTTAAGACTACTCCTTCTCTAAATCCCACTTAATCATTCCTAATCATCTCCCTAATCCCCCTCATCAGCCTAAAAGTGTGCTCACACATGTGTGAGATGACATGCCTACACACTCCCCTTTGCACTCTTGTCTCCCACTCTTCTTCTCAAGTTTTCTCACACATTTGTGAGAAAACTTTGAATTCTTGACCATTTGCATGACTTGCATGTCACCTTATGTGGCTTCTACATGGATGCCACCTCACCAAGCCCTTCCTCAAGCCTATAAATAGAGGGCTTGTCTCAAGCATTTGCATCTCTCATTATTGCATTGTTATCATGTTGGTTTGAAATTTGAATTTGCATTCATAGTTTGAGCTTTCATGGTAGTTTGAGCTTGCATTAGTAGAGTTTTCATAGTGATTTTATAGATGCATACTAACCATTTGGTAGCTGATTTAGTTTTCCTCATGCATTGTTAGTCTAGTTTCTTCATGTATTAGCATCTCCATTTCATTTACATCTTAGTTTAGCTTGCACATCTCATTAGTTTCTTAGTTGCATTCCATAGTTTCATTCGTGAATACCTTCAAGTATGGATTTCTCCATAGCCATTTCTTGAGGTGTTCTTCATTTCACCTAGCCTAGATTCATATTTTATTTTCATTCACACTTGCACATCCACTCAAGAGATTCACTCCATTTTTGTGTTTGGGAGAGCACACCAAAAATACCCCCCCATCTTAACACACCAACAAGGCCTCTTATGGGTGCCTTTGTTGAGTTGTAGAGGTGGCTGGAAGATTGGGTTTGTTGGCTGCTTAGGGTTGCAAAACTCAAGCAAATATTAGTTAGTGCTTGTTCCTTGCATTTTGATGAATCTTTTCTACACTTTCAAGATTTTTAACTAATGGTTGTTTGTTAACTCATGCTCCCAACAGGTCACATTTTCTAGCACACAGATTGATATTGCATATGCTCTTAGTTATGTTGAATTTGATGAAGTCAAAGATTTCAAAATAGCTCATGAGATGTGGATCAAACCAGAAGACATATATGGAGGAGATGACAATGTAAGAAGAGTTAAGGCTGAAAGCTTTAGAGATCATTTTGATCAGATGAAAATGAGAGATTAGAACATTGCAAAATATGTGGAACGGATCAAATCAAGTTTAAGTGCAACCAAAGCATCTAGAGGAGAGATTGAAGAGAAAACAGTTGTAAGCAAGGCACTTAAAACTCTTCTTCCTATTTATGTAATTAAAGTGTCTTCTATTCAAGAGATGAGATGTCATCCAAATAATAAAATATCTTTGGATTCTCTAGTTGAAAGATTGATAGCTTTTGAGTTAGATAAGTTTGATAACTATGTTCCTAGTTCAAAGGTTATCGAATCTGCTTTTAAAGCTAAACTCTCGCTCAATGAAAAGGCTAAGAAATAAAAGTTTGATCAATTAGGAATGATGAAGAAGAATCAAAAGAAAGTTTAGATAGTGATCTTGAATTTTTTGAAGCCCTACTTGCAAGAAAGTATTTCAAAGGTAGAGGAAAGTACAAAGGTAAAGTTCCTCTGATTGGCTTTTCCTATGAAGAATTTGGTCACTTTGTTGCAAGGTGTCCAAATAAGGAAATCAAAGATGAAAAGAAAAGTAATAAGCACAAAGACAAGAAGGATTCCAAAAACTACAAGAATTACAAGGACAAAGGTAAGAAATCTTGTTTTATAGCTAAAGATTCTAATAACAATAAAGATGAAATGGTATACATTGTTGTAAAAGATGAATCTAATGACGAAGGAGATAAGATGGCACTTATCTCTCATGTTAGAAAAAATGATATATGGATTATTGATAGTGGCTATTTACACCATATGACTAGAAACAAAAACAAAAAATTGAGCACATGGAATATTATGATGGAGGTAGTGTAACCTTTGGAAACAATGAACCTTGTAACATAAAAGGAAAAGGATGTGTTTCATTGACTAAAGAACTTATATGTGACAATGCTTATTGGGTTGAAGAACTACAGAATAATCTACTAAGTGTGACATAGTTGAATAACATTAGATTCAAGGTAGAATTCTTGAATGGACAGGCCAAACTACTAGATGGAAAAGGAAATCTGGTTGGATCTAGCAAGCAAACAAAAGGTAATCTATTTTATCTTGATCTCAGTGATTGTTCATGTTTTATTGCTCAAGTAGAAGAAAGTTGGTTATGGTACAATTGGCTATGTCAAGTAAACTTTGATAATATAATTAAGATAAGAAAACTAGAAGAGTAAGAGGCATTCCTAGTTTGAAGAAGCCTGATATGGGTTTATGCAAGAATTCCCAAATTAATAAGATGGGAAAGACTAGTTTCAAAAGAAAAAACTATAAGTCAAAAGAAGTCTTATAAATTATTCATATAGGGTTATGTGGACCTATTGGAATAGAAAGTTACAATGGAGAAAAAAAATTCATTCTTTTTATTGATAGCTATTCTAGAATGATGACTGTAATGTATCTAAAAGAAAAATCAGAAGCCTTTCAAAAATTCAAGTGGTATTTGGCAAGAGTAGAAAAAGAACTTGGAAAGAGGTTGAAATGTTTAAGATCAGATAGATGTGGTGAATTCATCTCCAATGAATTCAATAATTTATACATTGAAAGCGGAATTAAAAGACAAGTATCAACCCCTGGTACACTACAATAGAATGGTATAGCTGAAAGAAGAAATAGATCTATCATGGATTGTGTAAGAACCCTGATAATTGAAAAGAATGTTGCTCTCAAACAATGGAAGGAAGCTATCAGAATTGTAGTTCATACCTTGAATAGAGTACAACTGAATAAAGATTCAAACAAAACTCCTTATCAACTATGGTATGGCTACAAACTTAATGTAAGTTGCTCAAAAATATTTGGTTGCAAATGTTATATGTTGAAAGAGTCAAGAAAAGGAAAATTTGATGTAAAAGGTGATTAAGGCATATTTCTAAGATACTCCTATAGAATTAAAGCATACAAATGTTTGAATTTGTCTACTCATAAAATAATAGAAAGTACACATGTTAGAATTCATGAGTTTGCATAAAAGAGTGAAGAAGAAAGCAACAAGGAGCTAGCAGATTATAGAAGTTTTGTTTACTATAAACCTGATACCCTACCAAACCTAACTAAAAGAAAGGAACCTTCATCTCCTGAGTCTCCAAAATCTCCAATGATTACCGAGTTGTAAATAGTATTATCTAAAGGACCCGAGTCACAATCGGAGGCTATCAAGCTAGTTCAAACCAAGTCTGATGGACTCAAGTCAAAGACAGAAGAAACCATACTTGAAACTAAAGTTCATAATGAAAAAAGTGGAACTCATTCAAAGCCTAAAGAGCCTGTGTTAGCAAGATATGTCAGAAGGTATTGTATGCATGAATATGTGGCCTCTGTTAACACACACACTTCAACACGGTCCTTATTTGTGGATTCATCCTTGAATGAACATCAGATTGTTCACCCAAGATTTTTCCTGCAAGCCCACCTGTTGCCTTCTATCTAAAGGAATTTTTCCTATTAATATTCTCAAAATCGAGGTACAGGCAACCAGACCGTCTAAGAACGAAGGATTTGAGATGCAACTAATTTATATGAAAATGTAAATTAATGTAGAATGAAATATGCATTTTTAATCTAAAAACATGTAAAAGAAATTATACTAAATGTATGCATATTAAATCTAGATGACATTAAGCTAAGAATGAAAATATATGAGAATATCTTAAAGCTAGATGAGTGTAAAATGCAGCAGCAATTCGATGCTTCTTCAATTCAACCTCCCAAAATGAAGAAATGAGGGTCTCTTAAATAGATTTTCCTGAAATGAATCAATGGTTGAGATTGATTTCAATCAACAATCAGGATTGAAGATGAGGTTCAATTAAGGTGGAAGATTCCCAAATTAGAGGGAGTTAACTGATTTCTTTTGAGTGGAATAAGAAGTTAACTATTTTAATTCCTTTTATGATTTCAATCAACTGAGAGTTTCCATTTTTGAATTGAAGAGAGAATTAGGAGAGGTATTTAATTTAATAAAATGAGATATGCTCTCATAAATATATTTTCTATTTAATTAAATAATTTGATTTAATTAATTAGACAAACTTTTTTGTTTAATCAAATAACTTTATTTAATTAATTAGGAATGACTTCCTATTTAATTACATAACTTTGCTTAATTAATTAGAAGTCGCTTCTCCATTTAATTAAATAATTATTTTTAATTAATTAGAAATACCTTCCTCGTTTAATTAAATAATTCCTTTTAATTAATTGAGATAGGCATATTTATTAAATTCAATCTCGTAGTACATTAGCCTTAGGAGATAATTTAATTTAATAAAGTATGAACACTTTAGATTAAATTAAATTGAAATCAAATAGGTTTAATGTGGCTAATATGAGTGCATACTATAGGGATTAAATAATGAGTATGATGAATGCATATTAGAGTTTTCTACATCTGACAATTAAGTCAAGTAGCTAGTAGCAAAATTAGAATTGCCTATTAGAATAGGTCTTAGAATTGATCCAAATAGACCAGAATTGGTATAATGGCAATGAGACAATTTTGGGGTATTACATTTTTCCCCTCTTTCAATGAATGTGCGAGCAGCATGTTCAATTCAAAGAAAATCAAAAAGCATGATGTGAGGATAAAGAAATGGGATTGGTTCCGAAGTTGATGATATGAAGACTAATTGATAAGATTTTAAGGACTATCTCTAGAACAGAGCTTAATCCCAAGGAATCCAAGTAGAATACCTAGATACCTAAAACTGATAAGCATTTAAAAGATTGTCTCTAGAATGAAGCTTAACCTTTAAGGATTTTTCTATTGTTAAAGATGCTTGGCTAAAATCCAAGCTTCCCCAAGTATGTGGTGATGATATTGATAAAATTTTCCTCCTTAGCTAGCTAGATGGCTCCAATATCTACTCCACCAAAGCTATATATGTGCAATTTTTCTCTCTGATAATAATGAGGTTTATGAGTATCTTAACACCAAATTGGATTGTAGTTTAGATCCCAAAGATTGGACCAAGCATCTGCTAGCTATCTGGCATCAGAATGTGGAACCTAAGGTTCAATTCTTTATATGGAAAGTCTTACTTCATAGGCTCCCACTAAAAAATGTTGATGGTTATCCTTTCACCTATTCCTTTTGCCCCATGCCTAAAACCATGTCCCACTTGTATTCTAAATGTGACTTTGCCAAAGGGGTTTGGAATTAGTTCGATGTCTTGATTGATTCTAAACTGCTTACATTCTTTACTATCACTGGTTACATCCCTAGCCTTCCCCAAACATCTTAATAAATTCTATGCCATTTTTTCTTCTTATTTTCTTTGGTCTATTTAGTTAATTAGGAATGATGATGTATTTTAAGATAGAAGTAGAATCCTTATTAAGTCTCTAAGGAGACTCATGATGCATAAAATATATATAGGTTACCATTAGCTACAAATTAAAAGTGAAACAATAATTGAGGATAACAAGTGAATGATCAAAGGTGTTAAAGGATGAAGGTATCTAGTTTTAAGTGAAGGTTGATGCACTAGGTTCATTTGAGGGCACTCTTAAGGATATGTTGGAACAAATCAAGTTGAGGAAGGAGATAGAGGACTTGAATAGACAAGTAGATGAAAGTGGTCAAGCTAGCACTAGTGCCACTATGTGCAAGCCCAGGACCACCAACACCAAGTTGTGAAGAAAGGTCAACATATCAGTCGAGACATGTAAGGCTAAAAGTGCAATGTGATTACTAAGAACAAGGAGGAGTTCAATGAAGGCATAACACCATGCATTATGATTAGTGTTATTCCCCATGTGTCTGCACTTCCATGGAAACAACTTATGAAGGATCTAAGCACTATGATCAAAGATGAGGAAGTGAGGTTGTGGTGGTCTGATGGTCCTCTACCTTGTATGGCCTAGATGGAAAATTTAAGATGTCATTAGATTTCCATTTTTTATGCTTTAATCTTTCTTTTTTTGAGAAGATCTGATGTTTAATTGCATATTTGTACAAAAAATAGATTGAATGATTACTTCTTTCCTCATATAGTCTTCTACTATATGGTAATACTTGGTAATAACTTTTTAATATAATTGATAGAAAAAAAAGAGTTGCATCTTGTCCTATAATTTCATTTAGTGAGAAACATGTAAGACATGATGAATCTTACTAAACTTGAAAAATATCATCTCATTAGTTATTTTTTTAGATCATTTTGGAGCACGTGAGGATTTCACAAGAAACGTGCAAATGAAAAATATGATTTTATCTTACTTGGTATATTTTATTTATTTATGTATTTATTTTTAAAAAATTAAATTTTTTTTGTGATTTCAAAGTGGTACTAAAATCAATGGTTGTGTTATAGAAAGTGTCTAGATTCAAATATTTTGGATCATTTTTATTCTTAATTTTTTCATACACATATTAAAAATGTGAAATATTTGAGTATATTTGAAGACATGGAGCATACATAAATGCATAGAGACAATAAGAAACATGATTTGTTGCATTGTTAGATTTCTTCTTATTTACTTTTAGCAAATTCATTATTTTTCTATTTTATTTTATCATTAAGTTACTTCATTTTATTTTACCCTACAAGATGACAAGATCAAAGCTTTGATATCACTATAATGACCTCGCTACTAGAATTAGTGAAACCTACAAAATAATAGTTAAAATCTTAATAAAAACAAATCTTATTATACTTTCCTACTCACTATCTTAATCCCAAACCTTAAAGATGTCTCTAGATTAGTTTTCATAACACTTAATTATTCAACTATCTTTCCTAGAGTGCACCACTTAAGGTTCACATATGTATATGTTGACACCATTATAATATTATTGACATTATACTTTCTTAGGCACATTTGTCAAAATGAGAAAATTATTGCATACCAACATAAATAGATATTGTATCCATTTAAGTAGTGTTCGGCAAAATGGGTAGTGATAATTCTCGCATATCTCTACTGTGTCATCCAAATAGATAGTGTTACCCATCTTTGATACTGACATAATGAGTTTGTAATCTTTCTTATCATGTCAACTAAATGAGTGTACACCCATCTCTAGTAGTGATACAAAAAGGTGTGATCTTCTCTTCATTAGGAACTTATTAGTCTTTTATTTTTTAAACTTTAATTAAAAACATAATTAATTTATTATTTACAAATTATCTTTCCTTTGAAATATCGATATTAAATAGAAAATGATGTATCATATGAACTACATGAGAATTCACCATATGTGTATGTGTGTATGTATGTATATGTATATGTATATGTATATGTATGTGTATATGTATATGTATATGTATATGTATATGTATATGTATATGTATATGTATATGTATATGTATATATATGTATGTATGTATGTATGTATGTATATATATACACATATACATATATATATGTACATGATGTGAATGTGTATTCATAAAACTTTAATGTAGAATATAGATAGACTAACAATGAACTAGACTAACCCCAAGATATCATCATCAAAATGTAATTTCTACAAGCATCTCATGTTTCCCTAATTACAACTGCTAAAATAGCTCTCAGACCAGCATCTTAGCAATAGTTCTAGAATGGGAGTATGCTAAAAATGCAGATCTACAAGAATACATGCAAGATCTAGGACTAAAAATGCAGATTATATGCTACCAAAATGAACATGCAATAAATGATGCTAAATAACATAAAAGCAATATAGGACATGCTACCAAAATGAACATGCAATAGATGATGCTAAAATAGCTCTCAGACCAGCATCTTAGTGACAGTTCTAGAATGGGAGTATGCTAAAAATACAGATCTACAAGAATACATGCAAGATCTAGGACTAAAAATGCAGATTATATGCTACCAAAATGAACATGCAATAAATGATGATATGAACTTGCTAAAATGATGAATCAAAATGTGCCTATAGTGCAAATGCCTAAAACTTGGGTCCTTTGGCTCTTGGATTTCCCTCCTATTTATAGGATTTCGAAAGGGGTTGGGGTAAGAATCAAGATTTTCACCTTTAACTGATGGGTGAAAGTGAAATTGAAAATATCTCATAAGATACCAAGAGGAAGAGTCCAACAGATTTGGTTTTGAGGATAATTGAGGATATTTCTAATTCTTTTAAAATGAAAAAGGGAGATTTTCAATTTTGTGAGGATAAATGATTTTGTTGATTTAATAAATGTCTTATTTATTATCAATACTTTGTCTTTTTCTTCCTCCATTTTTTTTGAATTTCATTTTATGAATTTGAATTATTTTTCTCATCTTTTAAAGTTGATTTAGGTCTTGTTGATTTGATAAATGATTGATGACCTGATGTGATTTTTTATTTGAAAGTCTATTGTGTTTCTTCTAATTTTCTCTTTAATTTTCACTAATTGATCAAAATTGTATGACTTAGGTCTTTGCCAATTTTTGGGTGTCTACAAATGCCCCTCTTTGAGCTAATATGCAAAGCATATTAGTTCAAAGACTATCTTAATTTTTGAATTTTAGGTCAACTTCTGATGATTGGATGTCTTCTTCAATGATATTTTGATATTTCACCATTTTCATGGTGTCTATTGATGGTTTGATGTCTAATCATTGATGATTTGATGTTTTGATTGTTGTTGATTTGGTGTTGTGATATTTTTGCTTGGATACCCTGGTTTTGGTAGACTTGATGTTTGAAGCTTTTTCCTGGGGTAGGATGTTTTCAATGTTTCAAAAAAATTTGATGCCCTAGTTTGATATGGATATGTTGCCCCCTCATAAATGAAATTGGAAGAAAATATGAAAGTGCAAAAGTTAAGTGGGTTCCAATTTTATTTCTAAAATGTTGGATATTTGACAGAAAAAGACAATTAGATTGGTTTGATATAATACCCAATTCACGAGAGTGAGCAAAAAGATTCCAATGATGGGTAAATGAGGTGAAAAAGTGATATAAATTCCACTTAGGAGGGTCAAATAGGTCAAAAAGACCTTTTACCCTTGTCATTTTCACACTCCCCTTTTGCATTTGGTGATTTGGAGCTTTGATTCAGTGAGGATGTTAGTCCCTTTACGAGAGCACAAATTCAAGAGGGGTCATTGGTATGAGCATCCAACAGACTATAGGGCCTTGGTAAGTCATCAAGATCTACCATTTTTTAGATTTTTGCATTTGTACCTATATTTTTGGATTTTTATGCAAATGTCTAGGATAAATGTGGTAATTTGAATCTTTTAGCTCATTTACATTTTCTATTAGTGCTTTTGAAATAGTTTAGTGCATTCGAATAAGCATTTGGTGCATACACATGACAAAATAGCACATTTGAAAACCTTGTTTTTGAGTGAAATAGCACATTGATAACTTTAAACAGTGCATGTGTAACTTTAAATAGTGCATCTATGTCTTTAGACACCTGTGACTGATGTTGTAGTGCATATGCTTCCTATCTTAGTGTTTTTGGATAGAATAGCACTTATGCATTTTAGAATAGTGCATATGGGCAGTATAATAGTGCTTAATCATTTTAAAGCACATGCGATGGATGAAATAGCACTTTTAATAGTTTTACTAATGCATTAGCCTATTTTATCATGTATAATTGGTGTAGGAGTGCATATGTCTAAGGAAATAGTGCAAGTGATTATTGAAGTACGAAAAATGGGTGTAGGGCCTCCGTTGAGTGTAAGATAATGCAAAATGCTAGATTATAATGTTTTCGGCCAAGGATCATCATAATGAGTAAAAAATAGTAATTAGGTATTTATGAAGTGATATTGTAGGATCAATCTGATGATAGATAGGTGATGCCCCAGCTCAGGATACAGAGGAGGGTGACCAAGTAATTCCAACTCAAGATAGAGAAAGATGAGTAATAGGTCCAAGATAGAACCGGTAGGTAGGTAGCTAGATATAAATATGAGACTAATGTCTGATGATCACTTTGTGATGAAAACTGACATTTTTGTTTATCTGATGAAAAAAGGCGCATGGGCGAAAGCTCATGGTATGAGGATTGTATTTGTGGCCCTTAGAGGTAGTAGGCTACTTAATAAGCATAGATTTCTAGGTGATGGATAGATGTCGGTTGACATATTTGTTACAGATGCCCTAGTTCTAAGTGAACAAGGGATTACTGACAGTTGTGGCTAAGCAATAGCACTCGGACCACAACACCTTTCATTTGTCAATGGGGGAGATGATAGTGACTCTTGAGGATGTATACAATATATTTTGGATCTTAGTTATAAGGGATTTGGTTTATTATAATCAAAATACTAATGGTGCTACTTTTTGAGACTTGTTTGGGGATGATAGCATTGGTGATGACAACGTATCATGGTTTTAGATGTTTTAGTATGATGCATTGCCGACAGTTTTAGCTAGTTTGATAGGGAGTTTTTGTTGCCAGATCGAAGAGGGTGAGGATGTCTAATTGGATGGGGCCAACTGATATAGGATATGATCAATGAGCCATAGATATTTGCATGGGGTAGCTACATTTTGGCCTACTTATATCATGATTTACATTAGGTTGTGTATTTTGATGCGTTGTTATTGTCAGTAAGGGTGATTTTGTTATAGCTATGGACATGGGAGAATTTTCCCATTGCTTGTCTAGTGTGTGTGTGACAGTGGCCTCAGGGTATGCCATTCATGTATACCTATTCTAGTGTGATCATGCAGTCCCATTTGGGCAAGATAGATTATTGGTAGCAGATTTTGGATGATATTAATGAGGTCATGTAGATACCTTATAGGTTCACAGAACCCTGGGTAGAGGATGATGATGAGATGGTGTATTTCTTAAACACAAGGTATTTGCTTGGTCAAGTGCCTTATGTGATAGAGTGGTTTTGTTTTAGGTAGGTGGTGAGATAATTTGGTCGGCGATAGGGCATGCCATAGGGGATAGCACATTATGCCCAGGTACAGTCAGAGAGGGTAGTGTGGGGGCCGACTCTAGAGTATGAGGCCTATCTAGAGGCCTTCTTATAGATGATAAATACAAAATAGACATGGGCCTTGTGAGATGGGGTGGCAGATGCAGGGATGGAGGGGGATTATGCATGGTGGTTTTGAGATCATCCCTTCCCTAGATACATAGATTTGGCCAAACCTATTTCAAGAATTGATGAGCCATCAAGAAAGGGAGAGGATGATGATGATGAGGGTGGTTTGGAGAGAGGTAGAGGGAGATGGTGGGTCAAAGCTAGGGTGAGAGGTTTGGTTAGAGCACTGGGGAGGTGAGGTCAAGTAGCCATGGTACTACCATAGAGGGGAGTGGCACAAGGCCCAATGCAAGGACCAGTGGGTGCAAGGAGGGTTAGAGGGATCCAAGGCCATGGTGGAGCATAGGTGAGAGGAGGGATCGTTGGGTAGTGGGATAGAGTAGAGTAGGTGAGGGCTAAATTTCCAGATGATGTGTAGTTTGTCTGGCACCAAAGACCATAGGTATAGGCACTGGGTAGGGATGTTCAAAACATATAGCCACAAGGGTTGTAGTAGGGGTTCCCAAAGGCATAACCATAGGTATAGTAGCTAATACCACCAGAGACACAGTTGCTACCAGAGAGGCTAGGGGTTTCTACAGATTTGGAGAATCGGATGAGTGTCATAGAGGCTCAGATGGGTGAGGTATTGAGTACCCTATAGACATTCATAACTATGATGACACTAGGGCCACCACCGCCACCACCACCACCAAGGATAGATGAGGCCTTAATGAGTCAGGCCATTGTGATTGGGTAGGTGAAAGACATGCCACAAATATTATAGGTTGCACCTATGATAGATGTGACAAAGCAGGTGCCCTGAGAGGGGATGAGTGCCCCTAGCAAGCAGGGACCATCAAAGCAGGCACCCACACATGGGTGAGTGTATATTTATGTGTTGTGGCCTTACTCTTCATTATGTATGATTATGCTTTTGATGTTCATTTGATATTGTGCTGATGTACTTTTGGATGCTCATATGGATAGATGTCTTATGATTTATTGACATTCATGTTATGTGATCCTTTGGATGTTCTTGTTGGTGCAATCTATCTGATATGCATGTGGATTTTGGCCTTTTGATGTATTGTCTGATTATTGTTTTTTCTTTATAAGATATCCAAGCTTATTGATATTTAGATGTGTGCACTTGTTATATCATGGACTTATATATACATGTGATAGTTGGATTTGAAAATTATGGCAGTAGTGGATGCAAATGTGTATATATATGTGAATGATTAATGTAGCATGACAAAATGGATAATGACTGAAATGAATCACATGGTGATAATGATGTACTAAAAGGGTAATGTGATAATATGAGTGAAATAACATAAAATGAAATATGGTAAAAAAAAAAATTTAATAAAATGAGACGTAATGGAATGTAATGAAATCTCATTGGGTGTAATGTAACATAATGTAATGAGATGTAATGTGATGTAATAAAGTGATCATAATGTAAGAGGTAATGAAATGGAATAAAATGAAATAGGTAATGAAATGGAATGAAATGTCTAATGAATGAAATCATATGTGATGTTGTGAAATGAAATGAAATGGGTAATAAATGGAATGAAATTTAATAGGTAATAAAATGGAGTAAAATGAAATAGGTAATGAAATAGAATGAAATGAAATAGGTAATGAAATGGAATAAAATGAAATAGGTAATGAAATGGAGTAAAATGAAATAGGTAATGAAATGGAATGAAATGAAATAGGTAATGAAATGGAATGAACGAAATAATATGTGATGACATGAAATGAAATGAAATGGGTAATGAAATGAAATGAAATGGAATAGGTAATGAAATGGAATAAAATAAAATAGGTAATGAAATGGAATAAAATGTCTAATGAATGAAATGATATGTGATGTCCTAAAATGAAATGAAATGGGTAATGAAATGGAATGAAATGTAATAGGTAATGAAATGGAGTAACATGAAATAGGTAATGAAATGGAATGAAATGTCTAATGAACGAAATGGTATGTGATGACATGAAATGAAATGAAATGGGTAATGAAATGAAATGAAATGTAATAGGTAATGAAATGGAATAAAATGAAATAGTTAATGAAATGGAATGAAATGTCTAATGAGAAAAATCATATGTGATGACATGAAATGAAATGAAATGGGTAATGAAATGAAGTGAAATATCTAATGCAAGAAATGTTATGTGATGAAATGATAGGTAATGAAATGATCAGGGCTAATGTAATGAAATGAAATGGAATTGGTAAGTGAATGAGAAATGTGATGAAAGGGCGAGGAAATGAAAATAATACAATGTAATGAGAGGAAATATGATATGAGATATGATAAAATAGGACTGTATGGAATGGAATAAAAGTGAATGTAATGCAATGTAATGTAATGTAATGTAATGTAATGTAATGTAATGTAATGTAATGTAATGTAATGTAATGTAATGATATTTAATGAAATGAAATTTGTTGTGATGTAATGCAATGTAATGTAATCGTATGAAAATGGAATGAATATGGAAATAAAAAATGTAAATGAACAAATGTGTGGCAAACTGTCATGGAATGGAACATGATTAAATGAGAAATATGAAAAAAATGAAAATGTGAAGATGGGATGAAATGATATGATATGATAAATGCAAAATGGGATAAAAGGTAATGTGACCAATGAATGTGAATGAAAGTGAAAAATAGAAGGAAAAAAAATTGGCTAAGATTCAAAAGTGATGAGATGGGAAGTCAACTTTTGAGATTCAAAAGCCACGAGATGAAAGAGATTAAATGCATGAAACAAAGGTAATGTGATGATGAACATGAAATGCAAGTCACAGATGTAGGAAAATAGGGCAAGCGGAATAAAATGAAATGAACTATGGTATAGAAAGAAATGAAATGGAAGGTAATGGGATGTGATATAGTGAATAATGATAGATGAAAAGGAAATGAAGTGGGACGTGATAAGATGAGATTATTTGAGATTATTTGAGATTCTAAAGCCATGGGATGTAGTAGATGATGGGGTGTGATAAGGAATGAAATTTGATACAAGGCAATAGTGACCATAATGGTTTGAGATTCAAAATCCACATAATGCAATAGGTGGGATGAAAATATAAGATGGTGATGTGAAATAATGAAGTGTAATGCATGGTGGTGATATTGTGAGAAGACAAAGTCCATGATAGTTGAGTGTTAAAAGCTCATCTGGATATTGATGTTGGTGCCTGTTATTGGATAACTAGCCATGATTTTGTTGGGTGATGTCATGAAGGTCATCTAGTGTAGTCCTAACTTATGTGGCAACCATTTGTTTTCAAGGAACCCAAGATGAAAATGCAAACTAGATGAGTGCAACTAATTGTCACTTTTTAAAGAGATGCAAACTAATTGTCATCATAGAGCATGTGATAAAAAGTGACTAAGTATAACCACCACTAGTTTAGCTATCCTGATATGAATATGATGTCACACTGAGACATACCAATAGAGATGAACAATGTACATGAAAATATGACAACTGCTAGAAAATAGAAACTATAGTCGTGGAAGAATAAAAATAGGTATGCAAACAATCACATGTCAAATAAAAGACCTCACCTAAGATAGCACACAAAATTGGTCGAGGTACACATGGCTCTCCAAATGAGAGGAGACACTTACAAGTGGACACCAATAAAGCATGAACCAAAGGATCACTGGAGTTAAATAGTGAAAAACCAATAAAAATATCATGACTTCATCTTGGTACCTCTAGTCAAGCACATCATTGAGGTAGTAAAAACAAATGATAGTGTAGAAAACCATTATTTGTGAACCAGGCATGCTTCCATTTGTGCATAATAGTATCAATTTTTTTCAATTTTTCCAAGGAGCAATTGTCATACTAGGCGAATGAGAAAGCATGGGATGTGTTGGTGGTGATTTAGCAACAGATTCTATCAGGCAATGTGCATCAGCAAGAATTAGGGTGGCTAAATGTCAGAACCAAGGGTCAAGTGTATCGAGTACCAGTGCAATGGGGTGTAAAGAGAAAATACATGGAAGGCTAGTAAAGAACCAATCTCATGTGAGTGATAGCTTTAAGTAAGTGGATAACATGGGAATGAAACAAGGCGAGGTGAAGAGTAGAATGCAATTATTGGATATATTGAGAAGTTGCAGGAATCATGTTAGTGAAAGTATGTCAAGCTCACCAGATCAGTCATAGCAAGAGGGTGATGCTAGCCAAGGAAGGTGGATGAGGAAAGGGCGAAGAGTGAAGCACATTTGGTGAACCTCTAAGGAGCTGGTGTATCAATCGAAACTCCAAGTGTTAATTTTAGGGCTAGGTGAAGTGAGTCAGGTGAGACAAGGGTTAGCACAACCCAAAGAGGTAGGGATTAGGGTAGAGGAAATGCCCTTGTAACCTTTAATGATTTTTTCAGGGACTATAGTGCAATAGGTGTTGTAGGTGATATTGGATGATGAGTTGATGACACAAGTGGAGAATAGTCCACCTGGGGTGATGAAGAGTATGTTAGGAGTGGAGGAGGAGGTGAGGGAGATAAAATCTCTTGAAAAGTCCATGGGAGAAGCTTCAAAGGAATTGAGACATGTTAGTCGGGGTGAGGTAGTGAGCAAGACATATCGGTTGATTAATCTTGGGACACCGAGACAAGGGACAATAGGAGGGAGAATGAGCAGTGTAAATGTGGATGAGCCATGGCTAGAGATGGGAGGCAGGGATCAATTGTCACAAGATGTGGAGGAATTATAGAGAATGTTAGCCGCCAAGAGAGCCTGAGTGAAGAATGCAGAATAGGAGCTCACATTTTTGTTGGATTGATGGAGAAGGCATGGGAAGATGGGACACAAATGGAGGCAAGACAGCTATAAGAAATGGTGGAGGTAGAGTGGGCATGGGTCCAGTCACTAGAAATGGAACATGTGTGAGCAGAGGAAAGTGATGTTGGAATGCAAGCAGAGCGGTCATGGGCTTAGTGGTTGTAGGAATCTGTGAAGATGGCACAAGGAGGTTTAGAGAGCACTCAAAATGAATTGGTGTTATTGCAGTCATAGTTTCGATCATTTAGGGAGGTAACTGTAAAATCAAACTCCCTGGTGTTGAAGTTGCAGGAGTAGTTAGCATTAAGTGAGGGGAAGGTGAGACAATTGTAACAGCATCTGGGTGAGGCAAAAGTAGACATGGAGCACTAGCGAATGGTGACTAATCAAATGCAACAAAAGTGGGATGTGGCCCAATGAGAAATCACTGCACTGGGGGGTAACAAAGTTGGTGGAGAATGTATTCATGGACTTGCAATAATTAGTGAAGGTACACTAAGAAGCCACTTATTGGATGGGATGTTATTATTAGGCATTCCTAAATGAGGACAGGCGAGAGACATAGTTCATGGATAGGGAATTTACATAGGTGCTAAATGCGCAACTACGTGGTGGGAGGTTTCCAATTCCCATGGATGTGGTGTGGGTACGTAGATGATTGACACTAGGGGCTTTGTCCTCTAGAGCTATGCCAGAAGAGACACCATTGATTGGACACCTTGTCCTGCCACCTCCTCCAGGGAGGCTAGAATAAATGATCTGCTAGACACTGTTTGAATTTAATCATTGGTGTTATAGGAGAATAAAAAGTTTGTGCTTGTTGTTGTAGTGCTCAAAGGGACAACAAATGTTGATTGTAATGCAGCGTCATGTGTGTTTTTGGTATTTTCAAAATATATTTGGATGTTTTGTGTTTTGTGGAATATGTAAATGTTTTGTATTTTTGCTAGGTGTTTGAATGTTTTTGTGTTTTGTGACAAATATTGGAATGGTTTTAATCTCTATAAAAGTGGGAACAATATGATCCATAAAATTAAGATAACCATTACTGGTGGGCGAGAATGTTTGTAACCATTACTAGTGGGCGAGAATGTCTATGTGGGCTCGTAATGGAGGAGGAATACAAATTTATGCAATATATGGGGAGTTGTGATGTGTAAGGAATAATTCTATGTATATTAATAGTCATTAAAGACAATTATAAGGCCAAAATGTGGCGATATTCCTTTAGTTATGTGTCAAGATGGAGGTTCACAAGGCTTGTAAAAAGGCGCTTGGGCCTAAAAAGGTGTTGGAGGGGTCTGAAAAAGGACACTCAAGCCTTGAAAAATGCACTTGAGGGGCCTGAAAAAGGCGTTTTGGGCCTAAAAAGGTGTTGGAGGGGCCTAAAAAGGCATTTGGACTGGAAAAGGTGTTCGAGGGGCCTAAAAAGGCATGGTGGGGGCCCAAAAGGACACTGGGGCCTTGAAAAAGGTGAAACAAGGCCTTAAAAAATCCACTTTGGGCCTAAAAAGGTGCTAGAGGGGCCTAAAAAAGGCATGTGGGGCCTAAAAAGGCGCTTGAAGGGGGCCAACCTCTCATGCTTACGCTTACTTATTATGTGCCCCTGGTTAAGTGAGGATAAAAGAGTCTGCCAGATATTTGGGCTTTCGAGATAGTATTGATATTTTTGTTGAAGGGGGCTAGACTAATAGTGGCCACTACAACATAAATAAGACTAATGATCTATTGGTCATTATTGCTCATGACAAGAGGAAGGAAACGAGGGCACCTCTTGCGTTATCCGCATTGTGCCAAATTTTCCAAGGTCCCGCAAAATGTTTCAGGACATTAGTACGCTGCTTCTTGATATCGGTGAGGCGTGTTGGGTTCAAAATATTTTATGTCCTATTGTATAGCCTAATTGAGCTAAAGTGAGGCAAGGATTGACAAGAATTTTGGAGTGTTGTTAATTTTCCAAGCATTCATGGCTATGTTCAGTAATTATGACCTCCTTTTGATGTCTTTAGCAAAATTTGAATTTATTTTTATTTTTTGATAATTTTGGATGATTTTTAAATTTTTTGGTAATTTTAGGCAATTTTTGAATTTTCTTGGTAATTTTTGGCAATTTTTGAATTTTTTGGTAATTTTTAATTTTTCTGGTAATTTTAAGCAATTTCTAAAAAAAATTTGGTAATTTTTGGCAATTTTTTAATTTTTTTGGTAATTTTTGGCAATTTTTGAATTGTTTTGGTAATTGTAGATGATTTCAAAAATTTTGTGAGTGGAATGAGGATGTGAGTGAGATTTGTTGAAATACAAGGGTAACCAGGGCCATGTGAGGCACCTAAAGAGACAAGGAGACCAAAAATGGGCCAAAAAAGAAAGAACATGGGCGTGGATGGCGATGTTTGTGATGCGGGGGGGAAATGAAAGGGGTTTGGGACATCAAATGGGTTGAACGAGGGCTAAAATAAGCATTGGTGATCATTGGTCAAAGTGGATAGCTAAGATGTGCATTGATTTTCCTACAATTCATGTCTATGGTATCTCAATACATAATTGGACTCCTTGTTTTGTTGAATTTATTGTGCTCCCCTTTCTGGCTTTCATATTGGTTGTCTCTGTTGTTGTGAACTACATTTGATGCCAAAGAACCACAAAAATATGACCCCCAAGTGTTCCTCAATTGGGTATGTGTGAAATTAATTTGACTGTGCTAGACGAGCCTTAAACAAGCAAAATTTGTCCATAGGCAATTGGTTGAGGGTTGTCTTGACTATTTTTTAGCATTGAAGGACTTGTGTTGTTTAGGGAAGTCCAAAGGTGTTGTCTCTCACCCCTTTTTAACCCAAGGTGGCATTCTCACTTCTTTTGTACCAATATTTTTTTTTTTGAGTGCTTCTTTTTTTTTGGTATTTTTGATGTGTTTCTCAAGGCTCTAAACATAAAATCTCTTGAGATGAATGCTATTGATGGGTTCTACTAAGTCTATTCCATCATAATCTAAAAGTCTATAAGTACCAATCCCAAAGGACTCTGTGATAATGTAAGGACCAATCCAATTGGCTTCCCACTTTCCTTTCCTTTCTCTAGCCACTTGGTCAATTTTGGATATGAGCTTGACTTTGTGTGTTAGAAGGTAGTGACATAGCTTTTGAGAAGCAAAAACTATGGCTAGACAAGACTTTTCAATAAAAGAGTAACTGAGCTCATAATTGACCAAGGTACGACTAATGTAATAGATAGCTCATTCTTTTCCTTAGTTAATTTTTTGCACCAGGAGGGCTCTAATTGATTTATCCATTACAAAAATGTACAATAACAAAGGTTTATGTGGTGCAGGAGGTACCAACACAAGAAGATTCATCAAGTAGGTTTTGAGTAAGTCAAAAGCATTCTAGCACTGGTAATCCCACTTAAAATTTATATCTTTGTGTAGAAAGTGCATGAAAGGTATACACTTTTCTACCAACTGAGAAATGAATCAACAAACTAATTGAAGCTAGTCTTGAAGAGAGCGTAACTGATTCAAGTCCTTTGGAGGTGACATACTGATTATGTCTTGTACCTTTTTGGGGTCAACTTATATCCCTTTGACTGAGACAATGTATCCTAGGAGCTTGCCTAATTTGATGCCAAAAGTGCATTTCTTGGGATTGAGCCTAACTTTGAATTCTTCTAGGTGGGTGAATATATTGGCCAATATGGGAAAATATTCTTCATGACTATGGGATTTAGTGAAGATGTCATCCATGTAATCTTCCATAAAGATATGCATCATATTGTGAAAGATAGTTGTCATGGCCCATTGATAGGTAGCCCCAGCATTCTTTAGCCCAAAGGGCATTACATTCCAACAAAACGTGCCCCACACACAAGTAAAAGTTGTTTTCTCTTGATCTTTTGATGCTATCCTAATCTGACTATACCCTGAAAACCCATCCATGAGTGAAAACATGGAATGACCCACTATTAGATCAAAAATGGTGTTGATGTTGGGAAGGGGGAAATCATCTTTGGGACATGCTTTTTTAAAATCTTGAAAATCAATGCAGATGCGTATGTTTCATTCTTCTTTGATATGGGAACAATGTTGGATATCCATGATGCATACGCTAAGGGCCAGATGAAATTGGTGCTAATTAACTTTTCTAACTCTACTTTGACTAATAGAACTATATGGGGATGCAGCTTTCAAAGCTTTTGTTTTACTAGCTTGGCCTCTAGAGAAATGTTGAGATGATGGAGGATTGTTGGGCATGTCTGCATAAGACCATGAAAATTTTATCTATCTTTCTTCAAAGAAGTGGATGAATGCATGTCTTTCTTCTGTGCTAAAGGATTGTGCCAAATAAATGACCCTTAGTTCTTTCTTTGTGCCAATGTTGACTGGTTTAGTTGGTTCAATCAAGATGGAAGATCTTTCCTTAGAGTATTTGGGTAAAGTATCAATCACCCTATTTATGGGTGCCACAGTTGGGTTTTCACCTTGGGAAGTATCATCTCTATTTCTTTCAATTTTTTCTTGAGGTCAACCACAAATTGGTAGTGATCATTGAGGTTGTGAAATGCTTGACCTATTCTAGTGTGACTGAGGTAATTGATACCAAACTCCACTATATGCCTTTCTTCTATTCTATGTTGATGAGATGGTTCAACTCCATCAAGGTAGATGAAGACTTCATAGTCAGTGTCAAAATGAGGGATATGGTGAGGCTTGGTTGTATCCTAGTTAATGAGTTCAGGATGGACTAGGAGGAGTGATTTGTAATATGGAAAGGATTTGGAAAGGTTTAAAAACATGATTTCATTGGATGACTCATATGTTGTAATGGTTAGATCTATGACATGAGCTTCTTCTAGAGTATTAGGAAAAGTAGAGCTTGCAAGAGGCTCGTAGTAGTCATCTTCAACTTCTATAGGAAAGAAGTTATGGAATAGGGTTTGAAATTGAAACCCTTCAACATGTTCATCATCTTCTAAGTTGCTCTTTTGTATCCTGATTCTTGGTGAAGTGGATCTTGGACTAGAGGTTGTTTCTTGTGTAGCCAAACTATTAGATGTGGGTATGTGAACATCACATTCTTTATTGTGAAGAGACTCCTTGGATAATTATTCAAATTCCCATTTAGTGGAATCATTGTTCACTTCGTTATTAGAGGTGTTTATAGATGGTTCTCTCATGGGATGTGAACTTGAGAGGGATAAATTTAAATTTATGATGTCAATTATTTTTTGGCTATAACCATCCTTTTTTTTAGGTACCCACACCAAGGTGGAAGAGGAGGAATCACTATGCTTAAGATGAGCTTTAGAAGAGGTTTGTGTCTTGTCTTGTTTATCATATCCTACCCCTATTTTGGACTTGTTGGACTTGAATTATGCTATTAGAGGTTCAATGATGCCTATCCCTTTCCCTAAAGGACCATCTCCCATGTATCCCATCTTTTTCATTAGGTCAAAACCCTTTTCATGTAGGTGGGGGGAGATTTCAACATTTTTTTGACTAATGTCTGCCATTGAGTTTGGAGGTGTGCCACTTGCTTTGATAAAATGTGCACGATAAGGCTTGGTGGATGATGGTTTTCCATGAGATCTTAGAGAAAGCAGGGGATCAAATAGGGAGACTGAGTACTCACCCACCCCTTTGCAATGCAATTGATACTTTCTATCAAATTCTTTGATCAATCTATCCATTTCTTCATAGCGTGACCATTTAGGGTCTTTGGATGATGATGGTGAAGGAATAGAAGGACCTAAACAACCTACTTTCTCTTTACCCTTAGTTGATGTTGATTAGTGGTTATTATTTCAGTCAGTAGAGCATTAAGTGTTTGTAGTTATGGACTAGCTAATGTCATCTATTGGTGTGCCAATTTCTTCCCTGTTGTGAGATACAAGGGAATTACAATATTGGGCAAAGTATTAATCTCCTTGTATGGTCACCTCTTGACCCATGTAAGGAAATTTAAGACTCTAATGATAAGTGGAAGGAATGGCTTGCATGTCATGAATCCACAATCTTCCCAATAGGATGTTATAAGTTAATTGTAGGTCTAAGACCTGACAAATAGTCTCTTTCACAACTAGTCCTACTCTGATTGGAAAAATAACCATTCCTTTAGAGGATCTTTCCTCATCGTTGTAAGCTTTGATGGTAATTTTATTTCTTGGTTCAATAGCATCCTCTGTATACCCTAGGGCTTTTACTAAATTGAGTGTGCAAATATTGAGGCCTGCTCCACCATCGACCAATGCTCACTTAACTTTATTTTTGTGGATAAAGGCTTCAATATGCAAAGCAGAGTTTTGGGGCTAGATGATGGATATGTCATCTTGGGCTAAAAAAGATACACAATGAGGGGTGACTAGGTTGCTGACCATGTTCTAAAATCTACTCACATCTAGATCATTCGGTACTAAGGCTTTAGTGGGTATTTCTTTATGCTCTGAGGAGATCTATAATAGTTTTAAAATGGAGATATGGGCTGGAGTCTTAAGTAATTGGTTGACCAAGTTGTACTTGGGCAAGAAGGAGCTTGCAGCTACATGATTAGGATTTGTCATAGGTCCTGGTAGGATGACTTTAGAGGCTTGGCCTTGGGCAATAGCATTTGAGGATTTTTTTTTGTTTTTATATTTACTATGATGACATTTATAGTGTCATCAAAGCTAGAAATCATGTTAATGGTATTGTTTTAATGATGTGCATAATTAACCTTGGTGTGAGGGGCTTCATTCTGATCGACTTTGGAAGATTCACCCTTTTCATGACTCATGAAGGGGTTCTTGGAGGCCTTATGGTCTTCATTATTGCCAAGGTTGTTTACTTCAATGACCCCATCATTGATTAATTTTTGGATTGTCCCCTTAAGAGCAAAAAAATTGTTTATTAAATGCCCCCTATTTTGATGGTAGGCACAAATGTGCTTGTCATTCCACCATTTTGGTTTGACTTGGGGTTCATAGGGTTTGGCCTCAGGAATTACAATGAGCTCATCATCCAAGAGGGTTTGCAATGCACTCTTGTAAGACACCCCAATAGGAGTATACACCTTGTGTATATCAGAGGATTGATATTTGTGGAGAGGGGGAGCTTGATTTTAAGAAACTTATTCATTGGTCGTTGAGGGGGTTTTTACATTATGTTGATAGAATGGGTGGGCATTGTCTTGTTAGGGTGCATTTGGGTTAGTGTGGTTGACAACAAGACATGATTGGTTTAGATGGGATTGGGTTTGAGGTTTGACATGGTTGGCTTCGACCATCCCATCATTAATAGTGTTCTTATTGTTGTTTTTCCACCATAACTTTTGTTTATTGATGGCCCGATTGGAGAAATTGTGAGTCTACGTGGAGTTGTTCGAAAAGCCCTTACCATCTTTTGATAGTTTAATGATGTCATTATTTAGTAAGGTCTCTTCTACCTTAGTGACATTTTCAAATTTAGTTTTGAAATATTTGGGCCCTTGGAGTTGGATCCAATAATTCATCAATTTGGAGAGACTATTAACAAAGATGTTAGTCTTCTCTTTGTCAAGTATATCTCTGTTATACTTAGCAAATGTATGTCTCCACCATTGTAAGAAAGTTTTGAATGACTCACCAGGAAGTTGTTTTGTGTTGCATAAGTTGATCATTGTAACTTCCCTTTTGATATTGTAGGAATATTGAGAGATAGACACAGAAGCCAATTGGTCAAAGATTTTGATATTGGAGGGTAGCTTGGAGAACCACTCCATGGCTTGCCCACCAATGCTTCTATGGAACAATCGCATCAGGTACATTGTGTCATGGACAAATTACATACTCAGGGTATAGAATTTTCTAAGGTGGTCTTATGGATCTAATGTGCCAAAATATTTATCATATTTTGGTATTTGTACTTTTTGTGGGAAAGGTGTGAACGTAATGTTCTTATCAAAGGGGAGAGGACACACCTTTTTGAGGCTGAATTCTACGGGTTGTGTTTTTTCTCTCTTTATTCTTTCCATTTCCATTTGGAGGTCTTGTAGTTTTTGTGTAACAATGTCTAGGGGTGACTCTTCTTCATCTCATTTTAAGTTGGTCACATCAAAATTGGATGGCAATTTTGCACCTTATTGTGCTAATGCTAGTATATAATGTTCCTTATGTTTCTCGAGTATTTTTTCCATAATGTCAACAAGTTTAGAATTTTGTTGAAAATCTTCAATTTTAGTTTCAATACTCTTGTCATCCCATATGTTAGATGAACCCATTGTGGCCATGGATTCTGAGTTTCAATTGAACAAGGGTGACTTGTGAATAATTGTGTTCTATGAGAAATCTATTTTTGTAATAGGTTTGAGGAGATTTATAGGTTTTTTGTGTTTAATGGTTCTATGAGCTATTCTAGCACTCACTTGCATAGGCAATCATCAATTTTGTTGCTATACTAGTTTCATGTGGTGGCATGAAAATGTGAACTAGATTCCTTTAGGTCTTAGGCATTTTTTGAAAGGTAAGGGTTTCCATTGGCTATGATTTGTCTGTGGTAACCAGATAGATTGGACAAGGTGTTTACTAATGTTGATAGGATGAGTTTCATCTTCACAAAGTTAGGTAGGGGACGGATGTGTGTCTCTTAACATTTCTAGCTTGATGTGCAAAATGAAGTGATGATAATTGTTGGGTTGATAATAACATTTGTAGCTCTGCTTGTTTTGAAAGGTGTTTTTGGTCTGATATGGAATTTCTCAAACTTTGTAAAATACTAGCAAGGAAAAGGGTATACAAATTTGTCATTTGTTTGCAATTATTATGCACACAAATGGCCTCTATTTTATGATTTTGCTTAGATGCATCATAAGATGGGTCAAATGCACTGTTTAATTGATCATATGTGTTATTTAAATGCTCAGATGTGCCATTTGAATTTTCATATGTGTTGTTTCATGATTTAGATTCGTTATTCCACTAGGCAAATGCGTTGTTTAAAGGCTCAAATGTGTTTTTTTATAGGAATATGCATTATAGCAGGGATTCAAAGCATTATGGGAAGGTTCAAAAGCATTTCTTTATGTAGTATATGCACTACTTTAGGGTTTTTTAGCAATGCTCTTGTTTCATATTTGGTTTCTCAATACTAGTTTAAAGTTTGTCTTTCTAGAAGGATTGTGATCCACACTTGTGTTTGTTATTAATTTTTAAAGCACTTCTAAGCACAATAGTAGTGAAACCAAAACAAAATGTAAAACCACATGCACCTAAAAAAATGGAAGAAAATGGCTTCCTAACAAGGTTATCTAAAGCTAGTGACTAGTGGGTCTTAGTGTTTAACAAACTATGTTCGAATTTACCTCTCTTGTGATAGAGAACTTCCCACCAATGCTAAGGAGGTTTGGCACAATCCCTTACAGGACTATTTGAGGAAGGCTATATTCTAAACAAAAGTAGCTTGCATTCAATTAGGAATACAAGATTGGGAGGCAACCCCTCTCACCAGCCCTACTAAGGCAACTCAGGAGGTAGCCTTTCTATAGCTAGATAATTCTACCTAGTGAAAAGTGGGAAATGGAAGTCACAAATAGGTTTGGGAATCAGATCACTCGAGGAGAGTGAGAGCATATCCCTACTATTTTGGCTCCCCAAACACAACAGACACAAAAGTTTAATCACTAGCCCTTATAAAACTAAAGACAAAGGGGCTCCTAGTTACGCTATGTGTGGATTCTTGTAACTAATCTTTATAGAAGGTTGGGCATTCTGATCAACCCAAAGGAGTTGAGAGCATAGGCCTACTTCTATTTTGGATCAATGAGATTGAATGCTTCTATTAAGCTATGTTTAGAATTTGAAATGTTGCACTTTATATTGACAAGAGTTGAGATCCACTTACCTAATTTGGAGCTAGCAAAGGCTAGGCACTCTTAGGAGGGTCTTCATTGCTATAGCACATTTTCCACAATCTAGAAAATTTTTGTTAACTCAAAAGGGGCCTGTAAGCAAATGAGATTTGGATCTGGAAGTTAGATTCAAGAAACTGTAAATTTTACCAAATGCATAATAGAAATACTCATATGCATCATAGAAAGCCTTATATGCGCTATTTAATCTAGCAAATGCACTATAAGAACCTTTTTATGTGCTTCAAAAATCATCAAATACATTATAGAAAAATGTAAATGCATCATAGAAAACTTTAAAAGCATTGTAGAAAGATGTAAATACATTACATAACAATTTAAATTCACTTTAGAAAGATTAAATGCATTAAAATAGAGTTCAGAAGTATCAAAATATCTCTAGAAAGCAGTATAACAGAGCTCAAAAGCATTAGAAGATTCAGATCCATCCCTTGTCCATTTGGGGAAGACTTTGAGACATTTTTCTCGCTGATATGAGGCCTCCCGAATGCTGCAAAACCTATATTCAATCAAATCTACACAAGAGAATAGCAAGAAACATAGATCTATACTAGAAATGAAAGATTAGACTGAAAAATTTTGACAAAAGAGAGGCTTTTAGTTCAAGCCCCATGGTGGGCACCAATTTGTACATGATGTGAATGCGTATTCATGAAACTTCAATATAGAATATAGATAGACTGATGGTGAACTAGACTAAACCCAAGATATCATCATCAGAATGTAATCTCTATGAGTGTCTCATGTTTCTCTAACAAAAACCGCTAAAATAGCTCTTAGACTAACATCTTAGTGATAGTTCTAGAATGGGAGTATGCTAAAAATGTAGATCTACAAGGATACATGCAAGATCTAGGAATAAAAATGCAAATTATGCTACCAAAATGAGCGTGCAATAAACTAACATGCAATAAATGATGCTAAATAACATAAAAGAAATGCTAAAATGCTATGAAATTGCTAAAATGATGAATCAAAATGTTCCTATAGTGTAGATGCCTAAAACTTGGGTCCTTTAGCTCTTGTATTTCCCTCCTATTTATAGGATTTCGGAAGGGGTTGGGGTGAGAATCAAGATTTTCACCTTTGACTAATAGGTGAAAGTGAAATTGAAAATATCTCATAAGAGACCAGGAGGAAGAGTCCAACAAACTTGATTTTGAGGATAATTGAGGATATTTCTAATTCTTTTAAAATGAAAAAGGGAGATTTTCAAATTTGTGAGGATAAATGATTTTGTTGATTTAATAAATGTCTTATTTATTGTCAACACTTTGTCTTTTTCTTCCTCCTTTTTTTTGAATTTCATTTTATGAATTTGAATTATTTTTCTCCTCTTTTAAAGTTAATTTGGGTCTTGTCAATTTAATAGATGATTAATGACTTGATTTGATTTTTGATTTAAAAGTTTGTTATGTTTCTTCTAATTTTCTCTTTAATTTGCACAAATTGATTGGAATTGCATGATTTAGGTCTTTGCCAATTTTGGGTGTCTACAATATATTCATAAGAAATTTTAATAATCTCTCATTTATTTATATAAGAAATCTAAATAATATGAAAGGAAGCTTAAATAATAAACCACATGTACTTACCATGTTGGTTTATTTCTAAAATGCTTTAATCTCTTTCCACATTTTAAGGGGAATGTTATGCATTTGTCTTTATTCAAATTCTCATTTCCTTCATGTGAATGGATATATTTTTTCAACTTACTTTACATGTTACTTATTATGTATTATTTTTAATTAATTAACTATATCTCTTCTTTATTTAGTTTACTCTTATTATTACCTTTTCTCTTCCTAATTTGAATTCAATGAAAAAGTTGTCCCTTATGTATCCATTCCTTTTTTATTTCCAAATATCTTTCTATGCAATTTTTTCTATCTATCATACGTATTAATTTCCTAAATAACCCTTCAAATGACATGTTTTTTTCATGCCCACTCATTTGAGGATTGTCTTATTACATGTCACCTTTAATTGGGTTGTGTTATTTTATAAACTAAAGTTTGAATATTATTTTTTTTAAACTTATTATTTAATTATTGATTAACATTATTTAATTAATCATGGATAGTATTAATATTATCTTTTTATATTGAATATTTTATTAGTCTACTATCATTAATATTTATAGTAATACTAAATAATATAATACTGAATAATATATTGGTTTACTATTATGTTGTCATGCTTTCAGTCCATCCCTCTTAAGCTTCTAGCTTGGTTTATTTTTAATGCAATTATGTCCATGCCCTTGTCTAGATAGCCCCTAGGTGTCTCTCTTCTCATCAAGCATCCTTGAGGCTTTCCTTATGCATTCTTTACTAGTTTCTCTTGCTCTATTTCCCCTACACCTCTATGTAGTATTCTCACTTTTTCTTTGCATCAAGGTCTTAGGTGAGCTAAGGTTTAGGTGGGTCTCTATCTAAGCATCTTCCCAATGAGAAGAAATTCTATTTTGGTTCAGCAATGTGCTCCTATTACTAGCGTGGTGTTTCTTTTGGATTCTAGCCCTCATTGTTGGACTTCCATCATTGTTGTGCTTCATTAGGTAAGATCTTGAGGAACAAAGAAACTCTTACACCTCTAGGTGTGTTCAAAATTGATTCATTGTGAGAAGATTAGAGGAATAAATATCTAAATCTATGGAACTCTCAGAGTAAAAATTTGAAGTCAGAATCCAATTCTGTGTAGAGAAATTGACTTCCATATATCTAGATGCTTCCCCTTTGGAAGTGAACCTGTTCAGGTTCATTTCTAAGGAAAATCTTGGAAGTGATGAGGTAAAGAGACCAAATCAATGAGAAGATATTTATAGTTATTTATTTCTCTAGAAAATATGTCTCAATGTTGTTTTTTCATTTAAAAGGAAAATATGTAGCTTCTATCCTTGAAGATATAAAAGATAAAGAAATGTTCAAGCCGAATGTGAAAACATTCTTTGGAAATGCCACAAGATATTTTTAATGGAGTAATTTGTTAAAGTGTGATCCCGAATCAAAGAAAATCATTATCCTAGTACTTTAGTCAAAAAGTTCATTTCATGGATTCTCCAAGTTAAGTGATAAAATAAAGAGGAAAAGCCTTGTGCAGAAAAGAAAACAATAAAGTATTCAAGGAACCAAAGGAGTAGTCCTCATGATGTGCTCTCGAATCAAAAGAAAGAATAGGTAAAGGCAAGCTTATGGAGAAACAAGTTAATATCTCCTTCTCTACAGTTAAATAATTATAGTGCAAACCATTGTGCCAGATTTCAAAGTTAAAAGGGTAGCTACCAGTAAGCTTAAGCTAAGTTCATTTGGAAAGGAAATGATCTTGCTACTATAGGAGATTAAAGTAAGTTTTATGTTGTCATATTTTTGGGCTATCATATGGGTAGAAGTAAAATGTTTTAAAGAGTCATTAATCTACCTAATTTATCAAAAATCTAACCATTATGACTATTACTTGTGAGTTATTTTGTTTGTGTGGCACCAACATTTGTAATTCTGAGTCTATATGATCAGAGTTCTCTACCAAATGGATTTTCTCATTTCATAAAGGCTATTTTGTTACATTAATTACCTTATTTGTGTGAAATGTTAAGTGAATGGTAATCAGATCTTCTGGGTGCAATTATCTAGTTAGATCAAAGAGTGAGTTAAAGAACTTTTCTTATACTTCTTTCAAATTTTTTTGACATAGGTGATTTGTACAGAAGATTAAACACCCAACCCATCCATCCAATTCTAAAGAAATTGAAGGAAAGTGGATTGGTTGAGGCTTTCAATTTCCCCATGGCTATGAAAGCACCAAAATTGGTGAAGGAATGCATTGATAGATACAATCTAGAGATAAAGAAAAAAAATTTACTAGACCAATCTAGTCTACTTTCTATAAATCAGGAGTTGATGCATTCTACCTTCAAGATTCCAGTAAAGGATAAGTATTATCACATTGATTTTTCATGATCTGCATCAATGTTTAATGAGAAAAAGACTCTAAGGAGAGAAGATATGCAAAAAACTTGGTTTTAGACTCTTCAAGGGAAAAAGAGAAAAATGATGAGGACTCTCTTTGGAACCAATCTCAAGAAGGAAATCATGGATATCTTGGTTCTATTGCTGAGACTAAAGGGTAAGGAAGTGATCCTAGATTTCATTGAGCATTACTTCTACTTGTTCCAAGTTATTTGTGCTGAAGGACTAAAAATTGATTGGGTTCAAATTATATGTCAAGAGCTTTCCTCTTGGCTAAATTCAGCAAAGGCATTCAAACAGTTCTTTATGTCATCATATTTGATATATGCCTTAGCCATGCATCATCTATGGCTTAGTCTACCCAGTATTGAAGAATTTGATGAGAACACCAAGGTGTATGAATTCTATCCTCACCTACAATTGTAGAGGAGCTTTGAAGAATATGAAAGTGTCAATGATGCCTTTACAATGAGGATATGTCAATAATTTATAGGGTATCATGAGTGGAGGTTTTTTCCAAAAGCCATATCAGTAGTCAACTAGTTTGGATGTTGTTTCATCCAGTTTCCATCTTTCTCCTACCTATGGATTAGTGCATTTGATGTTTTCCCAAAGAGACTCCCCAAATATCCTAAAGATAAGGTAGTCCTTATGGAGATATGTAGAAAAATATTAGAAGTGAATACCTTATGTTATAATGTGAAGATGATAGTCAAGATTCCATTTCAAATCATGGTAGAACCTTATTCTTGTGCCTCAAGATCTTATGCCCAAAAATTGGTCAAAGCCTTTGAATATAAAATTAAGCTGATTGATTATGAATTTTTAAGACCCTAGTATGATCTCATTGGCTTTTCCAAAGATCATCTAAAGCTTGGCTATGCTTATAGGCATATTTTGGATATTGAAGATTATTGGGTCAGATTTCACAATGAGTACCAAACTAGAGAGAGATATTGGTCTAGGTTGACACTTTAAGAGATAAATTTGTATAATGACACTATTGATATTAGTGATCTTGTCAATGATGGCTCTTATATGAGTCCCTCAAACTATGAGCAAATCACGGACACTCCTATAGTGTTAATTCTACCTAATGGTCATGTTATTGATATAATGGAGGTCCTCATGATCAAAATGAAAGAAAAAAGGGTAGAGTGAACTACAAAAAGAAGAAAGATAACTAGAGCTGAATTTTTTGCTAGTGGAGTAGCATTTGGAATAGGTCAATCATCAGCTACTAATTCCACTACTATTGCTACATCAACATCAGCTGGACCAGAAAAATATATTGGTGGAGGGGGATACCAACCTCCTAAGGAGAATATAAAATTCCCTCCAACCTATGGAGGAGGCTCCTAGCCAAATATCAAAAAAATAGGAGAAAAAGAGTCAGAGAAAGATAAAGAAAAGGAGAAGGATAAATTGGTAGCCAAGGACTCCTCCCCTATGCCATTCATCAATCGTGATGGTGAGAATAACCCTCTGGATGGTCAATAGAAGGGAGAATATTAGCAAGGTGATGATCTAGCCTTCTCTATTACTAAAGCAACTTCCTTTCTATTTTATAGCTAGAGCAAGGTAACACCCCCAGTTGCAAGGAAGCTCTTTGATCCAATAGCCCTACAATCAGCACTCAATGTCCTTTCAACTCAGTCTTGGTTGGAAGAGACCATTGATAGAAATAAGAGGAGATGTGAGGAAGGTGTGTTGGATTCTCAATTAGATCAATAATTTGGTTTATAAACATAACTCATGGATTGGACATCCAAAATGAGTAGTTATCTTTCTAATAGAGAAGGTTCATTTAAATTGTCAATCTGAGGACGTATACTTGAAACAAGTATAAAAACTATATGCACTATTAAAATCTCTAATTTATTCTATCATTGCAAAATTAAAATGCTAGAAATAAATCTAAATACACAGTAATGGCTGCAGGAAACTATACAAAATTGCACAGTAATGGCTGCAGGAACTATATATTATCTAATTTATCTATATCTCTATGTATGTCTACATCTATCTCAAATTCTTGATTAAAATTTCAAATATATAAGATTATTGACTCTCTAACAACCATCTAACAAGTGTTTCATCATTCCTTTAAACAAGGAAGAGATTTATTACAAAACTAATGACTAAGTGTGTTGATTTTCAGTTCCACATTTTCAGCATCCACTCAAGTGCATGGTTCTCCTTTATTATTTTGAATTATATCAAACCATTTTACCAAATTGTGATCCTCCTTTTTATCTTTCCATGTCATTTTGAAAATATGAATTTCATTAATAAATGTGGATGTTATGGCCATTTTATTGAAAGTGGTTTTATGTTGCCTAAAAACGTGCCACCTTTTCCTCAGTCAACTTCTGATCTATAGTGCTCATTAATTTTTCTAAACTAACTCAAATTCTCAAAATGGTTTGTGTTCCTTACTTTCAGCTTTCCAAATCCATAAGCCATTTTTAATTTCATTTATAATTGAGTAATATATGCCTATTTTACTGAAACTGACTTTTGACTTTTTTTGCATTTCCTGCATTTGCTTAATGTTGACAAGTGTCAACTTGCTTCTCCTTCTTTCCAGCTACATGAATGAATAAAATACCTCAAAAACAACATGTTAATCACCTCAAGATAATTATACTTCAATAATAACCATTTATCATAATAAATTATCTCAATTCAACATTAACTAGCTATACATACAAATGTTAATCAATAAATCATTTATCATAGTTAATGCTTCATAAATCAAGTTAATGTATGGAATTGGCTTGGGAATATATTAAAACCATGGGGTAAAGTGTTATAGTAGAAGAATATAAATATGATATTTTATAGGCTCATCATTTCCCCCTAGCTGAAATCTTGCTTGTCCTTAAGCAAGGGATAGGTATTAGATAGTCATGAAAGCTTTTATCATTCCATACTTCTTTTTTCTCTCTTATCTGCATATTTTTCATCAAGAATATAGGAGGTAGCCTAAAATTATTCATGAAAGGTCATCCTCAAATGGTTTATGAAAATAATTCAAGGCATACATATGTTCCCCACCAACTAAAAGGTTGTTTATCCTCAAATGATAATGTATGTATGAGGGTAGAAGAAAAATCACTTATGAAGCATATAATTCAAATAATGATAATTGAGAAACAAAATGCAATGCATAGATAATTAATTACTAAAAATGATAAATATTATGAATAAATGGAAATCATAAACATAGTACCATTTGTTGTTGTGGGAAGCTTCAAGCTTTGCAAATAGCTGAAAGTATAGGTCCCTTGATTGTTGATATTCAAGTCCCTCCAAGAGTATTGCATATTTAATATGAGTATTGTCTTCATGCATTCTAAAAGTTTTCATTTGGATCACATAGTAGTTTTTGTAGGATTGTCTATTAAATCAAAGAGTAGTGGGTGCAAGAGTGATTGTTAAATCCAAATAATAGTTGCTACAAGACTAACTATTATAATAGGAAACTTACAAATAATACCAGCTAGACACCATCATTGAATAGAATATTCTTGACATTATGAAGACTCAACTACTCAATGAAACCTTTGGAAATATATGCAAATAATCTCTTCCAAAATTAGAAACTTGACTCGCTCACACCCTTGAAAAAATGATTTGAAATGTGAGCAACCAACCAACTAGCTATAAAATCCTCCAAAAGAGTCACTGGATCAAGAAGAACTAGAAAATAAACTAAACTAGACAACTACTAACTCTAAGACACTATGTAACAACATTTATTGAATGAAAAACCTACCCTAACTATCCTAACCTACACTAACCAAATAACATAACCAACTTAAACAAAACCATTAACTGGTTCTTTGAAGTATCTTCCTATTCTCAAAATCTTCCAATGATTCACATGCTTATGAGCAATGAGAAATAGTTGCAACATTAGTAGAAACTTCAAAAAAAACAATACTTTTGGAAGTACATCAAAAAAATCACTTATAACTTCATCTTGACAATATATGTTGATGTTTTGAAGTGCATAAGTAAGCTGAAATGTTTCCCCTTTAGGTGCAACTACATATGTAGCTTCGTCTTTAATTGTAAGTTCTTCCTTTGCTGCAACCATAGCTTGTGATAACATCTTTTCCTCCATACAAATGAGATGTCTAATAGGAAACCCTCATGAAAGAACAAATTTTGAACCCTCCTTGTTGGCTTTGTGTAGATGAGCTACTTCTGCACAATCTTCTTAACTTTTAAAAACCAATTTGTGTGGTTGATTTGATAAAAGTATAGGAATTTCTGCACTATCTTCATAAGGCTCATAGTTTTTCTCTACAAGAGATGTTGGTTTTACATCTAATGTTAAGAAAAACTCTTCTAAATCATCCCAAAACTGATCTTCTTCAATATCTTCTTTACTTTACAGTATGAGAGGATTGATTTTAACTTTATTAGAACTCTCTTCTTGAAGAAGGAATTTTGATTTGACATCACATTCATCTTCAACAATAACCTTTTGTATGGTAATTGCTTCATTTTTAAAAACAAGGCTATCTTCATTTACTTCTTCATAAATCAGAATTTTGTCATCAAAATGTGAAAAAAATTCCTCTGTGATACTAGAGAACATGTCTTCCTTGATTTTCAAACTTGTTGAAAATGATAGTGGTTCTTCATTATTATTCTCCATGGATTTAAAATCCATATTGTGTTGTTGTAAACTTTTCTAATCCTAAGTGCTTTGAATAGAAAATAAGATTCTAGAAAAGTGATAAAGAGTTACTAAAATCTCGGAGACTCTCAATGGTTGACTTGTCCCCAGCAACGACACCAAAAATGTTAGCTTCCCAATTAGATCAATAACTTGGTTTACAAATACAACTCATGGATTGGACATCCAAAATGAGTAGTTATCTTTCTAATAGAGAAGGTTCATTTAAATTGTCAACCTGAGGATGTATACTTGAAACAAATTTGCAAACTATATGCACTATAAAAATCTCTAAGTTATTCTATCATTGCAAAATGAAAATGCTAGAAATCCTCATGAAAGAAAAAATTTTGAACCCTCCTTGTTGGCTTTGTGTAGATGAGCTACTTCTTCACAATCTTCTTAACTTTTAAAAACCAATTTGTGTGGTTGATTTGATAAAAGTACAGGAATTTTTGTACTATCTTCATAAGGCTCATAGTTTTTCTCTACAAGAGATGTTGGTTTTACATCTAATGTTAAGAAAAACTCTTCTAAATCATCCCAAAACTGATCTTCTTCAATATCTTCTTTACTTTATAGCATGAGAGGATTGATTTTAACTTTATTAGAACTCTCTTCTTGAAGAAGGAATTTTGATTTGACATCACATTCATCTTTAACAACAACCTTTTGTATGGTAATTGCTTCATTTTGCAAAACAAGGTTGTCTTCATTTACCTCTTCATAAATTAGCATTTTGTCATCAACATGTGAAAAAAATTCCTCTATGATGCTAGAGAACATGTCTTCCTTGATTTTAAAACTTGTTGAAAATGATAGTGGTTCATTATTATTCTCCATGGATTTAAAATCCATATTGTGTTGTTGCAAACTTTTCTAATCCTAAGTGCTTTGAATAGAAAATAAGATTCTAGAAAAGTGATAAAGAGTTACTAAAATCTTGGAGACTCTCAATGGTTGACTTGTCCCCAGCAACAACACCAAAAATTTCAGCTTTCCAATTAGATCAATAACTTGGTTTACAAATACAACTCATGGATTGGACATCCAAAATGAGTAGTTATCTTTCTAATAGAGAAGGTTCATTTAAATTGTCAACCTGAGGATGTATACTTGAAACAAATTTGAAAACTATATGCACTATAAAAATCTCTAATTTATTCTATCATTACAAAATGACAATGCTAGAAATAAATCTAAATACATAGTAATGGCTACAGGAAACTATAAGAAACTGCACAATAATGGCTACATGAACTGTATATTATCTAATCTGTCTATATCTCTATGTATGTCTGCATCTATCTCAAATGCTTGACTAAAATTTCAAATATATAAGATTATTTACTCTCTAACAACCATCTAACAAGTTTTTCATCATTCCTTTAAACAAGGAAGAGATTTATTACAAAACTAATGACTAAGTGTGCTGATTTTCAGTTCCACATTTTCAGCATCCACTCAAGTGCATAGTTCTCCTTTATTATTTTGAATTATATCAAACCCTTTTACCACATTGTGATCCTCCTTTTTCTATTTCCAAATAATTTTGAAAATATTAATTTCATTAAGAAATGTGGAAGATATGGCCATTTTTCTGAAAGTGGTTTTATGTTGCCTCAAAATGTGCCACCTTTTCCTCAATCAACTTTTGATCTTTGGTGCTCATTAACTATTCTGAACTAACTCAAAAACTCAAAAAAAATTTTGCTCCTTATTTTCATATTTCCAAATTCATAAGCCATTCTTAATTTCATTAATAATTGAGTAAGATATGCCTATTTTACTGAAATTGACTTTTGACTTTTTCTGCATTTCTTGCAATTGTTGAATGTTGACAAGTGTCAACTTGCTTCTCCTTCTTTCTAGCTGCATGAATGACTCAAATACCTCACAAAAAAATCTAAATCACCTCAATATAATTATAATTCAACAATAACCATTTATCATAATAAATCATCACAATTCAACATTAACTAGCTATACATACAAATATTAATCAATAAATCATTTATCATAGTTAATGCTTCATAAATCAAGTTAATGTATGGAATTGGCTTGGGAATATATTGAAACCATGGGGTAAAGTATTATAGTAGATGAATATAAATATGACATTTTATAGGCTTATCAAGGTGCTCCATCTAAAAACCTCATTGTACAGGCACCCAATCTCATCCAGTATCAAAGTAGGTGAAGAAGTAGAAGACTCTAGCAGCATTGGCAATGAATTCTTCTACTAGTCGCTTGCTAGTGGAGATTGGAGAACCTCAAAAGGAGGGAAATTTTCATGAGTTAACCTCTAATGATTTTTAGATTAGAATGGTTGACATGAGCATTCTAGTGCATGACTCTATGGACAACATTTGGTAATCAACAGATATAAAGATTGAAGACAAATTAGAGGAGTTGAGGTTAGAGAAGGAGGTATTGAAAGCTTGAAATAAAGAATTAATGGATTACATCAGAGTTACACTCAAAAACACATGTACAAGTGCATTTAGCCCAAGTGCAAAGGAGAACAAGAATTTATTACTTAAGCTATAGTAAGAGAGGAAATTTGGTCAAGTTAGTCATGTCTAGATAGATTAATTGGAGGTCTAAGATCCTCCTCCCATCTAGAACCTTGCAAATATGTTGCTAGACATAGATAGATTGAGAGAAGCAATGTTAAATCACTAGACCTCAATGAAGAAAGTATCAAAAATCATAATAGAGCAATTAGCCATGTTGCAAGAGGTGATTAATATGAATACTAATGTTTATGTGACCCATGGAATACTTAAGTTGGGCTAAGATCCATTGCTTCATTGGAAGCAATTATTTGAATTCAAAATTGAGAACTCATAGAAGTTTGAGCATGAACTAAAATGTGTCTATGATTTAGTGAAAAAAGTAATGGATAAGATTTTTGAATACTTAAAGGTTTTGCATACTGAATCATATGTCGCTAATAATGGCCAATTGGTAGATATTGAATGAATGAAGACTAAGTTTCTGGCATTCATTGAAGAAGCTACTAACCCAGCAAACTCCCAAGTGGCAAAGATTTTGGAACTCACAGTAGTGGATTGTGTTATGAAGCATACAGCAAAGAAGCTCCAATCAAGGATCTCCAAAGTTGAAGAATTGAGAGAAATGCATGAATATTGGATGATCAAAGCTTATAATCTCCTCATTCCAAGAAACCTGGAGCTGAAGAATGTAATTGATGCAATGAAGGCTTGCAAAGCTAAATCTATAACTCCTAAGAAAAATGGATGCTCTGTCAAAAGTGTTACACTCTTTATGCAAGATGTGACAAGTGTCACCCCTTCTTTCTCTCTCTCTCTCTCGCTCTCATTTTCTAATATTGTAGCCATATTTGGCATTATCCCCATAGGATAAGGTTGTGTATCAGATGATTGACTATTTAATATTATTTTTTAGATTGCATCTATTCAAATATACTATGTGTGGTAATCATAAAATTTAACTGGCCAATTCTAAAGGGCCTATAAATGTAACTTTTTGATAAGTAAATAAGATCGGCAAAATTTCTATGTGGGAAAACCCTTGTAGCCAGTACTACTATGTGAGACTTTACATCTACGATTTAATTTTTTCATTCATGTTAGTTTAATTTTAACTCTTGCATGGTCTTTAGAGTAAAATGTGTCATTAATGAAAGCTATTGAATTTAATATAAATTAGGATTTGTTTCTTTTCTTTAGTGGTTATATGGCATATTACCATCATTCATAGTATTTCATGTTATTTCCTATGTTCTATGCAAGCTAGTTTCATGTAAATTTTTCTAGTTGTATGAGAAGTTTGGAATTTGGTTAATATAAGATGCTAAGTGGGAAGAGAATAGTTGTTGTGGAGTCTCAGTAACTTGTGCAATCTAGGTATTGTGTAGTTTGTTACACTTTCTCTTCCTATCTAGTATGCATTAGTAGGTAGTCTTGCATTTTTACATCACACATTCAATATATAGAGTAAACTGCATTGTAAATGTTAGAAGAGCTTAAAAGTGACTCATATGCATTCACAGTTGTGGAAGTTGTAAGTCATCTTCTAAAATTTTCCTGGATTGCTTGAAGTGTTGGGCAGCTTGGTTATACCTCTTCTTGTCTCTGGTCAAGAGCATAAACCTAAACTTACTAATCTACCAAAAATAGTTCATTAATTTCAAATCTTTACACACAAGGGATTTGTACCTTTCAATTTAGAAGTCCTTGATATAACACCTAGATTGACCCTTTTTTCGCTAACAATTTTGTCTTTCACCACATCAAGCACATTATGATTTAGGGTATAAACCAAAACTCAAGGAAGATAAATTGTTAACCAACATATTATTAACATTATTTTTTATTATTATTTTGTATATTTACAACTTAATCAAGGCTCATTTTAGGTAACAATTCCAATCATTTTCATGATCTGAATACTAAGGGTCAGAGAGGAAGAGGAAGGGGACAAGGACCAAGAAGATGAGGCTTTTGTGGAACATGTTTTCACTATAGAGAAGAAGGTCATAGAGCTTACAAATGACATCAATGCTAAGGAAAAATAGGAGAACTAAAGGCTAGATAAGAATTGCACATGTGGATGAACATGCCAAGTCATCACATTCTGAAGATGTTAAAAGAAGACAAGTTCTAGTTAGCATAATAGCTATGTTAAGTAGTGAGAATGAACCTGAGAAAAGGAGGATCTTTTTCTACACTAGGTGTAAGTGTGAGGATAAGTATTTTTATGTTATTATGTCACAAGAGCATCTTGGGGTAGTTGGAAATCCTTTAGTGGAGTGATTTAACCTTGGAGTTGGAGAACTTGGTTGAAGGAGTGTTGCTTGATCATTATTGGACGTGGTTTTGATCAAGGAGCTTGCTCATTGAAGGAGCTCAACATATACTATTCTTAATCATATATTGTATTACTTGATGTATATTGGGCTTGACATTTATTGTGTTTCTCGATAGGCATGCTAGCTTGACAATGCTTGGGTTGATTGGCGATTCGTGAGGGAAATCAATCATCATGCTTGCTTAGAAATGCTTGGTGGTTTTGTTGACACTCAACACTTTGTCTCACCGAGTGTTGTCATTATGGATTGGGTTAGCTGACTTGGTATATTTAATACACATAGTGTATGATCATTACAAGGATTGATCGTGAGGGTGTGTGTGGACCTTTTTGGGTCTTGGTTATTTATCCTATGTGTATTTAATTTCTATTGTAAGATGACTAAGGCATTTTATCTATATTTGGGTTCTAGATTTTTCTATTTGCAAGATGACCTCTTTGTGGCCATGCAAGTATTTAAGGATGATTTGGGTAGAGTTGTAGAGAATTCATTAAGAGGGATCTAGAAGTAGAGATTCGAGTTTAGAATCTAAAGTTCTAAATTAATAGTAGAGCTAGTTGTTGTGGCTTAGAATAAAAGGATATTTCTTGGTGGCTTGCAAGCACAAGTTTATATCTTGATAGAGGCTTCTACCATAGTGTTATTGTGCTACAGATCTAGACTAGCTAGGGTTGGGTTGGATCTTGCAGAACTATTACTTTATTTGTATTTGGTTGTAATCGAGAAGGCCTTATGGCCCAACACATTGCATGTAATAATTTGTTTCATGAATAAAGAATTGAGTTTGGTATCAAATCTTGCATCTTGTGTTTTTTTTTTGTAGTTATTTATTGGGAACTTGATCACCTTCATTGGGGGTTCATCAAGTTTTGCACTGCATCAAGTAGTATTAGAGGTTGGTTCTTGGGTGTGTGGATAGATCACCAAATGTATGGTAGCTTTCACTAGGACCTCAAATTATGTGAAGATTTATCTTGTTGGTGATTTGTTTCCTTTAGGTTTATGAAGATCTTGGAAGATGCCTCTAAGAAGATTAGATCCTAGGGCAATTATAGATCATTGTGATGCTATGGAGACTAATATTTTGGATAAGGTTAAAGAAGATGTTGAAGCTAAGATGGAGTTGATGAAGAATGATATTATCATTGAGATCGTGAGGACTATTATTGGTGTACCTAGAAATGTGGGTACCAAAGATGGTGATGAGGAAGTCATCCAAAACTTTGAGGTTGCTAGATCTAGTGGTGAAGATAGAATTGATTGTGTGGAAAGGTATGTGGATGATAGAGCTGGTGGATTAGGTACAAATGACACTCAATTAAAGCTAAACCACAAGATGGATGTTTCTAATTTCTCAGGTAATTTGAATCTTGAAGACCTAATTGATTAGATTGGTGAGATGGAAAACCACTTTGAGCTAGAGGACATTGGAAATCCACTCAAAATGAGGTTGGCACAAACTAAGCTGAAATGAAATGCTACTTTATGGTGGAAATAATTGCAAAGAGATAGAGAAGAAGAAGGTGAAATGAAGATCACTTATTGCAAGTTGATGGTGACTTAACTGAAAGATAAGTTAATTCTTATTGATTATGAACTTGAATTGTTTAAGAGATTGCAAAATCTAAAGTTGAAGGATATGTCTATAAAAGATTATACTAAGGAGTTCTACAAGTTGACTATTCGGTCTAGGTATGGAGAACTTTCTAAGAAAAAGGTGGCTCAATAAATTAATGGTTTGAGATTCAATATTCAGGATGAGGTTCGTATGTCGAATATTGATTCAATTAAGGATGTTTATTAGTATGTTGAATATTGATTCAATTAAGGATGTTTATTAGAAAAAGGTGGCTCAATAAATTAATGGTTTGAGATTCAATATTTAGGATGAGTTTTGTATGTTTATAAGTTGAAAATAATGCATCAAGGTAGTTCCCAAGGGAAGGAGAAGAAGAATCAATCAGCAAAGGATAAACAGATAGGTGAAGATGAACCAAACTTATTCAACAAAGAAAGAGGATGGATATGGTTGAATTTAAAGGCATTTGTTTTCATCATGGTGAAGAAGGACATAGAGCTTATGAATGTTCCTAAAAGGTGGGTGATCAAAGAATTGTTGTGGTGAATAGGGATGGCAACTCGATGAATGAACCCGTGCAAGAAGGGGAGAATTTGTTGACTAGATGAGTATTGTTTGGTAAAAGAGTACTAAAACCTCATCAAAGGAGTAATTTTTTAAATACTCATTATAAGTTTGTTGGTAAAATATGTAATGTGGTTGTAGATGGTGGTATTATTGATAGCCTTGTTGTCAAGGAGATGATTCAAAAACTTGGTTTGAAGAGAGTGAAACATCCTTGCCCTTATATGATTTTTTGGTTACAAGATGAACATGCTTTGGAAGTGAGGGAGAAGTCTCTTGTTGATTTTCATATTATGTAGCATAAGTATCAAGTGTTGTGTAATATTGTGGACATGAATAGTGGTCTCGTATTGATCAGTAGACCTTGGCAATATGAGTGCAGCATTATACATGATGTGTCAAGAATATGTTTGCAGTTGAGAAAGGTGGCTAGAGGTTTTCATTGATTCCTTTGTAGAATGAAGAACTCGGTAGGAAATTTTGAGTTTTGGTAACCAAGTTGAATTAGACGATTTTGATAGAGATTACCATGGGAAATAAACTTATGAAACACTTAGGAAATATGTGATGAAGTAGAGTAAGCAGTTGTTTGTTGTTGGAAATAATTGGAAAAAGAGAAATAGAGGAAAGAGTGTACAAATTGATAACTTGGAGGGCATGTCTGTGAAGAACTAATTTGAGGTTTATGTGTTGAATCCCAAAATACTTTCTTCTAGATATTAAGAACATATTTTTTGCACATGGGGTGTTTGATACAAGAAGATCTTGGAGTAGTTGGCAATCCTACATGCTTGAGTGATTTGAACTTGGATTTGGAGAACTCAATTGAAGGAGTGTTTCTTGGTCATTGTTGGTTGTGGTGTTAATTGAGGAGCTCGATCAAAATGAAGAACCTTGACATATAATATTGTTCAGCATATATTGCATTACTCAATGTATATTGGGCTTGGCATATATTGTGTTTCTCAGCAGGCATGTTGGCTCAAAAATTCTTAGCTTGATCAAAAATGCTTGAGGAAGCTTGGTCATCATGCTTGCTCAAATGCTTTGTGGTTTTATTGATACTTGACACTTTGGCTCATTAAATGGTGTTACTTTGGATTGCATTGAACATCTTGGTGCATTAAATGTGTATAGTGTATGATCATGACGTGGATTGATCATGGGGGTGTTTGGACTTGTTTGGGTCTTGGTTATTTATCCTATGTGTAATTAAGATTTTTTATAAGCTAACTAAGGCACTTTATGTGTATTTAGGTTCGAGATGATTCTATTTTCAAATAGGACAACTTGTGGTCATGAAATTATTTTAGGAGGGCTTGGGTAGATTTGTAGTGAATTTAGTTAGAGGGAGCTAGAAGTAGATATTCAATTTTTAGAATATGAAGTTGTAAATTCAGAGTAGAGCTAGTAGATGCAGCTTAGAAGACAAGGATATTTCTTGGTAGCTTGCAAGCATAAGTTTAGATCTCACTGGAGGGTTATACTAGAGTTTTTTTGTGCTACATATTTAGAATAGCTAGGATTGGATTGGATCTTGAGGGATCTTGTAGAACTATTACTTTCTTTGTATATGACTATAACTGAGAAGGCCTTACAACCTTACACATTACATGTAATCAATTGTTTCATGAATAAAGAATTAATTTTTGTATTAGATCGTGCATCTTGTAATGTGTTTCCACTGTGTAATTTGTTGGGAACTAGATCACCTCCATTGGGGGTTTATCTAGTTCTACATTGCATAAGATTATCAATAGTAAAATAATTGATAATTTGGTGTTAAAGGAGAAGGTATCTAAGATAAAGCTCAAAAGGTAGAAACACTAATGCCCATACCAAATTGTATGGGTGGAAGATGACCATAAGATCATGGTCAATGAACAGTACCTAGAGAAGTTCAAGATTGGGGGCTACCATGATGAGGTTCTATGTGTTATCATACATATGGATGTATTTCATATGTTATTGGTTAGGCCATGTCAATTTGAAAAGGATGTGGTACATGATGGTCACATGAATACGTATACCCTAATAAAGGATGGAGTGTAACATAAGCTAAAGCTATTAAAGTGCATAGAATAAAAGGCATGCAGTAGTGAAGGATTGTGTTTTATTGATGGAAGAAATTTACTAGAAGGTTTCAGACATGAAGATGTGTTTTTCTATAATTCCAAAAGATGGTAAAGAAGAAGTGTAAGATAAACCTACAAATGTTATGAATTTATTGGATGAATTTCAAGATATTGTATCCAACAATGTGCATGGTGGATTACCACCAGTAAGGAAGATCACTCATAAAATGGACTTGATTCTAGGAGCCAATTTTCTAAATAAGGATGCTTACTAAATGACACCAATAGAAAAGAAAAAGTTAAATAAGCAAGTATAGTAGTTATTGTAGAAGGGGTTAATTTGAGAGAGTTTTAGTCCATGTAGTGTACTAACAATATTGTTACTAAAGAAGAATGGTGAATGGATGATGTGTTGATGGAGGGTGCTCCCCTTAAAACCATAAACTCATAACAAAAACAAAGAAACAATAGCCAATGCGAGAAAAAAATATGGACTTCTTATTTGTGCTGCAAATGCAAAATTACAAAAATCAATATGCTAACCCACATGGGCACCTTCATTACAATAATTTGCAAGACAAGCTGTGAAGTATCACCCAGAGTTGTCCTAGACAATGTTTGGGCCTTTCTTAAATAGGCTATTTTATGCCACTTGGGAAGGTTCTAGACATTGAAACTTAATACCTAGGGCCGACAGACCCTAACAATACATATAGAGTTGGCCAAATACATCTTTGACAATTATTTTAGATATTTTGGGTACCCCAACTTTGGAATGCCATAACTAATGAATTGTTGCTCTGATTGGCTATTATAATCGCTTTTCAAAAATGCTAGCTCCTGATCTATAGGCTTGGAATGGTGTTAGCACCCTTTCATCAAGTTTTTGGACCTCATCTAGGCACTATAAGGCCTCCAACGGTGAACCTGAAGATTTTTCTACAAAATTTTCCATGAAAAAATTGCAATAACTTCACTGATACTTATGCTGGAGAAATGAGATTTTTATGGTAGGCTTACAACTCTAAAATGAACCTTCCTATATAAAATGAGAAAATTCTGAGCTTATATGAAAAACTTGCTAAAACTAGCAAGTTCCCATAAATAGTAACCACCCTGTCTACTAGTCCTTATTAAAATAGAAAAGACTGAAATACAAATATATTTTTTGGGTAATGCAAAATTGCTCTTACACCCAGGATGCTCCTGTATCATGTGCTTAGATTATAGGTATGTCAATAAGATTACAATCAAATATAGATTTCCCTTTCTAAGGATGGATGATATTATGGATTATTTGAGAAGAGATGTATATTTCACAAAGATAGATCTCAAGAGTAAACATTTACAAATTTAGATCAGAGAAGGAGATGAATGGAATGGAGGGGTTATATGAATGGTTAGTCATACCTTTTGAGATAGCCAATGCATCGAGCACTTTCGTGGAGTTCATGAATGAGGTAGTGAATGAATTTATGGATAAGTTTTTTATCATCTACCTAGATGATATTGTTGGAATAATTTAGAATAACTAAGAGGGGGGGAGGGGGGGAGGGGGGGAATCAGTTATTCAAGGTCCAAATATCCAGATAAAACTTTTGAGTACTTAACAAATTTGTATCCATAAATATCCTTAACATGTATCATGCATGCATCTAATAATTTCATAACTTAGTAGGTCATTGTCCTAGGTCAAAATTACTGTGTAGAAACATAAACATTAAACACTACTATTGTGATTGGAGCCTAATCAGACTTAGAGATTTATTCGGCATAGTTTTCTCCCCATATTATGTCTATGGGGGTTTGGGGGCAGCGCCCCCAAGATGGGGTCAAGGGGCAACGCCCCTAGGGGATCTTGGGAAGGTGTCACAAGTATGCTCCTTATCATAGTACAAGGTGGGGTTGAGGGGCAATGTCCCCGCAGGAGTTTTCGACTAAAGCCAAAAATGACCTTATATTGTAAAAAGCATCAGCTACTATTTTTCTATTATTCTAGCCCTAATTTTTTAAGTGGCAAAAAGCTTGTTTAAAAAGGCTTAGTGTTAGGGATTTTCATAATGTGTGATGGAAAAATTGGTTCTTGCAGCAGTATTGAGCTATAAGGGATTACAGATTGTAATCAGGTTGTAGTCACTAGATAATAATAATATTGGACTTGTTGTTGGTGGATGTAGTCCATGGATTGGGTGAACCGCGTTAAATCTTGGTGTCTTGTGTTATATTATGTGCAATCTAATATTTTCTAATATTGGTTATATTTTCATGTAACTTTTATTTATGTCTAAGATTAATCCTAAAAAGTGGTATCAGAGCCAGATGTTTTTCATTTTTTTTTCTTTTTAGCTAGACCGTCATCATTTTCTTTTTAGCAATCCTCTATCAGAAGGTCTTACGATTGTGTGGGAGTCTCATGGTTGAGTGGGAATGATGGAAGAGAAGGGTAAGCTAAGGGTTGACAAGTTTAATGGGCAAAACTTTCAGGTATGGAAGATGTAGATGGAGGACTATCTCTATCAGAAGGATTTATGGAAGCCATTGGAAGGAAAAACTAAAAACCAGGGAACTATGAAAAATGAGGAATAGGAGATTTTAGATAGAAAGGCACTTGGAAGCATTTGGTTATGCCTAGTACCATCAATGACATTTAACATTACAAAAGCAAAGACGACACAAGACTTGATGGAAACCCTAGAAAAATTGTATGAAAAGCCCTCCACTTCAAAGAAGGTATTTCTTATGAAGCGTTTATTTAATATGACAATGACAGAAGGTGGATCTGTTGCAAATCATTTAAATGAGTTTAATATTGTTACTAGTTAGTTATCTTTTGTGGGTATTAATTTTTTATGAAGAAAGTAGGGCTTTCTTGATTTTGTGTTCTTTTCCTGAAAGCTGGAATGGCTTGGTAATGGCTATGAGTAATTTTTTTTTTGGATCTCATACCCTAAAATATGATGATGTGATCAATGTTATTTTGAGTGAGGGAACTTATAGGAAAACCTCAAGGGGATCCACATTAGGAAGTGCTTTGAATGCACAAAGCAGAGGCAAAATAAAAAAAGAGAGGAAATAATTTTCAATAATCATGGGAAATAAAGAGGAAAATCAAAGGGGAAGATGTCTCAATCTAGAGGATCAAGAGATTGTTTTTATTGTGGTAAAATAGGGCATAAGAAAAAATATTACTGGACTCAAAAGAACAATGAAAGAGATAAACTAGAAGGAAACAAGGATGCAAATGTGGTAAGTACCAAATCCAAAGAGGATGCTTTGCTTCTATTTTTTGAAAGTGTTGATGATTCATGGGTTTTAGATTTTGATGCTTCATTTTATGCTACACCTAATAGAGGTTATTTTATTGATTATGTCCAAGGGGATTTTGGGCTTGTTTATTTGGGGGATAATGAACCCTATCAGATTGTTGGAAAGGGAAAAGTTAAGACTAAGTTGCAGAATGTGAATCTTTGGCTACTACATGAGGTAAGACATGTTCCAAGGCTAAGCAAGAATTTAATTTCAGTAGGGCAACTTGGTGATGAGGGTTGTGTAGTTACTTTCAATGATAAAAATTAGAAGGTTTCAAAAGGTTCCCTTGTAGTAGCAAAAGGTGTGAAAGTAAGAACCTTATATCTTTGTACAAGTTATATTATTCCTTCTAGTTTGATTATTTTAGAGAAAAATGAATGTTTAGGAAAAATTGTTGCAGTTGAGCAAGGCGAACAAATAGTTGATGTAGATTCTAATATAGCACTGTGGCACAATAGACTTGAGCACATGAGTGAGAAAGGTATGAAAGTACTTCATTCAAATCAAGTTTTACTAGGTCTGAAATGTGTTAATATGTATTTCTATGAAAGTTATGTGTATGGAAAACAAAATAGAGTGAGTTTTGTGAAGACTAGGAAGGAAAAAAAAAAGTGAGAGATTAAAGCTTGTGCATACAGATGTATGGGGACTGGCTCAAGTATCTTCCCTTAGTGTATCTCATTATTATGTTACATTTATTAATGATGTAACTAGAAAAGTATGGGTTTATTTCCTTAGAAAGAAATCTGATGTATTTTAAAGTTTTAAGAAATGGAAATGCTTGGTTGAAAAATGAGATTGGTAAGAAATTAAAATGTCTCAGATCTGACAATGGTGGTGAGTATTACATTCATGAATTTGAAGATTATAGCTTCACTAATGGTATTCATAGATAGAAAATTGTTTCAAGGACTCCACAGGAAAATGGAGTGGTTGAATGCATGAACAAGATTATAATGAAGCATACAAGAAGCATGAGGTTGCATGCAGGGTTGCCCTTAAATGTGTGGTTGGAGGCTATCAATATTGTCATATATTTGATTAATAGAGGTCCCTCTACTCCTTTGAATTGTGGTATTCCAGAGGAAGCATGGGCTAGTAAGAACGTGAGTAATTATTTTCTCAAGACCTTCGATTGTGAAGCATTTTCTCATATAGATTCTAAAAATACAACCAAGCTGGAAGCTGAGTCAAAGACATGTGTATTTGTTGGTTATGGAATTAATAAATTTGGTTATAGGATTTTGGATTTTGAAAATTGTCAAATTGTAAGAAGCAGGGATGTCATATTCAATGAGAAAGTGTTGGACAAAGATTTATTGCAACAACATGAGAAGAAAGAAGATGATTATGTAATGTTGGATGATACTTCAAAAGATGATGTTCCAACAATTACTCATGATCTGCAACAATTGCAACAATAAATACCACACACCTAATGAATGTTAGACGGTCAACAAGACTAAGTAGACCTCCAAAAAGATTTTCTCCTTCTTTGTACTCTATTTTACTAACAGATGTTGGTGAACTTGAATGTTATGATGAAGTCATGTAGGTGGATACTACGATTTAGTGGGAGTCTACAATGAAAGATGAAATGGACTCTTTGCTGAAAAATAAGACTTGGGATCTATGCAAGTTTCCTATAGGTAAAAGGGCTTTACAAAATAAGTAGGTTTACAAGTTGAAAGAAGAGGATAGAGGTAAGAAATAATTTAAATCCAAGTTAGTTGTAAAAGGAAAAAGGCATTGATTTTGATGAGATATTCTCTCCTATTGTTAAAATGACTTCTATTCATATTATTTTAAGTATTGTAGCTACTGAAGATTTGTATTTGGAGCAGCTTGATGTTAAAATATCCTTCCTTTACAGTGATTTGGATGAAGAGATATATATGGCTTAGCCACAAGGATTTGAGGTCAAAGGTAAGGAGAACTTAGTGTGCAGATTGAAGAAAAGTTTATGTGGCTTGAAGCAAGCACCTTGGCAATGGTATCTAAAATTTGACAAGATTATGCATGAGCATGGATACAATATGTTTCATTTAGATCATTATGTTTATTTTAAGAAGCTGTATGATGACAACTACATTATTTTATGTTTATATGTTGATGATATGCTTGTAGATGGGTCTAACATAGATCATATTAAGGGGTTGAAATGCCAGTTAGCACATGCATTTGCTATGAAGGATTTGGGGGTAGAAAAAAAAATCCTTGGTATGAAGATTTATAGAGATAGGAAAAACAAGAAATTGACTTTATCTTAGGTTGATTATATTGAGAAAGTGTTGCAATATTTCTCGATGGAGAATGCTCAAGTTGTCAGCACACCTTTAAGATGTTATTATGTTATTTTATGTTGTTTGATGTATTACTTTAAGATGCTTAATCATATTATTTAATGTTTTATGAGCATGTATTTTATGATGTAGTATAGTAAATGAATGCAAAATTAGGAATATGATTAATACCTTAATTATGCAATTTTTAATGGTTAAATATATGAGCAAAAATGAGATAACAATAATTATATGAAAGATTGATGTTTTGATTTATGTGATTATCCAAATGAGTTTTAAATATATGCATGTGATTTTTCTCAAGCTATTTATTTGTGAAATGAGTGTACAGAATTATTAGCCAGGAAATCTAATAGAGAACCAATAATTGACCCCATGTACAATCTATGAAACTTAAAGTTGAGTCTAATGAAAGATGCAGACCCTATTGCTTCGTATTTTATTTGTATCACAATTTGAATGTGTGTATCATTTTGTAATCATAAAGTGTTTAATATTTTGTAATAGTGATCTTATATTGTCACTTAACACTCATAATTTGTATATGTATATCAGCATGATAATTAATATTAGTCAAGTAACCTGATAGTCTGAGATGGACTAAGTTAGTAACCTAAGACTAATTAGTTGGTAACTGGGATTAATTATCTTAATTAGGGTTTAGTGGTAAGTTTGCATTCCTAGGGTTTTTATAAAGTCCAAATATTTCTAGCCAATCAATAGGTCCAAAAATGACCCTAGAGGCCAAAATTAATAAAAACCAACTACCTATTGGGTATGTGTATGGGTTGAGGGCATTTTCCACCCTTCTAGACCCTTTTGTTGACTTTTGTGAACACCCAAATATCCCACTTTTCCTTTAGTGCGAAAATTTGAACTTCACAAGTTTGACAAGTTTACACTCCACCATAAAGTTTTCCTTAATCATAGGATTAAGTTAGAAGACCCAAGAAGGCCTTAGTCAAGTCTAGAGTTATTGCAATGTTTAGATGGTTGAGTTAGTAACCTATTTAGTTGAAAATTTGAGGGTTGAAGAGTGTTCATCTGATCTCTACATTTAGAGAGAAAAAGCCAAGATTAAAGAAGGAAGAAGGATAGCTCTTCTCAAAATTTCAACTTGCCATAACCATTTGTGAAGGTAGGAGTCCTTCAAATTTGTGTCTTCATGTTGTGTTTCCATTTGTTTAAGTAGGCCTTTTTGCATGTGTGTTTGTTCATATGTATGACGAAACATGTAAGGGATGAGATTGAGATGGGTTACTTAATTGTTTTCTTTTTGTGATTTTACATTTTGTTTATGAGGGAAACTATAAGGGTTGTGTTGGCATTACTCACCCTTAGATAGGGTAGAAGTGGCCATGTACGAGAGGAGGGCCTCAGTTGGACTCCAGGTCAATGCAGAGTCTCTCCTCATGATGAGGAGAGGGAGAGAGTGGGTGATATGGGCTCCTACTTGGTAGTGCAAACCATGTTGTGTTTTGGGAATTAAGAAGTGAAAGAATGGAAGTTCTTATGATTATAGCCTTGAAAGGGGCATTTATTTTGGTGTTGTGACTAACTTCTCCTACCCTAGAAAAAGCCACCTTCTCCCTAGTCTAGTTCGATAATGAACCTATTGTGCAAACTTGGGATGAGAGTATTTGGTTGTATGTGTCCTTTTGTTGAACCTATTTATGTCCTAGTCAGTTTCAGTTCTCCATGGTTACCTTGACATAATTTGTAGATTTCATAGTGGCTACCTTGATATGGAGCTAATATGGAATTCAGGGTTTTAGTTTTTGATTCAAATATCTTGGAGACTTCTCCTCGGGATAGTAATCCTTATGTAAACATTTATTGTTAACCTTATTTATGAAACAACTATGAAATTAGGTTTTCTTCCCTGGTTCTTTCTTGATGGAGTCTTTGAATTAGGTGTTTGAATAAAATGAATAAGAAGTGGCTAGTCCACGTGTGTTGAAAAAAAAAGCAATTTCCTTTCAAATGATATTCTTTATAATTCAAATGTGTATGCATATATTTAATGGTGATTAGATGAAATGATGTTATATAAAGTGATGAAATTTAATTCTAAATTGTGTTAAGGAAATTTGATTTATTTAGTTGATATTTCATTTGTATTATAGTAATTATTGAGAAGAAAAATATTCTTATTCGAGTGCATCAATATAGCATCAAAGTCTATGCTATAATTCAACCTAGAGAAAAAAAATCCCCTTGCCATGTAAATTAAATTGTATTTGAAAATCCAACACTTAGAAAAAAAGACCCTTTAAAAAAATTATCATTTCTAGAGCAAAAATGCTCTTTTCCCTTTGTATGGGAAAAATTTAATCCCCTTTTTGAACAGATCATATTCCCTCAAGATTCTCTTTAATATTCCTTGATATTTATTTAATTAATAGCATAAAATAAATAAATAAAGAGGGAATATCTAGCTATTTTATCTTATCCAAAAGTGTTAGCTTTTAAATATAAATACTCTATCCTATCCTAAAGACCATCAACTATACTTTAAATCATAATGGTTCCTATATCTTGTTGATGTCAACCAAAGTCAACAAATGAGGGAGGCAAATTAATACACTACCCTTTAATAAAATTTCCAACATACCTTTTTAAATCTTCCCTAATTTTCTCAGGCCTACCATTCATGCTTGGAAATCTACATCACCTCTTTCCAGTCACTTGCATGTGAGTTGATTGGTGGGAAGTAAAAACATGTGTGGTTGGGTGTAAGGTTCTTTTAAGCTAGGGTAGGTGTCAGCTAGGAAATGGTTTGAAGATTTTCTCATATCATCTTCCATTTTAAACATTAACTTCCTTTCCAAGTGCTTACAATCTCTAACGTGCCCTTTCTCCATCCTTGGGCAGCATAACCTCCATATGGGGAAGCTCACGTGAGCCTAGGTGGACATGGAGTTAGTGGGGTTAGGTGGTAGGGTTGAATTAGAGTTAGTTTAAGGATTAGTTAGTTAGTTAGGGGTTAAGTGTTCGGTTGAGTTAGATGTTAAAGTTAGTTAGTATTTTTTTGTAAAATTAAAATGGTTAGTGTTAGTAAGTAATTTAGGATTTATTTAGCTAGTAAAAGTATTAAATGGAGTTAGATGGTTAGGATCAGTTAGATAGTTAGTTAGGGATTGTAATTAAGATTAGTTAGTAGTTATTTAAGTTTTTAGTTTTGATGCTTAGGATTATAAATTAGATAATATTAAATTTTAGTAGATGATAATTATTATTACTTTAAAAATAATAATTAGTATTTAAAAATAATAATTAGTATTTAAAAATAATAATTAGTATTTATTTATGGTGTAGGATATCGAAGTTGTTTTAGAGTTAAGAGATATTATGTTGGTGTTAGTTATTATTAGATAATGTTCTTAGTAGTTAAGTGAAGGGTAAGATGGGAAATGGTTTAGTTGGCAATTTTATGTTAGTAATCTTTTGTTGGGATTTAAATTTATGCAACGATTATAGTATTGGGATATTGTGCATTTAAATTTCAACCTAGAAGATGAGTTAGATGTTGTAAATAGTGTAATGATAATTGTTTTAATATTTTAATGACCTCATAAATCTAATTTCTATAATTTATAGTTTTGATGAAGTTTTATATGTAACTAAGAATATTAGTCTATTTGGTTAAGACTAAATCAAATGAACATTATAATGTTGAATAAACCTATGGAATAATTGATTAATATTTTGATGGTCAATATTTAATTATTTAAATTAGGTTAAGAAGTTATTTTAAACATTGAGAACAAGTATCACGGTAATTAAACAAATATTCTAAAAATATGTAACTTGTTCAACTAGGAGATAACGAAATGAAATATGGAACTCTAGAAAATCTAATGTGACTTATGTGTGTCTTTAGTCAAATGATTATTAACATAGTAAATTAATTAACTTTATATTAAAAAATTGTGTGCTTTTGCCCCATTATTTTGGGCATGACACAAGGCTAGATATTGTGCATGCAATGGGAGTCCTTAGTCAGTATATGAGTCATCTAGGGCTTGAGCATTGGAATTCAACTAAATGGATTCTCAGATATCTGAGAGGAACATCCAGTTAAGTGTCTACATTTTGGGGGCTCTACTACTGATTTACAAGCATATGTTGACTCAAATTTGGCAAGGGATATTGATACCAGGCAAAGTACTATAGGTTATGTATTTACTATTGGTGGGGCAGTAGTGAATTGGGTTTCTCGATTACAAAAGGTTAATGCTTTATCCACTACAAAGGCAAACTATGTTTCTACTACAAAGGTAGCCAAGGAGATGATATGGATTCAATTCTTCGTGGAAGAATTAGGACACCCTTAAAAGGATAATTATTTTTTTATAGATAGTCAGAGTGTCATTCATCTTGTAAAAAATTTAGCTCTGCATTCAAAGACAAAACACATACAATTGTGGTACCATTTCATTCAGTTAGTTTTGGATGATTGATAGTTAAAGCTAGAGAAGATACATATAGATGATAATCTAGTAGATATGTTTACCAAGGTAGTAACAAGGGAGATGTTGAACTCCTCTTTAGCTTCAATTGGTCTTCTAGGCTAAAAAACATAAAATAATAGTAGCATCTAGGGTGGTTTGATATTCCAATGGGAGCTACATGTTTAGCAATGCTATGATTAGTCTCCAAGTGGGAGGTTATTATTATGGAGTTATTTCTATGGGGATTTGGAGGTAGGTCCTCCAAGATGGGGTCAAGGGGAAAAACCCCTACAAGGTCTTGGAGTAGCGCCCTAGGTGCACTCCCTATCACAATATAGGGCGGGGTCAAGGGGAAACTCCCTTGCAATGGTTTTCAGGGGTAGCACCCCTGAAGCCAAAAATGACCTTATATTGTAAAAGGTGCCAACTACTATTTTTATATTATTCTAGCCCTAAGTTTCTAAGTGGAAAAAGCTTATATAAAAAGGATTAGGGTTAGGGATTTTCATAATGTGTGATGCAAAAATTGGTTCTTGTAGTAGTATTGAGCTGTAAGGGATTACAGATTGTAATCAAGTTGTAATCACTAGATAATAATAATATTGGACTTGTTGTTGGTGGATGTAGCCCAAGGATTGGGTGAACCACATTAAATCTTGGTATCTTTTGTTCTCTTATGTGCGATCTATTATTTTTTGATATTGGTTATATTTGTAATTGTTATTTCTGTCTGAGGTTAATTCTAACAACTAGAAAATATTTCACACATTTTGATACAAGGACTTTTTGTGGAAACCCAATTTGGGAAAAACCACCAATAACATGCTACTAATTTTCACTCTTCTAAAGTGATGCCCCATGAAAGGCCAACCATGTTAAAGGTTAGAATACGCACTATTAAATGTGACTTCGTTAAAGGATTTCAATCACCTCATTAGGAGTGAGCCTTGTTAGAGGACTTTAGAACATTCCATTATAATGTCACCCAATTAAAGGATTTACAAATGACTATTTGGTCAACCTTAATCTAAAGGATTTATCCAAACTGATACAATGATTAGAAAGTAACAATAGGACTTGATCTAATAAAAAATCACAACTCACTTTTAGATTATAGATCATTATTTTAGTCCTCCATTCTACTTGGCATTCATACTCTTCATCACTAACAGCTTGTTCACCCTTCAACCATTCATCCTCTTAAGCCTTCTTGCTTTGTATGCCAATTACAAACTCTTCTATTTGACAACCATATGAAGCAACATGCTAGACTCCTTATCTTCCTTGGGTTCTCGCACATGCCAACTATTTCTTTTGGCCTTATATCTCCTTACAAAGAGAATTTAGGTTTTTTTTCATTCAACTACAATTTTCCATTTTAGGGTTATGTTAGATTCATCGAATCTTCCCTTTTTTCCATTTGTTCTCTCTAGAAACTTCTTCTATAATCCTCATTGAATTCACCTCAAAATGGTTTGTCTTGAATTTTGTGCCTCCAACTCATCAAGCTTATCTTCCACATGCTCCATGCTCCACATAATATAAGAAATCAAATTTGTTGGCTCAAATTCAACAAAATATTCGATCAAACTCTTATTGGTATCATTCAAAAATAGTTTCTCATCACCCACTAAAATTTACTCAACACATACTATCTTTTTACTATCACTCAAAACACAGTAAACATTATCAACATACACTAATTCTTCACTTTCCTCAGCACTAACTAATTTTCTGCTCAACTTGAACTAACATTGTTCGGCTCCAACTGATCACTTGGTCAAGCTTAGCAAACACATTTTGTTTTCCTTCTTCTTGTAGAATTAGCTAGTGTATCTATCAACTTCATCTTTAAGTAGATAAATAATACATCATATTATACATGTCTTACTCAGTCTTAGTGTTCCTTTTATACACAACATAACTCAACCTTTTTCTAGGTACTCTTGTTATCCTTTCTTTTCAAATCCTCTTCATCAATCAAACAAATGATAGCATTTAGACCAAAAAGTAGTTGTCTCACTAGCAATTAGCAAGTTTGACATCATTGAAAAAATAATGATCGTTCCATGATAGATTCCACACATCAAACAATCTATTTTTAACAATCTCCCTCTTTGTCATTGATGTCAAACCAATACCAACAACAACACCCAAAAAAAAATTAATACCTTGTATTGAAATTTCTCCCTCTATCTATATGTGTCCTTCCTCTATGTAGGGTAATGAGATCTTTTTCAATATCCTTCAATGTAACTCTCTTATATCTTCCTCTTTTTTAATTCCTTTCATATCTCCCTCATAATGTCTATTTTTCCCCTTTTTAGGTATGTCTTCGTTCATGTATTTTCTCCATGTAGATCTCTTTGTCTATTATCCAACCTCTCCTTGACTATCTCTTAATTTTCTAACTTACTCCCTCTTATGGTTATCTCTCCCTTTTAAATGTATATCTCCCTCTTTGACAACAATGCCAAAGACTTGTCATCTCAACATGTATATTTTATTAATTTAGGTTCTCCCTTTGTCACCTTGCTTGTGACTATAAATCTTTTCTTGCAGCTCCTTGATTACTTTAGTTAGTTCCTAAAGTACGATCCACTACATCAAATTTTAAAATATGACATTCAACTCATTTGATGCAAGGAACTACTCTTGCTTCTTAAGTAGATTTGGATAGGGGTATCACCCCTAGCTTACCTCTTAGATACTCATGAGCATCCTTAGGTAAATCCTTTATGAATATATCAGCTATTTGTTCTTTTTTATTCACATATTTCATTCTCACTTCTCTGTCTTGAACCAGCTCTCTCAAGAAATGATACTTTAATGCAATGTGCTTTATCTTTGTATGTATCATAGGATTATTAGATATGTTTATAGCACTATTATTGTCACAATAGAGTATCATAGGTTCAGCAATTTCCTCCTTCATGCCTTTCAGTAGTTGTTTTTTTCAAAATTCACTACAATAGCCATATATTCAGCTTCAGTAGTAGATTGTGATGTGCAATTTTGTTTCTTACTAGTCCATGAGACTAATCTTTTTCTCAAGAAAAATGCTCCACCATTTTTACTTTTTATGTCATCAATATTTCCAGCCCAATGAGCATCTATATAAGCTCTTAATTCAAACTTATCATTTTTCTTGTAGTATAGACCATATTTTGTTGTCACTTTAAGATAGCTCATAATCCTCTTGATAGCCATCAATGATTCTCCTTAGGATTTGTAGAAAATATTGCAACAATCCCAATAGCTAGTGCAATGTTAGGTCTATTATGAACTACATATTAAAATTTTCTAATCATATACCTATACAATGTTTGATTTACTTTAGAAAAATCATCAACCTTCGATAGTTTATGTCTTATGACCATAGGTGTGCTAACTATTTTTTAGTCCTCCATACCAAAAGTTTTTAATATTTCCTTCACATACTTGGACTGAGTAATGTAAATACCTAACTTCATTTGATACACTTGCAAACCTACAAAGAATTTAATCTCTCCACACATTGACATCTCAAATTATTTCTTCATTTCATGAGCGAATGTTTTACACAATGCATTTTATCCTCCAAATATGATATCATCAACAAAAATTTCAGCTAGTAAAATATCTTTACCTCCTTTTGTCTTCAAGTATAGATTGTTTTTTTCATCATTCTTCTCAAAACCAATCCTCACAAGATAGTTATGAGGCCTCTCATACCATACTTGTGGAGCTTTCTTTAAACCATATAAAGCTTTTTGAAATCTAAATGCTATGTTCTTGTTGTTTGGATCAATAATTCCTTGAAGTTGTTAAATGCAAACCTCCTCTTCTAGTATACCATTCAAAAATGTAGATTTCACATCCATTTGATAAACTTTGAAACATTTGTATGTAGAGTAAGCAAGCAGATTTTTTACTCCTTCCAATCTTGCAACAGGTGCAAATATTTCTCCATAGTCAATTCATTCTTCTTGAGAATACCCCTTGCAAACTAATATTGCCTTATTTCTTGTGATTTCACCATTCTCATCTAGTTTGTTTCTATATACCCACTTGGTTCCAATAACATTCTTGTTCTCTAGTCTAGGTACAAGTGACCAAGTTTTATTCTTCTCAATCTGATCAATCTATTATCTCATGGCTTGAGTCAAGTAATCATTTTCTAATGCATCCTTTACTGACTTAGGCTTATGTATTCTTAGCAAACATGTATCACTTCTCAACTTGTTTCTAATCATTGGTATAGCTTCTTTATCTTTAACAATTTATTCTGCAGGGTGATGTCTTCTAAAATTCTTTGACAATCTTGGTTCTGCTCTACTTTCTATAATGGATCTTTCAACTTTAGAATCATTGTGCACTTCTCTACCAAGTAACTCATCATTCCTTTCATGTAAACCAATCTCAGTATTAGAAGGTACCTTGGTGTTTAATTATAACTTGGCTCCTGAATGCAACTCGACATTCATTGTATGTGACTTGGCAGTCACTAAAACTTGTTGTTGTTGATTTATAACTTGGTTCATAACTTCATCATCACTCATTTTTTCATAAAAGTATACAAAAGTTTTGTAGTCTTAAGGTTCCTTCATAGGTTCAACTTCATGTACCTCTGTATATTCACCAAACTTTATATTTGCACTTTCCACAACTTTGTTAGTGTTATTATTTAAACAATTATAAGCTTTACTTCTTGTTGAATAGCCTAGGAATATACCTTCTTCACTTTTACCATTAAATTTTCCATTTTTATTGTCCTTAAGAATGTAACACTTGCTTCCAAATACCTTAAAATATTTTACATTGGGTGAGTATCCATACCATAGTTCAAAAGGTGTGGAATTTGTATCTTTCTTGACTTGTACTCAGTTCAAGGTATAGAAAGTTGTACTGATAGCTTCTCTCTAGTATTTCAAAGCAATATTTTTCTCCATCATCAGTGTTCTAGCACAGTCCATTATAGATTTGTTCCTCCTCTCAGAAATCCCATTTTGTGGAGGGGTGCTAGGTGCAGAAGTTTGTTTATCGATTCCTCTATCAGTATAGAATATCTCAAACTTATTTGATGTAAATTCTCCACCACTGTTAGATCTCAGACATTTCAATCTCTTGCTAGTTTCCTTTTCAACACTTTCTAAGTACCACTTAAACATTTGAAATGCATCAGATTTTTTTTTCAAAAACATAACTATCACCATCCTAGAATAATCATCAACAAATAGGATAATGTACTTGTCACCTTTGTAGCTTTGCCCATGAATTGGTCCATATAAATGAGTATGAACAAATTCCATAATTTCTTTTGAGGACTGAGTCTTACTTTTAAAACTAGATTTTTCCATCTTGCCTAACTGACATTGTTTATAAATTACATTATCTAGTTTCTTCAATTTTGGAAAACCTTTGACTCTATTCATCTTAGTGATACTGACCAAATTATCAAAATTTGCATGACCTAGTCTTTTGTGCCATAGCCACACATCATCAAATTGTACTACAAGACAAGTAGCATCGTTCATGTCAAAATAAAGTAGATTACCTCTAGTTTAATTACCATTGCTAATTAGTTCTCCATTAGCATCATATATCTTAGCTTTTATATTTCCCAATTCAACCTTGCATCTAGCACTATTCAATTGTTACACACTTAATAGAATATAGTTAAGTCCTTCTACACAGTAAGCATTGTCACATATAATCTTATCTATCAATTTTATTGATCCTTTATGTTTGATCAGACATGGTGCATCATTACCAAATCTAACACTATTATTAGCATAATGCACAAAAGAATTGAACTTACCTTTTATCTCTAGTCATGTGATTAGAAAAACCATTGTCAATTATCCATTTGTCCCTCTTATTCACATAAGACACCAATGCAATTTCCTCAACTTCATCAGAATCATCCTTCATTACAACATAGACAATTTCATCATTATGGTCATCAGATTCTTCATTAGATTCCTCTTCAGCAATATAGTAGGTGTTCTTTCCTTTATCCTTATAGTCTTTTTTGTTTTCATCTCTTTTACCTTTGTATTTGTCTCCACTCCCATTGTTCTTCTTCTTAGGACACCTTGCAGGAATATGACCAACCTCATTACAGTTGAAACATATGATATGTAACTTACCTTTGTATTTTCCTTGGCCTCTATGAAATCTTCAAGCCAACAATGCTTTAAGCTCCTCTGCATCATTATCTTATCATATGTATCATTGTCACTAGAAACATGTTTGACCTTTTTCTTTTTCTTTTCTTTAGTCTCTTTTGGTGACAATTTAACTTTGAAAGCATATTCAACATTTTTAGTTTTGAAATTATTAAAATTAGAGAGTTCAAAGGTAGTGAGTCTACCCATTAGTCCTTCAAGGATCTAATCATTACCAGGTGTGCATCTTATTTCTTGTATGGCAGAGACTCTAATAGCATAGATAGGCAGTAGGGTTCTTAGTACTTTGTTGATCACTATCTTATCTTCAATAATACCAGTTGCTCCTCTGATAGCATTAACAACTTCTTTTAATCTAGCACAATATTGAACTATATTCTCACCTTCTTGCATTCTTATTTTGTCAAACTTACCTCTAAGACTTTCATATTTGGCTCTCATCATATTCTTATCTCCTCCATAGATCTTTTCTATATCATGCCACATCTTAGTAGAATCACATCTTTTGATGTCATCAAACTCTATGTAGCTTAGGGCAGATGAAATCTCCAACATTTCTTGATTGTGTTCTTTCTTCTTTTCCAAATCATCAGTAGTAGGGGCTTTAGTAGGGTCAACATGCTTAGTGGTAATGGTAGATTATACATAGTCTCCAAGTCCTCCTAGTTGTAGTTGTTGGAAGATTGGGAAGATTGTTGCAAGATTGGTTGGAAGCATGAATGTTGATGATATTTATATGGGGGAGTACTACTATGATGATATGTTACATTTATGACTAAGTTTGTCATTGATGTCAACATATCATGTTTTATGTTATTGCTAAGTGTAACATGTTCTTAGTGTGCTCCTATAATAATTAATTAAGAAGGTCTAACAACCAACTTAGGGAATTGTTTTATGGACTCACTATAAAGGAAGGACATTTTCCTTTGTCATGATATGGTGAGAATGTGAAGTATGAATGTTTGATAAATAGTAGAGAGTGTGGAATGTGAAGTTGATCAGAGCAGTGCAGAAGTGAAGGAAAATTCATTACCAAGGTTTTACTAAGTGATCCAAGGTTTGGTATTTGGATCTGAGGATCATGACCTGGTCTACAAGGTCTAACAGTGAATGGTCTGGTTGGTAGGGTAGAGGAAAAGATAGAGAAAAGAATAAGATAACAATAAATTACTTGTTTGAGTAGTGATCTCTTCTTGTAGTTTAAATTGCATGTTTGGGAAATGGGCTCTTCTTGCATACATTATACCACAACTCCTAACAGGGTTACCACAACTTCTAATAGGGTTGGAATCTCCTAACAGGGATTCAAAGTCTCCTAACATGGACTAATTGTACTAACTGTTGTAACAGACTCCTAATAGGGTCCATCCTCTAACAATGAATATTTATATTAGTACATCATCTTGTGGGCATCATGCCCACTAGGGTTTTCCCTCTGATCAAGGGTGTCCCTATTCAACATATCTAGTGTAATTGTCTACGTGCATCTTTATATGGTTGTTATTTATTTTGGTTGAATGGTTAAGTTTGTTTAAAGAAGATAAATATTTTAATTGTTGGATAATTGATTCACACCCCCCCCCCCCCCCCCCAGTTATCTTGGTGGACTATTGTTTCTAATAGTAGCTTCATTAGACACTTCCATGTAGGAAAGTTCTCCTTGTTAAGCTTGGGTGCCTCTCTTTTGGGCATATTGATCTATAGCTTTTAGTACCTTCAAATTGTTCCTTACAAGTACCACTTCTCTGATACCAATTGTTGGAATATTTTAAAATAACTGAGAAGGGGAGGAATCAGTTATTCAAGGTCCAAATATCCAAATAAAACTTTTGAGTACTTAACAAATTCATATCAATAAATATCCTTATCATGTATCATGCATGTATGTAACAATTCCATAACTTAGTAGGTCACTATCCTAGGTCAGAATCACTTTGAAAAAATGTAAACATTAAACACTACAAAATCATTCACACATTTTGACATAAAGAATTTACGTGGAAACCCAATTTAGGACAAACCACCAGTAATATGATACAAATTTTCACTCTTATGAAATGATGCCCTATAAAAGGCCAACCCTGTTAAAGGTTACAATACACACTATTAAATGTGACCTAGTTAAAGGATTTAAATCACCTTGTTAGGAGTGAGCCTTGTTAAAGAACTAAATAGGAAGAAAATAAGGTTTCCTTTCTTAACCCTATTTTTAATGTGATAATCAAAATTGATTAAGCACAAGAAAGTGACCAATGCAAAAATGGATCATGTGATGGAAAATAGGGAGAAAGGGGGGTTTTATGATCTTTCTATTATGGGGAGCATGTGCTTAAATCCTAAAATAGATAAAAGACAAATAATAACCTCGAATTTGGAAAGTGTTGTTTTCTAATGTCTGTATGAAATTTCTAGAAAATCTTATGGAATCATTGTAGACACCCAAAAATTGGCAAAGACCTAAATCATGCAATTCTGATCAATTAGTCCAAATTAAAGAGAAAATTAAAAGAAACACAACAAACTTTCAAATCAAAAATCACATCAAGTCATTAATCACCTATCAAATTGACAAGACCTAAATTAACTTTAAAAGAGGAGAAAAACAATTTAAATTCATAAAATGAAATTCAAAAAAGGAGGAGGAAAAAGACAAAAGTGTTGAAAATAAATAAGACATTTATTAAATCAATAAAAACACTTATCCTCACAAAATTAGAAATCTCCCTTTTTCATTTTATAAGAATTAGAAATATCCTCAATTATCCTCAAAATCAAGTCTGGTGGACTCTTCGTCCTGGTCTCTTATGAGATATTTTCAGTTTCACTTTTGCCTCTAGTCAAAGGTGAAAATCTTGATTCTTACCCAAACCCCTTTCAAAATCCTATAAATAGGACGGAAATCTAAGAGGCAAGGGACCCAAGTTTTTATGCATCTGCACTATAGGCACATTTAGAGTCATCATTTTAGCATTTTCATTGTAGTAGTTCATAGCATTTTAGCATCATTTTGTGTCATTTAGCATCATTTATTGCATGTTAGTTCATGGCATGATCATTTCAAGAGAATTTTGAGGAGTTGTATTTCACATATAATCTAAATTTTACTCACAGATCTTGCATGTTTTCATTGTAGATCTACATTTTTAGCATACTCCCATTCTAGAACTGTCACTAAGATAATGGTCTGAGAGTTATTTTAGTAGTTGTAATTAGGGAAAGATGAGACCCTCATAGAGATTATATTTTGATGATGATATCTTGGGTCTAGTACAGTTCATCATCAATCTATTTGCATTCTACACTAAAGTTTCATGAATAGGTGTTCACCATGTACAAAATGGCACCCACCGTGGCGCTGAACTAAAAGCCTCTCTATTTTCAATTTTTGTAGTCTAATCTTTCATTTCTAGTATAGATCTATGTTTCTTGCTATTCTCTTGTGCAGATCTGATTGAATACAGGTTCTACAGTGTTCGGGAGGTCTCATATCAGCAAGAACAATATTCCAAAGTCTTTCCCGAGCATACAAGGGTCAGATCTGAATCTTCTGACACTTTTGCACTCTGTTTCAATGCATTCAAGAGATATTTCAATGCTTATGAACTCTATTTTAATGAATTTAATCTTTTTGTAGTACATATACATAGTTATGTAATGCATTTACATAATTATGTAATGCATATGCATCTTCCTATAGCACTTTTGAATAGTTTTGTAATGCATTTAATAGTTTTGCAGCACATATGAGGCATCTTATAGCACATTTTATTCTCTTATGATGCATTTGCATGACTAAATAATGTATATAATGTTTTCTATAATGCATATGAGCATTTCTGTGGTGCATCTGGTAAAATTTACAATTTCCTAAATCTAAGTTCTAGATCCAAATCTTGTTTGCCTTCAGGTCCCTTCTGAGTTAATGAAAAGCTTCCAGATTGTAGACAACCTGTGGTAGGAATGAAGACCCTCCTAAAAGTGCCTAGCCTTTGCTAGCTTTGAATCAGTTAGGTGGACCTTGACTCTCATTGACTAAAAGTGTGGCATTTCTAAGTTTTCAAACATAGCTTAATAGAAGCATTCAATCTCACTAATTTGATAAAGAAGTAGGCCTATGCTCTCAACTCCTTTGAGTTAATTAGCATGCCCAACCTTTTGTAAAGATCAGTCACAATTGAACGAGGAAAGAACCCATACATAGTCTAATTAGGAGCCTCTCTGTCTTCAGTAGTATAAGGGTTGGTAATTAAACCTTTGTGTTTGTCGTGTTTGGGGAGCCAAAATAGTAGGGATATGCTCTCACTCTTCTTGAGTGATCAAATTCCCAAACCTTTTTGTGACTTCCATTTCTCACTTTTCACTAGGTAGGATTATCTAGCCATAGAAGGGCTACCTCTCGAGTTGCCTTAGCAATACCAGTGAGAGGGATTGCCCCCCAATCTTGTATTCCTAATTGAATGCAAGCCACTTGTATTTGGAACATAGCCTTCCTCTAGTAGTCCTGCAAGGGATTGTGCCAAACCTCCCTGGTGTTGGTGGGAAGCTCTTTGTCATTGGAGAGGTAAATCTGAACACAGTTGGAATACTAAGACCTATTAGTCACCGGCTTTAGATAACGTTGATAGTAAGCCATTTTTTTCCATTTTCTAGGTGCGTACAATTTTTCATTTTGTTTTGGTCTTAATACTATTGTGTTTGGAAGTGTTTTAAAATTTAATAATGAACACCAGTGTGGATCAAAAACCTTCCAGAAAGAACAAACCTCAAACTAGTATCGAGAAACCAAGTCTAAAACGAAGACACTACTAAGAAACCTTGAAAGTAGCCCATATACTACATAAAATAGTGCTTCTAAATATTTCCATAACACTTCTTATCTTTTTTATAATGCATATTTCTATTAAACTACACATATGAGCCTTAAAATAGTGCATTTTCCCACCAGAATGATGAATTTGAATGATTAAACAATGCATATAACATTTATAATACTGCATATGAGCAATGAAATAGTGCATTTGATCACTGAAATACACATCTAACCATTCCTATGATGCATCTAAGAAAAAACATAAAATAGAGACTATGTGCATGTATAATAATCACAAACAAACAATCAATTTGGATACCCTTTTCCTTACTGGTATTTCATGAAGTTTGAGAAATTGTGTATCTGACCAAAAACATCCTTCCAAAACAAGAAAAGCTACAAACATCATTATCAACCCAACAGTTATCATTGCTTCATTTCGCACATCAAGTCAAAAATGTTCAGAGACATACATCCATCCCTTACCTTGTCCAACCTAGCTTGTTACAACAAACAAATCATGGTCAACGGGAACCCTTGCCTTTTCAAAAAATGCCTAAGAACTAAAGGGATCCAACTCACATTTCATGCCACCGCATAAAACTGGTACAGCTACAAGACCAAAGTGATTGCCTATATGAGTGAGTGCTAGAATAGCCAATAGAACCATCAAACATACAAAACCTCTAAATCTCCTTGAGCCTACTACAACAATAGATTGCCCACAGAACGCAGCTATTCACAAGTCACCCTTGTTCAATTGAAACTCAGAACCCATGGCCACAATGGGTTTATCTAACATATGGGATGATAGAAGTATCAAAACTAAGATCGAAGATTTTTGAAAAAATCCCAAGCTTGTCGACATCATGGACAAGATACTTGAAAAACATAAGGTATGTTATATACTAGTGTTAACACAACAAGGCATGAAATTACCATCTAATTTTGATGTGACCAACTTGAAATGAGACAAAGAAGAGTCACCCCTAGACGTTGTCATGCAAAAGTTATAAGACCTACAAATGGAAATGGAAAGAATGAAGAGAGGAAAAACACAACTCATAGAATTTAGCCTCACGAAGGTATGCCCTCTCCCCTTTGATAAGAACATTACCTTCACACCTTTCCTACAAAATGTGTAAATACCAAAATATGATAAATATTTTGGCACATCAGATCTGCAAGACCACCTCAGACAATTCTATACCTTGAGTATGGAATTTTTCCATGACACGATGTACTTGATGCAAATATTTCCTACAAGCCTTAGAGGGCAATCCATGGAGTGGTCCTCCAAGCCACCCTCCAATATCAAAACCTTTGACCAACTAGCTTCCATGTTCATCTCCCAATATTCCTACAATATTGAAAGGGAAGTTACAATGATCAACCTATGCAACATGAAACAACTCCCTGGTGAGTCATTCAAAAACTTTCTTACAATGATGGAGACACACTTTTGCTAAGTACTATAGAGATATACTTAATAAAGAGAAGACTAAAATCTTCATTAATAGTCTCTCCAAACCAATGAATTACTAGCTCCAACTTGAATGGCCCAAAGATTTCAAAACCACCTTAGAAAATGTTGCTAAGGTAGAAGTGACCTTACTAAATAATTACATCATTAAACTATCAAAAGATGGTAAGGGCTTTTCAAATACCTCCATGCAGACTCATAATTCCTCTGATCAAGCCACCAATAAACAAAACTTATGGTGGCAAAACAATAACAAGAATTCTATTAATGATGGGATGGTTAAAGACAACCATGTAAAACCTCAAAACCAATCCCATATAAACCAATCATATCCAGATGTTAACAACACTGACCCAGCACCCAACAAGATAATACCCACCCATTCTATCAATGCAATGCTAAAACCCACTCAACGATTGATCAAAAAGTTGCTTACAAGAAATATCCTCCTCCCCAAAAATACCAATCTTCTAATATACCCAAGGTGTATACTCATGTCAGAGTGTCTTATGAAAGTGCCTTGCAAACCCTCTCGGCAGATGAGCTCATTGTACTACCTAAAGCTAAACCTTATGAACCCCAAGTCAAACTGAAATGGTGGAATGACAAGCACATTTGTACCTACCATCAAAATAGGGGGCATTTAATAAACTATTATTTTTCCCTTAAGGGGGCAATCCAAAAATTGATCAATGATGGGGTTTGTTGGTGTTTCTTAGTACTGAACAACAAAATGTTCAATACCAAAATGATCCTACTCACATAACCTAGGGATTAGCCACTTCCTATCAACAATTACATAGGTAGACCACTTTGATCTAACTTCAACAAAACCAAAGGATGGTTTTCTACTCTTTAGGCTCTGCAGAACCAAGGTGGGTATACCTAAGGGATGATTCAAATTATATTAGTTTCATTATGATTCTCATCTTCTATCTTTAAACACATACACAAAAAATATATTATTTGACATCCTTAGATTCATATACATCCCTTATAATCAGATTTGGTCATATTTCTCCTTGGGTTTACAAATATTTGTACAAATAGCAGCCACCTAAGACTCAAAAATTAGATATAAACGAGTGCTGACCAATATTTGTAACCTTGAACAAAATGGAATGAAAATGATTTTGAATTTATAATTGGTTTGATATGTAGAGGCAAAATTTACCATTATTCACTTTTGACTTATGTGACTAGTGCCTTATCCATTGGGAAAAAGACTAACTATTGGTGGGAGATCTAATTCAAATAACTTGTAAATAAATTTTATCAATTGTAATCACCCATTTCCATTCTTATGAACTATCCATTTTATAAATTCATAAACCTTATTGATCTACTGAAGCATAAACCCTTAAACGTAGAACTATAAAACCATTTAGTATTCTCACGAGACATCCTTTATGCCACCATTGGCCTTTACATTCTTATGACATTCAATGAAATGTAAGTGCATAAACTAAAATGATCCACCCTTCTTCTCGTCCACTCAACACATTACTCATATCTCCATAAAACAATAGACATGGTCACTTTTAAAAACATATTATGTTGATACGCTCAAAAGGAAAATGTATGACTGAAGGTTCCTTGATGAATTTCTTTCACTCATTTGGGTTAACTCATCATCGTAGAACCATAAAGCAACTTACAAAGAATGAAAAGCTTTTATGTACCCTTGTTGTAAGATCCATCGTATGATCGGAGAGCTCTAAAGTGCACTGCTTCGTTGTTACAAGATACACAACCATATATCCGTAAATCAAAATGATTTTACACCTTTATGCCATTTAGTGAAGCATAACCATGGAAACAAAGGAAAGAGAGCTTAATGCTCTTATAGGAAACCCTAACACTGTAACACCGTAAAGGAGTGAAACTTAGGAATTTTGCAAACCCTTTCAAAATTTGAAGATAACATAGGGTTTTAACATGCTTAGGGCATTTTAATGACTTTTTTGATGACAAACCTTGAGAATTTAATAAAATTCATACCACATAGAGATCAAGACATGACTAGGATGACAAAAATTTGAAGAAGAAATAAAAAGAGAAACCCTAGTCTACAGGACACAGGGGTTACATGATTTTTCACACATATTTTGAAAGTTCTTTGCATTGTGAAAAATTAGACCATTAGCGGCTCTGTCTGGGGATGATAGACTACTTGATTCTATGCAAGAATTTAGAATCTATGGTAGAGCAAACCACAAAATTGATACGGTAATGACAACTTCTTCAAAGAGCACAAGAAAATAGAAGAAAGAATATACACGAGCTATACACAGACTCAAAGAATATACAAATGTACATAAACCCTAAAACTACTATTCATGGAAACAAAGATACTTTAAGAAAAATATCTCTTAAGAAGTGTCCATGAATAGGAAATTCAAGAATATCTCCAGTTAGATACCTCAGATAATATGAATCTTCACCATTTTTCTCATAAATGTCATATGGACAAAAGCCAGATAGGATCAATGTTACCATGCTTTCCTTTATCTTCCATTCTAGAATTCCACATCAATACCATATCACCTATTTCAAATTTCCTCTCAATGGCCTTCTTGTCATATAAATACTTCATCTGTGACTATAACTTGGCATTTTGAATAGAAGAATCCCTTCTTGCTTCTTCCAATTGTACAATATCATCCATCCTGAGCTACATCTCATCAATGATATCATCTTCATAAAGTTGAACAAATTTGTACATTTCCTTTAGATTATTCTATGGAAGTCTAGCTTGTATACCATAGACCAAATCAAAAGGAGCACATCCAATGGCCTTTTTCATAGTAACCCTATCAGCCCACAGAGCTAATGGAAATTTTGAATCCCAAGCCTTCTTGTTTTCTCCTAAAATCCTCTTGATGATTTTCAATATACTTTTATTACTTGATTCTTCCTAACCATTCCCTTGGGTATGATAAGGTGATGAGGTATATTTTGTAATGTTATACTTCTTACAAAAATTCTTCTATTCCTCAGATCTGAAACACATAGCATTACAGTTACAATTTTTTGTGGGCATCCAGATTGGGTCACAATATTATTTAGAATAAAATTAATCACTACTTTACTTATTGCATTCTTAGTAGGAATTGCTTCAACCCACTTAGTAAAGTAATCAATAGCCACTAGGATCCAAGAATGTCCACCACTGAATTTGTTAGAGATCTCACCTATGAAGTCAATTTCCCATTGTTGAAATGGTGTCTGCACTTCAACAGGTCTTAATGGTAAATTCCCAAAAAAAATTAACTTTCCATTAAACCTTTGACAAGCATCACATATTTTCACAAACTCATGAGCATCTTTGAAAAGTGTTGGCCACCAAAAGCTAGCCCTAAGAACTTTATGAGTAGTGGTTTTAGCCATATAATGACCCACATATACACCTTCATCCATATCTCTTTAGATCCTTTTAGACTCAATTTCATCTACACACTTCAAAAGGACCCTTTTCATATTCCTCCACCATAATTGCCCTTGCACTATAACATACCTTATAGCCTGTAACTTCAAAGATCTTTTCTAATTGTCTGTTAATTCTGTTGGGGATTTCATATTTTGCAAGTAATAAATCACATCTCTATACTAGTCAGAAGTATCCATATCACAAAGATTATCCTTGCAATCATCATTAAGTTTATTGATTTGGTTTGCCTCTAAATTGGCTTCTATCATTAATTTAGCCAAACCTTGACCCCTAACCAGTTTGGTGATCTGAATATCAATGTTAAATTCTTGTATTCTGTTAATCCACCTACATCTTCTACCAGACACCTCTTCTTGTGAAAAGATGTCATTTACAGTAGCAGTAGGGACAAATGCAATAATAGTAGCTCCCATTAAGTAACACCTAAAAGCTTTTACCCCTTTCACTAGTGCATATGCCTATTTTTCATTTATATCATACTTGAGTTCTATTGCCTACAAGGACTTGCTAAAAAATGCAATGGGTTGCTCATAACCTTCCTCATTTTTTTGTAATAGTACTGTAGCAATAGTGTGAAATGAAGCAAAAGAAAATATATGCATTAGCTTATCATAATTAGGTGCCCCAAGAATAGGAGCATCTTTAATAGCTTTCTTGATCTTCTAGAATGCAATGGTAGGTTCCCCATCCCATTTTATCTCAGACCCTTTCTTTAACATCCTCGAAATAGGCCTACTAATCTCTACAAAATTAGTCACAAATCTTTTGAGAAAGTTAATCTGCCCAAAAAATGACTGAATTCCTTTAACACTTTTAGTTTTCTAAATTTTGTCTATTGCTTCTACCCTTTCAAGGTCAACCCTTAACCCATGATTACCAACTAGGTGCCCTAACAACTTTCCTTCAGTAATAGAAAAATTGCATTTCCTTGGATTTAAAAAGATACCATACTTAAGGGCTCTAATAAATACCTTTTCTAGATGCATGCATTGATCATTCTCATCCTTAAAATAAGCAGTTAGATCATCCTGATATACAACCAAAAATTTATCAATAATATCAGCAAAAGCCACATCCATAGCCCTTTGAAAAGTAGCCTCTGCATTACTAAGCCCAAAAGGCATCCTAACATACACATAAGTACCCCATGGAGTAGTGAAGGAAGTCTTAAATTGTTCTAAATCCTTAACAACCACTTGATTATAACCTAAAAATCCATCCATCATAGACATAAGTTTAGAACTAGTAACCCTTTGCAACATGGCTTCCATATTTGGCGATCCATAATTATCCTTTAATGAAGATATATTAAGATTCCTGAAATCAACACATAACCTTATGTCTCCATTTTTCTTCCTAACAAGAACCAAATTGGACAGCTAAGAGGAATGTCTAATAGGCTTTATGATTCCTACATCCCTTAACTTGATTAGTTCCTCTTGCATTTTGGGAGCCAAAGTTGGATTTATTGACCTTTATTTCTGCCTAAAAGGTTTAGCATCTGGTTTCAAAGGAATTTCATGCTGAAAAAGATCTTCCCTATAAGCTTTTAGGTCATCATATGGCCATGCAAATACATGTCTATACTTCCTCAACAAATCCATCAAGTCTTGCCTAATCTTAGGAGGCAATTTCTTACCAATATATACCTTCTTAGGTGTTTCCTCAGTTCCCAAATTTACCTCCTCTAGATCTTTAGCATCATACTTACTGGCATCAACTTGTGACCTGTCTTGGTTGTTAAAGATAGTTTCTAAAACAACTAAACCTTTTGGGATTTTGTTTGTCTTCAATTGCACAACTTCCTACCCAAAAATAGTATCTTTTCCATTTATATTTTCTACATAAGCTGCACAATCAATTTCTTGTCTTGATAACAAATTTTCATAATTCAAAAACCTTAGAATATCTTTATCATCCTCAAATACTTGCCAATTCTATACATTATCAGGAATAGAAGGTCTAGATTGAATTTCAACTTTGGATATACCAACAAATGTAATATCATCAAGCTTATTTGCTATATTTGCTAACAAGTCTACCATCTTGTTATTAGTCCTATCTTTCCAAGTTATCCCAAATGCATCAAAATATTCAATCATATCCCATACAGCATTCTTGTATTGTTTTAATCTTTTGTTTTTTGACACAAGCATTCCTTACTTGGGATACAACTAATTCAGAATCTCCTATAACATGCAAACATTTTATCCCATGCTTATGAGCTAATCTAAGGCCTAATAGCAAAGCCTCGTATTCTGCTATATTGTTGGTACAAGGGAAGCTCAATGTAAAAGAAAATTTGTATGTTACCCCAACTGGAGATATCAACAAAATACTTGCACTAGATCCATCCTTGCAGCAAGCACCATCAAAAAACATAGTCCATAGATCATCTTTGTCTGTCTTTGCATCAACCTCTATTTCCATCTGAGATTTATTCTTGGATTTCTTCAAAGTTAGAACCTCAGCTCAAAATGCATTGTATCTATATCCACAAAGTTTGTCATATCATCCTCTATTTCCTCTTCTATCATATATATACTTTTAGGCTCCCTATTTATTTTTACCAAATTCCCTTCAATGTTGAAAGTAGCAAATGATAAATCACATTATAAACTCCCTCCCATGGCAACACTCCACTTTCTAGATGACAACTTACCATACTGAGTTGGAATATCAACAACCAACACACTCCTAGTAAGCTCTTTGTTAGGACAGGCTGTCAGTCTATATGGTAAAGCATTAATGGTACCTATGACTATCACTTCTCTTTTATCCATAGTACAACATCTTCCCTAAGTAGTATCAACCTTCAGGCCTAATTCCTTCATTATTTCAAAAGGTATCATAGTATTGGAAGCACTAGAGTCAATCATGCAAATTTTCAATGTTTTACCATTTACTAAAATGCTCAAGAAAAATGGTTCAACATTTCCCAAACATTGATTTATAGAGATATCCAAAAACATCTAAGGAATTTGAGATAACTACTTCAGCTTCTTTGTCTTTTACCTTTTCTTTACTGCTTTCTTTGGGATTGTGATTTTCATTACAATCATGTCTCACCTTTATATTAGTATCCCCCAACCATGCAATGGCTTTGTTTCTGTGTTTAGGGATCCTTAATGATTCAAACAAAGGGACTTTGACAGTGATTTGTGATAACACAATAGTCATGTCTATAGAAGAATCAAATGGGCTATCAATAACCATACCCTTTTTGTCATAATGTTTATCCAAAATGTTTACAGCACCTTGGTGATTCTTGTCACTTATAATGATTGTTTTTGGTGTCTTCTCATCTAACTTCTTGGGAGCATTATTTGGGAACTCAAAAACCTTAGAATTATCCACCTTCTTTGGTTACCATTTTTTACTAGAAATTTTAACCTTCACATTAGGAATTTCTTTAGGCTTCACAACTTCCCCCTTTTTAAGATTAACTCATTTTATAAACATACCAACCACCTTGTCATTACCCTCTTTCTGAGCCATGTTTCTAGTCTGCACTTGAGCTATCATATTGGTAGTAATTTGATCAATCTATTCCCTAGTAAGCTTCCTTAATGTCACTTCTTCTCTGTCATTTATCATATTACACACATTATCTTCACCATCATCCTCATCAGAAAAGACTTGTTGATGCATTTCACTATAAACTGTCTTTGCTCATTTACGTCTTTGTCATAATCTTCACAATCAGAGTAATCATAGTGTGACTCAAACATGTTACATCCTACATCATCATTTTTTTCTTCATGCTCCTGACATCCCTCTACTGCAATCAGATTTCCAAGGAAAGATAAGGCTACTGCACAAGATTCAGGGGCATGAGGTAATTGACACACAAAGCACCATGTAGGCTCAGCAATGAACTCAGGATCATCCACAAAATATACAGAGTTTTTGGATAAATTATTAGGGGTCACCTTGTTGTTGGTATTCTTAGGGGGAAGGACACTAGGCTAACCATCCTTCCAAGTGGTGTTATAGGGGAAATTTTGCAACCGATTCTATCTATTGAAATTTGATTGATAAGGGACCCTATTTTCAGTAGGATTCCTATCATTCTTTACTTGAGGGAGATTTAGACTTTTTATAGTATTTAGAACTTGACTCATCTCACTAGGCTCTTGCTTTCTTCCACCTACACTTTTGTGGTCCTCCTTTCTATTTCCCTTATTCCCAAACAACCTAGGAACATCTCGTTTACTTTCTAATCTCCCTGACATTCTCAAATTATTTTCTACATTTATAGCAATTTTGAAAGCATCTCTTAAGGTCCTAGGTTTTTTATCCCTAAGTTGGTATGTCATTTTACCATCAAAAGCATTCAAGTAGGTAATCAAACATATCTTGTCATCAACTCGCATAGCTTGCATGAGCTTATACATCCTTTTTTGGAATCTATTATTGAATTTAGTGACAAACTCATTAGGTAACCTCTTAATGTTACTAAATTCACTTAGGATATAGCTTTGATTTTTCTTGTCACCATATTGCTCTTCAAAATAGTACTCAAGATCCTTCCAATCAATAATAGATAATTTAGGAAGTCTCTTGAACCACTCTCTAGCATCTTTAGTTAATGACTAAACAAACAATTTCATGATAACATCTTCAGCCTCAACCTCATAATCACTTATCATATCAAGAAAACTCCTCAAATGATCCTCACAAGTGATAGAATTGTTCCCAACAAATTTAGGCAATCTTTTCCTTATTTATTATGGAATGGGGTTAGAGAAACAAGGGATTACATCAAAACATATTTGTCTATAACCCTCTAATTGGATAGGTATCCCTTGTAAATCAATCTTAAAATGATGGTCAATATCTCTCTTAGTATTATCCATAGTATTACTAGTGCTAGCATCACCAACAAATTTGTTAAGATCTACTTTCTATAAAAATGAAGATAAGAAAGAGGTAGGTACCTTAGTAGTATTTTGATTTGCATCATTAGATCCACCATCATCTTTAGGCATAGTTGGAGGCTGCCTTCTAGCATTTTATAAGAAATTAATCTTGTTTATCTCAGTTATAGCTGCTTCATTTTCTGTTATTTCCAATCTCTTGACCAATGCTTCATTCTCTTTCCTTTTCTTTTCCAACTCAATATCAAAAGGTGACTTAATCTTAACACCAATCTCCTTCTATTTTCCTTTATCTTTAGCATCAATAGCACGCTCTACATCTTTTGCTTTATTGTCATTTCTAGAGCACTATAGTTCTTAATCTATTGTATTACAGGTCCTTCTAGATTCATATTCTGAGTTTCCAACAACTGTTGTTCTTGTATCTTAAGTTGTTCAACTTGACCTATAATCTCTGGTTGTCATGCATTGGTTGCTATCTCATTTTTTTTCTTTAGGGAAAAAAATTTCCTAATTAAGGTTTTCTTTTCTTCAAAAGGTTTCACAATCCTTTCTTCCCTCTCCTTTTGCAATCTCTTATTTATAGCTTCTTGCTCAGCAAGCTAGATTTTCAAGATCTCAATCTCATCAAGATCAGGGATAGTAAACTCAGAACTAGCAATATTTTCATCATTGAAATCCTCAAGATCTAAGTGTTTTGGTCCTATTTCCTCTTGAGAACAATTAGATAGGAAAGGGTTTATACTTCATTGAAAAAGATTATTACTATTTCTTTTGTCAAGACTAGGTGCATTTTGTTGCCTAACAGTTTCCTGATATAATATCTTGGGAGTGCTAAAAAAGTCATCACCAAATAGTCTGGGATGGGATCTAGAACTTTGGCAAGATGATTCCCTTTCCACATAAGAAAAATGAACATTCTCTCCCCTTACTACTTGCTCTTGGGAGTGACCTTCTCTATGCATCTAAGACCTTTTCACAGCCCAATTCTATCTTCCCCTAGGAGAGAGATCAGTTTGTAATTTGATTCCTAGGTTTTTCTTCACATTTTCCCATGTATTCTTCTTATTCTCCATAATTTGAGACAATAAATGTCTAAGTATTGACACTGGTTAACCTTTTGAGTCGCCATCCAACATGATATTCTAGTTTATGACAACACAAAGTGTTACTTCCCTAGTAGAGTCACCATTTTGTTGGTGTTTTTCACTCTTGAACAACAAAATGTTCAATACCAAAATGATCCTAGTCACATAACCTAAGGATTAGCCACTTCCTATCAACAATTACATGGGTAGACCACTTGGATCCAAATTCAACAAAACCAAAGGATGGTTTTCTACTCTTTAGGTTCTGCAGAACCAAAGTGGGTATACCTAAGGGATGATTCAAATTATATTAGTTTCATTCTGATTCCCATCTTCTATCTTTAAACACACACAATTTATCTATCATTTGACATCCTCAGATTCATATACATCCCTTATAAGAAGATTTGGTCATATTTCTCCTTGGTTTTACAAATATTTTTGGAAACAGCATACACCTAAGACTCAGAAATTAAATATAAACAAGTGTTGACCAACATTTGTAACCTTGAACAAAATGAAATGAAAATGATTTTGAATTTATAATTGATGTGATATGTAGAGGTAGAATTTACCCTTATTCACTTTTGACTTATGTGAACAGTGCCTTATCCATTGGGCAAAAGACTAACTATTGGTGGGAGATCTAATTCAAATAACTTGTAAATGAATTTTATCAATTATAATCACCCATTTCCATTCTTATGAACTATCCATTTTATAAACTCATAAACCCTACTAATCTAATGAAGCATTTACTTAATTCCTTGAATTAAAAGCAACAATGGAACCAGTATACAATCCATCCAAAATGCATTCAATCAATTAAACCTTATTCAAATGACTTCAAAGTAAACAAACTCATAAAATGGAGACAAAAATTGGTGACACAGATCTGATGCAAATACCCCTTTGTATTATCCTTTTAGATGACTAATATAATGACCAATATAAACCCAATGAAAAGCCCAAAATATCTTGTCGATTCTTTCATTTCTATATATCATCAGAGAGTATGCAATTGAAAGCAAACTCAAAACAACTACATACAACTAGATCAACTGTACTTTTCTTTGAAAGAAAACAAAATTATACAAGCCATTTAAACCCATCACAATGCCTTGAAAACTCATTTATATAAGAATGAGTTGCAACAAGCAAAGGGAAAATGTGACTGATAGGTGTCCTTTTACAACAAGGGAAAACAAAAAAAAAAATTCAAAATATTTTGGATCCTTAACACAAATAGAAAAAAGGTAGAAATAGTTGCACAGGACAGCTGGAGCATCAAATCTTCACTTTGGTCTTTTCCTTCAATTATCCCCTGTTGGAAAGGCCTTTATCTCTACAATTTCCTCCATAGAATAACTTCTCTCTTTGTTGGCCACTTGCATGCTTTGGTTGTTGTCAACTCACCAACAGACTTTTGCCACCTGGCATCTATAACTGCTTTTCCTTTTGTTATGAATTTATTCATTTCATTTTCAACTTTGAACAAAGTATCAATGAGTTCAGTAAAAACAAACTCATCAGTGTCACCTTCAAAAATGGATTTCACTTGTGGAAAATTTACAATATGGTCAAAAGAACTAGACCACTCATTCCAATCTTTCACTTGGCCATCAGAATTATGGATTGAAAGAATTAAAGAATAAAACCCATTGATCAACACTTCCATTTTATTCTAAATAATTTTTGATTTCCCTATAAAATAATTGTAGCAAATCCTTTACTTTTTCCATACCCTCTTTGACAGCAATGACCTTGTCAGGAAGGTCTGGCTTCTTGGCTAACAAAAGCATTAATCTATCAAAAAATTGCATGTAAGGTCCCCATTGTTGGAAAATAGGGTCAAGCCACCCTATAGCTTCCTTACATATTTGTTCAACATCTTGTAAGTTGGTGAATGCATTATGTGCATCTTGAGAGATTCTCTTCAAGATGCTTATTCTGTGATTTAACATATTTAGTATTACACCCTTCTTTTTTGCACTATCGAATTGGGGAACCTCTACTTCCACACTCACCATAGGCACTAGCACTATCACCCCTATGGGTATATCTTCTGTTTGGGCTTCTACTTCCATAGTGTGCCTTTCCTCTTCCACACCTCCTTGTGCATGCTCTACCTCTATTATAGTTTTGAGTTGGTCTTTCAAGGATGCCACTTCTACTTCTAGGCTCTGAATCTTTCCCTCCAACTCTTCTATTTTTTGTCTCTGCACATAGCTAGTTTTTAGTTCTTCCTCATACAACTTTCTTACATCTAGACACTCATTATATGCAGTTGCAAGCCTATCCTCAATTTGATCCACCTTTTCCTCATTCATGAGTGCAAAGTGTTTAACTAGGCTGGAGATCTCTTTGCCAGTAGTGTTGTCTAGTGTCCATACAATCATATTACCTTGAGCAGTCTGTTGGTTTAAAGAATAATTTTGATAACTGAGTGTCAATACACTTAACCATTTTTCACTATACATGCCAAGCAAAGAGTAGGAGCCGAGTCACAGTCGTGTGCCGAGCAATCCAGTTTCATCAAGTACCGAGCAATCTAGAGTGATCAAGTTCCGAGTGATATCAAGTGCCGAGTGATATCAAGTGTCGAGTAATATCAAGTTTCGAGTGATCCAGAGTGATCAGGTGCCGAGTGATACAGTTTTGTTTAGGTGCTGAGCTATCCAAGAAACAGCATGTGCCGAGCATCAGTAATGCTTCATGAGCCGAGTAACTCAGAATATCAGCATAAGAGTTTGTAATTACACAAACTATGATGTAAACCATTTTTGTAGTTGACACAAGGTAAATCTCAAAAGATCTAGAGATAAGAATGAATCTTTTACATTTCCTATGCAATCTGCATGCAGCCAATTGGAAAATTGGAAAGGCATGCAACCAATCAGCAAAAGGCAAGTATTGAGCGAGAAATTGAGATTCAATATGGATCATAGATCCATACCTAACCCTAAGTCTTCAAAGTCTTTTTAAGGAAGATGAAAGTCTCACTATAAAAAGGATGAGAGAGGGAGAACAGTGTTAAGGGGAAAACATAGTAGAATTCAGTAAAAGGAGACATAGAGGGTAAGAGCAGTAATTCGATATTCAGTTGATCAAAACAAAGCAAAGGAGACGAACAAAAATTAGATCTCGAAGGATTGAAATCAAAGAGAGAGCCAAAACAAGTGCCTGCATTTAGTAATCAAGGATTGCAAACTATCAGGTTTATAATACCTAATACTCTCTTACCATTGTATTAGAAAGGAACCCTATGTAGATAGGTTGGCTTAACAGCTATTTTTAGATCCTTATCAAAAGGTGATTAAATCCTTTAACAAGGTAACACTTCATGTAAAGTGTTGGTAAATCCTTTAACCAGGTCACTATTGACACAGTGTAAAGCCTTTAACAAGGCAGGCCTTTAACAGGGCAGACCATCAGAAGTGGCTGAACAATATTGCTGCAGTGATTTTGTGGGTATCATCCCCACCCCAGTTTTACCTTCTTATTTCTAGAGGGTTTCTGGGTTACCAAATTCTAGTTTTATGTGTTGTTGATGCATGTATTAGTTTCATGTTTATTTGCTGTGTTTACATGCATGCAATTTACTTTCAGTTAAAAGTTTTATTGGTTAAAGTGTGATACTTCTGATTCACCACCCCCTCTCATAAGTATTCTTTCCATATTTAAATATTCCAACAATTGGTATCAGAGCATCAAGGTTCTCACAAGAAAAATCCTAACAGCTTGGAGGAAAATATCTAAAGATGGAAGTTTTCAAACTCAAAAAGATCATTGAAAACCAGGTGATAGATGTGCAACTTGCTCTGCATAGCTTGGAGGAAGCTAGAGATAAATTGAGAAATTCCTTGAAAAGAAGGAAGGATTTAGCCATAGCTGAAAATGAGATAAACTACAAGGAGATTGATACCAGAAATATATTTGCCAATGGAGATACTAAAGAGTTTGATGCAGCAATTGCAGATTTGATGGAGAAAAACAAAGTTCAAGCAGATGAGATAAGATCTCTCAAGATGGAAGATGAATCATAGGCCATAATGTTATGTGAAATCACTGAACAAAAGAAAAGAGTAGTTGAAGATAAAGTCATGATGGAAAATGAAAAAAGAAATCTTGCAAACAGACTTGAAGAAAAATGTATTGAACTGACAAGGATCTCAAACATGCAGATGGATACACTTGCCCAAATGATGAATCTTCATCATGAACTCAATGTGAAAGACATTGAGATCTCTACACTAAAGATGCAGAATGAAAAATTATAGAATGACTTGAGAAGAGAAAAGGAAATTCCAGAGAGCTTCAACAAACCCAATGAAGCCATCAAGTATTTTGATCAATTGTTGAAATCCCCAAGATCAACCCATGATACATCAGGACTTGGATACAATAGCACTGAAGTTGGAGAATCATCAAAGAGTGTTGAACAAAGAAGCAACAAAGGTAAGGATTCAAAACCCACTTGTCATTACTGTAATAAGAAGGGGATACTACTAATGTTTGCAGGAGTAGGAGAATCAATCAGCCAAACACACATAAAATCAAGAGTTACTGTCACAAGTGCAAAATGCAAGGACATATGACACAAGATTGCAGATCCAATGTCACAAGGACACAAAGATTTGATGGACATTGTCATAATTGCAAGAAATATGGACATAGGACATTTGAATGCAAATCAAAGCCTATGTGGACGTCAAATCAACCAACAAAAAACAAAAGGGAATGAAAGTCATTATGATTGGGATTACAACACCAGGTACAGTTGTCACTATTATCAAGAATATGGACATATACCCCAGAATTGCATAAGAACACATTTTAGGGGGAACTATAAAAGATGGCTAAGTCAAACCACATGTTTCAGTTGCTTGAAAATTGGTCATATCAACAGGAATTGCCCAACAAGGTCAAAGGCACCAAGTTCTGAGTTCAACAATGGAAAGGCAAAGATAGATGTTGAACACATCAAAAGTGAGATGAATAAGACATGGAAGAAGAAAGATGAGTGCAGCACATCAAGTGCAGAGATCACTTCACCTAATGGGTCAAGTGATCACACTTCATCTAATTAAGCAAGAATGGGTGTGTGGGACTGATATACTAAGTTATATCATACATCAGTCCCAAGACATAGAAGAACTGCAAAGAAGAAATTAGCATAAGAAAAGATGCTAAGTCAAAATTAAGAGTCCTGCAAAATCTACCAAAGTTATCTTCAAGTGCCGAGTTGCTAACAGCGACCGAGTTGATAGTTGATGTCGAGCTGTGAAATATCAATGGGATTCGAGCGAAGTAAAACACAATGGGTGTCGAGTCATGTTGAAATCCTTCAAGTGCCAAGTAGACAGTTGTCAGCACACTAAGCATTAATTGCTCTATTTTGAAGGGTACATAGGTCAATTTTTGATCATTTCTCACCATTCAAACGCAAAGACGAGAAGAGCACAAAAGTTCAAGGGAAACTTAGAAGCCATTTGCAAGAATTTCCACAGTGATTCAGCACGAGTTTCATCAATTTGAGGTATTTTACTTGTGTACCAAGCTACACAGTGTTTATAAACTTGTTTAAACTGTAAACCTTAGTTTGGTAAACAATGGCATCTGGGTCTAGAACCACTAAGGGCAAGGAGAGTCATGAAATACAGTTGGTTAGTAATGAAGTCAAGCAACCAGAGTTCAAGCCCATTCCAGAAGTTGCATACAAGAATGATCCCGCAGGTGCATTATTTGTTATTTTTGATAAAGTTGTCATGGTCCAAGATGTTCGTAGATGTTATAACTGCAAAATTGGAGTCATAGGAGATCTAGAAATTTATAATGCATATGACAAGCTATGTGAGAACAAAATACTGAAAGATGTGATCTTAATAATCGAGAGAAAGGGATTGACCAAAACCCTAGAGTTTCCAATTGTTTTCAAAGTTGAATGGGTATGCATAGTTTTGAGAAGAATACATGATGGAGCCTTTTGGTTAGAAACAGGGCCAGTGAAATCTACCAAGAAAATTGTTCATAGGGTTACTGGTATTCCAACCCTAGATCGGCCAAAGACCCTGCGTAGTGACAAAAAGGAAGTAATAGAGAGAAACACGGGTGCTAAATGGAACAATAGGGGAATGACTATTGATAAAATCACAGAACCCCTACTAGATTTTGCTGTGAGAATCATTTCACTCAAATTCTATCAGTCAAGCAGGTTAAACAGTGTGCCTTGTATAGCAGTTGATGTTGTATGCAAATTGGTTAAAAAGGATCATACCTATGATCTAGTAGAACTCATGTTTCAACAAATTAATGAGAATCTGGGAGCTATAAGGAAGAGCAAGGGAGCTCATTGCAAATTTGGATCAATTTTGGTGTGCATTTTTTTCTATTTGATGAAAGAATTCCCTTCTGTGGGTAAGGTGAAATGGAATCCAAATAAAACAATTGTTGAACAGATCAATGGATATATTGAACAGATGGGTGATAATTTTGATGCCCAAATGACTAGCTACTTTGAGGACTTCAAACAGTCCATGAAACAAAGAATGAGGATTCCAGTCTCATTGACTGAGAAATATGAAAAACATATTTGCTTTCTTGTAGATATTGATTATACTTATATACAGGCAGTCATACCTAGAGTGAGATGGCTTAGGCCACTAGGTTATGAACTTGATATTGATAAAGCCTCTGCAGCAATAATAGCTCTCCTTGCAGAGGAAGTTGATAAGAATGCAAAAGCCTTTGGAACTTATGATGTTGTCAAATCAAGGGTGGTAATAGATTTGAAGACTGCTTCAGCAGTAAAGAAGAAAGAAAAATTGGTAAGGCAAATCAAGAGAAAATTTGGTGTTGAAGGAGAAGGAACAGCAGAAGAGGAAGAAGAAGACATTGAAGATGAGGGAGATGAACCTCAAGGTCTGACTCAAGGGTTAGGAGAAGATAAAGAGGAAAGTGCTAAGGAAGAAGAAGCCGAGGAAGCACAAGTTAGAACCAAGGTCACAAAAAGAAAGGCCACAACTCCTCCTGCTCCTCAACCCAAGGCAAAAAAAGTAGTTGCTCCTGCACCAAAGAGACCTACTACAAGGGTTGCAACACAAAAAGCCCAAGAGGAGACAAAAGAGAAGAAGAAAGCTTCAAAGGAGACTGTTGCCAAGCCAAAGAAGAAAAGAAAATTTGTTACCCAGCCTCAAACAGATGAAGAGAAGACTGAGTCAGAGGACAATAGCCAATTTCAAGTGGTAAGTCACAAACCTCAGACTGCTATTGATAAATTATGCTCAAAGATTAAGAATGATGATTTGAAAGGTTTAAAGAACCTAAATTTTTCTAAGCTCACCAAGGAGGAACAAAATAAATTAGAGGAATTAGTGTATGCTATGATGGCTGATTATAAGCACACACCTCTAGAGTTAGATGAATCAATGCATAAGGAATTGTACAAAATTGTAGAGGATAAATGGCATTGTTGTTTGCAAATGGAAAGGGACATAAGGGAATCAACATTATCTAGGTTGTTGCCTGATTTGACGAAGGATCAAATAAAAAATGCAGTTAAGAGGCATAACAATATATTCACTCCCAAACATAGAGCTTTTAGCATTTTGCAAAACAAAATTGAGGATGTAGTTACAAAGTCCACAAGATTGTGGAAGATAGTTTACAAGAAAATAGAAGATGGTTACAATGAAGAATATAAGGTAGAGGCAAGTGCCAGGAAAAAGGAGATGAAGGCATTAGGAATTAAAGAAAAAGAAAAGGAACAAGTGGAGAAGAAGGTTGAAGAAGAAAAGGAAGATGAAGAGACACATATAGAGGAGAAAGAGGAAGAGAAAGATACAGCTAAGCAACAAGATCAAAGTGTGCAAGACACATAGCTATCACCTCCTAGTCCTCCTCATGTCATCATCACACCTGCAGAGATTGTCAAAATCAAGGATGTTATAGACACTTTTGGTCCAAACATTAATCCATTAACTGCAGAGGATTTAGCAAAAATCCTTGACCAATCAACACTAGTAGCAAAATTGTGTTCAAGTCCTATATTGGTCAGTGTTGATGAATTGCAAAATCTAGTAGCTAAAACAAAGGTAGTCAAGTTGAAAACACAAGAACCACATTCGACCATACAACCTACTAGTATTATATTCCTTCCTCCACCACCTCTACCAAGTGTAGTCACTGATACACTTCGGATGCTAAGTGCAGTAGCAGGGGAAGTCAAAGAAACATCTAAACAGCCAATAAGTTCAACCCCACCTATTGATCACCAAAAGGATAGACAAGCTAAAGAAAAAGATGAGACAAGTAAGAAGGAGGAGTCTACAATACAAATATTGGTTGCATTACCCAAATTTGGTACTCCAACACAGACTCTTCAGCAGCCGAGCACTGATAGGTTACCATTACAATTCAAGACACCAGGCTCGAGCTCATCAAGGGTAGTCAGGAAACTTCACTATGGAGTTCCTGAACTTGATGAAGAAATAAAGATTCCACACTATGAATCCAACACTCTTATTGAAGAGAAGATCAATGAAATTCAGAGTGCATTGGATAGAAGAAGGAGACAAGAAGCACTAAGAAGATAACACAAGCACAAGCATACCTTGAATGAAATCAAAGACATATTCATAGAAGCTTTCAGCTTATACTCTCTAGATGAGTCAAGGCCAATCATAGAGCAACTATCTAATATAGTTGATCAGGTGACTAGTGAAGACCAAGATACAGATGCCAAATTACTGGAATGGTCAGAAAGAAAGTTCCAAGGCAAGGTAAATGAGAAAATATTCGATGATATAGCACTATCACAAGTGGAGCTGGCTAAAAAAATTGAAACAGTCAAAACTATACTTGGAAACATATTTTCCCTGTACAACAAGTTGTGTGATTTTTCCACATTCACATAGGAAACTAACCAGAGAATACTAAGCTTAGAGAGAAATTTGAAGATTTCTAGCATGCAACTCCCTACAAATCTAGCTCAGAGTGAGAAGCATTTTTTCCAATTGCTTCACACACAAAGAGAGTTAGTTGTCTTAACAGTAGAGGAGGCAACCACCAAAGCCAAATTAATGCAAATTCAATCCTCAATCACTCCTCATTTGGAAGTACTTCATAAGGAGCAGGTGTATGCAAAGACAGTCCTCAAGAAAGACCCCAATCTTTCTACATCTAATGGACTTGTACACCTAGCAGCAGAGATTGCCATCCAGTATAAGTCATTGGATGTTGCACTAGCAAATTGGGATGCAGCTCTAAAGGTACTCCTTGAAGTAAATAGTACATTTTTGGCCAAGTATGGCATTTCCCTATCAAACCCTTGACATAAGTGTCAAAAAGGGGGAGATTAAGTATGGGGGAGTTAAGTAGAGATTAAGTATGGGGGAGATATAAGCTAAGAAGGAGATACATAATGAAGTAGGAGATATAGAATGAAATGTTAAATATGATGAAAGGGGGAGAATTTTGAAAAAAATTGATATAACATATTGGTTAGAATGTACAAACAGGACAAAAGTCACTGAGTGTACAAGGCATAATCAACTCATAGGGAGTCATAAGGTATATTTTAATTTGTTCTTAAAAATTTTGAGCAAATAAGAGGATGCATGAAATAATGTCAAGATCACAGGATCTTAGTCAAGTGTTTTTTCCACTCATGTCAAAGGGGGAGATTGTTGGTTTAAAGAATAATTTTGACAGCTAAGTGTCAATACACTTAACCATTTTTCACTATACATGTCGAGCAAAGAGTAGGAGCCGAGTCACAGTCATGTGCCGAGCAATCCAGTTTCATCAAGTACAGAGCAATCCAAAGTGATCAAGTGCCGAGTGATATCAAGTGCCGAGTGATATTAAGTGCTAAGTAATATCAAGTGCCAAGTGATCCAGAGTGATCAGGTGCCGAGTGATACAGATTTGTTTAGGTGTCAAGCTATCCAGGAAACAACATGTGTCAAGCATCAGTAATGCTTCATGAGCTGAGTAACTCAAAATATCAGCATAAGAGTTTGTAATTGCACAAACTATGATGTAAACCATTTTTGTAGCTGACACAAGGTAAATCTTGAAAGATCTAGAGATAAGAATGAATCTTTTACATTTCCTATGCAATCTGCATGCAGCCAATTGGAAAATTGGAAAGGCATGCAACCAATCAGCAAAAGGCAAGTATTGAGCGAGAAATTGAGAGTCAATGTGGATCATAGATCCATACCTAACCCTAAGTCTTCAAAGTCTTTTTAAGGAAGATGAAAGTCTCACTATAACAAGGATGAGAGAGGGAGAACAGTGTTAAGGGGAAAACATAGTGGAATTCAGTAAAAGGAGACATAGAGGGTAAGAGCAGCAATTCGACATTCAGTTGATCAAAACAAAGCAAAGGAGATGAATAGAAATTAGATCTTAGAGGATTGAAATTAGAGAGAGAGCCAGAACAAGTACCTGCATTCAGAAATCAAGGATTGCAAACTATCAGGTTTATAATACCTAATACTCTCTTACCATTGTATTAGAAAGGAAACCCTATGTAGATAGGTTGGCTTAACAGCTATTTGGAGATCCTTATCAAAAGGTGATTTAATCCTTTAACAAGGTAACACTTCATGTAAAGTGTTGGTAAATCCTTTAACCAGGTCACTATTGACACAGTGTAAAGCCTTTAACAGGGCAGACCATCAGAAGTGGTTGAACAATATTGCTGCAGTGATTTTGTGGGTATCATCCCCACCCCAGTTTTACCTTCTTATTTCTAGAGGGTTTCTGGGTTACCAAATTCCAGTGTTATGTGTTGTTGATGCATGTATTAGTTTCATGTTTATTTGATGTGTTTACATGCATGCAATTTACTTTCAGTTAAAAGTTTTATTGGTTAAAGTGTGATACTTCTGATTCACCCCCCCCCCCCCCCCCCCCTCATAAGTATTCTTTCCATATTTTAATATTCCAACATAGTCTCCTCTATGTCCATCATTTTTGGTTTATTGGTGTCAAGGGCAACACTCCATACTACTAAGGTCTTTGTATCTATACTAAATCTTGACCCTCACTTCAGGCCCTCACTGTTGTTGGCTTCATAGCTGATTTCCTTGTCTTGCCTTCTAATTTGGTCAAGAACAAAGGCTCTTTCTATATCCCATCCTAGTACAAAAATCATGCCACTTCTATGAACCAACTCCATGGCTTCTATAGGGGTCATTGTCTCACTGTCTGGATCATATGCCAGCAATTTATCCACTAATTCCTTATTCTTCTTAGAATCCTCTCCTGGCATGAGGCTCAATGTGAGCTCATTTTGTTTAATTTTACATTAAAAACTTTTAAATTAAGATGATTTAATAAAATCATCATCCTCCATGAATTTCTTAGATTGGATGAGTCTATCATCCAATCTAGAAGCTACAATCTACAAATCAGTTGAGGCTCTTCCTACCTTTGTAGCCCTTTGCTGCAAGTAATTTTGTTTGATATCAACAAAATATTGATCATTTCCTAGCATGACCTACAAGGCTCTACTCACTAACCTCTCTAGGATATGCATGGTTTTCTGCCTTTTGTTTCCTTTGGTCACCCATGTGGAAGATGATGGTTGTTCTTCCTCTTCAACATTTATTTCTAGTTGAACATTAGGCTTAGGGGATTCTCTGTTCACCATTTCCTCCTCTCCCTCTGGTTCATTTGGCATTTGGGCCATGATGTGATCAAAATTTTCAACCATATTTCTCAAATTTCTAGGATAAGGGATATCAGTGTAAAAACCCTTGAAATCTAGGTTAGTCCTCTTCAAGGTATCCTCCACTTTCCTGATTTCACAATACTTTCCTAGCAACTCATCAACCTTCCCTATTGCTACTATATTATCAATTAAGTCTTCTATAGGGATTGGTTTGCTAGAAGGCAAAATGTAACCCCTAATGGTTTTTACTTCATTTGTTATATAGTTTTCTAGGTCATACATTCTACATGGTCCAGTAGCAAACTTATACTGGCCTAGGTACTCACTTAACCCCTCAAAGGCATTCTTCCCAATTAAAATCTCCTACTTTAAAACTTCTACAAACAAATGTGGGCTTGTGTAGGGAAGGAGGAATCATTTATTTGTTCATCAACACAAATTGCCAAAAGAATTCAACAATAGCTAATCTAGGAGGAAGATATTTAGACAGTAAATGGGGTGGCTATGGGCATGCATAGACTCTCATCAATTTACATTCTTTAAACAAAAATATATCACCCCAATTGTGATCTAATTTCATTTTCTCATCTAAAAAGGAAGGTCTAAGTAAAGTTTTCAGAACATTGGGGGCCCTAAAGAAGGTATGATCTACCATCCTCATGATAACAGAACTAAACAAATTGAAAAATACATTTGCATTTGAATAATGAAAGTTCTTATCCCAAACGCGAGTCCATAATTGTACAGTCAACTCACCAAATTCATCAAAAGTTTGATCAATGAAATCTTGACTGATGCATGAGCAATGAATAATGGTGGAATTTGAAATCCTTCATCTCTCCCTTCTTAGCATGCACAATTTGATGGTGTATACTATCCATGATGAATCCCACATAATCATATTCTCTATTATGGAAAGGGTCTTGTATGTCACATGCTATCAGAAACAATGAACCATATACACAATCCTTTGCCCCATCACTTCCCAGAACCTTGTGCAATCCATACATTGTATTCTTGAATCTACTCAAAGGCAAGTGATCCTCTACTTTCTTTAGTATCTGCCCTGCCTTTTTTACATTGTAGGAGATGTGGGGTAGCATAACATTATTTAGATAATAAGTTTATTCCTCCCAAATTTACCTTGTAAATCATCAATATCAATAGGCACATCCATCTACCTTTCCAAACCAAAAGCTTCTATGAAAGAAGTCATGTCAAGTGTGCACAAAATACTTCCATTATGCCTATGGAATGACCTTGTAACTAGATTATAAGAATTTATCAGTGCCTTTAACAAGTCCACATCAACAAATACCTCTCGGAATATCAATTTTTCCATGTTCATGTTCCATGGGTTGCACACTGGTATGTTCTCAGTTCTGTTCTAGTAGAAATACAAAAACAAATTAAAACAATTGACCTTAGGGCATTTTGCATCCTTGCACAAGAAGTAAGGGTCTTTAAAAACATGGTCATTCGCTGAAATTGCATTAGATGACCCTGGGAGAATTTTTAACTAGTCCTCTACATGTTTGTTTGGCTTTTGAACCCTTGAATTCTTCTCTATTTTTGTTGCACCCTTCTTCTTCTTCCCTTTGGCTATAACCTCTATGACATCATCACCTTCATCTTCAACTTCTACTTCTTCAACAGGAACTTCTTCAACCTCCATGTCAGCCATTTGTCTGTAAATCTATATCTCAAACTCCCACAGTAGCAACACAAAAATTCACAAAGCTATGAATGCCTTTGTAGGATGTTAGCAAAGAAAATTAGCCATGTAATTCAATCTTGGAGTACCTTTTTGTGTTTTATTTTACTTGGCCATGGTGAATTTTTCCTTTCTTCTTAACTAGCACGTCACCTTAGCCGCTTTCTTTTTTAAATTTGGTCTTCCACTTATATGTCGAGTCAAAACCCTTCAATCTTCATAACCACAGAGATGTAGATACCAAACCCTTACATCTATCTAGTGATGCTTTAGAAAACTCCATGCATAGAAGTGTTAGGGTTCTTTAAGCATGACTTTTCAATTCTCTTTACGTTCTTACGCAGCCCCTTTCACTATAAAATCTCAAGCCCTCTCTACATGTCTCTTTGTGCTCACATTTCAACACATGTCATACCAGTATAAAGCATTTGTTACACTTTCATTTTACCTTTTACGCTCCTATGCACACTTCAATCTTCAAATCATCGTAATAATTCACAAATCCATCCTCCAGTCATATGCTTGAAACTTCCCTATAGCATCGTAATACCCTTTGCCTTTTCTTTATTTTTCTTTACACCCACACAGGTTACCTCATTCTCATAGCATCAGGAAGCCTTTACAATCTACCTCCCACTCTTACATTTCATCCCCTTCATGGCAGCGTAAAATACTCATTTCATCCCACATTTTACCTCTTATCCTCATACGCTTAAACTAATCTCGTATCCATAGAGAAAGAGATGAAGTAGCTCTTCGTCCACATGGCATCCTTGCAGTCATAAGAGCATAATGAAATTTTTTCCTTTACAACAAATCAACGACTCAGATCAGATCTCAAAGAAATAGAAAAAACATCACCATTGATTTAAGCATATGCAAAAAGAATGACTTAAGTTATCCTCAATGTGGGTCAGGCCCATCTGACATATGCAACATGTCAAAACCTAATTTTCTCATCTTAGGGCCCAAGTGCCAAATTATCAGGCCCCACACAACACATTCCTCCTTATGTCATCACTTTACGATTGCTCACATGTCAAAATAGAAAAAGCACATCTAAGAAATCAAACCTTGCCTCATTCTTACGGGTTTCCCTTAAACATAAAACCATAAAACCATTTAGTATTCTCATGAGAGATCCTTTACACCACCATGGGCCTTTACATTCTTACAACATTCAATGAAACATAAGTGTGTGAACCAAAATGATCCACCCTTCTGCTCATCCACTCAACACATTACTCGTATCCCCGTAAAACAATAGACATGGTCACTTTTAAGAACATATTATGCTCATATGCTCAAAAGGAAAAAATATGACCAGATGTTCCTTGATGAATTGCTTTCACTCATTTGGGTTAACTTGTCACCGTGGAACCATAAAGCAACTTACAAAGAATGAAAATCTTTTACGCACCCTCACTGTAAGATCCATCGTATGACTAGAGAGCTCTAAAGTGCACTACTTCATTGTTACAAGATACACAACTGTATATCTATAAATCAAAATGATTTTACACCTTTATGCCATTTAGTGAAGCGTGAACATGGAAACAAAGGAAAGAGATCTTAATGCTCCTATGGGAAACCCTAACATCGTAACACTGTAAAGGAGTGAAACTTAGGAATTTTGCAAACACTTTCAAAAATTTGAAGATAACATAGGGTCTTAACATGCTTAGGGCATTTTAATGACTTTTTTTATGACAAAACTTGAGAATTTGATAAAATTAATACCACATAGAGATTAGGACATGACTAGGGTAACACAAAATTTGAAGAAGAAATAAAAAGAGAAACCCTAATCCGCATGACACAAGGGTTACATGATTTTTCACACATATTTTGAAACTTCTTTGTATTGTGAAAAATCAAACCATCAAGGTCATCAAAGTAAACAACCTTAGCAATAATGAAGATCATTTAGCTTTCAAGAAACCCTTCATGAGTCATGAAAAGTGTGAATCCTCCAAAGCCAATCAAAATGCACCCTCTCAAACTAAGGTCAATTATGCACATCACTACAATAATACTATCGGCATGATCTCTGAATTTGATGACACTATAAATGTCATCATAATTAAAGACAAAAACAAAAAACAATCCTCAAACACCACTACCTAAAGCCAAGCCTCTAAAGTTATCCTACCAAGACCTATGACAAATCCCAACCCTACAGCTGCAAGCTCCTCCTTGCCCAAGTACAACCTGGTCAACCAATTACTCAAGACTCTAGCCCATATCTCCATTTTTGAACTATTGCAAATCTCCCCAGAGCATAAAGAAATACTCACTAAAGCCTTAGTACCGAATGATCTAGATGTGAATAGATTCCAAAACATGGTCAACAACCTCATCGCCCCTCACTATGTATCTTTCTCAGCCCAAGATGACATGTATGTCATCCAGCCTCAAAACTCTCCTTTGCATATTGAAGTCTTTATCCATAGAAACAAAGTTAAGTAAGCATTGATCGATGGTAGAGCGGGCCTCAATATTTGCACACTCAATTTAGTAAATGCATTAGGGTATTAAGAGGATGTTGTTGACCCAAGAAAGAAAATTTCCATCAAAACTTACGATGATGAGGAAAGATCCTCCAAAGGCATGGTTATTTTTCCAATTAGAGTAGGACTAGTTGTGAAAGAGACTATTTGTCAGGTCTTAGATCTACAATTAACTTATAACATCATGTTGGGAAGACCGTGGATTCATGACATGCAGGTCGTTCCCTCCACTTATCACCAGTGTCTTAAATTTCCTTACATGGGTCAAGAAGTGACCATACCTAGAGACCAGCATTTTGCACAATATTATAATTCCCTAGTTCCTCACAATAGGGAAGAAACTAATACACCAATAGATGACATCAGCGAGTCCACAACTATAGACACTTCATGCTCTACTGACCGAAATGACAACCACTCATCAATGTCAACTAAGGGTAAAGAGAAAGTGGGTTGTTTCGGTCCTTCCATTCCTTCACCTTCATCATCTAAAGACCCTAAATGGTCAAACTATGAAGAAATGGATAGATTGATGAAAGAATTTGATAGAAAGTGTAAATTGCATCGCAAAGGGGTGGGTGAGTACTCAATCTCCTTATTTAATCGCCCGCTTTCTCCAAGATCTCATGGAAAACTGTCATCCACCAAACTTATCATGCACATTTTATTAAAGCAAGCAGCACATCTCCAAACTTAGTGGTTGAAATCAGTCAAAAAAATATTGATATCTCTCCCCACCTACATGGAAAAGGTTTTGACCTAATGAAAAAAATGGGATACATGGGAGATGGCCCTTTAGAAAAAGGGATAGGCATCATTGAACCTCTAATGGCACAATTCAGGTCCAACAAGTCTAAAATGAGGGTAGGATATGATGGACAAGATAGGACACAAGCCTCTTATGATGCTCATCCTAAGCATAGTGATTCCTCCTCTTCCACTTTGGCATGGGTACCTTAACAAAAGAATGTTATAGCCAAAAAATAACCAACATCATAAATGAGAACCTATCCCTCTTAGGTTCATATCCCAAAAAATAATCATCTATAAACATCTTTAATAATGAAGACGACAAGGATTCCACTAAATGGGAATTTGAGTCATTATCCAAGTAGTCTCTTCACGATAAAGAATATGATGTAGTTTACATACCCACATCTGATAGTCTAGCTACACAAGGGACAACTCATAGTCCAAGACCCACTTCGTTGAGAATCAAGAGAAAACATAATAGCTTAGAAGATGATGAACATGTCGAAGGATTTCAATTTCAAACCCTATTCCCTAACTTCTTTCTAGTAAAGGTTGAGGATGACTACTATGAGCCTCTCACAAGCTCTAGTTTTCCCAACATTCTAGAAGAAGCTCATGTCATGGATCTAAAAGATATAGTGTATGAGCCATCCAATGTAATGATGTCTTTAAACCCTGTCGAACCTATTCCATATTATGAATCATTACCACTAGTCCATCTTGAACTCATTAACTAGGATATAATCAAGCCTCACCATATCCCCCATTTTGACACTAACTGTGAAATTTTCCTCTACCTTAATGCGATTGAACCATCTTCCCAACAAAGAATAGAAGAAAGGCAGTCGAGTCTGGTATCAATTACCTCAGCCACATTAGAAGTCAAAAATTCCACAGCCTCAATGATCACTACCAATTTGTAGCTGACCTTGAGAAAAAAATGGAAACAAACAAAAGTGACGCATCCAAAGGTAAAAACCCAATTATGGCACCCGCAGATGAGGTGATTAACACTTTACCTAAACACTCCAAGGAAAGATCTTCTATTTTGATTGAACCAACAAAACCAGTCAACATCAACAGAGAGCAAGAACCAAGGGTCATTTATTTAGCACAGTCCTTAAGCACAAAGGAAAGAGAGGCATTTATCCACTTCTTTACAGAAAGAGATAAACTTTTCATGGTCTTGTGCAGACATGCCTGGCCTAGACCCAAATTTAGTCTTCCATCATCTCAACATTTCTCTGGAGGCCAAGCCAGTAAAGCAAAAGCTTAGAAAGATCCATCCCCATATCGCTCTGTTAGTCAAAGCAGAGTCAGAAAAGTTAATTAGCACCAATTTCATCCAGCCCTTGGCATATGCATGATGGATATCCAACATTGTTCCCATATCAAAGAAGAATGGCAGCATATGCATCTGCATCAGTTTTCAAGATTTAAACAAGGCATGTCCCAAAGATGATTTCCCCCTTCCCAACATTGAGTAGTATGAGTGGTATGAGTTCTTAGTAGAAAAGGTGGTTCAACTCATTTTTATTCAACCTGATTCCCTTATCATTTGCCACTTAGATACTCCTGATTCCCTTTAGTACAGCCCCATCATCACTTACCTCTATGATAATACCAATCTGTATGACCTCTTGCATAACCAAAAACAAAATTTCATTCAAAAAACCTCATGTTACACCTTGGTGGCCGATACATTGTATAGGAAAGGTCTTGATGGTACTTTATTTAGATGTCTCAAAAAGAAGAAGTCTAGAGTTTCTTTGTAGAAAGTCCATGTAGGGATTTGTGGGTCACACTCTAGTGGGTTCACACTAGCAAAGAAGATTCTTAGGATGGGCTATTTTTGGCCAAGCATGGAAAAGGATTCTATTGGTTTTGTCAAAAACTGCAAAAAAATGTCAAATCCATGGTAACCTCGTTCATGCACCAGCCCAAGAGCTCAACCCTTTGGCCACACCATGGCCTTTTTATCAATGGGGCTTTGATTTGATTGGAGCATTCCATCCACCCTCCTCCAATAGGCATAAATGGATTATCACTACTACAAAATACTTCACCAAGTGGGTCAAAGTGGCACCACTTGTCGACTCTACAAGAAAATTGATCTCTTCTTTTATTCTCAACCATATTATTTGTCAGTTCGGCATACCTCATGCCATTCTCACGAACAATGCCCTATACTTTAAAAATTAAATAATTGATGAATTATGTGAAAATTTTCACATTATACACCACTCTTCATCAATTTATCATCCCTAAGGCAATGGCCAAGCAAAGGCCACCAACAAAACCATTATCAAAATCCTCAAAAGAACCGCCAATAGATATTGGCATTTACAGTTGAACCCCACCCTTTGGGCCTACAAGACGAGTGTTAAGATGCCTATAGGCACGACACCCTTCTCCTTGGTTTATGGCTATGAAGCTATTCTCCCTTTAGAGGTTGAGATCAAATCCTTGAGAGTTACTCTTCCAGACATCCTATCAGATGAGGATTACAAAGTGGCCCATCTAGAATAGCTAGAGTTGTTAGAAGAACATCAACATACAACACATGAATATATCAAAGTGTATCAGAATAGATTATTAAGACATTACAACAAAAAGGTCAAACCCCATGTTTTTCAAATTGGTGACCTAATGCTCTGAGAAAACCCTAAGAATGAAAAGAAAGGAAAATGGGAGGCCAATTGGATTGGTTCTTACATTATCATAGAGTCCTTTGCGACTGGTACCTACATACTTTCAAGTTGTGATGGTATAGAACTAGTAGAACCCATCAATAACATCCATCTCAAATGGTTTTATGTCTAAAAGCTTTGGAGAACACATAAAAAATACCAAAAATAAATAAATAATAAAAAATATTTTGGTACAAAAGAAGTGAGAATGCCACCTTTGGTTTGAAAAGGGGTGAGAGACAACACTTTTGGACTTCCCTAAACAACACAAGTCCTTCAATGCTAAAAAACAATCAAGATAGCCCTCAAGCAACCTCCTCTAGACAAATTTTGCTTGTTTCAAGCATCGTCGAGTTAATTTCATACATACCCAATTGAGAAACACTTGTGGATTATAATTCTAGGGTCTTTTGGCATCAAATGTGGTTCACAACAGCAAAAACAACCAGTATGACAGTAGCAGTAAAGCAAGGCAAACAAAGCCCATAATAGCAATAACAAGAGCAAATCAAAGCTTGTTTCCTTGATTGAATGTACACCCATAGCTCTTTATGGTCATGCAACAGCCCCTATCCATACCATGAAGCAAAGACTAAACTATAACTAGACATGGGAGTAGCAGGAATTGAGAAATATTTGTGGGTCACAATTTTATGGTTCTTTGGCTTTCAAATGTAGTTCATAGTAGCACAAACAGACAGTTTGACAACAACAAAGGGGAGCATAACAAATTCAGCAAAACAGGGAGTCCCATTATGTATTGAGATACCATAGACATGAATTGCAAGAAAATCAATACACATCTTCGCTATCCACCTTGGCCAATGATCTTCAATGTTTATTTTAGCCTTCATTTGACCCGTTTGATATCCAACACTCCTCCAATTGTTTCTCGCACCGTTATTCATGCCCATGTTTTAATCTTTTGACCTATTTTGGTCCCCTTGCCTCTTTAGGTGCCTCACATGGTCCTGGTTACCCCTTGTATTCCAACAAATCTCACTCATGTCCTCGCTCCATTCCCCGAAATTCAAAAATCATCCAAAATTATCAAAAAAAATCAAAATTTGCCTTAAAACATCAAAAAAATAAAAAATTGCCTAAAATTATCAAAAAAATAAAAAATTTCCAAAAAATATCAAAAAAATTCAAAATTTTCCAAAAATTATCAAAAAAAATTCAAAAATTGCTTTAAAATATCAAAAAAATTCAAAATTTGCCTTAAAATATCAAAAAACTTCAAATATTGCCATAAATTATCAAAAAAATTCAAAAATTGTCTAAAATTATCAAAAAAATTCAAAAATTGTTTTAAAATATCAAACAAATTAAAAAATCATCTAAAAATATCAAAAAAAATTCACAAATTGCCCAAAGCATTCAAAAGGGGGTCATAATTACCAAACATGGTCGTAAAAGCTCAAAAAATTAACAACACCCCAAAATTATTGTCAATTCCTACCTCATTTTAGCTCAATTAGGCTATACAACAGGACATAAAATATTTGAACCCAACATGCCTCACTGATATTAAGAAGCAGTGTAATAATGTCCTAAAATATTTTGTGGGACTTTGGAAAATCTGGCACAGTGCGGATAGTGCAAGAGGTGCCCCTGTTTCCTTCCTCTTGTCAAGAGCAACAATTCCCAATGACTCATTAGTCTTATTTAGGTTGCATTGGCCTCAATTAGTCAGAACCCCCTTCAACAAATATATCAATGCTATCTCGGAAGCCCAGATATTCATCGGACTCTTTCATCCTCACTCAACCAGGGGCACAGAATAAGTAAGCATAACTGTGAGAACTTGGCTCCCCCCTCTAGTGCCTTTGTTAGGCCCAAGAGCCTTTTTTTTAGGCTCTTCAAGCACCTTTTTCAAGGCTTAAGTATTCTTTTTGGACCCCTACAGTGCCTTTTTTAGGTCCAAAGTGCCTTTTTCAGGCCCCTCAAGCACCTTTTTCAAGGCTTAAGTGTCCTTTTTGGACCCCTCCAGCGCCTTTTTAGGCCCCTTAAGTGCTTTTTTTGGGCCCCTCAAATGACCTTTTAGGCCTCAAATGCCTTTTTCGGCCCAAACGCCTTTTCTCAAGGCCCCGTTTCACCTTTTCCAAGACCTCGATGTCCTTTGAGCCCCCAACACACCTTTTTTGGGTTAGAGCGCATTTTCAAGGCCCTATTTTCACCTTCTTGAGATCCAAGTGTCCTCTTTTGAGCCCCAAACACCTTTTCATAGGCCTTGAGAATGTTCGTCTCGTCACTCACCTAGAGAAATGTCCTCATATTAACCTTATTATTATCTGTAATAGTTCTTAATATACACACAAATATTTTTGCCTACTAGTCACAATTATCCTCACTCTACAGATTGTATTGTTCCCACTTTCACAAGAGTCAAACCATTCCAATATTATCACAAAAACATTCAAATATCTATCAAGCATCCCAAAAACATTTAAATATTTGACAAAAACACAAAAATGTCCATATATATTCTACAAAATCCTAACAACCAAACATGAAAATGCAGTACAATCAACATTAGTTGTCCCTTTGATTGGCACAATGATAAGCACAAAAATTTTATTCTCCTATGATGGCAATGACAACATTGCATTTAACCAGTGTCTAGCAAATCATTTATTCTGGCCTCCCCGGGGGAGGTGGCACAGTAGGGTGTCCAATCAATGGTGTCTCTTCAGGGCTAGCTCCAAAAAAAGAAGCCCCTGGTGTCAACACCCTAAGTGTCCACACTGCATCCATGGGTAATTTGTGTGTTCAGTAGATGTGTAAATTCCCTATCTATAAATTGCATCTCTCATCAATCCTCATTCAGGAATGCCTGATAGTAATGTCCCATCCAATAAGTGACTTCTCAGTGTACCTTTGTCATCTGGTGCATTTCCACGAACACATTCTCCACCAACTTGCTTATCCCCTATGTAGTGATCGCTCATTAGGCCACACCCACTCCTGTTGCATCTAACCAGTCATCATTTGCCAACACTCCATGTCTACTTTTGCCTCACCCAAATGATGCTGCAATTGCCTCACCTTCCCCTCACTTAATGCTAACCGCTCCAACAACTTCAACACCAAGGAGTTTGCCTTTGCAATTGCCTTCCTAAAAGACTTTGACTACAACTGCAATAACACCAGCTCATTCTGAGTGCTCTCTAAACCCACCTGCATCATTTTCAATGATTCTTGCAACTATTAATCTTGTGACTATTCGGCCCACATTCCTGCATCACTTCCCTCTGCTCATGCATGTTCCACACACAGCTCTATCTCTAGTGATTGCACTCATACTTGGTTTGCATCCACCACTACCTATAGTCATCTTGCCTCCATTTGTGCTCCATTCTTTTGCACCTTCTCCATCAATCCTAGCAAAAATGTGACCTCCTGTTATACATTCTTCGCTCAAACTTTCTCTACAGCTAACACTCTTTGTAATCCTTCCATGTCCCGTGATGATTGATCTCTGTCTCCCACCTCTAGTTGTGGCTCCCCCACATTTACACCACTCATTCCCCCTTTTGTTGACCCTCATCCCAGTGTCCCGAGGCTCATCCACCAACGCATCTCACTCATTGCTTCACCTCTACTAACACCTCCCACATCCTTCAAAGTTTCTCCCATGGACTTTTCAGGAGATTTTATTTCCCCCACCTCCTCCTCCGCTCCTGACATACTCTTTATTTTCTCAAGTGGAATATTCTTCACCTGCATCATTGGCTTGTCATCTAATACCACCTGCAATTCTTATTGCGCTGCAGTCCCTAATAACATCATTAAAGCTGACAAGGGTATTTCTTTTGCCTCCATCCCTACCTCTTTGGGTTGCACTGGCCCTTGTCCCAGCTAACTTGCCTCACCAAGACCCAACATTAACACCTAGAATTATGACTGCTCCACCCACTCCTCAAAGGTTTGCCAAATGTGCTTCACTCTTCATCCTTGCCTCATCCACCTTCCTTGGCTAGCATCACCCTCCTACTATGAATAATCTAGTGGGCCCAACATATTTTCACTTGCACAATTCCTACAACTTCTCAATACATCCAATAATCGCATTCTACTCTTCACTTCACCTTGATTTGTTCCCATATTATCTGCCTACTTATAGCTGTCACTCACCCAAAACTTATTATGTCCTAAGTCTTCCACATATCCACTCTCTAAATCCCACTACCCTAGTACTCAATACACTTGACCCTTGGCACTGACATTCAATCACCCAAATCCCTACTGATGCCCACCAACCATCAGATTCTGCTGCTAGATCACTGCTGACACATCCCATGCCTTCTCATTGGCCTGGTACACCAATTGTTCCTTGGAAAAATTGAACAAACTTGACACTATTACACACAACTAGAAGCATGCTTGGTTCGCAAATAATGGTTTTCTATGCTATCATGTGCTTTTAGTACCTTGATGATGTGTTTGACTAGAGGTACTGAGATGAAGTCATGATATTTTCATTGGTTTTTCACTATTTAACTCTTGTGATCCTTTGGTTTCGCATATTATTGGTGTCCTCTTATAAGTGCCTCCTCTTAGATGGAACGCCTTGTGTACCTCGACCAATTTTGTGCTCTATCTCAGGTGAGGTATTTTATCTGACATGTGATTGTTTGCATACCTATTTTTATTATCCTATGGCTATAGCTTCTATTTCTTAGTGGTTGTCATGTTTTCTTGTACATTGTTCCTCTTTGTTGGTACTTCTCGGCATGACGTAGTATTCATATCACTATAGTTGAGCTAGTGGTGGTTGTACTTAGTCACTTTTTATCACACACTCCATGATGACAATTAGTTTGCATCTCTTTAAAAAAATGATTGTTAGTTGCATTCATCTAGTTTGCATTTTCATCTTGAGTTCCTTGAAAACAAATAGTTGGCACGTAAATTAGGATGCAATTCACCAACATTACTCAGTAACTTCACGACTAGTTATAAAAAATGGGCAACAACATCAACATCAACCTCAAAGAGAGCTTCTGAGAACTCAACTATCATGGACTTTGTTTCTTCATCCCACCTTCACACCAACATTACACTTCATGAATTCACCATTTCATTTCACTCATTGTGTTATGTGGCCTTCAAATCTTAGACAATTCTAGTCACTACCAAATTTCACCACCTTATTGGCTACCTTGCATCACCTTTGAATCTCAAACAATCTTGTTTAACCACCTTCCATTTCATCTGATTCGTTGCATCATGTTTTCTCATCCTCCATCTCCTTCATTTCACCATTTCATCCATTCATTTCTAGCTTTTGAATCTCAAAAGTTGACACTCCACCTCATAGCCTTTAAATCTCAAACAATTTCATTTCCTTCCATTTTTAAACTTCACTCACCCCTCATTTGTCACATCCCATTTTATCACATTTCCATTTATCTTTTCATCTCCTTTCATCCTATCCCCGCACTTAGATGCTTCATTTCACTCCATCATTTCATATCATCCGACCATGTAACACTTTGTTCATTAAACATTTCATCCTACTTGATTGCTTATTCCATTTTATTATTCCATATCATCCTATCATATATCATTTTGTTCCTTCAACATTTCATTACTTCCATTCATTTCATCATATATCATTTTGTTCCTTAGACATTCCATTCCCTTTCACTATCCATTTCATTACGTTTCATTTCATTTTCATTTTGTTCCCTATTTCAATCCATCACCTCTTACTTATCATTTCATTTTATTATATTTCATATCATGTCATTTCACTTCATTGCATTTTCATTTCATTAACTATCCAGTCCTTACATATCAGTTCACTTCATTGCCCATTTCATTCCTTATTTCAATCCATCACCTCTTACTTATCATTTCATTTTATTATATTTCATATCATATCATTTCATTTCATTACATTTTCATTTCATTAACTATCCTATCCTTACATGTCATTTCACTTCATTACCCATTTTGTTCCCTATTTCAATCCATTACCTCTTACTTATCATTTCATTTTATTATATTTCATATCATATCATTTCACTTCATTACATTTTCATTTCATTAACTATCATGTCCTTACATATCATTTCACTTCATTGTCCATTTCATTTCATTTCATTAACTACCATATCCTTACTTATCATTTAATTTTATTGCCCATTTTCATTTCATTTCATTTTGTTACATATTCCATTTCATTTTCATTTCATGGGGCATCAAAAAAATTTGAAATATCAAAAATGTCCTACCACAACCAATTTTTAAACATCAAAACAAACTAGGGCATCCAAATTGGGGCATCAAAATTTTTTAAAATATTAAAAATGTTCTACCCCAGCCAAAAATGTTCAAACATCAAGTCTACCAAAATTGGGATATCCAAGCAAAAATACTACAACACCAATCAAATCATCAAATCAACAACAATCAAAACATCAAATCGTCAATGATCAGACATCAAACCATCAACAAAAAAACACCAAGATGATGAAGAAATGTCAAAATATCATCAAAAAGACATCCCATCATCAAAAGCTAACCTAAAATCAGAAAATCAAGATAGTCTTTGAACTAATATGCTTCACATATTAGCTCAAAGAGGGGCATTTGTAGACACTCAAAAATTGGCAAAGACCTAAATCACACAATTCTGATCAACTAGTCCAAATTAAAGAGAAAATTAGAAGAAACACAATAGACTTTCAAGTCAAAAATTACGTCAGGCCATTAATCACCTATCAAATCGACAAGACCTAAATTAACTCTAAAAAGGGAGAAAAACAATTCAAATTCAAAAAAGGAGGAAAAAGAGAAAAGTGTTGAAAATAAATAAGACATTTATTAAATCAATAAAATTATTTATCCTCACAAAATTGGAAATCTCCCTTTTTCATTTTAAAAGAATTAGAAATATCCTCAATTATCCTCAAAATCAAGTCTGTTGGACTCTTCCTCCTGGTCTCTTATGAGATATTTTTAGTTTCACTTTCACCCCCAGTCAAAGGTAAAAATCCTGATTCTTACCCCCAACTCCTTCTGAAATCCTATAAATAGGAGGGAAATCTAAGAGGCAAGGTACCCAAGTTTTTATGCATCTACACTATAGGCATAATTAGATTCATCATTTTCGCATTTTCATTGTAGCAAGTTCATAGCATTTTAGCATCATTTTTTGTCATTTAGCATCATTTATTGCATGTTAGTTCATGGCATGATCATTTCAAGAGCATTTCTAGAAGTTGTATTTCACATATAATTTGCATTTTAGTCATAGATCTTGCATGTTTTCATTATAGATCTGCATATTTAGCATACTCTCATTCTAGAACTATCACTAAGATGTTGATCGAAGAGCTATTTTAGCAGTTGTAGTTAGGGAAACATGAGATGCTCATAGAAATTACATTTTGATGATGATATCTTGGGTCTAGTATAGCTCATCGTCAGTATATTTACATTCTACACTAAAGTTTCATGAATACACGTTCACACTATGTACAATCATCATTTTTGGAAAGCTTATGTCTAGTAGACATAGTTGTTCAAACTGGTCTAGAATCCTCCATTCCAAATTTCTTCAATATCTGCTATGTCTGCAACTCAACTTCTTCTAATTAAGACTTAGTTAGAACTATTTCTAACTCAGGTTGCACTAGCTACAACTTAGTCTCCTCTATGTAAGACTTGGTTCCCATGGTCTGTGACTCGGGTTCCTCTGTTTGAGCTAGCAAATGTATGGTTTTGGTGAAGTCTAGGTAAAACAAATTATCTTTTGTTTGATTGCCAGTCCCAACTAGACTTCCTTTCCCATTCACTAGCTTGGCCTTGCCATTCATGAATTCTACCTTGAATCTAATGTTATTCAATTGTGGCACACTAAATAGATTATGTTTTAGTCCTTCAACCCAATAAGCATTGTCACATCCAAGTTCATCGGTTAGTGCAATACAACCTTTTTCTTTCACATAACAAGGTTCATCATTTCCAAATCTAACACTCCCACCATCATAGTGTTCCAAGTGCTCAAATTTAGATTTGTCACCAGTCACGTGGTGAGAACAACCAATATCAATAATCCATGTGTCATTCTTTCTAATATGAGAGAAGAGGGCCATCTTATCATTTTCATCATCTGATTCATCTTTTACAACAATGTGAACCATTTCATCTTCATCACTACTATTAGAATCTTTAACCATGTAACAAGATTTCTTACCTTTATAGTTGTCGTCTTTGTAGCTTTTGAAATCTTTCGTGTCATTGTACTTGCCATGCTTCTTTTCTTCTTTGCCTTCTTTGTTTGGACACCTTGCAAAAATGTGACCAACTTATTTACAAGAAAAACATATCAAAGGAATTTTACCTTTGTACTTTCCTTTACCTTTGGGAAATCTTCTTACAAGCAATGCTTCAATGACTTCAAGATCATCATCAAAACCATATTCATTTTCACTATCAGAATTATTGCTCTTAGATTTTGTAGCTTTCTTTTTGAGCAATAGTTTGGCTTGAAATGCAAACTCAATGTTACTAGAGTTAGGAACATAATTATCAAAGTTATCTAACTCAATGGTTGTCAACCTTCCCACTAGTGCATCCAAAGTTATATCATTCTTAGGATCACATCTTATTTCTTGAATAGCTAACACTCTAATTGCATAAACAAGAAGAAAAGTTTTGAGTACCTTGTTGACCACTGTTACATGATCAATTTTCCCACCCGAGGCTCTGATTGCACTTACACTAGCTTTGATTCTTTCATTGTAATGTACAATGTTCTCATCTTCTTTCATCTTCATTTGATCAAACTAACCTCTAAGACTTCCTGCCTTAGCTCTCCTCACATTTCTATCACCTTCTTAGATATGTTTCAGCTTGTTCCACATTTCATGAGCAGTAGCATAATCTTTGACTTCATCAAATTCAACATAATTGAGAGTGGAAGTAATGTCAATCATCATTATGTTATGATTCTTATTTTCCATAATGTGATCCATAGTCAAAGTTCTAGTAGGTGCCACATATTTTTCTCCAAATATTTTAGAGTTGTCTCACCAATGGTTTCCAAATGGAGCTTCATGAGTTTCTACCATGTTTGGAAGTTGTCTTTGCTTAGCTTAGGAATCTTCCTTCTGTAAGACATCTTGATCTTTAGCTTAGGTCCTTGAAACCTTCTTTGTAAGCACCAAAAGCTTTGATACCAATTGTTGGAAATATAAGAGGAGTAACTAGGAGGGGAGGGGTAAATCAGTTACCATAAAAACCAATCCAAGATCCCTTAAGATGTCAATATAATACAAAACCAAAACTCTGTTGAAAGTGAAATACTGATGTAACTCAGTTAACATAGGAACACTCAGTTTACACTAAGAATTATTGTCACTTGATAAACATGAAAATAATCACTTTTTAAGATGTTTAGTGTATTAAACCTTAATTAACTTAGTTACAAAATTATAAAGCAAATAACATGAACACAAGATAACATAGAAACCCAATTTGGGAAAACCACCAATTGCAACTAGTTATTGTTTTCACGCTTTTGAAGTGAGCCCTGTTAGGAGCCAACCCTATTAAAGGTTACAAAACATAATGTTAACTGTGACCCTGTTACAAGATTTAGTTCACCCTATTAGGAGTGGTCTTGTTAGAGGTCTTTAGATACATCAATCTAGAAATGCCACCTTGTTAGAGGATTTGGAAAATAGCTATTAGGCTAACTCTGTTAAGAGATTTTATTCATTGCTACAATTGTTAGAGAGTAATAATGACTTGACCTGATTGTTGATGCAACTATCTTTGCTAATTTCAAATCTTTTTTCTGGCTTGAATACTTAATCCTCCTTGATCAGAATGTTCTTTGCAACTCGGATACTCTGATATCCTTCCAATTTACTTCCTTGATTTATCTTTTCAATCTCATGCTTCTTTTCAATTCAATCCTCAACTTGACCTTATATTTAAATGATTTACCTTGTCAAGTCATCTTGTACACACTTTCAAACAAATAAAATTCATCCCATGAGTTAGCTAGAACTAACCAACAAAACTATCAGATCCAATATACTGATATAGGAAAATCCTTTGTTAGTCGACCCAACCCAATCAACACTAACTTAGAAAAGACTTTCCTTCAGACTTCCTTTGGCAACCGAGTGAACTCAGTTACCACTAGTTCCATGCCAACTTCCTTTGGTAACTGAGAAAACTCGGTTAACACTAGTACTATGGTGTCCTCCTGGAATGCATAGCCTGTAACTTCCTTCAATGCCTGAGTGAGCTCGGTTAACACTGATTGCTCAGTAAAAGACTTGAACTTTATGTAACATCAAAGAAAACATACAATCAAATGATTGTATCCAATAGTATATGGTTGAAAATATAGGATATAGTTGAAATTTTAAATTATCATAATGTAGAGGATTTGTTCCAGAGAGATCACTCATTCCTCATTTTTGCTCTGCTACTCTATTATCTTATTAGAGGTTTGTCAATGCATCTTAGTCACTTTGATTAGTGGGGCAATTTTTTATTTATACTTCAAAAAATTATTGTACTATGAATTTGATTCATGAGTCAACTATAAACTATATAAGATGTTAGAGGTCTATGATTGAATTTATAAATAAGAAAATGGTTTGCTCTAGCTTTTTAAAACTTTTGATCTAAAAACTGTGACTTCAATCTACGATCAATCAAAATTTAAATTTGATCTTAGACTAAAGTCATACTTGTTATATCATATTTAAAATGAAAATGGATTACATTAGGTTTGTATTAGTGAGGTTATTTCACAAATGTTATAATTTTTTTATAAGGTTCACCCCATTATGCATGAATATTAATAGGTTGTAAGAAAGTACAATTAGAGCATAATCTTTCATATTTCTACCACTAGTTATGAAAATTCATTAGAAGAAAATTGTTAGTAGTGAATGATATCAATAATTACTATTGATAGTTACAATTATTCAAAAAAATACATTTAAAATTATTAATTTATTTGTATTTCTTATTTTTAATATCGTAACTTAAATTTAAAAAGAATACAAATGCTTCTTAAAGATGTAAAAATTATAGTAAGATTTTATTAAAATATTAGATTGAAATGTTTCTATTTATTATTTAGTAATTCAAATTTAAAAAGAAAAAAAAATCTAAAACATATTAAAAAGTTTTGAAAGTTTATATTAAAATCTAGATTATACTTAAAAGCTATTCATGGGTCAATAATGTTTTTATAAAAATATTAGAATCAAAATATTTAAATATGTAAAAAAAATTAAAAATTTCTTATCTATAAAAATATAGAAATATTATATTAAAATCCAGATTATATTATTTAAACATGCATTTAAAAAATACATTTCTATTTATTAAATTATTAATGTTTCTATTTTCAATTTAGTAATTTTAATTTTAAATATCTAAAAAAAGAGAAAAAGAAAAGATCTATTAAAATTAATAATTAAAGTAACTAAAAAATGGAAAAAAAAATAGTCCGTGAACTAAGATTTCGAGGTGTTTTATTAGAACTAATGTGTCAAATCATTGCACAATATTTACCATTGATTAGATTAATTATTATGATTCTCTATGCATAATACATTACTCTCTTACAAAACAACTATATAGATTTTACTATCTTGTTACTTTAAACTTGAATATTTATACACGTTACAAAAAAAAATGTATTTTAAAAAACATCTTGATTCCAATAAATACCTCGCTTTTCCATTTCCAAATATCAATATATCAATGTCATGTCCCCTTTTCAAATAATTAAAAATAATAATCTTTGCTAAGGCAGGCAGGCCCAAAAAGGTGAAGTTTCAGCAAAAGGGGATAATCTTTGGAAGAGAATGGACTAATAAATGAAAATTATTATTAAAATATGTTTTATTAACCCCTCTTGGACGTGAGTTAGGGTTATGCCCTCTTTTAAGCGGTTTGGAGGCATTTTAGGCTTATTCTAGAACTTGATTTTTGCTCATTTCTTTGTTATTCTTCAGAGGCTGCTAAACCTGTGGAGAAGGAGACCCAAGAATGGGAGTTTGCAAGTTTCTAGGAAGGATAAGGATGGGAGTTTGAAGCCATTCCATGTGCATGCTCATGCAGAGTTTTCCTTTGTGCTGAACAGTGCAGATTTGTGGTTTTTTGAGTGTGTTTTTTGTAAGAGTTTGGTGTTTTCGGTTGAGTACTTCATATCAGTTTGGGTTGCTGTTGTATTTCAGACTTTTAAATGTTAAAATAGAGCTGAATATATGTATTTGGTCATGATTATACTTCTGTGATAGATTATTAGTGTTTTTGTGGTGTTTTCGGGCTATTCTATGTTGTTTTCGGGAGCTCGATGAGCATTGTTTTTTATCCTCCGTTTGGGAGTTGTTGTGTAAATATTATACAGATCTGAAAATGTCATTTTGTAGGCTGTTATGCTGCTGAAATTTCTATAAAAATATCCACTTTCAGATTTACTAATAATATGTGAAGCTGTGAAGTTTTTGGCACTATTTCCGGCATACCCAATTTGGGGTTTATTGAGAAATTGGTGGATCTTTGAAAGATTGGTTGTTTGATCTTAAAGATCTGATTAGAGGCTTGAAATATCATATAAAATTAGAGAAAGGGACATTTCAGTGGTATCAGAGCTATGATCTTGCCAGCCTGAGGTTTTGTAGAAGTTTGCATGTCAGTTTTGACAACTATCCAAATCTTGCATGTCATAATTTATGGTTGCATGTTGCTTCTAATCAGTTGCATGTCAAAATTTATGGTTGCATGCAACTAAGTGAAAGAGAAAAGGGATATTTTCAGCAAGAAAAAAATAAAGAAATTTTGATCAAACCTCTAGTTGAAAGTAAAAGTACAAAATCCAAGCTGATCCAGATGAGATGGCAAAGAAATTCTTCCAAGACATCCAAGGTATTTGTCATAATTACTAGTTGTTGTAGTTGCATATTGCAAGTAGTTTAAGTCTCATATTTGTATTGAATATTGCCAAATTAGTTGCACATTCATGTTAAGTTATTTTTTAGACAATCTGGAGTCTTTTTGTAAGCATTCTCTTTGATGCAAATCGAAACAAGAGTCCTTGCAGCAATCTAAACAATTATATTAGTCATATGACCCCTTTCTTGCAAAGTGTTTGACGAAATGTCAAACAACTAAAGGATAAAGATTCTTGGTGTTTGAAGAAGTTATAACATATTGGGGTTACACTCTACTTTATCTAGAATGGGCAAGTATAGTATAGAGTCTCAGAGGACACGATCTTGGACAATTGATATCCAGAGTCAGAACAGTAGAAAGGATGGTTATTTAGACATTCAAGATAAACTTAGGAAAATAAGCCATGACATGTCTGAACAATTGGTTAAGCACCATTGTATGATGAATGACATGTTGTCTAACCCAGCTAAGGTGGATAAGTTGACTAGATTTCTATTTGGCAGTTTTTCTCATAGGGCAGATGACACAATTACCAAGAACTTGCATGAGGAGTTTGAGAAACTAGCTTATAGCCAGGTAGAGGTCTCAGATTCTACTCCACCACAGGAGGTAGTGAGAAAGGATATTACGCAGATTAATAGTAATGGTCAACTTGATACTCAAATTGAGACAATTGTATACAGGTCATCAAAGGGTGATGTCACAGGTATTTAGGATGGTATAGTTACAACAGGTAGTGACTACAGCGTAGTGGGTTCAGATGATGATTATGAGGATGTTGTTGTGCATGATGGTGAGATACCTGGTAGAGATGAGCAGACATTGAGCATTCATGAATTTGCTGAGAAAGAGTACCAGGTACAGTTAGATGCTTCATCACATGAGGTTGAGGCTGGTAGTACTTCACATGATTTGTCTAGCCAGCTAAAAGTGAACAAAGACAGTATTCTGACTTCATTATCTCATCATGACAAGTATGTGGAGTTAGTTGGTATTGGTCATATTACTCAGGTGAGGAGTTTTCTTGAGTTACCAGTTGATTCTAATTTACGGATATGGACTCGAGATTGTTATATTGGCATTTGGGATTCAGTTGACTGGAGATCTTTAACACTTTTTGGTAGCAGTGTTTGTTTGGGTGCTATCATGAATTTGATTATCAGATTGCACGGTGTTGTCTTTTCTTGTGCTAGTAGCTTGTTCGATGTTGGTATTAGTTTTTATACATTGGTGTTGGGCTTTGTTCATATATCTAGTCAACCATACTTGTTGGAATGTGTTGATGATCTTTCATATTTGGCAGTGTGTACAGATGAGTCCCAAGATCATATTGGCATTGATGACATCCAAGAGGATGCAGTGGGCAGTTTTGAAGACTTAGTTTCCTTGGCAGTTTCTTTTGGTACAAAGGAGTTGGACAGCAGTGCTACAATTTTTGATACTCCGTATGTTGATATGAGCTTTGGAGTTGATTCACAAGATATGGATGGTAATACTTTAGAGACTAGTAACTTTGAGGATACTACTTTAGACAGTGCATCAGAGGAGGTTTGTAGGAGACAATCTAGCCAGTGTCATCATGTGTCTAATCAGTTGAAAGTTAGTGAGCGAGACATTGCTATCACTTGCCAACATTTCGATGCTGCTCATCAGTTGTTAGTAGTTTATGGATGGGGTTCTCCTACTAGTGATGAGCAAGAAGGAAGTTATCTTTCCTTGAGAGAGATCCACTCTTTATGGGAGGCTATTCGAATTTTGAGATAGAATTATATGCAGTTGGTAGCCGATAGAGATTATCTTACGGAGTGGGGGAGTACAGCATATGACGCATTATTGGCCAAGGAAGATGAGGTGAGTGAGCATACTCAGCAACTCGAGGTGACTTCTCAGATTCTTGAGAATACACAGTTGGCTTTCGAGGAGTCATAGTTTCATTTGACTAAGGTGACCATGGAGTTGGAGCGACTGCAACCTTTACCAGATTCTGTACAGTCACAAGCTGTGGTGTCTAGTGATCTGAGGATGTCCATGGTCAAGATTGACAGAGACAGTGGAGATGGGGATACATCCATCCTTGATACTAACATTGGCATATTGGGTTTGTTCCCACTAGAGTCAGGTTCAGTTGAGTTGGGTGCTGCAACAAATTGTTGTGGTATGCCTAACATGGTGGTGGCCTCTAGTACTAATGGCACAAAGACTAGAGATGTTGTATCAAAAATCATGTGTGATGTTGGTGAGCTGGCAATTGGCATGGTTCTTGCTAGTAATATTACTCCCTTGGCAATGTCTTCAGAGGTAGTAGTCAATTCCAACTTGGTTAGTGATCAATTGCAGTTAGTTTCATCTAGATTGTAGTCTGAGCCACCAACTGAGATTGGCGCATTCTATCAACACTGCATTGTGAGGTATGCTCATCAATTTACCTTTGATGACCATGTTGATGAGATGATGATACAGAGATGTACTTTGGTTCCTAGTGCTTGTCATCAGTTATGGGACAATTTGATGCCTCGGGATGAGAGTTGTGATGGGCATGACATGGCAATAGGTTTTGCAGTTGACAGCTTGATAATACATGACTTAGAGCAGGAGTTTGGGAGTGATGCTTTAGCAGTTGTTGTTACTGATTCTACTCCTTTGGCTATGACATCTCCTGACTTAGTTGGTGGTCAGTCATAGTGGGCTATATCACTTGTTCATGGCAAATTTGGTTTGGGTTCCATTTCTTGCTCTTTATCTTGTAATGTCTTTTCACCATCAGCAGTGCATAAGAGTTATGGTTATGAGATAGTGGCCAGTGATTTGTAGAGTTGTGTTGACTGCAGGAGTTGTACAGTGTGTGGATTCTCCATACTTGGTACAGTTTCATTCGAGAGCGTTCACCATTGTTGCAGAGTTGGATTGTACATTTCGTATAGGCTAGTGGGATGTGTTGATGGTATTTACTGTGTTGGCAGTTTGATTTGTCCACTTTACTTGGGTTTTGATGTTCTAAGAGTTTGTGTCTCGTGGGTTTCTGACTATGGCAGTGGTGATTTTGGAGTTTGGTTGAGCTGTAATTTTCAGTTTGATTATGGATTCCTCTTGGTCATATTGCAGAGGATATTGCAAGAGCCTACGTTAATTGGCAGTAGTATAGTTCATGACTACATTTGGGATCCGGGTGGATTGATTGGTTTATTGTTCAGCCACTACTTGAGGACAAGCAATATTTGGGAGGGGAGGACTTGTCATGTCCCCTTTTCAAATAATTAAAAATAATAATCTTTACTAAGGCAGGCAGGCCCAAAAAGGTGAAGTTTCAGCAAAAGGGGATAATCTTTGGAAGAGAATGGACTAATAAATGAAAATTATTATTAAAATATGTTTTATTAACCCCTCTTGGATATGAGTTAGGGTTATGCCCTCTTTTAAGGGGTTTGGAGGCATTTTGGGCTAATTCTAGAACTTGATTTTTGCTCATTTCTTTGTTATTCTTCAGAGGCTGCTAAACCTGTGGAGAAGGAGACCCAAGAACAGGAGTTTGCAAGTTTCTAGGAAGGCTAAGGACAGGATTTTGAAGCCATTCCATGTGCATGCTCATGCAGAGTTTGCCTTTGTGCTTAACAGTGCAGATTTGTGGTTTTTCTAGTGTGTTTTTTGTAAGAGTTTGGTGTTTCCGGTTGAGTATTTCATATCAGTTTGGGTTACTGCTGTATTTCAGACTTTTAGATGTTAAAATAGAGCTGAATATATGTATTTGGTCATGATTATACTTTTGTGATAGATTATTAGTTTTTTTGTGGTGTTTCCGGGCTATTCTATGTTGTTTTCGGGAGCTCGATGAGTATTATTTTTTATCCTCTATTTGGGAGCTGTTGTGTAAATGTTATACAGATCTGAAAATGTTATTTTTTAGGCTGTTATGCTGCTGAAATTTCTATAAAAATGTTCACTTTCAGATTTACTAATGATATGTGAAGCTGTGAAGTTTTTGGCAATATTTTCGGCATACCCGATTTGGGGTTTATTGAGAAATTGGCGGATCTTTGAAAGATTGGTTGTTTGATCTTAAAGATCTGATTAGAGGCTTGTAATATCATATAAAATTAGAGAAAGGGACATTTCAATCAACAATTTCTACAAGTCAACTATCACTTAGAGTTTTTTATACTACACAATCTTTTTTACTCTTCATTTCTATTTTAAAGAATTAGAGTTTAAAGCTATTCATGTCCACTATTGTTATCATTCTACAATGTAAATAACAACACATTACACTGAACTTGCTCAAAGTGGCACATGTTGCTACCACCACACTAAACCTGCTCAAGGATTCGGAGGGGGGCCTGCCAAAGGAGGATACAAAAATGTTGTTTGACTTCCTTGTGGAAGATTGGGCTAACATCCTCCTGGGGAAGAAAGAGGCTAAGAAACCTTAATGGTTTTTTTCTTTTTTTACTTTTATGTTGTTAAACTATTGGTCTTTGAACTTGATGGGGTTTAAGGTTGTCATGCCTTTGTTTATGTATTATTGTAGCTTTTATGATTTTTACACAAGCAGTATGTATGTTAGGCCTACTAATACTCTTTTAATTATGGATCGGAACCTTGTTTTTGTTTTATTAAGTGGTAGGGGGTAGTTTTGATTGATGGTTATCTATTGGTAGTTGACCAATTTGATTGTTAAAGGGCCAGCCCCCTAGTTTTGGCTGCTTTTAATTTAAAAACACACATTACACTAAACATATCACCTCTATCACTTCTCGTTGCACATACAAAAACATGCAACTACAAATTTATTTATGTTGAAAATTAAATTTAAAAATAAAAGTGAGTATTAAAAAAATAATGATGCTTTTATTTATACAAGTGCGTTCGGTTAACTCTTGGTGGAATATAATCTTATTAGATATTTAAAAATACATGCATAGTTATAAGTTAGTAAATATTTAATTATGATTTAGTTATATTTTAAATGAAATTATAATGAAGTTGACTAGGTAATCATTTATTTATGGTAAGTAGATATAATGGGCAGAATTATATTTAATTCAATTGTAATAATAATTTAACTACAATCATAATTCAAGTGGAGCTATTTATAATAGAACTATGAGTTTAATAGAAATTAAATATTAATATTAGACTTATATGGAAGTTAAAGTAATACTTTAAGAATGATATTGAAATTAATATTTCATCTAAACCTTTATGTTATTAACTAAGCTATTTATAATCTAAGATCATTTAAATTAATAATAACACGATAATATATTATAGTGAGAATTGATAAAATATTAATATTTAATTAAGATTTAATTTTTTAGTTGAATATTAAATTATCTAATAAATTATATGAAATAATATCATTATAATATTTATTAATGATTGTGATTTAATATGTATGAAGTATTTATTTACACTTATACCATACATATTCATGCATATTTTTGAACTAAACTCTTAATCTAGACTGAATTTTAAGAATATAAATTAATTTTATTGTAAGACTAAACTTGTATTATTGTTGGTTTTTTTTTTCAATATATGGTTTTGTTATGATTTCTTTTATGATGCTTTGGGGGTTGTACTTGGCCAATTAGTATTGTACACCAGAGGCAATGAGATTATATTTTCTATGTGAAACAATATACCCATTCTTATGTCTCGATTAATCCATGTATAGTTTTGAGTGCAAGTGTAAGTAATCCTTCTTGATCTGATCATTATGTCTTTTAACCAAAGGGGGTGGCGACCATTATTTTTGCTAAGTCTAATTTACCTGATCACCTTATGTTATCATTATGTTGATTTATGTTCTAGATGGTTGTGTTGTGTAGTATATTATTTTATGTTTTATTCTATAATTTGAATGATTATGTGTGATGTACTCTAAGATGGAAATCAATGTTATTAATATTGGTTTATTGTTCTCATGATTATCAAACTTTATGCATGTTTGCTATAGTTATGGAGTATCCATTGTGGGATGGATGATTCTTTGAGATGTTAAATTGAGATGGATAATTAATCCTTGTGTGGATGTGATATTCTTTCCTATGCTCCATTAACTTACTTTGGTGACTTTCATAATTATGATTTATGGTAATGCTTTCTTGGTATTATTTGGATTATTTTTTAACAGATCATTAGGGTAGGTTTTTTAGGTGTACAGAGGGGAAGTGACTTGAAATGTGGGTTGAGGTTCTAAGTGGTTGCCAGGGTAACTCATTGTAAGTATCTTAATTGAGTCATAACACTACACATTAAATGGGGGACTTTAAAATGAATTAAAAGGATTAAGCGTTCCTCGCCCATAACTTGAGTGCTAGTATAGGCTAGGATGGGAGTGTGAGAATTTTCTTGATTGCGATCTTGCATAGTTAGTTTCCTTGTCTATATGAAAGGATTACTGATGCCACATAGAGTCACTAGGGGCCTGAGATCTAAAGGGATTGACATGGTAACCTTATAGTTGACTCATGTGATAACACTTCCCTGTATGCATCTTAGGTTTCCTATTTATATTTATATATTATTGTTTTTGTTTTGGGTTGCCTTTAGGATCATCTTTTTAAATGAGTAGTACCACTTGTTGTAGAGATATTTTAGGATCCTTGCTTAGGATTTATGTTATTTATTGTGTGGTTGATTATTCACATGCGGATCACATATTATCTCCCCTACATGTTGCCTCTAGGATCAAATTTTTATATGAGTAGTACCACTTGTTGTAGAGATATTTTTAGGATCCTTTCCTAGAATTTATGTTATTTATTGTGTGGTTTGATTATTCATATCTGGATCATATATTATCCCCCAACATGTGGGAGTGAGAGACTGATTTGGTGACCACACAGTTAGGAGGTAGTGACTTCTCACCATTTGGGTCTCCCTCAAATTGGCACTGATGTTGGATGTTCATTGATGTAGTTGTACCATTACCATTCTTATTCTTATCTTTGAGACTTTCTATTGAAATGTTCTATCCATGTATTTTGTATCCTATGACCCTATAAGAACATGTATTATTCATTGATGTACTTGTATTTGTTATTACATACCTTGCAACATGTGTGGTGGATGTAGTTATTTGGATGTGCTTTATTGTATTAGTTGTACTAATGTATATGCTTTATCTGTTATTTATTCATGCTTGTGGAATTTATATTTAAGATTAAAACTGATTAATAAAATATTCTTAAATGTGACTCAATGTGAAGGAACCCTTGAGGAATGTAATTTCTATTTGTAATTGCTTATGTGTACTTGATGTGTATGCATATATTACTTCTTCATTGCTATCTTGTGTTATATAAATTTTTAAGAAAAAAATATTTAGGAAAATATTGAAACACAATATGTGAATATCTCTTGGGTTCTCAAGTGGGGCATTACAAATCTAATCACTTACAACTAACAATTGGTATTAGAGTTTTGGTCATTTACTATGGTAAAACTTAAAAACTTGAGGAGAAGATCCATGATGATGAAGAAGGAAGCTCCCAAGTTCACAAGAGGAAATTACCCAGTATGAAGCCCTATCTCAAAGGAATAGGAGAGTAGTACTAGAATCATGTAGTCACACAATATGTTTCTCCTATAGGAACTCTCGATGCAAATCAATTGAATGCACAACAAGAACACACAACTACCATGGATGCAATAGAAGTACTTTTTCATATGCATAATACATAGATGTTAAAGACCTAGAGACTCTTCATGACATGTGGTAGAAATTGAACACTATTTATGGAGGAGATGCACATGTTTTGAAAGGAAAGGCAGATGATTTGAAAGGAAAATCAAATGAAATAAGGATGATGGATAATAAGAACATTGAGCAGTATAAGCAATGGATCAAATATGTAGTGTCGCTATTAGAGGTTTAGGTATAACCCTTACAAAAAATGGTGTGGTAAGTAGAATACTTATAACCATGTTGCCTCAATTTTCTATTAGAGTCTTAACTATTCAATAGGTTAGGTCTTTAGGCACTAGTGCAGTTACTTTGGATTCATTAATTTACAAGTTCATAACTTTTGAGTTGAGTAACTTTGTCAATAGTATGCCTAAGATAGAAGTTTCATTCAAGATATTTATGAATCTTGCTCGTGCAACAAGAAGAATAAATATTTCAAGTAATTCATGTATTTATGGTTCTAATGGTTATAGTTTTATTTTAACTAAAGAAAAGGAACAAGATGAACTAAAGGTATTACTTGCTAGGAGGTTGCCTAGAGGAAGTGGAAATAACAAAGGTGCACTACCTTTGAAGTGTTTCTAATGCAAGAATATGGGACATATTTCTTTCAAATGCCCTGACAAGGAAAATTAAGAAAAGTAAAAGAAACCTAAGGATAAAAAGAAGACATGTTACATTGCAAAGGAAGGTGTTATTGGTGAGGAGTTTGATATAAGAGAAGAAGAAAATTTATTGTGGTCATTGCAGTAAAAAAATATCCCTTTGATGGTGATGAGAAAGATTTGATCTCCAATATGAGTCATAGTGAACACTAGATGATTGATAGTGGTTACTCACATCACATGACTGGTGATAAAAGAAAATTCACCTGAATGGAAGAATGTGATGGAGGATTGGTAAAGTTTGGAAACAATGGTCCATATGTTGTGAAAGGTAAAAGTACTTTTTTTTTAATAATAAACAAACTCTGATGATGTCTGTTATGTTAAAGGATTAAAATACAATATGTTAAGTGTTGTTTAGTTAAATAAAAAAAGATACATATTTGAATTCAACAAGGAAATGTGTAGGATCATTGGAAAATCAAGAGATGTGATTAGTACGAGTGAACAAACTAGAGGTAACTTATTCCATCTAAATTCTTCCATTAAGAGTTGTCTGATTGCTAAAGTTGAGGATAGTTTGTTATGACATAAAAGGTTCTGTCATGTTAACTTTGAAAATATGGTCAAAGTAACTAAGTTAATAATAGTAAGATGATTTTCAAACCTAGAGAAACCTGACAATGTAATGTGTAAAGAATATCAGCTTGGGAAGTTAATCAATTATAGCTTCATCGGTAAGAGTTATTCTTCTAAAGGAATCCTAGGCATAGTTCACACCAATCTATGTGGTCCAATAGGAACTCAGTGTTATTGTGGAGACATATTTTATGATATTTGTAGATGATTACTTGAGAATAATGTGGGTTGTATTTTTGAAGTACAAATATGAAGCTTTTCATATGTTTAAGATCATCAAATCTAAAGTACAATGGGAGATCAGTAATAAGTTAAAATGTCTTAGATTATATAGAGGAGGTGAATTCACTTCACATGAATTCACTGCATATTATGAAGAACAAGGAATCATAAGATAGTTGTTAGCTCCTAGGACAACTTAGTAAAATGGAATTACTGAAAGGAGAAGCATGTCAATATTAATTGTGAAAGAACATTGATGTTTCAAAAAAGTGTTGCTCAAACCTTTTGGAGAGAAGCAATGAGTACTACAGTCTACACATTGAACAAGTTACAAATGAAGAAAGGTCTAAATAATATACTCTATGAATTGTGGTATGGTAGAACACTCAGTGTCAATTATTTTAAAGTGTTTGGAAGCATATGTTATATAAAGAGAGATGACTACTTAGGTAAGTTTCACTCTAGAGGTGATCAAGGAATATTCCTAAGCTATTCCACTAAAAATATATTTTAACAAGAGAACAAACAAGATGACATAAAGTCCAAGAGTGATAATTTATGAATACTCTAAACAAAATGATGAATATAGTAAAAACGAACCAAAATACTTCTGTGGATTTGTCTACATGCAACTTGTTTAACAAAAAGCTACAACAAAACCAATAGAATAATAGGAAAATGAATAAGAATTAGTCCAAGGGACTGAAGAAGCTCCTAGAGCATAACCAATGTTATCAAGGTATATCAAGTTAAATCACTCTCCAGATTAAAAAAATTGGTGATGAAGAAGCTCCTAGAAAAGAACCAAGGTTATCAAGGTATGTAAAGTTAAATCACTCTCTAGATCAAGTAATTGGTGATAATAATGTTGGTGTACTACCAAGAGGAAAGGAAAAATAAAGTTTTTTTTTTACTATCTAAATTTGAACCAAAGACAATAAAGGATGCATTGAAGGAAAAATATTGGATGAAACCAGAATGGAGGAATTAAACTAGATTGAAAAGAACAAGACTTAAAAATTAGTGCCTAGCCTAGTGGATAAGAATGAAATTGGAATTAACCGAATTTATAGAAAAAAGATGGATGAAATAGGCGAAGTAGTTAGGTTCAAGGAAATATTAGTTTGCAAAGGTTATGCATAAGAAGAAGGCCTTAACTATGGAGAAAATTTTGCATCTATCGCTAGACTTTAAGAGGTAAGAATACTACTTGCATTTTTTCTACTTAGGAAGGATTTAATGACTATCAAATGGATCTTAAGTTAGCATTTCTAAATGGTATCATACAAGAAGAGGTTTACATGGAATAACTTGGAGGTTTTGCCAATTTATAAGGAAATAACATGGTGTGCAAGCTACAAAAGGCTTTGTATGGATTGAAACAAGTGCCTAGGGAATGAAATGAAAGGTTGCACTAATACTTAAAATCTAAACTGGGTTCACAAGAACAAGTGATGAAAAAAATGTATTCTTAAAGTTAAAAAGTGATGACAAGTTGCTGATTGTAAAGATATTTTTTAATGTTATTATCTCTAGAGGAAATGATGTGATGATTATTGTGTTTGTAGAATAAAAGAAGAAATAATTCGAAATGTCTATGATCGATGAGATTAATTTCTTCATAGGTTGGCAGATATACAAACTCAAAGATGACATCTCTATAAGTAAGATCAAATATGTGAAGGAGCTATTGAAGACATTTGGATTGGAAGATTGAAAACCTATTGATACTCAAAAAGTAAAATTGTGTATCTTAGTCAACAATTGAAACCAAGTATGTGGTTGTTGCAATTAATTACACATAAGTGATATGGATTAATAATTTTTTGGAAGGAATACATGACAAGTAGATGAACCAATGGTTATCTACTACAATAACACAAGTTCCATAAATATCTTTAAAAATCCAATAATGCACTTTAAGATCAAGTAGATAGCTATCAAGTATCATTATATTAGAGAACATGGTAGGAATGTGAAGTAAGGTTAAAGTATATGTCAACTAAGGAATACGTAGCAAAACATATTCATAAAGACACTACCTAAGTATATGTTCAAATACCTAAGGGGAATGTTAGGGATCATTCCCTCGCTTGAGATGAATTACAAGAAGATGCAGTTGCATTAATTTAAGTGCACTCATAAAATATCTTTATGCATTGAATTGAGGTTTGGAGGCTACTCCCTAGGGGGAGCCATTGTAGGTTGGAGAGATGAGTACTAAAGAAACATAGGTTTGTAGAATAGACAACACATGAGTATGAAAGTGACTTAATTACTTCATTAAAGGTCAAAGGGGGAGGAAGTGATGAAGGGGAGAAAGTGGTAACTTTATTGAGTGGTAACTTGAGATACAAGGAATAATTTGTGCAACTAAAGTGTAATGCCCCGCCAAGGGATCCAAAAGAAATAACCTAAAGTTTTTACTAAGTTTGACAACATTTTTTTTTAAACTAGAAAGATAAACCATACACACCAATCATATAGTAGCGGAAGCAATAACATACAATCAACTAAAAGCGTACATAACAGGTTACATTCCTTAAGGATCCCATGATGTTGAATTACATTTAAATCTAATTAATACTAAGTCTAACATCTACCACATCCACATGAAAGAATAATAGAAAGTCCAAAGTCCATAATATACATTTGTTCTGAATGCCTCTTGGCAAATTAATTCAGAATGCTCAATCATCCACTATACATGTCACAGGGTATGAAAGGCTAAAAGAATATACATATGTAGAAATAGAAATAAAGATACATCATCCTCCTCAAATCCATGATACAAAGTACAATAAAATAAATGAAACCATCCACCATACATGATACATCCATCCATCATAAAAGATCTAAACATCCAACATAAAACACAACTATCCATCATAAAACATAACTAACTAAGTGCATAGTTCCTCCCAACCATCAATAGCATCATAAGACCATCATGGGCCCTAGCCATCCCTAGCGTATAACATCCCAAGCCACTAATCAGATTGTCGGTACTTAACATCCTAAGCCACTGATCAGATTGTCGGTACTTAACATCCCAAGCCACTGATCAGATTGTCGGTACTATCATAATAGGGACATCACTACTAAAACATGTTACAAAATATGCATAAGGAAATCTAACATGCTAGAATAAAGCATAAGATGATCCTACAAAGTAGATAACATCACCTATCACATGCTAATCATCAATATAAGGAAATACATCAATAAATAATATCATCTAAACATGATAAACAAGCATCCCAAGAAGCTCCAACCACGGTGACTACGAACTGATCTCAATGGTAAGAGTGAAAAAGCACTACCACCCGACTGTGTGGAACCTAAATGGTCCACTCCCATCGCGTTGAGGAGATAGTCTTAAGTCCCAAATAGGATACCAATCCAAACATAAAAATACTCTCTAAGTCCAAGAAATCCTAAAATTATTCTAACTCAAAGATTCTAAAACAGGTCGACATCTAATTCCTAGAGGCACACAAGACACGTAGGGAACCTACTATGTAAGTAGGCAAGTGTCATCACATGAATCACGCTCAGAGTTACCCGAGTAGTCCCTTAGGATTCCCAAGTCCTGAGTGATCCCACTACAACCACTAGTATCCTCTCATACTAACAAGGCATACTACAAAATGCAAGGTCACAACCAAGCGTTCTCTCTACTCCCATCCTAGCCTGTACTAATACTTGAGGCATCGGCAAGAATATACAACTAACTCTTATTAGATTCATTTTACTCTCATTTAGTGTAATGTTTTCACTTATTAAAACAACTTACAATGGGTTACACTTAGAGCCACTTAGGGCCCCCAACCCCCATTGCAAGCCACTTCCCGACACTACATGTAGATAACCTACCCTAGGCTCATAAAATCACAAATCAATAATTATATAAAAATCACCTCAGCCCCATACAAGTGACTGAAAAACATCAAAAGATAATCCATGATCTTCACATCAGTTCTCCACGAGCAACTAGAAAGCACCAAAAGATAATCATAATAATCACAACAGTTCTCAATGAGCAATTGAAAAACATCAAATGATAGATCACAATATCCATCAGTTCTCAACAAGCAATCGAAAAGTATCCCAATAATACCGACCAAGGACTCCAAAATGGTCAAGTCAAACATGTCACACATGACATCATCAAGAACATAGCAAACACTTCAGTCCCATCAAGACAACCGAAAGAGAAACCCAAGTATAACTGATCAAGGACTCAAAAATGGTTGTCAAATATCTCATAGTATAAATCTCGCCATCCCACAAGGCACTGAAAATAGTAATCAACAATATACACACACTCAACATAGAGCATACAATCATATACCATGGTTAAGTAAAAGTAATCAAGATCGAGTCAGCATGATAACACACTCACAAAACCCTTGAGCCTCTGGTTGACGTCTTATAATTGGTCAACAATCTAATCAACCCCAAACCCCAAATACAGACTGTAGAACTAGAATTAGTATGCAAAGAACATTAACAAATGAAGTAAACATTCACAAACCAAAAACTAAATTCACATATATGCTTAGACTAAGAAAGAAAATAAGAAGTGCAAAACCTCACAAGAGAAAACACTCCATGCTTTCTTGATTCTGTAGATGTGTCCTTTTGCTGTGGATGTATGCTCAAGATGCTCAAAAGCTGCTTCAATGGAGATGGGTAATGGCAAATTGGTAGCTTTGTGAGCTCTCAATTTGGCATTATAAGGGTATGGTTGATGGCTTTGGTTCTCAAAATAGCATGGTAACTTTAGCTCAAAGATTGTTGATGAAATGGCTTGGGATGGGATTCAATTTATAGGCTAAGGGGTAGAGGGATGGAGGGCTTAGATGCAAGGATGGATGAAGGCTTAAGGAGGGCTAAGATGCACTCAAAGGGGAGCACATGGATTGTGCTTGTTTAGCACCAATGGGAAGGTGACACTTGTCACAAGGAGGATGAGTGTGAGAGGGTAGGGTTAAGGGTTGGTTAAGGGCATGATGAGTGGGGTTGAGTATGTAAGAGGGATGTAAGAGGAATGAGTGTGGAAGAGGGAAGAGTGTGGAAGATGGGTGTAAGAGTCATGAGTGGGCTTGTAAGAGTCTTTATGTTTTGTAAGAGCACTCATGACTTAGTGGTTGGGTTTTTTTGAGGGGAGACTTTGGTTGGATTAGGAAAGTCTTAAACTTGTTTAAGGAATGTGACAACATTAGGGGGTGGATTAGGCTTGGGTTTAAGATTAGATTAGGGATGTTAGAGATGTGCAAGTGGATGGCATTAATGAGGGTGGGTGAGTTAGTGGCTAAGCTTGGTTAGCATGGGTGGATGGGGTGGATTAGGCTAAATGGAGGATTAGAGATAGGTTAGGGGTTTTTGAATTTGAGGATTTCATTTATCAAATAGATTTATTTAATAAATGGGGATTTTTGGAATTAGATAGAAGAATAGGGTTTAATTGATAAATAATAGATTATTTGTTTTATCAATTAGGACTATAGATGATTAATTAAATTAATCAACTAGGGGATGACAAAGGATTAATTAAATAGAAATTTAATTAATAATGCCTTTTTAGATAACTAAATAGGATTACTAAAATAGTGTAATCAAATTTAGGTGTCTACATTTTGCCCCTCTTTGACATAGTGTTAAGACAACACTATTTCAAAGAAGTTCGAATGAAGATGACACGAGGAAGATGTTTTAGCAACGAGGTTGCCCCAGTCTCGAATAAAAAGAGAGACTAGACTTAGATGATGCCCCCTCAAGAAGGCGGCAGGGAGAGAAATGAGGCTTGACAACTTCTTGAAAAGTACAAGAAATTGAGATGAGCTGAGACGCTGGTTGGCGAAGAGAAGGGGCTAAATTAGCTCAAACTCTCACTACGGGAGAATGATAAAGGGAAATCAGAGGCACAATAGTAAAGCAAGCTTAAGACTTTCCAAGACTTGGGGGGGGGGGGAGATGGAGGAGCGGAGCGCTATAAAAGGAATCCATTGAAGCTTTTTGAGCGGGGGGATACTTCAAAGAGAAGTACCACCATGTAGTTGAGCACTAGATTTGCTATAGGACTGTTGGTTAATTGCCAAGGTTACCAAGAACATCAAGGCCTTTTCACCAACCGTCCAGAGGACTGACGAACTGACTCAAAACAAACACACAAGGATTGCCCCAGTATCACACATGAATCCCAGAGGAGGCAGCATGGAAATGACACTAGGTAACCCACAAGCAGAAAAAGAAAACAAGCAAAAGACTTGATCAAAACCTTACGCTCTAATTGCCCCATTCGCAGCATACCATGATATGGAAGATCATGGCAACCTTGAGGAGGGAACAAGGAGATTGCTTGGAAAAGATATTTCAAGACCTAAAAGGGAAGATCCCAAATCAAAAGAAAGTGAAAATCCAAAAGAGAACTGTTTGCCAACGAGATGGGTAGGACGAGGTACTAACGGACCAAGATCAGACATGAGGAAAGCTATATCCTGCAAAAATCTATCAGAGAGCACCTAAGCTGATGGATCTGGATGAGTGATGTGTCTGGCAAGCTGAACTAAGAAGGATAACACTTTGGTGATAGGAGATCTAGCTAAAGGATGCATTGGAATATCTAACCAAGGTGTGCAATGTGTGCAAGATGTTGACCAAGGATGAACTAACATGAAAGCCGGATAGATACAATGATACTAAGCTAAAGAGGATGTATAAGCTGACAGACCAAGATATGTTACAAATGTACAAGTTTGTTCATGTTTTGGTTTTTTGTGAGATGGAAATTTTTGTGAAGGATGGGATGTCTATAATAGTTGATAGGTGGACAGGTAGATGGTTTGTGAAAAGCTTAAGGAAAATGGGATTCTGTGTGTGCATGTGATAGGATACGGGCTAGGGTACAAGATTATTTACAAGGTGGAATATGGTACAAGCTTTGGACAAGATTTGGATATATACAAGGTATGGTACAAGATTTACAAGGTATAATACAAGCTTTGGTACAAGATTTACAAGCTGTACAGGAGGTATTGACAAGCTCCATCAGATTTTGGATATTTGATTGGAACACCAAGGGAACAAGTAGGTGTTTTATGGGATGGTGGGTGGATGGATGAGGGATAGGATAGTGATAGATAATGGATTAGTCTTTAGCACACAAGGCGCCTGAATTACCAGGTTTTCACCAAGGTACCTATCCAAGGCGCTTGAATTGCCAAGTTTTCACCATTGGACGCTTATTTCTCTTTACTATTTTTTTTTGTATTTTTTCAAAAGCTGGGTATACCAAGGATCTTCAAGCATAGAACTTCTTGAGGTGAATGATGTTAGTGGGATCATTCAAAAGTTCTCCTTCTAGTGTAGATAATTGATAGGCTCCGGAGCCAAAGGAGGCAGTAACCACATAGGGACCAAGCCATGTAGGTTCAAACTTGCCTTTCTTTTCTCGATCTGCTTGGACTTTCATATTTTCTTTGAGGACCATGTCACCTGGCTGAAAGTGTCGTGGGAGCACCTTTTTGTTGAAATTCCTTTTGAGATGAGTTTGATAGACTGTGAGATGGTCATAGGCTTGTTGTCTCTTCTCATCTAAGAGATCTAGCTGGGTGAGTTGAGCTACTCTGTATTCTTCATCTGAGATTTGCCCTCGCAAAGATATGCGTAGTGAGGGAAGTTCAACTTCTATAGGTAATACCGCTTCGGCACCATAGACTAGGGAGTATGGAGTTGTGCCTGTGGATGTACGGAAGGAATTTCGATAGGCCCATAGAGCCAGATTTATTTGAAGGTGCCAATCACGGCCGAAATCATTAACAACTTTCTTTAGGATTTTGAGGAGGGTTTTATTAGTTGCCTCTGCCTGGCCGTTACCTTGTGGGAAATATGGGCTAGAAAAGCGGTGATGGATGCAGAGGGAAGTGCATAATTCTTCCATGTTGAGATTTTCAAAATTGCCTCCATGGTCAGTGAAGATGGTGGATGGGATGCCGAAGTAGCAAACAATGTGGTACAAGATGAACTTGGAGACTTGAACTCCTGTAGCTGAGACTAGGGGGACTGCTTCCACCCACTTAGTGAAATAGTCTGTAGCTGTTATTATCCATTTATGTCCATCAGATGAGAGAGGGGTGATAGTTCCAACTAGATCAAGGCCCCAACAAGCGAAAGGCCAAGGTGGTGCAATAGGCTGTAGATCCTGTGCTGGAGCGTGCACAAGATTTGCATGTTGCTGACATGGGAGACACTTTTTGACAAAGTCACAAGAGTCTTCTTCAATGGTAGGCCAATAGTAGCCTGCTCTAAGGATTTGTCGTGCTAGGACAATACCACTCGTGTGGGCACCGCAAAGTCTGGAATGTACTTCTTTTAATGCCATCGCGGCCTCATTTTCATCTAAACATCGAGAGAGAGTATTGTGATAACCCCGACGATATAGGGTATTGGCTATGATAACATAGCGGGATGATTTTCGAATGAGGTTCTGGCGTTGGGTATGTGTGAGGTGAGGGGATATGATACCATCGTTAAGGTAAGCGTGAATTTCATGGTACCAAGGGGATTGGGGACCAACCAAGACACAAACACGGTTTGAATCCTCATTCGCATAGGCAGGTGTGAGGAGTTGCTCAACTAAAAACTCATACTGCGTAGCTTCTTGGGGAATTTCCAAGAGCGAGCCGATAGTGGCCATGGCATCTGCTGCCTTGTTCTGCATTCGAGGCACTTGTGTAAACTGAAGCTTTGTAAAATGCTGGGTCAGCTGATCAACTAGCTCTTTGTAGGCTAATAGCTTTTCATCTTTGGTTTGATATTCATTTAAGACTTGTTTGATAATGAGTTGGGAATCACCAAAGACTTGTAACTCAGTGATATTCCATTCTGCAGCTATCTTTAATCCTGCTACAAGAGCTTCATATTCTGCTATATTGTTGGTGCTAGGGAATTGTAACTTGAAGGCTTTTGGAATGTAATCTCCTTGAGGTGTAACTAATAATATTCCTGCCCCTGAACCATGAGAGGTGTATGAGCCATCAAAATAAAGCTTCCATGGGGGTTGTTCTTCAATTAGGCAGATATGCTCATCTGGAAATTCTGTGAGCAAAGGATATGCATCTACTAGAGGTGCATCAGCTAGGTGATCTGCTATAGCTTGCCCTTTGATTGCCTTTCTGTCCACATACTGGATGTCAAACTCACTTAGTAGCATAACCCATTTGGCCAAACGGCCTGTAAGTGTTGTTCTGGAGAGCATATACTTGAGAGGGTCAATCTTGGAGACTAGTTGGATGGTATGACTTAGCATGTAGTGGCGAAGCTTTTGAGTTGAGAAAACAACTACCAAACAAGCTTTTTCCATAGGAGTGTAATTGATTTCATAACCAACTAGGGTTCTACTGATATAGTAGATGGCTCTCTCTCTGCTATAATCATCATGTTGTGCTAAAAGTGCCCCTAGAGCAGTAGGTGTTGCTGATATATACAAGATCAAGGGACGACCAGGAACTGGTGGAACCAAGATAGGGGGATTGGTGAGATACTGCTTGAGCTGATCGAAGCTGCGCTGACATAAAAGATCCCACTTGAAGTTCTCATTCTTCTTTAGCAAGTGTGAAAACGGTGTACACTTATCTGCAAGTTGGGAGATGAAGCGCCGGACAGATTGAAGTTTTCCCTGAAGAGAGCGAAGCTGTCGCAGTGCCTGGGGAGGAGGCATGTTTAAGATAGCCTTGACCTTTTTGGGGTTGATCTCTATACCTCATTTAGAAACTATGAAGCCTAGAAGCTTGCCAGATGTGACCCCAAAGACACACTTCTTGGGATTTAGCATGAGATGATATTGGGCCAACCTATCAAAGACTTTCTCCAGGTCAGCAAGATGATCCATGAAGGTGTGAGATTTGACTAGGATATCGTCCACATAATCTTCCAAAATGCTATGGATAAGATCATGGAAAATGGTTGTCATAGCTCTTTGATAGGTAGCCCCAGCATTCTTTAGGCCAAAAGGCATCATGGTGTAGCAAAAGGTTCCCCAAGGGGTAGTGAATGTTGTCTTATGCTGGTCCTCTTCTACAATCTTGATCTGATTATACCCAGAAAATCCATCCATAAGGGACAGGATTTCATGTCCAGCTGTAAGATCTACAATCATATCTATGTTGGGCAAGGGAAAATCATCCTTTGGACAAGCTTTGTTAAGATCTCTAAAATCAGTACAGATTTTGATGTCACCGGAAGGCTTAGTGATAGGGACCATGTTGGAGATCCATTCTGAGTAGTCGATAGGTCGGATAACCTTAGCAGCTAACATTCTTTCTAGTTCAGCTTTGACTAGTAATGCCACCTTGGGGTGCATTTTCCTAAGCTTTTGTCTGACGGGCTTGATCTTTGGATTGACTGCAAGATGATGAACTACAAGCTTTGGATCGAGTCCTGGCATGTCCTGATATGACCATGCAAATCGGCCAATGTTCTCTCGTAAAACCTCAAAGAGGAGGTCAGCTTGGTCTTGTGATAGGGATGCAGCAATGTGAACAATTCTAGGGATCTCTGAAGAACCAATGTTGACTTCTCTAGTATCCTCTATTAGAATAGAAGACACCTCTGGTCGATTATCTTGAGGAGGCAATACTAAATCCTCATGTTCTACTTGTGGCTCTGGATTTTCTTGCTGAGGGGTTCTCTTCGCTGCCTTAGCTAGTCCCAGATTTACCTTAGTTCTAGTTTTGGGTGTATCAAAACTAGGTTGGGATTTTCTCCAAAATACCCCTTGGGATCTAGCTTGTAGATGTAGGTAGAATCTGGCTTTGTCTTCTTATGAGGAGTTTCAGCTCCCATGAATCTTAGAAGTGCTTCCTCTGATGCAAACTCATCAATATGTATGACACTTGGTTGGTCCCAATCTATGAGTTGTGGATGAGCAAGTGGTAGGTCAATGAGATGGATGGATAGTTCTCGGAGAACAGAGTCTCCTAGGAAGATTTGGTCTGGGATATCGTCGTAGGCTCTCTTTTCAACTTCCTCAGGAATGTCTTCGATTTCAACAAGGTCGCGGTGGATGTTCGAAAAAGCGTGACCATTCTCGTTGGTGCCCCCAGTTGTGGGTATGCCAAAGCCAAGACCTGACTTTATTTCCCAATCATGTGCTTCGATGGGACATTGCATGCCCCTTTCTTCTGGTCCTAGTCCACCTCCTTGATAGTTCCATTTTTCAGTGACGAGCTTATGTTGTTGGGGATACTTTTGGCTGAAGTGATCAAGGCGTGCTTGATTTCTTGGAGGTGCATCCTTATGTAGCCAATTGTTGATATCTGGAGTGAGCTCCTCATGAAGAGGGGTTTTTGAGGACACAAAGGTGGTTGGGCCAAACTGTTTGTATCGAGGAGGTGGAATCTCCTTAGCTTTGTGATATGTTGGCCGTCCACGGGCATTTGGATCAAGTGGGATTGCTCCGACAGCAAATGCATCTGATAGACTATATTATCCACATCCTTTGTTGTTGATCTTTACAGTAGATAGGGTAGAGGCAAGGATGGTTTCTGCGTCATTACAAGTGTGGGATGAGCTGGCGATGGTTGTGTCGATGTCTATTCCAGGGAAATGGTTTGTATATGAAGCTTCAACTGCATTGCAGTAAGCAAAGGGTTCTGGATCGGCATGGATGGTTACCTCAGTGCCTTGATGCGGAAATTTGATGCACTGATGGTAGGTGGATGGAACGGCCTTCATAGCATGAATCCATGGGCGACCGAGGAGGATGTTAAATGGTAATTTTAGATCAACAACATGGCAAACTGTCTCTTGAATGACTGGCCCAACCTTGATTGGTAGCAAAATAGTCCCTTCTGTGGTCCTTTCCAAGTTGTCATAAGCTTTGATGGTGATAACCTCACTGATCATATCTGCCTCAGTATACCCAGCTTGTTTTATGAATTTTAGGGTGCAAATGTTCAAGGCTGATCCATTATCTATCATTACTCTTTTCACGGCAAAATTGGATACCATGATGGCTATGCGAAGTGGAAGGGTGTGATCTGGCTCAACCGCAGGTATGTCGGTGGGTTTGAAAGATAGGGCACATGAGGATGAAAGGTGTCCAACAAGATTACGAAAATCAGTAGCATTGATATCAGAAGGGACACGGGATTCTATGAGAGCACTGTCAAGGATGTCTTTGTACACAAGACTAGTGCGGAGAAGGTCTAAAATGGATATTTGGGCTGGCATGTTCCGAAGGTGTTCCAAGATATTGTACCGGCTTTTTGATGGAGCTGATGGTGTTGATGAAACTGGTGGGCCTGCGATGTTAAATTGCGCTCTTCGAGTGGTGACCGCACACTCATTGTCTGGTCCTCGGATATTGATAACATTGACTGAAGGCTCTTTCTCAGATATACAACCTATAAGGCTACCATAGTCTATATAGGATGAAGTGTGGTCATTGTTCTTCCCATGCTGTTGGTTTGGCTGGCAGTTGTTGGTGTTGTTTTGGATAGGTGCTTTTCCAAGATTTTGGTTGTTGTGTGGAGGAAAAGCATTTTGATAAATTTGTAAGCCTGCATTGGGAGAGTTTTGGGCACCAACAGTGATTTCCTTCTGATCAATGAGGTCTTGCACATAGTCTTTCAGTTTCATGCATCTGAGGGTGGTGTGACCATTTACCCTATGGAACTTGCAATACTCATTGTCCTTGTACCATGCAGCTTTGGATTGGCTTGGATCAATTTGCTGGGTAGGAGGAAATTTGATAAGGTTTTCCTTAGCCAATTTCTCAAAAATAACATCCAATGGCTCACCAAGGGGTGTATAGTTTCTAGGTGCAGGTTGGAATCTGGGCTTTTGCCCTGCAGCTACATTGATGGCATTAGCTTGATTGTTAGACCCTTGAAAGTTGGGTCTTGTATTGTGGTTTTGATAGCTTTGGTTATTTCATTGTTGGTAATTGGTAGCTTGTTGGTTGTTTGTTTGATATGGTGGGTTAGACTGGTTTCGAGAAGGACCAATGATATTCACATGTCTGGTGTCAGTAACCCCATCTGTTGCAACATGCTTGTTTTTGTTCCAATACCTAGACTTGTCATTGGAATGTGATTGATTTTGGTTGGCCTCTTTGTAAATCTTTACCACACCATCTTTGATGAGTCCTTGCTCAAGGATCATTCCTTTCTCTTTGATATCCTTATAGGTCTGCAAACAGTTCATGGTCATGTGGTGAGCCAAGCTGGGATGTGCATTATCAATAAACATTTTCACCACATGGCATTCTGGCAAGGTGCAAGATATGCGGGTGGTAAGGGTTTGCCATCTTTGCAGGTATTCGGCAAGGCTTTCTCCACCTTTTTGCTTGGTGTGGACAAGATCAACTATTGATAGCTCTGTTTCAACAAGATGGGCATATTGGGCTACAAATGCCTCAGATAATTCAGCAAAGTTTTTAATTGTGCCATAGGGGATTCTATAAAACCATTCAAGAGCTGGTCCAGCCAAGCTTTTGGGAAAAAGGCGCAAGAGGAAGACATCATTGTATGCCACGTCCTGGCAATGCATGTAAAATTCTTTGATATGTGTGACAGGGTCTCCTTTTCCTCTGAACTTGTCAAATTTAGGTACCTCAAAGTGTTTGGGAAATGGTGTCGTGGTAATGGCTCTGTCAAATGGGTAAGGACACACATTCTCAAACTTGAATGTCTTTGGATCATTCCCTTCTTGGATGGCTTTCAGAGCTGTCTTCATTTGCTCCCACTCTGAATTGATAGGTGATGGTTGGGGTGCCCCCAATGTAGGAGTGCCTTGAGGTAGGTATGTGTTGGATGGGGCCACTGAATATGGATGGTTGTGAGGGATTTGCTGATAGGGATTGTACATTGTTTGGGCAGCTGCATGGTGGATGACGGGTTGTTGAGGGGGAGGTGGCACATATTGCTGCATGTGCTGTGAGGCTTGCTGTTGATATGAGATTTGAGGTTGGGATTTAGGAACATAAGTTGGCTGTGGGATAAATGAATTGCTTTGTGGAGGTAAGGTATAAGATGGTTGTGAGGCTTGGGGAAAGGATCAGAGGGCTTGTGGGGTTTGACCAATATATGTGGGTTGTGCCCCCATTTGGGATGGCATCTGTAAATAATTGGTGGTTGGCTGGGGTGGTGGATTACCTCCTAGAAGTGGCATTGAAAAGTAGTTGGTAATTGGAGGTAATGGATTAGTTGGTGGTGGAGGTGGTGGGAATTGAAAGCTTGGGAATGGAACTGATGGGGTTTGATAGCTTTGTGGCTGGATTTGGAAGCTTGGTAGAGTGGTGGTGGGAGCTAGGGTCACTTGGGAGCTTGGTAGAAGACTGGCAGTAGCTTGTGGGTTTTGATAGCTTTGTGGAGTGAAGGTGGTAGCTTGTGGATTTGTGGCTGGTGGTATTGAGCTCCCAAGACCTAATGGAAATGATGGGATTGTGCTTTGGGCTGTGGTGAACAAGCTGGGGGCGATGAAAGGTTGATTACTTGGCCCCATGGGTGGCATCCCTGTTGTATATTGCTGAGGTTGGCCAAAGATGCTAGCACTAATTTGGGAGATGGGTGGATTGGGAAGGCTAGGTTGGGGAGCAGCAGCAATAGTGAAGGGGGTGAACGGTGAGGTGTTTTGGGTAAAGGGGGTTTGGAGCGGAGAGGTATGAACCAAGGATGGAGTGGTGGTGGCTGGGTTGGCTTGCGGCATGGATATTTCAACTTGGGTGGATGATGGTATGTTTGGGTCTGTTGGATCATATGGATTGGCTAGAGGCTCTTCTTTTGGAATAAATTGAGGATAATTTGGATCATAAGAGCCTATGGGTGGTGGCAGCTGCCCAAATAATGGGTGAGATGGATCTGATAATGGAGGGGGTCTTCCAAAGTCAAAGGTTCCTACATTGTCCCTTCGAAAGTTAGCCATGATTGTCTCTTTGTTTTTGTCTATAATGGCGTTTACCAATACTGCATTTCCTAGTTGGTTCATGAAAGCTTCAATGTCAGTAGTTGATGGCATAGATTGCTCTGGGCTGAAGGATGGCTGAGTGCTCAAGGGGGGTGAGGCTGTTCGATCCAAATGATAGGGCTCCATTGTTTCTTTCTTCTTGGCTAAGCGAGTGACGGGTGGCATGAAAAATGCTCCTAGGGATGAGATGCAATAATGCTGATGGATGCAAAAGGGGGAAGGCTTTTCTATGCAAATGATTTCCTAGGTTGAGGCAAAACTATATGACAAAACCTAAGGAGGATTGGGTTGGGGATTCTAACTTCAAAGATATGTTGTCAAAGTACAAAAGGTCTGCTTTCCTATGTGCAAGCTTGGTGGTGATTGTGTCAACTTAAGGATAGACTGATGATCCTTTAGGAAAAACACAAGATTGACCACTTGCGAATCCCAACCTTTAGCTCAAGGTGATGAGGGATAACAAGTGACAAAGCTAGATTACCCTAGACAAAGCTCTGTCAAAGGGATAACCTTGGTGAGATTGGTGAATTTGGAAGATTTTAGGAATGGCAAACTTTTAGCAAGGTGACAACAATTTTGAAAGCTTAGATGTGCAGATTTTTGATTACTAGCTAGATGGTATGATTCTAAATGAGATGGATGAGCTAATAATGCTTAAGGGGATAAGCTAAGATGGCTGGCTTTTCTACAAAGATGACTCTAAAGTGAAGCTTATCCAAGAAGATGTGGAGAAACAAGGGTGTCTAATCATAGAAATCATGCCTAGTTGGTAAGGCATAAGCAGGATTAACTCCTGGATGTTGGCTAAATTTGATGGTGCGCTCTAACCAGGCCTCTTGAAGTGCTTCGTCAGTAGCTTTGTCCTCTGCTTTGTGGAGTTTGGAAATTCGTGGGCTTGGTGTTATTGCTTTTCTCTTGGCTGAAAGTTCTTGGTATGCTAGAGATGGCTTGAGTTTGACCTTGTGAAACTTCTGTTTGGGTTTGGGTTTGGGTTGTTCCGACATAAATTCCTGAATCTGCTTGGCTTTGGAAAAAATCTCAGTTGTTTTGCTTCAACTTTTTCAACTTCCAAAATAGCCAGTGACTACGCTAAGTGTGCCCTAAGCTAGGATTGACCAAGTTTGGCAAACATTCATTCAACAAGTAAAATAAAAACAAGCAATAGATAGGAACACCCAGATAGAAGTTTGTGGTTCTCAGAATGTGGTACTTGCGCCAAGGAGTGTGTATGTTCTACAAATGTTTCGATCAGTCACTCCAAACACATTAACATCCTAGATGGTTTTCTGCAAGGCAGACAATTGGTTTAGCTAGGGAGTCCTCGATATACGCAAGGTACGTGAGGCCCAAATCCGTAGATGAGACCAAAAGGATGTCACACAGCCGAGAGGAGTGGTAACCCACTTCTCCTCTTTCACTTCTCAAGGGTATAAAGTTCCTTGAGGCTTAGCCCGAATGACAAAATCTTGATCCCAAGAGAGGTGTCTTTCGATTCACCTCCCGATTCTTATACTCCGCCGGAACGCTGGAGTTGAGGTCGTCCAAGGGGTGATGAAATCCCCAAGCAGGCCTCCTAAAAAAGAAACAAGGTTTTGGATCCTAATCTTATGCACCCAAGATGGCCTCGAAAGACGACAAGGGGAGAGAAGACTCGGATGACCTTGGGCTAAAAAACACGCTTGTTCTTTTACCAACTGACTCTTATGTGTGCTAATCTAGACTTTGCAAGCACTCATGTTTAAGAGACAATGTTCAATTCCAACTTGAAGCGCCAACAAAAGTAAATCGATCGAAGAATGCACACAATAAGAAGAGTTAGGGTCAACAAAAGCAAACTCGCGCGCCCGGAGGCCCTCCACGTCAAGTATCGATTAATTTTCTTTAAGGCATTCAAGATTGAGTGTGAGTTTGTTTTAAGCCCAAAACAAAAGTGTGTGAGATTCGATTTCAAGCGCGCGCCCGGAGGCTCTCCATGTCAGTTGTTGTTCAATTTTAGTGCCCAAACTTGAAGTGTGATCGATTTAATCTAGAGTTTTGACCATTTAAGAATTTTGATAAAGTTAAAGCAAACGTTCAAAGACCAAGTGAGTGAGTTAGATTGTGGAACATTTAACACCTTTTTCAAGTAGACCCATCCCCATAAATGGTGCTGAGATTGCAACCAATGGTTAATATTTGATGGGTGATTAGAAAAGAGGTGAGTCCAAGGAACTACTCAAATTGATTTTTGTAAATTTGTATTTTAACTTAACAAAGTTTCTTAAATGTCCAAAAATCCAACTTTACCTAGATTGCATGTGGAAAAGAGATTTGTAATGGTTAATTGATCCTTGGCATTCAAGATTGAATTTTTTTGTTTTAAGCATGCATTCCAAAGAAAGTTGATTTTAATCCATGACATTCAAAAGTGTGTTTTTGAGCAACATTCATTCAATGAAAAATGTGTTTAACCATTCAAGTTCATTTTTTTTTTAGCAACATGCATTCAAAGACAAATGGTTAAACATTCAAGTTCATTTTTTTTTTAGCAACATGAAAACCTGCAAGAAGCATGGTTAGTGGTTCCATATGTGCTCCAACCTGCAATGAGACAAAAAAAAGCAATTTAGTTAGTTAGCCAAAATCTTCAAAAATGAGAGCTTAACTATGGGAAAAAAAAATTTAACTTTTTTTGTTGTTTTTTCTACGCGTAAAAATGCTTAAAACGGTCTAAATCCTACGGAACCACTAAAAGTCAAATTTTGATTTATACTCTTTTTTTTTTTTTTTTTTTTTTTTTAGCTACAAAGTGCAGAAATAATATAGCAGAAATGGAACATAAGCAAGCAGAGAACACAGTCTGCCAAAATACAAAGACGTTGAACTACAGAGGCACCAAAATAGGAAGAGGACAAAATAAAGATGTCAATTTTCGCAGACGCGGATTTTCACAGATGTCGATTTTCGCAGACGCGGATTTTCGCAGATGTCGATTTGCGCAGACGCGGATTTTCGCAGATGTCGATTTTCGCAGACGCGAATTTTCGCAGAAGTCGATTTTCGTAGACAGAACAGGTTGCAGACGCCAAAACTGCGCCAAAAAAAGCTGAAAATGCGAAATTTTTTTTTTTATAGATGGTATTTCTTCTTCCTAAGTGCGTTCTTTAACATGCAAAAACAAGCAAAACACCCTCACAACACACTCAAACAACAGCAAACATTAGATGGTTAGAAAAATGACATATAGATGAAAATAGATGATTAAATGACCCATAGTGGGGTCCCACCGGGCGTGCCAAAATGTAGAACCAGAATTAGTATGCAAAGAACATTAACAAATGAAGTAAACATTCACAAACAAAAAACTAAATTCACATATATGCTTAGACTAAGAAAGAAAATAAGAAGTGCAAAACCTCACAAGAGAAAACACTCCATGCTTTCTTGATTCTGTAGATGTGTCCTTTTGCTGTGGATGTATGCTCAAGATGCTCAAAAGCTGCTTCAATGGAGATGGGTAATGGCAAATTGGTAGCTTTGTGAGCTCTCAATTTGGCATTATAAGGGTATGGTTGATGGCTTTGGTTCTCAAAATAGCATGGTAACTTTAGCTCAAAGATTGTTGATGAAATGGCTTGGGATGGGATTCAATTTATAGGCTAAGGGGTAGAGGGATGGAGGGCTTAGATGCAAGGATGGATGAAGGCTTAAGGAGGGCTAAGATGCACTCAAAGGGGAGCACATGGATTGTGCTTGTTTAGCACCAATGGGAAGGTGACACTTGTCACAAGGAGGATGAGTGTGAGAGGGTAGGGTTAAGGGTTGGTTAAGGGCATGATGAGTGGGGTTGAGTATGTAAGAGGGATGTAAGAGGAATGAGTGTGGAAGAGGGAAGAGTGTGGAAGATGGGTGTAAGAGTCATGAGTGGGCTTGTAAGAGTCTTTATGTTTTGTAAGAGCACTCATGACTTAGTGGTTGGGTTTTTTTGAGGGGAGACTTTGGTTGGATTAGGAAAGTCTTAAACTTGTTTAAGGAATGTGACAACATTAGGGGGTGGATTAGGCTTGGGTTTAAGATTAGATTAGGGATGTTAGAGATGTGCAAGTGGATGGCATTAATGAGGGTGGGTGAGTTAGTGGCTAAGCTTGGTTAGCATGGGTGGATAGGGTGGATTAGGCTAAATGGAGGATTAGAGATAGGTTAGGGGTTTTTGAATTTGAGGATTTCATTTATCAAATAGATTTATTTAATAAATGGGGATTTTTGGAATTAGATAGAAGAATAGGGTTTAATTGATAAATAATAGATTATTTGTTTTATCAATTAGGACTATAGATGATTAATTAAATTAATCAACTAGGGGATGACAAAGGATTAATTAAATAGAAATTTAATTAATAATGCCTTTTTAGATAACTAAATAGGATTACTAAAATAGTGTAATCAAATTTAGGTGTCTACACAGACAACATATAGAAACAAGATGCAAGTACATGTTTTGGTTTGTTTTCAAAATCACATGGTTAAGTTATATATGAGGTTTCAGTTTTCGTTCAAAGTATTTTTTTTTTTTGGTCGGTAATGATTTTTTATATATTAATAATAAAAGAAATTACATATACAAAATACATCAGTTTCTCAAACCCACATCCCATCCAAAAACACCTTTTTCAAATAACCATATTATTACTACTCTTCCTACCAACTATCCCTTCGTACATACAAAAAACCAATCCCATATCTACTTGACTATCGTCTGTTATCAAATAACCAACTTCAAAAGCATATGTTTTATGTAAACTGCCGCCTCCACTTCATGACCTATAGCATGATCAAAATCCTCCACTGATCATATGGAATTACCCACCTATTTCCAGTGTAGCTCGACGACCCTGTGGGCTTTGTTTGCGACGGGGAAAGTGGCCCACTCGTTCCCTGGTTGTGACATCCCACCTTCAATCTTGTTGATCTCCTCCCACATCATCTCCCAGGCATCCTTTGAAGCTTTGTATAAGGAGGGTTTATCAGCCTTCACTCTCCATTTGAGAAATGAGATGTATCCAAATCTTTAACTTTCGTCTTCTTGCTCAAAAAATTTAGCGAGATCCGCTCTTATGCCGAGTACTGACCAGTCTAGTATATAATCCAAACCACCAAGCATGTCCTCCGCAAACAATGTTTTTGCCATGTAATGCACCTCTTCTATTGACTTGTTCAACTCTAGGCCCCATGCAATCACCATTGCTATAATCTCCAAGTTAGAGCGGCATTTTATTTCCCTTTCTTGAAACTACGTTCCCCCCACTTGCAAAATTGCTTCCACCATAGCCTTCGTTTTGATCTTGAGAAGACCCTTCATGCATTCCTTACTCACAAGCCCTTTGAAGGCCTTCATATCCCTATTAGAATCTAGTGCAAGGTAGCTTCCATTCTTGTAGCATTTCACTACTCTGCAACAACCCCAACTCACTTGCAAGAAAACCGCTATGTGCAAATCCGCCTTCAAAAACCTGTATATATGCATTTTTTCACACATGCAAAATCTTACCTCTCGATTTCTCTCTAAATTCTTACCATTTTTATCACCATATGATCAATGTCAATAGCAATATAATATTACCAAAAAAAAGCCTCTAAAACATATGTACCACGTGCCACCATCCTCTTTCCTTTTAATCCAAACATCAGTCATAATGACTGACATTCCTTGTGATCCACCATTCGCCACCAACTCAAACCATCTATTACATCATATGTAAATCATCCACCTCTACTTCATTTATGCGGGTAAAAGTAGTTGCCCAATTAGCCATTTTATCCACTTCTTTGTTTCCCTCTCTGTATACGTGGCTTACTTTGAAATCCAAAAAGGAGCCTAATGTCTCTCTGATTTTTTGAATTTTGTTCTGTAAAAACCATGTTTTTGTTGACCCTTTTATTATTGCATCAACAACAAATTTCAAATCTCCTTCTAGATGTAAGTGCATGATATCTAATTTTTTACCTAAGGAAACTGCTAGCATAGCTGCTTCAACTTCAGCCACATTATTAGATCCATTTGCCAACCTCTTCGCTGCAAAACCAATAATTTCACCTTTGTCATTTTTTGCTACCACTCCTACTCCTGAGAACCCTTTATTACCTTTTGATGTACCATCAAAATTGATTTTGACCCAGTCCTTTTTAGGCCTTCGCCATCTGATCTCCTTTCTATCCACCTTCTTAATCCTATTCAGATCTCCATCATTACTCCATTTAATTTTAATTCCTATCCAAAACTTTTGTACTCTACTATCCCAGTGATTATAACTCTTCCTTGGGTGTTGAGGAACACAATTAGCATTAATACACTCCTCAATGGAGTGGTGAATTCTATTCCATACACTATCAACATTCTCCATCTTCCCCTAAAAAATACATCTATTTCGTTCTTTCCTAATCTCCCAAATAACCAAAGCTGGGTTTACTTTCCATATGTTTGAATAAAGGGATTTTTGAAAATGTTTTGACCAGCATTGGAAAATACCTTTAACTGAGTTTGGAAGAGGGGCCAGCCAACATAAATGTTGTGCAAAATCACATTGAGCTAATAAATGATTTGTTGATTCCAACGCTTTCATGCATAGTGCACATCTTGATGGACCAAAAAATCCATATTCATATCTTTTATCATCGGTTAGAATCCTACCTTACAATGTGATCCAGGAAAAAGCACCAGCCTTTGGCATACATAATTTATTCCAGCAAAGCTAATAAGGCCACCCTTCAAAATTATGAACTCCTCCACTTAACTGATAACCTAGTTTTGTAGAATAACGACCACTTTTAGAAGCACACCAAATCACTCTATCCTACTTGTTACTTAAAAAAATCTACCTCTCCATAAAAATACCTTTCAACTCATCTAATATCTCTAAATTCAAAGGATCCCTCCATACCCAGCTTGAGCCCAACTCTGAATGTGTTTCCTCAAATAACTGTCTATAGTTGTTCCCTAAAAATCCTCCATTACTGGAATCAAATTATCCAAACCTTCCAAATCCTCCAATTTGCCTAACCCATTCCAAGAGTCATGCCAAAAAGAGGCTCTTTCCCCATTCCCAATATGCTAGGATAAATGATTAGTGATAATTGGTCTACATTCCAACATAGAATTCCATATAGCCAAACCTTTAGGGGGGTTTCTCATTATTAGAATGAGCAAGGGATCTCTAGAATCTAAACATTTAGCTTGTAAAATTTTAACCCACAATTGGTCCGAGTTTTCATACATCTCCCAAATTATTTTAGCTCCCAATGCCTTATTGACATCTCTCCACCTTCTTAGGCCCACTCCCCTTATTTTCTTTGGCTTGCACAAAGATTCCCATGCAATCAAAAAAAAATTCTCTTCATTTTGAGACCCATTCCACAAGAACTTTCGCATTCTCTACTCAATGTACTTAAGAACCTCCATGGGAATCTTCAAACAACTCATTGAGTAAGTTGGGATAGCTAAAATAACAGTTTGAAGAAGCAAAACTCTTCCCGCAAAGGTTAGCCACTGACCTTTCCACCCATCCAACCTTTTGATGTAGCTATCAATTAACTCTTTCCATAAATTTGCACAATTCCTGCCTTAAAACATAGGTATGCCTAAATATTTGTTAGGCATCACACCTTGTCTTACCCTCAGAACTTGACATATATTACTTTGAACCTTGCTTGTTGTATTAAAAAAGAAAACTTCTGATTTGCGCCAATTTACACATTGCCCCATCACCTTACTGTAGTCCTCTAGCACTAATTTAATACTTTCAGCCTCCTTAATATAGGCTTCACCCATTAAAAAGTTGTCATCAACAAACTACAAATGTGTAACAGGATCAACACCCCTTGCAACCTTCAATCCCTTCCATTTGCCATCTTTTCTTGCCTTGGAAATTGCTCATTCTAGACCTTCTGCAAGAATAATGAAAAGAAAGGGGGAAAGAGGGTCCCCTTGGTGTATCCCTTGAGGACTACCATTAACCAAAACAAAAATGCAAGGGGAGTTGATATAAGAAAAAATCCACCTACACCAACAATCACTAAATCCAAATTGCTCCAAAACTCTCATCAAAAACTTCCTATTCACATTGTCATATGCTTTGTGAATATCCAGTTTTAACAACATACTCAGTTCCTTGTTCATTTTCAAAGTATGTATTGCTTCATGGGCAATAATGATACCTTCATAAATAGACTTTCCTAGAGCAAATTCACTATGTTCCAAGGAGATGATAGTTGAAAGCACTAACTTTAGCCTATTTTTAATAACCTTTGAAATCACTCTATAAATTGTATTACATAGAGCAATAGGCCTAAAATCATTGAAAGTCTCCCTTTCACCTTTCTTAGGAATAAGTGCCAAGAAAGTATTGTTCAAATCTTTGAAAACAAATTTCTTCCTCCTAGATTCTTCTACAACCTCCCAAAGCTCTTGCCTAATAAAGTCTCATGTTACTTGGAAAAATAAGGCTAGAAACCCATTTGAGCCTGGTGACTTATCCTTTCCTAAACATGATAGAGTAGATTTAACTTCCTCCATTGAAACTGATTGATAAAGCATCTTATTTTGCTCCTCTAAAATTAACTTTGGCACCCCATTCAATAGTCTTATACAATCCTCCTCAGTTTCCATATCATGAGAAGAACCTATAAGATTCTGAAAAAATATGACTGCTTCCTCATTAATCTGGGTTTGATCTGTAAGAGTCTCCCCCTCATCATTTTTGATAGAAAAAACTTTATTGGATGATCTTCATTCCTTTACTGAGTTGTGAAAGTATTTAGTATTGTGGTCACCTTCTTTCAACCATGCCTCATGAGATTTCTACCTCCAGTATATTTCCTCCTTATATAAAACTTCCTCATATTCCTTTTTAAGCTATTGTTCCTCTGAAAATAAATGCTCATCCATCCCTCCTTTCATCACCACCTTATTCACTTCCTCTAACTGGTCTTCCAGCCTTAATTTTTTTGCAAATATATTCTTAAAAACTTCCCTATTCCACACCTTCAATTGCTCTTTTAAATGTTGCAATTTCTTGAAAAACTTAAAAGCACAAGAGCCTTTGTGATTGGGAGCTCATCCATCCCTCCTTGCATCACCACCTTATTCACTTCCTCTAACTAGTCTTCCAACCTTAATTTTTTTGCAAATATATTCTTAAAAACTTCCCTATTCCACACCTTCAGCTACTCTTTTAAATGTTGCAATTTCTTGAAAAACTTAAAAGCACAAGAGCCTTTGCAAATATATTCTTAAAAAATTCCCTATTCCACACCTTCAACTACTCTTTTAAATGTTGCAATTTCTTGAAAAAATAAATCTAGAAAACCATCAAACACATCTTTTCAAATCTGAAAGGGGCTTGCTTTGGAGTTGACTCCTTCCTGATATTTAAACAAATAGGAAAGTGATCTGAGCCAGTGAGGGGCAAAATGTCAACTTGACATAACCAATCTGTATTACACCAATCACCACCCAATAAAAAATGATCAATCTTCTCTACAATATTGGTAAACCCTTTCCTCTGATTTGTCCATGTGAAATCTCCATTTACGAAGGGTAAATCTTGTAGATTGTTACTTAAAACAAAATTAGCAAAGCCCTAATGACTCCTATGTAGTTCAATCGAGGCCCCAAGTTTCCCGTTTGGAGATAAAATTGCATTGAAATATCCCCCTAGAACAACCAACCTATCCTTCCATTGCACCAATTTCTCTGTTAAAGAAGACCATAACTGTAATTTCAAATTTTGTTGACAAGGCCCGTATATATTAAAAGCCAGAGAACTCAAGTGAAGCTGAAATAAATAAATCATCACTAATTGCCAACATGCACTAGAGTCAATCAAGGAAACATTTGCTAAAGATTCTTTCCAAAAAAACCCCAAACCACTAGATGCACCTTCAACATCTACCATCATACATTTCCATGAAAAAAGCTTCTTGGTAAGAAAAAACTTGTTGTTCCCACTTAACTTTGTTTCTTGTAGGAACACTATGTTTGCCTTAGCTTGATCAAGCACTCTCTTGATCAAGTGTAATTTGTCAGGGGCATTGTAGCCCCTGACATTCCACAAAAGAAGCTTCATCACTTTCAGCAAGAGGTATATCCTCTTCCCAATCTCAACAATTTAGCTTGATTAGTTGTGTTCCCAGTCATGGTGAGCTTAACTTTCGCTGACTTGGGATCCCTTTTTTTCTTTTCATAAATCCTTGGTTTACTAATGACAAAGGGAGTCATACTTATCGAACTCTCTGCCTCCATCACTAAAGAATCTAATACCCCATAATCATCACCTTCTGAAGCCTCATCACTAGAATAATATGAATCTGAAGACAGAGTGTCTCTACTCCTTGCTTTCTCACTATCCAAAAAGGAATCTATGGTACGATAGGAGATATTTGAATATCTTTAAAAGTTTCATCATCCATCATGTTTTTAGCTTCATGATTCTCGGTCTCAGCTACATCCTGGAATGCATACAACTCTTCTTCAAGCTTCAAGGCTCTCTCAACCACCCTTTCATTATTACTTTCTCCCAAAAAATTTCCACCACTGGCCGGAGCTAAGATATCTTGATTCAGAATAGAGGCCTGCTCATAGCCATCTTTTTTATACATCTATGAGAATGGAGTTTCAACAACTATTTGTGTTGACTGAGCAACACAATCCCCACATTCACCTTCTTGCAAATTACACATGTCTTCAGTTGTGTTATTTACTGAAACCTCATCGAACTCAGCCTCCATTTGCTCTCTACAAATCATTTCTTCCTCAAAGGAAAAAGACCAAGGGGGGATGATCTCTTGCTGTTTCTCTATTAATTTCACCATATCAATACAAAGGTTTTCTGCCTTTACCTATATCCTCCTAGCGTGAAACATGATTTGCATAATCCACATCCACATCGACAGAGAATTACCCCTTTGGGGTACAAATTGCAAAAATCTCTAGGAATGTATATTGCATTCTAACTAGTATTCTAGAGTACTAAAACAAGTGATTTTTGTCTAAAGCTTCTTCAGATTTGACATACACTCCTAAATTGTCCCCTATCAGTTTCAGAGTTTCCTCATCCTTATATTCCCAGGGTAAATTCTTCAAGTTAACCCAAATCAGGACGTCTTTGACCTTCTCATTCATCGGATTAAAATTTGGCCTCCAGTCACACACATAAAATCCTTTCCCATCTAAAATATGTGGACCAGAGTTTAAAATGCTTCTTTTCTCCTCCGGTGTAGGGCAAATAACCAAGAAAAAACATTGGCTAGGGGTTTTAGCACTAAATTCTCTCCCCAATTATTTTTTAACCATTCTTAAACTTTCTTAACTGATGGTCGTGACCCTAACCATTTAAAGAATACAACCTTACATTGTAATTGTTTGACAAATTCACATTATTTTGAATTGGGAGAGTGGAAACCCTAGACACATTATTGGTGTGAGTCTTAGAGCACTTATCGGTATCCGCAAAACTCCTTTAAAGTGTTTGTTTTGGCCGCCAAAATTTTCTCTCGATCCTCTTGTAGTCAAAAGGTTGAGGATTTGTGAAATTCCCATTGCTCCATTTAAATGCCTTATTCCCAATCTACCCAGGCCTCTGTGAATGTGAAGTATTGTGCCTTGCATTAAAACCATTCCCAACTTTGGTCTGGGTTGCGCTAGGGATATTAAAGGGCTATCCCCATGCCCCATGGCTCCATCTTTTAAAACCTCCATCAATATTACCAGCACGTTCTAGCCCTGATGTTTTATGAAAAGATCTGTTTGTTCTGCTTCCAAAACTGCGGTGTCATGAAGCCATTGTAACCAATATCCTTTCTCAGCGGTCGCCATTGCTGTGAAGCCATTAACTATACTAATTAATTTTATATGTGAGACACATTCGTTCAAAGTATATTTCAAGTGTATAAGATTCTCCATTTAATCTACAAGTCAACCCATTTATTTATTTAAACAAAAAATAGAACTACCCCGGTTACACATTAGACCAATTTTTCCCAAAATATTCCAAGGGTAAATTATATTTATTTAAATTATTAAAAATAATGGTTGTTGATTTTCAAAGAAATTAATCTATGAATTTATCAAATCAATGTTATAATAATTTAATAATTTTAAAACTTAAATTAACAACTTCCCTTATTTATTAATCTTAATTAATTCACGTTTAATTAAATAAATCAATAAATATATATACTTCATAGTCTACGATCCCAAATCATTTTCATAATAATTTAATTAAAACTTAATTAACTATTATTAAATATATGTCACTTAATTAAATTATTAAAGATAATTATTTATATATAAAAATAATTATTTTAAAATTAATTAATAATAATTAAAAAACATTTATTAATTTATAAAACTATACTTTTAAACTATTAATAAATAAATATTATTTTATTTAAAACATCACATATTACAAAATTTTAATAAAATTAATTTTATTTTTTTTAAAACCTCATATATATTGAAAAGTGTGTTTAAAGGCCCGCCGGCCTGCGTTGCTCTGCGACCGCAGGTGTTACTGCTGTCGCAAACAGCAGTACTACGTACTGCTATTGCACAACAATACCACCTACCGCAACAGAGTGGTGGTGGGGCGTGGGACGTGGTGGCCCCACCCCACTATATATATATATATATATATATATATATAAACAAAACCAACCCCCCCAAAAATTTAATATATGTATATTTTTAAATCAATTTTAATTAAATCCATTTTATTAAATTATATCAATTATAAAATTTAAATAAAACAAAATCTCAATAAATTTTACATACATACATACATACATATAAAGACCTTTGCAATTTAAGTCTAATAGGAAAAATACAATTAACCAATTGAATTTCTAATTTCTAATTTTTTTCTTATTTCAAACCCTTCCTGAATGAAACACTAGATTCCTTAATCTAGAAAATGAGAGTTTCTGATTACTTTTGTAATCTCCACGTATGTAGAAGATATTGGCAAGCATTAAATAATTTGCAATATCAAAATGTTTAAGGGTTCATCACAGAGAATTCAGATTTACAATCCATAGGCACGAAGAAGATAAGAAAGGAAAATTGCGTAATTAATCAGTGATCAAACACAAGACCCTACCTGAACTTGATGCTAATACGCAACCACCTGAAGATTGTGAGAGAATTCCCTTCTATCCAAAAACTTCTCTTTGAAACTTTCCCAAAATTTCCCTTCTGAAATTCGCTTCCAAATTTCATTCCAAAAATTCGCATCCAAATTCCTCCCCCTAATAAATGAACCCCCCAAATTGAGATATGGTGTTCTTTCCTTAAATTGAGGCAGTAATTGTGCGTTCACCCGAGAGAACTCCTTGCTTACAACCCTTAACTCATTATTAACTTTTATTTATCTTTTCTTAATCTTTTCCATGCATGTTAAATGAATTATTAAATAACTTTATTTAATTTCCACTAGACTTCGTTTTTAATTAATTTATTAACTTTAATCTCATGCACACTTCATGCAATTAAAAGATATTTACTAAATATACTTGTTTTTATCTTTTTAACTAATTTCTTATATTCTAGTCTCATGCACGCATCATGCGAACTTGAAACTTTTAATTAAATTAATATATTTTCCACTTTTTATAAAATTTATTTTCAAAACTTAATTGATAAAATATTTATTAACTTAAATAATAATAATATTTGGCATTTATTTACAAATGAACTCTAAATATATTATTAAATTAAATAAATTTATTTGCAAATGAACTCTAAATATATTATTATTAAATTAAATAAATATTATCACGTTCCAAATTTATACTTATGACTTTATCTTCAAATTTCATTCTTTTATTTAATTAATTTCTCAATTAATAAATATAATTAAATATTAAAATATCATAATAATTTTCCATTAAATTAAATCATTAATTTAATCTTTTAATTAGACTTAAGTAATAAAAAATCCACCAAAGACTCATAAAACAAAACACGAAAACCCATTATAACAAAACACGTACAAAATCAAACTAAAGGGTTATAATCACGAATTAACGTTATTCGACACATTCAGAGGGTAGTCAACATAGATACTTGTCCTAATTTTCAATTAAGACGGATAGCTTAAAGGTTTAGGATTTGGACTGAAGAATTTATCTCCCCTCTCTTACCATTGAGATAATGTGATAAGATACACTCATCTTGGCAATTCAGGGAAGTTGATACTCGACACCTGCAACCTGCATAAAATTCACGCATGTACAAACACAATATTCTAAACTAAATAGGCAATAGTAGGAAGTGGTGCATTGTGTAGATCTTGACTAGCAAGTGACTATGACTCCCTTCCTTAACCACATCAGAAACACCATACATGAAGAAAACAAACATGCACACCATACACATGCAGTATGGGGTAAGTATCCATAAGAAAACACATGTGATAATAAACCATCTAACTAATCATCGTCAATAACTAAAATCACTGAATAATCATCATGCATACATGAAATATAAAGTATCAAGTAATCTCATCATATAATCAATTGAATGTAAACCAATATCTAACAATCTCAAAACAATACTACTAATAATCAAGCATAAAACTGGCCTAAAAGAGTTCGACAATGATAATAGAAATGCAAACTAGGGGCAAGCACTACATAAAGGAGAGCCTCTATTCATGGAGTAGTATAAAGAAGTTTAATGTAAGGTGGAGAATCTATAGAAGTTGAGGTAATGACAAAAGTGGAAACATTTTATTGTTCAGTGATTGTTGTTATATAGGTTTGTGCATGAAGTCAAGTGAAGCATAGTATGTGTTACCATTAATGTCAAAGGGGGAGATTGTTGGCATAACTAATGATATATTTTCATGACGTGATGAGTGATGATTACTAATGCCATCTAGTGCATATTTGATTGTCTAATGATCAAACATTGTGTTGTCATTGATGCCAATTATTAACCTAGTGTTCCTAGTATATTGTCGAGCATAATCATGATGAAGAGAGTCTTGCAGTAAAGATCAATGAGTGTGATCACCAAGTGATAATTGGGGATATCTCTTGAAGCATATATAGTAACTGTTGTATGCACCCAAAAATGGTCGCCTAGACTATGGGCCCCCATTATTCAATTTATCAATTTATCAATTTTTCTGAATCAATGGTTTGTAATATTTTATTAAATCAATTCAAATCAATTTTTTTGATCAAATTCGATTTATTTCATTTCTAAGATTGATCATTTTATTCCAAGTTTTATTTAATTAAAAGAAAATCTTCTCTTTTAATTAAATAAAATAAAATCCCCATTTAATTAAAAGAAAACCTCTCTTTTAATTAAACAGTTCATCTACATTTAATTAATTAAGAGAAAAACCTCTCTTTTAATTTAATTAAATATCTTCTATTTAATTAAAAAGAACTTGCTCCCTTTTAATTAAATAAAAATCTCACTTAAATATCTCTTTTGATGAAAAAAGGAAATAAAATAAATTCTTTTTATTTAATTTCTCTACACTTAAAAATGTGATCTAAGTGGGATTTATCTTTCCACTTTCTCCTCAACCACTCCTCTTTTCTAATTGGTGGAGTCTTGTCTCACATGGATCACCACTTTCTTCTCAACCACTCCTCTTTTCTCATTGGTGGAATTTTGTCTCACATGGATCAAGCTCTATTATCCCATATTGGTTGTGAGAAGCCTCTCACCTCCATAATTTCCTTTATAAGGGAGAGCCCTCTCCTCGTGTTAGACACCCATGATTATGCTATCGTTATGCTGCAGGTTTGAAGACCAATTTTTGAAGGAGTTTGAATACAAAAGCTTTTTGTTGAGAACTTCTATTTTCTTGTCTTTTTCTCTCTTGCACCCATCATGGGCTTTTAGCTTAGATCTTGCATTGATAGATTAGATCTTGCTTTCATGCATATTTAAAGATCATGGAGACTAGCATTCTTGCTTTTCCTCTTTGAATCTCTCATCTCATGGTGTACTTGCATGGGCACAAAAATAGGTCAAACTGAAGGCCTCCATTGCAAACCCTTGCACTCTATGAGTAGAGAGCTATGGATCGATTTGTGAGGGCTCATTCTTGAGTTTTCTTACATGTAATGATTCATAGAAGTGTGACAACATTTTAGCACACATTTTTGGCGCCCACCGTGGGGCTTGAATCAAGTTTCTAGCTCCATTTTCGTTTATTTTTCATCTCTGATTTTTTACAGCAGCATATTGGATCTAATCAAGTGCTTTTGTAAATTTTTCACTTTGGTTTTAAGGTCAACCCATATATAGATTGGTTTGCAGACAAAAAATCTAGTTGGTTTAAAGATTCAATCATATCTTTTAAACCACTTAGAGTTTGGTTCTAAAATTTTTTTTGTGGGTTGTGTATATGCCCAACATGTCCCAGTTCGATTTTTAGAGCATTTTGAAATGATTTGCGCGAGTTATGAATTTTTCTTTATTTTTCATAAAAAGTTGTTTTTGATCGCAAATCAGCATATTTTTCAGAAAAATTTACATTTTCAGAAATCTTTTTGAATTCTAAGGGGGGTTCTTTCTTTGTGTTTTGAATTTTGAGGCCGTATTAAGGATCAAAAACTCGATTTGATGAATCTGGCCTATTTTGAAAAATTGGGTCCCTAGGGCACAAATGAAGAGATTTTTTTGAATTTCTTACATTTTTGAAAAGCTCTTTAGGTTTTAGTAGGGGTCTCTTCTTTTCATTTTTATTTTTGAGTTTGAAATCATAGCAAAAAAAGGTCTAATCATGTTGACTAGGTTATTCGTATTTTTTTTGCAGGGATTTTCGTGTTTTTCTGGTTTTTTTGCTAACTGCTCACCGTTTTGGGTTTTTTTGTGTTTTTTGATTTTTTTGGAACAACATAGCAACAAGTTGTGATTTCATTGGAAAAACGTGCTAAATTTGTTAAAAATAGGTAAGATCTACTAAGCGCGTTGCGAGGACTTCAGGTATTCTTCTTTGGCTGATAACACTTTGATTTGGAACCTTAAAATGAACTTCTCATGTGTCTAGCTTGTGTGTTTTACTTATGCTTTTATTTTTCAAACACATGCATAATTGATACTAGGTTGTAATCTCCATTGATTTTTATTTAGCAAGCTTGATTATTAGTGATAGATTTAGATAGCTATATTGGGTTATTGGACTCGTTGAATCCGTTGGCCCCTCATTCCACCCCGTGGTTGCAAGATCAGCGCCAAATTAAAAGGGAGGGGTCTATAGGATAGAAGCGTTAAGTGCTCCACTTGGCAACCCTCTTGTGCTTTCTAGAACTCACTAATCTTTGAGTTGTGGACTCATTTTGGCTTGTGTGAGGGGTTAAGTGTTCCACATCTTTGGACTCTCCTTGCATTAGTTAAAGCGTTAAGTGTACCACCTTGTGCTTTTTGATTATTCTTGGATAGATTTTCTTTTGGGGAATTAACATCTGTACACACATAGTAATTAGGCCCCATGAATACTATTCGTGGATCTTGAGGGAGTGAGTTCCTAGTGAAACTCCTCTCAAAGACAGATTCCTTGTAGGTGGGGAGGATACTTTGAGAATCTCTTAGATAGATGGATCTTCAACTTGTTGATTGAGGCATCCTTTCTCCGGAGAGGTTGATAGATCACTAGGGGTTGATATCATAGATCTTGAGATAATCTTAGTTAGCGTGTCGGATTAATCTGCTTGCTTTGATTGGGCTAAAAGTGAAAAGGTGTCAAAACCTTGGATCTAAAAGCTAAGTCCCCTTGTGGTCCACTATTGTGAGTCGGTCACCTTTAGAGAGGGTTAACCATAGCAGACAATCCCTATATAGGGCAAACTACGGACAGAACCTCAAGCGGTAATAGCCACTTCTGCTGTGGTTGCAACAATTGCTATATAAATGTCCTCGTGGAAGAAATCTCCATGGGGTATGGTTCATTGTGGGTTGTCAGATCTCCCTAGCAGCTCTTGAAGATTAAGTTCTCAGACTGTGTCAAAACCTTGGTGCGCCGAGATTGGAGGTCACCCCTGTGAATCATAAAAGTTGCAGAATCAAACCATTACTAAAAACCTTAGAGAGGCCAACTTTTATTTTCTAGGGATGTATGCAATGATTGTGAAACTCTTTGAGAACATACACAATTAGCTCTCCTAAGGATTAGCATAAACTAAGTCACTTGATTGCTCATGCGCAAGGTTTCTTTTGCCCTTTCTCATTGTTTGAAGATTGCTTGCTTGAACTCCTTGATTGATGTCTTATGTGCCTATTCAATGATGAAAACCTATTGATGTGCTTACTTGATCTTTTAAAACAAATATGGGTTCCTGAGTTGAGACTTCACGATCAAATAACTTTGTTATCCCATTATTTCTAGTCTCCCTAGGTTGGTCCTATTTGGATTAGGCTACTTTTCTCATTGTTAAAAGCCTTTCTGCACCATGGGTTATTGTGCTTTGACCTCTTGAATTAGTAATCATTGATTTCACAAGAGACCTTGTTTGGAGTTGGTAAGTTAGAAACCGTCCTTATTGAGAAAGATATACACTTGGATCCTTTGATATTACACTTGGAGAGTCTTAGTAATCTCTTGTCCATTCACTTTCATCAAAGTTCAATTTTAATTATTTATAATTTGGGTCAATTATCCTCCTGGTCCATATGTGCTAAGGTATTCACCCAAAGTTGTGGGCACCTCTGTGGTAGTGTTGATTTATGCCTATTGCAAAATTCTATCTTATCACATCTCTTTTGGACAAGTTAGTGCTTTTACTATCCTAGTTTGGTACCAACGTTTCTTAGGGTTATCCTATCAACTAGTACCTTTTCTTTCATGTTGATTACAAGTGATATTACATGTTGCTCAACATTCAAATGATCTCAAATGGTATCAAATTTTCCAAAATGACTCTTGGTCTTCTTTCTTCTTTATCTTCCATGTCTTTCTAATCTGTCATTTCCACTCTTCCTCTTCTTCATGTCTTCTTGATTCTTTTCCTCCTATTATCATATAGTCTACCTTCTTCTATTCATTCTTTCTCTTCTTCCATACTTGATTCTTCTTCTTCTAGAACCATGGATCTTGGATATCTTTTTAGGGATCCTTATTTGAGCTCAGATGAAATCCACCTCCTTCTTGAATTTGAAAAGTGTTGTCACTCCAATAGATGCATGGATGCTAACGTTGCAACAAAAATGATTAAAAAAATGGATAAGTCAGACACCTTTGCTAGGATCATGTGCAAGATCAAATCACAATATCCTTCTTCCAAATATTTCCCATCTTCCAAGTCTTATCATGATTCTTCTAAATATCATATAGATTCTTCATCCTCCAAGTCTAATCGTGATTCTTCTAAATATCGTTTAAATTCCTTATCTTCCAAGTCTTATCATGATTCTTCTAAATATCCTTCATATTCTTCATCTTCTAAGTCTTACGATAATTCTTCTAAATATCATTCACACACTTCATCTTCTAAATCTTACCATGACTCTTCTAGATATCATCCATCTAGGTCTTCACCTACCTCTTTTTCATGATATCATTCTTCTTCTACTTCTACCAAGAGTCTTATTCCTCTTATTAAGACATATGATAATGAACAACATGAAAAGTCTTGTGAAATGCCTATCTATTATTCTTCTAGTGACAATGATAATGATGGTGATGATTATTACATTCCAACATTTCCTAAAAGTCCTCCTAGTCCTATGCTTGTGCTTAAAGGGGATGAGTCACGAAAAGCTATTGATGGTAATTCACATGAATCAAATCTTGAAAACAACATTGATAAATTTTGTGAACAATACCTAAATGATAAATCTGCATTTTTTGATGAAGAGAAAGCATTTTTTTGTGCTGAAATACAACATCAATGGGATAAGAGTTCCTCTTCTAAGAACCCTCGTGCTGAAAATAAAGATTACACTCTTGAGCAAGATCATGTTAATGTTGAACCTTTGTCTTCTGATGCTCCCCTTCCATCTTCTACTTCCTCCACTATACATACATTTCCTAAAGATTCTAAGACTCTCAAATCTTCTACCAATCATTCATTCAACAAAGATCCTAATGCTTTTCATGCAGTTCCCTATAGTTATCCTCAAGGGCTACCTCTTAAAGAAACTCAAGCTAACCTTCACTTGGCTGCAAATACTTTTGATAATGCTAAATCTATAAATCTTAAGCCTTCATGTGCTATAATGCCTACTTCAGCTAGTCCTTCACAATCTCCTCCAAAGTCTTCCATACAATTCCAACATGCTTCCTTCTCCTTAGGAGTGGCTTCATGTCAAGAGGACTCTAAAAATGATAAAGAAAAGAATATAAAGAAAGATCAAGATCAAGAACTTTCCATGTCATCCAATTATTTTCACAATGTCTCTGGTCCATTTCATGGTTCTTTTGATCCCTTACACCCTTCCTCATTCATTCCACCATGTCTTAAGTCTTCTCCTAAGCAAGATCAAGATACTGCTTGCACCACTGAGCTTATTGACAATAAAAATGGCCTTAGTACACTTTCTCCTTCCAAAGATGATACTTCCATTAAGGTTATTAAAAATGATGCTATTACTTCCAATGTTGAGCCTATTGAAAATCAAGAGAACAATTCTATGCTTATGTTATCCAAAGATCCTCGTCAAGATCAAAGTATTCCATCTTCTTGTTCTACCACTCCATGTTCCCTTCCACTTTCTACTCTTCCTAAGTCTTCTCAAGCTATAAGTTCTCCTATCAACGAAGTTGCTCCTATTAAAGATGTTTATGTTTCTATTGAAAATCCTGATGCTCACTCTAAAGATGCTGATGTCCTTGATTGTCATATAGATGTTAATGAACTTATTGATTATCCTTTTGCATCTTTCGCATCCATCCTTGGACCTCCCCCACCAATGCTAAATCCTTCACATTTTCCTTCCATCTTGGGTCCTTATGTCCCTTCACTTTCCCCTCCCAATTCTCCTAGTTCTTCATCCATTTTGGGTCCTTATGTCCCTCCCTCTCCTATCTTTCCTCAAGATCAACATAGATGCATATCCTTGAATCCTTTTCATCCACCCACTCACCTAAACCAGTCATATCATCCTTCTTCTTCCACAAGTCCCAAGTCTTTTGGAAGTAACTTGAATGTTCAATACAAGAAAAAGAAGCAATTCAAGAATCCATATAAAAAAGAAGACCACCATGTCTCCTCTAATCGACATGGGGGCATAAAGTCAAAAGAGATATCTAAGAAAAAAATTACAAGACAAGTATGGGTTCCAAAATCCATCATTGAAGATATTATCTCTAAATCATCAAAAAGAAATGAAAAGAAGCCTAACGCTATATGGATTCCAAAATCTCTCTTGAGAGAGTCTAATGTTGAACGACAATTAAATTTGACATTCAAGCTTCCAAAGAATTCCGCTTCATCTTCTTCCAAAAGCATTCTTCCATTCCATGTGCCTAAACTGCAACCTTTTCTATCCACTCACCATATTCCTTCACATATTCCTTCATTCACATTTTCTCCATCCTTTCGCCACCCTTCAAGGTGTGTGTTGACGTTGATCTTGCCTTCATTTCCATTTTTCAATCTCACTCACTTCGGATAAAGCCATATCCTCCATTTTTGTCTCCCATCTTCCTTTCCCTATTAGCATCTTTGAGCATATCATTTGAATTCCTTTGTATATCATGGTTTAAACATTCAAAGAGCATTATCTCAAAAGCTTGACTTCTTCCAAAAAAAAAAAAATTGAAAAAGATTGAAAAAAAAAAGAAAGAAAAAAAAAATGAAAAATTTGAAAATGTGCCTTGGTGAAAACCTGGTAATCAGGCACCTTGGTAGCAAAAGTAAAGAGAAATAAATTCATCCTATGGTGAAAACCACTCCCTTGTGGTGCCTTGGATAAGTACCATGATGAAAACCTAACAATTAGGCATCATGCGTAATTCTTCTACATCTTTCATTCATTTTATCTTCTCTCTTTGATCTTGACAATGTTAACCTATAGAAAAACATTTGGCTATCTTGTGAGATATCTTATGATGATCTTGTTTTCATTCCTTTCATGTTTAGCCTTCATATCTATTTTCCTCCATTCATTCTAGTCTTTCGCTACCCTTTTCCCATTTACCCCTTTGGTCTTGATCTAATAAAATAGAGTAAAATATGATGCTATAAAGTCTCTTGACATGTCTACTCCTTTGGATTGCATCTTTCCCACCTTTACATTATGCTTTAATGAATTATCATATGCTGGCCTTTCATTTCTTGTCCAAATGTTCTTTACATTACAAATTTTCCCTAGCTTGGGTACTCTTGAGGAGTCAACCTTTGAAGATCACTTTCACTTGCTTCATACACTCCTTGCTTATCCATAATATCCATTAGCTTATTGCTTCATCATGTCCTCCACCTTGTTAGACATTGGGACTGCACGATGTGATTTTGCTTAAGAGTTTAATGCCCATTCTGTCTAGGGGTATCTTTGTACATATTTATTGATCCTGAAAAAAATCCAAAAAAAAGTTGATATATTTTAAAAAATCCAAAAAAATGATATATTGTAAAAATTCTAAAAATTGAAAAATGTCCTGAAAAAATGATCATCATAGTGACAACCTAGCAAAAGACACTTTGATGTATCTTCAAAAAAATTATATATTCCAAAAATACAAAAAAAAAAAAAAAAATCAAAAATTCAAAAAAATAGAAAAAGTGCCTCGGTGAAAACCTGGAAACAGGCGCCTTGGTAGCAAAAATACAAAAAAAAAAAGTTATAAAAAGTCCTGAAAAAAAAATTTAAAAAAATCCAAGTGGTGAAAACCTGGAAACAGGCGCTACTTGAGGCCTTTGCACCCCTTTTTCTTAGCACATGTCCTTGACACTTAGCCTTTCTCCACCATGCCTTGTCCTTGGAATTGGTTTTTTGTCTAGGGGGCATAACTATGTTAGCTTTGGTTTCCTAGATGTGTGTCTTTAGGACACCTTGCAAATGGTGTTTTTCAACACCCATTGACATCGAGTGTTTTTCAACACTTATTGGTTTGGTCTTACCCAGTATCATCATGTGATCTTACCTTCCTACAAGCATTTGATCCTTATCCTCATCCTCAGAACTCAGTATCAGTTAACACACTTACATTTTTAAACGCAACACTTAATGTTGACTTATGTCATGATTTTTTTTTCTCTGTGTACTAACTGTTATTGATTTTTGTTGAGTGTCTTTGTCTGATAAGTCTCTCCATGATGCATCGCTAGAAGACTTGGGGCATGAGACATGTTTTTATTTATTTTTATTTTTTTGCTTGTGGGTGTGGTCTTAAACTCTAGAGTGTCTTTTGTTGTCCCCTTGAAACACTTAGGAGATTTGAGAAATCATCCTTGATTGTTTTTGCACAACCATTCTTATAGTCATCTTGGCACCTATGCCTTGATGCGAGCATAGTTTTTCTATATTAAATTGGGTAAGTTAACATCGAAGTCATCTTGACCTTTATGTCTTTGATGCTTATGTTAGAATCTTTCCACATTTCAATCCAATATAAATCGCATTCATATCTTCATAGTTGCATTTGTAACTAGTGATGATTGTGTGATTTTTCGATGTCCGTTAATAATGGCCCAACGATGAAAATAAGTTCTTTTACATTCTCTAATGAATGATGAACACAAAATCCTATGTTACAGTTGCTCTTTTGCAAGTACACCATTGCATTTCATGTAGCTTGCATTATTAGACTTCATGTTAGTTTGCATTTTTAGGCTGCATTATGAGTTTGAGAGGGTTCTCCTTTCATCTTTATTGTGGACATTTAATCAATTGTGGTCACATTTTGATCTTCATTTCCTTATTTTCTTTCGTGATCTCAATCGAAATTTCTATCTTAAACAATTGATTGATTTTTGGAGCATTTTCTTTTCTTATTTCTATTTCTTTCCATATCTTTCAAACTTCTATCTTCCATTTTCTTTTTCCCCACTTCTTTTCTTCTAAATCACCTTTGGGGCATAATATTTCATGCTTGACGATCTACCTTGGTTCTATGATTCTTATATCTTTCATCTTACATCAAGAACCTTATCTTTTGTTCGATTTGATCAAATTTATCAATTTGTTGTTTCTCCTCTATCTCATTTCGATTTCGATCACGAAGGGGCAGTAATTATCAATTTCAATCCTTGATTCAATTTTATCAATTTTATCCTCGACTTTTTCAAGTTAAAATTTATTTGTATTCTTTGTCCTGATGTGTTCCTGAGTCGACCACACATCTGGGTTGTTTTGTGATCCCAAATTGACCTCACACTTCAATTTCTTTCTTTGACTACATGTGTTCCCAAATCGATCACACATTAGTCAAAGAGGGGCAAATGTATGCACCTAAAAATGGTCGCCTAGACTATGGGCCCCCATTATTCAATTTATCAATTTATCAATTTTTCTGAATCAATGGTTTGTAATATTTTATTAAATCAATTCAAATAAATTTCTTTGATCAAATTCGATTTATTTCATTTCTAAGATTGATCATTTTATTCCAAGTTTTATTTAATTAAAAGAAAATCTTCTCTTTTAATTAAATAAAATAAAATCCCCATTTAATTAAAAGAAAACCTCTCTTTTAATTAAACAGTTCATCCACATTTAATTAATTAAGAGAAAAACCTCTCTTTTAATTTAATTAAATATCTTCTATTTAATTAAAAAGAACTTGCTCCCTTTTAATTAAATAAAAATTCCACTTAAATATCTCTTTTGATGAAAAAAGGAAATAAAATAAATTCTTTTTATTTAATTTCTCTACACTTAAAAATGTGATCTAAGTGGGATTTATCTTTCCACTTTCTCCTCAACCACTCCTCTTTTCTAATTGGTGGAATCTTGTCTCACATGGATCACCACTTTCTTCTCAACCACTCCTCTTTTCTCATTGGTGGAATTTTGTCTCACATGGATCAAGCTCTATTATCCCATATTGGTTGTGAGAAGCCTCTCACCTCCATAATTTCCTTTATAAGGGAGAGCCCTCTCCTCGTGTTAGACACCCATGATTATGCTATCGTTATGCTGCAGGTTTGAAGATCAATTTTTGAAAGAGTTTGAATACAAAAGCTTTTTGTGGAGAACTTCTATTTTCTTGTCTTTTTCTCTCTTGCACCCATCATGGGCTTTTAGCTTAGATCTTGCATTGATAGATTAGATCTTGCTTTCATGCATATTTGAAGATCATGGAGACTAGCATTCTTGCTTTTTCCTCTTTGAATCTCTCATCTCATGGTGTACTTGCATGGGCACAAAAATAGGTCAAACTGAGGGCCTCCATTGCAAACCCTTGCACTCTATGAGTAGAGAGCTATGGATTGATTTGTGAGGGCTCATTCTTGAGTTTTCTTACATGTAATGATTCATAGAAGTGTGACAACATTTTAGCACACAACTGCTACTACTGAGGAGAAGATTGAGATGATCGATGAATACATATTGCAACTACCTAAACAATTAGTGATAAAAAATATGTTATTTAATTAGTTTATCAAATCCATGTTGAATGAAGTGGAACAAGCGTAGGATGAGGTGAAGAAGTCTATGAAATTGATGTTGTTATGATAGTGACTCATTAGCATTATAGGCAAATTAATTTTTGGATGGAAAGGTGATAGGATGGGTAGGTGATCAATGAAGTTGTGCTAGATAGATTAAAGAAGAACACACTCTTGAGCAACGATCGATTAACTAGTAATCAATGACCTGGGTTAAGGTTGTGGTGAATCTAGATAAATCAATCATTATCCAGTGACATGGATGTACATGTGGAGGTGATGATCTAGCATTACAGTAACTAAGAACAACATCTAGAAAAGGTTCTAGAGGAAGCATATGACAAATTAAAATGTGTTTGACCTTTGACACAAAATTATATGAATTATTTAGTGCAGTTGTGAAAGGTAGTTTGTAACATAAGATATTGTCTTATAGCAATTGGATATGAGAAAAATATTTAAATCTCACAACAATGAGACGTTTAGGGTTTGGTTAAGTAGGTGGAAATGGAAAACTAGCACAAATAGGTGAAGGATAAACATGTTTGACGTTGTTCATCATGGTGCAATAAGTGCGATGAAGAAGTGGAAAGTGCGATCCAACCAGGTAAGAGTTAAGTGTGTTGAAAAATGAGCTTAAGCGGATTTGATCAGGCTGAGGTAGTGTTGTTACACAAATCATTCATTCTATTGTTCCTAAAAATTGCAATAGGCGGAATCCCTTAACTGGGTGGATTCTAATAGGTCCTTATTGTAAATCTTTTAATAAGGTGATACTTTAGCTAAAGTTCAAAGTTTTTTAAACAAGGCTACCCCTAACAGGGCTAGAGGTAAATCCCCTAATAGGGTGGCACCTAACAATGTCTTTGTAACTTCTAACAGGGTTAAGCTCGTAACACGGTCTACTTCAGAATAGTACAATTATTTGTGGGTACCAATCCCCACCACGGTTTTGATCCAAGTTGGGTTTTCGCATAACCAAAATATCCGTGTCAAATGTGTGGATGATTTCATGAGATGGATGTTTTTATTTGCTGTTATTGAGCTGTTTATCAGTTAAATGTTAAAGATGTTGAAAAAGCTATTTCTTGATTGATTGCTGAACTTAGATTGCATAGTTTATACAACATTTTTTATTATTTAGAATATTCATAAAAGATTAGTCTTTAGGTGAATACTTGGATACTATTATAAAATAACCATAATACATAAATCTCCTCCATAATAACATCATACTAGAAGTTGATGACACTAAAGACATAGTGAAACACATTATAAAGTTGGGCCCCGTGTACAACCATTGAATGCATGTACTATGCAACATGTAAGGAGGACATATAAAAAGTCTTTATAATAGGTCATAAGTTCAAGATATTGAAAAATCAACACAATTGAACAAGCTCTTATGGTATATACATCAACATTAAGAAATTAATAATAATAAAGAATTTGACACAAGGTACTATAATATTTATAACATCAATTAGAATATAAAATTATTTTACATAACAAATATATGAAAGGAAATATAAATCTTTTACATAAAAATATATAAAAGAAATTACAAAAGGAAAACGTTACATTATTGAATCTACACACAAAACAAATCCAAATAAACATGTAGCTTGGCAATTTATTGAATGTATTAAACATCCAATCTACAAATTATATTTTATTTTTTCAAATTTAGGACTTCAATTTTTATTAGAAATAATTAGTGACTAGAAATATTTAAATTGTCCGATCATGATAACACACTTAGAGCTCTCCACCCTTTGTCCTAGAGGACAAGGATTGAAGTGGAAGATTCTGCAATAAGATATGTTTTTAACCCTTCATAACTGCGATATTGTCGGAACATTGGCGCCCATATCAAAATTTGAACAGAGAGAAGCCATCGTTGGCCGTCAGTTAAGCCAACTACAGGGAAGGACCATTTGGGTGCCCCTAAACATCCTTCTTCTGTATTGGCAAAGTTTAAACAGGGAAACGATCCCAGTGCACAAGCTAATTGCAGAGAAGGACCATTTGGGTATCTCTCAAAACATCGTTTTCACATTATTTTTCCATGGAGCAACAGCACTACAAGCAACAGAAACAAGTTGCGGAGGAAGGAGAACACATAGAAGAAGAGCAGCATGGACCTTACCCCATTGAACAGCTCCAGGTTTGTCTGACACATAATGATACATTTTTTCAAGTTCTTTCAGATGCCCATTGTTTTGAAAATATGCCCGTTCAATTAGGAATATAATTAAGCATGATTTTTGATTCAAGCTACTGTTTTCCTTTTGGGAATTAGGCCTGCGGGATTGCTGCTACTGATATTAAAAAGCTCAAGGATGCGGGACTTTGCACAGTTGAGGCTATTGCGTACTCTCCCAAGAAAGAGCTTGTTCAGATCAAGGGTCTCAGTGACGCCAAGGTCGATAAAATAATTGAAGCAGGTTCGGTTATCCGTAATCTGGGTTTTCAGCTGTCGTTCTGGGTTTTCTGTCTAGTTTTAATATCCGACTTTACTTAGATTTGAATCTTTTTCTTGCAGCTTCGAAATTGGTACCAATGGGCTTCACCAGTGCTAGCCAGTTGCATGCTCAGCGACTAGAGATTATACAGATAAGCTCTGGGTCAAGAGATCTTGACAAGATACTAGAAGGTATCCACAATCCGATTGAATTTTATGGTGTTTCTTTTATCATTTATTTTGTGTAGATCATACTGTGATTCTTTATATAGATTCTTTTAGAAGACCTTTGTGGCCACAACTGCTAATTCTCAGAGAACGGTGTTCTTAACAGGAGGAATTGAAACTGGTTCAATAACAGAAATTTATGGTGAATTTCGTACTGGAAAAACTCAGTTGTGCCACACTCTTTGCGTTACTTGTCAGGTAACCTTCTTTTGGATTTTAAGCCATACTGCTTTTTACTCATTTTGTGTCTCTCAGATTTTCTTCATTTGATTATAAATCCGGTCTGTATAATACTCGCTCTTTTCGGATGCGTTTGGGTCATTCATGATGTCAGTCACTCAATGTTGGCCTCTTAACCCAAAACCCTTCATGGTTTTTGGTAGGGCATTTAATGTACAATTCCAATAGAATAAGATGGTTTGTTCCAAATTAGTTATCTTTCAATTATGTTTCTACCCGCTTCTTGGAAAAAGGGTTACAAACTGTGGTGTATGGAAGGATTGTTGATTAACTTCAATGCTAGGGATTATGATTTGGAATACTCTTAATCTTTCACGTTCTGAAAGTGATTCAGTCGAACACTAAGGGTGGTCTTTGTATAGTTGCCTTTAGATCAAGGAGGCGGCGAAGGCAAAGCACTTTATATTGATGCTGAAGGAACCTTCAGACCACAGAGGCTTCTACAAATTGCGGAAAGGTTGAATAACTTTTGGTTTCACTTGTCCACTTTTCTTTGCAAAATTCCAGCTTCTAATTTCTAATGCCCGTTTGAAACTCTTATAGATTTGGGCTCAATGGAGCAGATGTGCTGGAGAATGTTGCCTATGCCAGAGCATATAACACAGATCATCAATCTAGGTTGTTACTGGAAGCAGCTTCAATGATGGCAGAGACAAGGTATGGAGTATTATTGTGCTAGTCTGTATGAATGGCTTTTCCTTTTACAAAAACTGGCCTTTGGTCCTTGTCCTTCTGTGTTGGATTAGCTGTTCAACCCCAAATGGGGTATCAATAGTGCAAATTGATCTTTCCGAATTGGGTGTTTTTGAAGGCAGTGGAATCTTTATTGCAGAAAATTTCGATTTCTCATCTATAATAGTGCAGTGATAATAAACTTCTGAAGGACTTTCCCCTTTATAAGCAATATTGGTTTCATTACACTTAGGCAGTTGTAAGCTCCCAGTTAGGATGCACAAGCCTTTGATGCTATGCTACACCGAGTCTTTCGATGGGGATGGCAGAAACATTATGAGGCTGTTTGTTGTGGGACGGTAAAGGACAATTATGTGAAAAATAGGAACATATAAAACTATAAGAGATTTCTCATATTTATATGAAACATTGATAATGTATTCATCATATGCTTTATAGAACCTTAATATGTAAATCTATAGCTGACTTGATGTGCCACATGAATTAACACACAATTGAACAAAATTCATTACTTTCATTGGTTGAATGTGTTCATTGCAAAACTCTAATGTGGGGTCTTTCTCTTACGATTTAGCCAAGCATGCTATCAATGCAACCATACACCTCTCCAAGGTTAGGTGCATTTGTGTTTCCATATCAAATATCTCTAAAAACTATAGTAATGATGGGAACGATGTGTCATGATTTATGCACCAACCAAAAAAGAATCAATCTTCCTCTCATCCTTCACCCTTCTCTCTTGCTTTGACTTAGAATTAGGCTGCTGATTCCACTTTGTTGTCATGACTATTAGTTGTAATGCCTCTAGCAACTTAAGCATTCTCTCCAAGAGAAGGTAGTAAGGTGCATCCTAATCCTAACAAGTTTAATTTTTTTTAGCGGAAGGTCCTGAGGAGTGCATGTAAAGTATGATGATTGTAGATAAACATTTGCACATCTGAAGCATTATTAACCATCTCTTTGATTTATTTGCTTTTGCCCATGTCCTAGAGCACATTATTCATGGTATCCACATAACGAAGAGTCACCCGCCAAATATGCTTCTAATCTGACTCACTTAATTTCTATGCAGCTTTGCACACATACGTTGCATTTGTTATTACTTGCACCACATTCTCTAGCTAAACCTCCTTGATAGCATCTCTAGGGATTTGGAACTAAAAACCAGTATCTTTGAGATACCTTGAACAATCAATAGCCTTAAAGAAGTAAGGGTGCTTTGTACTTGTGGCCAGAATGAGTGGAGGATGCTTTATATTTGTCCACCTATCCAAGATTATGTTGCATTGATTAGTGACTCAAATAGCTTATGTTTTCTCCATTAGAATATTAATGCTGGAATAGTTCTTAGCGGAGATCGTTGGCTCAAATTTGTCTCCCTTGGTAGAACTTATAATGGTCTTGCTTTGATTATTTTTGCCACGATCTCCTTATAAGTAGGGTGAGCCACACGTAATGGAATGACATTGACAAAGAAGAATTTTCTAATGGCATGATTTGCCTTGTATTTGTTCTTCTTATTAAATTACTTTTCCATTGTGTTCATGGCATCACTGAGAGCCATTCTATGTTTCCCCTCATGCTATGTTATGGCTGCCTTCGAACTAGAGTTGAACTAGATGGAAAAGTGCCTTTGAATTAGATGGAAAAGTATACGTAGAATGAGTTAAAGCTCATTGATTTGGGGTAGTCTTAGTATAAGTACAAGACTTTGGACAACAACCCCACAATTTATTTCTTTTAATTCTTTTTTCAAGTTATAATCCTTGACATACTCCTAGACCTTTGCTTGCGACATAAGGTGTGCATTTTGTGATGCTGTCTTGGAATTCAAGTCGACAAAATTACATCTTGATAGCCTAGTGCTCCATGTTGACCTAGGTTTTGCTTACAATTGTCAAATTGTTTTAAATGTATCTTCGTATCAAATTCACAAGGATAGCTAAAATGTGAATTGCCAACAGAACTAGTTGAACCCATAGGCTCTTCTTGATCCTCTTTATTCCTCTTGCTATGTAAAGTAGACTCATAGTTACATTGAATTGCAATTTTTTATGCTTACAACTTTTGGCTTGTTGAATCCAAGCATGTGAATTGTGTTATAAAAAAAACACTGGATGTATATGTATGTACATTTATATAATAATTATTTTTACATCGTTCCAATCGAGGTTATATACCTGATTTTGTATACATGGTGTTTTGCATGTTGGAGTATGTCTACATTTTTTTTCTTTTGGAGAGCACACATGTATTTCATATATGTATGTGTGTGTAAAATTATTTTTTGCATCTTTACCCAATCAATTTGCGTATCTGATTTTGTATGCTCATGTTTTGCACACTTTTCTACTTTTAGAAATATCACAATTTGATATCAATATAACTCAAATTTCAGATTTTTCTTTTCCTTATTCTGATAAACAAGATATATACAATATAGTCTCAGACGAGAACTATCAAATAATAACTCTTTTTTCTTTTCCAAAGCAATAGCTTAAGAGTTTAACCAAAACTCAGAAAATTTTATCTGAATTTACACAATTTTAGATTTTTAAGTGGAAGGAATGCATATCTAAATGATATATCATATGAATTTGTTTCCAACTAACAAGTCTACTCTTTATCCTTCAATAAAGGAAAATTGAAATTTACAGTACAATACTAGCCTTCTCCCAATAGAAAGGAAAACATAGTGACCTCTTAAGCCTTACTGTTCTTTATAACAAATGCAATCTTCCATATATGTCAAAATGAAGAGAAGGGTTCCATGCTTGAGGAAAATCAATAGAATAATGCTGATAGGAGAATCCACTTCCCTACCATATGATTGTACAAACATAATCAACCCCTGAAATAGCCTAATAGGTGAATCATCTAAGAATGGGTTGAACAATTTGCAAGTCAAAAACACAAGAAGTACAAGTATAAATGTAGTTTAGGAGTTCAAAAAATGCACCAACTCATTGGTTCAAGTCTATGGAGAGACATGAGGGATCCAAAATCTCTATGCAAAGCATAATAGAAGTGGACTTCTCTTACCCAAATAAATTCTACAATTTGGGTCTCAAGACTCAAACCCATGTATAGACTTCATATCAAATCTCACATCCGCACCATGCAAAGCCCCTACATAACAATTTTCCATACTCGACTAATTTAGAAAATATTTAAATGTATCAAATATAAACATCAATTACAATGGAACTCATTAACTACCTCTGTCTCCCTTCATATCAAGTGTATACTAATCGAAAAACGTTACTTGTGTCTTTGAAGGCACAAAAAATTGCAACGGTCTGAATTAACAAGCTTGATGCGAGAGGACTTAAGCAGCCCATTAGACTCTGTATTTAGGGTGAAGAATATGGGGATTAGTAACTCCTTACAAGTGCCAACCTCGTGTCTGTGGTGTACGTGCGTAAAGGAAGTTAAGGTGAATGTGACAAGTATCCATAGGAGTTACCATTAATCTAACTTCCATATTCCCTAATTGCAGGAATATTTATCCAAGGAGACAATGTTACATGACTTGTATTACATTCCCTTTGTAAGAGAATTACACAAGAGAAAATATTCCTATACATAACATTAAATTATTTGAAATTGACAAACAAAGACTGGTCTAAAGCAAACAAGATAAGCACCTGATTTCTTTCATCTCTGAAAACTATGACAGCATAATCTTTTATAGTTACCATTAAGGCTATCTCAAGATAGCTTCTAACTCCGCCCTCTGAAAAGGACTTCCATCTAGCTTTAGGTCTTTGAAAGAGGCTATTGGCAGCATTTCTTGCTAAAGGGATCAATTTCAAGTATCTATCCATTCAGAATATTTCTAGAGGCAGTTGAAGCAGCCAAATCAATTTTGAAGTTCAATACTGCTTTTGTTTGAATAAGTATACAATGTTTCTTTTACTGATCAATGGCATTATAAAGTCTCGATTTGATTTCTATCATATACATTTCAGTTTTACATAAAAAGGATTTAATGAATTTCAGGGCAACTTGTCTTTTTATGTGTTTCAACTTTTGATGGGTGTTATATTTATTCAGCTTCAATTTTTGATTTATATGTTGACAGGTTTGCATTGATGATTGTGGATAGTGCTACATCCCTTTATAGAACAGATTTTACAGGTAGAGGTGAATTATCAGCTAGACAAATGCATCTTGCTAAGTTCCTCAGAAGTCTACAGAAAATGGCAGATGAGGTAGGCATCTATTGACCCAAATAAAAACTTTGAGGAGCATAAAGTCATTGGGAATATGTTGTTATCATAATATTTTTGATTGTATGTGATTCTCTTGTACAGTTTGGTGTGGCAGTTGTGGTCACAAATCAAGTTGTTGCTCAAGTAGATGGTTCTGCTATGTTCGCTGGTCCCCAAGTTAAGCCCATTGGAGGGAATATCATAGCCCATGCTTCTACTACAAGGTGTCAATTGTGTTTTCTAAGTTCTTCGGTGATGGACATAATTTGCTTTTTGGCCAAAGATTAGAGAAGAAGATTTAATGATTAGATCTGGAATGTTGCTTACATAGAAAATTTATTTTTCACAATAACAGGCTCGCTTTTCGTAAAGGACGAGGTGAGGAGCGCATTTGCAAAGTGATCAGTTCGCCTTGCTTACCAGAAGCAGAAGCACGTTTTCAAATTTCTACTGAAGGTGTAATTGACGTCAAAGACTAATGTTGGGATTTCTTTCCTGCATAAAAATTGATGGAAAATTGTTTACCTGTATGATTTGTAATGTTCCAAAGTCCATTAACCATTTTTTGTTTTGTGAAATTCTTGAATCTACACATCTTTCCATTTTTATCTGTATATGTTAATTGTGAAGATGCCTCAAAAAGTAAAATGATGGCGAAGGCTTCCTAATCAGCTTTCTGAGATGTAAGTTTTATGTAATTTACACATTTTTAATGGACAAGACATTTTTTATTGGTATTTCGATTGAGGATGTGCATGCTGATGTTTACTTTTTAAACCACCTCCACTATTTCCTGAAAATGTAAGTATTGGATACAATGGTAACTATCAGTATATCGAGCATTTCATAATAATGAAATTCTGATATCAAATTCCTAGAATAGGAGGTTGATAGATGACTTGCTAGCCAAAAGACATTATTTTTATGTAAAGTTTGCATCACACAAGCAACTTGTTATGGAACATATAATTTTATAAGTAGAATTTGAACTAGTAAGCTGCATCCAAAATGTTTATGGTTACTCAGAACTCTTATCTGGCATTATGTTGACTTGTTAAGAACTATAGCAGCGATTTCTTCAAAAGTTAGTCAATTACTCGAGGAGGATAAAGCAAGAATTAGTGAGTTATGTATGCTATAAATTATATCCTAGTTCTTATGGAGCAAAATAAGGAGTTATGTCTACTAGAGGTTGTATTCTAGCTCTGAAGTGAATGCAGATCTTTGCAGAGAAGCATCAAAAGAAAATGGAAACAAGGGTCACTCCCATAAATTTCTGATGGTTGTAGAATTGTGTCCTGTTTGTTTGCATCTTCAAGTTGAACAAATCTCTTTACATAAGCACAATGACAAGGCAGTGTTCCTTATGGAGGCAAAAAGCTAAAGATTGGTGAAGCTCTCCTCTTTAGATTTCTAATACTTGGAACTCGAGTGTGAAAAGATGGAGTTGTTTTACATTAGTTAATGACTGAAAGCCATGTTAACGGGAACATATGGCCGGAAAAGGAATTTATGTATTTTCAAATTGAAGGCATCTCAGTGGAACAGTTTTCACTATGTTCAACACAACACTAGAGAAATTATAAAACCCCTACTGAGGCTTCTTCCACCTCTCCTTGGTTGAGATGAAACCATCTTTCAAAGCTTCAATGTTGGGATCAACTAGGGATGGGTAGCGGATGGATCTCAATTGATGGTGGTGGCTTTTGAGAACTAATTTATCTGTAAATATCTTCGCCCTTTGTGCTAACAAAGCAGTAGGCCTGGGAATGCTTGAAGAGGATTCAGACTATAGATGCCTTGATTAATGACGCTCTAATGCTTATTAGTTCTTTTGGTGATGTCTTTATCTGCTATGTCTTTAGGGAGGAAAATTTGTTGGCAGATAGTTGTCTTGATATTTGGGGTTTATAAGGGTAAATATGTTCTGTTGGCAAAGAAACATCCCACCTACCTGAGATGTACAAGATGTCATGAAGCTTGAAATGCTTAGTAGCAATCATGTTATTTATTCAAATTCTTTGTTCATTTCCAATGCCCCTATTGGAGTTCGAGTGGCTTTGGATCATAATGGCAAAATAAATTATCCCTATGAAGTCATGAATGCTTCAAGGATTGTGGATTTTTTTTGGGCCAGTTTTTCTGTTAGGGGAATTTTGTTGATTTGTGTAGAAGAGTTGAGGATGGTATTTTCTCAATGAGTAGGCTGATTGTGACATGTTAGTTTCTCCTTGCCGTGGTGGTAATAGAAATAAACTTGAGCCCATAACCTGCGATGATGTCAAGAGAAACAAGAGAGTATGGATGATTTTGTTGAAGGGTGCAGTTACTTTTTACCTGGAACAAGTATATGGCTTCGATTCAAAGATCACCAAACTATTTTTCAAGGGGTGGAAAAATAGAACTCTCACAACGTGTGATAAGACTGGAAATCAATGAGGAGTTCATTGCCCAAGTAAGTGGACTTTCGATGGAGGGGAGGAAAAAGTTTAGGGACAGAAATTCTTTCAAGACGGGTATCCAACATTTTTCTTAAAGGCAAGGAGGGAAAAAAGCCGGTGAAGTAAAAGCCTATATTGGCTATGAAGTTAACTTCCTGAAGGAGCTTTGGGATGCAGTGGTAAAGGAAAGTTATGCATCATTTCATGGGTATCCAACTATTGTCTTTGGTTTCTACTTCACCTTGTATCATTTTCGTTCCCAGACTGTTTGTTTGCTTCTTTTGAGCTGGGGATAAAAGAACATCCCAAAAATTCTAGAAACCCTCTTTTGCATGAGTTTTGATTCTCCTAATTATGGAGTATGTCAAAGCCCTCCCACTCCTCCAATGACAAAAAAACGTAAGAGTGATTCTCCAATAGAGGCGGATGAGGATGTTTCCGGTTCTGAATCAGGAGATGGTATGAGTAGACTTTGGTGATGAGGGCTCCGAGGATGATGAACGGCATATTGATATTGAGAATTTGGACTTCCAGTAGGATGATGCTTCTCATTTGTTTGAGGCAAAGAATCTTAAGGGAAAAAGGGTGAAAGGGGATGCTTCTCTGTCAAAGAATGATATGTCTGTTGGTGTTGACTTGCAAGGAATGGGCTCTGTGGGAGTAGATTTCAAGGAAAAGATGATTCAATGGATGTTCAGGGCAAGGGAATTCGTATGGTGGCTGAGGAGTATAATCCTTACCCAGGCCTCTCCTCTCCCCTTCCCTCTCCTCCTAATTATGGTGATCAAAGAGATTCTTGTCCCCTGTTTTGTGTTTTCTGCATAAGGATTCCCCTTTCTCCTCTGCTGATAGAGAGGATCCAGAGGATTCATTGGCTGTAGCCAGGGATGCAACTACTGACCTGTTTTGTATGTCTAAGTAGCTTTTCCTTGAGATTAATCGGATTAACATCCAAATTTGGTCAATGTAGATTACTCTTGCCTCCATGCAGAACAGAGATGGCACTCCAAGTTGGAAGGTGAGGAGGAAAAGATGCTAACTGTTCTTGAAAATATGGCTAAAGTAGTCACTTTTCTCAAAACTGATTCTGAAGGGCACATTGCAGAGTCAGAGAAAAAGTTGAAGAAGATTAATGACAGCCTGATAAACCTAATCAATGAGCATTAAGAAAGAGAAATGGCAGAAGCTTCGAGCTCCTGATATTATGGACTTGGAGAGTGCAGGAAAGAACATCCAGGCTGCTGCTGAAAAGGGTCCCTTGACTTGTACATGGGGAAATTTGAAGGAGACTGGAATTGGCCAAAAGTGATCTCCAGGCTATTATAAGTTTGTTTTAGAATCTCAATGGTCTGGAGCAAGAGGCAGCGGATGCCCTTAAGAACCTCCATTAGTTCTTCGCTTTTTTTTTTGTCCCTGTTTTTTCTGTTGGTTGGCTTTTTTATCCCGATCTTAGCCTGGGAACTGCTGGGCTTTTCATATACTTCACATGGAATGAATTCAAAAGAAATGGTGGCAGGAAGCATGCAGTATGGTATGATGTTCAAAGTATATTGTAAACATTTATTAGTTGTTTTCTTAATAAATCTGTCAGAAGTTAAATTCAAACTATAACTTGCAGTCAATATTTGTACTGAAAACATGGTTATGTACTTAAAGATGGAATATGCAATAGAGACTAACTGGAGAATGTTTTTGGTTAATTGTTTGCATGTGATCTATTATTAAACATTTTAGATCACATGCAAACAATTAACCAAAAACATTCTCTGGTTGGTCTCTTACGTAAACAACAAGCAATGACTCCCATGGAAAACAAAATCCTTGTCTACAATCGACTCCCAAGACAAACATAAATATGTCATTCAGTGGTCTTGCGGTGACATTAAATAGAAAAAGCAAACTTTAATTTGGCATCGTTTAGGTTTTATGGTAGCGAATCTTAGCCCATTTTCAAACAATTAATTGCAATTTTGTTATCTTGATTAAATGTGATTTTTTGGGTCTAAAAATTGTTGATTGGACTTCTACATGAAGATCTCGATTTAGATTCTAATATCTACTAAAACAAAATAAACATCCAGCAATTTGATCAACCAATCAACAGTTTTCTTTGGGAAATTGTCAGTAGCATAGGATGAAGGTAGAGAAATAAGAGACAGTAAATATAAGAATTGAAGATGAGTCTTACCAAATTTGTAAGGAAGATGTTGCACATCCAAATAAACAAATTGTATAAACAGCAGACTTATAACAGCTTACCAACGAGAAGGTAGTTTTCAGAAATTAGCGTCAAATCAGCAATTTGGTTCTCCCATAAATATAGTTAACAGATTTCTGTAAGATGAGCCCTGTTTGCATTTAATGCAAAAGGTAGCGGAGATCATTAACAATGCATGGGAAGTCGACTGGTTTGCATCATTCTTCCTTTGTTGGTACGCAACCAGTGTCGGGAGTGGGGAAGGCATTTCTGCAAGCTCGGAAAAACAACCCTGTTATTCCCAATGAGCCAAGTTTGAGCAGTGGAAAGGAGATGGCAATGGAGGAAATCAGTCATGAGATTCAGCTCTCTATTGCCTTCAAGGTCAAAGAACATAACTACCAGCAGATTACAGAGTGCACTAGGATTCTGAAGAGGGAGAACATAACATTCAATATTTAAGTGGAAAGCTTGGACATGCCGAAAGAGGACTGCACAATTCAAGAGATGCTGAATCATATTAAGTTAAAGAGGAGGATTGAAAATCAGACAGTAGGGCATGAGGCACCCCAGGTTGCTGAAGGTCAAGTAGGGGAGGCAGCCATGAGGAAACCCCTGCACTTAGCACCTTTGCAAATATGTACTGAAGGTAGGGGCAGGAGACAGGATGATCCCCAAGAACCAAGCAGAGAGATCCTTGGTCATTCTTAATTATGCTTCAGAAATCAGGGCTGGAAGGAAACCTATCATTACTGTTACTACTGTTCCGAGGCCTCCGGATGTACCCCACAGCTATCCTCAATAATCCCTTCAACATCATCAAAGATGGTAATATGTGCTTCAAGTGGGCTGAAGGTTTCCTTGCTTGGACTGCCTGGTTTGAGGAATGACTGTCTCTAAGTACTTACGGTTCAGTACTTGATTACTATTTTTGTTGTTGACCAAATGTTTTTAAGGGTATGATCTGAACTGGTCCAGATCTTTAACAATCTGATACTAATTGGTTTGAGACTTCTGTTTTGGCAAACTCTTCCGTATGATGTTACTCCTCTTTTTGGCTTGCTTATACTTAATATGAAAAATGGTTGATTGTGTTGACGGATTTCATGGGATTTCTTTTGGAGAAAAACAATACTGATCCCGATTCAAGATTAATTACAATTAACCACGATTTTAGAATTTTTTTTGCTCACTGGTATAATGTTCATAGTATGTTGTAAACAGTTCTTAGCTATATTGCATGGAGTCCCAAGATGGGGGCAGGGGGTCCAAGGGTCTAGATTTGTGAACAACAGGTGGATTGTGGTGGGTTGAGGCTTTGGGGACAGCCCCTACCAGGATTGAGGGATAGAACCCCTACTAGGACTGAGGGATAGAACCTTTGACGTGTTCCATGTCATGATACATGGTGCTATTGATGGCTAGAACCCCTATCTTTAAGTGCATATTAAGGTCTTCAAAACCTTGCAAACTTTAATGGTATATTTCAATTTCACAATTTTATCATTTTGTATTTTTTGTGGTGCCAAGTCTTTACTATTTTACAAACTCAAGACTGCTTCTAGAATAAAGCTTGGATGCCTATTTGAAAGCTCTTTGTGTGAGGCCCATAGACCATTAGGGTTAGGGTTTGTGCAATCAAATAAGATTTTTTTTTTTTAATGATTTGTTTCATATTCCTACCATGGGGGATGTCAAGAAGTTCCGAGAATGGTTGGGAGATTCTTGCGAGTTCCCTCTATATCTTAAGGACGCTTTGAAGTTTCCAAGCTATTGCTAAACCATGGGTACATCCTAGAAACATCCTCAGGATGGTAGTAGATGTGATGGGATGGTAGGGGGATTTTCAAACAAGGCCACATGCCTCAAGAAAAGTCCTTGCCCTGAAAATGTGGGGATTTTGTTCCCATGGGACGCTGGTTCTTAATATGTTTTCTTTATGTGTGCAGACAGAGATGTGGAGGGAAGCATGCAGTAGAAAATATCGATAATGTTCAAAATATGTTGCAAGCATTTCTTCTTAACAAAGTCTTACAACTTAAATCTACACCATAAAGTTGCAGTCATACTTGCCCCTAAAAATATTAATTACCCTGAAGAAGGAAAAGATAACAGTGAAGTGGCTACAATTATTTCTTTCGTTGATGGACATTTTATCTACTATCATACATTCTCTTTATATGATTGGTCAAGAATTAGTGGCAAGAAAAATGCATCGGAGAATACAGTTGATATTCAAGTATATACTGTAAATTTTCCCGCCAGCTTTCTTAAATCTCAGAAGTTATATCTACTTCGTAAAATTGCAGTCAATGTTTTCACTAAAAAAAATGTACTCAAAATAGATGGAAAATGCAGGTGTCAAGTGTTCACAGTAATGATTTTTGTTCATTGCCTACATACTATCTAGGGTTATACTTTTCTTTTTACTAAGAAAATGTTTGAGGAATCATGAAGCAGAGGTTGCTATTATATGACCAAAATATGTTAAAACGAGTTCAATAGTTATTTTCATTAGTGATGTCTTAAAACTTAAATCATGGTATAAAATTTAAGTGAATACATACCCTGAAAAATATGAGTTCTTAAATAATTGAAAAATTGCAACGGTGAAGTTACTGCAGTAATGATTTTTCTGCCAATTGACCTTTGTGTTAAGCATTTTTATACACTGAGATTGTAGTCAACGTACTCATTGAAAAAATGAGTCAGTAACTACAGGAAAACAAGTTTATAAAGTAGTTGCAGCATTGCATGAATATTAATTGGCTATTTGTTATGTAGTGTACATAAAAAATCAAATTATATTACATTACAGAAAATGCTAATCTTCAATCTACCAACAAAGTACCGTAAAATGTTGTAGACTATATTAATAAAAATTGGATCGATATTACAGTAGGCGAGAGAATTGCATGCTTCACACTTCTATTCTATGTTTTGTCACTTTTCTTGAATGTCATAATCGCATGGTTACAGTGAAGCTACTGTAGTTATGTTTTTTGCGTGAATTGGCTATTGGCCATTTTCTATGTAGTCCGCATAGGGAAGGAGTGAAGTTAAATTTCATGAAAGAGAAAGCTGTTAGGCTATTTAAGAAAAATTCAGACGAAGATTATTGGAGGAGAGAAAATCTCACACTTCACACTTTTATTTCTGTGTCACCATTCAAGAATGTCATAAATGCATGGTTCTAGCACTTTTGTTTTTTTTTTGACGGAGGGTTCAGACCTCTGAGGCAACCCAGGGGGCACGATCCTTGCCTCATCCCCTATGATGTTGGAGCCTTGCACTGAGTAAGACTTGATCCCTAGTGGACTCTTTATGAGCCATTCAATTTCACTAGTAGACCAAAGGCCCATTGACCTAGCACTCATTTTGGCTCACTTTGCAGTCACTAAAACTATATCTTAATGCTTATTTCCTGGACAGGATAATGGTGGATGAAGTCAGGTTCAATGTAGGTCAATTTCAAAATTTAAACTTTTTGCTTTTAAAGACAACATCTTGGGATATAGTTGCTTTTTGTTGCTTTCAATGCCAACGTTTACAAATAGTGTGATCAAGGATTGTGTATTAAGAACATTATATGTGGCCACTTCCATAATTTGGAGAAGAATTTTCTTCAATAGAATGAAGTTTTCTTTTGTAGCTGTGGGTTTTGCAACATACCCAAGGAACCATTAGAGTTGATTGTTGGTTTCATTGAAATGCATTTTGCCAAGTGGGATGATTGATTTTGACCTCACAACAAAAATGAAATGAATGATTGGTTTTGACCTCCCAATAACATCACTGAAGACTTATGTATGTACTATCAAATTGTTATTACAGATTTCTGGATTTGATTGTTGTCAAATTTTTAATATATTATAGCCATCCTAGATATAAGGGAGATGTACTACCAAATAGGAGGCATGGTATGACCGGTGTTGGTAGAAGTACACATTGAAAGAAATGATATAAATGATGTGGACAAGGAGATTTGATTAGATTATATACAAGAAAATAAGAAAAGATGCATCAATTCTAAAAATGAAGACGAGATTGATAATGATAAATTAGGGCTTCATATTTGAATGAAAAATAAAAGAAGAAGAATCATACTCAATTAAGACGTGGAAGGCCATTTCCAAAAGTTGTGAGAGACCTAGGATTTAAATTTATAACTATGCTACTAATTTGAACCTTGAGGAATTGATTGACAAACAAATGACATGGAAGAATAAATTGAGTATGATACAATGGAGATTTGGAAAGGGTGATAAGGGAGATGTATTACCAAATAGGATGCATGGTATGACCAATGTTGCTAGAAGTACACATTGAAAGAAATGATATAAATGATGTGGACAAGGAGATTTGATTAGATTATATACAAGAAAATAAGAAAAGATGCATCAATTCTAAAAATGAAGATGGGATTGATAATGATAAATTAGGGCTTCATATTTGAATGAAAAATAAAAAAAGAAGAATCATACTCAATTAAGATGTGGAAAGCCATTTCCAAAAGTCGTGAGAGACCTAGGATTTAAATTTATAACTATGCTACTAATTTGAACCTTGAGTAATTGATTGACAAACAAATGACATGGAAGAATAAATTGAGTATGATACAATGGAGATTTGGAAAGGGTGAGGTTTGCAAGAGTTAAGATAAAGTGGGATGCCTCAACTCAATGAAAAAAGTTTAGTTGGGTAGTAGGAGAGGAAGAAAAACAAATCATAAAATGATAGAATATTGAAAAATTCAAAGAAACATTTCAAACCATTTGACAATGAACTAGAATTATTCAAAATATTGAAAAACCTAAGAAAAAAGGAGAAAGCTATTAAAGAACACCAGTATAGGGGCACCCAGGTGGGCTCATGATAGACCTAGGGCTCCTATGTTTGTTTTGGCTTGCAGTGGTCCTAGCCACACCACTAGGATAATAATGGGACTAAACTAGTCCTAAGTTGAGGTATGTTAAGTATAGGAAGCCTTATTAGATCTGAATTGCTCCTAGTTGCATGTTAGGTCAAATAGGGCATTTTTGTTTTTTGGACAATAGAATGGCCAAATAAGTGATTTAAGGTCCCTTTCACGTGTTTTAAGTCCATTTAGGGCTTTTGTGAAGTTTGAAAGCCTTTGGACAAAGTTTGAGAGCAAAACTCAAAAAGATGTAAAAGTTGATCAAAAGTTGTCAACGTTTTCATTGACAACATTGACAACTTTTTGTTGCATACAAGCAACTTTGTGGATGGGGCTTGGTAACTGTTTGAAACAGTTAGTGTTAGACTTGTTCTGAGTATTTAAGGCCATTCTCAACCTATTGAAGGGATTGGAAGTTTTAGTTGACTTGTGTGTACAGATTGGACAACAAGAATATAGTTACAGTTCATGTTGTCTGAGTATTTTGGCATTTTTATGGATTGAAATTGGATTTGTAGTGTTTGGAAGTGTTAGAGGCATTCATTTTAAGATTTTGTATAGCATTAGTTTTTGATTTTGTAGATTAATTGTTGATTGATAAAATTCTTTTGGTTCTTGCCTATCTGGTGTCTTGAACCAGGCAACTAGTAAAGATGGAGTCATAGAGCTTCTTCCCATCGTAGGATCTATACAAGATTTTGGGATTAGGCTAATGACTCCATGTACATCTTGTATAGTGAAGGAGGAGCCCTGGAAAGCAAGGATGGAGTTTTAAAGGTGATGCCCTAAGCGAGCCATAGTTGCATGGCTAGGGATCACAGTAAGTTGCATAGGTGTTAGGAGGGATTAAATGCTTATATTGCTTCAATCAAGCTTGGAGTAGGGTAGAGGTATGAGTGTTGAAGCTTCATCTTCTAGGGACGGCAACAGTGGAAGATCTTTGGAGGGGAAAATTTACATCTTCTCAGACATACCTAATTTCCTTGTAAACTTTGATTCTTAAGCACTATTATAGGGTATCTAGGTCAAGAGTTAGTTTACCCCCTTGTTAAGAACTCTCGCAAGTTATTCAGGTTTTTCACCAAATATAGGGCTAATTGCTTGTAGCCCTATTTATAAGCATTTTTGTGTGGTTCTTGGAACTCGATTAGGGTTTCAATGCATAATTTGGTTGTAAGTCTTGGAGAGGGTTCTAATATCTTCCTAGATGTCCAAATTTACTATTTGAATGAAAGTTGAGAAGTTGGGCCAGATTGAGGACTTGGTGGAGAGGGAGAAATAAGGCTAAGTCAAGCCTAGGAAGTGGTGAAAGAGTTGTTATCCTACCGAGTTGGTGTTCACTAGTTGAAAGGAGTAGAACCTCATAGATAGGGTTGTAAGGAAAGTAGGGATGTGAGAAACCATATTAGGTCAAGAGAAAGACCTAATGAGACCCTAGAAGAAGTTGGGGTAGAAGAAAGACTAGTGTTACATCAAATACATCAATCACTTTAATAAGACAATCATTAGCATTGGACAATGGGAGACTAACAAAGAGGAAATTGCAAGGTACACAATGGACTCTTAATAAACATCCAAGAAGAATCGAGCTTGCTAAATATGACAACAGTTGAAAAAGGCAAATAAGTTTTCATTAAAATTAATTGGAGGGAACACCGATCAAAATATTTGAATATAGGAAAGAATGTATAGAAGGTAGAATCCAAAGAGATAGACCATAACATGGAAAATTACTACTATATGTGGAGCATAATTTGTATGAGAACTCATACCATTGTGATGCAAGGAGCAATAACTTATGAGCAAGGAGCAATAAAATTCCTAATGCTATGAAAAGGGAAATAATAATATCCACCACAATGATGTATATCATAGGAGCAATAAGGGATTTAATAAGAAATTATTAAGTTGAAATTGTTTCAAATGTGTGTGATAGCTACTCAGAATAACTTGTAAATGGTATTAAGGTCCCTTCAAATTCTGTTTTATCTTTGATAAAAAAAATTAGATTCATTAAAAATTATATGAAATTAATGGATAATAAAATAAAAGAATCAAGTGAAAGAGTCCAACATGTTAAATAAACACATTCTGCAAGCTGTAATGCACCAAGGAACCCTTGGAAAAAGGGTTAACTATACACTTAAATAATTTTCTTTCCAAACATGAAATAAACATCATGTAAATATGCACATTACGTAACTACCATCTGCAAGCTACAACATGTAAGAGAATATATCACGACCAAACACAGGAAATCTACTTCACAAATACTTTCAAAGGTTCTAAGACAAACAAATTGCTTACTCTAAATATAGAACAAACATCCACAATAATTCCCTACAAGGATTCAAATAATGTACACAAATAACATGAGGATAAGTTGGTAAGAACCCACAACTATAAAAAGAGAAGACTAATTTATCCTCAAAATCCATGTAACATAGGTTGAGATGAAATATAATCATTGACGTCAAAGAGAAAATGAGATTAATGTAAAATTGTCATTGATGTCAATATCAGAGCAAATAATTAAATGGACCAACCGATTTCCTAGTGATGCAAATGGCAATGTGTCTATATGGAGTACATATGTTATGGAAAGTTATATATAAGCATGTGAACTATAAGAATGTAATCAATAGTTAGCAAAGTCACAATATAAGAAATACGAGATAAGGCATGATGATCCTACCCTTATTGACAAACTTGGTTAGAAGAGGACTAACAACAATATACAATCAACACATATGAAAGAAGCTTAAGCGGATGGTTTATACAACAGACACTAATACACAAAGGTAATTGTTCCAGAGTTTGAACACCATTAATGTAGCAAACAACATCAATCCAAAAGACTGTAATGTGTTTATAGTGACATCATGCAATAAGAATAATACTAGTAAGAATACTTTTAAAACTAGAAGATATAAATAAATAAGAGCTCTGCAGAGTTATAGTTCTACTTTCTATAAGAAAATATGAAGTATTTTATTATTTATTTGGAGGAAAGAAAATGTTCAAACAATATTGTTGTATGGTGTAATAATGATGCAAATTGGACAGGTAGTATGGATGATAGAAAAAGTACAAGTGGTGGGAAATTTTTCCTTGGAGGAAGATTGGTTTCTTGGCTAAGCAAGAAATAAGATTGTATCTCACAAAATACAATAGTCATAGAATATATAGCAATAAAAAACAATTACAATCAGATCATGTGGATGAAACAAATTATGCTAAAGGATATCACGATAGAGTTTTTAAAACCTGGTATCATACATTGTGATATCACAAGTACAGTAAGTGTGTCTAAGAGTCATGTGTTACATTCTAAGACAAAGCACATATTGATTAAGTATCATGTTTTGAGGAAGAAAGTTGTAGAGAAAGAGATCATATTAGAGTATGTTAATGCAAAGGAGTAGATTGCAAATATTTTTAAGAAGTCTTTTCCTATGGATACATTTGAGTATTTGTGAGGTATGCTTGGGGTTATTCCCCTTCCCACTTTAGAGTAGACAATGTAGATATTGCATCATTCTAGTAGTACAAAGTACTATTGTTTATCTAGACTAAATGCTGATGCTTCCTCTATGGATGATTAAACAAAGCCATGGACTCTTGGTAGTTGTACTGAATAGTGTCTTTGGAAACTTGAGCTTGTTGAAGACAATGAGTAGTTGATTGACATAATGATGCCTTTGTCATTGATGTCAATGGGGGAGAAGTAGTGCATGAAAAATATCTCCTATGAATATGAGAGAAGTGAATGCATATGAAATTATATCCTATGAATGGGGGACAGTTATGAAGAAAATGTTGACGTTAATAGGAGAGATATATGAGAATACAAAATGGGGGAGAATTTTATCAATAGGGGAGAAACATTTGTTCCCAAGAGTTTTGGATTTGATTGATGAAGATAATTTGCAAAAATGAGAGCAACAACAACGGAGTTGGATTTGTTATTCTTGTACTTTAGATATTTTTCATCTATGTTGCCATCAATGCTGAAGGGGGAGATTGTTAGCATGAATGGTAATCATATTTCTATGGGGGAGTATTCTAGCACTGTTGGAACATTGATTGTGTGTTGCATTCATGACTATGTTTATCATTCATGTCAACATACTAAGAAGATTGACAGAGTATTAGACGAAGATTGAGGTCGTACAAATCATATATTGAGATGAGGTTATGCAGAGTTGAGGACATTTCCTACAATGTTTCCTAATGATTTGGCTAAGAGTGCATTTAGAAAGTCAAAGATTGGTAGTAGTTATTTGTGATTTACAAAAGATAATTTGCAGACAAAGTACCTGAGAAGTGGTTTTTGGTGTTTGGATTACATCTCCTAATAAAGAAAGATTTTGGATGAGAAAATTTAGATAGAGACATAAGATACCCTGAGGATGATGTCAACAAGTGCACAAAGCCTAAGGTTGCATATGTGAGAAGTTGTGAAGATTGTGAACCGGCAATATTTTGTAATTATGAGAAAGATGTAATATGGCATATTATCTTGATGAGGTCCTATTGTAATTAATTGGGAAAGCATCAAGGATGACTCAATGAATTATTTTGAGGACTTAGTATAAAGGAAAGTTATTTTCCTTGTGATGAATATGCAATGGAAGTAAGTGAATTGTATTAGATTTGTGAAGATTGGTAAATGTAAGTGATCGAAGGGATTATTGTGATGCAAACTTGGAGATTTGGTATTGAGATCTAAGAAGTGTTTTTTGGTGTGGTATTGGCATGGTAAGAGGGCAGATAAAGAGTTCGAGTTGTTGAGATCAGTTTCATTTCTATTATTTTGAAAGGAATAATACAAGACCAATTAGATAGTGAGTTCAATGGTCTTCCCCCTAAAGCTATTTGGACAGTGGGGCCTTCTTCCTTGTACAACTCGTAATAGGGTTGGAATCTCCTCACAAGGATTCAAAGTCTCCTAAAGGGAGTGATATGTACTAAATGTATTTCATTTACTCTTAACAGAGTCAATCATCTTGCAAAGAACATTTGTATTAGTACATCATTTTGTGGGTACCATCCTCACCGGAGTTTTCCCTCTGATCAAGGGTTTCCCTAGTTAACATATTTTGTGTTATTGTGTATGTATATCTTCTTATGGTTTTTGTTTGTATTGATTACATGTTTAAGGTTTAATAAGGTTGATAAAAGTTGTATTAATCAGATAACTGATTCACTTTCCCTCTCAGTTATCTTGGTAGACTTTACTTTCTAACAAGGTGGACCTAGTCCTAGTCTAGGTTGACTTGGGAGGACTAGGTCAACTTGGGTTGACTTAGTCAAATCTAGGTCAAGACCTAGGTTGACATGGTCCCAAAGGCCAGGCTAGGGGAGCCATAAGAGGCTCAGGTAGACACCAGGAGAAATAGGGTGGAAATAGGAAGAAAGGAGGAGAAAAAGAAGATCAAGCTTAGACACATCAATGGTACAAAGAAGGCATTATGGAGAGGGAGCTAAAAGATCTTAAAAATGCAAGTGTATCCATTTCAAGATGCTATAGTTAGCCCCCACTTTAGTGGGAGTATGAGTTTCCTCAAACTCATGGTAAAATAGATCAAGAGAAATAGAGAAAATCTTATCATGATCTAGGAGGAAAAGAAATCATCAATTTCCCAAGACACTTGAGTCTTCCTTTCATCCAAAATCATAATAAGAGAGATAAGAGCTACAAAAAAGGGGTGTAGTTACTTTCCCAATAAGGTTTGTGTGCCTTATTGTAAAATCCATAAGAGAAAGAAAGAGGGGAAAAGGTTTCTGCAAAAGGGAATGACATTGAATGGTCTAGCAAGTGTGTGTGGCATGCTAGTCATTCCATTAGGGGATTCAACTTCAAAGGAATTCCAAGTCCTAAAAAGAAGAATAAAAAAGCAACCCAAGCTTAAGGTGTATGTGTTCTTAAGGGCTCAAAAAAAGACCAGGCTTCCCAAACTATTAGTAGTCAAAAGAAGGGTCAAAACAAGGACCAAGCCTCCCAAACTGTCAATAGTAAAGTGATTGCAAACACCTTAATGAGATAAATGGATTTAATAGAAGCATACATGCATCCATGAAATAACATTTCCATTATGACGTGCCCCCAAGAAGAGAAAAATATCAAGGAAAATGAGTGCGTAATAAAAGAGAGAGTGTGAAAGGAAATGAGTACATGACAAAGACACAACACAAGAACACAAAGACTGTTGACAATTGGGTAATGGAGATATGTAATAATTGTTATTTATGGAAACACATGTTGTACATACTTGCAGGAAACCTCATAAATAAAGATAATTAGCTTTTGGTAATTAGAAAATTGTCTAAATATGGAATTTGGTATACAATAGTGTATTGTTTTGTTTATAACTTGTTGCTAACATCATGTAATGACTAGCAAAGTTAGATGGAGATAGTATACATGTTGGTGATGATGTTTATAACCTCAGAAGTTAGTATAGACTATACAAAAAAGACATATTCATGTTTTAAGCAAAAATAGGACAGTGGAATTGAAGGAAAGGATTATTTTGTTTACAAAATAATTACTTGTCCAGTTAGGGCTAACATCCTAGATGTTTACTCTAAATGTATTATTGTCTTAGCTGACCTAGTAGAAATTTGTGTAAAGACATGGTATTTATGCAAAGGACAACTTGCAATGAGAAGTGGTGATCATATGTGTTAATTGTGATTGTATGCAAACTTTTGTAAGAGCGATATATGCAGAGTTTTGTGAAAGCTATTTTGTGATTTGAGATCAAGTTGAAGATGAATGATCAATCAAAGAAGAAGTTACAATGCCTATATTCTAGAAGCCTGATTACTTGTTTGGTTAGTGAGCTCTTCTTATAATTGGAAGCATGTTTGGGTAGTGGGCTCATCTTGCATCTACTGTACTACAACTCCTAATAGGTATTCAAAGTCTCCTAACAGGTACTCCTTATACTAAATTTTCTCATTGACTCCTAACAGGGTCCATCCTCTAACAAGGAACTTATATATCAATATATTATCTAGTGGGTATCATCCCCATCAAGGTTTTCCCTTGGCTAGGATTTCCCTAGTTAACAAAATATGGCGTTATGAGTTATCTTTGTGCATTGTTATTGTTACTATTCATAATTACTTTACTACTTTTTTACGCATGGTTTAAAGTAAGAAATAATATCCAGTTGGCGACTAAAGTTTGTAAATTACTGATTCGCCCCTCTCTCAGTAATCCCTATTTCTAACAATTGGTATTAGAGGGCAGTTATTTTGAAGAGGCTTAACAACTTGAGTGAGATCCCTATGGATATGGAATAGTTAATGAAGAACCTTGAAGAAGCTCTTGAACAAATTGATCTCCTTATTGAAGAAAGAGATAAGTTGAAGGACAGATATGAAGAATCCAATGTATACATTAGACAATTAAAGGAAAAGATTGAACATCTCAAATCAAAGCCTAAATCTACTAAATCTGGAACTAATGATGATGATTATTCAAAGCTAAAGATGGAGTACAAGATCTTGAAGCACAAATTGAACATTATGAATCTGAAGTTGACTTTGAAAAATGATCCTAGCAAAGTTGAATCTAATTCAAAGACTAAGAATGCAGATCTTAGAGCAAGTCTGGAAAAGAAAACATCTGAATTTGAAACATTGATAGAAGATCACGAAGAACTTCATAAGTACAATACTATTATGAAAGGTGAATTAACTCAGTGCAAGTAGTAGCTTGAGAAGCTTTATTCTAGTAGAGAAAAGCTTGATGATTCAACATCAATACAGAGACCTACTTATGATAAGATTGGTCTTGGTTATCTAATTAACATGTCTGCGAAGAAACCTAAGACTAGATCAGATCTAAAAGAAAAAGGTAAATCTGATGATAAGATTAAATGCAGTCAATTTTCTAATAAATCCAAAGAAGTTAGACAAGACAAGGAAGTTGAAATTTTGAATGAACCAAAGCAAGTGGAATCTTCTAAGGAAACCAAGTATGAATTTAGAGGTAAGTGCTTTTCATGTAATGAAATAGATCATATGAAAAGAGATTATACAAATAAGTCATTTAATCATGTTAAGGATTTTTATTGTCATAATTGTCATGGTATAATTGATTGTAGGAAACCTAAGCATGATAATAATAGAAGGAATAGTAGAATGTCTAGAAATACTAACCCTGCAAATAAAAGAAGATCTAATGAAAGGACATCGAGAGAAGGAAGATCTTATGAAGACAGAAGATAGATCATGTGTTATAAGTGTAACAACTTAGGACACATTGCTCAAAATTTTCATGCACCTGATGACCAGCTATAGTTGGAATAAAATACTTGTTATGTTTAATACTTGTTAAACTAGTCGGGTTGGGTAGTTAGGTGGTGAGGAAATGCGTCAGTTGGCTTCCAACTGACCATCTCGTCTATAAATATTTGGAACATTGGTAATGTATGGGTGTGGTTTTTGGTATCAATAAAGAAAGATCATTTCCTTGCCTATCATTACTATGGTAAGAATAGTATCTGCGAGGTTTTACTTCTTGTATACAAATTGAACTGTCCTTTGTGGTTAACATTGTTCTATATTTGAGATTTGGTTGGTAATTCCACTCTACATTTTTGGCGCCATTGTCGGGGAATGAAACTGAGTCACTTGCGTTATAGGCGGGAATACTCACCACTATATAATAATGGAGGTTTCTTTCTGGGGAACCTTTTTGCAACTACAAAGGGAGATGAACCTAGCTAAGGATTGGGAGCAAGAAAGAAATAATCTTCAGTAGCAGTGGGTAGCAAAGAAAGCTACTATGCAGGAAGCTTAGAAAAAGGAAAAAATTGAATTGGAGTGCACTATTGCTACAGAGGAGGCTAAAAAGATGAATATGCTTCGAGTATTATAGGGCATGTGGGAAAAGTAGAAGACAATAGAACACAACCTACAATGTCTAAGGGGAACTCCGAGCAGAGTGATGTCCTCCCATCCTTCTTCTTGAAGTTAATTTTGTTTTTGTTTCATGTTGTAAAGTCGTCTAGAAGATGACTTCTTTTTTTTTTTTTTTGGGGGGGGGGGGGGGGGGGGGGATAGATGTGGTCGGAATAAAATACTTGTTAAACTAGTCGGGTTGGGTAGTTAAGTGGTGAGGCAATGCGTCGGTTGGTTTCCAACTAACCAACTTGTCTATAAATATTTGGAACATTGGTAATGTATGGGTGTGGTTTTTGGTATCAATAAAGAAAGATCATTTCCTTTCCTATAATTAATATGGTACGAATAGTATCTATGAGGTTTTACTTCTTGTGTACAAATTGAACTATCCTTTGTGGTTAATGTAGTTCTATATTTGAGATCTGGTTGGTAATTCCACTCTACACCAGCAAAATCCTAGAAGTAGAGCACTAGTATGTCAGTTATGCAACAACTTCAGACATACAACAAAGTACTGTAGAATGGATAGAAATGTTGGAGATAGAAGGAACAATGGAAGAAACTTCAGAAACATAAGGAATGATGGAAAGAACATCATAAATAATAGAAGGAACCTTGAAAGGAACTCCAAAACTAACAAAGACAATGAGGAACAAAGAAATATAGTTAGTGAACTTTGAGAAGAACTTAATGAGGCATTTGTAAAAGAAGTAAATATCTCAAAAGAAAAGCTAGATGATGACGAGATAGAAACATTGAATTTAGTTATCAAGTTTGATTCAACTAAGTTGAATTAAGCTTGTCTACAACACCAGAATTTTAGAACTTCATTCAAAGATTGAATTAGAGGTAGTGAAGTTGGGAAAATGTGTATCTAGTTAACTTTAGGTGGTACCTAAGCTTGCTCATAATTTGGAGCTTATCTAAATAAGTTATGAAGGAATTAAGAGTTACTAGTATTATAGGAAAGGTTAATTCTGTAGCAAAAGATGAAAACTATGTTTTTGCAGAGAATTTCATGAAGTAAAGTCTTGAGGAGCATTATCATGATGAAAGGAGGCTATAGTAAACCTCGAGTGGCATTTGAAGACCAAATAGATGATCTTAAGCAGTTATTTGATTATAGAATGTAATTGACAACTTTTTTTGTGTTTAAAAAGTACACAATTAATGCAAGTTCAAGTTGATGGAATAAATGGAGTAAAAAAATGATTTTCACTTCATTGCGAATGCATCTAAAGTGATGAGCACTCAGAAGCGACTTGTCAAGGCAATTTTGAAGCAAACCCTATTTTTAGAAAAAAGATATTTTATCATTTTTTCACATATTTATTCGGTAAAAGTTCATATTTGATAGAATTATGGATATGTCAGTAGTGCACAATGTTGAGAATGAGGACAAACCTAAGTTGAAGGTTGTTTCCATGAAACCTATTGAAGGAAACCCTAACTCAATGCTATCCATTACTCTGAACAATGTAGTATATTTGGAAGATGTAGGAAGTTATCTTAATAGTAAATTTGAATCTATTGGGAGCAAATACATGAACAAGGATATGTAATTAGTTTTCAATCATGACATGACTGTGAAGCTCAGATTTGAACATTTGAAGGAACTAGACATGTTCAAATATCATTTCTACTGTGAATTGGACATAGATGAATGGACATAGATCATATTAAGTAGGATACATGATGGAAAACTATGGATAGAAGATAGTGTAATTGATATTTCTGTCGACCTTATTCATGAGGTAACTAGTCTCAGTAAACAAGGCAATGTACCTATAGGTGAGAAAATGGTCAAGAAGAAAGTTGAGAGTTATAATAAAGCAGTGTATAATGGAAAGGCCATGGTGATTAGCACCATTAAACAAGATGACGTAATATTCCTGAGTAGAATCATTGCCTGCTCTAGATGTGCAAGCTCAAAGATTGATGATTTATCATCTAGATACATCTATGCAACATATAAGATATGTGTAGAGAATGAACAATTAACCCCAGTAAAACTTTGAGAATGCAATTACTTGAGAACCTAGCAAAGATCAAGAGGACTAATCAATAACATATTCTTTCATGCACTTAAAAGATTTCCATATTTATTAGTCATAGATATAATGAGCAGTGATAGATGTACAATGGAGAAGATCACTAAAGTATGCATAAGACATCCTACATACAAGATACTGGATAGTGGGAACTTGATAATGAAGACATTTCAGAATGAGATGAGATAGAGATTGAGAATTGCACTTGCAATTATAGACAGATTTAAAGAAGACATTTGTATTATGGTTTATATAGATTATACTTATATTCAAATAGTAGAACCTCAAGAAATATTTCTTGATCCCATTGGGTTATGAATTGAATGATGATATACTAGTTGGTTATATTGATTTACTATTGAAATTAGTGAAGGATAAAGTAGAATAAAGATTTGGAACCTATGATGAGATTACCCAGTCAGCTCATCAAGCATCCTTGGAGAAGGCATCTCATAAGAAGATAGAGTCAATCATGAAGAAAGCTTTATCAGAGGCCGGTATGATTGAGAGTGAATATGAGGTAGTCAGGAAAACCATGAAACATGGTATACTAAATGTGTAACCGTTGTCAGTATCTGTTGTAGAGACATCTTCAGAATAGAGCATACTGTATGCAGTAGTGTCAAATGTGCAACCTAGTGATCTGAAGAGAAAATCTAGGAGATTAGTGGAAGTAGTGACCACAAATACAAAAAGGGTCAAGCAACAAGCCATTGGACAAGGCAAGAGGCAAAAGAAATTATTGACAATTGTTGAATCTAGCGAAGAAGAAGAAGAGTAAGAAGTCAAACAAGTAGAGAAAGTAATAAAGCAATCAATAGGGAAAGCTTGGCAACCCTAGAAGCCAACGATAGAAAAGATTAACTCGACTATTTCTAATGAAGGTAACTTTGTTTAGATGAACAAATTTTATGACTTGTATAACAATTTTGAAAAAGATCAAATTGATATCTCTACTATGAGATACATTATAGAAAATAATCTGAAATTGAAGGATATTGAGGGAATAGTAAACCAAAAAGTCTATGATAGGCTTATTGAGAAGAAAGTAGCAACAAGAGAAGAAGATTTAGAACTTCGAAAGTCTATGCTAAGAACTATTTGTAAAACTGATGATGAAGAAGAGATTAAGAGGTTATTGAGTAATCTTGCACCTTACTTGAGGAATAAAGTAAGACCATTTTTGTTTATGGTTGGTGAGAAAGATAAATTAAGAAGTGAGACTACAACAAAAATATGTCAGATGTTGATAGAATCCAAGACAACATCTCCAATATCACCCAAAACCTCAGAAGTGTCAGTGAGTAGTAACACTATACAAATAGATCAAAACAATGTTACCATTAACATTGATGATACTAATCCATTTGAAGGTTCCAAAATTAATGAACCTAATACTAAGGATATTGAAGACAAACTGAGACAAATTGAAGAGGAAAAGAGCTTACTTGAAGAAAAAAAGAAGAAAGTAGAAGAGGCCAAGTAGAAATTGCTTGAGGATGAGAAGAAAAGAAAGGAAGAGGAGGAAAAGAAAAGAAAAGCATTAAAAAAGAAAGAGAGAAAATGAAAGAAAAGAAAAAGAAAAGAAAGAAGAAGAAGGGAGAAGAGTAAAAGAGGCAGCCAAGAAGCAAAGGGAGGATGACACTAAACCTTCTAGTTTATCTACTTTGCTTTCACTTGCCAGCTTAGCAAATGATGATGATGATCAAACTGATATGAAAGCTTATTTAGAAGAATAATACTCTAGCAATATAACACATAGAAGTAGATCTAGAATAAAGGGCACAAGTAGTGTTGAAGTCATTTGATGAAGAATTTGGTAATTTGTTAAGTGTTGTAGCAGCAAATACACAGATTTCACATGATGCTAACTTGTTTAGTACCATTTGTCAAAATATTAAGAATGATTTGATAAGTCTTGATACTTGTATCAAGGAACTTTGGAAGTGTCAATAGGATGGTAAGATATTGTACATTAAGTGAATATCATATAAATTTACTAAGGACATTGATATTCAAATAGGAGGAAAGATGAGTGAGCTAGATGCTCTATCAAGCTAGATTCAACATCCATCTTGTAAAGTTGATGATTTTGAAAGACAAGTGACCAATATTCACAATGATATTAGGAAACTAGAACTTCAAAAGGAACATATTTTGAAGAGGATATCAAATTTTGGAGAGTCTATTGCTTTAAAAATATCTTTTGTTGAGAAATAGTTGGAGGAATGTTTCAAGGCCAAGGACACTTATTCTAACTCTTTGTATTCAAAACTTAATGCAGTTGAGATTGCATCATATGCTTTATGTGCAATTCTCACCTCTACTAAATCCACCAAGGAGACATGGAATAAAGGTATGGATAGTCTTAAGGAAAATTTTGATGATTGTATAAAGATTCTACCAGCTTAAGGCAGAAGGACAACATTTTTTTTGTATAGATTTTGACATTTTGACCTTTGTCATTGATGTCAGAGGGGGAGAAGTAAACATGAAAATTGTTAAGGGGAGAGATACAATAAGTAAAAAGGATTGTAAAGTATATTTTAAGGTGGAGCATATGTAAAGATGGACAAATGTAATAAATGCAATGTTACTATATTATTTTTGTAGCTTTTGTTACTTAGCCAATTTTTCCTATTTTGTTGCCATCAATGCCAAAGGGGGAGATTGTTGACAATTAGCTAATGGAGATATGTAATTGTTGTCATTTATGGAAACGCATGATGTACATACTTGCACAGAACCTCAGAAATAAAGATACTTAACTTTTGGTAATCAGAAAATTGTCTAAGTATGGAATTTGGTATACATCAGTGTATTGTTTTATTTATAACTTGTTGCTGAAATCATGTAATTATTAGAAAAGTTAGATGGAGATAGTATACATGTTGGTGATGATGTGTATAACCTTAGAAATCAGTATTGAGTGTACAAAAAATAGATATTCATGTTTCAAGCTAAAATAGGATAGTGGAATTGAAGGAAAGGATTATTTTGGTTACAAAATAATTACTTGTCTAGTTAGGGCCAACATCCTAGATGTTTACTCTAAATGTATTATGGTCTTAGCCAACCTAGTAGTAATTTGTATAAAGGCATGGTATTTATGCAAATGACAACTTACGATGAGAAGTGGTGATCATATGTGCTAATTGTGATTGTATGCAAACTTTTGTAAGAGTGATATATGTGAAGTTTTGTGAAAGCTATTTTGTGATCCAAGATCGAGCTAAAGATCAGAGATTAATCAAGGAAGAAGTTACAATACCTATATTCTAGAAGTCTAATTACTTGTTTGGAAAATGAACTCTTCTTGTAATTGGAAGTGCATGTTTGGACAGTGTGCTCATCTTGCATCTACTGTACTACAACTCCTAATAGGGTTGGAATCTCCTAAAAAGGATTCAAAGTCTCCTAATAGGGACTCCTTATACTGAATTTTCTCATTGATAGGGTTCATCCTCTAAAAAGGCACTTATTTATTAGTATATTATCTAGTGGTTATCATCCCCATTAGGGTTTTCCTAGTAAACAAAAATATGGTGTTATGAGTTATCTTTGTGCATTGTTACTGTTACTATTCAACATTACTTTACTACTTTGTTATGCATTGTTTAAAGTAAGAAATAATATCCACTTGGTGACTAAAGTTTGTAGATTACTGATTCACCCCCCCTCTAATCCCTATTTCTAACAAAGACTACCCTGATAGACGAAGTCCACATCAAGTGTTTTGAATGTCCCCCCCATTCTCGATCTGAAATGCTAGGGGAAGGATGGTGAATCATGAAAGGAACACCATCCATTATAGTATGGATCACAACAAATTCTAAGAAAGGATTTTGAGAGTCACTATGATCATTACTAGAAGTGATTGTAATTTGCATAGAAAGAAGGTTAGGAAAATCATTATCCATATCAATTAATTATTCATCACTAATAACATTTTCATCATCTAAAGTATCTTCCATATCTAGATTAATAGAATCTAAAATATGAACAAGATCACCATGTTTATCCATATGATTTTTTTTATACCTTGTTTAGCTTCCTTCAAAGGCTCATGCATGGTTTGATCAAAGGAAGGTAAAGGTTGCGATGAAGATGTAGGTTGAGAAGCAAGAGAAAAAGCTTTAGCTTGATAGTTCTTGTGATGCTAACAAGCATGTTTATTACGAATAGTCTTACACTATACAATAGGATAATTAGGATCAACTACCATTGGTTCCAAATAAGGAACATCAATAGGTTTAGATATATTAGCTAAGGGGATAGATATAGAATGTAAAACAAATTTAGAGGTAGAAGGAGTAGATGAAGTAGGCAAGATAGGCGTAGGTGAATAACCCTTATAAAGACTTAGTTCCATGATCTTGGCTACTTCATTTTTTGGATAGTTTCTATAAAGATAATCATGATGAGTAGGTGGATTTTTAGGATGAGATGGCCAATAAACATCAATCTCAAAAAAATCTCTAGGACATGATCGTTTATAAAAAGAATTATTAATAGTAATAATGTCTCCATCACGAGGAAATTTAAGGCATTTATGAATAGGAGAAGCTACAATTTGCATGGAAGAAAGCCATGGAGTACCAAGCTCAACTTGAAATTGATCAGAATTAGGCATAGTAATAAAGGTAGTAAAAAAAACTTTCCTTGATAGAGTAATAGGTAAAGTGATAGAACCTTGAGGATGATAAAGAAAATCATTACAAGTTTACTTCCACATAAAAGTTGTATCATAAGTATCTCTATGAAATCCTTTTTTAAAAAGATGTTCTCAATGATAGCATTCATGACAGAGGAAGGATCAACCAAAATGCCACAAGAAGTCATATGAGAAAATCTAGTAGTAATGCAAAGAGGACCATTAAGTGCCTTAAATATATTAGACCAACTAAAGATAATAAGAGGTGTTTGTTTAGGTTTAGGTGGAGAGGTTGAGGTTCAAACTCAATATGATTAACCACATGATTTTATTCTTGTATCTTCTCATCATTATTAATATGGTAATCAAAAGAAGGTTGATAAATAACATTCATTGAGTGTGAAGGTAAAGGATTAGTGTAGATCTTCAAATTTTAATTAGGTGACACAATAGATTTATTCATTTTACCACTAGTACATTTGACCCCATTTTTTGACCATCTATTAAAATGTTTTAGATTGGTCAGAATATGGAAGGAAAACTATGTTTTTTTAAAAGTCCATGCCCGTGTTGGTTAAAATTTTGACCAACATGAGCTTAACATATCAAAACGAAAAAGGTTCCCATTTCATTGTTATGTTTTTTGTGCGCAGGAGCTGCACAAGCATTCACTTTGGTTTAGAAATGAGGGCTAAAATTCCTCCCATGACATGTAGCAAGTCCCCCATCCCTGGCAATAGGATCAATGGTGGGAGCATGGAGGGGATTCCTATCTCTGCAATGCAACGACAAGGGTGAGCTGCAACTCCCCCTTCAACAATGGGCAATGGCAGAGAATGAAGGCCTCTTAATGATCACAAGGAAGGCCATGATGGCCTACATGGAAGATCTCAAGAAACTAGACTTTGTCTGCCAATGGTTGGATTGCCCAGGCCCACTTCAAGTGCTGCTCTCCAGAGAGTTGACATCTCTCCTATACAAAAGGTACATTTGAATAGTTGTTATGCAATCCCTTCTCAAAAATTGCTTGAGAAAGTCAATAATTATCATTCTGCGACTCCTGCAACTAGATATAAAGGAAAGTACCAAGATTCCATTCCTACACATGTATCGGTGGGAAGAGAAGATGCAGTTTTTACCCCTCCCACAATTAGAAATGGGTGTGATAGCACTTCTGCACCTACCATATTGAGGAAAGGAGAAGATTTTACCCCTACTTCCAATCCAAATGGAAAAGGGAGAGCTACTCCTGCAACTAGATTCAAAGGAAGGTACCAATATTCTACCCCTACACGTATCAGTGGGAAGAGAAAATGCAGTTTTAATCCCTCCCACAATTGGAAACAGGTGCGATTTCACTCCTTCTCCCACCATATTGAGGAAATGAGGAGATTTTACCCTTGTCATTTGGCATCTGACCTAGGTTTAGAAACTATAGAAAATGTCTGGCCGATTATCATATTCAAGGAATATGATAATTATAGATTTCATTTGAATGTTGAAGATCATTGTATTGCATTTCGGGGTTAATGAAGAATGTTGCCAGCATGGTTTATAGAGTTCTCATCTATGAAATGCATTGATGATTTCAAGACCATTGGTTATGTGTTTATGATATTGTCATGGGGAGTTATTTCATTTTGGCTCTACTTACAGAGAAGGGATTTGTCTAATCTTTTTTCTTGTGCAAATTCTAGAAAGGCCCAAATGCATAAATCTGAAATATATTTTACTTTTAAGCATGGGCTTGAGTATTGTTTTACTTCTTTACTCTTCTTAATACTAATAATTTGTAATTAGAGTAGTCCAATTTTGAAGTAATTCTTAACTGAAATACCATCTTTCCCATGTCTAAAAATAGCATTTCCAAGTGAGCGTTGCTCCTTGGATATGACTACAATAAATGACTGATTTTTTGTTTTGAACTCCTCTTCCATTAACTCTTCATCAAACAAGTAAGATTTCAGGTTCCCTTCACATTGCTTGAAAACATTGTATACCAAGTTATAAGTAGTTGTAGAAATAATCTGTACTTGGTTTTGAACAGCCAATAACAAAGATATGTTAGGCTAGGAAATAACATCCCTTTTAGCAATAATTGAAGCTAGAATAATCCTCATGTAATCATGAATGTATTTGTCATGATCCTCCTGATAGCAATGAGGAAATTATGAAACATCTAATGTCACCTAACAAATAAAAACTTTCGACAATCAATTGAAAGATATCCCTTATTTTATCATCCTTCTCAGGAACCCATGGAGTTGTAGTTCTTATAAACTCACTCATGCAGTGAGTAAAAATAAGTCCCACCTTCTTATCTTTGTGATTTAGCAACCTATGCTCACCCAAGAAGGTCACTATTGGAACCATTGCTATTTGAATCACTTTGGAAGCTGGTTGATCCACTGTATGCAAATAGTTCACTAGATCCACCACCGATGTAAGTAAAATATCTTTTGACAAAGACATGTCACCAAGTTTATCTCCTACAGTAGAGAGCTCTTTACTCCACTTTCTATCATTTGCTAAACTTGTAAAATGATTCATCCTAGTATTTGTTCTTTTTTCTTCTTTCATTAACCCTTCTTCAAGGCTAACTTCTAATTCTTCATTCATTATTCTTTTGATGTACTGCATCAAGTTCATTTACGATTCCTCAAGATTATGACCACACTTAAGAATTTGTCAAAGGGAATTTGTTTCTTAAACCCCTCTTGCTTTCTTTTTGGTACTCTTCAAAGATTTGAATAGCTTCATATTTGTAACTTCTCTTTTCATTTGTCTTTGGTTTTAACATTTTAATTTTAGACTCTAATGTACTCTTCAATGCTTCAAGTTCCATTATCTTGGGTTCTTTCTCTTTCAAGAATGAATCTTTTGACTCTGATTGAGTGCCTGATTCAAGATCAATTTCCTTTCTCCTATTTCTTATGTAGTGCAGTGGTACCTATCAAAAGATTCAGTAGCCTTGACCTTCTCCGGTTAATTTGTGTACTCATCAAAGACTGCGATGACCTCATGCATAGGTGTAGTATTACCTGACAAATATAAATATTTGGAAAAAGTTAAAAGATTTTTCATCTTTTGATATTTGTTATACCATCCAACAATTTTAGAGGCTGCTATTTCATTATCCTTTTCTTCCATTTCTATAATCATCCTTAATATCCTAGACTGGCAGGATTTTGTCTTTGGTACCACTATAAAGACCTTAAGGTTTGTATGATCTGAATTTTTTTTTTCTAAACTATTTAAACCTCAAAACAAATAACTATACATAACATCGATTCAAGAAAAGAAACAATCAAGTATGCTTATGCAATCTCAAAGCATCCCATTTTTAGCCAACATCTATAAATTTAAGAATATATTTACTCTTGAAATTGATATAGAATTTCTTTACAATGCTAATTTAAGCTTTCAAATTACACAAAACTCAATAGAGAGAGTTTGAATAGTAATGCACAACAAATGAGAACTCTCAAGGGTTTCATCCCAAGACCATGTAGAGCTCAAACCACAATGCGTCAAATTTAGTGCAATTTTTATCATCTGGAATGCAATTTATTGGGGATATTCATCATTGAGTCCTTTTTTAACCTCTTTTCATCCACATGGAGAGGTTTGCAAATCAGTTCTCTACTTTGAATTCGCTGCTACAAAGTAATTTTTCTCGAACCTTATTTAGATGTGTTCATCTGATTTTACATTGAAAAGGATCGGGTCATTTCTCAAATTTATAGCATAATCCTTACAACAAAGATCATGCCACATGCCAGCAGTGAGATAATATAACATTGCGTCGAATCTTAGTCGAATCTTATTGATGTCATCTATCCTTGCCATTACACTGCATTCCTTAGGACTGGATCTATGTTGCCCAAGAAGAAATAATTTAACAAGAGGAGAAATTATTCCTTGAACATTAGATGATTCCCATTGCTTACCCTTCATGGATTTCTAGTTCTCATTCTTTATGATTTTATTAGAAAAATTGCAACAATGACATTTGATTTACAAGGATTGAATGCATTGTTTGTACAGATTACAAGTTCCCTTTGACAGACAGAAGGCCATCAGGCTAAGTGGCATGTCTGAGAAGGCATATACCAGATCCTTGAATGCAAAATGCAGTTGCAATTCTGTCTGTTTGCTCTTTTGACATTAATGGATTATATTCAAAAATGATGATGAGTCTGCACTTTTAATTTTCCTTGTAGGCCAAAGCTGGACATCCAAGAACTTGGAATCCAGTTTGGATGTCTTAGATTGATTGGGTCTGCCCAAAGAGTCTTGTCTTTGTAAGTTCCATTTTCCTTGACTCAGTTTTCAGCTCTCAAATGGTCTGTTTACTTAAACTTGGGACCTTTTGCAACTTACTGGTCAAATATTTACATTGTGCTCTATGGAACTTGAGAAACCAGGTTTCCTTAGTTCAAATTTCAGGAGCCAAATGGTTTGTTTTCATGGATTTCTAATCTTTTGAAATTTATGGCTCAAAGGCTTATAGTATGCTCTGTGCTTGGGGAAATTATTAGGGTGGGTATAATGATTTCATCGAAGTAAGGCCTAAGGGCATACCAAATGAAATCCTATGCTCTTATACTTTGACCTTGAGCTCTCTGATAAGTGTGGGGTTAGCATATGATCCCCAAGTCTTGTCAGCCCAAAATCATGATCGAATATGCAATTCTAATATTAACCTTATACAGATACAAAGAAAGATTTATAGCTGCTCTACTAGAGTCCTAGAGATCAAGTGCTGATTTTGGTCATCCAGTGTTCAATGCAGTAGCTTTTTACCTATGTGCAAGAAGAAATAAGGTTTGTTTGTACTTGCATATTTCATGCTTGTTATTAGGCCAATAATAATCCTTTGATTCTGTAGTCAATATGAATGAAGGATATAACCTAGGAGTAGTTTTTTTCTCTCTTTTTTTTCCCTTTTTTCTTTTGGGTGAACAACTTAAACAAAATTCAAACCCTTACTCTTGTGTTGCTTTTTATCATCACACATATGACAATGCTACAGTAATGGCCTCAAGCTAGTCTTCTCTAAACTTTGGTTTCTTGTTTATCCATATACCCACCCTAAATTCTGGAACTTGCTGTGCAAAAAACTAACTTATTTATTTGGATGTAGTTAAAAGTTGATAGGATGAAATTGATCGAGATATGTGGTACGTCGAACTTTGAGTTTTCAATTGTGAGTGTTCTTTTTGGGTGCATAAAAATCTTGAAGGTTTTGTAATATTATTCACATTGTCAATTTGTAAATGCTAACTAAATCAAACAAGAAAACCCTCTCGATGATTTATGTTTGTTCTTAACTTCATATATATATATATATATATATATATATATATATATATGTGAAAAATAATAGAGGTGTGTTTTCTTTAGAGACTATTTTGTTTATGTGATGACATTGATTTTTTAACCTTTGCATATTTTTTATATGGAAAGTTCTTTTCATTAATTATGGTCAAGTTTAGACTAGGTTTATTCTTGTTACTTAATAGATACATTCTTATATTTTTGTGCTTGCTTGGTGCTGAAAAGTTTGAAAGATTATTTCGGGCTTGTTTACATTGTAGTGATTGTGGCCTTTACAAGTTTCTCCTATATAAAGTTCATATGGGTTGGCATATCTCAGATCCTTATTGTTGAATATTTCAAAGTGCATTGTACTCTTATGTCTTAAATTGGTTTGATAGACCAGCTGCATAATTATTTTTCTGTTCTTTACATGGTTGAATTTATTTTTGCACCATCTTTAACTGTTTCTTAGGTTCACATTGATTTAGCATGGCAAATTGGAACAAAAGCTTGGTCTAAATTCTGGTTGTTATGGTTGTTGTAGGCAACTAAGTGTATTGGGTGTGTATGGACAGAACTTTTGGATGCATTGCCAAGCAAGAGAATACGTGAAGACGAGGCAGAATCTGACAATAGTGGCGAATCAATTGATGATGAATATGAACTTGAGGTAACTCGGTTCATATATTATGCCTAAAAGTTTACGAAGTTATTTTTATATATTTGATGTTATTCCAATGTGGATAGACATGCAATGCATTTCTCATATAATAATTAATAACTAAGGATGTAAAATCAACTTAACTGCATTGTTTTATGTGAAAGAATGTGTTTCTTAGTTAAGCATTGGTACTTGAGTGTTTCTTTTATTGATGATTGGAAGCACACACTTATATTTTTGCATGGTTGAAGGATGCTGTAGTTAAACATAATAATATTTTATTGTAACTATAGTAACATTCCATTTGCATGGTAGTGAAATGGTGTAGGAAAAGTGTAAGTGGAATTCAAATATTCACATCCAATTAAAACACAAGGCAAAAACTTGGGGGTTAACTAAACAAAACACTAGCTCTTATAAAAAAGCTACATTATGTTATGAGAGCTTGAGAGAGCTGATTTGACTGCAGTGTTTGTATCCCTTGCCTAGTTTCCTAGTTTAAATTGCAATCTGGATCACTATGAGATTTTCATATGTTGCCTTTATTGTGAAAACCTTTCTCTTGGATGGTTTAGCCTTTTCGAAGATGACACCAAAATAGTCTAGTTCAGTAGTTAATGCTAAAATAGTTAAACTTAGAGCTCTATACAATGACATTGCCGCAAAAAATCCAAGGAAGTTTGTTTCAAATGTCCTTTGTAAGCTAAAAGTTCTAAGCCTCCCTTGGATGTTAACCTTACTCTTGATTTTGATTATGTGAATACAAGAAAAAGAGATGGCCGAATTGCCGAGAATAGGATTGGCTGTGCTCAGACCTATCATGGACCCGGGCTCGAATCCAGACCTGAGCTCGAATCCGGACTTGGATGAATCTAGATCTGGACCCGAGCTCCAAGGTCTGAACCCAGCAACTTAGTAAATGAACAATCTTTGAGTTGGTAGCTTTGTCTTGTGTCAAAGTCACATTTTTTCTGTGAATTTTTCCTCCAATGCAGGTTTGTTGTATAAGAGTAGAAACTGCAATATGTTTTTCATTAACCAATTATCTTGACAACATTATATTTTTTGTTTCTAAATACTGTTACCTTGTAGGAAAATATGTTTTTTTCTCTTTTATCTAGAGATTTTCAATCAAGCATTTATGAACTCTTTTTACCCTAGTTTCTACCTTTGTCCTCATGTTGATCAAATGGTATAGCTATTCTTAAATGATACACCTTTTCAGGGAAGTGATGCTTGAAAAGCAATGGATGGGGCAATAGGTGGACAGATCTATATGTGTTTGGTTTTGGGAACAAGTTTTTCCCGTGAGAGATTCTTTCAAGGTATGTGTCTTCTATCATAATATTAATTATGAAAAGTTAAATGGTTCTCTTTGTTTTTGATCATATACATGAATTTTAGAAAGCCCTCACACAACAAGTAGCAGAAATTGATCTTTTGAACAGTAATAGGGCTCCAGACGCAGGTCTGCTATTATTTTTAAACAATCATTCTCCAATGATATCCTGCCACTCAGGTTCACTTCATTCTCATGTTGTAACTACTCCAAGAAAGTATATTGCACCTGCAAAGTCTCACACAATTCAAAATAATGCTTGCTGATTAAGCTTAATGTGATGGCTTCACCGAATTATCTAGGCACACTTCTGCGAATGATATTTCCATGATTTTTTTTGCCTTTGCTGCCCCAAATATTTGCCTTCTCACTTAGAAACCTTTGGTTAGCAACATCAATGGTGTGCCCAGCTTCTGAGTTTCAACATTGATCTTCCATGCCAAAGGAAAAACTCGTGAACAAGATTCTCTTAGAAAGAAAAGATCAGGGCTGAATCAAGATACCCACTATTGAAAGGAGCTGCACCCAGCTCACAATAGTAATTCCACAAATTGAAACATATAGCATTTGGCTACTTAAAGTAATTAACACTTCTAATATGAATGAAAACAGATTTCTTAGCCATGAACAACTCGAGAACCTACGTCTGATATCTTCACAAAATGTTGGAAGTCTCCAACAACTTATAATATATCACAGAAAGGTATTATTACTCTTTACCAGGTGATTACACATAAGAAAACTCTCATCTCAACATAGGTCATCTGAACTCTATAAATCATTCACGATGCCATTGCTTCTCCCACACGGTAATTGTGAATATGGGATGCATTTCAAGTACAAACAGGAAACCTGATATAAGTCTCAGTTGGTAATACATGCCGTTCCAACAACAGAGCCAATAATATATTGCAATCATCTGATAATATATTTTTTAATGTTCACACTTTGCAAATATAATTACTTTCCACTACAACCATTAAATCCAATGACATTTACCATGGCAAATATAAAATATTTCCCTTCAGAAGGTATCGGAAATCACTTGCCCAACATGGGTGTATATTATTGCAATTATATTCTGAAGTAGACAGTGAAGCATGCTGGTGAATTTTGAATGAATCCACTCTGATGGTAAAATGGGTCTCCATCCAATCCTCAGAGAAATCCTGAAGGGTTTCTATCCTCAGGTTTCAAAATTGAAAGCAAGATGCTCTCAAACTTTTCCAAGAGAAAAAAATTACCAAACTAAGCAATCAGAACGAGTCTCTCATTCTTTTTTTATAACCAACTGCAGAGACTCTTGGTCTTCCCTCTGGTGGTCTCTTCAATTTCCTTTTTTGTGTCTTTTAATTTCTCCTCTTTTATTTGATTTAGATGCAGGGAAATAATAATAAAGTGACTTAATTAACTTTACATTTAACTCACATGGAAGTCACTTACAATATTTCACTAAATTAATCAAATGATATTATCCTTATGATTTACTTTTGACAATAATAGTTAACTAAATGAACTATTGACTTTCATGACTTTACTAAATATTAATATTTCAAGGTAGCATTAGAAGGGAACATTACATTTTCTACCTAGCACAACCAAGCTGGGGTTCAGAATGGCAGCCCCTAGCAGGTTCATGTGGGGTCTAGGTGTCTCCACAACCAAGCCAAATTAAGGTCTTTAAGACCACAGTTCTTCTTGGTCCATTCCATTTTTCATAATTAATTATCTTTAACCAAGCTCCAAACTCTTAAAAAGATGTGGCCTTGAAGCTGTAATAACCCTTGTCTGTTTTTTGAATTTTCTCAGTTTGCCTCAGAAATTTTCTATCAAACACTATCTCTTTTCAAATGTAACATCTGTTCACTTAGATCGCAATATCTCAAGTCTTAGAAGACAAATATTTACACTATTCTAGTTGTTGCAGGATTTTATTTCTCCCATATTATTCTGATAGCTAACTAGCATGTGCTTCACATAATATGGTCTTCCTCGTGGTAGCTCGAGGACAACACAATTTCTTTTCTCTGGAATAAAATTGATCATGCATCATGAAGTCCAAATGGGAACTCATAATGCCTATATTTGAAACTTTACAAGGATTATTAGTGGCTCGAAGGGCTGGATTTTAGTGTAATACATCCTTGAGATGCTTCAAACTTGCCACCTCATTAGTCATAGCTGTAAATGAAATCCTTTGAGAACCAAAGCACTAGTAACCAAATTTATCTTCACTACCTTGTACTTGATTATAAATGTGAAAGTCCACAAATAACTAGACCATTTAATATGGGGAGCATGTAGTTGTTTATGAGTTTGCAAGCATTGTAAAGCTTGATTATCCATATTTAATGTGAATATAAATGTATATTGATGCCTAAAAGCTGGATTTGTTGGCCTCGCCTGCAAATGATTGATATAGCTTATGTTCATTGGGTTCTTTGTTAGGAGGACATCACTTGGAAATGTTCAATATTTGGATCTATATTGTGTGGTCCTCTCATGGGATTTAAGTTGAAATGTGTTTTTAAGAACTTAACAAAAGCTTTAGCTTGATCACTTTATAATAGTCAATCATAGATGTTCTTAGTTATGGCCCTTATTATGTCCACAAATTTTTTATTGCTTGGACAAAGGATTTTCTGGTCTCTGATCTGTAAGCACGAAATGTCAATTTTGACTTGAATTTTTACACCAGCCACTAGTATATAGGCCATTCCTATCTACAATGCCACTAGTAGCTTTCTTGTTTCCTTTAAACCATAGAATAGTCATAAAGGTTATATTTATAGGGAGGAGATTGTATGTGTGCATTTCTTTCTTTAAAACTATAAAATGATAAAAAAGATTGTATGTGTGCATTGTATGTTTTGAAGACTAAACTATAAAGGCATGTATTGAAGTTAAGGGCATTGTAATGTTAACATGCACCTAGGAGGCTATTGAAAGGTCAATTTTTTTGGGGATTTAGGCCTAGTAAAGCTTGTAAGGGTTTTAGGTATGTCTTTTGTGTTAGTCCTTTGCTTAAACAATAAATTAAAAGATCATTTTATTGTAGGGCTCTGAAGTCAGAAGTGGAGATCTACCACAGCCTATCATGCTCACAAAGGACCAAGTGTTTAGTTTCACAATCAAAAGAGGAGTGGGCTCTGAAGATTGTGTAAGCGTGAATTATGATGATTTTGTGAATGATGTGGAGAAAGGAGACACACTACTTGTTGATAGTACGTTCTCTTGTGCTGGCTTGAAAATTTATTTATTAGCTGAAAATAATAGAGTTACTAATTTTATTCGCAACATTTTCATAGATTTCTATTTCTTATCGTTATTTGAATTTCTCTAGGGGGGATGATGTCAATGCAAGTGAAGTAAAAAACATCAGATTCTATAATTTGTGAAGTAATTGATGGAGGAGAGCTTAAATCATGATGACAGTTAAATGTGCATGGAAAAAGTGCTACCCTGCCTTCCATTACAGGTTAAGACCATTTTATCAACTCTCAGGCATGCATAGAAAATTAGATTTTTGTTGCTTATTGACATGTACATCTCAATCTGCTTCTTTCTTAGGGATTTTGATTTCATTGTGATTTCCCTTTTTTGTACCTAATATTGATTGATTGAAGTTACCTAGAATATAATTGAATGATATGTTTATCAATCTTGAAATATGTGTAATATTTGTATTTTGTTGTTGCTTGTATATGTGATGAGTTGTTTTGACCAACACAACATCTGAGATAGCTTAATTTGGTATTTGATAAAATCTATTTCTTGTCTTTTTTTTTCACAGATAAAGATTGGGATGATATTAAATTTGGAGTTGAGAATGGCATAGACTATTATGTTGTTTCCTTTGTTAAAGATGCTAAGGTGGTGCATGAGTTGAAAGATTACCTTAAAAGTAAACCTTTGAAGCAAAATTTTAACTTTCCAGTGTAATATAACCTTTGTAGACAGTATTGGGCTTGATATAGCATGTTCCCTTAATTTATATTTTAAATCAGAATTTAAAAAGTGATAAAATATCAATGCATTTGTATTTGTAATTATGTGATGGTTGTGGTGTGGATATCCATGTGACTGTGAAGATTGAAAGTGCTGATTCAATACCAAATCTTCATTCAATTCTTTCTGCATCAGATCGAGTAAGTACAGTCTCCCTAGATCAGAGGTTTTAGTTGGATAAGTTGTTAATTTATGATTGGTGATATTGCTTTGAATGGGGTTAATAAATTATGTGAAGTCATGCTTGTCAAGCATTATATAGAAAGTTAAATGCACATGCTACTTTGTTTACTATTTAGTCATGCATGTATTTGTTTGGATGTTGGTGCTTTTCTATTGTTGGTTTTTGATGGTTTTTGTACGGCTTTGATGTAAAATACAAAATATAAAAGCTTTACTTGTGAATATGTTATAATCTTCTTTAAATTGTTGGCAAGGACTATGAGCTTCAGTAAAGATGTTTTTAAATCAATTTTTTTGATTGTCTATCATTCAGTGAAGTTAACTAGAATGAGACCATCATTTAGCTACCTAATTGATTCCTAGCTATTGAGTTTTCAGATTGTAGTTTCCTCATAGAGCTCAAGATGGTTCTGTCAAGAAACAAGAGAGCAAAACTTAAACATGGACAATAATATCTAAATTGACACTTTGAAAGGAGGGATAGATATATTCTTTATGCTATAATTTTCAAATGAAATAAATTAATGTGAATTTTTTCCTATGTGAGTAAAATTTGTGAGGCCATATAGCCTTTGGAGATTTTTCTAAATGCAACATAAGTTGGTTAAAATGGCATAACTCTCAACTGTGAAAATCTTGACATCTTCCTCATTCTGAGATTGTTTACTTCTGATGGGCATTTTTATGCCATCACAACTTCTCATAATTGATTGTACTAGGTACATTCCCATGCAAGACTTGTTGGTATCTTATGCTTATGAAATTTTAGTGTATGTATTTAAACATGGCATTCTCTTCAAATTCTATTGTCGTAATTCATAAATTTGACATTAGTTCAATCTCATAAATTATGCCTTTTTTATCTTTGTCCTCTCCATCTTTTAGCTTCACAACAAAGGGCTTAGAAGTTGTGAACTGTCAACAAACATTTTTCTACGAGAGGAAATGTGCTTATCCAATTCCTAATAGAGATGTTGTGGCATGCAAGGGCTATGGGTATTTTTGTGCAGCTGTCATACCATGCATGGGAAAAGATCTTCTATTTGCCATAATTTTTTTTAGTGCTACCTTGAGAAGAATTTAGGGTTAGCTTTAGGTTCATTCTAGCTCTGATTCCATCTTGTCACCTTTTGTTTGGGTATGAGATGCCAGATTTTGAATACATAGGATACAAGCTAGGTTTTAAAAGCTAAGAAACATTGTCTTACAAGTTAAATTTCAACAGCTAAGAAACAATAATCTTATTGTTTTGTTAATTTTTACCTTCTTTTGAACTTGGTATCCAAGATTTTTTGTTTTGTCTCTCGTAAACACCACTTAATAGTATTTGGCTAGTCTCTAGCATATCTCACACACCCAAATATTCAATCGACTTAGTTGAGGTTGAAAGATACCACCTAGAGGATTGACCAAGACAGTCTCCCAAACAACAACACCCTTGTCTTTTGTCCCTATTCAGGTAAATAATTAGCTTTCCAGATGTCTAGAGTCCATTTAGTAGTTTATATGTCAATCTAATGAAACTGTGAATGATCATGCATCTCTTAGTATTTAGGGCTCCACTATTTGTCCAGACACTAGTGTCAGAGTGTAGAATTGTCATGGAGTAGTGTTTTTGCAAAATAGTTTGTGTTGTCAGTCTGTAGGATCTCCATTCTTTAGTGCATGTGTCCAGTTTTGTGATTTGCAGAGGGAAGGGCACCATTCTTTAATGCAAGTGTCCATTTCTGATGGCCATACAGGGTTGGAACACCCAGATATTGTGCAAGTGACCTGTAGTGGTGAATATAAGTTGTGTGTCTTTGTCCTAGTCTTTATCCTGCAGAAGCATCCAACTTGAATGCTAGTGCTCCATTTGATTCTCCAGAATAAAAAATTTCTTGGATCCTTGTTCCTATGTTTTTATTCTCTTTTCTTCTATCTGCTACAACCTACAATATACAAAGGAATGCATACTCTCTCTCTCTCTCTCTCTCTCTCACACACACACACACACACACACACACACACACACACACACACACACACACACACACACACACACACACACACACACACACACACACACATGCACGTATGCATACATCCATGCAAAAATTTACTTGTTTACATTTTACATTTCCTAACTTTGTATTGATTATAATCTTTATTAAATTTGAAATGGTTTTAGAGTATGCTATCATGTATAATATGATTTATTTTAGATTCGAGTGAATATAGTCAAATACAGTGAAGATTTAAATTTAGGCCTAGTTCGAATTTGTAACTTCTTTTGACCCAAGACTTAATTTCTGTTCTTTTAGTAGCATAAGCTGCTTGCTTTGAGAACCCTTTTGGCTTTTTTTGCTAAATTCTTAGTTTCTTCTAACCATAAGGTTATTGCTTGGAAAAGGGGTTGGTGATATGATGGTGATGAGAGCTTCTAAAAATGCTATCCTTAAAAAGCAATAAAGAAGCACAAGTATCATGACTCCCATGAGTTTACTTAAGAAGACTTAATTTCTATTCTTTCTGTAGCATAAGCTGCTTGCTTTGAGAACACTTTCAGCTTTGTTCTTGAATTTTTAGTTTCTTTAAACATAAGGTTATTGCTAGTCCAAGGGTAAACATTTTGCATGAGTTTATTAAAAAGTTAATAAATGGATAGAAATTGTTGATCTAGACAGTTGTATAAGCTTACAATTTTATGAAAGTACTTCATTGGAGGTTTTTTGATATTTATATGCTGGTGGTCCTTTGGAAATTATTGAATGTTTTCTTTCATTTAGTTTATTTATGACAAGCATTTACACACTGGTTGCATGCGAATGGTCATAGCCACCTTCATTTTTAGCCATACTCATTCAAGTTATGCATGTATTGATTTTTTTATGGTATTTGTATGCTGTTTAGGATTCTAAAAATTGTCTCTTCCCTCCTCTTCTTTAGGCTATGGTAGCTCAAGGGGATCTTGGAGCAGAGCTTCCTATCAAGGAAGTTCCTTTACTCCTGGTAATTTTATAGAGTTTTTTTTATCATCAATTAAAATGTTACACATATCAATGAAATTCATTTCTTGAATTTTGTGTTTGCAACCATTCTTATTGAATTCCCTATTTACTACCCAAGATCAGGCTAATATTTCAAATCACACTGGGTATGATGCAGTCTTCCATGTTGACATAAGCAGTGTTAACTTGGAAGGGCTTTCTATGCTTCCCTTATCACAAGGTACACCTTCTTCTGCCATGGAAGTCCAACTAGATGCTCTTGGCCTTGGAATTCAATTAAGCTTCTTGACATTATTCATCTTACTTTTTAATTATTTGCAAGCCAGAAAAGCAAAGATGGAGGCCAATTTCAAAATGCCCTCTAATTTGTCATCTTGCTTGGTTTTTTAAGAACTTTTTTGTCCTTCATTGTACTCATAATGCAATTTCCTAAATAGAATTTAGTTTTCAATTGCTTGATTAGATAGAAGAGTAGAATTGGGTGTAGAAGAATAGAATTTAGTGTTAAATTGTTAATTCAACTAGCTGAAGAGAACTACAGATTACTTAGCAATCAGGTTGGAAGCCTATCATTGGATCCATGATGTAACCTACAAGAGTGAATGGCGGATTTAGCATTTAGACTTTGATCTATATTTTAATTTATTTTTTATAATTTCTAAAATGAAAACTACTTTTATCTATTTAGTATGTAAAGTTTTGATATTTTTTCACAGCAAGTTAAATTATGATACTTCTAGAACTAGAATTTAATTGTGTAGTTTTTCAGTTAAATTTGTTGGTCTATTTTTCATAAGTAATCAGTGATAAGAACCCACTTAACTGATCCATAATAACTTGTCCATTTATTGCCTTCCTCTTTATTTTTCTTTTTATTGCATCCATCTACTACCATCATTCTCATGAGAGAGATTCTCGTATACAGCTACTCATGAGAAATGAGTTCATAAATTCAACTAAAAATTCATAGATTTTTATATACAGCTGATCATTTATTCATGTAAATGAATCAATAGATTGGATTCAAAAATTATATAATTGAATCCTAATAATTGTTTTATAGTTGGAATATATTTATACATAAGTAGAAAACATCAGTCCATAGTAAATTGGTACATATGAAACTGAGTTTAACTATGAAAAGCTTTGTGATGCACAATTTGTTTGTTAAATTAATATGTATTGAGAATTGTTCTTTTTATTTCTTACTAGGCCAGACTTTGCCTGAGAGCGGCAGGGGAGGTGGAGGAAAAGCTCATGGAGAAAATCAATAAGCTAAAGGCAGAAATGGTGAAATTGGAGGAAGCGGGACACATGGCAAAACTAAGAGATTATAGAAATAGATGTGTGAGGATGAAGATTGTATACTATGATGCCTTCAAAGAAGTGAATTTCAAGGAAGAAAAATAGAAGCTAGATTTTCATGCCAACCTTAGTGGGCTTAACCTTGTTTCCTTTTATGATAAGTTAGAAGATATGGTGGAAACCCATGATCGAATGGGGATTATGAGTCAGACCAATGGGGATAAATATGATGGGCAATGGATTGATGGGTTGAAGTATGGCCATGGAGTCTATAGATGGGCAGATGGGAGTTATTAAATGGGGACCTGGAGTAAGGGGCTCAAAGATGGGAAAGGTACATTTTATCTTGCATGTGGCAATCTGACATTTTATCCTCAAGGCAGTTGCATCATTAAAAGAACTTACTACATGAGTGTTATAAACTACAGTACAAATTGCCTGAACCTATTTAGTTATCCTATTCTGAATATGATTTTTTTGATTGCATTCTAATCCAAAGCTATATAAAAGTAAATATGTTCTACTGATAAAATGTTCAACTAAGCATCTAATACCATCTTCATCTGTAGATATGGGATATCTTGAGTTGGATGTGAAACTATTTATGGGTGTAGTGGGGTAATGTACAAAATGCATTTCAGTATATTTGAGTTTGTGTGTTTGTCCCTAGACATATTGGATTCACAAAATTTTGAATTTACCACACTTGGTTTTGGGTGTACAAGAGATTTACATTTTAAACACCATGCATACTAATTTAGTCTCATCTATGCAATTTTTGCAATTAGTCGAAGAAAGTGGGAGTTATTGTTCTTAGTTTATTTGGCAATTTTTGTCAGCATCCTTGGAAATTGATGCATCTTTGTATCTTAAGATGCTAGCTATAACTAAATGAGTTCTTTAAGCTATAAATTTAGGTGTGGTAGCCAACTAATGCTAGTTGTAAGGTACACAAATTTTATATTGTGGGATTCCTCAATTTGTCTTAATGTTCCACAGGGTTTCAACATCCTATTGTTTTTCTTTTCTTCATTGTTTACCAGTGTGACCATTTTATAGGTACTTCTTTGTATGCTGCCAAATTACTATAATCATGTTCATACTTATGAAAGCACATTGATCACTAATTTTTTTGGTCTACATAGTATCAAAGCAGTAGGAGGACAAGGTATTTTTTGTACCTTCTTACTTTGTTTTCCATTTAATCGTTGACATAATATGTCAATTTTTGGTAACTAGACGTTATTTTCAAAATTAAACATGGTGAGTGGGCTTAAAGTGGCAACTTGGTGGGGCAAGTTGGCGAGCCGACTTAGTGAGGCCACTTGGAGATGCAACATGGCGAGCTAACTTGGTGAGAAAGCTCGATGAGCGAACCTCAAGACTAACCTTGATGAGGCACTTTGGTGGGTTGACTTGATGACCAAACTCAAAGAGTCAACTTGGCGAGCATACTTGAACAGTCGACTTGGTGGGGCAAGTTGGTGAGCTGACTTAGAGAGTCCACTAGGTGAGGCGAGATGGTGAGTCAACTTGGTGCAGCGACTTGGCGAGCTAACTTAAAGACTGACTTTGATGAGGCACTTTGGTGGGGTGATTTGATGAACGAACTTAAAGAGTCAACTTTGTGAACGTACTCGAATAGTCGACTTGGTGACATGACTTGGTGGGCTGGCTTGGTGATCCGACTTGGCGTATGTACTTGAATAGTAGACTTTGTGAGTTGACTAAAAGAATCAACTCATTGAGGTGACTGGGTGGGAGTGACTTGGTGATCTCACCTGGAGAGTTGACCTAGGGGATGGGCTTGGTGAGCAAACTTAAAGAGTTGACTTGGTGAGCGCACTTGAATTGTCGGCTTGGCGAGCGGACTTGGGGACTTGGTGGGACATGTGGGTGAGGCGACTTGGTGAGCTAATTTGGTGAGTAGATTTAAGTATTGACCTTGATGAGGTGCTTTGGTGGGGCGACTTGATGAACAAACTCTGAGTCAACTTGGCGAGCACACTTGAATAGTCAACTTGGCTAGCATACTTCAATTTTTAGCTTGGCGAGTTGACTTGGGGAGTTGGCCTGGCGAGCTAACATGGTGAGTGGGCTTAAAGTGGAAACTTGGTGGGGCAAGTTAGCGAGCCGACTTAGCAAGGCCACTTAGAGACGCGACATGGCAAGCTGACTTGGTGAGCAAGCTCGATGAGCGGACCTAAAGACTGACCTTGATGAGGCACTTTGGTGGGGCGACTTGATGACCGAACTCAAAGAGTCAACTTGGTGAGCATACTTGTACTAGCACATTTGGGTTCAATTTTTGACCAAATTTGACCAACCCATTGGTCAAATTTTTTTTGCTCAAAATTTTGACCAACTCACTAGTACATAATTTTTCCCAATCATATAACTAATTATATATTCTTCATATTAGTTATTGTCGATGTTTTTCAGGCATTCTATAAAATAGTTCACATGTCTTGCATATGATATGACATTTTGCATGCATCTTGCACTCTCTCTCATCTGACTAATGATGGATTACCTAGAGTGATTTGAAACCATGATGCTAAAAAACACATAATCAAATCCAAAATGAACTTGTACTACAAATGGATTGAGGAAATATGATATTGGTAAAATTGCACGCATGTCTACCAGGACAATCACAACTTAAACGTATATTTTTCCTCGTAGACATGCATGCAAAATTAACAATATCAAATTTCCATAATCCATTTGTAGTGCAAGTTCATTTTGGATTTGATTGTGTGTGTTTTTTAGAATCATGGTTTCAGATCACTCTGCATAATCCATCATCAGCTGGATGAGAGAGTGTAGGATGCATGTAAAATGTCGTATCATAGGCAAGACATGCGAACTATTTTATAGAATGCCTGAAAAAAATTTACACCTTCCTGTTGGTGTTAATTTCCACCTTCATTGGTCGAAATTTCCACCAACGCCTGGGTTTTTTCCGACCTTTGTTGGTGGAAATTTCCACCAACACTTAAATTTTTTTCTACCTTTGTTGGTGGAAATTTCCACCAACATCTAAATTTTTTTCTACCTTTGTTGGTCAAAATTTCCACCAATGCCTAAATTTTTTTATACCTTTGTTGGTCGAAATTTCCAACAATGCCTAATTTTTTTCTATCTTTGTTGGTTGAAATTTCCACCAATGCCTAAATTTTTTTCTACCTTTGTTGGTCAAAATTCCCACCAACGTGTAAATTTTTTTCTACCTTTGTTGGTCAAAATTTTGACCAATTCTTGTATGACCTTAAACAATGGCTTTGGTGGGTTTTCGCCCAATAGATTGGTCAAAATTTTGACCAACCAGTGAGTTGGTCAGAATTTTGACCAGAAAAATATCGACCAATGGGTTGGTCAATTTTGGTCAAAAATTGCATTGAAAATTTGACCAATAAAGGTCAAAAATTGAACCCAAATGTACTAGTGTACTAACTTGAGCATCTATAGATATAGCCCTAGAATCAATAGGGTCCTAAATAAAATTCTTCAAATCATAACACTTTTGACTATCATTACCTAGTTGACGTTGATATTGATATAAAACATTTGAATCAAAAGACTTAGGAAGTAGTTTAGTAGGACCAATAGCAGGAATAGGAGGAAGGTCAAGAATTTGACCATGAATCAATTTAGTCATCACCTCAGAAAACAACTTAGATAATTGAGTGTATTGATAATTCTAGGATGATATACAAAGCAAAGAGTAAAGACACATCTGGATGTAGTAGTCACTTGATCAACAATTGTATTTGCAGACTTGATCTTGATGAAATTATTAGGTTAAGAGAATTTGTTTGAATTTTTGATGACATCACTCTTATCACTAGAAATGAGATCCATCAGAGTAGAGCTCTTGAGTTGACTCACTTGTAACTAGTAATGGTGAAGCACTATACATAGATGTGAAAAGGAGGTATACTCAGTAAGGATAATCTCATCCCTAATTTATTTTTGTAAAATTGTTGGTAAACAGATTTGTCACTGTAGAAATTGCCCAACGGAGTGTATGTGGCAAATCGTTCACAATAGTTGGATAGGCCCTTGATATCCGGCCTTCCTCTGCGTTTAAAGGGGCAGCTCCCTCGTAAGATGAAATTTTAGATTTTTCAATGAAGATAAGAAGAACTTAGAGAATAAGAAGGAAAACCATTGACAACGAATGCACCACATGCCTCCAACGTTTTCATAAAAATGATGTAAACTATTAATGAGATCTATTAAGGACTACGCTTGAGAACTTTCACCAACACCATGCTAATTCAATTGTCCACAAATACTCACATCATACCATGAAAGTAATCATAGATGAATCAACACTTTAACAATTTTGATCCCTTGGAGAGAGAATGCTAAATGTACCTCCTTTTATTTCTTGCACCAAGAAAGAAAGAAATAACTGATTACACAAAAATAACAATTGTAAACACTTTCCAAAAATTGCTTTATGATTACAGCATAAGTGTTCCCCTCTATCCAAGTCCAAAAAGTCCATTATTACATTGATCTTCAAGAATTTATAGCCAATCTAGAATAACCAACTTTTTGGGTTTGTAACTACCCAAAAAGTTAGAGTTTGGACTACTTGAAGATGATTCATAACCAACTCTAACCCTTGAAGCTTAACCATGGTTAGAAAAAGAAAACTAGAGTTAATTCTAAAGTTGAACTTTTTATAAAATACATCAATAAAATTCTAAAACAACTTTAGACAAAAATACTTCTAACTTTTAATTCTTTGAACTCATTCCTTGATCTGTAGGTGCTACCAGCAATTGAGTCAAGTTTTCCTTGTACGCTCTGAATGATTTGATGACTTGAGCCAAAGTTTTGTTCTTAATGATGATTAAACTCTGCATCTTCAGCTTACACAACTCATGTCTCTTTCTAATTTCATCCAATTCTGTGACACAACCTAACAAGTTTTGAGTATAAGAGTTCAATGCTACTAAGAGACTACTCAATTTCATCATAACACTGGCATCTGAACTTTGTTTACTGCCAAGTTCGGTGTTGATTTTTGTTTCTATGCATTTCAAGATGGAAGATATGTCTGGATTTTGAGTATGTTCATTAATAGGAATACCTTCTATGATCAGTGGTATTTCTCCCAAGGCCTTCTTTTTCAGTAACTTGCATGAGTTTAAGAATTGTTCTCCTTCACTCAATTGTTCATTCATACTATCATTCTTCCATCGGATGTTTTCCAGCCATATGTCAATTTTCTCTTCTTCTCCAGTACTGATTAACTTTAGTGACTTGACTATATTGCTGTCCATGCCTTTAATCTCTACTAAATTGGCATCAATTTCTCTCCAAAATGCTTGTTGTTCCTTGAGAGTGGCCAGTTCTTTTTGAATGCTTTGTTGTATATGATCCGCTTTGGTAAATACACCTTGAACATCTTGAAATAAGTTTGATGCCTGTTCTTTCATGCTTTTTACCCACGCTTTCACCATTTTACCATAAGTTTGACATTCTCCTATGTTTTGGATGGTTTCTTCATCAAACATCTTCTTCAGATCTTCTGTACTTTCTGTGAATGAACTAGGATCTAGAAAGGAGTCACCAACCATCAATTTGATCATGAAGAAAGAGATTGGACTTGACACTTGAGTTGATTCTTAACTTGCTTATCTCTCCTTGATTGTTCTATTAGGACATCAGATGACACTTGAAAATTGTGTTCTTTCCCTTCACGGGTAGCTCGACCTAGATCCACTGTAGTGATGCTAAAATTAGATTCATTTGCCTCATTTATGTCCTTCTCTGTGATTGGTTGTGCAATTTCAATAGATAAATTACCTGAAGTAGGGTTCACTACTAGTCTAGAATCCATTTTAGTCTTCTTTATCTTTATACTTCTATGCCTTAAGTGAGCTACAACATCTAGATTGGGCGCTTCTAATTGAATCATCCTTTTCTTCTTTCTCTCTAAACTTTTCTGCAACCAAGATGTTGAAATACTAGCAGATGGGCCGATTACTGAAGGCACCTGTAAGACTGTAGATGATAAGTTCAAGTTATGCACATTTTCTACAATTGGCTCCTCTTGGATTGCTTCTGTGCTTTTAGGAGATAATTGGCGTGCAGGAGATGCTATGTATTGAATCATCTCATCTACAAATGAGGGTAAAGCATTCATCTTAGGAGCTTCATCAATCATTTGTTGAATTGGCTTTAAGGTCTTCTCCTTGGGTTTTGATCTCTTCTTCCTGGTGACCACGTTGAGTTCACATGCTGATGCTAGATCGACTCATTTATCTGGATCTTCACCATCATCTCCCCCTTGTGTGCTATGTAAAGAGCCTGAGGATGTAGGAATAGAAGATGGAATAGCCGAAATTGATGTTCCTTCTTGAGAAATATTATTATTATTTACACTACTTCCTGTTGACTTAGTAGTGGTGGATTCTTTGACTTTATTCTTTAACCAAGTATCAGTTTGTTGAATCACAAAGAAAGTCCTTTCCTTGAGGTCTTTCAGTTCTAGCAGTGACCAATTGATATATGGCAATTCTAGTAATTGTATCCGCTCAAAGAAGTAAGGATCAATCAAGTCTGACCCGTCCTCCGTTATGCTTGTCACATCCCATCCCATTTTGTAATCAATGATTTGTTGTATTGTAAATCTCATCCAGTCCCTTTTTCTAACTTCAAAATAATTCTCACAATTTTCCCAATAATCTTCCAATGTGGGGAAATGGAGATAGCCAGGTCCAAGTGCCAAGTAATTTTTAACATACCCGCTACCATCAAATGGAAAGTGACTGTAGAAAGAGTGTAGAGTTATGTTTACCATGGATCTCTGAATATTTTGAGCATCTGAAGAAGACAAACAACTGTAATGTCCAATGCCAATTGGGAAAGGGATTGATCTTTTGTTCATGCACTTTTTGTTTACTTGACCAATTTGCCTGCAGACTTTTGAAAGTACCAACCTGTCATCTACGAAGCGAGGCAACATGAGAGGACAATCTTGGAAACCTCTGATGTAGATGTAAGTGAATTGAGGGTATTGTATGAAGAAGCTACCATAAATACTAATGATACTGGCCACTTCAAGAGAAATTCGAAGTCCTATGTCTCCTTGTAGTTCCCTGGCAGTGAGCATAGAAAAAGCATCATTCACCCTGCGGAAGTGTGCATTGCTTTGTTTTAACTGCAATTGGGGGTAATAGTTATAAATTTGAGTGGTTAATCTATACTCCCCATAAGGATTTAGACTGGGCCATGACTTCATACTTTTAATTTCCTACATTAGATATGAGGACATGTAAAATCCTTGATTTGCATTGAATCCTATCAACTGGTAATGGAAGGTATCTGTAGTGCCTGTCCCTAGTCTACATTTTCGAGCTACATTTCTGATATCATTGCCAAACTCTTTTAGGACAATTTATGTTTGATGATTAGTATTATTATTTTAGAGATTATCAGATGTTGTTTTACACTCAGTTTATTATATGATGAGATTACTTGGTACTCTATATTTCATGCATGTATGATGATTATTCAATGGTTTCAGTTATCGATGATGATTAGTTAGATGGTTTATTATTCCATGTGCTTCTTATGGATACTTACCCCATACTGCATGTGTATGGTGTGCGTGTTGTTTTATTTATGTATGGTGTTTCTGATGTGGTTAAGGAAGGGAGTCGTAGTCACCTGCTAGTCGGGATCTACACGATGCACCACTTCCTGCCATTGTCTGTTTAGCTTAGAATATTGCGTTTATACATGCGTGGATTTTTATGTAGGTTGCAGGTACCGGGTATCGACTTCCCTGAATTGTCAGGATGAGCGTACCCTATCGCACTGTCTCAATGGTAAGAGAGGGGAGATAAACTCTTAAGTCCAATTCCTAAACCCTTTAGCCAATTGTCCTAATTGATAATTAGGACAAGTATCTGAGTTAAGTACCCTCTGAATGCATCAAATGATGTAATTTCAGGATTATAACCTTTTTGTTTTGATTTAGTATATGCTTTTCTATGTAGGGTTTTCGTATGTTGTTATATGAGTCCTTGATGTGTTTTCTATTAATTAAGTCTAATTAAAAAGATTAATTAATGATTTAATTTAATAGAGAATTATTATGATATCTTTAATATTTAATTAATTGAGAAATTAATTAAATAAAAGAACTAAATTTGGAGATTAAAGTTCAAAGATAAATTTAGAACAGGATAATATTTATTTAATTTAATAATAATATAATTGGAGTTCATTTTTAAATAAATGCTAAATATTATTGTTAATTAAATTAATTAAATATGTTATCAATTAAGTTTCTAAAATTAATTTAAAAAAAAAGTTGAAAGACATTAAATTATTAAGAATTCTAGATCGCATGATCTAAGCTTGAGTTTAAATATGAAAAATAAATTAAAAGTTTAAATAATAAAAATTAATAACGTTATTTTAATTTCATAAAGTGCACATGAGATTTAAAGTAATAAATTAATTTAATATAGAAGTCAAGTGGAATATTAAAGAAAGTTATTTAATAATTCAACTTAATGTGCATGAAAGTTGAATGCAAAATAAAAGAAAAGATAATAAGGGTTAATTTGGAGTTAACTGAGTTGGGCAAAGAGTCTTCTTGGGTAAACGCATAATTAGTGCCCCGATTTGAGGAGAAATTGCTTATCACAAATGAGGGGGGTTCATTTTTGGGATATACGAAGTTGGACGAGAATTTTTGGGGAGACAACTTTTGGGAGCGAATTTCAGAAGGCTAATACCAAAGAAAGATTTTTGGAATAAGATTATTGAGAGGAGCGAATTCTCTTACAGTTCCTGGAGATTGCATAATAGCATCAGGATCAGGTAGGGTCTTGTGTTTTTGATTATCGATTAAATACGCAATTATCCTTTCCTGTCTTCTTCGTGTCTGGGGTTTGTAAATCTGAAATTCTCTGTGAGGAATACTTAAACATTACGATATTGGAATTTATCAGATGCTTGTTTATAAACTTCTGTATACATGAGATTTAAATGGGAAGGGTTGAATCTAATACCGAAATTCTAGATTAGAAGTTTGGATGGTTGACTTTATTTCTATACCAATATAAAAAAAAAGAGGCAATTCTTTAATATATTTATATGTTTATATATTAAAGAGGATTTGAGTTAGTATATTTATAAATCTATATATTTATATATATATATATTTATATTTAAACAAAATTAAATTTCAATTAAAAAAAAATTGTTAAAAAAACAAATTCGTTATTTTTGTTTTTTAAAAAAAAAATATTATATAAAACAAAAAAAAATTGTATTTAGTGGGGGGGAGGGAATCACCCCGTACCCACCCCTATTGTTGGCGGGTCGACAGTACTTGCGTCGCAGGTATTGCGACGATAGGTACAGAGTACCTGCCGCCGCAGGCCCTGCGACCGCAAGCCTGCGGCAAAGCTGACGGGCTTTAAACGTTGGCTTAAAAAACTTTGTTAATTTCATTTTTTTTTAATATATAATTTTAATTATTTAATTTTTTTTTTTTATTATTTAAAATTTTTAATTAATAAAATTATAATATATTTTAAATTAATAATAGTTTTATCTTTATTAAATTTTAATAAATAAATATTAAATGCATTAAACATAGTTTTTAAATATTAATTTATTAATAATTTTGGTTTAATATTAATAAATTAACAATTAATGAATAGATTAAGATAAGTAAGTAGAACAAGCAATTATTAATTAATTTAATTAAAATTAGTTTAATTAAGTTAATTAATAATGAATATTATTTGACTAAATTATAGATTTGGATTATTGATTTAATGAAAGTTATTATAGAAATGGGTTAATCGTAAAGGGTAGTTGTGAAAAACTAGTTACTTGAATTCGACATTAAACTGAAACATAAACCTTACCTTAACTCAATAATATACTTTCAAATCCAATCTCTGAGACTTTGATGTTTTCTTTGTGTTCTCTGTGTTTTGGGGTTGTTCTAGTATTAACCAGTTTAGGTTGTTACCAAAGGCTTGGGGTTGTGAATGTGATGTTATGATGAGTTGGTCTCGATCTTTCTTAACCCGACCATGGTAATGTGATGAAGTGCTCTATGACATGATTGTGTTTACTGCTTGTTATTGGTTTCCAATTTCCTTGTGTGAAACTGAGATGTATGTATTTGAGATACCTAATTTAACCATTTTTGAGTCTCAATCAGTTATACTTGGATTGCTTTTCGGTCGCTTGAGAGGACTGAAGTGTTTATTATGTTCTTGATGATGTCATGTGTTGACTTGACCATTTTGGAGTCTTTGATCAGTATTGTAATTTACTATTGGGATACTTTCTGGTTGCTCATTAGAGAACCATTGGATTTTGTGACTTATCATTGATGCCTTCAGTTGCTGATAGAGAACTGTTGTGATCATATGATTACTTTTTGATATTATCTGTTGCTCATGAAGAACTGATATAATTTTGTGGCTTATCTTTTATGATGTCTTTTCAGTTGCTTGTATAGGATTGAGGTGGTTTTATTATGATTCTTTGATTTATGTTTTCATGAGCCTAGGGTAGGTTATCTATGTGTAGAGTCGGGAAGTGGCTTACAATGGGGGTCGGAGCCCTAAGAGGCTGCCTTGAGAAACCCATTGTAAGTCATTTTTAATAAAGTGAAAACATTTACACTAAATGAGAGAAAATGAACCTAACAAGATAATTGTATGTTCTCTCCCATGCCTTGAGTGCTAGTACAGACTAGGATGGGGTAGAGAGAACACTTGGTTATGACCTTGCATTTCATAGTAGGCCTCGTCAGTACGAGAGGATACTAGTGGCCGCAGGATCAGTAGGGACCCGAGATTCCTAAGGGATTGCTCGGGTAACTTCTACATGACTTTTGCGATGACACTTTCCCGCTTGCATATTAGGTTTCCTATGTGTCTTGTGGTACCTCTGGGATTTAGATGTCGATCTTTTTAGGAACCCTTGAGTTAGCATACTTATAGGATTTCCTGGACTTAGAGAGTATTTATGATTATAGGTTTTGTTATCCTATTTGGGACTTGAGACTATCTCCTCAGCGCGGTGGGAGTGGACCATTTAGGTTCCACGCGATCGAGTGGTAGTGCTTTTACTCTTACCATTGAGATCCGTTCTGTGGTCACTGTGGCTGGAGTTTTCGTGATTGGCATTTACCTTCACTATGTTCTTGGATTATTATGATGGATGGTTAGATTTTATGATAGATGTTTTATCATTATGGATGTATGGATGTATCATGTATGGTGAATAGTTTCATATATTTTTACTGTACTTTGTATCATGGATTTGAGGATGTTATATCTTGATCTTTACATATGTATATTCTTTTAAGCCTTTCATACCCTGTGACTTGTACAGTGGATGATTGGGCATTTCGAATTAATTTGCCGAGAGGCATTCGAAACAAATGTATATTATGGACATGGGACTTTCTGATTATTCTTTCATATGTATGTGATAGTTGTTAGACTTAGAATTAATTAAATTTTAAATGTGACTCAACGTCTTGGGATCTTTAAGAAATGTAACTTACAATGTATGTTTGTCGATGATTACATGTTATTGCTTCCGCTACTATGTGTTTGATGTGTATGTTATACTTTCTTACTTTAAAAAAAAAAAAAATTTAGCAAACTTTGTAAAACTTTAGGTTAATTCTTTTGGATCCCTTGGCAGGGCGTTACATCTAGTATCAGAGCCAGGTTTCTACATTGGGAGCTCTGGGTATATTGGAACGCCACTAGTGTTAACTAGCTGAACAAAAATGCAAACCTTAAACTGAAACTTGAAACTAGTTGAACTGAAACATTATGTAAACTATTAGTTACCTATTTTTCATACTTCAACACTCAAGTCTTCAAAACTGAAATTATACTTAAACTGAAATTATAGGTAAACTGAAAATTGAAAATATCTTGTTTGCAAAACATGTGTCTTTTATCTATGTGTTTCAGTAGTATGTTTCATGGTTATTTTAGAATCTTGTGTCTTGGATATTATTGTAGGATGGTATCTGGGATGAGATCTTCTGTTAGAGGCCATAGCCTTGGCTGTGGCAGAGGCCATGGACAAGGCAGAGATATTAGTGTTCATGAGTCTATCCACGAGAGCCCCATTCAAGAAGAGAATAGGGAAGAGCATGTCAGTGAACATCAAGAAGAGAACCACGAAGAGGGACATGCTGACTCTGAGGAGGTTGCTCTGAGGCAAATGATGCGAACCCTTATTGATCGCTTACCTCCTATTCTTGAGCAGGATAGAGCACACCAGGCAGGACATGAGCATAGACACAGATCTAGGAGTCCTCAGAGGGATCGACATAGATCCATAGTATCTTCTCAGATGAAGGATCTTCAGAGGTCCAAGATCAAGCCCTTTAATGGGCAAGGTTCTGGGTATGTAGCTGAGCAGTGGCTTATTGCCCTTGACAGGATTTTTGCTATGCAGGACTTTGACAGTAATTTCAAAGTGAGGTTTTCCATTACCAATCTAAAGTTATTTGGGGCCACCTGGTGGACTATTGAGGAGAAGAAGTTGGGCATTAACATGGGTAGTGTCACTTGGGAGATTTTCTTGGAGAGTTTTCATGAGCGATTCCTACTAGAGGAATGGAAGCAGCATAGAGCAGATGAGTTCCATAACCTGAGACAGTTCACTATGATTGTTGTAGAGTATGAGCGCAAGTTTTATGAGCTCATGCCTTTTTCGGGATTCAGTGACAACCCAATGCAGTTGGCACAACATTTCATTCGAGGCTTGAATAACCATTTTATTGGGGGTGTTAAGGTATTTGAGCCTAAGACCCTCAAGGATGCGGTACATCGAGCTATCCTGGTAGAGCAGTGTGTCAACTTTGGACAAGGGGGTTTTGTGGGAGCGCCTACTATAGCAGGATCTAAGGGCAACCACAACTCTGGTGGAATCAGGAAGCCTCCCTTCCCTAGGAGGAATCAACATTCTCAGTAGCAACCTCAGCAGCATAAGGGATTTTACCCTCAGGCACAGAGTGGTGGCGGTGGATCCAACTCTAGGATCAACTGCAATGCTCAACGTAATAGACAGAATCAGCAATCTCGGCCTGCACAGAGCAGCCAGTCTTTTACTAGCAGGGGTAGCCACCAGCGATCGAATGCACCACCTATAGGGAGAGGATCTGGTAGAAGCATGAGATGTTATTCGTGTGGATAGATTGGTCATATTGCAGCGTACTGCCCACAGCGAGCATCTCAGTATTCAGGACCTAGGCCAGCAGCATCTGAGCCTACAGTCAGAAATGTAGGTGGATCTCATAGAGTATTTGCAGCGGTGGATCACCGTCAGGCAGACCATCAGGGGACAGTAGTTGAGACTACAGGAGCTATCCGAGGTACACCTCTCTCTATATTATTTGATTCGGGTGCTACAAATTCTTTTATTTCTCCATCTCTAGTTGATAAGTGTAAGCTGGAGTTGGTTAAGCAAGATCATGGTTGGCAAGTGGAACTAGCCTCAGGTGCTAAAGTTTCCACAGATTTTGTAGTTCATAAGTGTGGACTTAGCATAGGAGGGTTTGAGACTTCAGTCAATTTTTGAGTTATTCCTCTTGGCTCCTACGATGTGGTCTTAGGTATGGATTGGCTTGGCTCTCATAGGGCTAGTATAGACTGCAGAAAGAAGACCATTATGTGTCAAGATGACCAAGGGAAGGATGTTGAGATTGTGGGGATACTGAAGCCTATATCCCTACGGATGATCTCTGCTATGCAATTAAAGTGAAGCTTTCGTAAGGGATGTCAGGTATTTGCCGTTATGGTAAATGAGCTAGATGAGGAAGACTCTACGAGGAAGACCCTAGATCACCCTATTTTATAAGAGTATGCTGATGTCTTTCCGAGTGAGATTCCAGGCATGCCTCCGAAGAGAGACATTAATTTTAGCATTGAGCTCACTCCAGGAGCGAAACCTATCTCTAGAGCTCCTTACCGTATGACCACTCAAGAGTTAAGTGAGTTGCGTTTGCAGTTAGAGGAACTTTTGGCCAAGGGTAGTATTCGACCTAGTGTATCACCATGGGGAGCTCCAGTGCTCTTCGTGAAGAAGAAGGATGGTTCTTTGTGCCTTTGCATTGATTACAGATAGCTGAATAAGGTGACAATAAAGAACAGGTATCCTTTACCAAGGATTGACGATTTGTTTGATCAGATCAAGGGGGCTACAGTGTTCTCTAAGATTGATCTTAAGTTAGGATACCATCAACTTCGCATCAAGGAGGCTGATATTCATAAGATCACCTTCCGAACTTGCTACGGGCATTATGAGTTCACAGTGGTACCCTTTGGACTGACGAACGCTCCATCAGTTTTCATGTGCTTAATGAATGGGGTGTTCCGTTCCTATCTTGATAGATTTGTTCTTGTGTTCCTTGATGATATTCTGATATATTCTAGGTCCCAAAAGGAACATGAGGAACATTTGAGTTTAGTTTTGCAGTGCTTGAGAGATAATCAACTTTATGCCAATGCGGCAAAGTGTGATTTCTTTCAATCAGAGATATAGTATTTGGGACACGTTATTTCAGGTGAAGGTATCTCTGTAGACCTTGCAAAGATCTAGGCAATAGTAGATTGGCCTGCACCCACTACTGTGTTGGAGATTCATAGTTTCATGGGTCTAGCTGGTTATTATCGCAGATTTGTTCAAAACTTCTCCAGAATAGCACACCCTATTACCTCCCTTCAGAGGAAAGGAAAGAAGTTTCTTTGGATAGAAAAATGTGTAGAAGCATTTCAGAAACTCAAGGAGCTTCTGACTAGTGCACCGATCTTAGCAGTACCTGATCCAGAAGGTGATTTGATGGTGTGTACGGATGCTTCCCTTGAGGGTATTGGAGCAGTTCTAATGTAGAATGGTCGAGTGATTGCTTATGAATCACGCAAACTAAAGGATCATGAGTTGAATTATCCTACACATGACCTTGAGTTAGCCACAGTAGTTCATGCCTTAGTGAGATGGAGACATTTCTTGTTGGGACACAGATTTGAACTACATAGTGATCATCGTAGTCTTTAGTACATATTCACGCAGCCTAATCTGAATGCTAGGCAAAGGCGTTGGATGGAGTTTTTGTGTGAGTATGACTTTGAGGTAAAGTATATCCAGGGGAAGGAGAATGTTGTAGTTGATGCTTTGAGTCGCAGGAAACATGTGATATCATCTATGACTCTTAGTGTCGATTTGAGGTGTCAGATACTTCAGGCACTCCCCACTGATTCATGGTATCTGGAGCTGTGCAGTGAGATCAATTCAAGGAGACCCTTGGAGGGTAAGTTTTCAGGCTATGTCCTAGAGTTAGATGGCCTTTTGAGACATTCAGGAAGGATCTATGTGCCGATATTGGATGAGCTTCACATATTGATCCTTCAGAGGCCCATCATGCACCTTACTCGACACATCTAGGTGTCAAGAAGATGCATGCAAATTTGCAACGTTTATTCTATTGGTCCGGGATGAAGCGCGACATTACTGATTTTGTGGCTAGAGGTCTTGAGTGCCAGAGAGTTCAGGTAGAACACCAGCATTCGGCAAGACTTTTGCAACCGAATCTCATTCCTTCATGGAAGTGGGACATCATCTCTATGGATTTCATAGTAGGATTACCTATGACTCCTCATCGTCATGATGCTATCATGGTCACTGTTGACCGGTTGACTAAGGTGGCACATTTTGCACCAATCAGGTCTTCCTACACTGCAGCTTCAATGGCTAATGTCTTCATGCGTGACATTGTGAGACTACATGGTATTCCTCGAAAGATCATTTCGGATAGGGATCATGTTTTCACTTCCGCATTTTGGACATCACTACAACATGATCTTGGAGCGCAGTTGAATTTCAGTTCAGCATATCACCCAGAGACAGATGGGCAGATGAAGAGAGTGAATTAGGTTCTCAAAGATATGTTGAGGATGTACGTGATGGATAGGCAGACTCATTGGGAGGACTATCTCTATCTAGTGGAGTTTGCTTACAACAACGGGTATCACAGTTCTATTGGCATGGCACCTTTCCAAGCCTTATATGGATGCCCTTGTCGTACACCTTTGAGTTGGGATAGCCTTGAGGATTGCATCCTGTTGGGTCCAGAGATGCTTCGTGACATGGAGCAACAGGTGGTGCGTATTCGAGAGCACTTGACAACGGCATAGGATAGGCAGAAAAAGTATGCTGATGCACATAGGATAGATAAGTAGTTTGCTGTGGGAGAGAAGGTTTTCTTGAGAGTGCATCCGCGGAAGAGTCTGATCCGTTATGAAAAGGGCTCAAAGCTAGCACCTCGCTTTGTGGGACCATTCAATATTCTTGAGAGGATTGGTCCAGTTGCCTATCGTCTTGCTTTACCGCCCAGCCTTGCTCTCATTCATGATGTTTTCCATATTTCAGTACTTAGACAGTATATCCATGATGTTGTACATATTCTTGATTAGAATGCATTGTAGGTAGAGGATGGGTAGCTGGCTTTGGAGCCAATTCATATTCTGGAGCAGCGGGAGTTGACCCTCAGGGGTCGAACCATAGAGCAGGTAAGGGTCCAATGGGACCCTACTGATGACTCTTCAGCTACATGGGAGGATGCATCTAGATTACAGAATTTATATCCCTATTTGTTTATAGGCTTCCAGGACTAAGCCTAAGTCTAGGGGGGGTGGATGTAGTGCCTGCCCCTAGTCTACATTTTCAAGCTACATTTCTGATATCATTGCCAAATTCTTTTAGGCCAATTTATGTTTGATGATTAGTATTATTATTTTAGAGATTATCAGATGTTGTTTTACACTCAGTTTATTATATGATGAGATTAATTGGTACTCTATATTTCATGCATGTATGATGATTATTCAATGGTTTCAGTTATCGATGATGATTAGTTAGATGGTTTATTATTCCATGTGCTTCTTATGGATACTTACCCCATACTGCATGTGTATGGTGTGCATGTTGTTTTATTTATGTATGGTGTTTTTGATGTGGTTAAGGAAGGGAGTCGTAGTCACCTGCTAGTCGGGATCTACACGATGCACCACTTCCTACCATTGTCTGTTTAGCTTAGAATATTGCGTTTGTACATGTGTGGATTTTTATGCAGGTTGCAGGTACCGGGTATCGACTTCCCTGAATTGTCAGGATGAGCGTACCCTATTGCACTGTCTCAATGGTAAGAGAGGGGAGATAAACTCTTAAGTCCAATTCCTAAACCCTTTAGCCAATTGTCCTAATTGATAATTAGGACAAGTATCTTAGTTAAGTACCCTCTGAATGCATCAAATGATGCAATTTCGGGATTATAACCTTTTTGTTTTGATTTAGTATATGCTTTTCTATGTAGGGTTTTCGTATGTTGTTATATGAGTCCTTGATGTGTTTTCTATTAATTAAGTCTAATTAAAAAGATTAATTAATGATTTAATTTAATAGAGAATAATTTTGATATCTTTAATATTTAATTAATTGAGAAATTAATTAAATAAAAGAACTAAATTTGGAGATTAAAGTTCAAAGATAAATTTAGAACAGGATAATATTTATTTAATTTAATAATAATATAATTGGAGTTCATTTTTAAATAAATGTTAAATATTATTGTTAATTAAATTAATTAAATATGTTATCAATTAAGTTTCTAAAATTAATTTAAAAAAAAAGTTGAAAGACATTAAATTATTAAGAATTCTAGATCGCATGATCTAAGCTTGAGTTTAAATATGCAAAATAAATTAAAAGTTTAAATAATAAAAATTAATAACGTTATTTTAATTTCATAAAGTGCACATGAGATTTAAAGTAATAAATTAATTTAATATAGAAGTCAAGTGGAATATTAAAGAAAGTTATTTAATAATTCAACTTAATGTGCATGAAAGTTGAATGCAAAATAAAAGAAAAGATAATAAAGGTTAATTTGGAGTTAACTGAGTTGGGCAAAGAGTCTTCTCAGGTAAACGCACAATTAGTGCCCCGATTTGAGGAGAAATTTCTTATCACAACTGAGGGGGGTTCATTTTTGGGATATACGAAGTTGGACGAGAATTTTTGGGGAGACAACTTTTGGGAGCGAATTTCAGAAGGCTAATACCAAAGAAAGATTTTCGGAAGAAGATTATTGAGAGGAGCGAATTCTCTTACAGTTCCTAGAGATTGCATAATAACATCAGGATTAGGTAGGGTCTTGTGTTTTTGATTATCAATTAAATACACAATTATCCTTTCCTGTCTTCTTCATGTCTGGGGTTTGTAAATCTGAAATTCTCTGTGAGGAATACTTAAACATTACGATATTGGAATTTATCAGATGCTTGTTTATAAACTTCTGTATACATGAGATTTAAATGGGAAGGGTTGAATCTAATACCAAAATTCTAGATTAGAAGTTTGGATGGTTGACTTTATTTCTATACCAATATATAAAAAAAGAGAGGCAATTCTTTAATATATTTATATGTTTATATATTAAAGAGGATTTGAGTTAGTATATTTATAAATCTATATACAAAATTAAATTTCAATTAAAAAAAAATTGTTAAAAAAACAAATTCGTTATTTTTGTTTTTTTTAAAAAATATTATATAAAACAAAAAAAAATTGTATTTAGTATCTTGATCTTTACATATGTATATTCTTTTAAGCCTTTCATAACCTGTGACTTGTACAGTGGATGATTGGGCATTCCGAATTAATTTGCCGAGAGGCATTCAGAACAAATGTATATTATGGACATGGGACTTTCTGATTATTCTTTCATATGTATGTGATAGTTGTTAGACTTAGAATTAATTAAATTTTAAATGTTACTCAACGTCTTGGGATCTTTAAGAAATGTAACTTACAATGTATGTTTGTCGATGATTACATGTTATTGCTTCTGCTACTATGTGTTTGATGTGTATGTTATACTTTCTTACTTTAAAAAAAATAAAAAATGTTTAGCAAACTTTGTAAAACTTTAGGTTAATTCTTTTGGATCCCTTGGTGGGGCGTTACAGTATCGCTAATCACCTCTCCCCAATCTATAAATTATTTTCCAGTGGTGATGGTATTAATATACAAAAACATCCAATCTTGAAAATCTTCAGCTGTCTAATTTCCTACCACTCTATTGAGAAGAACTATCATATCAAAAATGTCTTCATTAAAGATATTCCTGCGTAACATTCTTGGCAACTGTGATTGTCCTCACCTGGGTTGATCGAGCCAACTTTTAGCAATAACATTGAGACATGTTTTCTTATTCTGATGGAAATAACCTTGGGCACCTTCTTTAGAAATTTTTGTAAACTCCTCTCTCACTGGCAGTCTGAAAGTGATGGATATAGATATTGGGTCCAACCTTGCTACGACAGTACCTCCTGCAGTCTTGATGTCCCTTGAATTCTGATCATATGCCTTGATACATTCTAAAACCAATTCCACACATTGAACTGCTAGTGGATGTCCTCCTGCATGGTCCAGACCACTTTCCAACGTTCGATGTGCTAGGGGAGATTTATCTTTGTTGCTCATCATCTTCCAAAAGTCTGCAATTTCTAAATATCCCATCTTTGTGTCAGATATTTTAGGGAGCGTACTTTTTAGTATTACAGGAGGCTCCTTACCCTGAAAATTAAACCTCATATTATCACCTATCAAGGGCTATCCTGGCAATAGTGCAGAGTCAGTAGCCACTTTTCTTTATATCAAATTTGATGTTAAATCTTCTTCAATTATAAAAATTCACCAAAATCTTCACTTCACTTTGAGAATCCGACTTTTAGATGCAGCAGGGGCATTTCGTCAAACAATATGAGCACACCTTTGACTTGGCATTTTGTTGAATAGTTTACATGCATCCGATATTTCCAATGAGCTAGTTGCATGCTAGGAAGATGTGAGTTACTTTATATTCTCTATTTAAGAGCATTGATTTCTCAATGGTTTCTCTAAATATTCCATCCTGCATGGCTTCTTATCAACTATGGAGTGTAGAGTTACGGCATGTTATCCCTTGATTTTCATGCTAGCAATATTTCAGACATAGTAAGAATTACTTAAAAGCTCCATTCTCCACCTATGGCTTGTTAATGTATTTTTCAAACCATTATAGTGTTTCCCCATGCTAAGCGTCAGTATTCCCTCCTTACTACGTGCAGGATGAATGAGGACATTTTCTCAAACACTTGGAAACTTTCGCTGCTCCTAACTTTCCTTGTGGCTTTATCTTTGCATGGTTCTCACTTCAGCTGCACTATTTTGGATCAGTCGCTCTTCATTAGAATTAATAGATATAATGTTGGAATGCTACCTCGCCGTTCACATGCAAAGAAGATGCTTTTGATGTGATGTTCCAGTGACCTCGAGAATTCCTCTTGGCTTAATGCATTTCGATTCCACCTTCTTGATGTCACAGACAAGGATGGTATGATTTTTCACAGCGAAGCTTTCTATTATCCTTCTGGCTGGTCCACAATCTCCATATCAGTAACTTCTTGAGTTTAGGATACTGTGAGTTGCTTAAGATTTGACTTGAATGGAATGCGCATCTATATTGAATATGGCATTGTTTCAAACAATTCACATGCTTGGTTCAACCTATCAAAGCCGCATTATGTCCCAAGAGGGCAATAAAAAAATGATTCACATGCTTGGTTTATGTTGTGAAGCCGCAAATCTCTATTGCATGGATGACTGAGTAACGTGCAGACATATCAATTCATATTTGTCTTGACTCAGCAGTGTCAAGAAAGTGGAGACATTAGATGACACTAATTTATTGGCAAGACTTCATTGCTTATCGAGTTTGGTTTCTAAAATGGCTTCAAGAACCGTTACTTTATTTGTGTTGGTGAAAAACCTCGGTAATGACAAGTTAATGAAGTAGTTTCTTTTGTATAGAGCCATATGTTTGATAGAGAATAAATTTCAATCAAATTTGTGAAGATGGATATATGTGAAACTGGGCTTTGCGAGGGTGGTAGGACCTGTCTAGTATCGTGAGAACCAAATACATCTATGATTAATGTAGTTACAGCAAAGAGTAATTCAAATGACAGTGGAGATCTATTGCTGTGTGTTTGATTTGGCTCTACTACAACCCCATCTTGATAGCATCAAATATTGCAAACCTCTGATGATGAGACTGTGCTACCTATGTCTTCATTCATATGCCTTGTCCACCTCTCAATGTGGAAAGAAAATACAAATATGAATAAGTTGTAGAGTTATAATTGCATAAATGCAAATCATCTCAAGGTATTATCAGGTTCAAAGACAAAAATTCAAGCTGCCACCTTCACATTCACCATGACTGACCTGCAAGCGCCTTCTCCATGAATAGAACAAATGTTTCAAATTATTTTAGTGAAATTTATTTAGAGCCAGTGGTTATTTTCAAGTTGAAGTTTGGGTTGGGAGGTTCGGGTTAAAATTAGGTCAAAAAGTTGGAGTACGGGGAGAGAGAGTACTTTAGTACGTGGAGAGAGAAAAAGTGAAACCCAAACCCAAAACCTTAACCCGTACTTCTCTCTAAAGGTTTTAGTATGGGGAGAGAGAAAAAGTGAAACTCAAACCCAAAACCTTAACCCATACTTCTCTCTAAAGGTTTTAGTATGTGGAGAGAGAAAAGTATGGGAAGAGAGGAAGTTTGAATTTTCTTGAGTATTAATCTCTCTCTTTTCAATTAATTAATATAATTAAACTCTCTATAAAATGTTGGGGAAACAAAAATAGATATAAAGATACACTTAATATTATGATCAGGCACAACATAAGAAATTTAAGCACACAAATGTTTATACACAACAATAAAATTAGTAACTGTCTCTTTAACATTGTGCTTACAATGCATAAAATTAGTTAAAGAAATTTATGGACCAATATTATTCTGAAAGAATTGAATGGAAGCATTAGATGAAGTTTGAAAAGATTCAATAGAATAAGGAGGTGGAGAAAAATACCATTGCAAGGCTCTATCTCTAAAAATAAATGGAAACAACTTAGCCATAAGTCTATAGTCACGAGAAAAATCACTACATGTAGTCTAGAAAGTTTTAACATGAACTATGGTATCTCCCTTACCATTATAAGTCTCAATACAAGGTACCTCAAGATGTTTCAAAACAACATCATGAAGGATATCTAAGGAAATGAGATTAGCAACCTCACATGTAGGAATATTGTACTTAGATTGAGTTAATTGAGTGAGTTATTGTTGTAAAAAAGTGACAACTTGAACCAAGGTACTAATGGTAGGACAAAAAAAATTGGCAGTAGACATCGGTATGCTAGATGGATTTAAAAAGTTATAAGAAGTAGGAGAAATATGTAAGGATGTTGGCAGAGGATTAGAAGGAATGGGTAAAGAGTTTGAATAAGTAAAAGGAACCACATTATACGAAGGTAATGAAGAAGGAATGGAAGTATAAAAAACATCCATAGGAATTGAGAGGCTAGGAAGATCAACATGTAAAGGAGTGGAAAGTTGGGTAGAAGAAGTCATAAGAGGCAAAGCATATGTAGGTATGCTTGAAAGAGTTGCAGAAATTGGAAGTGAAGGTTCAATGGTTGTGGAAGGCGGAGGATATCCTAACTCTTGAGAATATTCTGTGAAAGACCTAGCATGAGTATTAATAAGGTGAGATATGCCATGTGAGATAAAAATGTTATTATCATCATTGTTAAAAATCTTCTTAAGAGCTTCAATAGTAACAACACTATTAGGATTCTAATTTTCTTGAGCAAGGCAAGTTTCCAATTTATCAAATTCATGAGAAATATTATCAACTTGTGAAGGAGGAGCTCTAGGCATCATCTTCATCATGGGATTAGTGAGAAGATTTACACTCCATTTTAAGATTAAAATCATGAGTAAAGATGTGAGTATCATCATGAGTCCTAGGAAGAAAAGAGGAATCATGATTAAAGGAGCCCATGAGTCTATGGGTTCACCTAATGAGAATGCTATAGGTTGGAATTTGTGTAATTAAGATCATAAAAGAGGAGATAATAAAGGAAAACCTAATGAGATATGTCATGCAAATGTAATAAAGAACATACAAGAGATATCTAACCACACATAATATAGCTAAATCTAACTCTATGAAAGAGGGTAAGAAGATTGGGTTTGTTAAAAGAAGGTAAACACCCAATAAAATAAAAAAGGAGAAATATAACACCACAAAAGAAAGAGTTGATGGAGTCAGGTTCACCAAAAGAAGGCAAAAACCCAACATAGAAAAACAAACAATCTAACTCCACAGAGAAAGGGGCACAAGTAAGGTTCACCAAAATGTTTAGGTGAAGCCAAGACCAAAGAAGAGAGATTGAAAAAAGAAGAATATCTAACTCCAAGAAAGAGGGTAAGAAGGTCTAGTTCACCAAAATGTTTAGGGGGGAAATTGGGAAACTTTAATAGAATTGTAGGTATCCTTGTTTCTAGGGCCACTAAGTCATTAAAATATGTATGGAAGGGAAAGAGGGGAATTTCCAAATATAATTCCACTTATGATCCAAATTAGATTAGCTAGGACCCAAAGGAAGAAGGATGCTAATAATAAATTTGAAAAAGAGGAATACTATACAAGGAAATGTACTCTTTAGCACTTATAGGATAATGAGAATGTGAAATTGAACTAATTGGTTAACTAATGTAAATATATATGTTATGTAAAGAAAATCATCCCAATTAAGATATAGATCTAGGGTAAAGATATGAAAGGAAATAAAATATGAAAGACCCACCTTGAAATGTGTAGAGGAAGATGTATTTTAGCTCCAAAACTTGCGAATATACACCATTTTTGAATATCCATCTATGGATCTTGGAATAAAATGAAAAAAAGAATAAAACCTATAAATATCCTTGGAAAAGGACATTAGAGGTCTAATTAAAATTGGAAGGGCACCCTAAAACTAGGTTGACATTGTTTGAAGACCCGCAACTAACTTCTTTAGAAAACCTCTTGAATTGTAGGTTCTCTAGCTCTTATCCTACAAATAAACATAGTAAATAAAGGTTTTGTGGTTGGGGTTTGATTATGGATTTAATTGGTCAAGCCTAGAAGGAATTAACCATAATTGAGAATGTAATTATAAATGATTGAAAGAAAAGATAAATTTTAGGATTCACCTTCCTTAAAACCCTTATCAATAAGGATTTTGTATGTAAATGTATTGGAAATCTTGAACTAGGAATGTTGGGTATCTCCATACTCTACAAAAAATCTACCATAATGACATAATGGTGCCATGGATATAACATGCATCAATAAAGAAGATGATGAATGCTTCAATATAGATCTCCTCCCTTGATGGGAAACAATAAGCTAGATCTTGAAGAGAAAATGCTCACAAAGGATCCTTCAATGCTAGATAGAAATCTCCTTGCTCATATGCTTGAAAATATTGAATGCTCGAACTCCGTGAATGCAAAATGTAGAAATATTCACTTGAGAAACACAATATTGGATGAGTGATATATGATCTATATGAAAATGAAGCCTCCAAGTCTTCTTATATATGAGTTTTCAGGTAGGAAAACAATACAAGCTGATGGGAGAATGAAAGAAAACTAATTAAACCCTTGAGACCTTTTAGGCACTGAGCCCCAAAACCACTAGGGACTAGGTTGACCTAGGTCAACCTAGTCTAGTCTAGGTTGGCCTAGGTCAATGTAGGTTGACTGGGTCCCAAAGGTCAAGGCAAGGGAGCCACATGAAGCTCAGGCAGATACCAAAAGAAACAAGGTGGAAAGAGGAAGAAAGGAGGAGAAAAAGGGGATCAAGCATAGACACATCCATGTTTTGAAGAAGGAATTATGTAGATAGAGTTTAAAGTTCTTAAAAAGGAAAGTGCATCCATTTAAAGATGGTATAGTAGGCTCACCTAAAAGGAGATACTTGTAGTAGTCCTAAGGGATGTAGACTAGTTCATCGTGGTAGATTGGGATGGAATAAGGAAAGTGATAAGGAAGGGATATGATGTAATAAACACAAATTAAACCTATGAACACCCCTTGCTAAGAGTTACAAACAAAATCTTTACTTAGAAACCAACAAGGAACAAGATGCCATATGTAACATTTCAAAAGGTGTAATTATTTCACTTTATATATAAAGGAAACAATATGCTTGGTTGTGAGGCCTAGTTGTGGCCTTATACAAAGAAAATTAAAAATTTAGAGTCCAAGCTCACATCCTCTATCTTCTTCTCTAAGATGATCATTTCCTACATCTAACCAAGCTTCTTTTATAGCCAACTAAGCCACAAGTTAGCTAGTCAAGCATTTAATTACATTATAGGTCTAGTCTTTGAAGAGTAAATGAAAAACCAAGCAAAGGACAACATAAGATCATGAACTCTTAGGAATAGGTCCAAACACAATTTAGGAGCTAGCTCTCAACTATGCAAGACACCATATTGGCATAGGAAACTTTGCCAAGAGAAACAAGATGCCTCATCGGATAAAAGTTGTAGGAAGTAGAGACCACAAAGAATAGCACAAAACTCAAAGAATATGAAACATCAAAATCTCTACACTTAGCAAAAGGGTCGAGGATAGGTCCTCAACATGATATCAACTACGCATAACCTAAAATCAAAAGAAGCAATGATTTCTTCACACATTATAGATAGGTATAGAAAATAATAAATATTTTTGGTTAATACAAGATTGATTAAAGACCCAATATGCTCCTACATTAGATACCTAAGATTAATAAATAATTGATGTCCAAATTAGGCATTCCTGATATTTTAACCTAAATCATAAAAATCCAACTCGGCTTGAGTAATGCATGAGCTATCTTTAACTGGTTTTTCTATCCACTAAGCTAGGTATTCTATGTAGTCTTTTCCTTTGACACTCTTACTTATTCTACTATTCAAGATCCTCTCAATATTGTCTATCTTCTTCTTAGGATAATCTATGTTGTCTTTCAATTCCTTAGCTAATTTAAAATACTCAAAGATATCTGTAATATTGAATATAGGTGAAATATCCATATCTTCTAGTAATTCAACTTCAAAAGCATTTCCACTATAAAACTTCCTCAAGATCTTAGAGGGACAAAATTTTGTCATTTTTAGCTTGAAGTAGGTATTGAATGAAAATATGTTATTCTTCAAGTGAATCGTAACCTCATCTCCAAACTCAAAATATTTATGTCTCTTCCTTTTATCTTTTCTCTATTTATATTCCAAATTACTACTCTCTGAATTCCCTTTCACTTCCTCATGCAAAGTCTTTATGAAATTTGAAAATTCTTCAGCTTCAACACTTCTTTTCATCTCAATGCTTAGATCCATTAATTCAATAGCTCCCTTAGGATTCATTCTAGTAACAATCTCAAAAGGTGTTTTCTTAGTGCTTCCACTCACAAAATTAGTATATGCAAACTTTGCTTGTACCAAAACCAACTCCCAATCAGCAATCTTATCTCCAACTAAACACCTAGAAAAGTTTCCCAAATTTCTATTTATTACCTCAATCCATCCATCTATTTGCAGATGATATGTAGAACTAAAATTCAACTTTGTATTCAATTTCTTCTAAAGTATCTTCCATAAATAACCAAAAAACTTAGTACCTTTATCTAAAATAATAGTCTTAGGCAAACCATGCAATCTTACCACTTCCTTAAAGAATAACTCAACCACATGTATTGCATTAGATGTCTTCTTACAAGGTATGAAATAACCATCTTAAAAAATTGGTCAACCACTACCAAAGTAGAAGCATTACCTCTCTAAGTTATAGGAAAACAAAGATCGAAGTCCATGATGATATCTTCCCAAGGCTTACTATGTACAAATAATGGTGAATACAATCCCAAATTTTTACTAGTTCCTTTCACAATTTGTCAAATTTTGCAACCTTTAACCAATCTCTACACATCTTTATAAATTTGTGGCCAAAAGAACCTATTAGAAATGAAGTTTATTGTCTTATTAATCCCAAAGTGTCCAACAAGTTTGTCACGATGCTTCTCCTTCATGATATTATCTCTCATTGATACTCTTGGTATGCACAATTGAATTACCTTAAACAATATGTCTTCCTAATTGAACTAAACAATCATTTATCTCTTACCATCTAATATTTATAATCTCTCAAGTTACGATCAATTTCATACAAGTACTTCAAATCATCAAAATAAAGTACCTCAACTCACATCTCTATAAGAAAACTCCTTCTTCGGCTCAAATCATCAAAATTTTTATTTGACTATCTAGTCTTATGTTTTAATGAAAAAGAAAAGTTCTGGAAATACTCAATCCATTTCATGTGTCTTTAATTCAACTTATTTTGACTTCCCAAATATTGCAAAGCTTGATGGTCCATGTACAACATAAAATATTTAGGCATCAAATAATGTCTTCACTTCTTCAAAGATTGAACAATAGCATATAATTTATGATCATAAACTGAATATTTTCTCTTAGCATCATTCAAATTATTGCTAAATAAAGCTTCAGGTCTTCCTTCTTGACTCAAAATAGCTCCAGTAGAACTTCCACTAGCATCACACTCAACTTTATTTTTTTTACTGAAATTAGGTAAAGCAAGTGTAGGTAATTCTACAATCTTTTGTTTCAATGTCTCAAAACTCTTTGGCACTCCATGTGTCCACTCAAAATCCTTATCTCCTTTCATAGTCTCAATCATAGAATTACAAATAGAACTAAAATTTCTAACAAAAATTTACATAAAAACTTGCCAATTCATGAATGATCTAACTTCTCCAACATTTTCAGGTGTAGGCCACTCAAGAATAGAATTTAACTTTTTAGGATTCATCTTCAAACCATAAGCTAAAATCACAAAACCAAGGTATAAAATCTCTTTTTTCATGAATGAACATTTCTTCAGGTTAATACACAATTTCTCCTCCTTTAATCCCTGCAATACTTGTGTGATATGCTCAAGGTGTTCCTCTTTAGTTTTATTGAAAATCAAAATTTCATCAACACATACAATTACGAACTCACTCAAAAATTTCTTTAAAAATTCATTCATCATCCTCATAAAATTATTAGGTGCACTAGTTAAACCAAAAGGCATAACCAACCACTCATACAAACCTTTATTACTCTTAAAAGAAATTTTACATTCATATTCTTCTCTACTTCTAATATGATGATAGCCACTTTTCAAATCAATCTTGGTAAAATACTCTACTCCACTCAAACAGTCCATTATGTCTTCCATCTTAGGTAGAGGGAACCTATACTTCACTATTACCTTGTTTATAGTCCTAGAATCAATGCACATTCTCCATTCTCTATTCTTTTTAGGTACTAATACTGTAGGTATTGCACAAGGACTCAAAGTTTCTCTAATTAGAACTTTCTCAAGTAATTCTTGAACTTGCCTATTCAAATCAACATATTCAATAGGTATAAGCCTATATGGTGCTTTATTAAGAAAACTAGCTCTAGGTGTCAAATCCACACATAGATTATTACTTTTCATAGGAGGTAAACCATCAAGCATATTATCAAAAATGATGTCTTGAAACTTTACCAACAAAGATTAAATCTCAGGTGCATGTTCTAATTCATCTTGTTTCTCAATCTTTCTAGGAATCAAAGCAAAACAAACATTATGTTCCTTCCTATCCTTAGCAAATTATTTTCCTTCAATCAAACATACTTTTACTATGGTACAATGATTCTCCTCAAGATTTTCAACCAAAGACAATGATACTTGTTTCTTTCCATCAACCCAAATAGTATATTGATTCAATCTACCATCATGCAAAGATTGTCTATCATATTGCTAAGGTCTTCCCAAAATAATATGACAACATAATATCACACAAAACTTCATCATGATAATTTCCAATTTTGAATTTAACAAGGCATTGTTCACTTACAAGTATATTAAGCTCCTTCTAGATCCAAGCAACATGGTAGGGTCTAGGATGTTTCAATCTCTACAACTACAACTTGTTAACTAGCTCTCCAGACACCAAATTATCAGAACTTCAACCATTAATTATGACTTTATAACATTTTCTAGCAATCTTACATCTTGTCTTGAACAAAATTCTTCTTAAAATAGGTTCTTCCCCAGCTTCCTCGTTCCACAAGATCCTTCTCAATATTAGGTTCTCACCAATTTAAAGTTCATTAGGCATTTCAAAAACTTCTTCACAAGCTAAAGTGTTTTTTCTACTACCTCTAGTCTTATTTCTAGAGTTAGTACAATAAAAAGCTCTATGTCCTTCTTCTCTAGACTTGAAACAAGTGTCCTTAATCCAAGATCTTTCCTCTCTCTTTCCACTATTATTATTATTCTTGGAGTGACTAGTATAGCTACCTCTAGTGTAGTTACCTCTTTTTCTAGAAGATTCTTCCTTCCATTCTATATTTCCTTTATCTTTCATTGCATTGTTAGATCTGCTACTTTCTCCATAGGTTATGTCCTTGCTTCTTTGAAATCTACCATCTCTACCTATTTGTCTTTGCTCATATTTCTTTTCCAATCTTTCTTCAGCTTTCAAGGTCTACTAATATGTTTCTTTGATACTTTCCATCTTAACATAATCGATCTCATCTTGAATTGATATCCTCAAAACATTAGGTATCTAGCCACTTTCTCAACTTCATAATCTACATGTCTAGATGTGGTATCCAACTTATAGAATTCCTCAGTATAATCCTTCACACTTATGTCCTTTTGCCTCAAATTTTGCATTTTCCTCAACAAATTAACTTGGTAATCCATAGGGAGGAACTTTTTCTTCATATTTCTAATCATTTTTGCCCATATCTTGATCTTTTCTTTTCCTCTCTTCTATCTCCTAGTTTGTAAATTCTTTGACCAAAGTGAAGCACAACCCTTCAACTTTATGATTTCCATCTTCACGTTCTTTTTATTAGGAGTGCCTTCATACTCAAAGTACTTGTTTATCTCAGAGATCCAATCCAATACTACATTAGTCTCAAGTATTACATCATAGTAGACAACTTAACAATAGGTCTAGCATTAGCTTTAGAGAAAAATCTCAAAAGACTTTCTTCATCTTGTTCAACCTCAAGTTTAGTATAAGGATTAGGTGCCACTCCCTCATCATCACTAACATCTTTAAGATGTATACATCTTCTCTAGCCTATCTCAACAATTTCAAGTCTTGTTGCAATCTACCACAACATGTCCATTATAGCATTATCAACATTTACTCCACCTTAAACCATTTTGAAAATAGTTCTTAGAAGATCTTAACCTTCTACAAGTTATAGGTCAGATTTAGATCTACTACCCTACAACCAATCTAATAAGGTTCTCCATGATCCAATCCACTAGAAATAACTCAACTATGATACCACATGATGCAAGGAAAGTGCTAGGGAAGGGATAGGATGGAATAAACCCAAATTAAACCTGCTAAGACCCCCTTGATAAGAGTTACACATAAAATCTTGACTCAGAAACATACAAGGAACAAGAGGCCATATGCAACATTTCAAAAGGTGAAATTATTTCACTTCACACATAAAAAAAAACAACATGCCCAGTTGTGAGGACTTCTAGATTTTGGCCTTATATAAAAAAAATTACAAATTCAAAGTCCAAGCTTGTATCCTCTATTTGCTTCTCTAAGATGATCATTTCCTACATCTAACCAAGCTTCTTTTATAGCTAGTTGAGCCACAAGTTGGCTAGTCAATCATTTAATTACATTATAGGTTTAGTCTTGGAAGAGTAAACTAAAACCCAAGAAAAGGACAACATAAGATCATGTGATCTTAGGAAAATTATGTCCAAACATAAGTTAGGATTTGGCTACCAACTACGCAATACACCACATCAACATATGAAACTTTGGCAACAAATACAACATGCCTTTTTGGATGAAAACTACAGGAAATAGAGACTGCGAAGAACACCACAAAACTCTAAGAATATGAAACATAATAATCCATAGAATTAGGAAAAGGATCTAGGATAGGTCCTCAATAAGGTATCAAATATGTACAACCTAAAACCAAAAGCAACAGTGACTAATTCATGAATAGAAGGCATGTACAAAAAACAAGAAATATTTTTGGTTGATGCAAGATTGCTCAAAGACCCAAGATGATCTTGCATTATGGGCTCAAGTTGACATAACCATCTTGTGTTACTTGGCTTGCATTCCCTACATGAGAGTATACATGGAGATGGTGATAGCTTTCTACAAGAGGTGGCACTTGGAGATTACTACATTCCATCTTTCAACAAGCAAGATCATAGCTATATTAGAGGACATGTATTAGATTTTTTGATTACTAATCCAAAGGGTTAAGGTTATAGCTATAGACACTACACAACAATAGGAAGTATAGGCACTAGTGAGACCTAAGGTTATATTTATGTTGAGGCTGAACAAATGGCCATTGATAGACATTTGGATACAACACCCATTAGGAGGGTTTATTTCTAAGTTTGTGGCTTGGTGTTAGTGTACATTATTGAAAACAATTATGCAATTGTATGTTGTCTTTGATTTTACACAAAATGTCAATCCTTTACTGAGTGACAATAATATATTCATTTTTAATTGAGTTACAATAGAATATTTAGTGTTAACTGAGTTATAAAAAGTTATTAGTTTTATATTGTGTTGACATCTTTTTGAATTTATTTTTGTAGTAATTGAATCACCCCTCCTCTCTCAATTACTCCTTTCCATTTCCAATAATTGGTATTAGATCATTTGGTTCTTTCAGATAACATTTCAAGGACCTAAGCTAAATATCAAAATGTCTTATAGAAGGGAGATTCCTAAGTCGAATAGAGATAACTTCCTAGCATGGTAGGAACTCATGAAGCTACATTTGGCAACCATTGGAGACATGAGCCTAAAATATTTGGAGAAAAAATATGTGGGACCCATTGGACCTTTTTCTATAGATCAAATTGTGGAAAATAAGAATCACAACATAATGATGATTGACATTGCCTCTACTCTTAATTATGCTGAATTTAAAGAAGTCAAAGATTGTCCCACTTCTCATGAAATGTAGAACAAGTTGAAAGATATCTATGGAGGAGATGATAATGTGAGGAGAGCTAAGGTAAAAAGTGAAGAGGTCAGTTTTATCAAATGAAGATGAAAGAAGATGAAAACATTGCACAATATAGTAAAAGAATCAAAGCAAGTGTGAGTACAATCAGAGCCTCAGGAGGGAAAATTGATGATGTGATAGTGGTCAGCAAGGTACTTAGAATTCTTCTTCCTATTTATAGAATTATTTAGATATTCAAGAGATGATATGTGATCCTAAAAGTGATATAACCTTGGATGCACTAGTGGGAAGGTTGTCAACCTTCGAGTTAGATAACTTTGATAATTATGTTCATAACTTTGGTAGCATTGAATTTGCATTTCAAGATAAACTATCACTCAAAAGAAAGGTGGAAAATCTAAAAGAAAAAGTTTGATGGTGAAGATGAAGATAATTTTGATGATGACCTTGAAGTCATTGATGCCTTTCTTGCAAGAAGATTCCCTAAAGGAAAAGGAAAGTACAAAGGTAAAATACCTCTAATCTATTTTTCTTGTGAAGAAGTTGGTCACATTGCTTCAAGGTGTCCAAGAAAACAAGGCAAAGAAGAAAAGAAGCATGACAAGTACAAAGGCAAGAAAGATTTAAAAAGCTACAAAGACCACAAGAATAAAGGTAAGAAATCTTGTTATATGGCTAAAGACTCTGACAGTAATGATGTAGATGAAATGGTTTACATTGCTATTAAAGATGAATCAGATGATGAAAATGATAAGATGGCCCTCATTTCTCATATTAGCAAGAATGCCACATGGATTATTGATAGTGGTTGTTCTCACTACATGATTGATGATAAATCTAAATTTAATCACTTTGGTGAGAGTGTTAGATTTCAAAATGATGAAACTTGTTATGTAAAAGGAAAATGTTGGATTACATTGACTGATGAACTCAGATGTGACAATGCTTACTGGGTTGAAGGACTGAAACACAATCTACTTAGTATGGCATAGTTGAAAACATTAGATTCAAGGTAGAATCCATGAATGGAAAGGCCAAGCTGCTGGATGAGAAAGGAAATCTAGTTGGGACTTGAAATTAGGCAAAAAATAGTTCGTTTTACCTAGACTTCATTGAAACTACATGTTTTCTAGCTTAGATAGAGGAACCTGAGTCACAAACCATGGGAACCTAGTCTCAGATAGAGGAGATCAAGTTGGAGTTAGATCAACCCAAGTTGCAACTAGTAGACACTGAGAAATAATTAGTGCAACCCCTATCATAGTCAATACCAAAGGAAGCCAAGTTGTAGGCAGAGGAGACATTGAAGAAATTTGGAATGGAGAATTCTAGACTAGTTGGAAAACCTATGTCTACTAGACATAGGCTTTTCAAAAATGATGATTCCAAAGAGATAGATTAGACTATAGATCAATTATTGGAAAACTTTAGTATGTGGTACACACTAGATCTGATATTGCATTAGTAGTTGGTATGGTGGAAAGATTCTCTACTAATCTAAAGGAAAATCATATGATGGCAATAAAAAGAATTATGAGGTATCTAAAAGGTACAAAAGATTATGGTTTGTGGTACAAGAAAGGAGGAAAATTTGAATTGAAAGCCTTCACTAATGTTGATTAGGAAGGAAGTATTAATGATAGGAAAAACACTAGCGATGGAGCATTATTTCTTAGAAAGAGGCTAGTGTCTTAGACAAGAAAGAAACAAAATTGTATCTCTCAGTCTACAACAAAAGCAAAATATGTTGCAGAATCGGTTAATTGTTCCAACATCATTGGATTCAAAAAAATGTTGTCAAGTATGAAGGAATAGATCAAGGATCCAATAGTTATCTTCTATGAAAACACAAATGCAATTAACATATCCAAGAATCGAGTGATGCATACCAAGACAAAGCACATTGCAATAAAATATCATTTTCTGAGAGAATTAGTGCAACAAAAAGAGGTGAGATTGGAATATGTGAATACAAAGGAACAAATTGTAGACATATTCACCAAGCCATCACCTAAGGATGCATATTGTTATCCAAGAGGTAAGCTATGGGTCGATTCCCTATCCGAAGCTCACTAATTAGATTTTAGTGATGCATCAACCAAGCATTTTGAAGATCAGACAAGTTGATGGAGTATTGTCAGAGAAGATTCAATATGAATTAGTACAATGGAATACATTGATTGTTTTCTTTGGCATGATATATCAAAGATGGAGAGTTTCCTATCATATCAAAGAAATTTTGTAGAAAGGGAGTGTTTGCTGGGAGAGTTGTTATCATCAACAAGTTCATGTTAGAGGAAATAATTCTAGAGGGAGAGATTGATATCAGAAGGAGTTCTCACTGATAGAGGGAGTTCTCATGGATGAGAATCAAAATGAAACTAAGGATATTATCTTTACTCTTATTTTTCTCTAAAATTTCTTTATATTATGACATTTTGTGTTGCCATCAATGCCAAAGAGGGAGATTGTTGAAAATAATTATGCAATTGTATGTTGTCTTTGATGTTACAAAAAATGTCAAACCTTTACTGAGTGATAGTAATATATCCAATGTTAACGGAGTTACAATAAAATATTTAGTGTTAACTGAATTACAACAAGTTATAGGTTTTATATTGTGTTGATATTTTAAAAGAGGCTTTTGGATTTATTTTTGTAGTAACTGATTCACCCCTCCTCTCTCAGTTACTCTTTCCATTTCCAACATCTTGGACACAAGAGGAACCATAGTCACTTTAGAATTGATTCCATATATTATTTTCATTATTGATGTAGGGGTACCCACAACATAGAGTACCTTAATGCTTATTGATCTATTCAGGGACCTTCATCAGATCATGTATCATGAAGGGAAAGATTAGGGGAGGAGCATTAGCTTTATGACATTGCTATAGGTTTGGGGTTAGGAGTACATTACAATAATCAAACTGCTGGGTTGAAAAGACAAATAAGAAGATCAATGTATGGTATACAACTAGTAGAGCCTTTGACCTACCATGATGTGGAGGACCTAACCAGTGAGATACCATCAACAATATTCAAGATGGTATTACTAGTGGGTTATACCTAGTAATTGAACCTTGGCTAAAGGACCAAAAATAGTTGTCATTTACCATTACACCACACACTTGACAAGTAGATGGGAGTATGTGGTGGAGTAGTATAGACTTGATTAGGTGGCTTGACAATTTGGGTTTACATAGGAGTCCCAAATGTAGAGGTTGGTATTAGCACACTATAAATGAGAGATAGTCCTTGTTTGGAGCTCTAATAAAAGAAAAAGGGTTGGTAGCTAATTGGAAGGTAATATAGATAGTTCATTAGAATTGGTGAGGTGGGGAAGGAGATGTGAGTACTATATAGGAGTATCATACATGTTTTAAAGGCTCATGGTTGTTAGGAGGTCAAGTCTACCACTTGTAATAAAGAGGATCGGGGAAGCTTTATAGACTATGAGGGGTGGGGGGAGAGGAGGGGAAGGTAGAGGTATTAAAGGTAGGATTGTGAAAATTGTATAGTGAGAATAAGTAATGATGAGGGTGGTGCCAGTGAGGGCCCTACCTAGGAGGAAGGTAATACAAAAGGTTATTGGAGAGGAGGCCAAAGGGGAAAAAAAGATGGATGTAGATGGTGGGGAAGGGGTTGAAGGAGATGGGGATGATGATGGGTAGGGACCATAGTTTCCACTAGTAACACCAACACCTATGTGGGTAGATGGAGGGGGTGGAGGTTCTTTGAATCTTGAGTACAGGGCACTCTAAAATGGAACATCACTATGTACTTGAGTGATTAGTTTGAAATAGAAATTTTGGAGACCTTCCAAGGTTAGTAAGAATATCAAAGGATTATCACCAATGTTACATGGGATTGTTTTAAAATAGACACACAAGGATTGGCCCAACATCAAATGTGAGTCCAGAAGGATTCAAGGTGGAAGTGATATTGAGGAGCCCTTATAAAAAATTACATTTCTTGAGTATGCCATGTAACCAAAAATAATTTCATATTTGGATATGCAAGGGTCACATCCTTGAATAACTCACAAGAAAAAAATTAAGAAAGATATTAAGACCTGCTCTTAGATTTCCCCATTTGTATTACACCATGATATAAAAGATTATGACAACCTTGAGGAGGGATACAACAAATAGCCAAAAAAATATAATCAATAACCAAAATTGAAATCCAAGATCGAAAAATAAATCCATGAAAATAACCTTTTTCCAAAGAGATCAATAGGAATGAATATTGATTAGATAAGGCCGTACATGAGGAAGGATGCATCCTCCAAGGGCCTATTTGTAGGATTATGAACTATGATAATCTAGAAAAATAAGGATCAAGGACAACCATGATAATAAAGGATCTCAGATTTGGACTTTTTGAAGTGCACAGTTAGATGAACTTGATACCTTGATTTGACACAAAAAAGTTGGGGTATATATAGTGAGACCAAAATTGACAACTGACTACAAGAGATGTGTGCAACAAGGACATTGTACAAAAGCTCAGGGTAAGAAGATAGTGAAATTGATATAGTATAACAAAAAAATTTAGGCTTTTGGATAGTTTTTTTTAGATTACGGTAAAAATAGGTTTTAAAGGGGCCCCAAAAACCTCTAACAAAAATAGAAATGATATACCATGAAGCACAACTAGGTTTTACAAGGACCTAAAACCTACTGTTTATAGTAACAAAATCAGGTTTTATAGGGACCTGAAATCACAAAAAAAAATCCAAAAAATGAACCCAAGTTTTACAAGGACCTGGAACCTAGTTTAATCAATAGATAAAAAACCTGATAAAACAACCATACACAATAGCCATTTACTAGGACCAGTAACTAAGACTGGGACAAGAACAAAAACCAAAGACCAAAGACTAGGAAAAGCTATTATTTTAGCTCTTTGATCATATTAACCACTTCTTTACCAATCTCCATAGTGTCTTGAATGGAATCAACAACCAAACCACTAGTAGCCTCTACAACTCTTTTCCTTGAACTCTACTTGGTTCTCTTGCTCAGACCCCCTATCGACATAGGCTTTTGGATAGTTATAGTGCAATGTGTTGGTGTTTTTCCAAGCTCATGAATTAAAATAATAGAAAATTCTTCTATCAAACATGTATGATGATGGAATCTCTTATGAATGCAAGGTTGTAGATAAGTGGAGGTTATGGGGATTATTTTGATAGATAATGGAATAGTATAAGTATGCATGATGATTGTTGCAAGTTTTTTATCAAGGTACTAATATAAGGTTCTTGAATTGACAGGTTGTCACTATTGTGTGCTTATTTCTGTTAGGATAAACCATGGACAGAAATAAAAACTACATGCAAATATAACTAATAGAAAATAATAATAGATCACACAGAAATGAACACAAGGCACCAAGATTTAACGTGGTTCACCCAATCCCTGAGCTACATCCACTAAACAAAAAGTTCAATCTTATTACAATCCAGTGATTACAACCTGATTACAATTCGTAATCCCTTACAGTTCAATACCACCGCAAGAAGTAATTTTGCATCACAACATAATGAAAATACCTAACCCTAAACCCTTTTATACAAGTATTTTATGTTGTTTTAGGGTTACAACATGTCGGCCATATGTCGGCTACAATATTGACTACAATGTCGGCCATGGCCCAATTTTTTTTTCTGGGGTGATGCCCCGAACCCCACTAATTATGAAGTATGTACAGTACTTTCCTAATTAGTCACCATAATCTAACAATTTATCTTTAAATTTTGGCCTTTAAAATAAAATAAAATACCACCAAGATGCCTAAATTGCCATGTTTTTACCTAAGTGATGATGGGTTTTGAGGATTATATATATATATTTTAATGATTTTTTAGATAGGCAAGGCATACTATATCACTCACACAAAACTTATTGAGATGAATGATATTTGTAGGATCATTCATTTTTTATCCTTATAGTGTTGATAACTAATTTCCCCATCAAAAAAATATGAAGTGACAACATAAGGAACAAACCAAGTAGTCTCTAGCTTACCTTTCTTCTCTCTTTCAACTTCTACCTTCATGTTTTACTTTAGGACTATGTTCCCCACTTGGAACTAATGTGGATGGAATTTCTTGTTGAAGTTCCTCTTAAGTTTATTCTATATACAACTAGGTGATCATACATATCTCAATGATATATGTAGTGATGGTAGTTTGACTTCTATGGGTATGACTACCTCTACATCACATACTAGGGAGTATGAGGTGGTGCCTATGGGAGTTCAAAAAGAAGTACGATATGCTTAGAGGGAAAGATTAATTTGGAGGTGCTAGTCATGACTAGAATCATCAATAACATTCTTAAGGATCTTAAGAATATTTTTATTGGTTGCCTCATCTTGTCCATTACCTTGGGAAAAATATGGGCTAGAGAATTAGTGATGGATGTGAAGGTGATTTCATAGATCAACCATATTTTTTTTTTAAAGGAGGTTTTGTGATCTATAAAGTTGGTGGAAGGGATGTTGAAGTAGAAAATGATACAATATAAGAGGATCTTTAAAATATATTATCCAATGTTGACGGTAAGTGGAATTACCTTAACCCACTTGGTGAAGTACTCTATAGTAGTGATTATATTTCTATGTCCATCTAAGGAGAGGGGAGTGATCTTACCAATGAAGACAAAATCCCAACATAAGAAAGGTCATGGTGTTACAGTTTTCTATAGATATTGTGTCACACTATGTATTAGATTAGCATGTTGATGATAGGGTAGGCACCATTTTACAAACTTGCAAGCATAATGCTATATTGTGGACCAATAATATTCCACCCTTAGTAACTACACAAAACCATACCACTCATGTGGGCACTAAAAATGCCAACATGAACTCCCTATAGGGAAAAGTGGCCTTGTTCAAGTCTAAAAATCTAGAGAGGATTCTATTATAACTCTAATGATATAGGGTGTTATTTACAAGAGTGTGGCGAGAAGCTATGCAAATTAGATTTTGGCATTGGGTGTTTGTGAGGTGATGGGACATGATATCATTTTTTAGGAAAGCATTAATTTCATGATACCATTAGGATTTTAGGCCAAACAATATGCATACCATTTTGAATTCATGATTCTCATAGCCAAACACATGTAAATTCTCAACTAATAATTCATATTGTGTATCATCCCAAGGGATTTCAAGGATCAATCTAATGGTGGGCATAGAGTTTGTAGCTTTATTTTGTAACCGAGGAACCTATGTGAACTAAATCTTTAGAAAATACTCCATCTTGTCAACCATTTATTTGTATGGGAGCAAATAGTCATTTTTCATTTTCTATTCATCTAGGACCTATTTGATGATGATTTGAGAGTTAACAAAGTCTTGTAACTCAATAATATTCTATAGATTATTATTTTTAGTCCTATGATGAGGACCTCATATGTAGAGATGTTGTTAATACATTGAAAGCCTTGTTTGAATGATTTGAGGATTTGGTTGTTTGTGTGTGTGAAAAAGTGGATGCTAAGCTAATCACCTACACTTCTACAAATTCTTTTTTTAGATTAAAATAAATATAAACAAATTATTAAGAAAAAACTAAAATTTTATTTATAGCTTCCTATCTAAAGTGTGTAATGTTCATGCTAGATTGCTCTCAGTTGTAGTAAGGAGACCTCCTAAGCTTCACTCTAGAAAAAAAGATTCGAGAGAAGGATTGTAATAGAGATTGAAGCTCTCAAAAGCTTTCTATTGCGTGCAATTCAAAATAGATTAAATAATAGAGATTAAGCTAAATTTACATACAAGAATAAAAGATAAGATAATATTAAGCTATGAAAGTAAATGCTATAAGCTCTAAATGAAATTCGATAGATTAACAATAAATGGAAAAGTTATGATCCCTTAAGCTAAGGAAGAGGCCTCATTTTATAGATTTACAAAAGTAAAATGAGTGGTCAAGATGGAAAGATGAGAAATGGTGGAGATATTTCCTTGTCCAATTTGTGTGCTCTTGATTTTATAAAATTTCTAAAAGGATGTGCACTTTCCTTTCCTTTTATTTCTTTTAATTTTGATTTTAGAATTTGTTATGTGTACACATAAGTGGGGTCTTTTATATAATTAAAAGACTATTTTTATTTTAATTAAATGAGATAGGAGATGTTATAGCCTTTGGTGGTCAAAACTTAGGATACCATTAGATTTTCAAATTATTTGATGAATTAATTGTGCAAAGGGATTTTCATGCATAATTAGGTCTAGAATAAGATATAAGTTGATTATTTGTGAATAGGTGTGTTAGCCCCAATTACAATATTTTTAATGTATGTGAAAGAGTCATATCATTTTTTTATGTTTTCATTGATGTCAATCCTTGATTGGCTAGGCATTATGCTAGTTTAGTAAAGTGTCATATCATTTGATTGATGAAGAGGATTTGAAGAAAGAATGATGATATAAGTGTCGATAAGTGTATGGTATTCAATAGAAACTTGAATGAGTTAGAATCTAACATTATAAATTTTGTTTTATTATTCTACATGATTTGATTAAGTGTTGGAATCATGTATAATATAATCAAGTTACACCAACCAAATATAGTGAATGAAGGAATACCATATTAATTGAGCTACTAAAGTTGTCATTGAGGTACCTGATAAATGAATGAAGGAACTTAGTGCTAACCAAGAATGTTAAGTGTAAACTGAGTCTAGTATTGATTGAGTGAGTTATAATGTTCACCAAGCATGAACATGAAGAACAAGTTTAGAAAAGATTTAATCCGAGGCTGATATTTGATGAAAATTAAGAATGTTTAAGAAGTTTCAAGGATAAGGATGGAGTTAGTTATGAGATCAATGCCTAGAGAAATTAAAAGAAGATTTGATAGAGGAGATTTATCAATTTGAAATGGAGTACAAAGTTCAAGGTGGAATTCTATTTCTTGAGTACTTAAATTCATAAATTTGATGGAGATCTATGATTATGATTAAGTAGCAAAACCTACAAGATTCTAGAATGGAAACAAAAATCTATTTAAGAGATGAAATGAAAATTTTATTGTTGCTAATTGTTTTTGATTGATGTTTGATGTTGAAGAAGAAAAATTAAGGTGAGTTGGGAAGAACAATATTGTGAAGATCAAGTAGAGGAGGTGTTAAGTGTGAAGTGTGTGAATCAACCATAAGTGGACCAGAAGAAGAAGATTGCATGAAACAAAGATTTGAAAAAAGAAAGGTGTAGTACTAAAACCTAATAGATAATTTACTATTAATTTCTCACCATTATAGAAAAAATTATCTTAACCCAGTGAATATAAAAATCTTTTGAAATCCTATGTAGTAACATTCAATAGTAATGTTTGTAAGTCTTTTAGAGTATGCCACTCTTTAGAAATTTCAAGGAGTGAAAAGTTCTAGATGATACTTGGTGCAAATTCTCTATCAAGGCCACATTAAAAATGTGTATGTAACCTTTAAAAATGTTGTCTCACTTTAGAAGAGTGAAAATATGTGGGTTTTTGGTTCCCAAGTGGTTTTCCCTTTATAGGGTTTCCACGTTAAATACTTGTGTCAAAATATGTGAATTCTTATTGTGTTGCATGTTTATTTCAAGTTAACTATTTAATGTTACAAATTGATATAAGCTATATGTTTACTTTGATACTCACTATATTAAGGAACAATAAGAAGATAGTTTGATGTGAAATTTTATTAGTTAAGATTATGATATTATATTTGGTTACTAAGTCAATGATCTAAAAGTTTAAGAAGTTTAAGTTGATAAAAAGTATTTTTATGACTTGTAGGATAAGTAGTTATAAACAATTCAATCCCTTCCCCCTCTCAATTATCAAATAGTTGGTATCATAACTAAGTCCTTGAAGTAAGAAATATTTAGAATAATTGGTTCACCCCGCTCTTAGTCATTCTAAATATTCTAACAATTGGCATAAGAGATTTGGTTCTTGTAAGGAAAGTTTGAAGGACTTGAGCTAAAGATCAAGATGTACAAGAGAGAGGTGTACCTAAGTTGAACAAGGACAACTTCTCAACATGGAAAAAATTGATGAAATTGTATCTATGTAGAGTTGGAGATTCTACATTGTATTACCTAGAAAATGAATACATTGAGTATCCTAGACCCCTGATTGTTGAACAAGAGCATAATCAAATGATGATAGATTTAACATCTTCCTTGAGTTATGCTGAATTTGATGATGTGAAGGAGTATACTAGTGCAAAGAAAAAATGGGATAAGTTGGCACAAATATATGAAGGAGACAAAAATGTGTTGAGAGCTAAAGTTGAAAGTTCGAGAGGAAAATTTGATGAAATGAGAATGAAACAATGTAAAATTGTAGCACATTATTGTGGCCAATCAAGGAGGTTGTAAATGATATTAGAGGAGTTGGAGGTATCATATCTGATGAGATTGTGATAAGTAAGGTATTAAGGACTTTACTTCCTATCTATGTAATTAGAGTTTCTATAATTGAAGAACTAAGATATACACTTGTTAATGATCTGACCTTAGAAAGTCTAATTAATAGACTCACTGCATTTGAATTGTCAAATTTTAAGAACTATACACCATCTAGTGTTGAACGTGCTTTCAACTATTAACTAACCCTTGATGGATCTAAGAGAAAGAAGAAGGGAAAGCATGTGGATAGTGATAGCGAATTAGATGAATATCTTGAAGCATATTATCTACTTTACATGTAACAAAGTTGGCCACATTACTACAAGGTGATAGCGACGAGAAGGAAGAAAGGAAGGACAAAAAATACCAAGGAAGGAGAGACAATAGAGACAATTGAGGTATTAAAGATTATAAAGGAAAATGAAAGAAATCTTGTTACATTGCTGAAGAAGATGGTTATGATAGTGACTCCAATTAAAATGATAAGATTAGATGTGAAAATGCATATTGGATTGATAGTTTGAAATATAACTTGTTGAGTGTGGCATAGTTGAATAGTTCAAGCTACTGAGTTAAATTCCAAAATATAAATACAAATATTTATGATGCTACTGGTGAACTAATTGGAAGCAACAATCAAACAAGAGGTAACTTGTTATATCTAGACCTATCTAAAGATACTTGTCTATTTGCACAATTTAAAGATGTTTAGTTATGGCATAAGAGGTTATATCATGTTAACTTTGATAATTTGGTAAGAATTAGTGAGATGAAAAGAGTAAGAGGATTACCAATATTGAGAAAACCTGATAATTTGATGTACAAACAATATCAAATGAGAAAAATGAAAAATTCTAGTTTCAAGAGAAAGACCTATTCTTTTGATGATATTCTAGAGTTGGTTCATATTAATTTATGTGGTCCTATTGGAGTGAAAAGATATTATTATGAAAAATATTTTATTCTATTTGTTGATGATTTCTTTAGAATGATGACCATAATGTTTCTTACAAAAAAATCTAATGCATTTCAAATGTTTAAGTGGTATTTGTCTAAAGTTGAAAAAGAAATAAGAAAGTGTCTAAAGTGCTCGAAATTAGATAGAAGAAGTAAATTCATATCAGATGAGTTCAATATATTCTGCAATGACAAAGGAACCAAGAGACAAATGAGTGCACTAAGGACTCCACCACAAAATGGAATAACTAAAAGAAAGAATAGATCAATCATGGACTATGCAAGGAAACTAATAATGGAGAAGACTATTTCACAAAAGTATTGGTGAGAAGCTATAAGACCTACAATATATACTCTAAACCGAGTTTAAGTTAAGAAAGGTACAAATAAAACACCTTTTGAACATTTCTATGACTATACACATAATGCTAATTATTTCAAATTTTTTGGAAGCAAATGTTACATATTGAAAGATACAAGGAAAGGAACAATTGATGTAAAGAGTGATGGAGGTATATTCCTAGGATATTTCACTAAAATCAAGGTATACAAATATTTGAATTCTAACACAAAATTGTGGAAAATGCAAATGTTAGAATTGATGAATTTGCAAAAAAGAATGAAGAGGAATGAAACAAAGAAATTGAAGATTACAGGAACTTTATCTACATCTATGAAGGAGAACCTAACAGTTTACCTAAACTAGAGAAAGAGGCTGCCAATCATCAACAACTAGGCATTTCCAAGGTTCAATAGAAAAGATCTACCAAGCATCAAGCTATACGAGTTGAGTCACAAAAAAAATGAGCTGAACATTAGAGAGAAGAAATCAAACACCAAACAAACCATGTTGAGTTGTAGCCTAAGATACTTGAAGGGGGTGAGTAAGAAAAATCAAGTAAAATACATGAAGAATAAAGAAGACCTTAACATTTCTTAGAAAAGTATGTAAGGAGGAACCATTCACTAGACCAAATCATTGGAAGAAAAGATTAACGAGTCATGACAAGAAGTAAGTTGAAGAGTGATACACATTTTTTTTATGAGGTTGAACCTAAATCAATTAAAGATGCTTTGAAGAATAAAGATTGGATTAAGAAAATGAATGAGGAAATTGATCAAAAAAGAAGAATGAGACATGGACATTGGTACCAAGGAAAAATGATAAGAATGTGGTTGGAACTAAGCAACTATTCAGAAATAATGATAGAGAGGTTGGATGAATCACTCACTGATTCATGCTCTTGGTCTTCTTGCAAGACTCTTAGGGTGTCTCTTCTTCACCCCTTATTACCTATAGAACCTTAATTATCTTAGGGTCCCCTAGTTTCTCTAGTCAACACAAATACCAAGAAATATTACACTATCAAGTCAAAACTTGTTGCTTTTACACTTTGATCACCCTAGCCCTTACAACAACATAAAGCCTCTCACCCTCTAAATTTTGAGCTAGACCTTACAGAGGTACATAGGTGTCATCAAACACTTCAACTCAACCAATTAGGTGATTTGGAAGTCCCACCAAGATCATCTTCCTATATGATCTCTTTATTTCCTCTCAAATAGGCCTAAAAGGCTAGTAGCCCCAATTAGGTCTCCTATAGCAAGAAAATAGGGTTCTTCTCCTATGCTTTCCAAAATAACCCTAGAATATATTTTAGGTTTCTTGGTCCATTTGGCATCCCCTTAAATATTTTTGAGGTCTTGGGGTCATACAATTCCATTTTTTTAAAAGTGATTTTTTGAAGTATAAAACCTATCATGGAACAATCATTATTTTGTCAATGATGTTAAACTTGCTACTTGCTAGTGAGACAACTAATTTTTGGTATGAATAATATCATTTGTTTGATTGATGAAGAGGATTTGAAAAGATAAGATAATAGGAGTACCTAGAGAAATGTTGAGATATATGGTTGTATAAAAGGAGGACTAATACCAAGTAAGACATGAATGATATGATGTATTATTGATCTACTTAAAGCCAAAGTGAATGGTTACTTTAGCTAAGCCAAGAAGAAGTGTTATCATAAAAAGTATCTGCCAAGCCTAGCCAAGCAAATAGTATAAGCCAAGAAGACTTAGTTTAGGCTGAGCAAGATTTAGTAAGTGTCGAGTGTCAATAAAATTTAGTAAGTGCTGAGCATCAGGGAAATAACAATAGTGACTAAGATGTGAAGACATAGTTGATATTGATCAACCTAGTGTTGGCCAAGCATCATAAGACTGTTATTGTCAAGTGAACAATGTAGATGTTGAGTGAAAACAAAAAGTGTTAAATTAAAGATTTGATGAATCTAAGGTGACTAATTTAATTTCTTGAATTGTGTGAAGCATGTGAAAGATAAGTATGCTGAGCTGGTAGCATGTAATTCAAGATAAACCATTTTTGAGGTGAATACAAGGAATATTGTAAGAGAAGTTTCTAAAAGGGAGTAAAATGGAAAAGTGGGTAGATTAATTAAATCTTACCTAACCCTAAAATGGATGATTATGGTTAAATGAGAAAAGGCCTAAATTCTCTATTTATAGAGATAGTAGGCTAGAAGAAAAGGTTGTCATGTTCAAGAACCTAAGGAAGACAAGAAGTCTAGGGTGTTGCTTCATATAGTGGTCAAATAGAAGAGTATAAAATTGGAATAAAAAGAAATAAGCCTTAAGAGGATGAATTCTTGAAGGGTGAATAAGTTGTTAGAGATGAAGAGTATGAATGTCAAGGAGAATGGAGGATTGAATCAATGATTTGTAATTTGCAAGTGAGTTGTGTTTCATTATCAGATCAAGTCCTACTGTTACTTTCTACCAACAGTAATAGTTTGGATAAATCCTTTGGATTAAGGTTGACCTAACAGTCATTTGTAAATCCTTTAACTAGGTGAGATTCTAATGGAATGTTCTAAAGTCATCTAACAAGGCTCACTCCTAATAGGGTGATTGAAATCCTCTAACTAGGACACATTTAATAGTGTATATTGTAACCTTTAATAGGGTTGGCCTTTAACAGGGCATCACTTCAGAAGAGTCAAATTGGGTTGTGTATTACTGGTGACTTTTCCCAAATTGGGTTTCCATGTAAAATCCTTGTTTCAAACTGTCTAAATGAGTTTGTGGTATTTCATGCTTACATTTATGCAAAGTTATTTTGACCTAGAATAGTGACTTTCTAAGTTAAGGTATTGGATGTTCTAATGGATCCATGCATGATATGGTTTTACGGATATGAGTCTATTAAGTATTAAAATATTTTATTAGTACATTTGGACCTGCTATAACTGATTCACCCCCCCTCTCAGTTATTCTAAAGAATTCCAACAATTGGTATCAGAGCCATTGGTGCTTGTAAGGAAATAGTTTGAAGGTAGTAAAAGCTAAAGATCAAGATGTAAAGAAAGGAGGTGCCCAAACTAAACAAGGAAAAGTTTCCTGCATGACAAAGTTTGATGAAGCTACATCTAAGAGGACTTGGAGATTATGCACAATCTACCATTAACATTAAGAATGTTGATCCTACCAGAACCCATACTGCTGATGATTTGAAAAAGAAGAAAAAACACAATTGGGCAATGTTAGAGCTTGTATTTTCCCTAAGCTACTTAGAGTTTGATGATGTCAAAGGATGTAATTCTGCTAAGAAGATGTGGGATCATATAGAGATGATATATGGAGGAGACAAGAATGTTCTGAGAGCCAAAGATGAAATTCTAAGAGGAAATTTTGAGGACATGATAATGCAAGATAGTGAGACTATAGTCTAGTATTATACATGAATCAAAGATGTTGTGAATGCTATCAGAGGAGAAAATGGTGTTATTGAAGATGAGACTGTGATCAAAGAAGTATTGAGAACCCTGCTACCTATCTACCCTATTAGTGTCTCTACCAGACAAGAACTAAGGTGTGTTCTTGGTAGTAATCTAACCCTTGAAGGTTTGACGGGTAGACTCACTACTTTTGAACTTTCTAATTTTGATAATTTCAAAAATGAAAATGTTGAATCTACTTTGAAAGCTAAACTAACACTAAAAGAACTAAAGATAAGAAGAAAAAGGTCAAGCATGTTTCTAGTGATAGTGATACAAATGAAGATGATGTAGACAAGCTTAAAGCATTGTTAGCTAGGAGATCTCATAGAGGCAAAGGGAAATACAAAGGTAAGTTAAATATCATGTGTTTCAATTGTAATGAGGTTGGTCACATTACTACAAGGTGTCCAAAGAAGAAGAACAATAGAAGTGGAGATAAATATAGAGGTAAAAGAGATGAGAACAAAAAAGACTATAAAGAAAAAGGAAAGAAGGCTTGCTACATTGCTGAAGAGGAATCAAAAGATGGATTTGATGACCATGATGAAGTTGTTTATGTTTCTATGGAAGATGATTTTGATGAAGATGATGTAACTATATTAATATCTTATGTGAACAAAATTAGTAGATGAATCATTGATAGTGGATGTTCACATCACATGACTGGAGATAAAAGTAAGTTCATTACCCTTGAGTATTACAATGGAAATAGTGTCAAATTTGGAAATGATGCACCCTATCTGATAAATAATAAAGTATTGATAAAAATAATAGAAAAGATTAAGTGTGACAATGCTTACTATGTAGAACTTAACTATAACTTGTTGGGTGTGTCACAGTTGAATAGTTTAGGTTGTAAAGTTGAATTTAATAAAAAGAAGGCTAAGATCTATGACATTGATGGAAAACTAATTGGAAATAGAGATCAGACTAGAGGTAATCTATTTTATCTTGACATGAATGATGCTACTTGTCCTGTTGTAGAATTTTATGATGTGTGGCTTTGGTACAAGAGCTTATGTGATGTTAAGTTTGATAACTTAGTCAGTATCATTAACATGAAAAGAGTCATAGGTTTGCCAAAAATGAATAAACATGATAATGTGATTTGTAAACAATGTCAGCTAGGTAAGATAACAAAATCTAGTTTTAAAAGTAAGAATCACTCATCAAAATAAATTTTGGAATAAATTCATACTAATTTATGTGGAATAATTGATGTGCAAAGTTACAAAACTGACAAGTAAATTATCCTATTTTTTGATTTTTATTCTAGGATGATGACAGTTATGTTTTTGAAAAAAAAATCTGGTTCTTTTCAAATGTTTAAGTGGTACTTGGAAAGAGTTGAAAAGGAGACTAACAAAAGCTTGAAATGTTTGAGATCTGACAGAGGAAAAGAATTTACATCAAATGAGTTTTAGATATTCTATAATGATGGAGGAATCAAAAGACAAAATTTTGCACCTTAGACCCCTCCACAAAATGGGATTGCTGAAAGGAGGAATAGATCTATAATGGATTGTGCTAGAACACTGATGATGGAGAAAATTGTTGCTTCAAAATACTAGAGAGAAGCTATAAATACAACTGTCTATACCTTGAACTAAGTACAAGTCAAGAAAGGTACAAATTCCACACCTTTTGAACTATGGTATGGATACTCACCCAATATAAAATATTTTAAGGTGTTTTGAAGCAATTGTTACATTATTAAGGACAAAAAGAATGGTAAAATTGATGCTAAAAGTGAAGAAGGTATATTCCTAGGCTATTCCATAAGAAGTAAAGCTTATAAGTGTTTAAATACTAACACTAAAAAAGTTGTGTAAAGTGCAAATGTGAAGTTTGATGAATATGTAGAGGTACATGAAGCTAAACCTAAGAAGGAACCTGAAGAGTACAAAACCTTCATATACTAATATGAAGACATAAATGTTGATGAAGCTATGAACCAAGTTGTAAATCAACAACAACTAGTATTAATGATTGTCGAGTAACATACAATGAATTCCAAGTTGCATTCATAAACCAAGTTGCATTGAGGAGCCGAGTTACAGATGGAAGCTGAGGTACATTCTAATATTGAGATTAGTGTACATGAAAGGAATGATGAGTTACCTAATAGAGAGTGCATAGTGACTCTGAAGTTGATAGACCTATTATAGAAAGAAGAATAGAACCAAGATTTTCAAAGTATGTCAGAAGACATCACCTTGTTGAACAAATTATTAGAGACAAAGAAGCTAGACCAATGACAAGGAATAGGTTAAAAAATGATACATGTTTTTAAAGCATGCATGAGTCTAATTTAGTGAAGGATGAATTAGAGAATGAAGATTGGAGTAAAGACATGAAAGAAGAGATTGATCTGAATGAGAAGAACAAAACATGGACTCTAGTACCCAAACAAGATAACAAGAATGTGATTGGAACCAAGTGGGTATACATAAAAAAACTAGATGAAAATGGTGAAGTCACAAGGAATAAGGAAAGATTGGTTTGCAAGGGATATGCACAAGAAGAGGGAATTGATTGTGGAGAGACATTTTCCTCAGTTACAAGATTGGAAGGAGTAAGAAGGCTACTTTCTTACTCTGCATACAAATGTTTCAAAGTTTATCAAATGGATGTGAAGTTAGTATTTCTAAATAGTATACTAGAAGAGGAGGTTTACATTGAACAACTAGAAGGATTTATTGATCCAAACAAAAAAACATGGTATGTAGATTACAAAAAGATTTATGTGGTTTAAGCAAGCTCCAAGAGCGTGGTATGAGAGGCTTCACAACCTTCTGAAGATTGGTTTTTAGAAGATTAATGATAACAATAATTTATACTTGAAGATAGAAGGAGGTAAAGGGATTTTACTAGCTGAAATATTTGTTGATGATATCACATTTGGAGCAAAAATGCATTATGTAAGACATTTGCAAATGAAATGAAGAAAGAGTTTGAGATGTCTATGTTTGGAGAGATAAAGTTATTTTTTGGTTTGAAACTATATTAGATGAAATAGGGTATTTACATCACTCAGTCTAAGTATGTAAAAAAAATATTGAAATTTTTTGGTATGGAGAATTCAAAACCTATTAGTACTCCTATCTTGATAGGACACAAACTATTCAAGAATGATGGTTTTGCTGAAGTTAATCAAACATTGTACAGATTTATGATTAGAAAATTGCAATATGTAGTTCATAGAAGACCTGGCATTGCATTAGCTATTGGGGTTGTTGTAAGGTTTTCTGCAAGTCCTAAGGAGAATCATTTGATGACTATTAAAAGGATAATGAGATAATTAAAAGGAACATAAGACTATGGTCTATACTACAAGAAGAATGATAAGTTTGAATTAAGAGCCTATATAGATGCTAACTGGGATGGAAACATTGATGAAAAAAAGAGTACAAGTGGTGGAGAATTTTTCTTAGGAAAGAGATTGGTCACCTGGACCAGTAAGAAAGAAAATTATATATCACAATCTACTGTTGAAGTTGAATATGTGGTTGTTGTAGTGAATTAAACAAATGTGGTATGGATCAAACAACTACTCAAAGGAATGAAGGAATAGATTATTGAACCTATGATACTTTGTTGTGACAATACAAGTGCTATAAACATATCAAAGATCTCGTGATACACACAAAGAAAAAGAACATTGCAATCAAGTATCATTACTTAAGAGAGTTGGTTCAAGACAAAGAATTGAGAATGAAATATGTGAATACAAAAGAATAGATAGTTGATATATTCAAAAAATATTTACCTAAGGATGCACATGAATATCTTAGAGGTAAACTAAGGGTGATACCCCTATCCAAAGCTACTTAAGAAGCAAGAGCATTGCCCTACATAAACTAAGTAGAATGTCATATTTTTATAATTTGATGTAATGGATCTTACTTTAGGAGCTACCTAAAGTAATGAAGGAGTTGAATCAAAAGATTTACAATCAAATTCAAGGTGACAAAGGGAGAACCTAAATTAATTATATCTACATGAATAGATGAAAAGTCTTTGACATTTTTGTCAAAGAGGGAGATATAAGAAATAGGGAGATAGTAGAGAGAGTTAAAAGAAGGAGATATGAGATTAAGGGAGATATTAGAGACATCAGGTCAAAGAAAGAAAAAAAAGAGGCACATATATTGATAGAGGAAGAGATTTTAATGCAATGTATTAATTTTCTTTTTGGTATTATTGTTGGTATTGGTTTGCCATCAATGCCAAAGAGCAAGATTGTTGAAAAGAGATTTTTTTGAAGTATAAAACCTATCATGGAAAAATCATTATTTTTTCAATGATGTCAGACTTGCTAGTTGCTAGTGAGACAACTTATTTTTGGTCTAAATACTATCATTTGTTTGATTGATGAAGAGGATTTGAAAAGATAAGATAACAAGATTACCTAGAGAAATGTTGAGTTATATAGTGTATAAAAGGAGAACTAAGACCAAGTAAGACATGGATGATATGATGTATTGTTGATCTAATTAAGCCCAAAATGAATGGTTACTTTAGTTAAGCCAAGAAGAAGTGTTCTCATAAAAAGTATTTGCCAAGCCTGGCTGAGTAAACTTATTTCAGGCCGAGCAAGATTCAGTAATTACTGAGCATCAATAAAATTTAGTCAGTGCAAAGCATTAGGGAAATAATATAGTGACCAAGCTGAGAAGATGTAGTTGATGCCAAGCAACCCAATGATGGCCGAGCATCAGAAGACTATTATTGTTGAGTGAACAGTGTAGATGCTGAGTGATAACAAAAAGTGTTAAATCAAAGATTTGATGAATTTGAGCCTACTAATTTGCTTTCTTGAATTATGTGAAGTGTGTGAAAGATAAGTATGATGAGTTAGTGGCACATAATTCAAGATAAACCATTTTTGAGGTGAATACAAAGAAGATTGTAAGAGAAGTTTCTAGAAGGGAGTAAAATGGAAAAGTGGGTAGATTCATTGAATCTTACCTAACCCTAAAATGGATGATTGTGGTTAGCCAAAAAAATACCTAAATTCTCTATTTATAGAGATAGTAGGCCAAAAGCAAAGGTTTTCATGTGCGAGAACCTAAGGAAGACAAAAAGTCTATGGTGTTGCTTCATATGGTGGTCAAATAGAAGAGTATGCAACTAACATGCAAAGAAAGAAGGGATAAGAGGATGAATTCTTGAAGGGTGAACAAGTTGTCAAAGATGAATAGTATGAATGTCAATAAGAATGGAGGAGTAAACCAAAGATCTATAATTTGTAAGTGAATTGTGTTTTATTATTAGATCAAGTCCTGTTGTTACTTTATAACAATTGTATTAGTTTGGATAAATCCTTTGGATTAGGGTTGAACTAAAAATTATTTGTAAATCCTTTAATCGAGTGACATTCTAATGGAATGTTCTAAAAGTCCTCTAACAAGGCTCACTCCTAATAGGATGATTGAAATCCTTTAACGAGGTCACAGTTAATAGTGTTTATTGTAACCTTTAACATGACATCACTTTAGAAGAGTGAAATTGGATAGCATGTTACTAGTGGTTTTTCACAAATTGAGTTTTTGTGTAAAATCCTTGTGTCAAACTATTTGTATGAGTTTATGGTATTTCACCTTTACATTGTTGCAAAGTTATTTTGTCCTAGAGTAGTAACCTACTAAGTTAAGGTATTGGATGTTCTAATGGATGCATGCATGATATGGTTTTATCAATATGAATCTGTTAAGTACTGAAAATTTTTATTAGTATATTTGGACCTTGGATAACTGATTCACCCCCCTCTTAGTTATTCTAAATAATTCCAACACCATCCATCCCCCTAACCCAAAATAAAGTGAAAATAGGGCTTTTTAGGATTCTCTGGCGATCCAAAAAACAATGTTGTTTTAGGATGATTCAAGGATTGGTATGAACCTCTCAACTTCATAGGATGATGCTAAGAATTTCTCCTTCCATATCCCAAAGGAATTTGGACTCTATCTTTTTTCTTCTGCAAGAATTGCTCTTTTCTATATGGTCTTCCCTAGCTGGATTCACTATAAGCTTGCCTAGGGCAAGACCTTGAAAATAGTTACTCTATAGTTGAGGGAAATTTCTTCTATATACATGGTATACATGGAGTCTACTCACTTTTCCCAAGAGGTTTTACATATTGAATGATGGGAAAGTGAGTTAGAGCTCCATCTTCAAGAACTGCATGGACAAAACCAGTGACATTATGGAACCAAAGTAATTTCACAAAAGTTAAGAAAACTAATAAATAATTCTAACTACCAAAACACAAAATTAAGAAAACATGAAAACCAAAAGGTACACAAGGGACAATATGGATCTTTAACTCCTAACTATCTACTATCATTAAAAACAACAAGCTTTCTCATAAAATTCTCCAAAAATGTTGATTGCAAAAACTCTAAATCTGTACAATGGACTTTCAACCCTACTCATAGGTATTCTTTAGCCTTATATAGGGTGTTTGATTGGCTATACACTCATCATAAATCCTCTCCAATGATTTGCAACTTTTTTGCCAAAAGTTTCTCAAGCAACTTTTAAAAGTTGCAAAGTTGGACAATAAAACTTTTACATCTTTTTGCAACTATTCACTAATTTGGTCAAATTGTAGGGCCATTTGCCATTGCACCAAAAGCCATGACTATTAGTGAACATGGAATACCACATAATTAACCACCTATGGGCAGGGGAGTGTGTCGCATCACCCAACAATCTCCCCCTTGACACGCATACCAAGTTCTTACGCGGGTCGAGAAGGCACCGGGGAGATTTGAACCCATGACCAGGCCAAAACCAAGCTCTGATACCAATTGTTGGGCCTATTTACCATTGCACCAAAAGCCATGACTTTTAGTGAACATGGAACACCACATAATTAACCACCTGTGGGTAGGGGAGCGTGTCGTATCACCCAACACAAATGACCTTTCCATCTTCTCAAACTTAACCACAAAACTCAAGCAAGGAAAGAATATCACCTTAACTCTTCCTAAACCCTATTGACCTCATGATGACTGATCCACCTCACAATAGGTATATAATAATCATTCTCTAGGCCATGCTTAGGAATAGTGTATTCAATCTAAGGATAATTTTTCTCACTATGAGGTGCATTTAATCTTGTCAACCTAGGGACGTATACTTGAAATGGTCAACACAGAATGTGCAATAGGTCTCTTAATGAGTCACTATGCTTATGCTATAGGAAAGTAAAATGCAAGGAAAAGAACTTACACTATTGTTGCAGGAAACTAACACACTTAACTCTTTATGAAATAAATACTAGAAATACAAAAAAAGGCTAACATATATTCCAACTCAATTTATCTACTATAACTATTCTCACAGATGCTACAAGAACATTTACAAAGTATGATGCTATAGGAAGGAACTTACAACTTCTACTTGCAATACTAAAAATGCCTGGAAATAAATCTATACTATCCTAATCTAATCCACCTCCCAAGTGGGCCCCCTTGGTTGGCTTCAACTAAACTACTAATATAGGATAGAAGCCAAAAACTATTTCATTACATTTCAGAAATTCATTACATAGAAACAACACATAGAACTATAAAAATAACTCACTACAAAAGTTAATAGTCTATTCTCATAAATTTTTTCCTTCTAACTAAACTAACACACTTGGTCTGATCCCTATATATAGAAGATCAACACTTATTCTAAAATAGAAAAGCAAACAACCTAGCTATAAATCCACAGGAGAGAAAGAAGGAAAATAATAGCTCAAGGTGGGAAGAAGAGATAATAGCTCAAGTTGGGAATACCAAAGTCTAAACAACCGCTTGCCATAATAATAAATGCAGAGAATGAATGCAGTAAGTCTTCATAGTTCCTCCATACTCATAGCTATGTCCTTTGGTACCATTATGACTTTTATCCACCATGGCTAAACTTCAACATTCTTTTCTCCTTGAATGCTATTGGCTGTCTTCAACATTCATCTTTGAATTCTTCCAATCATCTTCAACTTCATTGCTCACAAGTTAGTTATAATGCAGAGATAATTGCAAATAAGCATTTTCAAATTAAATTCAAATATAAGAACACACATTTTGATAATTATATGAAATACTACATCATATATATGATATTGGTAAAAGATGACATACTATCTACCCATAGGTTAATCATTGGTTTAGGTAAACATAAGTTCACAAATGTCTTGATGAAAATGAGACAAAGTATTAACAAAGTGTTTAAAAACTATCATGAAATAGAGGCAATAATTAGCCTCATCATCTACCCCCTAGTAAATAGATTCTTCTCCTTAAGCATGGCATTTCCTAGTCAGTGACCTAAATCCCCCCATTTCCACCCTTCCTTTCTTGCTGCTCTTAAAGGTATAATAGAATCCTCATGTTCTTTCCCAAACCTCTCTTCCATTGTCCTCCTATAGCTTGTCAAATCTATCAGCATTAATGTCATATAAAGACCACATGAGCATTGGAGGTTACATAGTGAGTGGGCACCATAATTTGGGTCTAGCCTATTTTTCTAACTCTAGATACTTTGGAGCTAGGTGAAGGGCAGCTTCTAGGTTGATGGGACTATGTGGATCTAACCTTTTAAATGACTTAGGTAATTTAGCCCATCTACTTCTAGCACCAGCCATAGCTCTCTAGAAAGAAAAGTAGGGAAAGTTCTCATAATTAGTATAGGCCTTGGCCCTGGCAGTGAAGATTCTATCCCTTACTCCCTTGTTCTTATCCCCATAAGTTAATCTGAACTAGTCCCTAAGAATTTCTTCTAGTTTACTACTCTCATCTCTTAATGGTAGGGGCACTGTCCTTTCCTCATCTCTGTAATTATTTAGTTACATATCATAGTTTTCTTCATTAGACATCCAGGACATCAAAGCTCTTAAATTTATATCCCCTATATAGAGTAAAGGGTTCCATTGGGTTTCTGAAGGGATAACAAAATTATGCACATATAATTCACATAGAAAATTTTGGTCTGATATAAACCATAAAATTCTTGAGCTAATTTAAATTTTGCATTTATATTCTTAAGAGTTAGCATAAGTTGGAATAAGAGAAATTTTTCTTTTAAATAGAAAGCATAAATTCGTGGCAGCGATCTACAGTCAAGTGCTTGATCAACCAATTTGAGGGCATGATCCATCCTTTATTTTTGATTTGTCAATTGATCTTTCAAATCTGTAACTTCTACACTTAGAGACACTATGTCTTTCTTCATTCTTTTCCTCTCCTCTTCATATAAGGCCTTAGCAAACATATGTTGTCCAAACAACTAGAAAAAGAGCTTTTGTAGGGTAATGGAACTACTGTCTTCTTCATGATTTCTTTTCCTCTTTCTTTGTTCCCTCCATAATTGTTCTACAAAATCAATAAGCCATGTTGATTTATAGGGAACTAGGGCTATGTTTGGATAAACTTGTTCAAGAACTATTTCATCCCTACAACTCAAAGTACCTGGTTGGCTTGCTAGGGTATCATTTAGATTTTAATTGACTTCAATCCTACATTCCTTGTTAGGGTTTTTAGAAATGTTTATAGTTTCAGGGTGAGAAGGAGAGTGATCACAAACAATTTGAAGAGGGGGTTCTTTAGTAGATAGCTTGGATGAGGGTGATTCTTTAGAAATTTGTCCTCTCATTCTAAGATTTCTTCTTATAGGGGTTTCTTCTAGTATCACAACCTTCTGCCTACCTCTTCCTTTTGGTGTCTTTGTTGTAGGAGTAACTACTATAGGACCCTTCTTAGTTCTCTTTTATCTCATGACTATAGGGTTTGGCTCTTCTTTTACTGGAATATAGATTTCTTCTTGCAATTTTCACTTTCTCTTTGCTTAGCTAGAGGTAGGTTTCTAGGTTTCTTGAATGGGTGAAGACACAATCTCTTGCACATTTTCTTGTACATTTCCTTGCACATTTTCTTGGACATTTTTGGCTTCATCCTCTTGAGTGCTTTTCTTAGTAGGTTCATTAGTGGGAACTACATTCTCCTCACTAGGCTATTCATGAAGGGTAGTCTGGGGTTGTAAGGTTTAGCTTGGAAAATTTTTGCGTGTGACAGGGGATAAACATCCCTAAGTGACCTTTCTATGAGTAATTTAATTAGGGAATGATTGGTGATGGAATTGTCTTTTCCTTTTTGAGTTTTTTCCACACTAATACACAACATATTGTATAAGAAATTGGGAACATTAATTGGATGATTATGCCTTACACAACTGAGCAATTTAAAATGATGTACATGTAAATATGAAAATATTCTTTCACATGTGAGGTACCTGACAATGTGCATGGCCAACTCATTGTATGGTGGCAGAAGAGACATTTTTTTACAAACTTGCTTATGTATATCCATCTGAGGGTTAGTTGGTATGACAAACTAAGCCCTAGTTGATCTTGCATCATGAGTGTTGGGACAATGTTCTCCTATCATCGATAACCAAGTTACTTTTTCTATACATTCTTTTATAGTAACCACCATTAAGCCCCATATAGAAGCTTCCCCTTCATCAAATGTCCTTGTGAATTTTGTGGCTGCTTCTTCATCAAATGTAGTCAAACTTAAAAAGTACCCTAACCAGCCACACACATTAAATCTCCTCACAACCTCTACATCTGAGAGAAAAATGGTATGCTCCATTGGTTCTCACCTCTATAATTGTCCACCCATTCTGCTTTAACACTTTCACTATTTGCACTGCTCGAACTATTTCCCCCTTACAAATTCAGGCTTCTTTTGTTGTTTTATAGACCCATTTTCACATTTCATTTAATAGGTACTTAATGTCATAACGATTCATTATGAACAATAATATGGCTTTAATGAGAGTAAATCATGCAAGTGTGTGAAAATCATCCAAAAATGGGATTTAGATCACTTAAAATTTAAAGACAAGTCACATCATAGCTTGACAATAAAATCATTAAAAAATAAGGGGTATGACACCTAAACACTTGTGTACTTAAGGAAATATGAAGATTTGGAAAAGTCTTTACAAATAAACATGAATGTCATTGGGTTTTAGTAACCTTCCTTGCCCCCTACAAAATATGGACAAGTGTCCACACTTGTCAGACTTAGTACAGGGTATGGAACTGGCATAACACTGCCATAATATAAAGAATCCAGTATTAAATATAATCAATAAAATCTGTGAACTATAAATGAATTATAATTTTAAAATATTATACTTGTTAATTGATCATCACACATAACAAAAGGTGGCAAAAGTTACATCAATAGTGAAAGCATCCATCAGCAAACTTGTAGTTTTTGTTGGAAGCATTATAAAATGATGACGTGGAAAGTGGGTGGGTGGAAGGTAGAGAAATGAGATGAGGTGGATGGGTGGAAGGTAAATAAATGAGATGAAATGAGAAAGTGAATGGAGAAATTTGGAACTTTATGTGAGCATAAAGTTTTTATTATGAGCATTCATAAAGGAATTAGTGTTGAAGAGCAGCAGGTGGAAGGTTAACACCTTTGGCTACAGGAAGAGTTACCTGGTTTGTATTTGAATTTGGCTACTTGAACTACTGTAGGAAGTCCTCTTTTGTTTGGGGCCATTTATATAACTTGAGTTTGTGACCATTGACTAATAATTTAAAAGGTAATGGATCAATGGTAGTTAAATTAATAGCTCCATTATCAAAGACATGATTAATTTCATATGGACCCAACCATCTTGTCTGTAGCTTGCTTAGCATATCTTTAAATCTAGAATCATATAGTAGTGCCCAGTCACCAACTTGAAATTGTTTACTGATAATATGGGATTCATGCCATTGTTTTCTTTGTTTTTGTATAATTTTAGTACGTTCCAAAGAAGCTTTGTGCATTTCATCCAAAGAGTTAAGATGCATAAGATGTTCTCTTTGTGCTACAAGAAGTTCAATGTCTAACTCCAATGCAGTTCTCAAAGTTTTATGTTCAAATTCAATGGGGAACATTGCTACTTTCCCATATAGGATATCAAATGGTGTGAATCATGTAGTAGTCTTCCATGTTGTTCTGTAGGCCCAAACAACTTCTTGTAATCTACTGGTCCAATCCCTATGGTGTAGATGAACTATTTTTGTTAGGATGTTCTCCAGCTTATGATTTGTGACCTCTACTTGTCCATTAGCTTGAGGGTGATAAGGACTTAATTTCTAGTGCTTGATGTTATATTGTTTCATCGATCAAATTAGAGGTAAATTGCACACCTTGGTCATTGACGAGCTCTTTGGGTACACCATAGCGAGTAAAAATTTCTTCATACAAAAATTCTACAACTTTTTCATCATGAGCATGCTTCATGGTTTTGACTTCAACCCATTTTTTTAGGTAATTAGTGCACACAATGATATAGGACTTCCCATTAGATGGAGGATCAATTGGATCAATGAAGTCCATGCCCCCTTTGTCAAATGGTGTTAATGCCATATGTGGGTTAAGAGGCATTTTATCTATTCCTGTTGGTTAGCCCATCCTTTGACACTTTTCACATTTTCATGTATAGTTGGCTGCATCTTTGTGAAGTGTAGGCCAATAATAACCAATTGTCAAGATTTTCAAGGCTATTCTTTTTTCTACAAAGTGTCCTCCACATGGTTCATTATGACATGCATGTAGAATGTCATATGTCTCATTCTCTCTCACACATCTTCTCATAACTTGATCAGGTCTAGTGTAAAACTAGAGATTATCTATCCAAGAGAAACATTAACTTTTCTCTACAAGCAACTTCTTTTCCTTGTAAGAAAAATGTTCTAGTATTTTATTAGCTTCAATGTAATTAGCAATGTCTACATACCATGGAGTTTGAATAGCAATATGAAATAAATGCTCATCTAGAAATGCATCATCTACCAAAGTAGTGTCAGCATCATCATGATGGGTTCTTGATAAATAATTAGCTACAACATTGGCTCTTCTAGGCTTATCAACAATAGTTATATCAAATTCTTGCAATAAAAGTAACCATCTTGCTAACCTGCCTATTATAGTAGGTTTTTTCATGACATATTTAATTGTTGCATGATTAGTATGAACAAATATGGGATAGCCAGTTATATAATGCCAAAATTTTTTTAGGGAATAAACTACTCTAGCAATGTTTTTTGGTCCTTTTTTAGTTTAATTCTAGTCCATGAAGGCTCTTACTAATATAATATTTTGTATTTTTAAGATATAGTTAGAAGCATCTGTATATATATGAAAAGGTAAATTCCAATTAGGGCCTTGTAAAATTGGGGTTGTAGTGAAAAGTTTCTTAAGTTGCAAGAAGGCTTCATCACATTCAGATGTCCAACTAAATTCAGCTTCCTTTGTGAGTAGTTTATACAAGGGACTAGCTATTTTGTTGAAATCTCTTATAGAACATCTGTAATATCTAGCATGACCTAAAAAAGATCTTACATCTTTTAATTTTTTAGGTATGAGCAATGTTTGAATTACCTCTATCTTAGCTGGATCCACTTGTATTCCTGTAGCTGATATGAAATGACCAAGTACCACACCTTCCTACATAAGCATGAAACATTTTTCACTATTAAGTGTTGAATTATGTTCTTGATACCTTACCAAAACCTTTTCAAGAATTATCATTGCTTCCTCAAAAGTGACTCCAAATTTTGTGAAATCATCCATATATATTTCCATACAATCATGTGATATATCAGCAAAGATGCTAATAACAACTCGTTGGAATGTTGTAGGAGCATTACATAGACCAAATGGTAAAATAGAGTATGTAAAAGTACCCCATGGGCATATAAATGTGGTTTTTTCTTGATCTTCAGGAGCAATACTAATTTGATTATAACCACTATACCCATCTAAAAAAGAGAAATATTTCTTTCTAGCTAGAGTGTCTAGAACTTGGTCTATAAATGGTAAAGGAAAGTGATCCTTTTTGGTGGCCTTGTTCAATTCTCTGTAATCTACACAAATTTTCTATTTTCCTTCCTTTTTGGGCACTATGACCAAAGGTGATACCCATCTACTATCAGATTTAGGATAAATAAAACTAGCATCAAGCAATTTTTACAATTCAGTTTTAACTATCTCTCTAAGGCTTAGATTTATCCTTCTCTAGGGTTGATAGAGTGGTAGACACCCTTCATTGATGTATATCCTATGGGTGCACAATGTAGGACTCAACCCTTTCATATCACTATAGTCCCATGTAAAGGCCTTTTCATGCCTTTGAAGAAACTCTATTAATTGTTCCATCAGCGTGGGTGTTAATTTGGGATTAACATGGAGATTATGACCTTTAGATAGTTCAATAGTAGTGGTAGACTCTATCATAGAAAATTTAGAGATTTGACTTGCCTCTAATTCACATGGTAAGAGTGGTGAAGAATGTTAGTTCTTTGAGTAGAGTACAACTCTCATCACATTCCTCATATGTGATTAATTCCAACACAGAACTTTTAGATACATCTTTTTCTACCACACAACTATTAGTAAGGATACTTTGAAGTACTAAATCTTCCTCCTATAGCTTTAGAAAGGATTGTCTATGTAACATCATGGGCTATACTATAGAATTTAACTCTTCTTTTTCATCCCCTAAATCTAGCCAAATAGATGTGCTTAAATCTGGTAATGGTTGTGCTAGAGGATATAAATCAAATTTCTTTGTTGCTTAGCCATTGGATATGGTCATATTCCTTGATCTACAACTTATATTTGCATCAGATGTGACTAACCATGGTTGATCTAGGATAACATGGTAACTAGATAGATTAACTTTGGGGGATAGAATCATGAAGTCTACAAGATACTCTAAAGAATCTAAGGTTACAACTATGTTTACTATCATCCCATTAGGGGTGGCATTAGAACTATCTACAAGTTGTAGAATTGTTGGAGTAGCCCTTAATCCTTCTATTTTCAACTTCTTGATAGTTTCCTTCATCATGACATTTATAGCAGCACCAAGATATATTAAAGCATTTTTAACAGACTGACCATTTATATTGACATTCACTACTAGACTACCTAGATCAGAATATTTTGGTGTGATCAATTTTCCTAACATAATGTTAGCCAATTGTCCCACAAAATGAACTATGGTGGGGTCCTTTTTCTTCCTTCTACGCTTCTTTAGGCAAGCATCTCTAATGGCTTTTCCATAGATTGGAACATATTTAATAGCTTGGAATAGGGGTCTTTGGACATGTATGCTCTTCAACTAATCAAAAATATCAAAATGTTGTTCCTCTGCTTGTATAGGTTTGCTTTGTATAAAATTTTCTAGAAAAGGAGGTTCTACTACTAGTTGAGCTTGGGTTGACATGGTGACATTGGTTGGGTCAACCATTTAGCAATTGAGGGTTCTGATGCTACAAGAGGATCTAGTATTTCAATTATAAGAGGCAATTTAGCTACTGGTAAAGTTGTACCAGATCTCAAATGTATATCTGCAACACTCAAAGTGTAAGCAAGATATTGCTGATCATTAGCATTATACATGGGTTGTTGTGGCTGCTAGCTATTTGGATTTGGCTGAGGTTGTGCAGGTAATTGTGTCTACTTTTGAGGTCCAAGATTTGTAGGTGGTGGCATTAGAGTAGGTTGTTGAACTAGAGGTGGTAATTATGGAGTACATGTATTTTGGTTAGGCCACTGTTGAGATCCCCTCTATTGGTTCATAGACTGCCAATTCCCTTGGGGTGGTTGCCATTGGTTTTTTTGGTTTTACCAGTAGTTCTATTGGTTTTGCCATTAGTTATTCTATCGGTTAGGCTAGGATTGTTGGGAATTCTAAGGCCATTGGGGTTGTTGCAAATTTTTTTCCTAGTATTATTCCAATTAGGTTGATATTGTGGAGGACCTTGGGGATTATGGTTTTGCCATTGATTACCATATGAATTTGAATTTTGCAAAGGGTCCTAAGGCATACCTTGATGTTGAGCCCATGGCCAGTGTTGAGCAACAAAAAATACTTGCTCATCATCTCCAAATGTTGGTTCTCCATGCTTGCAACTAGTTTTTATTGGTAATCCTTCTTTTACTTTTGGCAATGAGGTTAGTATTTAGCTAGTTGTAACTCAATTTTTGCATACTTCTTCTTTGTAGTCATTGTGTCAAGATGTGTAGTGACATCATTGATGATGTCTTATTTGAAATCTGACAATAGATTAGATATCTCGATCTTTGAAATACCTTGGCTGATTCCTTTAGTGACTATGGAATAAGGTCCTCAACCTTCTTCATGGTTGACCTTGAATAGTTATAATAGATCTTCTTGAGGTCATCCTATGAATCTTGATATAAATCACCACTACCCATTAGGTCTAGTGCTTCTAGACAGTTATCATTCACACCTCTTAGAAAGACTAGCTTTTGTGAATCCTTGGATAACACATGCTAAGGGTTCTTCTGTAGTGTATATAAGAAATGTGAAACATAGTCTTCCAATATTTCTTCCTCCTTTTGTGATATCCTAAAGACATCATCTCCTCTTGAACCAGATGCTTTGCAATACTATTTATACTTATCTAGAAATAGAGTTTGCATTTCATCCCAAGTTCCTACTGCATTGGCTCCTAAGCCCATGAACCATCATAGAGCTGATTCTTTCAATGTTGCTGGAAACAATTTGACTTTATGGGTATCAATGTTGTAGTCAAAACTATGAAAAAGTATGTCAAATTCAAACAAGAAAGTATCAGTGTCTTTGGTTGCAAGGCCATAGAACTTTAGAAAGGAAGCTGTAGATATATTCTTGAGATTATCAGTATTTATGAGGCTTGGGAGAGGAAATGGACAAGTACGTTGTGCCATTACTGGAGGTATTAGATTATGAGGTTGCTGCTAAAAAGGAACATTGGGCTAGAAATTTCTAAAAAAACTTTATCTAAGAACTATGACTCAAGAGTGCTCCTAGCTTGACACCATCCCTAGCAATGACACCAAAAATGGTCCACCTCATAATAGGTATATAATAATCATGCTTTAGGCCATGCTGTATTGAATGTAAGGATTATTTTTTCCACTATGAAGTGCATTTAATCTTGTCAACCCAGGGATGTATACTTGAAATGGTCGGCATAGTATGTACACTAGGTCTCTTACTAAGTCACTATGCTTATGCTACAAGAAAGTAAAATGCAAGGAAATGAACTTACACTATTGCTATAGGAAACTAAGACACTTAACTCTTTATAAAATGAATACTAGAAATACAATGAAAGACTAACAGATATTCCAACTCAGTTCATCTACTATAACCGTTCTTGTTAGGATTAAACCACAGATAGAAAATAATAATTACATGAAAATACAACCAATAATAGAAAATAATAGATCATATATAAAGGAACACAAGACACCAAGATTTAACATGGTTCACCCAATCCCTGGGCTACATCCACCAAATAGAAAGTTTGATATTATTATGATGCAGTGAATACAACCTGCTTACAATCTGTAATCCCTTATAGCTCAATACCACCACAAGAACTAATTTCACATCACAACTTAATGAAAATACCTACCCCTAAGCCCTTTTATTCAAGTATTTTATGCCATTTTATGGTTACAACATGTTGGCCATATATCGGTTACAGTGTCGACCACGGCCCAATTTTTTTTTTGGGGTGCTGCCCCGAACCCTAAAGAATTTATGAAGTATGTATAGTACTTTCATGATTAGTCACCACAATCTAACAATATCCTACTTGGGGATTGATCAAGCTCCACACTAAACAAAAATTTCCCACTTGGAGACTAATCCTATAGAAATACTACTACCACATGGGGCTCCCACTAGATCAAACCACCCTGGACTCTACTGTTCTTTTATTCATATTTAGTCTAGAAGACCAATCAAAGTTGAAGAGGAGTTCAACTTCTCCCTTGTTACTACCATTGTCAACATATCTGTTAGATTTTCATTTATATGTATCTTCTCTAGCTTTAATTATCTATCTTCCAAAATTGACTGAATGAAATGGTACCCCAACTATATGCGTTTGGTCTATAACAACTACATACTTTGCCTCTATAGTGGATAAAAGATTAACCTTCTGTAAACTAGAAACCCCAACTCACAACTGCCACACCAACAATAAAGACATAACTTGTAGTACTCCGCCTGGTATCAATATCCCCTGCAAAATTTGAGTCAACATAGCCCTATAAATTAGTGGTAGAGCCCCCAAAATGTAAACACTTATTAGATGTTCTTCTCAAATATTTGAGAATCTATTTGATGATAGTCCAATGCTCAATTCTTGGATGACTCATATAACTGCTAATGACTCCCATTGCATGTGCAATATCTGGCCTAGTGCATACCATAGCATACATCAAAATTTCTACAATTGAAGTATAGGGTACCTTGGACATCTTATCCTCCTCTTCTTGTGTCTTAGGAAACATCTCCTTAGGCAACTTCAAATGACTAGGTAAAGGTGTGCTGACAGATTTAGCATTCTCCATAGAGAAATGTTACAACACCTTCTCCACATAATCAACTTGAGATAGCATCAATGTTCTGTTCTTCCTATCTCTACAAATCTTCATACAAAGGAATTGTTTCACTGCCCCCAAATCCTTCATAGCAAATGCATGTGCTAATTGGCTTTTCAGCCCCTTAATGTGATCCATGTTAGACCCAACTACAAGCATATCATCAACATATAAACATAAGATAATGTAGCTATCATCATCCAACCTCTTAAAGTAGACACAATGATCTGAATGACACTTACTATAACCATGCTCATGCATAAAATTGTCAAATTTTAGATACCATTGCTGAGGTGCTTTCTTCAAGGCATATAAACTTTTCTTCAATTTGCACACTAATTTCTCCTTGCCTTTGACAACAAATCCCTATGGCTGAGCCATATATATCTCTTCATCCAAATCACCATGAAGGAAGGCTATTTTAACATCCAACTGTTCTAAATGAAAATTTTCAATAGCCACAAGACTTAAAATAGTACGGATAGAAGTCATTTTAACAACAGGAGAAAATATCTCATCAAAATCAATTCCCTTTTTCTATGCAAATCCTTTTACAACTAACCTAGCTTTAAATATTTTCTTACCTCCTTCCTTCTCTTTCAACCTGTAAACCCACTTATACTATAAATGTCTTTTTCCTATAGGCAACTTGCACAAATTCCATGTCTTATTCTTCAACAAAGAGTCCATTTTGTCTTTCATTGCAGACTCTGACTGAATCTTAGTATCCACCCCCACAACTTCATCATAACTTTCAGGTTCACCAGCATCAGTTAGTAAAATAAAATATAAAGAGGGGGAGAATATTTTTGGAGGTCTAATGTTCCTTGTTTACTGTCTAACATTCACCAATGTGTGTGGTATTTGTTGTTGCAGTTGTTGCACATCATGAGGAATGGCTGGAACATCAACTTTTGGAGTATCATCCAACACTACATAATCATCTTCTTTCTTCTCATGTTGCTACAATAGATATTTGTACAACACTTTCTCATTGAATATGACATCCCTGCTTTTTAAAATTTTATGATTTTCAAAATCCCAAAGCCTATAACCAAATTCATTAATGCCATATCCAAAAAATACATATTTCTTTGACTTAGCTTCCAAGTTGGTTCTATTTTCATAATCTATGTGAGCAAATGCTTCACAGCTGAAGGTTTTGAGAAAAGAATAACTCACCTTCTTACCAGTCCATGCTTCCTTTGGAATACCCTAGCCCAAAGGAGTAGAGGGACCTCTATTAATAAAATATATAGCAGTATATACAACCTCCACCCACATGTGTAAGGGCAACCCAACATGTAACATTATGCTCCTTGCGCACTCCATTATAATCCTATTCATGTGTTTAGCCACTCCATTTTCCTGTGAAGTCCTTGGAACAATTTTCTATCTAAAAACACCATTAGTGGAGGAATAATGTTCAAATTTATGACTGCAATACTCACCACCATTACCAGATCTGAGACCATTTAATTTCTTACTAGTCTCATTTTTAACCAAGCATTTCCATTTCTTAAAAGTTTGAAATACATCAAATTTTTGTCTAAGGAAATAAACCCATACTTTTCTAGTTGTGTCATCAATAAATGTAACATAATAATGAAAACCACCAAGGGAAGATACCTGAGCTAGTCCCCATACATATGTATGCACAAGCTCTAACTTCTTCTTTTTGTTTTCCTACCCAGTCTTTACAAAACTCACTCTCTTTTATTTTCCATACACACAACTTTCATAGAAATCCATATTAACACATTTTAGACTTGGTAAAAATTTCTTTGAATGAAGTACTTTCATACCTTTCTCATTCATGTACCCAAGTCTATTGTACCATAACACTGTATTAGAATCTATAATAGCTATTTGTTCTCTCTGCTCAATTACATCAATTATTCCTGAACATTCATTTTTCTCTAAAACAATTAAAGTGGAAGGAAAAATATGATATGTACAAAGATATAAGGTTCCTACTTTCACACCTTTTTCTACTACAAGGGAACCTTTTGAAAACTTCTAATTTTTATCATTAAAAGTAACTACACAACCCTCATCATCGAGTTGTCCTACTAAAATTAAATTCCTACTTAGCCTTAGAACATGTCTTACCTCATGTAGTAGCCAATGATTCCCATTTTACAACTTAATCTTAATTTTTCCCTTTCCAAAAATTTTACAGGGTTCATTATCCCCCAAATAAACAAGCCCAAAATCCCTTTGGACATAATCAATGAAATAACCTCTATGAGGTGTAGCATGAAATGAAGCACCAGAATCTAAAATCCATGAATCATCAACACTTTCTAAAGATAGAAGCAAAACATCCTCTTTGAATTTGTTACTTACCACATTTTCCTCCTTGTCTCCATCTAGTTTATCTCCTTCATTTTCTTTCGATTCCAAAAATCTTTCTTTTTATAACCTAGTTTCTCATAGTACCAATAGTCATTTAGTCCTCTCAATTGAGTCCTCCTCCCCTTTGACTTTCCTCTTGATTTCTCTCAATTTCTAGAGTTACTTCTTCTCTTAGTCATTTTTCCCCTACTTCGTGCATTCAAAGCACTTCTTGACGTAGATCCACCTAAGGTTTTCCTACAAGTCTCCTCACTCAAAACAACACTAATCACATCTTCACATTTGAGGGTACTAGATCCAAGAAAAAAATTACTCACAACCATTACCAAGCCATTACAACTTTCAAGCAAAGAACACAAAATCAAGACAATCCTAATTTCTTCATCAAAGTTGATACCCATAGAAATAATTGATTAGTAATAGTATTAAATTCATTTAAATGATCTGAAATAGATCCACCTTCTGCCATTTTCATATTAAATAAATGCTTCATGAGAAATACCTTATTTGAAGAGGAGGGATTTTCATACAGTGTTGCTAGGGTTTTCATGAAATCTTTTGTTGTCTTTACTTTTTTAATATTAAATTTCACCAATGGTGCCAAGCATAATCGAATGCTTCCAAGTGCCTTTTTGTCCAAAAGATCCCATTCATCATTTGACATAGATCCCTGATTCTTGGCTTTGCCTTCCAATGGCTTCCATAAATCCTTCTGATAAAGATAGTCTTCCATTTGCATCTTCCATAACTGGAAGTTCTACGTATTAAACCTTTCAACCTTTAGCTTACCCTCGTCTTCCATCACTGTCACTCAACTATGAGGCTCGCACTCAACCATGAGACTTTCCTGCAAAGGATAACTAAAAACCAACCTCACTCTGGTCCCACTTTTTAGGATTAAACCATAGATAGAAAATAAAAATTACACGCAAATATAACCAATAATAGAAAATAATAGATCACACAAAAAAGAACACAAGACACCAATACTTAACATGGTTCACCCAATCCCTGGGCTACATCCACCAAACAACAAGTCTAGTATTATTGTGATCTAGTGAATACAACCTGATTACAATCTGTAATTCCTTACAGCTCAATACCACTGTAAGAACTAATTTTGCATCACAACTTAATAAAAATACCTAACCCTAAGACCTTTTATACAAGTATTTTATGCCATTTTAGGGTTACAACATGTCAGGCATATATCAGCTACAACGTCGGCCATGACCCAAATTTTTTTTTGGGGCACTACCCTTAACTCCAAAGAATTTATGAAGTATGTACAATACTTTCTTGATCAATCACCACAATCTAATAGTTCTCACTGATGCTGTAGGCACATTTACAAAGTATGATGCTATAAAAAGGAACTTACAACTTCTACTTGCAATACTAAAAATGCTTGGAAATAAATCTATACTATCCTAATCTAATCCACCTCCCAAGTGGACCTTCTTGGTTGGCTTCAACTAAACTACTAACATAGGATAGAAGCCAAAAACTATTTCATTACATTTTAGAAATTCATTACATAGAAATAATACATAGAATTATAAAAATAACTCATTGCAAAAGTTAATAGTCTGTTCTCATAAAATTTCTCCTTCTAACTAAACTAACACATTTGGTTTGATCCCTATATATAGAAGATCGATGCTTATTCCAAAATAGAAAAGTAAGCCACCTAGCTATAAATCTACAAGAGAGAAAGAAGGAAAATAATAGCTTAAGGTAAGAAGAAGAGATAACGGCTCAAGGTGGGAATAATAAAGTCTAAACAACTACTTGCCATAATAATAAATGTAGAGAATACAGTAAGTCTTCATAGCTCCTCCATACTTGTATCTGTGTCCTTTGGTACCATTATGACTTTTCTCCACCGTGGCTAAAATTTACTATTCTTTTCTCCTTGAATGCTATTGGCTGTCTTCAACATTCATCTTTAAATTCTTCCAATCATCTTTAGCTTCATTGCTAACATGTTAGTTATAATGTAGAGATAATTGCAAATAAGCATTTTCAAATTAAATTCAAATATAAGAACACACATTTTGATAATTATATGAAATACTGCATCATATATATGATATTGGAAAAAGATGATATACTATCTACCCATAGGTTAATCACTGGTTTAGGTAAAAATAAGTTCACAAATGTCTTGATGAAAATGAAACAAATTATTAACAAAGTATTTAAAAACTATCATGAAATAGAGGCAATAATTAGCCTCATCAATGAAATCAACATCATGCCTTGTGCCAATCCTAGAGCTTTACAACTTACTAGCCCCTAACTGCACCTAGTAAAAAGGTCCTAAGAATCTATGAACAAAAATCTCCAATGTACTCCAACTATGGTCAACATGACCTTATCTTCAACATCCAAAATTCCCTGAAGTCACACTTACACAACAAAAACATGAAACCTTAGATTTCTTAGGCAATACTTTGGTGCTCCTGTAGCATTCCCCCCCTCTCCACAACTTTCAAGGAACATGAGGGGAAACCAGAGACATATTGATGCCCAATTTTTTGAAATTTTCTTCCTCTACCCATGTAGCTTCAGCTTCTGGTTTCCCTTTCCACTAGATTAGGTTTTCCACATATATTTTATCCCTGGCAGACTCCTTTACCTAGGATTCCAAGATCCCCTTAGCTTGTTACTTCAACTTGGGAGGTAGGACTATAGTACTAACATCTTCTATTATCTCTATGCTATTCTAACCTACCTCTGACAATGACCCCTTATATTTGACTAGATTATCCATATTGAATACTGGTGAAATGTTCAAATCTATGGGAATCTCTACCTTGTATGCATTATGTCCATATTTTGCTAACACCTTGCATGGACCCACTCTCTTCATCTACAACTTTGTTGGTACTCCCTTTTGTAGTGTAGATTTGTTTAAGTGAACCATGACATACTCTCCCACTTCAAACTATATGTCCTTCCTGTTAGAGTAATTAGGCATATAAAAATTAATTTTTGTATTAATCATTATCATGCAACATAGGTTTTACCCTCTTAGGATTTTGATATCCTTTTATAAGGATTAATCTCTTTGTAATTATTCATTCACTTTTGATTATAGCACTCTTTTTTGCTCATCAAGAATGTCTCATCTATAGATATAACAATTTTAGCCTCCATAGCTTTTGCTTCTCTCTTTCTATGACAAGTGTTTGCATGTAGGTGATTCTTGGGAGCTGTAGGGTTGATCTTTCATCAAATTCAATATGGTATCATAGCTCTAGATCTTCATGCCCCTATTTTGTTAATGAGAAGTTCTGGCTTGGCTTTTAGATTCGGGTTTTTCTGTCTAAGGGTTTCATTTTAATAGTTATTTTGTATTGAATCTGGGGATTCACTAATTTTTGGTATAATTTGAGCCCAAATGAACATCATTGTTGAGCTCAGAGCACCACAAACCCCTATTTTCATATAAAATTTATCTACTTTGGACACAATTTGAATTTGAGGCAAAAATATGTTACTATGATATTGGGCACGTTTATCATGGTGATGATTTTCTTATTTTTGGCATGCAAATCAAAATTTTTCTGTTCAAAAATCAAGATTGTTTGGAACATTTCTCGAGGTGGTGATTCTTTGTTTGGAACACATATTGAGGATTTTTTGTCTCAAAAATTGAGATTTTTGGCAGACAAATCGAGGTTTTTTTGACTAAAAATTGATATTTTTGGCACGTAAATAAATTTTTTTGCATGCAAATCAAGATTTTTGTTGCATAAATTATGATATTCTGTATGCAATTAGCATGCTTCCAAAGGTAATTTATGTTACTGGCGGACACACTTTAAGAGGTATTTTGGCATAGATCCTGAGATATGAATTTTTTTAATTTTGCCCTTGTAGTGCTTTTTTGACCTACATGTGGTTTTTTGGTTGTAACTTTCTCATCCAAATTCTATTTTTTGTAAATGAAATATTGTCAAAAAGATTATTTCAAGCTTGTCATAATGGTACACTTTATTTGGACTTTTGATGTTGTTTGGTTGCTAGTTTATGAAGTCAAAATTAGAGGTTCTATTTTGTACTCCAGGAGACATATCTTGAGACATTCTATTTTCCAGATTTTGCTCTAGGTGCATCCCATTCATTTTTTTGCATTCTGATGGATATCTTCATTATTTCTAGTTTAGAGATCAATTTTATTATTTTATATATTTTTTGTGGGTTGTAGTATCTCTTGTATCAACCTTATGTCTCTTTTGATCTTTTTTGACATCCTTTTGTAGCATTTTTGCAAACGCACTGAGATAAAGTGCCACTCAATTGCATTTTGGGATCTTGCACATCTTTGTTTTTTTTAATTCTTGTGATACATTATAAATTATCTTGGGGGGTTTCATTTTGGCCATATTTTCCATCTTCCTTTGTCAAGTGAGTGTTCCTTCCATGATATTAGCCTCATGATGTGTCGATGACACGTGCCATTATAGGTGTTTGTACTTCTTTTGCACTCTCGATGTTCTTGGTTCTTCTTTCTGTAGGATATATTGCATTGATTTTTAAAGATATTAATGTTTTACCTCTTAGCATTATAGGGGGGTTATATTGGTTCTATTTCTTTCTTGGTTTGATGGAGTGAGTTATGTATTTAGTATCTGATCCTATGTACTAGGGGATTGCAGTGGCTACCTATGCAATTTGGTGAGATGGATCATTTACCATATACATTCTTTCATTCCTATTTTTGGATGCCATGTAAATACCTTCCATCTTTGATTGATCAACTCTTTAGACATAGTCTTCTCTACCTGGTCATGTTCTATACATTGGATGTTCTTTAGATCAATAGTTTGGTAGTGTTTGTAGCTTCATGCTTTAGTAGTGTTCTTCATGATCATCTTTTGTTCCTATCTTTTGAGACATTCCCTAGTTTGGAGGCTTCTTCAATCCTTCACTAGTTCTTTCAAAATTCTTTTTATTTCTTTTTGGAGTAGGGTTTTTCTCATGTGGTTTTCTCTATTTCACCTCTTTTCAAAGATTTGGTTGTGCTTGGGTACCTCATCATGCCTTTCTGTCGGGACCCAATTCTTCTTTCAGTAGTACTTTCTATTTTTTATCTACTCCCTAAGTTTATCTCGGGGGGGGGGGGAGCATGGGTGTTAGAGTAAGTATATATATTTTTATTAATTAAGTCATATTGATTTAAATATTAAGTCACTTATTATCTCTATTTTACTTAAGTTAAACTTTAGGCATATAATAATTAATTCTTTTATTAATTATTATCATGCAACCTAGGTTTTACCCTATTAGGGTTTTGATCTCCTTTTATAAGGATTTATCTCTTTATAATTATTCATTCACTTTTGATCATATCAATTTTTTTCTCATCAATAATGTCTCATCTATGGATTTGGTAATTTTACTCTCCATAGCTTTTTGTTCTCTCTTTCTATGATATGTGCTTGCATGCAGGTTATTCTTAGGAGCTATGGGATTGATCTTTCATTGATGTTTCATCAACTTCAACACTACCTTGACATGTCCACCTTAGTCTTCAATTTTTTAGTAGCCTATGTTATGGTCTTTTTTGCCTACTCTTGTATCTCTTTCATGGTCCAAGATAAATCTTTTGCTTGGCCACTTCTCTACTCCAGAGCTCCTAGATCTCTAAGCTCACACACTCCTCTTGGGTGCATAGCATACACTATTTCAAAAGGACTTCTACTTTTTATTTTATTCATACTATCATTTTAGGCATATTCAACTTTATGGATGATCAAATCCCATGTCTATCCATACTCCATGGTTAGGCATCTTAGAAGGTTCCCTAAAACTCTATTTACCACCTTAGTTTGACCATCATTTTGAAGATGGTAAGATGAACCAAATGATAGATTAGTTGCTAGCCTACTCCATAGAGCCTTCCAAAAATGACTCATGAAATTCACATCTCTATCAGAGACTATGCTTAGGGGAAAACCATTGAATCTTACAATCTCTTTGAAAAACAAATGAGTAATGTATCTAGCATCATGAATGGTTTTACAAGGGATGAATTAACTCAACTTGCTGAACTAATCTACCATCACATAAATAATATCCAAACTATTTTTAGTCTTAGAAATATCTACCACAAATTCCATGCTAATGCATTCCCATGGCCTATTAGGAATAGGTAGGGGTTGGTACAAACTTGCATTACTGGATCCCTCTTTTGCTTTCATGCATACCACACATTTCTCTACATACCTTCTGACATCCCTTGGCAACTTGGGCCAATAGTAGAACCTCCAAACCAACTCCAAATTTTTATTAACCTTAAAATAGCCACCAAGATTGCCATTGTGCTTCTCTTGAATAAGGTCCTATCTCATTGAACCTTGAGGAATACATAATTGATCCCCATTAAAAAACAATCCACTTTGTAGAGTATATTTAGAGAACTAAATATAAAAATAATTTTAGAAATTAACACATACCTTATATACTTCAGAGAAATCTTCATCATCCTTGTAGAGATCATTAAAAATTTCTATTCCAATGCCCTGCAATTGCACCTCTTATACTATTAGAAATCTCCTACTTAATGCATCTTCCACCTTGTTTAGTTGTCCCTTCTTGTGCTTGATAGTGAATCTAAAAGCTTATAAGTATTCCATCCACTTTAAGTGCATATTGCTCAACTTCTCCTAAGTATTGATATAGCTAAGTGCCCAATTATTGGTAAACACCACAAATTCCTTAGGTAATAGGTAATGTCTCCATTTCCTTAATGACTGCACTAAGGAATATAGCTCCAAGTCATAAGAAAATTACTTCTTCTTAGCCTCATTAAGATTCTAACCAAAGAAAGCTATGGGCCTACCTTCTTGACTCAACACTCCCCCTACTACAATACCACTTGCATTACACTCCAATGTGAATAATTTATCAAAACTAGGAAACAATAGGATGGGTTGGGTAGCTACTTCTTGTTTCAACCTTTCAAAGGCCCTTCCTACCTCAAGAGTCCATTAGAATTTTGTCTTCGATCAACCTTTGATGATGTCCAACACTGGTGCACAAATACCACTAAAGTTCCTAATAATTTTTTTATAAAATTGAGCTAACCCATTAAAACTCCTTACCTCTATCCCCATGGTAGGTGTTGGCTAATTCAAGATAGATTCTACCTTGCTTGGGTCCATCTTCAATGAACCTTGTGATACAAAAAACTCTAAGTATACTAGTTCTTACTTGAGGAAGTCACACTTTTCCAATTTGATAGGCAACTTATCCTCCTGCAACCTTTTGAGTGCAATATCTAAGTGTTTCATATGTTACTCTTTAGTTTTCTAAAGATGAGTATGTCATCTAGGTACACAACCACAAACCTACCAATGCAGTCCTTAAGAACCTCATTCATTAACCTCATGAATGTTCTAGGGGAATTTGTAATCCCAAATGGCATAAATCTCCACTCATATAAACCTTCAGTGGTATTGACTACTATTTTTCATTCATCTCCCTCCTGGATCCTAGTTTGATGGTAGCAATTATTCAAATCCAACTTGGTGAAGTTCCTAGATCCTCCTATATAATCCATCAAATCTTCAATCGTACGTATGGGAAACCTATACTTGATTGTGATTCTATTAATAGCCCTAGAATCAGTATAAAGTCTCCACTTGCAATCTTTCTTAGATACTAATACCACTAGAACTGCACAAGGACTAATGCTTTTCTTTATCAATCCCGAGTCCAACAACTTCTACACTTGTCTAGTCACTTCTTGGTTTTGCTTTGGAGTGAGCTTGTAAGCTTCCTTGTTAGGTACTAAGGCCCCTAGGATAAATTCAATCTAATGACTAATAGTCCTTTTATGAGGTAGTGTTGTAATTGTTCCATCATTGATTATGTCTTTGAACTTACCAAGAAAATTTTGCACCTCCTCTAGTATATGTGTTGGCATAGTCTTCTCTTCTTCCTTAGGTTGCACCATTATAGCATATCCTTCATCACCTTCTTGTAGGATGTTGAAAAAGTCCTTGCCGCTACTCAAAAAAACTCTAGGGGTCTTTGATTGTGGTTCTTCATCCTCCATCAATGGCTATATTTTGAAGTTCCTACCATCCTTCTTAAAATAAATGGTATTCTCCTTCCCACCATAAATGAAACCTCTATCATACTACCATGGTCTACCCAATAGAATATCGTACGCACCCATAGAAAAGATATCACAAATTAGTTTATCCTTGTATCCACCAATAGAGAACTCTACCCATGCTTGTTCATTCACCAGGGCACTTTGACCCTTATTCAACCATGCCACCTTTAATGGATTTGTGTGAGGTATCTTTTCAAGTTTGATATTCTTCACTACCTCTTCAGAGATTATGTTATCTGTGGACCCTGAATCCACAATAACCTTGCACACTTTACTAAGCATTTTGCACCTTATTTTGAATAAGGCTCTCCTTTGCTTTGGCACCTCCTTCAAAGGTTGTCTATCCAAAAGCTTCCTAAAAATTAGGCTCTCCCCTATTTTTGACTCAATGTAGTTGATATCAAGTGACTTGACACTTGATGTTTCTTCTTAAGTATATCCAATCCTCTTCTCATTGTTATAAGAGGACACCTTCTCAAGACACCTATAAGTAGGATGACCCAACTTCCCACAACTATAACACTTCATGCTAGCAAAGTAAGAGTTACTCCTTCTTGAACCCATTCCACTATTAGAACCTCCTTGAGATCCTCTACCTCTTCCATGGCCTCCTCTTGGAGATGTTTCACTCCAATTCTTCAGAGATTTGGACTCCCCTTTATTCCTTGATTTAGTTCCCTTGCTTTGGTAACCACCTCTATGACCTCTCTAATCTCTTCCTCTACCTCTACCTTTAGAGGACTGGTCATGTTTTTTTAAATTCTTTTATTCAATCTTTATAGCCTATCAATAGTATTGATACACTATTTTAGGACTAAGAAGAGTCATCTCTTCTTGAATGTTCCATCTTATGCCACTAAAGTATCTAGCTACCTTAAGGTTTTTATCCTCTACCACATTTGACCCCATACAAAGATTTTGAAATTCCTTAGTATAGGAACTTACATCAAGATCCCTTTGCTTTAGAGTTTGCCTCTTTTGGTACAACTAAATTTCATAATCCTTTGGCATATATGCTTCTCTTAACTAAATAACCACCCATTTCCATGATGAGATTGGTTTCCAACCTTATTTTTCCCTCTCTGCCTAAATGAATTTCCACCATGTCAAAGCAGAGCCTCTCAACCTTGATTTTTCCACCTTAACTTTCTAAGCCTCTATAATGCCATCACACTCGAAATGGTTTTCCATCTCTTCCACTGACTAGATCTAACTCCATATTTCCACTAAATAATAGAATCCCCTCAAGTACCTTCCCACTCATAGCCTTCAATGTCTTCAAGAAAGGCTATTCTATGAGAACATGGTCTAGTGTAGCAACTTTGTCCTCTATAATAACTTCTGGCTATTTCCCATCAACCTTTTCCTTGACTTCATCAATATTTTCTTCCACCCAATCCAACTTATCCTCTAGTTGGGATAATCTCTCTCTAAGAGATTTGTTTTCTTCCTCTTTCTCATTCATCTTCTTTTCCAATTATGCATTGGTCACCATTATGGTTTTTCTTACTGATTCTTCAGTATGAAATATCTATCCACAAGCCAAATCTTTTGTGGCTCTAATACCACTTTGATAGGGAGGTTGGATGAATCACTCACTAATTCATGAAATTGGTCTTATTTCAAGACTTTTAGGGTGTCTCTACTACACCCTTTATCACCTATAGGAACTTAAATATCTAAGGGTCCCTTGGTTTCTTTAGCCAACAAAACTACCAAGAAAGATTACACTATCAAGTCAAAACTTGTTGCTTTCACACTTCATTCACCCTATCCCCTACAAAAACATAAAGGCTCTCACCTTCCAAATTCTAAACTAGACCTTGTAGAGGTATGGAGGTATCATCAAATACTTCAACTCAACCAATTAGGTGAGTTGGAAGTCCCACTTAATTCATCTTCCCATCCTATCTCTTCACTTCCTCTCAAATAGGCCTAAAAGGCTAGTAGCCTCAATTAGGTCTCTTATATTGACAAAATAGGGGTTTTATCCTATGATTTCCACAAGAACCCTACAATATATTTTAAGTTTCTTGGTCCATTTTTCATCCTCTTAAATATTTTTGGGGTCTTTGGATCATACCTTTCCATCCATCACCCTAACCCAAATTAGGTGAAAATTGGGTTTTTTAGGCTTCTCTGGTTGATCCAATAATCAATGTTGTTTTAGGTTGATTCAAGGATTGGTATGAGCCTCTTTAATTCATGGGATGATCTTAATAGTTTCTCCTTCAATATTCAAAAGGATTTTGGATTCTATCTTTTCTCCTCTACAAGCATTTCTCTTTTCTATATTGTCTTCCCTAGTTGGACTCACAATAGGTTCACCTAGGGAAAGACCTTAAAAATAGTTGCTTTGCATTTTAGGGCCCTTTCTTCTACACACATGGTATAAATGGATTCTACTCACTTTTCCCAAGAGGCTGTATAGATTGAATAGTGGAAAAGCGAGTTAGAGCTCCATCTTCAAGAACTATTTGGAAAAAACTAGTGACAACATGGAACCAAAGTAATTTCACAAAAGGTAAGAAAAATGATAAAAAATCCTTACTACCAGAAAAAATAATTAAGAGAACATTAAAATAAAAGTTCACACATGAAAGTATGGATCTTTAATTCCTAACTACCCACTATCATTAAAAACACTGAATTTTCTCACAAAATGCTCTAAAAATACTGATTGCAAAAATTCTCAATCTACATGTAATGGACTTCCAACCTTGATAATAGGTCTTCTCTATCCTTATATAGGGTTTTTGGGTGGTTATACACTTATTAGGACTCATCTCCAACACTTTGCAACTTTTTTTGCCAAAAGCTGCCCAAACAACTTTTAATAGTTGCAAAGTTGCACAATGCAACTTTAACATCTTTTTGCAACTATTCACCAATTTGGTGAAATGACCTTCCTATCTTCTCAAAATTAAAAAAAAAACTCAACTAAGGTAAGAAACTTACCTCAAATATTCCTAGACCCTATTGACCTCATAATTATGTCATCACCATGTCTTGTGCCAATTAGAGGGCTTTACATCTTACTAGCCCCTAATTGCACCTAGTAAAAAGGCCTTAGGAACCCGTGAACAAAAATATCCAATGTACTCAAACTATGGTTAACATGAACTTATCTCCCACATCCAAAATTACCTAAGGATCACACTTACACAATAAAAAAATGAAATCTTAGATTGCCTAGGCAATCCTTAGGTGCTTCTGCACCAAACAAGCTGAATGAGAGAGGTAAAGTCTCAATGAAAAAAGCAAGACTTGTTTGTAAGGGATATGCATGAGAGTAAGCATTTAAATATGAAGTCATATTTTAACTAGTTACAAGGTTGGAAGGAGTTATAATTTTTCATATGTATGCTTCTTACAAGGGTTTCAAGGTATACCAAATGGATCTCAAATCTGCATTTCTAAATGGAATCTTAGAAGAAGTCTACATTGATCAACTTGTAGGATTTATTGATCCTAAAAAGAGGAATATGGTATGAAAATTTTACAAATAATTATATGGTTTGAAGCAAGATGCTAAAACTTGGTATGAAAGGTTACACACTTATTTGGTGAAAGTTGGTTTTGCAAGCACTAATGAAAATAACAATCTGTACTTGAAAGGTGAATCTGAGAACAAGATATTGCAAGCTATTTTTTGTTGTTGATGATATCATATTTGGAAGACATGATATGTTGTGTAAAAAATTTGCTAATGAGATGACGAAAGAATTTGAGATGTCAATGTTTCGATAGATCAAATTCTTTGTTGGTTTTCAAGTTTATCAGATGAAGAAAGGTATATACATTACACAATCAAAGTATGTCAATTAGATATTGAAGACCTTTGGAATGAAAGACTCAAGACTAGTTGGAACACCTATGGTTACTAGTCACAAACTTTCAAAGAGTGATGATTTTGCTAAAGTAAATCAAACATTGTATAAGTCAATGATTGGAAAATTACAATATTGTGTACATAGAAGACCTAACATTTCATTAGTAGATGGTATTGTTGCTAAATTTTCTTCTAATCCAAGAGAAAATCACATGATGGTTGTGAAAAGGACATAGACTTATCTGAAAGAAATAAAAACACTATGAATTATGGTACAAAAAAGTGACATGTTTGAGCAAAAAGTTGATACAGATGCTAATTGGGTAGGAAATATTGAGACATTAAAAGTAGAAGAGGATGCTCTTTCTTTCGAGGAAGGAGACTAGTTTCATGGACAAGTGAGAAGTAAAAATGTATTTCTGAATCCATAGCAGAGGTTGAGTATGTTATTGTAATAGTTAATTGTTCTAACATTGCATTGACCAAGCAATTTTTGAAAGGTATGAAGGAAGAGATTATTGAACCTATTGTGATATATTGTGATAACATAAGTGATATAAAAATATATAAGAATCATGTGATGTACACAAAGACCAAACACATTGCTATCAAGTATCATTACTTGAGAGAGTTAGTACAAGACAAAGAAGTGAGACTAGAGTATATGAACACAAAGGAGTAGGTACATGATATATTCACTAAGGCATTACCTAAGGATGCATTTGAGTATGTAAGAGGTGAATTAGGGGTCATTCCCCCATCTAAATCAAGATGAGAAGAGATGCTACATTGCATCAAATGTTATAATCAAAATATCTTACACATTGATGTAGGAGTTCACACTTTGGGAGCTACCTAAAGATTTTCAAAAGATGAACTGAAGTATAAGCATATGAGACTATCCAGAGTCAAGTTAAACACAAAAGAGAAAGTGATCTTGAAATATCAATGAGATAGTAACATAGAGAGGATGCTAAGTATGTGAATGGATGATGTTTTTGGCATTGTTGTCAAAGAGGGAGAAGATGTATGAAGTTATCATTAAAGATAAATATCTATAGATGGAAGAGGGAGAATATGACTAGAGTTACAAGCTGAATCACAAGAAGAGGTATGACAATGGGAGCCAATATTGTTGGTATTATAATTGGTGTTAGCATTGAAGAATATACAATTGGTATTGTAAAAGGAGAAGTGTAAGTGAGTTCATGATGAGAACCATAATGAAACTAATTAAGGACATTGATGAAAATCTATATCAAATCACAGAGGAAACTATTAAGGAGTTGTTATTGTTAAATCATGAGAATGTATTTTGCATTTGCATGGTAACTAGAGGTATTTCCATCAGTGCCAAAGAGGCAGATTGTTAGAAACTACAATTGGAACAATTGTTATGTTGTCATTAATGTCAAACCTATTGGAGAGATGTTAACTAAAAATGTAGAGTGCCATATCGGTTGATTGATGAAGAGGATTTGAAAAGAGAGATAGCTAGATGAACTAGTGAAGTTGTTGAGTGAAGAGGAGCAAGTATGTTGGAATTACAATAGGCACTTGATGAGTTGTTCCTTGACAAGATAATGTATTATTTAATCATTATATGAAGTGAAGAAGATAGTTGAGTTGATGTGTAGAAGAGAAAGAAATAATCTGAATAAAACACTAAGCTTGACTAAGTGACAATTTCACTAAGTCAATGAAGCAAAAGGTTAAGGAGCTTAAGAGTTTGTTGAGTAAACAGTATTAGCCAAGGGATAGTTATGACTAAGTAAGATGAAGAGGAAAATGTAGTAGCAAATAAGTGTAGTAAATACTGAGTGAGCTAGTAAAATTTGAGTGAGATAGAATAGTAGTGACTAAGCTATATATTGATGATCAAAGAAAAGAACACAATGATAGCCGAGTGTCAACAAAATAACAATTTGTGAAAGAATCAAGTTTGAGGCTGACATAGTTTAATTTTTGGATTAGTAAAAATGTGTAGATGATAAAGATTTATGAGATGGTGTATTTAATGCATGAATTGAGTTTTTTATGTAATCAAAGGAAACGATTTAAATAAAAGTTTCTAGAAGTATCAAGAAAGGAGTAGAAGGAAAAAATGATGGATAGATTCATTGAATCTAACCAAACCCTAAGATCTATGGTGATGTTTAAGCCACAAAAGATCATAACTACCTATTAAGGAGACATACAAGATGTTTTCTAAGGTTGGTTCATTGTTGATTGGCAATTTTGTGGAGAACTTATGAAAAACATAGCAGTAGAAGAAGAGTGAGAAGATTGGTGAAGTGTGATTGCTTGAAGAGTTTCCAAGTAGATTAGAGAAGGAGATGATAATGAAGTCTAGTCTATGAAATAGCAAATGAGTCTAATAAAGGTATGAACTTACAAAGTGCATTGTATCTTTATAGATCAACCTGTTCCTACTTTCTATACATTGTGGCAATCAAAATCCTTTAATCATGATTGATCTAATAGTCATTTTGTAAATCCTTTAATCAAGGTGATATTCTAATGGAATGATCTAAGGTCCTCTAACTAGGCCACTCCTAACATGGTGATTAAATCCTTTAATAGGGTCACACCTAATAATGTATTTTTTAACCTTAAATAAGGTTGGCTCTTAATCGAGCTCACTTTAGAAAAGTGAAAAGTGGTAGCATGTTACTTGGTGGTTTTTTCCAAATTAAGTTTCCACATAAAATCTTGGTGTCACATATGTGTGAATGCTATATGTGTGATGCATATTATTTACTATTGGTTAGCATATACTGTGTTGGAAATATGGATAAGTAAGATAATTTGGTATAATAATGGAGTTTCTATTTGTGGAAACATATATCCTACATGAAGAAGACACTATGTATAGATGAAGTTTGTATAGTTAGTCATGGAAAATTGTCTAAGTATCATACATTATCCAGTATAACAGGAACAATTTTGATGTGTATAGATGGAAGAGTGATAATTGGTACATGCTTAGTTAAGGAAAAATAGTACAGTATGTTGGGATGACGCATGTAAGTGTGCAAGTCTGAATGGATAGTACGAAAGGAGTTATGGAATAAATACTAGTAAAGGCATTGAACAAAGTAGAACAAAGCATATTAGTAATAAAATAATTATGGGTTAAATAATTATTTTATTTGCAAAATAACTATTTAAATAATTAGGGACAACTTCCTAGATGTTAAGCCTAAGTTTGCAAGAACTAATTTTCTATTTAGCCAAATGTGTGAAAGCTTGAAGGTCGACTGGGTAGATTTTGCAAAATGTAAAGTTATAAAGGAAAGATTGTATTATGAGAAGAGATGTAGATGTTGTATGATATATGAAAAATAATATACAAACTATATTCATGTGAATTTTGATGTATGATCAGAGGCATGCAAATAAAAACAAAGGAAAGATAAGATATTGAAGATATCAATAGTAAGAGGTTTTTGTATCTATCTCTTTTGTATAAAGGAACTATATTTTATAATTGTATGTTTGGTAAGTGGGCTCATCTTTCATACATTTTTTAATTGTATACCAAAACCTAATAGGATTGAAGAAACTCCTAATAGGGTTGAGGATTTTAATAGGGCCTAGTCCTCTAACAAGAATTGAGACACTATATGTATGTAATAGAATCCTAATAGGGTCAACATCCTTAAATAGATACTTTTTTTTAATGGATCATTTTGTGGATGCCATCCCCACTTGGGTTTTCCCTTGGCTAGGGTTTCCCTAGTTAACAAAATATAGTGTTATGAGTTTTGTTTTGTATGGTTATTATTGTCACAAAAGTTTGCACCCTTGTCCAAAGTTTTTACCTAAGGACAACCTTGTGAAACATGGAAACAACCTCCAAGATGTGGGACTTGAACTATGAGGTTGAGTCTCTAGAGAAGGCTAGCTTCCTTTGCTATCAAGATGCACCTAAATACTCTTGTAGAGGAAAAGGGAGAAGGAATACATACAAGCAAACTACCTAATATAATCTAAGGAGTTGATGCACCAAAATAGAGTGTTTGATCTTATCTCTACCCATAAATGCACAATTAACCAGTTATAACCTCAAAGAATATAGGTTCAGACTTTGCTTAATCCAACAACCACATGTAGATTAGACAAAAAAATAATGCTATAGGAGGAAACTTCACTTAATATCATTCAAATGCCAAAATAGATACAATCATGAAAATTTTAGAATATAGACAAGAACATTAGCCAGAGGTAAAGAAATTTTGTTAATGGTTGAAAGAGATACTATAGAGAATTACAATGGCTCAGAGGCACGAGAAATTATAATAGTATGCATGGAAATCAATACTAGAGAATTAGAGAAGGATCAACCCTTTGAAAGGGTACACAATTTTCTTTTATAGTTCAAGCATAACTAAGAAACTTCTACTGGAAGCCAAAGCTCAACTACCACCATTAAGATTATAGAGAATAATCATTAAGATCGAGAAAATCTAATCTTGGAAAAAACCTAGATGTAATTAAATCCAATATTTTCCCAAAAGAATGACCCTAAGAAGACAAGAATAATGTTCATTAATGCACAATTGGGTAGATAGATAACCAAGTGATGAGTGCATGCTCCTTTTGCATTTACTAGACATGGGAAATGCTAAAAGTAATTTGCAGATGGTCAAAAGATCTAATCCACCATTGAAGAGTTGTTTCTTCCTTGCTATCAGCACACCAAGTCAAATGTATCAGTAGTTCAATAATATTCAACATTCATCTTGTACCTTTCCTACAATTCTATTGGTTGAAGACCCTTATCTTTTCCAGCTTGGACAAGTAAAACACTCTTATCATGGTCAACTGGAGGACCTATGATCTTACAATTACCAATGTATGTTATGGTCAAAGGTACTCTTAATAATCTCTATGATCTTACAATCATCAACTTATCATAACATTGGGCCCTCCTTTTACCTTCTTTACGATCTTATGATTGACAAACCCTTTGTCTTCATATCTTTGAAAGACTCTTTAGCCACACGTATGATCTTACAATAACCACATATCATTAGATCACAACATTCCTTATTAATTTTTGTGACCATATGGTTCTATGATGCTATGATAGCTGAAAATCATAATATCAATGACTCTGAGAATTAGCTTCATGACCTTACACTAGGTCATAAGATTATAGTACAAAAAATTGGTCATATCATTGTAGCTTTGGCCTTTCACTTATGGCAATCTAAAGAAATGGGGCCCACTAGGGACACATGTCAGGACCATGCCATGTTGTTATAATTAAAGATCAATCATTTTATCATAGTGAAATGATGAGAGACGTTGATATTCTTCCATCTAATAGACCAAAAACACAACCAATTTACCAACCATGCTAGAATCCAAACCAATTATAACTCATTTGTGTGCCAACCTATCTAACATTGATCCACCTCACTCATTACCTACAAGGAAAATAAGACCCACAAGCCATGTGGCAAGTGCTTGCTATGTTACATAAATTAAAAAACTTGTAGCTTTCCATAATGACATAGCAAGGACCCTTGATCTTGGAAAGATTGATGGCTGGGAAGATGTATGATGTGCTCTATCAGAATTGAGGAAGGAGGGTCCACCATGCTATGTGTCCATTGGTAACTTTTTCACCTTCCATAAGACCCTTTTAATTCATAAGGTGATAAGGCGATGACCGTGGATCTAGGAAGATCTAACATAGGAAAAGTTGTGGCCCCACATAAATATTAAAATATGACTTAACCTTGGGACTTAGGATATAACGCATATAACCAAAGTATTCTCATGTGCTCTTATATTTGGATTTTCAAATATATGAATATTAGGGTATGATTAGGTCTTTGAATTCAATTTTTGGTGGGATGGCATTTTTGGTTAACAATAATTATTATTATTCACCGTTGTTAGTTTAATTTCATATACATGTTATAAAGTAATTAACAATATTTAGTTTTGGGCTAAATTTTGTAAAATATCGATTCACCCCCCTCTCAGTAATTTCTAACAATTAGTATCATATCAAAATTACTTTGAAGAGGCTTGAAAACTTGACTAAGATCCCTATGAATATGAAACAACTAAATAGGAATCTTGAAGAAGCCCTTTAACAGATTGATCTTCTTACTGAAGAAAGAGATAACCTAAAAGAAAGATATAAAGATGTAAAAGACTACATTAGGAAATTGAAAGATAAGATTGATCATCTCAAATATAGAAAGGAACCTAGAGAGGAGACAAAAGATAGTGATGAGATAGAAACATTAAAGAAGGAAAATGAGATTCTGAAACATGAGTTGAATATTGTTGAACTAAAGCTAAGTTTTAAGAAAGATGATAGCAAGGTTGAGTAACCTCTAAAATCTAAACATGAAAATATAATATCCCATCTTACCAAAGTGACATCGAAACTTGAATCTATCAAGATAGAGCATGCATAACTAGAGAAGTACAATACTATTGTGAAAGGAGAGTTAACCTAGGATAAGCAACAATTAGAAAAGTTATAGTGTAGTAGTGAGAAAATTGATGAGAAACTATATTATTAGACACCTTCCTATGATAAGACTAGTCTTGGAAATTTCATTGGAGAAAAATGAACAAAGAAATATGAAGCAAGAAAGGAACAGATCCAGTTGTTGAAATCCCTGAGCCTAAGAAGAATGTCTAGAATAAGATTGAACCTAGTCAACCTAAAGATGTACCAAAAGAAGTTGAGCAAGAAAGTCAACCTAAGAAACTTGATGAACCTAAGAAAATAGAGAACATTGAACCACCTAAGGAGGTAAAGTATGAATTCAAAGGTAGATGCTTTATATGTAATAAAGTTGGTCATATGAAGAGATACTTTACAAGTAAGTCTTTTTGTTATGATCTTAGTGGGTGGCCTTCACTAGCACCATGGAGTTTTGGTGCAATGGTTCATACCATGTGGCATCAGAGCATCCACCTAGGTTTGAGTCTTAGAGCGAGTGGCAACACTAGAATTGTAGTGTTTATCTAGGGCTCATATGACCAAGGGAGATCCCACCATATGGGTGCAAATCCAGCCCAGAGTCTAGATTGTAGATTGTGGTGGGATGTTATGATCCTAGTGGGTGATCTTCACTAGCACCTTAGGGTTTTGGTGCAATGGTTCGTACCACTTTTAAACCTATTAGTAATTATTATTATTATAATTTTCATGTTTCTATACATAAAGTAGTTGATTGTAGGAAACCTAAGTTTGATAGTAATAATAGAAATTGTAGAAGGTTTAGAGATACTAACCCTATAGGTAATGAAAGAAGAAGATCCTCTAGTAGATCAAATGAAGGAGAAAGATCTAATGGAACAAGGAGTAACATTGTGTGTTATAAGTGTAATAATTTTGGACACATCACTAGAAATTGTACAACACCAGTTAATCAAAATGGACATAATTAGAGAAGAAACACACTATTATGTTAGCTGTGTAACAAATTTGGTCACATAGAAAGATATTTCATAATGGACATGATGAACATCAATAGGAATCCAAAATTTATAAGAAACAATAACAAAAATACTAGAAGGAATGATTGTTGCAATAACAGTTAGAAACATAAACTAAAAGAGCATGTAGATGAATTCAAAGAGGTATTTGTCAAAGAAAAAGATCCATCAAGTTCATAGGTAGTATTAGAAGAGCAATATTTTGATGCACTTGATGAAATTTTGAAATCACCTATTGTATGTGATTCATCCTATTTAAATTAAGCACCTATTTATTAAGGATAAAATATCAGAAAGAGAAAAATGAGGTTATAGACTATGTTAAGAGTTACATAATTAATATGAGGTAGAAGATAATGTGAGGAAGCTCTGGTTAAGAGTGGATGTCATTTGAAGATCACATAAAGGTATACAAATGCAAACAAGTTTACTAGTAATTAGGAACAAATTTTTATAGATTTAACAATTTCACATTTAATGCCAAGTTTTTTTTGATGAGATATAAGTTGTGTGAGAAATATTACAAATATCATTCAACCATGTGAAAGTTAAGGAGAAATCAAGAGTGATTTAACAATAAAATTTAAGGAGAATTAAGTGTTTCAAGTATGAAGAACATAAATCCTTAAATTACACATTGAAGTGAGGTATTTTACTCTTAAAAAAGGATTTAATTTGTAGATTGTGTTAAGGATTAAATTATAGAGACGGATAAGTCTTTGTTACATAACGTTGAGGATGAAGAAAGACCTAAGGTGAAGGTATATCCTGTTAAGTTTGTGATTGTTGACCCTAGCATTGTATTTTCAAAAATGCCCAAGAATGTCATTCACCTAGAAGATGTGGGTAGTTACCTAAGAAGAAAATTTGAAAATGTAGGAGAAGATCACATCTCTAAAGAATTTAACCATATCTACAACTAAGATATGAGTTATTAGAAAGGATACGAGTACATGAAGGATAATGACCTAGTTAAGTTTCTATTTAATTATGAGTTTGATAATGAAGAATTGACCAAGATAATATTAAGCAGATGTCATGATGAGAAGTTTTGGCTAGGAGATAATGTGGTTGAAATCTTAGCCAATCTTATTCATTAGGTTATTGGATTATGCAATGAAGGTAGTAAACCATTGAATCAGAAGAATGCCAAGAAGTTAGTACTTAACAACACTAAGTCTATTTAAAATGGTAGAGGCATAGTGAAAAGTAGGATCAAGCATGATGATGTCAGATTCTTGAGCATAACCATAACAAAAAGGATGTGCTACAACTCTAGTTTCAACTAGCTTATAAGATCTATGTTGATAGAGAAAAAGTCAGCATATGTGAGTTTCTAAAAGAGTAGTTGACTGATGTAGTACAAGGAAGGAGAATCCCCAATGGAGATGTCCTAACCCCTATCAAATAATCACATAGTGGAATATAAACAATAATAAAATATCTGGTAGCATTTATAGCTCTTTATTCATAAAACAACTAATTACAGTCAATGTGCTAGGCTACAAGGCCTTCTTGGTTATGGAAAAATACAAAGAAATTACTAACTCAAATACTAGCTATCCTAGATCTATAACACAAGAAAAATCTTGTAGAAACCTCCAAGATCTCAACTTAATCTCTTAAGCCACCAAGCAACCTCCTTTTTTCTAAACTGCAACTACTATCTCTTCTCCAAATTTGCTATCTTAGACACTCCTCTACTGATGATATTGAATCTTCCAAATTAGGATCCACAATAATCCATTATGATTTCTACATCAAATAAAGCTCCTTATATAGCCAGCTACGCCACAAGTTGGCTAGTCAAGAATTTAATTACAATATAGGTCCACCTTGGAAGAGTAAACCAAAACTATAAAAAATAGGAACAAAACTTAATCAAAAATTATATATAGGTCCTAAAATGACCCAATAAATTATTCTTCTCTTAAAAATATTCCATTTCATCATACAAAATCACACAAGATAAAAACATCACACCTTTCACTCTAAACTAGTCAAAAATTGATAACTAAGAAAAAATGTGATATCTCCTCACTCTAATTGAATCAAGGCTTGTGATCTTAACTAAAGGTATTAATTTAGGTCCTATAAAAATAATTAAGTGGAAAAAGGGATTATTAATTAAGGATAACTATGCATTCATCACAAAAGTCATGCATAGAGACCTGACATGAAAACTGGCATAAAATTGGTGCATTAGGAAAATGGCCATATCTTTGAACTCCTAATGAATTAGGATTTGTACCTTTGGAAGAAGGTATTAATCTAGGCTCTCTTTAATTAAATAAATTATAATTCTCTCATTCATAAGGGATAGTTAGATAAATTCCCCACAATAGATGATAAAAATACCAAAAAATATAGTTCCAACTGTAAGGTAAAACAACTCTAACTTCAACACGATATCTCCAATCTCTATGAAATCATGAGGAAAGGAACCCAAATTTATCTAAAAAAATACATAACCATGAAAATAATAACTCCACAAAAATTCAAGCTCGATGCTCTTGCATCAGACTCCCCAGGTATATAGAAAAGTATGTCCCATATTTTGATGCCCAAAGAAAGATCTGCAACTAACTTCATCTTTACCAAAAGCTTATACTCCATCAAAGTCAATATAATTTTTTTTAAAATAAACCATCTATGCTTCATCCAATGAAACATTAGAATTAAATAAATCTCAGCAACCCAATCAACATGCTCACTCCCAAGAACAAACTGAACATAATGCTTCACCAAGAATCTCTGCAACTAATCACAACCTACAACAACAATATCCTAAAACATGCACTCCATGTTAGAAACATCATGTAACTCCAAAAAATTTTTATAAACACATAAATTCAAATCCCCAATAAAAAAAAAAAGTAAATTCTTAGCCATGTCAACCATAAGAAAATCAGAAACATACATATTAGCAATATCATGTAGATCCAAAACCAAATCACCAACTAGTGAATCCACACCAACAACATCAAACTCTACATCACCAAGACCATCCATATCCTCAATAAACTCAAAAATAACATATGAATTTAGATCCATATAAACAAACATATGAAAATCCTCATAATCAACAATCTTAGCAATTTCATTTCTCACAACAAGATGCTCTACAACATGTAGCTCATCACCAACAACAACCTGATTATCCATGATCAAGTGCTATGAAATTTCCATGTTAGACTCTACCAACTAATAATGAAAACAAATCTCCATCCCATAATCAACAAGGTTAGGAATATCCTCAGTAATAGCCTCAATTTTCTCTATAGATTTTGTATTAGACTCCACAAAGTAATCAACAAAACCAACTTCCACCTCGACCTTGCTATGTCATCTTATCTCTCAAACAAATCTTCTAACCATTTAGACAACTTTCTTCTAGATCAGTAGACTCCATCTCCACAAACTTCCACATAATTCCTTCTTCACCTTGTCCTTAAATTAACCAACCAAACTAGCTTCAAACTAAGCAAACATCTTAGAAAAACTCCTCTCCACCATATCATGGTGATTTATAATCATCTTAGGGTTGAATCCTCTTGGAGCCATCTTCCAAGATTTTGGAAAACCCTTTGCAAAAAATCCTTCCCATGATACTTGTGACAACCTTAAAGTTTTTTCAAGTCATGTTGTAACCTACCACCTCACATGAATAATCAAGAACCAGATCACAAGTCTAGGAACATGGATCTGTAATCTATAAACTCTTTGTGATCATGCCTCAACAAGATCAATGTTACATCTTTGCATCCATTGATCCATTAACAAGTCCTTTGCAAGTGTAGTTTAGATCAAAGTCTACCACCCTACACCAAGAATCACAAACTAGGACTCTAAAGAAATTTTTCCTCAACATAATCACCACTAGATCAAGATCTTCTTAAATCAACTTCTTGCAAACCAAGGTCCTGGTGCAAAGTGCTTCAACTTTTGTGATCTATCTATACACATAGGAACAAATGTACTCTAATAAGATCAACCAACCAACTAGATCAATCCTCATTCTCATACTAACTGATATAGTGTAAGGTAGGAGAATCCTCAATGAAGATGTCCTAACCCCAAAAAAAAACCACATAGTAGAATATAAACAATAACACAAAATTTGATACCAATTCACAACTCTTTATTCATAAAACAACTGATTATAGTCAATGTACCGAGCTGTAAGGCCTTCCTAGTTATGGCCAAATACAAAGCAATTAAAATATTTTAGAAAGATCCCTCAAGATCCAACTCAAATCCAAGCTAGCCTAGATCTGTAACACAACAATGATCTGGTAGAAACCTCCAAGATCTCAACTTGTGCTCGCAAGCCACTAAGAAACCTCCTTGTTTCTAAATTGCAACCACTAGCTCTTCTCTAAATTAGCTATCTTAGACACTCCTATACTAATGATATTGTATCCTTCAAATAATGGTCCATAATAATCCCATCATTATTTCTACATCAACTCAAGTTCCTTATATAGCTAGCTAAGCCACAAGTCAACTAGTCAAGCATTTAATTACAATATAGATCCACCTTAGAAGAGTAAACTAAAACTATAAAAAATAGAAAAAAAATTAATATAAGTTTATATTTAGGTCCCCACATAACCCAATAACATGTCTTTCTCTTAACAAGATCCCATTTCATCATAAAAAATATGCAAACACATGTCACATGAAATTGGCTGAAACTTTGTACTCGAGAAAAAATGCAATATATCCTCACTCTGATTGAATCAAGTCTTGCACTCTTAATAAAGGTATTAATTTAGGTCCTCTAAACTACTTAAGTATATAAAGGCTGATTCATAGAGGATAACTATGCATTCATCACAAAAGTCATGCGCATAAACCTAATAGAAAATTGATGCATTAGGAAAATGACCATATATCCCAACTCCTAATGAATTAGGACTTATACCTTTTAAAAAGGTATTAATGTAGGACCTATTCATTTCTTGAAATGAAAATCCTCTCATTCATTAAGGATAATTAGATACATGGCCCACAATAGACACACAAAAACTAGAAAATACAATTCCAACCACAAGGTAAAATAATTCTAACTTCAACATGATATCTCCAATCTCTATGCACTCATGAGGAAAGGTTACCCAATGTGTCTCCAACACATACCTAACCATGAAATGAATAAATCCACTAAAATCAAATATTGATACTCCTCCATCATTGATAGAGAATTGGAAGAAGATAAAGAAGGTTAAGAATAGTTAATTTAGATTCCAATCTTTGATCACTCATATGCTTTTCCATCTGATCAAGATATTTCCATTCATGAAAGTATCAACCATGATGAGTAATGATAAGATAAAAATGGAAAAAATTTATGAAGTTTATAAAAAACACCTTATTTATTGACATTACATTCAAGTTTATTTATTAGTGACAGACACACTTAATCAAATGGTTAGCAACTATTGAGCTTATCTTGGAGTCTATAGTGTTAATCAAACTAATTCAAGCTATACTAAGTTCTATAGTTGCTACCAAGTTCTAAGAATAATATTCATTTTGCACCAAGAAGTATCTACCAAGTTGGTGATTATTAGTGTAAACCAAGTTTCATAGTGTTTACCAAGTTTCTTAGTGCAAACTGAGTTTTCTAGTGCTTACTAAGTTAACAACTTCAGCAATGTGAATCTAGTGTTAACCGAGCTATACAATGTCAACTAAGTGACTCAATTTATATCAAGCTTACAATGATAGTGTTGAACAAGCTATGTAGTGTCAACCAAGTAATTTAGTTTGTATGCCGAGTTTCCTAGTGTTCACTGAGTCATCGGTGCGGATCAAGTTCATACTAATTGGAAGTGATTAATATGAGCTGAGCTTCTATATGTACCAAGTACATGATGATTTCAAGCATTGACAATGGTTGTCGAGTGTCAGAACCTCATCGAGTTTGTCTTTAGAACCTGAGTACATGCAGTTGGGCCGACTTTGTGTATTTTGGTGAAACTTGTATTGTACCCAACTTTGATGAATTGTAAATTAGATTGGTATAATGTAATGTATTGTATCACATCCAAAATATGAGAATAAAAATATTAATAGGACACACTAAGAGCAGAAAGTGTGAAGTAAGAAGGCTACACACAGTATAAGGAGAAATAAAGATTTATCCATCACAACAAGGTGATCATTACACTCAAAAAGAATATCATTCAACAAATCAAAGTTATAGATCAAAGATCAACCATTGGTTCATCCTAACAGGTGGAATAGTTAAATCCTTTCATAAGGTAGACTTAATAGTCTTTTGTAAATCTCTTTACCAAGTGCATACTTCATTGTATGTTTGTAAATCCTTTTGTAAGGTGGACCTAGCAATCCTTGTTGCTCCTAATAGGGTAGATCATCAAAAGTGATCATTGTAAGCCTTAATAGGCTAACTTTATACTACAGTACTAAAGCTTGTGGGTATCATCCCCACCCCAGTTTTACTTTCTATTTGGAAGGTTTCTAGGTTACCATATTTTGTGTCAACGTGTTTTAATGTTTTCAGTTTTTCATGTATGCAATTAGATCATAATATATGTGAAGGATTAATTGGTGAATTAAGATTAAATTAAATAGGTTGCTAATTCACCCTCCCCTCTCAGTAACCTTGCCTATCTTATATTTCCAACAATTGGTATTAGAGATTTGTGGCTCTCAAAGAAAAAGTTTAACAGTTTGACCAAAGATTAGAGGTAATGAAAGTATTTAGACTTGATAAGGCTATTGATAATGAAAAGCTATATTTGGAATTGTCTATTGGGAAACTTAAGAAAGAAAAGAAGAAACTCTCTCAATCCCTAAAAAGAAGAAAAGATCTTGCATTATAGATGAATGAAAAAATCTACATTGAAGATATCCATTCAGATGAGGCTAACGAAGCAATTAGAGAACTATTAGAAAAAGAATGGTATACTTCAAGAAGAAGTAAGGAAGATGAAAAGAGAACAAGAAATTTAGTCAGTAAGATTGTGTGAAGTCATGGAAGAGAAAAATAAGATAAAAGAAGAATTAGAAAGAAAGAATAATGAAATTCAACATCTATCCCTTCAACAAGAAGACTTCATCAATCAACTTACTAATGCAAATGAAGAAACCATGAATATAAGATCAAAAAGTGAAAGATTACAGAATGATCTAAACACTAAAATGTAAACCTATATGAGGATGATGAAATCCCAAGTAGACATGAATCAATTAAATGAGCAAATCCAATACAAATAGAAAGGAAAATCAGGAATAAGATATAAAAAAGAAGCTGAATCATCCAAGCAATGAGCTCAAAAGAATCAAAGACCTACTTACAATAACTGTGGTAACCTCGACCATATATCAAACAATGTTGGAGTAATGGTAAAGCTAAATTCAATGGAAAATACTTCAATTGCAATAAGTATGGTCATAGAGAAAATGAATGCAAAGAGAATCCTAAATTTGAAGGAACATGTCAGAAATGCAAGAGGGATGGGCACACATCTTCTAAATGCAAAACTAAGATATTGAACCCAGCAAAATAAATTTTGAAAACTATATTTGGTTGGGACTACAACACTTGGTGTAGATGTCACAACTATGGAGAATTTGGACACATTGAAATAAATTGTGTAAAACATCACATGAGGACAAGAGACACCACTAGAAGATGTTTCATTTGTATAGAACTTGGACACCTCACCAAGAACTGTATGAACACTAGAAGAATTGAAGATGAAAAGAAAGCCAAGGCTGATAATATCAGAAAATAGATGAGATAAAAGTGGATTCCAAAATCTTCTGAGAATGCAAGTCCAAGCAATGAAGCATAGGTCACTCAAGGGTAAAAGTATAGACCTGTGTCACCATTTTGTAAAGGAAGAGGCTAACAAAAGTATAATTGTTCACCTTTAATGACATAAAAATGGTATTATTATTTAGAATTTGAAAATGAAGTAAACTAATGAAATGTGCAGCAATTGTTGAATTTTAGGATTATAATTTTTAATAATTATTTGGAATAAGAAAAGATATATTTTCCTAATTTTTATATATAATTTTTTAGTTGCTGAAAAATTCTAAAAATTAGGGGTTTTGTTCCCACCAAAAAAGTATATGTAAATAAACGTATTTCCATTTGAACTCAAACTATTTTGTAGATAACACATATATCTAGAACATTCAAAAATAAAAATTAACTTTAGACCTATATTTTCTCTTTTATAGTGATTCAAATTTAAACTCACTTGAAATTGATAGTTTTCATCTCCCACCACATTTTTCAAAACAAATCTATTTTAACCAAAAGAAAAATTATACATACTGAAAGAGGATAGTCTCCTCTAGAACATCATATAATTTTTTATTTTTTTGATATGATTTAATATTTTTTCTTTATCAAAATTGATATATTTTTGAGTATTAAAATATATGCTTGTAGAAATTTTTAATGACAATATATTATATCTAATTAAAACACTATAAACTCTATATGATAATATTCTTGACATTGAGCTCTATAAAAATTTATTTTTATTTTACTAAAAAAAATATCATAAAAAATAGTAAGAGTTATTGAAACATCAATTTTCTAAAATAATATTTTTATTTTAGTAATTGGATACAAACTAGTATAAAACATGCATTTAATAGGCATTTCTAATTAGAAAAATGTGAGATTGTATATCACTTAGCTATAATGAATTTATCTAGATCATATGTTTGAGAAAATTGATTTTTGGATAGAAATACTCAAATTCAGTCATTTTGATAATTCAGCCTGAATGGTGACACAAATTTGTACTTTTACCCTCAAGCATTTCTACTTGATCTCCCACAAGGATAATTGGAACTAAGATTCTGAAGACATATTACATTAGTTTGAGTCAAAAAAAAGGAAAGATCCATATCAGCTTTCAGGATGTAAAGGGATCACTGAGTGTCGACCTTATTGAGCTATTTTAGGTTGCAAGACCCTACCGAGTAAGGTTGGGAGTAACTAAGTCATTGTGTGGACACCAAGTCATGAATGACTCTGTTAAGTAACTAATTCAAACTGAGTGAAAGACAATCTGTCATCAAGCAAATGAACATACCAAGCATTTATGACAATTGGAAAGAAAAACTTGTTAAAAAGGGTAAAATCAAATTCATTTGTCACCATGAATTTTTAAGAGCTTATGCGAAGAGCAATTTCTATGCATCAAAGCAATCTGTGTGATTTGTTGTTGAAGTTTTCCATAAAACCTACTAAGCATGGCATCCTCTAGTAGAAAAAGTCAAGAAAGGATCTGAGATGTTAGTTCAAGGAGTTGAGTGGAAAACACTTGACTTCAAGTTGAGTTTGGCAATTGTAGAAACACTTGATCCTACCAAAGCTGAGTCACAGATTCTACCTAAGGTATTACTGGTTAATGATATTCACTCACATTTTTGATGTAATTCAAGCATAGGAACCCTAGAAATGGATGAAGCTTTGGAAAAGTTGTGTATGAGTGGTGCATTAAAACCCAAGCATCAACACTTGGAAACCAAGGGCTTAACCCACATTCCACACATGCCCTGAGAATTGTAGACAAAATGGATAGCCATGTACACAATGGGAAACTATGGCTGGAGTAGCCTATTCTCATAACAAAGAAAATAGTTCATCGAATCATAGGACTCCTAATGGGTGCCAAGGAAAAAACTACTAAAACCCTAAGTCAGATAGAACTAGAAAAGAAAATTCTTTTCGAATGGGATGGAAGAGGTATAAAGATTAGTTGTGTAGTTGACATAGAGCTAAAGTTTAAAATTCATATAATTTCACACAAAGTATATAGCTCTAGTCATATCAATAGCATATCATGTGAGGCAATGGATCTCACTTTCAAAGTGGTGAAGAACAACATGTCCTTTGACCTTGCCAAGATGATGTTGAACCAATTCAACAAAAACATGGAAAGCATCAAAACATCAAAGAATAACTCGTGTAAGTTTGGCTCACTTTTAACTTGTTTATTCTTCTTTGTACAAATGTTTTTCCCTTCAAAAGGTATAGTTATATGGAGAAAAGATGTGCTTGTACTATATGAAATCAATGAGTATATAGTAAAAATGGGTGAAATTTATGTCAGTATCATGGATAATTATTTTGATACATTCAAAGATAAGATGAATAAAAGATTAGAAATTCTAAAGAAACTTGTAGAAGATTACAAGGATGATATTTGTTTTATGGTATATTGTGACAAAGTGTACATACAAGCAATCATACCTAGAGTGGTATGGGTTAAGCCTCTAAGCTATGAGGTTAATATTGATGACACTATGAATAATATTAAGGCATTGTTCAATTAACCTGTGGATCACAAGGCCACATATTTTGGTACATATAATGAAGCCAAAACCAAAATTAGACTAGAGATAAAGCTTCCTTAGGTTATCAATAAAGGAAAGAAAAGGATAGAAAAACTAAGACAATCTAGTTCTACTCTCCTATTAATAGGAGGTAAAGGAGATGATGTAATGGAAGATGATGTAGAAGACAAGGAAGATGAAACAAAATTAGAAGAAGAGCCAGTCAAGAAGAAGGGTAAGGTTATCATAACTAGACCTACCAAGTCATCTACTATAGTATTTACAAGAATAAAATCTAGAAAGAAATTGAAATTAGGCAAAGAAGCAGCCGACGTGATTTTTAAATGACCTCCACCTAAATTTCAAGAGAAATTAAAAGAGATTGACTCTAGATCTAGCATGGAAAATTTTAAATCATTGAGATATGAAACCAAAAATGTAGAAGAGAAAAAGAAAGTTGAAGACATGATTATGTCTAAGCTAGGCAAATGGAAATATTCACTTGATCAACTTGCATAATAGATTCCCAAAGAAATGATGGAAATAATCAAGCCAAGATGGGAACATTCCAAGAATACTACAAAGGACATATATGAGTAGACTCTAAGGAAAACCATGCCGAGTCTTAATGCCAAAGAAATAAAAGAGTTAATGAAGTACAATCAAGAAAAAATTACTTTGAAATTTAACACTTGCTTAATACTAATCAATGTCATTGAACATATGATGAGGAATGCCACTAATACATGGAAGAATATCTTCAATCTTCATTATTAGAGTGATTTTGTTGTTCATGTAAAAGATGATGGTGAAGATGAAAAAGAAAAAGAAGTTAATAATGGTGAAGAAGAAACAAACGATGATAATAAAGATGACAAGGAACAAGAACAAGAAGCCACCAAGGAGAATCTCCTTAAGATTTAGAGCATTAAGGAAGAAAACCATAAAAAGATTGTAGTAGTGGTTATGGCCTCACTTCCTCACACTCTAAGAAAAGCTTTAAAACCATCAAGCTCTGAGAAAGATACTGACAAGTTGGTTGTGACAAACACTGCAAATCTAAGCACTCAACCCATCATTACACCTATTTAGCTTAGTACTTCATTGACTAAAGTGATCAAAACTTTATCTACCAAGTAGTCAGTGCTTCCTTCTTCATCAATTTTAGCTACTCAAGGTATTTCTTCAATCAGTGCAATATCTACTTTTGTTGCTAGTCCTTCCATTTCCACCATTGTTACTATTCCAAGTATGCAAATAATTAGTACAAAGATAGTTGAGAGCAAGCCTCACTTGAGTACTAAAGTTTCTAGCAAAGGAAAAGATAAGGAAGAAGAAATTGATCTTGATGAGGATCTAGTTATCCCAAATTGGGATATCTCTACTCTAAGTCATAATCGAATGCATATAGTAGGTGAGCTTTTGCAGATAAAAGCTAAGCAAAAGAGGCTTAGAGAGGAGAGAAACAAAGAAAATCAAGTGATAGAAGATGCAAAAAACATTCTTGCAGATGCACTTAGCACTGAGGTTGATACCTCTCAACCTATCTTGGCTATATTAGCAGAAGTGGTCCAAAAATTAAATGAATATTTGAATGGAAACAAAAAATTGTTGCAAAGAGCAAAGAAGAAATTTGAAAACAACATATTGGAGCTAGTTGCATAGAAGATTGTAATATATCAAGTAGACTTGTCTACTATTCTTAGCTCATTGGAAACCTCTACCAACAATGTCACTTCACTATTTGGTAAACTATGTGATACATCTATCTTTACATAGGAAATCAAAGATAAACTCTCCAAGATAGATGAAGATTTGAAGGCAAGTGCACACTAGTTGTCACTTGACCCAAGCTACAACTCTTCTCATTACACAAAGATTATATTTCTGACTAATATGCAAGAACAATTACTAAGGGAAGAAACTAGGATAAGGGCTATATGGATGCATTGTAGAAACACATTGCACATGCAAAACTCCCATCCATGATAACAAATTCTCCATAGTTGATCACATGATGGAATTATTAGCAGAAATTTAGATTGCATTACATGTAAGCAAGGTGTTGCAAGAAAATTGGGAAAAGACAATGTCACTAATTTTAAAAGTACATTTTGACTTCTTGTCACATTTTGGCATAATTTTATAGCATACACCTTTGGCATTTATGTCAAAAAGGGAGAGAATATGTAAAAGGAGAGAATATGTGATGATAATGCAATAAAAGGGGAGAAGATGAGAAGATGTATATAATGTGTAAAGTATATTGAATATATATGTATGGGGGAGCATCATAATATTATACATATACATGTACAAATATTCAAATAAACATCTCTTACAAAAGTAATTTTGCAAAATCTCAAAAAAAGAGTATGTTACTGAGTTGAAGACACAAGATGGAGAGTAAAGATTGTTTTGAAATTTTTGAATTTAGTTTTGATTGATAAGTGGTTTTTTCACTAATGCCAAAGGGGGAGATTGTTGACATTATAGTCAAGTTTTTTTTATTAGTGACACACACACTTAATCAAATGGTTAGTAGCTACCAAGCTTATCTTGTAGTCTATAGTGTTAACCAAAATAATTTAGGCTATATTGAGTTCTATAGTTGCTACTGAGTTCTAGGAATAATATTCAATTTTCACCAAGTAACATCTACCAAGTTGGTGATTATTAGTGTAAATTGAGTTTCATAGTGTTTACTGAGTTTCTTAGTGCAAACTAAATTTTCTAGTGCTTGCCAAATTCATAGCTTCAGAAATGTAAATCTAGTGTTGATTGAGCTATACAGTGTCAACCAAGTGATTTGGTTTATACTGAGCTCATAGTGATAGTGTTGACCAAGCTATGTAGTGTCAACCAAGTTGCTTGGCCAAAGAAAGGGATCAAAATCCTACAGCAATGGATTGCTTAACCCAAGATTGGACATCTCAAGTGATTCTTACCCAAATCATTTGGATTCATTTAATTTATCAACCAAGGATGTAAACTTGAAATGGTGTTTGCAAAATATATGCTTCAAACTTATCTCAACTTAAGAACTACTCTAAGGAAATTCAAATGCTTAAGCTACAAGCAATCTAAGCTAAAGATGAGAATCGAATCTATTTTAACAAAGCATGAAAATATAGCCAAGAATTACTTGAACTACCTATGCTGCAAGAATAATCCACTAATTTTGTTATTAATGGCTTTAGGAACAATATCGTCTACCTTAGTTCTATTTACTGAATGTAAACCTATGCTAAAAAATTAGTTCACTTCCTATGTGGATCTCCACAGAGAAGTGAAGTATAATAACTTAGAGATGAAAACTTAAAATTTTTCTTTTATTCATAATAGTGATAAAATATACTTATTGATAAATGACAAGAGTGTATTCAGTACTCAACAAACTTCTTTTATTGAAAAGTGACTAACAAACTTAACCTTTTGGAACACAAACTTCTAGTTATTTAAAAACACAGACTAGGAATAGAATTCATGGATTTTAGACTCATCAACTATCAAAGCAAATAACAATATTGATTATTACAATCAGTTCATTAATTTTGGCACTAGAAAGAATAGTAATCGATGAGCTCATGACCCTTAAATTTCCTCTACTTGGTGTTGGTCTAATAATGCAAGCAACTGCTTTGACTCCTGCTTGGTCAAGTTGACCCCACTTTTATATCTATAAAATATTAGTGCCTCCAAGATAATAACATAAATCAAGACTTATCCAAACCATGTTATCTAAATTAGTTTATCCTATGTCACATTGCTGTAGGAGAACTACCCAATCTAGCTAAGGAAGAGAAAGCATCATTCTCACACTATTTTGTAATTAAATGATATATCCTTTCATAGTATATTCATTTTGATCTTGAAAGGTAATCACACATAAATTTGTCTAAAATCATCATAACATCATGTTCTTGAACATCAAAGTCTTTAGAAAGTTTGCAAATTAAATTGAAAATGAAATGACAAAATAGACCATATTCTAGTCTCATCATTCCCCCAATTGAAACTTTGACTTGTCCTCAAGAAAACATAAAATTTTCTACCCTTGTATCCATCTTGAAATATAAAGTAGTACTTTTCCCTTGACCTCTTGTAGAAATGTTCCAATAAAAACCTTTATTCTTCTTGTATCTTTCCCATCTGCAAAGCTCTTCTATCATATCTATTGTCTCTAAATCTTGCTGATTAGCAAGTAATTGGGATAATAATAGTGGAGGCTAAAAAGTTAAAGGGATCCAACTTGATATACTAGAGTGCTCACCGAGTGGCCATGATAAAATTCAATAGATAATGAGGTTCTTTCTTATGCTGGTCTTCATTCAATCCTATCCATTGCCATTGATTCCCCTGCTTTGCTACAGGGAGATTTGTTTCTGCCATGGCTTTATATTCTTGATAGGCTACATCCCTTAAAGGAGGGATAACCTGGCTTCCAAGTTTTGGGTAAGAAATTTTCATCCATTCATAGTACATAATTCTAGCATCCTTGGCTTCAGGCCTGAGAAGAAGTGGAGTCTCATATTCTAATTCTCTAAACTAATGGGTTTGATGTTCTTTGCTAATTTCATTTTGGATCTAAGAAATTAATGCCTAGAGTTGAATATCACCCACATAGGGCATTGGGTTCCAAATTCTATTGTTAGGGACTACTAAATTATGTAAAAAGAGTTTGTAGAGAAATTTTTTGATAGCTATAGGGATAGTATGGAAGGATTGAAAGAATTCATGAGGAGTATTCAATGTTAAACTCTTACCCTACATTATACAAGTCATCTGATAACTAAAAAATTGTTCTTTCAATAAGAAAGCATAAATAGGAGAAGGAGAGTGACAAGACATTAATTTAGGAATCATGGTAGTGATCTTGATAAATTTACCACTTAATTTCTCAATCTCCTTATCCTTTTCAGTCAAATCTTGAGTTTGATTGAAAATAGTTTTCTCTAAGATCTCTCTTTCTCTCTCTCTATTTTCCATTCTTCCCTCTCCTAAATTAATTAATTAGATAACTATGAAATGATGCTTAACAATGAAATAGTGGAACCAGGACTAAAAGTAACATGTGTCTTAGCTAAAGGATCAATAAGAATTGTTTGCTGGGTTGTGGATGCTAAAGCATCAAGTCCTTGTGAAAGAATTTGTTCAACAACAATGTTAACTACATCAAAATTTATTCCAACATCCTCTTCATGAAAATTTTCTCTTTTAGGTGGAGGAGAATCAGAAACTCTAGTAAATACACTATCTTCAATGTCTGAATCTATTGAAATAATGGGTGGCTGGTCAAAGGATGTTCCTGCTACTATAGATACACGTTTTGCACTTTCACCTTCTTTAATGATATTCTTATTTTTATCAAAAGAAGAGGATTGCTCTTTTTTAATAGTGACATTTTTGGATAGAGGGGTTTGAAAAGACACATCCTTATCAGGTTTTATAGATGATTGGCCTCTTCAAGTTCTATGCCTAAGAGGTACTTTTTCTACCTCTAAAGTTGCAAGAAGTTTTGAAGATGTGTCCTATACATTCCCTTTCTTCTTTATGAACCCTAGGAGTTGTAGGAGAGTCAAAATTTGGGGAAATTTCAACTTTCCTTTTGCCCTTATTAGATTTTAGACCTTACCTAGAGGTAGAAGCTATGGGAGTAGAAATTGAGGTTCTCTGTGACCTTTTGGGTCTGGTTGAGGAAGAGCCTAGAGTTGGGTTTATAGGTTTTTCTTGAGGTTCTCTTTCCTCCTCAACTTGATCTGCCAATTGTCTAATAGGGTTTTGCACTTTTTTTTCAACAAAATCATCCCAAGATATCTCCAATTGTTCCCTAAGGGCTTTTTCTATGATGAGCTTAATAAAGAAGTGGTGCGAAACATCCTTTGGGGTTCCTTTTTGTACTGCTGGGGTTCTTTTAAATAGAATGTGATACATAAAGTAAGGAACATTAAAAGGGCAATCATCATATTTGAGGCAATTCAAAAATTTGAAATGTGTGGCATACAAATATGAATGTCTCCCCTCAAAAGTAAAATCTTTTGCAACATAGATAGCACATTCATTAAATGATTGTGGTAAAGATGTGTAGACTATACATTGTTTCTGGTCTATCTGAAGCCATGGGTCTATATGCACTATAAATTTGGCTCTAGCCAACACTACATCTAGTGTATCTAAAAACTATTCTCCTTCCAATGGCAATTCCATTATATCTACTACAATTTTAAGTGAAAATGAAACCCTTCCTTCTCTGACTATAGCAAAACCATCCCTCAATGTTCACAAGAATTCTAAGACAAGCTCCTCATTTCATGCAGATAATTTGAACATGTAATTCATCCACCCCTAGCTTGAAATATAGGTAGACAAATTGGGTCTCCCAGCAATATTGTATGGTCAGTTGGTTCTCTTCTTAACAAGCCACCCCCCATTGTTCCTCCGAAGTGATTATAGGAGTGATTTAAAAAAAAATGGAAGAACTTGTAACAAGATGAGAAAACAATTAAAAGTACTTTTTTTTAAGTGACTAACATTTTTAGCATTAAAGTTCACTTAATTTTGCATTAAATATGTACTTACCAATTTGCAAAAATGTGTGACATAAAGATAGTGGCCACATCATATTATTCTCTTTATCATATGGTGGCATATAAAGAATAATGAACATTTAATGATCACAAAAAAAAAGAATGAGATAATAATACCCCTCCCCTAACTAAATTAGGTAATAGCTCCTATAATTTCTAGTAAAAAAGGTAACTAGAAATAGAACAACACATTAAGAAAAAGTTTAAACTTGAGTATGCGTATAGACCTATTGAGTTGTGCTGTCATTTGATACCATCATGCAAGTTGATGAAGGGTGAGGTGAGGTGGAAGATGAGAAAAGTGGAGTGAGGTGGAATTATTATAGAGAAAATAATTTGATAAAGAAATTAGTTTATTTTGGTGAGAGAAATTCTTTTAGAGAGAGGATGAGAGATGAGTGAGAAACTCATTTGTAGTTGCTACAGGAATTGGAGGATCAGAATGTGAGTGGAATTATTGTAGGAACTCTTCACGACTAGATATGGTAAATTTTTAAGTAGTGTCCATTAATAAGTAATTTGAAGTGAATAGGATCAATGGTAGAGAGCTATACTGCACCATTGTTGAACACAAAAATGATTTCATACAGTCCTAGCCAATGGGTTTGGAATTTTCTCATAGTTTTCTAATAATGGGAATCATATAAGAAGGGCCGTCTCCAATAGAAAAATTCTTGTCATAGATGAACTTATCATGCCATTTCTTTTGCTACTACTAGATTATCTCTGTATTATGTAGGGTAGATTTATAGTATTCATCAAGGGAATTAAGCTATAGTAACCTATCTTCTTGAGCTCTAGAAAGATCAACATCTAGCTGTAAAGAAATTTTTAGAGTCTTGTGTTCAAATTTGATAGGCATTGAAGTAGATTTACCATAAAGTAATTCAAATGGGGTAAATCTAGTTGTGCTCTTCCATGTAGTCTTGTAAGCCCAAATTACTTTAGGAAGCCTAGTAACCCAGTCCCTTTTGTGAATAGAAACTATTTTAATGAGGATGGCTTCAATGTCTCTATTTGTGATTTCTACCTGACCATTAGCTTGAAAATGGTATGAGGAATATGTACCATGATGGATCATGTACTTCTTCATGAGTTTTGTAATCAGGTTTGATGTGAATTGAGCTCCTTAATCATGACAATTTCTCTAGGTCTTCCAAATTTGGTGAATATGCATTCATATAGAAAATCTAATACTTTGTGATCTCTTGCATGTGCCATAGCTTGTGCTTCAACCCATTTAGTTTCATAATTAGTACATACTAAGATGTGTGATTTTTCATGAGAAGAGGGCTCTATTGGACCAACAAAATAAATGCCCCATTCATCAAAAGCTATGACTACCACTTGTGGCTATAGGGGCATTTCATCAATTTTAGTGGGTCTTCCCATGCATTGGCATTGATCACATCATCTTTTATACTTTGCTGCATCTTTGTGAAGAGTAGGCTAGCAGTATCCAGTTGTTAAAATCTTATAAGATGTTATTTTTGCTACAAAATAACCCCCACATGGTTCATCATGGCATGCCCATAGGATGTCATAAGTTTTATTTTCCCTTACACATCAATGGGTTACTTGATCTAGTCTAGTGTAGAACATCAATCCAACTATCCATGAGAAATTGAAACTCTTTTCCACTAGGAGATGATGCTACTTGGGTGAAAAGTGTGGTGGTGTTGTTAGCAAGGTAATTTTCTATATCTATGAACCATGGGTTATAAATTTCTATTGAAAATAAATGCTTATCAGGAAAACTATCATCTATGGCTAGAGGATCATTAGGTACTTGAAGTCATGGCAAAAAATCTTCTACTACATTGGCTCAACCTAGTTTATCTATTATCTTCACATTAAACTCCTACATGAGGAGTAGCCAACGTGCTAATCTGCTAGAAATAGTAGGCTTATTCATCAAGTATTTTATAGTAGAGTAGTTAGTGTAGACAAAAACCTCATAGCTTATAATACAATGCTGAAATCTATTAAGTACATAAACAACAACAAGAAATTATTTTTTAGTGATAGTATAGTTCAACTCAATACCTTGCAAATTCTTACTAATATAGTAAATGACATGCTCAACAGTACCTTTTTTTTTCCCAAGAACTACCTCTAAAGCAGTGTTAGATGCATTGGTATGAATGTGGTAGGGTAGCTTCCAATCAGGTCCTCTAAGAATAGGTGTTGTTGTCAAAACATCCTTTAATTGTTGGAATGCTGCTTCATAGTCTTGTGTCCACTCAAATTTAGCTTGCTTCTTAAGTAAGTTATACAAAGGAGTAGAAAGCTTATTGAAATCTTTGATAAACCTCCTGTAGTATTTGACATGTCCAAGAAAGCTTTTAACATCTATTTGCTTGGTTGGCATTGGTAGATTAGTAATTACAACAATCTTTGCAGGATCCACTTGAATTCCAAAAGAGGAAAGGTAGTGCCCAAGAACAACTCCTTCCATCATGAAATAACACTTCTCACTATTAACAGAAAAGTTGTATTTTTGACACCTTTTTAATACCTTCTCCAAGTTAGCATGGGCTTTCTCAAATGTGTCACCATAAGTGGTGAAATCATCCATATAGATTTTAACACTATCTACAACTATGTCAGAAAGTATGCTAAGTACCGCTTGCTAAAAAGTTGTAGGTACATTGTATTATCAAAATGGTAAGACATAGTAAGAAAATATTTCCCATGGACAGGTGAACATTTTCTTATCCTGATCTTCTTGAGAGATCTAGATTTGGTTATAGCCACTAAAACCATCTAGAAATGAGAAATACCTTTTTCCTGCTAAGTTATCCAGTACTTGATCAATGAATGGCCAAGGGAAGTGATCCTTTTTAGTGTCTTTATTAAGCTCTCTATAGTTCACACATACTCTTTATTTCCCCCTTTTTTTGGAACAATAACTAGAGGTGATACCCACTGGCTATCAAAAATAGGATAAATAAATCTAGCATTAAGAAGTTTTTGTAATTCTTTTTTGACTATATCTTTTAATGATGGGTTTACCCTCCTCTAAGGTTGTCTTATTGGCTTACACTCTGAGTTGATGAATATCCTATGTGTACAAAGTCTAGGATCTAAACCCTTCATGTCAGTACAGTCCCATGCAAAGGCTTGTTGGCTATTTTGCAACAGTTTAATGATACTTGTCATCTGAGATGCAGGAAGTTCATTATCAATATTTAGTTCTTTTCCTGCAATAATCTCTACTTTCTTCACTTTATCCATCATTAAGACCTCTACTATTTATGGAGATTTAATTTCATGGGGTAATAATGTGTGAAGGTAATCAGGTTCTATAGGAGATTGAGGTGCATCACATCTAGGCAATACAGTTTGCAAGGAGCTGATAGGATTTTTAGAAGTAGACTCCTTAGCATCATACTAATTATTAAGGATTGCTGCTAGTATATCATCTTCTTCCTAGGATACAAAAATGTGTTTATTTCTAGCATCATGAGCTGTTGAATAGAATTAAATTTTGGGGGATCATCACCAAGGCCTAGCCAAGAAACTTGGTCAAGAACTAGTTGAGATTGTGTAGGGGAGTACAAGGTTAACTTCTTAGTGTTGGTACCATCTGATATTATCATTTTACCTAACCAACATGCAATGCATGCATCTATAGTGGCTAACCAAGGTCTTCCTAAGATTAAGGGATATCCTCCAAGGGTGCCTCTTAGTGACAACACAACAAAGTCTAAAGGAAAATCTAGGGAATCCAAGGTTACAATGATATCTTCTATCATACCATTAGGTTTGACAATTGAATTTTCTGCTAACTGGAGTATTGTAGGAGTGTCCCTTAATCCAATAATGCTGAGTCTTAACAAGACTTCTTTGGTCATGACATTAATTGATGCTCCTAAATCAATCAAAACATTTTGAATTTGGATGCCATTTATATGTATGGTAACAACAAGACTTCCTGAATCAGAATATTTAGGCATCAAGGCTTTGATCAACATTAAATTAGAAAGTTGTCCCAACACATGGATAGTAGGAGGATCCTTTTTCTTTCTAGTAGACTGCTTGACACATGCTTCCTTTAAAGTTTTATTGTAAAGGGAAATCTCCTTAAGCATATCCAATAAGGGAATTTTTATAGTCATTTTCTTAAGCTAGTCTAGGAGATCAGTTGATATAGGGTTTGATTTAGATGGAGTTGCAGGAGCTAACCTTTGTGGAAATGGAGGAGTAGGTGCTTGAACAGATGGGAAATTGGGACATGAATTGGTTGACTTGTTGGACCATTTTTAGTATCAACGACCATGGTTATAATGGGTCCTTTAGGTGCAAAAAACTTGGTTCCAAACATTTCAAAATCCTACAACAATGCACTGCTTAACCCAAGATTGGACATCTCAAATGGTTCTTACCCAACTCATTTGGAATCATTTAATTTATCAACCAGAGATGTAAAATTGAAATGGTTTTTGCAAAATATATGATTCAAACTTATCTCAACTTAAGAACTACTCTAAGGAAATTCAAATGCTTAAGCTACAAGCAATATAAGCTAAATATGAGAATTCTATTTTAAAAAAGCATGAAAATAAAGCTGAGAATTACTTTAACTACCTATGCTACAGAATAGTCCACTAATTTTGTTATTAATGGCTGCAGAACCAATAGAGTCTACCTTAGTTCTATTAATTGAATGTAAATCCTATAGTTAGTTCACTTCCTATCTGGGCCCCCACAGAGAAGTGAAGTAGAATAACTTAGAGATGAAAACTTAAAATTTTCCTTTTATTTATAACAGTGATAAAATGTACATACTGATAAATGACAAGAGTGTATTCAATACTCAACAAACTTCTTCTATTGAAAAGTAACTAACAAACTTAACCTTTTGGAACATAGACTTCTAGTTATTTAAAAACATGAACTAGGAACATAATTCCTAGATTTTAGACTCATTAACTATCAAAGAAAATAATAGTATTGATTATTACAACTGGTTCATTAATTTTGACACCAAAAAGAATAGTAATTGAGGAGCTCATGATCCTTGAATTTCCTTCGCTTGGTGCTAGTCTAATAATGTAAGCAACCAGTTTGACTCTCGCTTGGTGCTAGTCTAATAATGTAAGCAACCACTTTGACTCCCACTTGGTCAAGTTGACCCCAATTTTATATTTGTAAAATACTAGCATCTCCAAGACAATAACATACATCAAGACTTATCCAAAACATGCTATCTGAATTAGTTTATCCTAGGTCACATTGCTGTAGGAGAACTACCCAACCCAGCTAAGGAAGAGAAAGCATCATTCTCACACAATTTTTTAATTAAATGACATATCCTTTCATAGCATATCCATTTTAATCTTGAAAGGTAATTATGCACACATTTGTCTAAAATCATCAGAACATCATGTTCTTGAACATCAAAGTCTTTAGAAAGTTTGAAAATTAAACTAAAAATAAAATGACAAAATAGACTATATTTTGGTCTCATCACAAGTGATTCAATTTATATGTTGAGTTTTTTAGTGTTCATCGAGTCACTAGTGTAGACTGAGTTTAGACTACTTGGAAGCAATTAGTACGAGCCAAGCTTCTATGTCTACTGAGTGCATGATGATGCCAAACATTGACAATGGTTGCCGAGTGTCAAAACCTCACCAAGTTTGTCTTTAGAACCTGAGTACCTACAGTTGGGTTGACTTTGTGTATTTTGGTGAAAATTGTATTGTAGCCGACTTTGATGATTTGTAAATCAGATTAGTATATATGTAATGTATTGTATCACACCCAACATATGAGAATAAAAATATTAACAAGACACACTAAGAGAAGAAAGTGTGAAGTAAGAAGGCTACAAGTAGTATAAGGAGTAGCAAAGATTTATCCATTATAGCAAGGTGATCATTACACTCAAAAATAATCTCATCCAACAAATCAAAGTTGAAGATCAGAGATCAGCCATTGGTTCATCCTAATAAGTGGAAGAGTTCAATCCTTTCACAAGGTAGACTTAATAGTCTTTTATAAATCTCTTTACTCAGTGCATACTTCATTGTATGTTTGTAAATCCTTTTGCAAGGTGGACTAGTAGTCCTTATTGCTCCTAATAGGGTAGATCATCAAAAGTGATCATTATAAGCCTTAATAGGCTAACTTTATATTGTAGTACTAAAGCTTGTGGGTATTATTCCCACCCCAGTTTTACTTTCTATTTGGAAGGTTTGTAGGTTACCATATTTTATGTCAAAGTTTTTTAATGATTTCAATTCTCCATGTATGCAATTAGATCAGAATACATGTGAAGGATTAATTGGTGAATTAAGATTAAATTTTGTAGGTTATTGATTTACCCCTCCCCTCTTGGTAACCTAGCATACCTTATATTTCCAACATTATTGAGAAGGTTAATGACAATGCAAATATGATTGTGAGAACATAACAAACTAAAATGAGGGAGAGATTTAGAATTCCACCCTCCATGGTATATACACATAAAATGATATTTACATTATGGTAATACTAATTTCACATACATTGAGGTAGTAAAGCCTATGATGTTGTATGTTGAACCCTTGGGTTATGAGATTACTAAAGAATAAATAAAAGGATATACCAAGGATATCCTTGAATTAGATAAAGATGAAGCATTTGATGGATTGGGAACCTATGAAGGGCTGATCCAATTAGCTAGCCAAGCTCAATTTTAGAAGTTAGATAAGAAGAAAGAAACGTTAGTAATGAAAAAGACTATGGAACAAGCAGGCATGATAGTTGAGGAAGCAAGCATAGTGAGGTAGACAATCATTGGCATGAGGCAAATTGGTCAACAAGAGATGCTATACATTCCACCCTTGGCATTTACTGGACCATCAGAAGGAGTCATAGTGGTAGCACCTGCTACCACATTAGCTATTTCCCCTTATGCAGCAATATTATAAGAAGAGGCACCCATCACACCTACTATTCCTCTATCAAATAAATTAGAAGAAAAATAAGTTAAACTTGTTGAGATGAAAAGGAAATCAATTAAACTAGTAAAGGTGAAGCAAGAGTCATTTGATTCTCCCACGAAGAAGAGAATGAAGTAAATGGCAACATGACCAGGAAAGAGACATAAGGAACTAATGCTTAGCTTTCCTAACAAGAAGATGCAAGGTCAAGTAGAGCCTTAGAAGATAGTAGAAAAGCAACCAGAAAGTGTGCCCTTAGGAAGAAAGACATGGAAGCTTAAAATTAAGAAGGTAAAGAATGCAATCATCAATGAAGGGAATTTTTTTCAATTGAATAAGTTTTATCATTTATATACATAGATTAACAGATTATAACTAGAAAATATTGTTATTAGACACATAATTATATCTAATAAGAAATTTGAGGATGTTAAGGATGAAATCCCAAAATACCTCTATGAGAGATTGAAAAACAAAAGGAAGAGAGTGGTTGATGAAGATAAGAACATAGTTTTTTTTTATATCAATAAACCATGTCAAGTTGAGAGTGATGAGCATATGGAAAAATTAATGAAGAGTTTAGAACCATATCTAAGAAACAAGAAAAGAACCAATGTGATAATGAGAGAAAATTATCAAGAAGTTAATGAGGAGACTAAAAAGGCTAATGTATAGATGATGGAAGACCTAAAAAAAGCAAAAAGAATTTCAAAAATCTCAATTGGAACTAATACAATGCAGATTGGTGGCACAAAGGTCATAATTGATACAATTGAGAATCCTTTTAAGGATTATGGTACAAGCATTATTGGCAATATCTCCAAATATTCTAGTTATGAAGAAGAAGTACATGAAGAAGAAGAGAAAAGAATGAAGGAAGAGGAGAAAAGGATGAAGGAAGAAAAAAGGAAGAGAAAAAATGAAAGATGAAAACAAGAAGAAAGAAAAAGAAGAAAAGAAAAAGAAGGAAAATGAAGGGAAAAAGGAGAAAGAAGAGAAGAAGGTGCCATGAAAAAAATATTGAGGAAAAAAGACATGATTTTTTTAATAAAAAAATTTAAATAACACCATGTTTAACACATACTAATTTGAATAAGTTACAAAAAGTTTAAATGGGACAAAAGTGAGTTTTAGTTGTGATTCAAAATGATGCAGAGTCAACATCTTAGTTTAGTGTGACATCATATATTCAAGAAAAGAATTAGGGTTTGATAGTTCTTGGGTTATAGTTGAATTACATATGTTTAGTTGAGTAAGGTAAAATCATATAATTTCATTTTTTGACATTGGTTATTATGTCATGTGTTATTCGTTTAGTGTGTCGGTTCAATCCCCTAGGTGAATAAGTTTTGCAACTTCAATAGTTTATCTAATACCGTAATACTTGATCTTGTTTAAAATTATACTTTAATTTAATTGATTAAATCATTATTATTCACTATTTGATTACCTTTGACATTCATTTCATTTTAAAACATAATCCAATTTACTAAATAAAAATGTCTAGTCAACTTGACTTACAATAGTTTTGAACATTGTAGGAATGTTATAGACTTGATAAATTTTCCTAACCCAACCATTAATAAACATTAAAATTATAACTAATTAGATATTTAATATAATACTAAACTATTAGGATTCATTCATTGTATTAAATCTATTTATATCTATACATCAAAAGTAACCTTAGTTTGCCTCATTGTGTTACTATCCCAATTTACCTCTAACATTACACTTAAGATTAATAACCCCTAACCATTTTCAAACTCTAATTAAATCCATAAAATTTGAAAAAAAAACCCATATATATATATATATATATATATATATATATATATATATATATAACAAAAACATAGTTGAACACAACCATACTGACACCTAAACCAATCATTCCTAACTATCTCCTAAGCCCACTTACCTACTAACCACTAACCCATCAACCTATAAATCAATGGACAATTTACCTTTATAATTGCTTACAATATTATTAAAGCAAATAATAAATAGGAAATTGAACTAAATCATAAATATACTAAACTAACTAACTAACCAACCTAACACCTAACCTTTATGCTTAACTACTAACCTATCCCTAACATAATCTCGATCCACTTGTCAAGTGGCCTCACACATTCCCACCTTCCATGAGCCCATGTGCTGCCCTATAACTTACATGAACTACCCAAGGAAAGTCTTGTTCCCCCCAAGAAGGGTACGCATGGGAAAGGTAAAGAAAAAAGTAGTTTTTAAATAGACTCTATAATCATTTCTTCCTTTTTACACCCAACCTCCAAGTCAATCGTACTAGCCCAAGAAGATTTGCATGGGGAGTAGTATGCAACTCCCAAGGTAAGTAATATGGAAAACTTGTGTTGGGATTGGGAGTCAAGTGGGGTGACATCAACACTTTGAATACATGGAAGAAAGGAAGTTAAGAGTTAAAGTTTTATAGGTGAAATTAGGATAAGGTAAGGGTAGGATATAAATAGGGTTTTTCCTTTGATTTTTATTTGATAAATGTATATTTATTATTTAATAAGGTGTTAAAAATGATTTTAAGGGGAATATTATATAGAATATTCTCTATTACTAAAATATAATTAAAATCTCCCCCATACATTTTTCAGAGGGCATTTTGGCTATCTTAAGTAAATGGAATTTATAAGCTCTATTTTCTCCTTCAAGTACTAGGTTTTCCCATTAGAAATTTTTATAGTGAGATAGTGTATAATTGTTTGGTAATTTTATAGTGTAGATTATAGGTAAAATTTTGAAGTTAAATTTTTTATTCAAATTAGGAGTAATTTTAGGTATTTTATAGAACAATGCGATATAAGGTAACAATCATTGAATTAACAAAATTTATATGAACTAAGGTTTCAATATGCAAGTAAGATAAATCTATCTAAATCAAACATTAATTTTTTCACATTATTTAAAAGATGAACTATTGCATCTATCAATTAAATAACTCATTTATCCATATTCTATTCTAAGAGCTTTCAAATACAATCAACACGAAGATTTCATGGAGAAAGGTAGAGAGTTTTCAACTCAAAATTTTTGCAAAGCAATATAATTGAAAGTATGATATGAAATACAATTTAATAACACTTGATCACATACTTGCTTATTTCACGCAATAATTGAAAGTTTGATTTATCAATATTATAATTACAACATTTAAACCATCTCTTTCATGATCATTCTCAACATGGATATACAATTCAATAGGTGGTATAAAAATGGAGAAACCTCCAATAATTGACACCAAGAACACCAATTAGTGATGTAGGGTGCTCCCCTTAATACCATAAACTCATAACAGAAAAAAGAAACAATAGCAAATGCGAGAACAAAATATGCACTTCTTATTTGCACCACAAAGGTGGAATTAAAAAATTCATAAGTACAATATGCTAACCCACATGGGTGCCTTCAATACAATAATTTGCAAGACAAGTTGCAAACTATCACCTAGAGCTATCCTAAACAATGTTCTTACCTTTCTTAAAGAGGCAGTTTTATGCTGCTCGGGAAGGTTCTAGATGCTCAAACTAAATAACTAGGGCCAAAAGACCCTATAAATACACATAGATTCATCCAAATACATCTTTGACAAATTATTTTAGAAATTTCAGTAGCCCAACTTCTGAAAGCCATAACTCAAAAGCCATTGCTCCGATTGGCTATTATAACCACTTTAAAAAAATGCTAGCTTTTGATGTATAAGCTTTGAATGGTAGTAGCACCCTTTTGTCAATTTTTTGAACCTCATCCGGGCACTCTAAGACCTCCAACAATGAGCCTGAAGATTTTTTTGCAAATTTTTCCACCAAAAATCCATAATAACTTCTTTGATACTAATGCTTGAGCAATGAGAATTTTATGGTAGGCTTACAAATCTAAAATGAACTTTCCTATAGAAAATGAGAACATTCTGAGCTCATATGAAAAACTTGCTAAAAATAGCAAGTTCCCATAAATAGTAACCACCCTGTATACTAGTCCTTGTTAAAATAGAAAAGACTAAAAATAAAATATTTTTGGGTGATGCAAGATTGCCCTTACACCCAGGATGCTCCTACATCAATTAGTGTCCCTAAGAAAACTGGGATTGCTCCATCATGAGATCCTATCTAGACAATCTACAAAACATGAGGAATAACCATGGAGAGCTTACCTCCCAACCCAGGCCTCAAGGAGGTACACCCTGAGCTAGGAGATCCAGTAACTGACCAAGTGACATTTAAAAAGAAATCAAAATGACACAACTCAACATATAATTCCCATCCAAGGTATGCGCAATAGGTTTCATAGTGAACCTATGGCTAGGGAGAAGGTGGATTTTTCCAAGTAGGAGATGCCAATCACAAACATAAATCATATGCCTCTTCCAAGGCTACAAATCATATAAACTTCCATTTATTCCTCTTCTTATTTCTCCAAAAAAAAAAATAGTTTTGTATTGACAAGCAAGGGCCCATAACATCTTACTTTCTCCCTCTTGTCAACATGAGAAGAGACTCTGCACTAACCTTGAGTCCAACTAAATACCTTCTCCTTTACATGGTTAATTCTACCCTATCCAAGGGTGAGTAATGACAACACTCCCTCCATAGTTTCCCCAATTAAACAAGGAAAATAAAAATGAAAAGAAAGCAAATAAGATCCACAATACCCATCCCTCACATGATACAAACACACATACTAAAATATACAAGAATTTAACACATAAAAGCAATGAAACAAGGAACATAAGCATGGTAATGGAGAACCTACCTTCAAAAAGGTTATGGAAATGAAATTTGAGATGAGCTAAATCCTCTTCTTCTTGCAACTCCAAACCCAACTTCTCTAAATAGCCTCTAAACTCACCCACCCAAAAGAGCAATAACTCCAAATCTTGACTCTAAGCCTCCTATGATATTCCCACTTTCCCCTATCATAAAGACAACCCTTTAGAGGAGTGGAAACTTGGGTAACCTCATGGAGGTGATTTATTTTCGCACAAAAGGGAAAATGAGATATTTTAGTGGTCATAAATGTTGCTAGGAAGTTCTAGAAGGGTGGAAAAGGTTCCTAACCCATACACATACCACTTGGGCACTTGAATTACGTTAAATTTTTCCTCTAGGATCATTTTAGGAGCTATACAAGAGGCTTGAAATATTTGATCTTAAAAAACCCTAAGGATGTAGCATTTCCACTAAATCCTAATTAAGGAGAACTAATTTAGGTTACTAACAAATCAGTCTTAGATTAATGAGTTACTTTGTTAACCCTAAATTGACATTTCAACACACATGAATATAATGAGCATCAAGTGATACCATAAGATTTAATTTTACATAACATTCAACATGTCCCAAAATATAGAATGACACACACACACATTCAGATTATGATATAAATTAAATACTTAACAACGAGGTTCAAATCACTTTATTGGATTCAACTTTAGTCTTACAATTTATACATAGAGTCAATTACTAATTTTCTAATTAATACCATGATTAATTATCCTGCACACTCAATTCAAATATCAGCAGTTTGATAACATCACATTCATATATTTAAACCAAATTACATAATCATATTGATCAAAACATTAAAAATTTCATCTAAATAACCTTTCTCATTTCTACACACATATTTAATAATCACTAATTACATAATTAAATTATTTAACATATTCATAATTTTGAATCATTTACTAAAATACTTTATCATAATGCATGCCTACACATTAAAAATAAAATAACATGATTAAGCATGTTTAAAGTAAAACATCACATGGCATAAATAATATAGATAATGTCTAGTCCATCAAATAATATCTCAATATATCGAGTCATAATGTGTCAAAATAAAATATATCAAATGTGGTATGATGGATCAAGGTGAGGCCTCACATCCTCTACCACTAGGCATGAACTTCCTCCTAGAGTTCATAAAAAAGATATGGGTACTATGATCTCATCTATGTTGCATCCTCCCATGAATCCATTACCTCATCATAACAATCCCACTAGATCCTAACCAAGTCTAATTCTCAGCCTCAAAGAGCTAAGATCCCTCAAACAATAATATAGATAAGCTCTAGTGCTAGCTACCTATCGAACTGCACTTGCAAGGCATCCCAATCTATAATGTGAGACTCATTACACACACACACACACACACACACACACACACACACACACACACACACACACAAGTACAGAAACATGAAACATATCGTGGATGCATGATAGGCTAGGTGGAAAGGCTAGATTGTAGGCAACTGGCTCTACTCTCTCTAAGATCTCAAAAGGTCCAATGAACCAAGGTGCCAACTTAGAGGCCTTTCTAAATTGAATTAGACTCTTGAGTGGTCACACTCTCAAGAAGACTCTGTCTCCAACTCTATACTCTTGATCAATCCTCTTAGAGTTGACATACTTCTTCTACCTATCCTCGACCTCTCTAAGATGTTGTTTAATCAAAGTCACCTACTACTCCATCTCTCTGTTGAATATTAGATGTGGTATGATGAATCAAGGCAAGGCCTCATAGAAGGAGATGGAAGAATAGAAGAAGAAGAAGGAAGAAGAAGAGAAAAACAAGGAGGAAGAAGAGAAGAAGAAGAAAGAGGTAGAAGAATAGAAAATAAGAGAAGATGAAGAGAAGAAAATAAAAGAGGAGGAAGAAAAGGAGGAAAAGGATAAGAAGGCAAGTGCACAAAGCACATCTCATACCCTTGTAGCTCTAACATGCTTAGATGATGATGATCATATGGAGTTGATATAATCTTTGAATAAGATAATCATTAAGAATAGGCAAGTGAAGATATTTTAGAAAATTCTTATGGATGTAATTGAAAATTTATAGAGTACACTTATAGTGAGAATGAAAGATCCTAATCTAGAGGATAGAGCTAAGGAGGTGATTCAAGCATTTGATGCTGAACTCACCTTGGAATCTATAAGATGTGGCATCATTTCAAGTCCAAGAAAAATATGATGCTCAAATGTTTGACACAATGTGTCAGAACATTAGGAATGATATTGGAGCACTTGATGCTTGTATCAAGGAGATAAGAAGATTTAAAATAAAAATAGAGGCATTATATGAAAAATGTGCTATGTATTTTAAACTCACAAAAGATAGTGATGATGAGTTATAGAGGAAGCAAGCTGAAGTAAAGGCTTTAGAAGACCAACTTCAATAACTAGGCATTAGAATTGAAGTTATTGAAGGATAGATAAGAAAGACTTATGATGAAATAAGTCTAATAGAATTGAACAAAGAAAGAATTGCAAAGAAGTTATCACTTTTGAGAGAAAACCTATCATTGAAGATCACCACACTAGAAAAACAAGTGAAAGAATGTCTAAAAGAAAAAACATCATTTGAAAAGTTTGTATACTCAAAATTAAATGTAGTAGAAATTGCATCCTATGGATTTTGTGCTCTCCTGAGCATATTAGAGGGAGTGAAGGATACATGGGAGAAGAATTTTAAAATTCTAAAGGCAAGTTTTGATGATTGCATTTCCCACTTATCCACCTAAGTGCAGAGCTAAAGTTCTATAATTTTGACATGTATATAGATTTTGACACCTTTGTCATTGATGTCAAAGGGGGAGAAGTATAGGAAAATTGTTTAAAGTATAATGTAAGGGGGAATAATAGTAATATACTAAGTGGGAGTAGTATTATATAGTATTATAATAGGAGTTATAAGGAAAGATGGTTATAAATGTAATGATCCACAAATTTTAAATTTTGAAGTTTTTGTAAAGGCCAAAATTTAAAGAATTTTTTTGTATAACATTTTGAGACTTAGCCAATTTTCCAAAATATTGCCATCAATGCCAAAGGGGGAGATAGTTGGAAATATGGCTAAGTAAGATAAGTTGGTATTATGATGAAGTTTTAATTTATGTCAACATATATCCTATGTGAAGAAGGCACTATGTATAGATGAAGGTTATACAGTTAGACATGGAAAATTGTGTATCATAAATTTATCTAGTAGAGCAAGAATAGTTTTGATGTTTATGTATGATAGAGTGATAATTGGAATGTGTGTCGTTAAGGATAAATATTATAGTATGTTAGGATGATGTAATTTAGTGCAAAAGTATGTATGGACAATACATAAGGGGTTATGGAATAAACACCAACAAAGGTAGTGAATAGAGTTAGACATAACATATCGATAATTGAATAAATATGGGTTAAAGAATTATTTTGTTTAAAAAATAATTATTTAACTAATTAGGGATGGAATCCTAGATGTTAAACCTAAGTTAGCAAGAAGTAATTTTGTATTTAGCCAAGCACGTGAAAGCTTGAAGGTCTCCTAGGTAGATTTTGTAAAATGTAAAGGTATAAAGAAAGATTGTATTATGCAAAGAGATGTAGATGTTGTATGGCATATGCGAACTAATATGCAAAATATATTGATACAAATTCTGATGTATGATATGAGGTATGAAAATAACAACAAATAAAAGTTCAGATATTGAAGATATTAGCGGTAAGAGGTTTTTGTATATTTTTTTATGTAAAGGAATTATATTATATAACTATATGTTTGGACAGTGGGCTCATCTTGCATACATTTTGTAATTGTATATACCAACTTCTAAGAGGGTTGAGGATTTCAATAGGGCCTAGTCCTCTGACAAAGATCAAGACACCATATGTATGTGATAGACTCCTAATAGGATCAACATCCTTAACATGATACTTTTGTTTAGTGGATCATTTTGTGGGTACCATACCCACCAAGGTTTTCCCTTGCCTAGGGTTTCCTAGTTAACAAAATATTGTGTTATGAGTTTTCTTTGTGTATAGTTATTAATACTATTCAACATTTTTTGTTTACTTTCATATGTATGTTATAAAGTAATTAAAAATATTCAATTTTGGGCTAAAGTTTGTAAAATATTGATTCACCCCCTCTTAGTATTCCCTATTTCTAACATATTGAACATAGACTTAAGTGGTGAATGAATATATTAAGTTTCTGAGGAGTTTCTATATGGACCATGTGGTTTTATGTGTTTAAATAAGTTGTTTTAAGTTAGTAAAATTTGAATCGGTAAATCTTGACCCAAGGATAACTGATTCACCCCCTCTCAGTTATTCTAAATATTCTAACACTTTGAAGGGACTTAGGCTAAAGCTCTCAAGATGTATAATTGAGAAGTACCAAAGCTGAAAAAGGAGAACTTCTCATGGCAAAGCATAATGAGGCTTTATCTATCTCAAATTGAATACAATGCACTATTTTATATGGACAATCAATACACCCCTCCCAATGGTCCAATGATAGTTGAAAAGATGAATTGGAAGAAAGAACATGATAACCTTATGATTAAAGATTGCTTTTGCATCAAATGATGTTAATTTTTATGATGTCAAAATTTTTGGTACTACTAGAGAAATGTGGAACAAGTTGATACTTGTGCATGGTGGAGATGAGAGAGTATTGAGAGACAAAGCAGAAAGTCTAAGAGGCAAATATAATGAGATGAAGATGAAAGATGGAGGAAAAATTGTTCAATATGTGAACCAAATCAAGGAACTTGTGAGTGCTATCAAATTTGTTAGAGGAGTCATTAGTATTGAAGAAGTTGTAAGTAAATCTCTTAGGATACTATTTCCTATTTATGATATAAGAGTATCTTCTATTCTGGAATTTAAAGCTATTTCTAGTAATGATCTTACTCTTGATGGTTTAGTTGGTCATTTGACTGCATGTGAATTATGAAACTATGATAATAGTGTGTCTAAGATTGAGAATGATTTCAAGTCATCACTAACCTTTGGAAGTTCAAATAAAGGAAAGAGTAGTAAGCATGAAAGTGATTCAAATTTAGAGGAATGAGCAATGAGCATGATATTGATTTAAATTTAGAGGAAAGAGAAGTAAGCATGAAAGTGAAGAGATTAAAGCACTGCTTGCAAGGAGGCTACCAAGAGGGAAATGAAAATTTAGAGGTAAAATGCCCCTGATATGTTTTAAATACAATGGAGTTGGTCATTTTCTACTTGATGTCCTAAAAATAATAGGAGTGAAAAAAATAACGTGCACAAATATAGAAATAACAAGGACTACACAGAAAAAGGGAAGAAGTCATGCTGTACTATTGAGGAAGAACACACCAAGTTAGACATAGAAGATGAGAAGGATGGAGTGGAAGTGGTATATTGTGAGGCCTCACCCAATCCATCATAGTAGAGATGCCATATTTGCATTATGATACTCCTAATTTGATGTTTTGATATACTTTCAAGACTATAGGGTTATGTTATTTTGATATCTACATTTTGATGATCTGCACTTGCATCTATACATTAAGACCTAAATGATATAAATAATGATTTCGTTCATGTTCTAACCTTTTTCAATTGCTTTGGTAGAAGCTGAATTTTAGAAATGCTTGTAATATGAAATTGTAATGTTTAAGTGGGGGTATGTTACTTGCATTTTGATATTTAGGTTTTGGATATTTTGACATTATTCGAGACTTAGAAGGATAATGGCTTATTTTATCTATTGATTTTGACATTTATAGTAGTATTTTGCATCTATGATATGTACTATGAACCTGATATTATGAATGGAATGATCGAACACATATGGATGCAACTTTATGACAGAATAGATTTAGATTATGATGTGATGCAAAATGTTAATTTGATTATGATGATTATGATTTAATGTGATATGCAAATAAATATCAATTTGATTATGATGATTATGATTTAATGTGATATGTAGATAAATATTAATTTGATTATGATGATTTATGATATGTAGATTCTAATATTTTAACATTTTGAATGATTTATTTGAAAAGATTAGGAAAGGAAATTTAATTGAATTATGTTAATATGGATTACATAACATTTGAAATTATATGCCTTTATACTATATATTTTATATGACCTCCTTGGACTATTGATGCTCAAGTTTAATGTATAGGAAGTGGAACCATGGGAATTTTTGGGGGGAAACAAGTTCCAAACCTATGTGAACACAGTTTAACCAAGGTGAATCTTTCAAAGATTCAAAAGCCTTGTTGTGAAAGTATTTTGCTTCATAAATGTAAGTTTTCTTGTATGAGGAAATGTTTAATCATAAAAATGCATTAGAGACATGTCATGATGATGTGGGATGTGCTTTTATGTGTCACTTGACACATGTGGATTTTGTGTACAATGACATGTCATCTAGGGTTTTGGTCATGGTGGAATTTTACCCTAAAACTAATTACCTTGTTAATGAGTAAGTAAACCCATTTGGGTAGGATGGGCTGCAATCAAAGAAAATTAGAATTCAGACTTGAATAGGGTTTTGAGGGGTCTTTAGGTGGTTCCAAATTGTCTTTTATGTGAAAATGAGCTACCCATATGATAGTATAACATGTTAGGGACCTAATTTTGACCATGATAGTGACTAGATAGCCTAGGGGGGGCCCTTTATCCATGCATTCTTCCACCAATTCGAAAATGGATTTGTCACATGTGTTCTCTCCCATGTTCCCACTAAGTCAAATATAACAAACTTAGAGGGAGACAAGTTTCTAAGAAGAAGTGGCTTGGTGTCTTTGCTAAAATAGCTAGTGGGAAGGCCTTATTAGGGAGTCTTGGAAAAACTAGTGGGGGTGTTCACACTCTCTCTAAGTTTAGAGGTAGTTAGGTTTTTGGAGGAAGACTAAGGGAGCTCTACAAAAATTATCATTTCCTTTAGCTTGGACCAAGGTTGGTGTCCAAACTAAGACCATGTTCTTTCTTTTAGCATTGCATAATGAATCTGTAAGCATGAAGTAATTGTTTTGGGATCATTCATTGTATAGTGAATCTTGGTATTGTAGATTTTGATTTTGTGTTGTGATGGTGAGAATGTGTATTGTGTTCATATAATTTTCTTGGTTTTCTTTCTTGATCTTTTTGCTTTGATTTGAATGTCAAGAGTTGTTATGGATGTGAGGGCTTCATTCACCCTTTGGGAAGGGAAGAGAAGTCCAAGGTGAAGGGCTTAGTTGGGCTTGAAATATAGTTGAGAACCTTGGAGTATGGGCTCCATTGTATGTCATATCCATTCATATCTTGCTTTGGGGGTGATAAGGGAAAGATGGTGTAGAAAGGCAGTTAATGGAGTATGGGCTTCAAGGAAGCTATAACTGTTGGTAGTATGTTTGGAGGATGTTTTTGGAAGCCCCAAAAGGGCATGGAGTTTTTTTGATTTGTGAAAAGCCTTGAAAGGCATGAAAAAAATTGTTTATTGTATATATGGTATGATATGGTAAGTCTCCTTTTTGAAAGCACACCTTCACCCTATGTTCAAGGTTCCAATGGTGAATCAATGTGCGAACCATGGGAGGGATTATTTTGTGTTATGTGATATGTTTCATGCATTGAAAAGTGTTGTGTGTATGTATACTATTTGGACTTGTTTCCCCTGCTCAGTGGGTGGCTTAATAAAAGACTAGGATGGAAGGTGAGCCTCCATGGTTCCAAGTTTTGTGTTGTTTTTGCAGGTTTTGAGAAGGTGATTCCTATGAAGATTTTAGGGTTTCAATCTTGGCTATGTTTAAATCCAAGTGTGTAGAGATACAAATCTCCCATGTCAATGCAAAACGTGTTAGGATGTTAAGTCTCCATGATTATTTCATTGTGATGTGAAGAGGGATTTGTCTATTATTGTATATTGTTGAAATTGTGCAAGGAAAGATTGAGGATTTTTATATAGTTTACTTGTAAGGAAATATTCATTGTAAGTTTTCACATCTTGTGATTTGATGTAATATGGAGAATCATGTAAATGAGACACTTCTTCTTATATATCAATTGGTGAAAATATGTCATGGTTGTTAGATTCTTTTGGTATAGTTGATTCAATTCAAAACATAGATGATTGCCTTGTAAGTTTATATGTTATGTGTTCAATATAATGGAGGAAAATTATCATATTTTGACATTTCTTACATATGCATGAAAAATTTGTTCATTTGGATTTTCTAATTCTAATAGATTCTTAGATATGGTAGGTTCTATAAAATTATCAACTTACAAATAAAAAGGTTGGTAGGAAAGTCAAAAAAAATTAATGACAACACATAATCATAATCTTCTAAGATTAGAATAGAAGAAAATAAATCCTTATACAACATGGTTTAAAAATCCGCAAAAAAAGAGTTAGTGTAGGTGCACTTTTCACTTTCTAGAAAATGTATGGGAGAAGAAATAAATCCTTTCCCTATTACAGAGTAATAAAATATTAAAAAGAATACACCCTAGAATCTTGTACATAAAATATTAATAGAATAACCTATATGCTAAGGGAAAGAACTTTAATAACAACAAATACCTATTCTATAAGTATTGAAAATGGAGACTCATATGAGTGATGTGACCTTCATGTCACATCATGCAAATCAAAAGAAAAAAATAATATATAAAATTAAAATTTAATAGGATATGTCAAGTCTAAATATTGGTAGACCTAGTCACCTACCCTCTTGGAACTAGGCTACTTTACTATTATAAAGAAAAGAAAAAAAACAAAAAAAAACATATAATTTTTGAAAAAAATCACCCACCCTTCCTTCCATCCCTTTGGTGCATGAAACAAGGAGATTATGGGCTGTTTGGTGGTTTGAAAAAGTCAAGAAAGACTCCCTTTTTGGGTGCCATTCTTTAAGGTAAAAGGGGTAAGTTTGAAAACTATTTAATAAGCCTTGTTTGCCCATCTCTATAACTACCTAGGAATGAACATTAGGCACTAGCATTGGGCCATTTTAAAACTTAATCATTTCCTACTTTGCAAAAAAGTTAAAACAATGCCACTCATGAACCTAGGTGCCTTGGGTTTGGGGAGAAGTGTAGGATGGGATATAAGAAACTAGGAATGGGTAGGTGGTAGTAGGATACAATTATGTGATGATGAATTTAAATTATTTCGTTTATATATATATTTTTTTTCATATTCATGTGAAAGGTAATGTATGTTATTAATTGGGGTTATTAGGATATTTAGGAAAGTTCTTAGTTAGTAGGATAAAGGTAATTAGTAGGCATTTAGTCTTTTAAACAAAATATAGATTATTTGATTTGCAGTGAGTAGACATTGAATTGTAGGATTTATTTAGTAATTATAAAGTAATGCTTTTTGATTTCTAGATTTGATTGTGTCTAGTTTTTTTACATCAACGTTTTAGATCATACTACATGATCCATCACTAGGATGCTAGAGAGAAAAGGATGTTCTTTTCTCTCTAGCATCCTAATGATGGATCATGTAGTATGATCTGAAACATTGATGTAAAAAAACTAGACACAAACAAATTCATAAATCAAAAACCATTATTATGGATTACAGAAATCTAATAGATCTCAATTATAAAGTAACTATTTTATATATAGATATTAGTGGATTGGTAGGTGTATGTATTAGTAATGATTAAGTAGTTGGTAATTAAGTAATGCTTTCTAGTTAGAAACATAAATTTATTATTTGGAGGAATAAGCTAAGAATCATAATTCTTTATTGAATTTTCATATTACCTTATTTATTTTCATTAAATGGTATAATTTCTTGATAATAATAAAGGATTGGTAAATCGTAACACATCATAGAATTTGGAAAATGAATAAATGACGAATGATTTAAAATACTTAGTGGTAACACATCTAGTTGGTTGGAGTGGTTAAAGGACATAGTGCAAGAATTTCAGCAAGATAGTCCTACTTTATCCTAATAAATGAGGATAAAAAAATAAAATAAAAAAATAAAAATAAAAATTGGACATAGGATGTAATGAGTTAAGTCATTTACCTAGGGCAATTATAAACATCTTCATAAAAAAAAAACAACTACGAAACCATTATAACCACATTGATGCAGAAATTGTGTTTCACAATCACACAAGTAATGTCTCACTTCAAGGATAGGATGTGAATTCTGATATGATAACATTACCTAACTATTATGTCATACCTAGATATCCAGTTAATGATAGGAAACAAATCAGCCTTCTGTGAAAACTTTATTTAAATGATTTCAAATGAAAACAAATCCCTTTCACTAATTAAATTTATCATCTCCTAACTCAATGATCAAATTAGTATCTTCTAACACCCTTGAGGAAACAAAATTTATTGTCTAGACACCCCATAGTTTGATAGAATGTTCATAGCAAGTATAGATCTATGCATATTATCTATGGTTCACCTTTCAATTTTTTTGTTTGTTGGTTGTGTTTTGCCTTGTTAAATTTAGGGCATGACATATACATTGTTGTTAAAGAAGATCCTAATGATGAAAATTATGAGGAATACAAAGACCTTACTTCTCATGTTAGAAAAAGTGATATATGTATTATTGATAGTGGATGTTCACATAACATGAGTAGAGATACAAATAAATTTGATAAGATAGAAGACTATGATAATAGAACTGGTAAACTTGGAAATGATGTTCCATGTCTTGTGAGAGGTAGATATTCACTAGTGCTAAATGATAAAATCATATGTGATAATGCATATTGGGTTCAATGACTAAAGTATAATCTATTGAGTGTTGCATAGTTCAATAATATTGGACACAAGCTATAATTTTAGAATAGAAAAGTTAAGATCCATGATGACAATGGAAAATATGATTGGTACTAGAAAGAAAACAAGAGATAATATATTCTACCTAGATCCTACCATTATTACATGTTTATTTTAAAAATTTGAAGATGTGTGGTTGTAGCACAAGAGGCTATTTCATGTCAACTTTGAGAATATGGTCAAAGTAAGTAGAAATAAGAAAGTGAAAGGCTTACTGAATATTCATAAACCTAAGAATGATATGTGGTCAACTCGATAAGATGACTATCTAATTTTTTAAGAAAACAACATTCAACTATTGATATTTTTGAGTTAGTTCATATTGATTTGAGTAGTCTAATGAGAGTTGAGAGTTACTATGGGGATAGGTATTTCATACTATTGATGTTTATTATAGAATGATGAAAAATTTGCTTTTGAATTTGAAATATGATTCTTTTAAAATGTTCAAGTGGTATAAGATATAGTTGAAAAATAAACTGGTAAACAATTGAATTTATATCTGATGAATTCACTAACTTTTGTGTTGATAATGGTATTAAGTGATGATTATCTACATTGAGGATACCATAAAAGGATGAGATTTTAGAAAAAAGAAAAAAATAAATTATTGATTGTGCTAGAACACTACTCATTAAAAAGAGAGTTGCACAAATATTTTGGAGAGAAGCCATAAGTACTTTAGTATATACTCTTAACCGAGTTTAGTTGAAGAAAGGAAAAAATAAGACACCATATGAAATATGGTATGGTCATAAACCAAATGTAATTTTTAAAAAAATATTTAGAAGTAGGTGTTATATTCATAAAAATTCAAGGAATAAGAAGTTTGATTCTAAAGGTGATGAAGGTATATTCCTAGGTTGTACTAGGAGCAAGACTTACAAATTTTTGAATAGAGGAACTAATGCTATGATTGAAAGTGAAAATGTTAGAATTGATGAGATTGAAAATACAAATGATGAGGTAAGTAAAGGGAACATGAGGATTGAAATTTTTTTGTATATGTATATAATGATGTACTTGGTATTGTAACTGAGCACCAAACAAAGTAATTATAGTGGTATATCAAGAAATAATAGAGAGCTATTGAGCATTAGCCTATATTACCCAAGCCATAGACTGAATAACCTGAGTAGAGTGCTAAGCCCCAATTGAGAAATGATAATTATGCACTAGTAAAATTTGACTCATTTTTCAACAAAAATTGGTCAAAATTTTGAATCATGTAGGTCTACTTTTCAACCAATTGGTTTGTCACTATTTTTTTCATTGATATTTTGTCCAAACCTTCTATTGGTTGAAATGTTGATGATTTATTTGGTTAAAATTTATTTTTGTTGTCATTGCATCCTAGTGAACACATTGGTCAAAATTGCCACCAAGATTAGTCAAAAGTTCCACCACTATTGGTTGATGCTTTGGTCAAAATATTGACAAATATTTGGTCAAAATTACCACCAAGATTAGTCGAAAGTTCCACTAATGTTGGTTGATGCATTGGTCAAATTTTGGACAAATCTTTGGTCAAAATTGCCACCAAGATTGGTCAAAAGTTCCACCAATGTTGGTCGATGCATTGGTGGAAATTTCAACGAACTTGTTTTGATTTAAATTTTTTTTTTTTGGTTCACAACTGCGATACATGAAATGTCTAGCAGTTCTCAAGCCACAAAAAGGCAAAAATAACTATCTCATAGCCAACTATTTTATGCCATCACAACTTTGTGACTTCATTTCTTCATTGACCATGTAGACCTATAAAGCTATGAAGATAAATTTTAACCATTGATTGCTCCATCTTGACTGCTTGCTATTTCTTTCCACTGATAGCTATGAAATGATGATAACCACTAGGCTAACTACCATCACACCGTCATGACTTATGTTCTTAACTTAGAAAATAACCCTGTGATGGTGTGAACAATGACTACACAACTACAAAACCTTGACCATAGTTTGCACTTAACTCTTTGCAATAGTGTGAACAATGCATTCTGCATCATCACCATCTTGCTCCTAGGTTAACCTTGATCACTTGCATTGGTGTGAAATGGACTATTCTACTTAGCTTTTACATCATTACAACTTAAACTTTGAAGCTCATTTTGATGGAATGTATCAATCAAAACTAGCCTGCATCTATTGAAGAGATAATCCTTCAAAAACTAACTATGAATGAGTCCACATATATTACCTCCCTAACCCTTGAAGTAGTGCACATAAGCTTAAATTATGACCAAAAGATGTTAACTACAATTATAAGCTTAGACATATGTAGTCTAAAAGACTAAATTTTTTTAAAACTAATTAATGGAAATGGTCAACGAGCACTAGAAGCAGAGGTTTTTTCTATCTTGTCACTCAACTTTGTGTAGCCTACTAACATAATGACCTTATCCATGAGTTCTTGAATTGCAAATGTGCATCCTGGATGTCCATGATATCTAAATTAAGGATACACAACCTATATGTTTGTGATACCTAAATAAGAGGGATAGATCCCAATTTCACAAGCATTATGTTTGTGAGAACTAAAAATAAAATTAGCAGCACAAAATCTTGGAAGAATATTTCTTGTGCTACACCACTATTGTCCATCCATGTGATGTATAGATCCAGTACTATCTTTACAAATCCAATACTATCTTTGCAACACCTTCCTGATGAATATGCACTTCAAATGGATGCTATTAATTCATATATTCAATATTTAGAAATATATTTCAAAACTTATTATATGGTCACTAGTAATTAAAGATCAACATCTTTTGAACTCCTGGAAGAATTTGCAGATCTATAGCCTCAAATCCCTAGCTACTACTTCCCCTAAAATAAATGGAAAATCCCAAATGTGATTTAAAGAATGATTAAATCAAATTAAATGAGAGAATATAAAATGAAATATCAATATTCATAAATTTGTATTGTATAGTATTCATAAATATGTATTGATATTCAATAGATGATTCTGCAACTTATGTTGATGTATTGTATGAACATAGATACCTAGAGCTAAGTATACCTGTCAGCAAAAATGGTGAGCATTAAAGAAAGTTGGTGTATAGATGAATTAAACTATAGAAATGTAGTTAACAAATAATTACAAAAAGTACCTAAACAAGGTTGATTGTTGTTACAGTTCTTGATAGGGGAGAGGTAAAATGGTCTAGATAAACAACAGAACTAAGCATTGCAACTTTTTTTACAAGGCTTGCAAAATCATTGTTTGTGAATTCAAAAAATCCTCTCATGGCTCCTTGCATTATTTAGATACAAAATTTAGCTAGTTATATGAAATTATTTTCTGTATATGTATATGTATAGATTGAATTGAAGGTGACTTTAGAGGTTGCTAATGCAAGTAGATTTGGGAGTAGGTACAATGGTCATCATGGAAGAAAATATGGATGCAAGGTGCATTCAAAGGTCATCCATATTTAGAATATTGGCTTGGTTTTTCACATTTTTAAAATATTGCAAAATTACAGTGAAAAATCTAGTTATCCATTTGAAATCCATAAAATTATGTTACCCTAATGACTTTTTGTGCTAGATTCCTTAAAGTGAATTTACATTGTTTGCATTTCTAAGAATGCGCAAGAGTTTTCCTGCTTAATTTTTAAGGTTTTTCTGCAAATTTTTAAAAGTCCTAACTTGCTGTTAACCTTTTCGATGATGCAATGAGAACCTCATATGCACTTGGCCCACCAAGACATGTGTCTAAAGGTTCATATTCCCACATTGGCTAAACTTTGCACATCTTCATAAAGCATGAATACGCCAGCCACTGATCTAACAAGATCTAAAAATTATGAAAATTGTGGGCCCTCAAGGTATTCTTAAGGCAAAACTTGATCCATTACCATGTGATGTATGATTAGTTATAACTTGACAACTTGAAATTGGATGCTATCCTTCTTAGCTACGAAGTTGTGCTAATTATTGAGATGACCGTGTTGCACCTTCCTGAATCCTTGGATAGTTAAGTAATGAATTGGGGAGATGGAGTAAAAGAGATAATAACAGCATCATAACTTTAAAATCTTCACTTTATGCGAAGGAAAAGAACTTAGGGATATAAGAAATGAATAGGTTTTTACATATCCCTATCAAGTTTGCATGGAAATAAATGAAGACTAGATGCAGAAGATAAGATTCAGTCAAAGGGTTAACTACTTCCTATATTCAACTAAATTCTTTTTAGATCTGGACCAACTTCCACAAAATCATAGGAACTCTCTAGACTTTAGGCTCTTCAAGGCCAAGGTGGGTCCACCTTAGGGATGATAATGACTAGATATTTTCTGGTATTCTTTTTCACAGTTCATTCATTCACACTCTTCTCTCCAAATCTATCCCCTATAGCAAATAATAGTCAAAATTCTTCTTAGATTTGTAATACATCCTTGATTATAGTAGCTACATATAATTAAGGGAAATATTATTACAAATAAGTGAAGACCAATAGTTTGATTCTTCATTATAGAAAAGTAAAATTGATTTGATTTATATGTACTTTGTGTAACCAAATAATTTCATCAATTTACATCACAACTTATGATTAATGCCTTATCCATTTGCTGTACAGAGTCACACCAGTAAACACTTGACCTATATAATTACCTTGCAATTAAAATTATCAGCTATTAACCCTAAACCCCATTCTTATGATATCCATCTCAAATGCTTTGAAACCCTATTTTTGGAAGCAATTACTTAATTCCTTGAATTAAAAGAAACAATAAAATGAAATAAAACCTATCTAAGCTATATTAAATTGTATGAAATTTTCTCACTCAATTCAAAAGTAACAAGTATATGAAAATGGAGACAGAATTTAGAGACACAGATATTTAGAACTCCATCCTTGTATTAATATTCTTTGAAACTAATACATTACTAGTGCAAACTCTATAAAAACTCCAGATATGATAGACTTATTTTAGATTAAGGTAAAAGAAGGTTTTGAAGGGTACCTAAAACCCTTAACAGAAAAAAAAAAAAGATAAACCAAAAAGCACAACCAAGTTTTACAAGGACTTGAAACCTATAGTTTAAAAGATACAAAATAAGGTTTTATAGGGACCTGAAACCACAAAATAAGACCATAAAATGAAACCTAGTTTAATAGGGACCTAGAACCTAGTTTTTAAAACAAATGAACAAAAACTAGTTAAAAAACCTAAACCAGCAACCAGTTACTGGGACCACTACCAAAACAAAGACTAGATACCAGGGAGACTACTAGCTGCTACCGCAACTCTTTGATCATTTTCACCACCTCTTTTCTTTCCTTTGTAGTGCTTTGGATGGTATTAATAGTAGATCCCTTAGTTACCTCAGCTACCTTTTTTCTTGAGCTCTACTTGATTCTTTTACTTGGACTAGCTGGAGACATGATTTCTTCATTAGTTCTCTTCCCTAAGCTTGTAGTAGTTGCACAAATGCTAGAAGTAACTTTCTCCATCTTATTGCCACTTTCTTTGATCAATAGAAAAAGTTTGTATTCATATTCCTTTAATTTATCTAGTATATTACCAACTTGAACTTCCATATGAATGATCTTTACATAGTCAACTTCTTGGTCCTACTACATCTTTCCCACTTTTCTTTTCAAATTCATTAACTCATTATACATCTAGGAGTTGGCTTGAAGAGAGGAATCGGCCTTAAGCTTTGCAGTATGCAAGAAAGAAAACATAGTGTCCTTACTAGTAGATTCATTCTTCTCCTTCCCCATTTCTTCCTTACTAGTAGACTCATCCTTCTCTTTCCTAGTATCTTCCTCTACATTCATAGCATCCTTGCTAGTGAGGTCCTCCTTTTCCTTCACCATTACTTCTTTTTCATCCCTCACTCCCTAGGTATGCTTGCTCTAATTAATTTCCTCTTCTCCAACATTATCTGATCCTATATTTTTATCATTGCTTTTATCTGCCTCATCCTTACCAGTCTCACCCTTACTATTAGGGTAACCTTCCAAGTTAGAACTAAAATCTCCCACATCTGTATTCTCCTCCTTCATTTTTTTTCATCATTATTACTTGAGTTCTTAGACTTAGTAATCTCCTCCATAATTTTCTGAGAGGTTTCTTACTTTAGACTCCTCCCATTAACCCCTTCCTCACCCGTACTCTTCCTATAATAGGTTTCACTAATAGAGCCCTTGTTTTTCTTAGAGGGAGGGGAAGACACAATAGCCTTGTTCTTATAGTAATTCTCAATTAGTAAAATTAACCCTTCATGTAAAATTGAATGGGACTCTGTTTTCCTATGGGCTTAAAGACCTTGGAGTAAAGAAAATCTTAGATAAAAAGGAAGTAAGATCCTATCCTTGTACCTAAAGTGATTCATGAACACAAAATGAAATTTATGAACATGCTTAGCTCTACCATCTAAAATAAAATACTCATAGATGCAAGAGAGCACGTCTTGCCAGATAACCTTAATTTGACCGAGCTCATAATAGTCACCATTCTTCTCCAAGTTCTTTTCCTCCTCATCCATTTTCAAAAATTTCTTAAACACAACATTTGAAATACTTGTTTCCTTACTAAATTTTATGCCTTCCTTAAGCAAACCTGTCACCTTGGTAGTGAAATCTTCAAACAAATGCACCGTCACTTCGTGCTTAGAAACCCTATCCTTAATTCAATTTCTAAATAATGCCTCTATGACATGTGGTTTATAGCCATGAAGGCACTCCAGATAAGTGGTGACATTACCCTTCTACAAAATTTTCCAAACAGAGGCTTTGGCCTTCCATGCTTTACAATTTTTAGGTTCCTATTTTCTTGGTTCCTCGCCCATTTCCAAAGAATTCATTTCACTATGAAATACTAAATTTGAGTGGACAGGTAGAAATAAAGTATTAATCAAAGCTAAGGCATTCATTAAAAAAACTAAGGTGCTCATAAAAATACATACGTGCAAAGCCAAGATAAAAATTACATTAATGTACTTTCTCAAGAAAATAACACTAATTTCGTAACCCCACTTCCATATATCATTAAATTGTTAATCTTAGCAATTCTTTCCCTCCATTGTGTGAGTTTTATCATAAATAATAAGAGCTTACAAATCCACACTCCTAGTTAAGTCATCATGCTATGTCATCTTACATTCCCATTGGATAGCCTCATTAGTGATCCAATCAGCCATAACATTACCTTCATGGAAAGAATGATATATAAATACTTTCTCAAATTTATCCATTAAAGATTTAATTTACATTGCAATAGCTTTAATCAACCAAGTAATCAAACTTTTACCATTAAGCATATTCATAATGTTCAAGGAATCTCCTTCCATCCAAAGATACCGAAAACTAGTTTCCACTGCTAACCTCATCGTATATAGAGCTATAGTAGCCTCAGCTTTATGGCTATTAGAAATACCAATAGGTATAGTAATAGCATCTATTATATTACCTGTGTGATCTCTCAAAACTCCTCCACAACTCGATTTGCCTTGGTTTCCCTTAGCTACACCATCAAAATTCCTTTTAAGCCATCCCATAGGAGGAGCCTTCCATCCATTCTTCAATTTTGGGTCTTCTTTCTTCATATTAGAACCTTTAAAAAATATTGGATTGTCAATTTGAAAATCTTTATTACATTTTCTCTGGGACTTAAAATTTTCCTTTATTGCCTTGACAATATTTTGTCCAAGCACCCACTCTAGCATTTCTTTATTTCTAAAGATTTTGTTATTTCTTTCTTTCTGATACCCCACCAGAGATGGGGAAGAGTAATTTTCCATAGGAAATCAACATCAGTATCCTTAGATGGGCAGATCCAACTTTTAAAACAAAGTTCTATATTATTTTGATGAACCCAAGTAATATTCCAATAGTTGAGAATAGAGCTCCATACTTGTTAACTATAAGTATAGTTTAAAAACAAATGATCTGTTTTCAAAATCTTCTTTACATAGAATGCACCTATTAACCACATTAATGCCTCACTTTTGTAAGTTTTCCTAAGTAAGAATTTTATTTTGAAGCAATATCCAATAAAATATATTTATTTTTGGTATAAGACCCTTTATCCATGCTTTTCTCCGTAAAGGTCGGTTACCTTTCTCCTTAGATTCAATAATAGAGGAAACTTTGATCTGGCCACTAGGATCAACACTCCATATCATCTTATCCTCCTCAAGGGGATACAAAGAAAAGGAATTCAACATAATTTGGACGTTATGAAAAACTTGGTTAACATCAACAAGGTTAACCCAATTGTTATTATGCGAGTAATGTCCCACAAGAGTCTCGTACAATTGTTTGCATTTGTCAATTTGGGTCATATCCTCAAAATCCTCAATAAGGGGATGATCCATTATACAAATATCTTCCTAAAATTTGACCTTCTACCCATTTCTAACTTTCCATGAACATCCTTTACTTAAGGTATTCTTAGTTCGCTGCACAACCCCCCAAATAGCAGAAGGGGAAAGAAGATCAGGAGATGATAGAAAATTAGATAATGAAGGAGCATTAAAAAGATACTTATGTTTCCATATAGTACTCCATTCATTATCATCATGATAAGGTCTCCATCCTTGTTTGGCTAAAAGAGCTCTATTCATGCTTCACAATGACCTGATTCCCAATCCACCTTCCCTGATAGATTTACAAATTTGATCCCAAGCTATCAGAGCCATTCTCTTTCTTTACTCTATTCTAGACCAGAGAATTTTTTTTTGGATTTTATCAATAGTATCTACAATTTTTTTTGGCATTCTAAAGAGACTCAAAGCATAAGTGGGGATGCTTTGGAGACAAGCTTTAAGGAGGGTAATTTTACCAACTTAACTCAAAAGGTTACCCTTCCAACCCACCAATTTCTTATTGAACTTCTTTATGAGATCTTTCCAAAAAGAATCTAGAGCTTTAGGTCCCAAAGAGAGACCTAAATAAATACAAGGAAAATATCCTATTGAACACCCTATAATTTAAAAAATTTTGTTCTATATTAGAGCATGAGTATTAATAAAAAAAAAGAGCTCTTATTCTAGTTTATCATCTGAACTGAAGTAGAAGAGTACAAACTAAGTGCTTTCTTAAGATTTCTAGCTTCCTTGACTTCAAATTTTCCCATGAAAATAGTGTCATCAATAAATTTACCATGAGACCAAGTAAGAGGTTGAGAAGAAGGCTGCAAACCTTTAATATACCCTTGCAAATCCACTTTCCCAATATATCTTCCTAAGCAATTGGCCATAATAAATAATAGAATAGGGGATAAAGGGTCTCCCTATCTCAAACCTCTAGAGGGATTAAAGAATTCAATAGAGACCTCACAATCTTATGATTAAACCCAAAGGCCTATAAAATCTTAACAAGAAAAGCCCATTCTACTCTATCATAGGTTTTCACAATATCAACTTTCATGATAAAACCTTGATTGTTAAAGCAAAATAAAGAATGAATATTCTCATGAGCAGCAATAATAGAGTTAAGAATTTTCCTACCTAGGATAAAACCATTTTGTTGAACAAAAATAAGAGATGGAAGCACCAAAGCAAACTGGATGTGAGGAATTTTGAGATAATCTTATAAAAAGAATTACAAAGGCTTATAGGCATGAATTGGTCTGGAGAATCAGCCCCAATATTTTTAGGAATAAGGAATAGGAAGGTAGAATTGATCTCCTTAAACATTCTTTTAGCCCCAAAGAATTCTTCAACAACATCACATACATCTCTTCCAACTAGTTTCCATGCCTTCTAGAAAAAGAACATGGAAACACCATTTGGTCTTGGAGACTTATCCCCTCCTAGGGAGCAGACAGCTTTTAAAATCTCTTCTTCTTTAGGAATGACACCTAACAATTTATTTTTTTCCTCAGTAATTAGAGAAGGAATCACCTATAAAAGTTTAGCTTGATAAGCAGAATCAATGTTAGAGTTAGATGTTATTAAAGAAGGAAAAAAGGATACCATCTGTTTCAAAATATCCTTTTCCTTAGAAATCTTCAAATTACCCTTCTTAAGATATGAGATATGAGTTTTAGCTCTATGCTTTAGAGTATAAAGATGAAAAAACCTAGTATTCTTATCTCCTTCATTCAGCCAGATCGATCCGGATCTTTGCCTCCAATAAATTTCCTCTTTAGTGACAATGTCATGATACTCTACCAATTTTTCATTCTCTTCTCTAACAAGGTCAGTTGTATATCCTTCCTTCTGTATCTTGCCTTGAATACTTTGGAGTTCTTCCTTAATACTTGCTTTACTCTCAAAAATATTACCAAAACATTTTTTTTTCCATATTTTAACCTCCTTTTTAACATTTCTTAATTTTGAAGCCACTCTAAAAAGAGCAATTCCTTCAACATCTATGTTCCACCATTTAGCCAATTTACTTTCAAACTGTGGGTATTGCATCCACATTTTTCCAAATCTAAAAGGAAAGTTTTTTTTGATATTAATCTTTTTAGTAGAAAAAATCAAAGGGAAATGATCTTACCCAATTTTCTATAATGCCTCTATTTTACATACAAACTCTTTAGTCCAATCAGGAGAAATAAGAGCTCTATCCAATTGAGCTTGAATACAATCATTACCTAGCCTCTTATTACTCTAGGTAAACTCAATTCCATGAAGATCTAGGTCCATTAAACCCTCCTTATTAATGAAATCCATAAGATCTAGTCTCCCATCCAGCTGGCTCACATTACCTCCCTTTTTTTCATGGTCATAAAGAGGAATATTAAAATCCCCCATGAAGATCCATCTACCAAAGTAATCTTTACTCTTTATATGAGAAAGAGTATCCCGTACCTTTTTCGTAGAATTCTTTAAATTTGGATCATACATATTAAAAATATACCATACATTATTCTGGTCAATGCTAGTAATTTTAACCACCATGAAATGTTTATTAGCATTTAAAACAGTTCTTGAGTATTAGGATTTCTTCCATAACATCAGAGTTCCCCCTAAAACTCCTTCTAAACTACTAGCTTTTAAATAATAAATTTTAAAAGACTTGATTTGTTCAACTTTCTCCATCTCCATCATTGTTTCTTGTAGCAAAAGAAAATTTAGTTTATTCTCTCTAACGAAATTCCTAATAACATCAAATTTATGACTACTATTCAATCCCCTAATATTCCAAGTAATTATATTCATGTTTATTTTTTAGGGGTAAAATCCATAATAGCTTCCTATCTTCCACCAACAATATTCTGCATACTTTCCATTTATCTAGTTTTCCTAGAAGATTTCCTTCTAGGTTTCTCTGGAGTTCCAACATTTGGTTTCACCTTGACTTGCTGCTCCAATTTATGACTTTGAGTCTCTACTCCTTTAGGAATTGTATTACTCTTCTTTTCCATCTTTTTCCTTTGACTCAGTTTATGTTTCAAATCCTTACTTTCCTCATTTTTCTTCTTAGATTCAAAATCATTCCTAAAGGGAGCAATTTATTTGCACAAGGGTGTCTCAAGAGGCTTAGGAGTAACATTCTATTTTTTAATCAATTGGAAATTCTGGGACTCTTCTAGCACCATCAATTTACTAGTATCCAATAGAATTTCACCCTCCTCTAATCCTCCATCTATACTAGGTCTTCCCAGTTTGCTCAGTCTTTTGATAAATAACTAATTGCTTCATCATATCCACCATATTCTCTATATTTTTCTTAGGTGAGGTAGAGTCTGGCATTAGCCCAACTTCCTGATTTTCACTGCTCAAGTTTTCCTTCAAGGTAGAATTTGGCATTTTACCAATTTCCTAAAATTCCAGATTCAAGTTATCCTTCATATCTTTTGCATGAATAACTTTAGGTTCCCAAATTTTCTTCTAGATTTTTACTTCTTTCTTTTTATCTTCCTTATCAGTCTTAGGATTGTTCCTAACTTTGTTAGGATAGTTTTTCACCTTATGGCCCTATTTTTTATAGGAAAAATAGGTATTTGGGAGATCTTCATATAATTTCCTGCATTCTTTTCCCCAGTTTTGAAATTAGTTCCACTTTTTCAGGGAGGTGATTCAAGTTTTCCACTTTTACATATAATTTGTCACTCTAAAGTTTAGATTTCAATGCTATTGCATGATCCATTATGATTAGTTTCCCAAAGGAACCAACAATTCCCTTAAAGATATCTTCATGCCAAAATTCTAAAGGAAGGTCAAGAAGTCTAACCTAGATCAGAGTAGTTAAGAAGGCATCAGATAAATCCATATTTGGCTCCCATTTTTTAATAGTGAGAGTAATTTTTCCAAATGAACATGGACCTCCCCAAAGAACCATATTCATATCTTCTTTGCAATTAAAAAAAATGAAAAGAATCCATTCAACATAGGAGCTATATCAACTTGATCATGGATAACCCATTTCTGTTTAATCATATTTTTTAAAGTTTCTATATCCAATCTAGCCCCCATGAATTTTCCCACAAGAGTAAATTCCATAGAAGATATAGAGAAGTCAATGATTTGGTCTAGAATAAATATTTTAAAGTCACCTTTCTCCTAGCAAGATTTCAATGTAACTAGAGGGAAAGATGATTTTCCACTAGGTTTCCTACCAAATAGGGAAGACCATGTCCTTTGATCACCTAACCCTTTTTGAGAACCTTCTACTTTCCTCTCATTATTGACCTCCACATTCTTCAAAGGATTCTTCGCATTCTCGAATACTTGACTAGGTACATGATTTGCAGTAAAAGAATCCAAAAAAGGTCCCGAACCCCACAACCAGTGGTACCAGCATCTATAATTCTTTCAAAATTTTCCAAATTTTCCTCATCTAAACCTTCTATCCCACTAGGATTAGTGCCTCCCACAAGATTCCCCCCTTCCAATTTCCCACCTAGCAGGGAGGCAACCAATTCAAAAACACTTAAAGTGCCAACCATCTTTGATATGATAGACTTATTATTCAATATTCTCAAAATTGAAAAATTGAATACACCATACAATTAACACAAAGAAAACTATACTGATTGTTGATAATAGCATAAACGCTAAAGTTATATAGACTTTAACCCTCCTCTAGCCTTGGAAACTCACTTATATAGTGTGAGATGCAAAAAGCTATGGGCATAGACAGAAAAGGATACCTATCCTTAGGACAAAAGAAAAATAAAAGGACAAAAGCTATCACTATCACAAAAAGACAAAATTTGGTGTTCACTTATAAATTTACAATAGAATGTTTTTATCACTGATCTTCTTGTGGTGGGACCAATTCTATTGTAGAAACTGCTTGCTGATCCACTATATTTGGTCATTGGCTCTATTGCATCTATTTCTCATCCAACTATGGAACCACTTGGCTTATACTTGATGTATCAAGTTTGGTGATCTGGATATTTATCACAATTGGTTGATCCCTTTCCATATGATCAATTTGAACTACCATGTCCATAGTTGCAATTGGTTCTTCTTCATCTAATCTCTCTTGAATTAACTAAATATTTTTAGTAGCAATAGACTTATCCACATTTTATCCTTCAACTGCCTTTTTCAATAACCATGTTAATGCTGGAGCATAATCATTTACCCACTTGTCAAAGAGTTTATCATCAAGCCAATTGAAACTCAATTTTTCTTGTTCCTTTCTCAAGACATTTCCTCCAATTATCCTTATTTCTTCCAAAAATTGTTTAAAAGAGTCAACAAATAATTGTACTTGTACCACTTCCTCTATAGTTTTGGCAAAGAAAATACACTTTTTATCATTTACAACTATATTAAGCCTGATGCTTATTAATTCATTCAATTCTTTAGCCCATTCCTCCTTTTCTATTATCTGGCCTATACCTTTAAGTATATGTGGAAAGAGATCAAAATTTTTGCCAAAGTACTTCAAGAAAAAAATATTTATTTATCTTTGCAAAAAATTTCTCTTACAATCAAAATCTAAGAGATTAGTAGCCTGGTCAAAAGTTCTTTCAACTTGTTCATTAGAAAAATCAATCACATAACAACAAAGGGCTGTGATGATATCATCCCTACTAATCCATTTGTCCAAAATTGGCCTTAAATTTTCCTCATTATTCATTAAATCATTCCATATCTCTACTGATTTTGAAAATTCTAAATAAAATGAAGGCCAACCAACTCTTTCCACTAGATACAAAATTGTATCTCTAATTGTATCTTCATGCTTGATGTCCAATTCCACATGTAATGACCATATTTTTTCCTTCTCCTCATCAAGCTCCTCTTTTGTATACATTTATGCCTCTTGAGGAGTACTAGGAATATTTACAATTGGGATGGTATTAAAAGGTGGTACTAGAGGAGGAGGATAAGCAATCCTGAGGTGACCATATTGTGTACCTACCTTATCCATTTGTGCAATCATGCTTTCCAGTTGGTTGATATTCTTTCCTCTTTCTTCCTAATCATCCAATACCTTTTCAAATTTATCATATAACTCCAAGAATTTATTATTGTCTTTAGAAGCAACCACAACTCCAAAATCAACCATTTCTTTAGTCATTTGGGCCACTTTTTCACCAACTCTTCTGCCCAGTAAACCATTAGACTGCCTGTGTGCTCAGAATTTGAGACCTTTTGAATTTTGGCCCTATCTCTCTTCTAATTAGACCATATGACCAAGGCTTGATGGTCATCACTATATTTCAACCCTTTATGGGATTACAAAACTTCCTCAGTTTTGAATTGGGTGTCTTTTTCCTTTCTAACTGCATCGAAGATGATAGCATTAGTAATGTCCCATTCACAAAGTATCATGATCCCTAAGCCCTTTAGTATTTTCCTCGCCTCCTTAGGGGTTATTTTCTCAAACTCTTCTATGAGGGTAGCCATGAAATCTTCTTCAATTTTAGAGTCCTACCTATTAGGTTACTCTATTTTAATTTTCTTGCACCTTCCCTCAAAATTACTAATATTATTCCTCCACAAAAATTGAGTAAATTCTCTAGAATTTACAAAGCCTTCATAATACAAAAACTTCTTAGATACCTATTCCACTACAAAGTCAATTTCTCTACCTTGAAAATCTCCTACAATAAAAGCTAATGATGACATGGGAGGCTCTTCAGGTAGTCCTTCCTCTATCTTTTCTATAGTTATAAAAATATTCCTTTCATCTCCCATCTATTTCAATTGCTTCCTTAAGGAATATTCATCATCTATTTGGATAGGGGTCTATGAAGGAGATTACTCTTCAATATTAGAAGAGGAACCCTATTCTAACTTCTGCTTCTTTGTAGTAGGTTTAGTGGGTGGACTCTCTGATAGTTGTCTCTTATAAAGAGGCACAAGTTGAATATTTCTCGCCACAACATAACCACCTCTCTTCTGTAATGTGCACTGGCCTAGGTTTATGATTACTTTGCTAGCCAACCTATTTTCTACCTCAATGGCCTTATCTGGATAAGTTTGAGTCAAAATTGCTTTCTTTTCATTTAAGGTTTTCATAAACCGAACAAAATTGTTCATAAGCATATCTATTTTGGCACCCCAATATTTCTTATTAGCAAGGGATTATACTTTAGCTCAAAGGCATTAACAAACTCAAGCACCCTACTGTACACTTTCAAATTTTCTTTTCTAACGTCTTTCTTTTGTAGTGAAAATTGATTTCTAATTATATCTTTAGGAAAATAAATAACATGTTCATGCAATTTAGCTCTTGTTCTCTCCTTAAACAAATCATAGAAACCTTCAAGATCTATAAAATGAGAATGGGACTGGGCCATCTCATATTTGTCTAAAAAAATTTCTAATTACCTCTAACCCTTTTTGACAAAAACAAAATTGTGGACAACAATAATCTAAGGGAAGAAAGTACCTTTAGATCTGCTTAACAGTTCCTTTTCCTTTAACCCTTCTACTTGTCATAAGAGTTCTGTAATCCCCACCTTCAAAGGTACTTGATATGAAAAGACATGTGATTTCCCTAGGGAACCATACTCTCTAAACATAATAGAAACTGAATATGGGATAATGTCTCCCTAATAATAGCTCACCTTCTATCCTTTAGTGTAATCCTTTGGTCTAATTAATTCCAACAAGGTCTGAGGTATTCTAGGGTTATCTCTAGTCAATAGAATTCTTAGCTTGGAAGAAAAATACCTATCAAATCTAATGAAATTGACATCAGTGATCTCCCAGGTCATATCAACACCCATAACTAGACCAAAAATTTCTCTCCATCCTTCTCTAGCTCCAACTTCATCTCTTTGGAGAAAAAGGTAACACCTTTGTACAAACTTATTTACATCAACATTGAGTACAAATAGAATGGTTTTACAACTTTAGCCTTATTTGTGCCTATCAATCCACCATGGATTTCTTCTATTGAATATACAGAGAAATAAAAAATTGAGTTCATGCCATATTGCAACATCTGAGAAATGATATAGACTATGGATCCTTTGGTGTGATCATGTTCATCCATTCCAAATATTTTGTAGAGAGAAAAATATAGTGCTTGAACCCTAGAATTAAAATATTTCCTTAACAATGAATTTGGTGTATTGATAGTCACCAATGGTAATTGACCTATTATAACAAAGTTTTTCTATAGTGGCCCTTTCCTTAGGTACAACCTTTGTGCATCATATCTTGATTGCAAATTTGCTATGTCAATTTTCTTATGTACTACATGATTAGGGTTTAACCTAGAAACTTCCCTAATCATCTGTGGTGAAACCCCAAAGAGATTATCTCTACTATGATACTTGACCATCCTTGACACTGGATCATATCTCTTTGCTTTCATGACCAATAAATCATCATCAAAGAAAACACTTGGGACAACTAGCTTACCAATATTGAATTCCCATACATTGTTTAGAGGAGTATTTGGTTTTCTCTCAAGAAAACATTTGTGAGGAAGCTCTAAACCCCCAACAAATGTTTGGGCATCTCTTAACCAATTGGATTTGTCATAGAAACCCTTTTTGACCAATAATCTGGGGTTTTTAGGCACTAGTTCTTTTCCTTTGGAAGACTCATTAGTTGATTATGGTAATTATTTCAAACAATCATCATGCATATCTCTCAGCTAGTAATTTACCTTTCCTGAAAAATCCCTTTATAGAAGCATTTTATCTATATTATCTCAATTACAAATGAAAATTATTGACTAACCAAATATTTCTAGTACTCACTCGGACAAACTTGTTTGCTCCATTGAGAATTCCATCTGCAATAATTCATGGCTTCAAGGACATGCAATTTAAAATTTTCAATATTTTTTCTCTCTAAAAGTTCTTTGGTGCTTGGTACTCAATAATGAGAGGAATCATAAATTTTATGGCAATTGGCTTCACATGAACTTGCATTGATAAGAATTAATGTTGTAACAATCATATTTCAAGCCTCACTACAAAATTTGAAACCTAACCTTTGATTTATGCCAAACTAGATGATTTATTTTACAACTTTAAAAAGTTGCATTACATTTTTAAGAAGTCAGACATGTGTCAACGCGTCACTTCCCCACTTTGGTTAAATTTTGATCATCTTCAAAATTTGGGAAAGATTCCAACTATTACTATGTTCACTTAAAGACATCAGGCCCACTGATCTAGCTTAGCATCCACCTTTGCTTACACATTGTACCTTTAGAAAATTAGAACAAAACATTTGGCATATTATCTAACTCAACATCATCTAGAAATTAATGATACAACTAACCAAATCAAGTCCACATGTCACAACCTCGCTTCACTACTTTGGTTAAACTATGTGCACTTTCAAAATGTGGGGAAGCAATGATGGTTGATCATCATTTGATTGATAGTTCTTCAAATCTAACACTCAACTGTCCTAGTCAACAACCTTCAACCAATAGGAAGATGCCAATTTATCACTTGCTCTGGTAGTTTTCCTTTTGTGGCCACATACTAAACTCGATCCCACTTTGTCCATATGGTAGGTTCTTACTTCCCCACATTTTAAAAAATCCTCACATCTTTGGAATCTATGGCAGTAATTTGTCGATCATCATTTGATTGACGATTAGGAAATTGCATGATATATACTACTTTAAAACTAAGGAAAAGGGGTTCACACATCTATGTGTCACAACCTTGCATCCCCTCTTTATTTAAAGCTTTCATAACTTTAGAATGTAAGCATATGTCCATCATTTATCTTAACATGATTGACCGTCAATGAAATAAACTCTTCAAGGGTTAGAGTTTTAACTTGAGCTCATAAATCTTTCAAGTGTGTGACCTAGCCATCAAGTTGATCAGACAATCGAAGCTTATCAAAAGATAACAAAATTTTATAGCGCAATTTGGAAAAGTAGTAAAGTTTCCCTACTCACTAAGTTGCATCAATTAAGTGCTCAACTACATTTTAGCCCATGACTGAGTGAAATAGTTAGTAAAGCCTTAGTCACATGGTCGCTTGAATGAGAGAAGTATAATGAACCTTCACAATAATTGGGGAACCTTCATAAAAGTATAATGATCTAGTTATTCTCAAACTAATGATTTTGAGTTAATGGGAAACTTTATTGTCAAAAGAGTAGAGGATATTCCAAATGAAGATGCAGTAGAATTAAATGTTGAAACAACCACTCTTACCTTATCCACTGCTAGGAAAGAGAAAAGGTTTATACAAGAGCCATAGGAGAAATATGAACAAGTTTGAGATGCCTATAATAAGGAAGTCCAAAAGAGGATTAACCTTGAAAATAAAATGATAGGACATAAATAATAGTCTAGATGACACACTTTTTAATAGGTGGATGGCAGAATATTCCTTAACAAATCAATTATTACCAGAAGAAGTTGAAGAAATGGATGTGGACTAGGATGAGGTACAAATAATTGATGCACCAATTTGAACATAAGAAAGAAAAAGGGAGCAACCAACTATAATAGTTGACATGGCTACTCAAATTGATAATGTCGCACAAAAACAAGCAATTACAATAGTGGATATGGCTACGCAAACTGATGATTTGGAAGAAAAACAACTAGTTGTAATCAATATCTAGATATCAGAGAATGACACGTCATGTGCAAGCCATTATAAGAAAATATTTCACCTTTATAAATATAAGTTGAATGCAATATATATTAGACAAATTAATCACAAAAAAATGGATTTATGTAAATAATAAACTCTGAATCAATAAATTTAACTAAAAAATTAAAATCAAAATATAATTTAATAGTTACATCTATCTATATATATATACACCCAAACTATCAAGTAAAATAATTCAAGTGCTCTAAATGAGAGATACAATATATACTCATTTTAGAAATAGGAAAGCTTACTTCCACTAAATTTATTGTCTATTGAAATTATAGAACTTTTTCTTTTTCTTTGACTTATTGAAATTAATTTAGCCTAAACATAAGACAATTAAATCCAATCTTAATTTAGTTATATTTGTTTTCTTCTTATTATTAAATAGGCATAATATTTTATTTAGCCTAAACATAAGATAATTAAATCCAATCTTAATTTGGTTATATTTATTTTCTTGTTATTATTAAATAGGCACAATATTTTAGATGCTTATCATTTCTTTTCCCATCCAGAAATGGGCTGTTATGCGAACACGCAGTGCAAGTATTCAACCACCTCTTATATGAATGTAAGAAGCTAATGTTGATTTCAAATTGGTTTTGACAAGTGAGTGTCAACACACTTAAGCCTTTTACTTAGTTCATGCCAAACTAGTAATACATGCTGAGCACAACATATAAATGTTAGACCATGCTAAGTTTTAATGAGTGCCGAGTCACTCGAGTGCCAAGCAGATGGATCATGTCGAGTGATTCACGTGGTGAGTAAATAGTGGATGCCGAGTAGTTCAGGTGTCAAGTCATAAGTAAAAATACAATGTATGTCAAGCATTAGAGACTTCATATACCGAGTGACACAATTTGGACATATTTGTTTATAATGGCACACACAACTATGCAATTCCAAGCCAACTTAAGGATAGATCTCTATGTTTTGGAGATAAGGATGAATCTATATGTGGAATACCTATGCAATTGCATGAAGCCAATCAAAAAATGGGAAGGTTTAAGAAAAAAAATGGATGAATCTCAACCATGGATTCATACCTAACCCTAAGCCACCAGAGTCTTCTTATGAAAGATGAAGCCTTAAAATCTTAACAATAATGAGAATAGTATACAAGGGGTGAATGATCAAATATAGTTTGTAAAGCATTCAAGGTGACAAAGCAGTAAGAGTGAATTGTAGAATCAATTAAAAGAGGAACAAAGGATAGAGAAGGATACAACATTGATGCATCCAATTGTGAAGGATCAATCAGAGATTGTGCAAAGGTGATCTATTATCAAGTAAGAAAGTGCCAACTACAGGATCTATGCTGAGACATTTTAACAGGTGATTATAGTTAAATCTCTTAACAAAGTAGTCCTAACAGGTTGTATGAAATCCTTTAATAGGGTGCTTACTTAATTGTAAGTTGAAGTCCTCTAACTAGGCACACTTCTAACAGGGTGTTGAAATCCTCTAACAAGGTAGGACTTAACAATCTTTGTAAGACTTTAATAGGTAGGCCTTTCACAAGGCTAATCATGATTCATGGTCAAACCATTGTAACCTTAATTGGATACACTTTATTTCTGTAGTAGTGAAGATTTGTGGGTGTCATCCTCACCTCAGTTTTACCTTCACTTGGAGGGTTTCTAGGCAATCATATCTAGTGTTATGTGTGTGTTTGATTACATGTTTACATGATTGATGCATATGATTTATATGTTATTTTAGTATATTAATGCATGTAATTTATGAATGGTGAAAGTTTTATGTGTCCAAGTTTAAACTCTTGATTCACCCCCCTCAGAAGTTTACTCTCTTCCACTTGTAATTCCAACAACTAAATTTTACATCGGACGATGGGAAATCATAGAGAGAGAATGACTACCACTGAGAAGTTTTGAAAAGTAGATCTAATCTTTCATTTTCACTCTTCTCTAAGGTTTAGGTCAAAATATATTCAAGGCCAATCATCAAATGCAGTGGATCAACAAGAAGTTGCTACAACAAGACTGACAATTTTGAGAATACAAATGGATCTTGAAGGACAATTCTGTCATATCTTGAGTTATTCTAGAGTTTATATCAATAATTTATTAGTTTCAAAAAATATTAATACAAGGAGGAAATTCTGCAATATCTATGTCTCTAAATTGTACAATATGAGAGAATGTTTAGATTTGTCTCTAACTAAAATGATTATCTATGACTTATTTTTCATTTTCTCCTATCTTATCATTGCCACTATTTCTTAGTCCTATACCTTGGACTTCTTGTCAGTCTACAAAGTCACACTAGTAAATAGTTGACCTATATAATTGCCTTGCAATTAAAATGATCAACTGTTAACCCTAAACCCCATTCTTATGATATCCCTCTCAAATGCTTTGAAACCCTATCAATTTGTGGAAGAAATTACTTAATTCGTTGAATTAAAAGAAATAATAAATTGACATACAACCTATCTAAGCTACATTAAATTTCATGAACTTTGCTCACTCAATTCCAAAGTAACAAGCATATGAAGCAAAGCCAATTTATTTTATCTCCCTATCTAAGATTGGTTTATTCTTTTTCTTTCTCTTGCTTGTTAGCCAAGGTAGTTTATTTTCATTTATTTTAATAAACAATTCTTCTAAGTTTAAAATAGCCAAAACACCCCTAATTTTATGGCCCCACAAGTAAATTTGGCTTCTAGGAAAACTAGTTTCCCTTGTAAATACAATGAGAAGGGTTCATGCTCTTTAATTTATTGTTCTATTTGGATCTACTCTTAACAATCAAAATTTACTATATTACAATGGCTCATAAGGGAGAATCCTCAAAAGCGTAAGATCAATTCTCTGCATCTTTCTCACTTTCTACGTTCACCTAGTTAGGTATTTCCATGGATTGCTAAAAAATGGATTATTTTTTTTGGTAATAGGGAAGAAACTAAAAGGGATTTCAACACAACAATTCTAGAGTAGAAGAAGGTGAAAAATCAACTCATTGTGGAAAAAACCATTAACGATGATAAATTAGTGGTTTGCCTACACCCAAAAACCATGGAAAAGTTATAATTGTTCTATGGCGATACAATTCTTATTAAGGTATTTTCATTAGCTCTTTGCTCTTTGTGAGATTAGGGTATTTGTATTTGGGGTTAGGTGCTTAGGGTTTTTAAATTTTTTTACTTTTCTCTTCAATCTCTGATTGACACCATATTATAGGGAAAGAAAATGAAGGATATGTTCTGTATTTCCCTGATAGATAAGACTTGTGAAGAACCTAAGATTAGAATGGACAAGGTAATGTGGTCAAATCTAAGGGTTCATTTGGGAGACATCATTTCTATTCACCAATGCTCCAATGTTAAGTATGGAAAGCACATGCATATTCTTCCCATTGATGATACCATTGAGAAGACAAATGGATCTTGAATGACAATTCTATCATATCTTGAGTTATTCCTAAGTTTATATTAGCACTGTATTAGTTTCAAAGAATATTAATATCATTGTGCAATTTTGAGAATAAAAATGTATCTTGAATGATAATTCTATAATATCTTGAGTTATTCCTAAGTTTATATTAGTAATTTATTAGTTTCAAATAATATTAATACAAAGAGGAAATTCTACAATATCTGTGTCTCTAAATTCTATCTTTGAATTTTTCTATAGGGGATAGATGTGAAGAAAAGAGTGTGAGTGACAAAATTATGAAGTATAATATCAAATAACTAGTCATTCCATCCCTAAAGTGTGATAGCCCTCATTTTAACTTTGCCAATTGTTTGAAATTTTTAAGGTGAGAGTGCCTTGATTTGTGTTATGTAGTAAAGATGATAAGTTGTGACTTGGTGATCACTATTGTAGAGTGCATGAAATGTTTGTTCACGTAGTCACACTATCAAAGAAGATAAGAGTGATTAAGATAGTGACTCAATAATGTTGTCAACTTAGAAGAAAATGCATGTGATTACACTGTTGTAGTGATAAGAGGAAAGTGATTAAAACAAGCCATGACATGGAAAAACCAGCTAAAAGGCACTTGTATGCATGGTCACATGCTTAATAAATGTAATACTTGATAAAACCATAACCATATGATGTAGTTTGATTGAAAGAAGAATGTAAAGGGTTGTTTTGTCATTATGTCAAAGAAATAGAAGTAAAGATAAACTGTGAAGTGACAACTAGGTTAAAAGAGGATAAACTATCCTTTTCTTGCATGGTCGTGAAGTAAAACTGTTATCAGATAAGCCAAGCTGTGACCAAAAAAAGTCTTAAGGTTAAACTATATACAATATCTTGATCGAACAGTTGTAGGAATAAAAAATTAAAAGTAAGAAAGGTGTGTGAAGCTGAAATTTCATGGTTGCTAGGGGTATTTACATAGTCGCAAATAGTAACTGTAAATGTTAATTAAATGAAGTGAATGCATGATTAAGGTTAAAGAGAGGTAAAATATTGAAGGTTCCTAGTCACACAATTAACAACCAAAATGTTAGATAGACTGCAAAGTGAAAAAAAGGGTTTGAAGCTATGGTCGTGCAATCATCGGTGTTTAAGTGCTAAGGTAAAAAATGACTATAGAACGACGAACAAAGGGAGTTACTGGGTCACAAGGATGGTTTTTAATGCAAAAATTATTGTTAAGAAACCTCATTATGACTTAATAGTGACGTCCTACTAAAAGTGCATAAAAAGTTAGAAAAGGCTGATAGTACAACTAGATTTTGGAACTTATATAGAAATTGAGATTTTGTCACACACATTGACATAAATAGACATAAATTCTCACTATGATACATTTTTTCTCTATTAATAGGTTGGTTTAATAGTATTCTGAGTTACAATCTTTTGCACAATCTAGAGATAGAACTATGAGCACTAAGAGATTTCCAAAATTTGTAGAGATTTGCAAAGCTTTTAGAAGTTTGATATTGACATAATTTTTTTGGAAGAATTTGATTGTAGTAGCATGGCACACAAAGAAGGCAAGGTAATAGCTCAGATTGGCGTGGAAGAGTCTTCTCAAGCTACTAAACAAGCAAAACCAAAGTTGGCAACCCTATATGCAGAGGAGTGGGTATATTTCCTTCCAAGGTCTTCTCATGTTCAAACCTTGAATGCACATGTTTTCAGAGATGCATACTCTTTCTATAGAGATTCCATTGTACCTAATACAAATGGAAATGGGCTTTTCTAGTATTTCTATCAGAATAGGTTTGCAAAGTCACCAATTTAAACAGGTGGATAAGGAATATGGAAAAATTGATAATGCCAAAAGTAATAGTGGATGTTGGTCTAATAAACGTATTGATCAAATCCTACAATTCAACAACTAAAGCTTTCCATGGGAAGGATATGAGTATCCTATGTAGACTGGATAGGAAGATTTTCATTGAGGCCTTTGACCTAGGAGGACCTATGACAAAGGAAATTGAAAAGGAGAAGATGAATGAAACTTTCAAAAGCTCTAAGAGTTTCTTTATTGGAAGAGTCATGAAGAGGCACATTCTCAAACCAATTCTAGAGGAGGGTGATATGCCAAAGAAGGTAGGAGACCTAATGTCGCTTGAATTTTTCTAAAAACATTTTAGGTACACCATTTTTGGGATAAACAAGGTGATAAGAATTGATGGAACAAATAATGCCCCAGGCTACATATATATCATTGCTTTGGATATTAAAGATTCAAATCATAATGTTAGGCATGATTATTTGGAGTATATTATTAATAGGATGCATGATGAAATTGTTGTAGCTTAGAATGGAGAGCTTGGGAACTTCAAATTCTTCCATTACTCATTATTGATGCACATTATTTTGTACAAGAACATAGGGCATATTATTTTGGACTTCATTGAACCCACTGAAGAGAATGGAGAGAACTTGCTAGTGTAGATGTGGACTCACTTTTGGCAAAGGTTTTATCCATATTCCAGTGCTATTGATTTATATAATGATTTTTTTTTCTATTACAAACATGTTAGTAGATATCACTAAAAGAATACCTAGAGGGGTAAGGATGCTAATAAGACCACCTGCTTTCCCAAATGGGGATACAAGACTAAGTCATGATTGGGATAGTTTGTTTCTCTTTGAATTTTTTTCAATTATAAGGGTTTTTGGGTGTCCAAAACCCCCTCATGTATTACCAAATATATCCCTAAAAGGTTAGGCCAATTACAATCCTTTTGGCAATTACTGACAATGAAAAAAGAATATTTAGGTCCTAATATTAAGAAAGGCTCTTTTATATCAAGGAATACAAAGGCAGGTGATTTTTTAATAGGAAAATATTCTATAGAAGAGATAGATCAATGCATAGGAGAGTTCAAGCTTCCCCCAGCCCTTGCTAGGACCTATGATAAAAATGATTTTGTGAGACATGCTCTTAAACAGATGAGAAAGTACACCCTCCCTAGCAACAAACCAAATTGGGAAGAGGATTGCATAATGAACTATTTAGAAATAGAAGTTTTTAGGGATAAAACCCAAAGATGCAATGAGATAATTAAAATTGAAGAAGCCATGAAGGTAGATGATCCATCATTTTAGGGTTTCTACCATGAGGTAGCATACCTAGATATATATAATAGGTGCCTTGATAATTTTGATCAAATATTGGTAAAGGTGCCTATTGAAATTAGAGACATGGAAAAGCCCCAATCCCCTTAATAGAAAGATGTCATAACCATTGAGGTTGATGATGATCAGCCAAAAAGTTCCTCATGAGCATAAGGGAGGAAGAAACAAAAATGATTGAGATCCTTGACAAGGTAAGAGGAAAGGCACTTCAAATTTTTCCTAAGGGATCCAAATTCTTTGACACCATAAGACAATTTTTCACTAAAGCAAGCATGTGAGAATGAGAAGATCCCAAATAAAATTGAATTACAAATTCAAATGCTAGATGAGTGAATAATTAAAGATCAAGAGTTCATGAAGCATGATGAATTCATCAAGTCAGATGAATTTAAGACATCCTTATACAAGGTAAAGAAAAGTTAGCTTACCTTACAACTATAACTAGGAGATTCCCCTAAGAAGACTGTAGAGCTGGTACAAAGGTTGAAGGAATATGATCCTAGTAGTGAGGTCCTCATAGTAGAAGCCAAAGAGCTTGTAACAAGTAGTAGGATGCTTCTCTTTCTAGGATGGGAGTTGAGTTCATCTTTCATGCTAGATCAAATTAGAAGATAGGATAAGTCAGTCTCTTTCAAAGAGACCAATATTGCTGGTGAGCTGCAGGGGTCTAGATTCAATATTGATAGTAAGAAAATGGCTATATGGAGCATGTCTCCTAAGGGAAATAAGCCAACCCTCATGGAGATAAAGGATTCCCCCTAACGAAATGTAATATTTTGGAATGCCACTACTATATCTAGTGATCAAATCCATAATTTGCAAACACATCATCATTAATGGAGAAGAAAAAAATTGATATGCTAGAAGAATAGCTGTATCAAACATACAACATATCCATTGATGCTAGGAAGAAGTATGGGGAATAACTAAAGAGGACTTATGTCCTAGAATAGAGGGTTTCTGCCTTAGAAGAAGAGACAAGAAGCCTTATAACTATTACAAGGCCCATCATAGAGGTGAGAGATCAGGAAGCCCAAACATAAGCTGATGCTAAACAATATAAGAGAGGGTCAACAGATGGATATAGATGAATGAGATGGTGCCAAGGAGGTGGAGATCAAGACAATTAAGAGCTTGATGATGTATAAGATAGGTGCCCTATAAATTGTACCACAAAATGTGCATAGAAGCTACATTTCTCTGCAAGGATCTGAATTCCAATGCTCAAAAGCATTAGCCCTTCTATCCCCTTTATTCAAAACATGGGGACCATATACACAATTATTTGATAGCTTGTTTCACTTGTTACTCCAAAAGAAGGAATTAACTAAGGAAGTAATTATTAATGCAAGAAAGATGATTAACAGGGTGAAAGAATTGCATTGGTTTTTCTCAAGAAAAATGAAATTAATACAAGGTAAGATGAAGACAATTGCTATGTAGATCCAAATTTTATTCCTACTATTCTAGATGCTAATAGTGTTATAAAGGAATGATAGTAGTGGTCTTCCTCTTTTGAGGATATTTTGAGACATTCATGGTTTGTGGCCTCTTGTAATAATGAGATAGATGTAACAACTATCTATGACATGATTGACTTTCTATTTAGAATTGAGTTAGACATAAGCAAGGTTACCAAAGAATTGAAAGCAATAAATGACACTAAATGGAATAAATACCTTGAAGAGTTGAATGCAATTAGGGATGCCACATGGCCAGATGTGGATATTGATATTATCATCTGGGAAGTCATTGTTGATATAAAGGCTGTAGCATTTTTTGACAATGACTAGGCAATGCAAGAATATAATTAGAGGTAGAGGAAACAAGAGAAAGGAAAGTAAAGTGATATGAGCATGTAGACTAACAAAATTTGCAAGGACACCTGCTGAAAGTGCCACCTACCAATTTTGTAACTGCATCCAGATTTTTGATTAAGTACAAAGAATGTTTTTCATGTAACCCAAGTTTTTGACAACTGTCCTACCATCTAAAGCTTGTTGCAATCCTCTATATAAGGATTTCTAGGATGTGGAGTGAGGGTCTAAAGTATGTATAATTTAGTGCTTTTTCTATTCATAATCTGTCTTAATTTTGTCAATCATATTTTGTATTCAATTTTGTAAATCTAAGAATATAGTCAACATTGAATGATTAAGTTATAGACCCTTAATAGGAGAAATTCCAAAATGAATTTGAGTCTAGATGTACTTCATTTATGCTATTACTATTTATAGTCTTGCATTCTAAGTATTGGAAATCATGGAATGAATTTTTCAATACAACCCTACTTTTCTCAATAGTTATTTTCTTCTAATAGTCTTTTTTAATAGGAAGATATGAATGCTTACCTAAGGGATATAAAAAAGATTGAGAAATATTCTTTAGAGAAAACAATCAAAACTATTACAAATAAAAAAAAAGTACTATATTTTTACTTATTTTATGTGGATCTTGTATTTGCACCAACTTTAAATAAAATGAAACAATCGAACAGAATAAAATTCATATTGATCTGCTCACAAAAAATAATGTAGTGGTTGAAGAGTACTATATTTATACTTTTTAAGGTGGATCTTGTATTTGCACCAACTATAAATAAAATGAAACATAAATCAAAATAATCAAACAAACTAAAATTCATACTAATCTACTCACCATTATTATCATTTGATTCGTGCAAAAAACTACATATTGCATGTAAAATTGCTGTTTTAGTGTTATCCCTAGATCCAACTACAAGACCCAATATGAGGCAAGTGGTAAAGCTTTTGAATAAAATTGATTAATTAATGAAGGTATGTTAGTTTGAGCTTCACTTGGTTTTGAGAATACTTTAATATTCAAGGCCAACCATGTGAAGGTGAAAGCTCATTTGGCCTCACCTTGTCCCCCTAACATCAATATAAACTCCCCATTATAATTGAATTACATACTTCACTCATTTAGTCATCCATTGATAAACTATAACATTCAACCAATACACTCACATAACATTTGATCAACGAGCAATTAAAAAAAAAAATTTCTTCTTTTTATTTTTCTTAGCTCTCTTAAGGTAAAGGCTGATAGAAGCATCAATATTTTTCTCGTTCTCCTCCTCTTGTGGAACATCTAATGTCAAATTATGATGCCTCATCCTATTTTGAGGAGTAGGAGGCTACTGCACTAAAGGGGGCTCTATTGCAATAACAAGTAAATGGGTTAAATTGACATACCCTTTTTCTTTTTTTCAACTGTTACAAGTATTTAATTAACCAGTAGAACATAACATGCATTTTTCTTACCTAAAAATGCCACATCATGTACAATAACATTTTGACTTGCCACCATCTCAACATGTTGAAAAATTGGAACATGCTCCACTCCTTCACCATTATGTTCAACTTGCTCTAAAATATTAAAAAAAAGGTTACATATCAAATTATAATTGAAGATGTTAAATTATATACATAATTGCATGATTAATTTTCAATAGAAAATTAATACCTCCACCACTATGATGCACATCATGGCCTTCATCATGCATAGGTTCCATGATAGGATATGAAGGTTGCAATGAAATGTTATGCACATTGTTATGTAGTCAATTTATGTTGGAAACTAACACCAAAAAACAAATTTCTCAACTATTCAATTCGATTTACTTTTCATTTGATCAATTCACCTATGTCTCATTTGGTACACCAGATTCTTGGGTATGGCTTTCAAATTCTTGGTGTAGGCATACAGCCATGGCTTTATAGCCTTCCCTCAAGGCAATTTTTTTATCTTCACCAGTGGGCTCTACATTGAATTTTGTGTCCTATATTTTTTTGCCCAATATCATCAATTTTGCATGTATGACTTGATTAAAAAAAATTGTTTACAAGATTACATTAAATTTTTTTATAGGAAATTTCGTTGTTGTTACTTACAAGTAGAGACTGAAGATTCATATAGCCACTAGAGCCAAGTTTGTGTTGGCCAACCTTTTCTAGTCTTGCTTGTGTAGCCACTAATGTGTGTTGCAGTCTATGAACAATTTGAAACATGTTAGATTATACATTTACAAAGATCACTAATTAGTGCCTGATTACATTATACTTAATACTATCATTACATACCTTCTTTTTCCCTTTTCTGGTTCATTTTCTTTAGCATGTAGCCTTTTCACTTTGGCATCTTCTATTATTTCATTCCACTCCATCGATGGAATCATAGGAGGATGGTCATACTTTGGGTTATCCTTTATATCCCTTCTATATTGGTCCCTCATAGTCTTTATATGTTTGGATGCTCTTTTGAGAAGTAGGGAAGTGTGAAAAATGTTTATTCCAAAAAGGTCCTCAAAAGATGTAATGAGCTTATTTTTTAATTCAGGACCTTGTTCTTTCCACCTATTTAAAAAAAAAAAATTATTAGATCAATAAATTTAATATAGTATAATAAATGTAAGAAAAGATAAATATTGTAGCAACGATATGAAACTATGTACCTTTTATGTATGGTGGGTCCAAATAGCTTCAATGTCATTTGAAAAAGATGATCATAGAAAACATCATTTCCTACAAAAACATCATGGGATTCCCAATACAAAATGAGTTATGTACAAATAAACTACAATTACATTGTAAATAGTAACAATTTTAAAGCACCTAGAAGCTTTCGTAATTTTAATGGAAATGTAGTTTTCTTGTTCAACAACAATGTCCCCACAAATGAACCAATACTAGTCACATAGGCTGCTCCAGGAAATGGTTCAGCTTTAGTAGTACTTTTCTCTTTTGTTCTCTCAACTATAGGTCTATCTACTAGTGCACAAAATAGGTCCATGAGTATAAAATCCACCAATAAGAAAAAGTACAATTAGCACATTACAAAATATAGCAAAACACGATTTTACCAGTTGTGCTTGGCATAGTCTAAAATGTTTGCAAGATCCTTGCTACTGACAATGCACTTGGAAATATTGGAGTGATGACTAAAGGATGCATCTACACTTCATCATGAGCTAAAGAATACATTGTTAGCAAAGACATTTAAAATGGATAAAGATCAAATAGGATACTAGCTAGAAGCATCCTAAATAAAAGTTAAGTGTTATAATGCTGATGAAAATAAACAATGTTGCATTAGTAGGGCCACAATTTTCTATTGTTGCTCATATTGTTTCACAATGTGTACAACTTATGCATTCTTTCTTCTCATATGAATATGAGAAAGTATTAATTAAAGAGAAAGTGTAATAATGCTATAATTTTCAGTAATTGTGATATTTCTATCAAGATTTAATTGTGTGATTTTTGAGTTAAATTCATTGACCCATATTTCATGAGTAGTGATTCAACATAAATCCATCTCTCATGAGAATAAATGGAAAACTTAGAAATCATTGGATCTAGGTGATGCTCACAAGGGTGAAGGTTTTACAAATGGGGTTGCAAGCTTTAGGTTTAACCATGGAGGAACTTCATAGTTAAGAGTGCTCAGGCTGGAGTAGTACTAGGATGGGTCAATGAGAAATCTAGATGCTTCACCCTTGTGAGCATCACCTAGATCTAATGAGTGCCAAGTGTTCCATTTATTCTCATGAGAGATGGATTCATGTTGAATCACTACTCATGAAACATGGGTCAATAAGTTTGACTAAAAAATCACATAGTTAAATCTTGATAGAAATATCACAATTGACTCGCTGTGGAAATTATCTCCTTTTTATGAATTGATGAGCTTAAGAGTCTTTCTAAAGAATGGTTCATAATGCATAAAACTTGATGAAGGTTTTATAAATGGGGTTGCAAGCTTTGGATTTAACCATGGAGGAAACTCTGTAGTTAAGTGCACTCAGGCTGGAGTAGTACTAGGATGGGTGATCTTCGAGGAAGTCCTAGTGCTTCACCCCTATGAGCATCACCTAGATGAAATGAGTGCTAAGTGTTCAATTTATTCTCATAAGAGATGGATTCATGTTGAATCACTACTCATGAAACATGGGTCAATGAGTTTGACTAAAAAATCACATAGTAAAATTCTGATAGAAATATCATGATTTGACTTGGTGTGGAAATTATCCCCTAATTATCAATTGATGAGCTTAAGGGGCTTTGTAATGAATGGTTCATATGGCACAACACTTGGTGAAGGTTTTTAAAATGGGTTTGAAAGCTTTGGGTTTGACCATGGAGGAAACTCTGTACTTAAGCATGCTCAGGCTGGAGTAGTACTGGGGTGGGTGACCTCTCAGAAAGTCCTAGTGCTTCACCCCTGTGAGCATCACCTAGATCCAATGAGTACAAAGTGTTCCATTTATTATGATGAGAGATATAATCATGTTGAATCAGTACTCATGAAACATGGATCAATGAGTTTGACTAAAAAATCACATAGTTAAATCTTGATAGAAATATCACAATTTGACTTGTGGAAATTATCTCCTACTTATCAATTTTCAGTAATGTTGAATATATACTGAGTTGGCATATATCTGACTAGTTCAAACAGAGACCCAAGTATGGAATAGAACTCAGTCATAACTGATTTTTCCTTAAATAAACTCAACAATGTAATAATACTATAATTTTTAGTAATGTTGTAATGAGAAAGTGTTACTTACATGAAGGTTGTGCACTACAACCCTCACCATGTTGATCACACAGTTTTGTAGATGTCACAAAATCCTATAGAAGAACACATAATGTTTTAGATTATGATCCATGATATACTATAAAATATAAACATCCATTGAACTTCTATTATTGCTTTAGATTAGTTACTACTTACCTTCAAAGAATTGACTCTAAGTATCAATTCTTCTTTTAGTGCCTCTGTCTCCTTAGTTAGGTTTTTCTAGAGGATAATGTTAAAATTTTTATCACTGTATCTTTGTATGAGTTGGTGGGCCATGAATATGGGGTCAACACTATGGGTGATTCCATCTAGAAATGACACTCGTGTTTCAAATTGCATTTGATCTACTGTCATTTTCACTTTTCCCTATCAATAAGTATCAAGTTGCGACATCAATGTCAGTAAAATTCCATCAAAATAACTCCAAAGTCATAAAGAAAAGAACACAATAATACAACATTTTTTTCTATATAATTTGTACAATTACAATAACTAAGGTTTACCTTCATTGAAGGTGTGTGATCTAGTACATCCCCACCTATGCCTTATGGTGTATCCATTTTGCCTTGTGAAAAAGATTACTAATTCTTAGCAATCAACAATGAAATGAAGTAATAGAATTACAAATTTTTTAAATTAATAAAATAATATATTGTATATTTGAGTCAATATTAATTGGAGACAATTTTTTTAAATGTTATACTTACTAGTCCCATGATAGGAATTTTTTTTGTATCTAGATGAAATATTAGTTAGCAAGCATGTCAAGATTATCACTTTATGTATTTCTCAAATGATCATCATAATCACCCATCAATTACAACCATTACAAGAGGTATTGATTAGGAAGATTGAACATCAAAGAACAAATTTTGTCACACCATTCAAGTGTTCCCATGTTCACATCAAACAACATATATGCACCCATAGTTGTGTGTGTGTGTGTGTGTGTGTGTGTGTGTAGTTTCCTATCAGCAAATAGATAGTCACATTATCAACAATCAACATGATATTGTCTTTATCACCACATATGGAAGATTAATCAAATAATGACAAGTCAAGTGAACAAACTAATCAGTAGCAATTATTCATAACTATGCAAAGAAAATAATTAACCATTAAATGCCCATTTCTAAAAAAGAAAGGTGCTATCCCAACCTGTGGGTGCAAGTATCCAATAACAATGAGATCTATTATAAGAATCAATCCCATTCTCAAAGACATCATTGAGTATTTCTTATCATCTATTTATCCTTATTGGATTTCTCAAGGGAGTCATTGCTCATCATCTTCATCCATGTCATCATCATCATCACCATCATCTTCATGACCATCATCATTATTATCATGACCATCATTATCTTGACCGTAATTGCCTTGATCATCACTGTCTTCATCAACATGATCATGATCATCATCACCATCATTGTTAGCATCACCAAAATCATCATCATCTTCTTCTTCATAATTTTGTAATAGTCATTCATTATCATCTTTTACTTTGTCTTCTAATTCATTAGTATCTTCTTCTTCCATCACATTATACTTTACTAATATTCCTCTTGGATCATGTCTAACAAAAAATGATCAACCCAATTTATGTGGAACATCAAAGTAAAACACTTGCTCATATTGGCTTGGAAGAACATATCACTCGTCTCCAACCTAGCCCAAACATTCTATGTATGATCAAGAGTTTTATGGTATTTTCCAATAATTGAAGAAGTGGAGACATTATTTGATTCCTAAGGAGTTTGTGTTGTATACTGATCAAAGCCTTATAGTACTTGGAAAGTCAACATAAATTGAACTAGAGACATATGAAGTAGGTTAAGTACTTGCAAATTTTCACATTTTTTTATCAAGCATAAGAGTGGAGTTACAAATAGAGTTGTTGATGCATTGTGTAAAAGACATTCTTTATTGATTGATATGAAGGTTGAAGTTCTTGAAATGAAAGAGTTGTATGAAACTAACCCAAATTTTTTTGAGGGATGGAGAGAGTGTAGAGCACCAAATCTATCTAATCACATGAGTAAGTATGATAATTATTTCATTTAAATAGGTATGTCATTCAAAATAATTCAATTGTGTACACTAAGAAGTTCTATGAGAGTTAATTTGATTAAGGAAAAATATTGTGGTGGATTTCCTGGACATTTTCGAATTGATAAGACATTGAGTTTGCTAAAAGAGAAGTTACTAGCCACAAATGTATAAGGATGTTCATAAATTTGTGAAGAGTTGTGGATTTTTTCAAGTTGCAAAAGGAGTAGGTTAGAATACTGGTTTATATACACCTATTTTTTTTTTCCTGAGAAACCTTGGAGTGACAGTAGTATGGATTTTGTTCTTGGATTGCCTAAAACAGGGAAGGGGTATGATTCTATATTTTTTGTTTGGATAGATTTTTTAAGATGACTCATTTCATACCATGTAAGAAGATATTAGATGTTGAGCATGTTTGCGAACTTTTCTTTAAAGAGATTGTGAGATTGCATGGATTACCAAAAAGTATTATTTTTGATAGAGATAGTAAGTTTGTTGGTTATTTTTGAAAGACTTTTTGGAAGAAGATGGGTACTAAGTTGAAGTTTAGTTCTACATTCCATCCACAAATAAATGGATAGATAAAGGTTGTGAATAGAAGCTTGGGTAATTTTCTAAGATGTTTGGTTAGAGACAAACCACATGATTGGGAGATGGTATTGGCATAAGCCAATTTTTCATATAATAATTCTGTAAATAGGAGTATATGGAAAACACCTTTTGAGATTGTTACAAAAATGCAACCTAGAGGAGTATTAGATTTGAGGGATGTTGTTGGTGAATAAAAGAGAAGTGGTACAAGGGAAGAATTTGCTGATTTTATGGAGTCTTTGCATAATGCAGTAAAGTTGAGGATGGAAAAAAGTAATCAAAATTATAAGGAGATTGCTGATAAGTCTAGAAGACATCATATTTTTGAAGTTGATGATGAGGTGATGGTTCATTTGAAGAAAGGAAGATTTCTTGTTGGAACATATAGTAAGCTGAAGATGAAAGAGTTTGGACCTTGTAAGATCTTGAGGAAGTTTGACAGTGGTAATGCTTATGAAGTTGAGTTACCTAATGTCATGGATATATCTCCTATATTCAATGTTATTGATTTGTGTAAGTATCATGAGTTATATGAAAAATTTATTGTATTAGATGATTATCTTAAGAAGTAGATTGATGAAGTTGAAAAGGTATTGGATCAAAGAGTTGGTAAAAGCACAAGAGGAAAAGATTACTATGAGTATTTGGTGACGTGGAAGAATAGACTAGTTGAAGATGCTACATGGATTTCTCAATTTGAGTGGGATTCAATTCAGGTTGTGACACTTGCATGATTTAGGAGAATCATTTCTTCCAACCTTGGTTGTTTGATGTAGGAGCATCCTGGGTTGCCTTGTAATCTTGCACTTTTTTGTTCATTCTTCTAGTTATTTCTGAATTCTAGTTACTACTGAGTTCTAGTTGTTAGGATTAACCTCAAATAGAAATAATAGTTACATGCAAATATAACTAATACTAGAAAATAGTAGATCACATAAAAGGAACATAAGACACCATTATTTAACATGGTTCACCCAATCCCTGGGCTATATCCACCAACAACAAGTCCAATATTATTATTATCTAGTGATTACAATCCACAATCCTTTATAGCTCAATACTACTGTAAGAAGCTACAATATCACTATTACATTATGAAATCCCTAACCCTCAACCCTTTTTATACAATATTTTTTTTCTTACAAAATTAGGGATATAATAAGTCATCCAATGGGAAAAATAGCAACCAATGACTTTTACAATATAGGGTCATTTTTGACTTCAGGGGCGCTACCCTTGAAAACCCCTATGGGGGAATTTCCCCTCAACCACACCCTACACTACAATAGGGAGTGCACCTTGGGTGCTACCTAAGGACCTGCACTACCCCTTGTTCCCATCTTGGGTCCTATAGAAATAATATGGGGAGACAATTGTGACAACTAAACCTCCAAGTCTAATTAGGCTCCACATCACAATAATCTCCCACTTGGAGACTAATCAAGCTCCACAACAATAACCTCCCACTTGAAGACTAATCATAGCACTGCTAAACATGTAGCTCCTAGTGGAATATCAAACCACCCTAGACTCTACTATTCTTTTATTCTATTTAGTCTAGAAAACCAACCAAAGCTAAAAAAGAGCTCAAATTCTTCCTTGTTACTACCTTGGTAAACATATCTACTAGATTATCATCTATATGTATCTTGTCTAGCTTTAATTATCCATCATCCAAAAATGACTGAATAAAATGGTGTTGCAATTGTATGTGTTTTATCTTTGAATATAGAGCTGAATTATTTGAAAGATGAATAACACTTTGGCTATTTGGGAACAAATAGTTATCCCCCTGTGGATGTCCCAACTCTTCCATGAAGAACTAAAGCCATATCATTTCCTTGACTACCTCTATAGCAGCAATATACTTTGCCTTTTCAATGGATAAAGAATTAACCTTTTGTAATTAAGAAACCCAACTCATGACTACCCCACCAATAGTAGATAGATAACCTATAATAATCCACTTGGTATCAATATCAGCTACCAAATTCAAGTAAACATAGACTTGTAAATTAGTAGAAGAGCCTCCAAAGTGTAAACACTTACTGGATGTTCCTCCCAAATATTTAAGAATCCATTTAACTGCATTCCAATGCTCAATTCCTGGATGACCCATATACCTGCTAACAACTCCCATTGCATGTGCAATATTTGGCCTAGTATATACCATTGCATACATCAAGCTTCCTATAGTTGAAGAATAAGGTACCTTGGACATCTTATCCTCTTCTTCTTGTGTCTTGGGACACATCTCCTTAGTTAGCTTCATCCTCCATCCTCTTCTTTCAACCTATAAATCCATTTATTTTGTAAAGCCCTTTTACCTATAGGCAACTTCAATAAATCTCAACTCTTATTTTTTAGCAAAGAGTCCATTTTGTCTTTCATTGCAGACTCCCATTGAATCTTAGTATCCACTTTCACAACTTCATCATAACATTCAGGTTCACTAGCTTTAGTAAGTAAAATAGAATACAAAGAAGGAGAAAATATTTTTGGAGGTTAACTTAGCCTTGTTGACCATCTAATATTCATTCAAGTGTGTGGTATTTATTCTTATGGTTGTTGTAGATCATGGGGAACTGTTGGAACATCATCTTTTAGAGTATCATCCAACATTACATAATCATTTTCTTTCTTCTCATGTTACTGCAATAGATCTTTGTACAACACTTTCTCATTGAATATGACATCCTTGATTCTTAAAAATTTATGATTTGAAAAATCCAAAAGCCTATAACCAAATTCATTAATGCCATATCCAACAAATACACATTTCTTTGACTTAGCTTCTAGCTTGGTTCTATTTTCAAAATCTATATGAGCAAATGCTTCACAACTAAAGGTTTTGAGAAAATAATAACTCACATTCTTACCAGTCTATGCTTCCTCTAGAATACCATAGCACAAAGGAGTAGAGGAACCTCTATTAATAAAATATACAATAGTATTGATAGCCTCCACCCACATTTTTAAGGGAAACCATGCATGCAATCTCATGCTTCTTGCACGCTCCATTATAGTCCCGTTCATGCACTCGGCCACTCCATTTTCTTCTAGAGTCCTTGGAAGAATTTGCTGTCTACTAATACCATTAGTGGAGCAATAATCTTTGAATTCATGACTGCAATACTCACTACCATTATCAGATCTGAGACATTTTAATTTCTTACTTGTCTCATTCTCAACCAAGCATTTCCATTTCTTAAAATTTTTAAATACATTAGATTTCTCTCTAAAGAAATAAAATCACACTTTTCTAGTTGCATCATCAATAAATGTAACATAATAATGAGAGCCACCAAGGGAAGACACCTAAACTCATCCCTACACATCTATATGCATGAACTCTAATCTCTCACTTTTCTTTTCCTTCCCAATCTTCACAAAACTCACTCTCTTTTGTTTTCCATACACACAACTTTCATAGAAATCTATATGAACACATTTCAAATATGGTAAAACTTACTTTGAATGAATTAATTTCATAACTTTCTCACTCATATGCCCAATTCTATTGTGCCATGGCACTATATCAGAATCTACATTAGCTATTTGTTCTCCCCACTCAATTGCAATAACTATTCTTGAACATTCATTTTTCTCTGAAACAATCAAGGTAGAAGGAACAATATGAATTGTTTAAAGATATAATGTGCCTCTTTCACACCTTTTTCTACTACAAGATAACTTTTGTAAACCTTCCAATTTTTATCATTAAAAGTAACTATTGTAGATGCTTAAAAATGGTTTGCCTCTATGGTTTCATTAAAATGAAGCTCCATTTGACATATAGCACACTTTTTGAAAGAAAAAGTCTTCACCTCATTCTAACTGGTCCTCATCTCATCTTATTAGTCTTCTTTCATTCATATCTTCATTCATCACCATGATAATGTGTTCCAATACACCAAATCATCTTCATCTTGCATTCTTACATTCGTGCATCATCCTACACTGTTTGTCAACCTTTTAGGGCTTTCCACCCAGTCCAACTTTAGTATCACCATTTTTTGATCAATTTTGACCAAATGTGACCAATTTTGATTAATTTTACCCATGCTATGACCTTTTTCTATCATTTTGGACATGCACACAAATTTTTAGGTCATTCTGAGTCCAATCGGGCTATTTTTGGCCCCCATAGCCTTTTGGAACATAGTTTGCACTTTCAAAGTGCACTTAAGCTTCCCAAGTGCACCATGGGTGCACTTGGTTCTATCATAGCACACTTAAACTTACCAAGTTCACACTAGGTGCACTTGGGTGCATTTTAGGTGCACTTGGGGCAGTAAGATGCCTAGAACTGCTCTTGTAACCCCTATGTTGCACTCCAGAGGCCATAACTTTTGTGTTTCAATTCTGATTTATGAACTATCAATTGCATTGGATTTATATATTCATTATGAATAGATTGAACTATCATTTTTGTTATTTTTTCATTGTGTTGAGTGCTAACCCTTGAAAATACTCTCGGGCCCCTAAATCAATATCATTTTTCATACTAATTCATCCCATTTTCTCATTCCACTAACTCTGATCTTTTGGCTAAACTGATTGCATCTCAATAGTGTCTATCATCATTCATATCCTCTTTCACATCAATTGCACATTATTTTGGAACCATTTTGACATTGTTAGAAATCATATGAAATCAACTCGCAATCATATCAAACCAACTTAGAATCATATCAAATCAACTTGAAATCACACCAAATCAACTCAGAATCACCCAGAATCAACCATAACCAACTCAAAACATATTATATACCTTAAATCAATCATCATCTATCCAATCCTAGGCATTTTTGTGGCTTTCAGTGCTTTGGAAACCTATCAATCTATCAAATCTTATCAATTTGACCTTAGTACTATCATGGCTCTTAGTGCTAGGTAAAACTATCATTAATGTCATCTGATCTTTGACATTGTCAACTCTCTTAGTGTCAGGTCATGGCCTTATCAACCATTTAATAACATTGACAGTGTCTATTGGTTTTATTTATCAACCAATCTTGATCTTGTAGCATTTTACAATATCAATTGAATGTTACATGTCCTCAATTCATGTCATGTGTCCTTGGCATGTTATCAATTTTATCAATCAATCAATTTGACCATGGCTTTGGTCTATTCATCATCATCCTAGTCAACCTCCATTATCATCACATTTCATCAAAGGATACTATCACACTTATTTAATCAAAGTGGCCAATCATCTACTAATTTTTTCTATAGGATTAAATAACCCATAATTTAATCCTATACCATTTCACTAATTATTCTTCTAAACTGACCCCCTTAATTAATTGATTCATCATTCATAAACCATGGAAATTCTCAATTTCCTAAGTCATATTTTCCAACATTAATCCCATTTTCACTAATTTCTATTTGTGTGCAATAATGGATTTTTAATTCAAATATTCCACATAATATTGGCATCATCATGACGCATGAGTGTGATGTAGTGCCCCGCTCGGAGATCCTTGGAACGAGGATTCAATACAAGCCAATATTCTTTTTTTTACAAGTATGAATGCACATGAAAACATCATACATGGATTACAAAGATCACAATGGAAGATTTCACCAACAACCTTGACAACCAACGAATCTCCAAATTCCATAAACAATCAGACACACTCAAAAAGAGGTCTACAACAACCATGCATAGGATGAGGGCTCGAAGAAACCACCACTCATAAACTAAACACTATACTTGAAGATAAATGTAGAATCCTAAAATTTGGCTAAGTCTAAAATCATGAAGCCCTAAAATTTCCTAGAATCTTTATCTTATCTCAGAGTGGTCTGAAACCTATCTCAAAAGACTCATCGCATTTATTAAAATATATCTTAAGTATAAGAAATTAAATATACATTAAATTATACTTGAAAAATATATTTTAAACCTCTTAGGAAATCTATTTTGAACTACAAAAGTGTAAAAAAAAAAAGGGTGTTCAAAACCAATTTCTGAACTTACCTCAGACAAGCCTAGATACCCTCAATTTTCTACATGAGATCAAAAGAGTGCTAGATTCTCACACAAAACTGTGCAACACACCCCATGAGAAACTGCCACCTATGGGAGGAAGTGCACCAAATGGCATGAGAAAGTACTTGGCCCAACAACAAAGACTAGAGTTGGGTTTCGTGCGAAGAAGTACAAAGCTGTACGAAGAAACCCAATATGCTATGCAAGGACTTGCATTCTCACACGAGAAACTAAAAGTTTGTGTGAGAATCGAGAATAGCAAGCTAGAAAAAAATAAAGGAAGAAAACTAGAAAATGAATTCCTCCACACCAGGGAGTACCAGATCCATATAAATTGAAGAATGAACACTTGAGTGCATAAACAACAAGATGTCAAGAAACAAGAAAGAAGAACATCTATCCATCTAAACCATAGCAATAAAAGAATGAACTGAAAGAAACATCACAGTTTATAGAAATAACATTACAATATCTGAACAAACAAACTAAGTATGTGGTTCCTCCCAACTATTAATATCATCATAACACCATTGTGGATCCTAGCCATCCCCCGTGCATAACATCCCAAGCCACTGATTAGATTGTCAGTACTATCATAATAGAGATGTCACTACTAAAACATGCTACAATATAAGCATAAGGAAATCTAACATGCTAGTAGTAAAGCATAAGACAATCCTACAAGTAGATAACATCACCTATCACATGCTAAACATTGATAAGCAATAGATATACCAACAAAGAAATTCACATCATCTAATCATATACTAAACATCATAATATAGGAATGTGTCAAATAAACTAACATCATCTAAACATGATATCCAAGCATTCCAATGAAAGCATAAATCATAAGAAATCATACTCCAAAACCTAATGTATCAAGTGAAAACATCCAACAATGATCACACTAGGACAAAAGACCATCTCTATACACCGATCCTTAGCTGTAATAGAGGTAGCTATGCCTCCCAACCACGTGGCACCTATAGGTCCACACCCACTGTGCTGATGGAGATAATGATTCAACCACAAACACACACAAAACAACATCCATGGTTAACACACACGCCAAATAGTATGGGGACTATAACCAAGAACCTAAGACAATGCAAGTGGTATAGGTTCTAGTCAGGCACTCATAAGGCTACTAAGTAGGGGTTGACATCAAAGAGAGTCGCTTAGAATCAACAAGCCCAAGCCAGTACTAGCAGCTCTTTACTTCCCAATGGAAGGAGCACATCCTAAATAATTTTTATTATCTTAAATTTTATTACCATTCACACATTTTATTTAGTTATCACTTACTTAAAACTTATGCATGCCAACCCTTGGGAAATAGGCACTAGGTTGCAAAAAAGAAGCCCCCTCCATATGCTACCTTACCCTACCCATGCTCATCCTATGAAAAGTGCTCATGGGCATGCATACTCCCATCCCAACCTCAATCATCATAACTTTTGGAAGTACTACAAAAGATCAAGCCTCACAAGTCACTTGAGTAATGTACGCACACGTAGTCATGTGTGGTGCACCACCATCATGAAGATCATAACAAAGGGACTAGATGAGAACACAATGAAAAAAAACACTCAACCAAAAACAACTTGGAAGGATGGATTCTACACGAATCCCAAGAACCAATAAAACCATACATCATGAAATCACTCAACTATTTTTAATCCAAGAGTATGGATTCTACATGAACCCTAGTGATGCAACAAGACCAAACATCATGAACTCACTCAAGCGGTCTCAATCCGGGAGTACGAATTCTATACAAATCATAGTGTCCACGAAACAAAAAGTAAAGGTAAAAAAAATCATAACACTAAGTATAAAATCACTCCACTAAACACAAAGTTAGGATTACGAGTGTGACACACATCCCAATGCAACATAAAAGTACAATAGTGGTCTGATTAATATCCAAATGGATCATCTAGGTCCATGACCCACATTGTGCCAAGAAAACTCAAGAAAATAGGGTGGCACACAAAATGAGGCAAAAACCCAAATTTTGGAAAACTTCAAAATTAAAACCCATTTGGCCTTTGGGTAAAAAAATTGCAAAAATCCAAAAAAATCAAGTTTAGACACTGTATGCAAAAATGGTCAGCATAACGGTGTAAAACCCCAAACCCTCATCCTGAAAAATAGGGAAATGTTCATACCCACCCAATCAGGTAGAACTAGCATACATAAATGGAGGGGAACACTAGTTCTCAGCCTCCAAACAAATGATTATAAAAAATAGAAGTAGAAATGGAGCTGAAATAATAAAATGGGAAAGCCCTACCTCACAACCAAAAGGGAAAAATGGAAATTTGAACCATAAAATAAATAGCTTGCAGAAGTAGCTAAAAATCATGGCAATCCAAGGTCTCCCCAAGCTGGATCCAACAAGCTTGATCTCGTGACGATCCCACACCCGTAGCTCCCACAATGAACAAAATAGTAAATCTTTATGAAGAGGATTTTGGGCTTTACTCTCAAACTTTCTAATTCCCAAAGTGAGAAGTGAGGAATTAAATTCCTTGTTAGATATTTATTCACTTTTTGAGTGAATAATAAATTAGGGTAAATAACCAGCCAACCTAGTTAAACCCCAAATTGACCCAAACGAAAATAGGCTATTCCTAAAAATAGGAATTCATCTATGGCAAAGCTGCCAGAAAATAAAATAAATCAATTAAAAAGCTTGAAAACCCAAAAACACATAAATTTCCTTAACAACTTTCACAACAATGCAAAACTCTAAATGCACAAACACACTCACTGGTCTAATCACATGATGCAAATGAGTTCAGATTTAATAATCATCGAAAGTTTTAATTAAACAATTAAACTAAGGATACGTCAACCATACAAGGATGACATTGGTAAAATATGAATGGTTAAATCACTAACTCCATGTGCCACTGCTAGCGATATAAATCCTACACACTAAGCAACACGATCAAGTGTAATTATGTACAACAACATAGTCGAAGCAATAAATGCATTAAATCACCTAATTTAACCATTTATTTAATTATATCAAAATAATCTATTTACATCACTCACATTTGCATAAAGCATTACAACATAGGAATGAAGTAAATAACCATAGCATTAAATCTATCACATAACATAATCAATGATATGCCTAAACACTAGATAACTAGATATCATCATAAAACACACTGTCATCTCAAAATGGCATCATCATGCAATATGATTAACTAAATAGCATAGTAGTCTAACATCTATGATATTGAAATCAAGGTATAACATAACATGAGTAATAAAATATCTCTCGGGTCAAAATATAACAAGGTAAATATCCACAACACATAACCAATAAATCCAACATGGACAATCCATTTCTAATTACTTAAGCATTTAATAGTGGTAGATTAAACAACACAAAAGGGCACTTAAAAGATATAATCGAACATAGTCATAAACATAACTAACTACTGCTACAAGAACTTAGTCCAGTGTAGCACGATAATAGTATATAGTGCAATCTCTGCACACATCTTGGGGTAATCATGAAACAACATCATGATACCACATCGATCCTACTAACCTCTAGCACAAACCTCAGTGAACCATAATCACATCAAAATCTCATAAATTAGTCAAAGCATAATCAAAGCAACTGATACAATAACATAAATCAAATCACCTCAACAGTGTAGACCACTCATGGTCACAATCATGACCCCATCTCAATGAAAGATCAACAAGGCTGCATCTATCAGGATGACTTACAGAAGTCAAATATGAGAGGAACTACATGTGACACCTCATGGATTCTCCATTGACACTTGGCTAAGATATGTCATACTCCATATATTCTTATTCTCTTATGCATGTCCATATTTGGCTTCCATTGTCATAGATTCTTGGCTTTAAGTGGGTTTGAGGTGTCATATGATGTGTCATAGATCCTCTTCCATCTTTATCCAAGTTTGACTTCCAAGCATCATACAATCCTATACTTGGCATCTTGTGTCATATGTGTCATGGATTCTCAAAGGAATCTCTTGCCAAGTCGCATATCCAAGGTGACAATTCCAAAGCTCTCATCTTCTGTGTTGATTATAAAATGAGAATTCTTTCTCTCATTTCCATCCCTAAGTCTTAAGTCTTTTCCAATCCCTAGCTTCTTAGATTTTCACTTTTTCTTACACACTAAAATCACATCTAGTATTCTCATAACATCATCACTATCTTAGACTTTTTGCTTCCTCATTGTGTGCCAATTTGGAGCTACATCATATAGAGAAGAAAGAAGGACATGGGAGCTAAAAATAAAAGAGGGGGTTTCTAACCTTGTGTTTCTTCCTTTTTGTTTATTTAGCTTTCATGGTAAACTAGAGGGTGTTGATGTATATTTATTGAGTTTGTGATTTTCTCATAGCATGTTAGACATTAGCCTATTTTTTGGTCCTACAACTACACAACCCTCATCACCTAGTTTCCCTCCTGAAATTAAATTCCTACTCAACTTTAGAACATGCCTTACCTCATGTAGTAGCCAATGATTCCCATTCTACAACTTAATCTTGACGTTTTCCTTTCCAATAATCTGATAGGGTTAATTATCTCCTAAATAAACAAGCCCAAAATCCCTTTGGACATAATCAATTAGATAACCTCTATGAGGTGTAGCATGAAATGAAGCACTAGAATCTAAAAGCCATGAATCATCAATACTTTCTAAAGAAAGAAGCAAAGCATCCTCTTCAGATTTGTTACTTACCACATTTGCCTCCTTGTTCCCTTTTGGTTTATCTTCTTCATTGTTCTTTTGAGTCCAACAACCTTTCTTCTTATGCCCTAGTTTACCATAGTACTAGCAATCTCTTAGCCCTCTAGATTGGGACCTCTTCCCCTTTGACTTTCCTCTTCATTTCCTATGATTTCTAGAATTATTTCCTCTCTTAGTTCTTTTGCCTCTGCTTTGTGTGCTCAAAGCACTTCCTAATGTAGATCCACCTAAGGTTTTCCTACAAGTTTCCCCACTCAAAATAACACTAATCACATCATCATATTTTTAGGGTGTTAGATCTAGAAACAAAATTACTCACAACCATTACCAAGCCATTGCAACTTTTAGGCAAAGAACACAAAATCAAGAGAGCCCTAATTTCTTCACCAAAATATACACCCATAGAACATAACTGACTAGTAATAGTATTAAACTCATTTAAATAATTTGCAATAGATCCACCTTTTGTCATCTTCATATTAAATAAATATTTCATGAGAAATACCTTGTTTGAAGTGGAGGGCTTTTCATAGAGTTTCACTAGGGTTTGCATCAACTCTTTCATAGTCTTCACTTTTGTAATGTTAAATATAACCGATGGTGCCAGGCATAATTGAATGCTTCCAAGTGCCTTTTTGTCTAAAATCTTCCATTCCTCATTTGTCATAGTCCCTTGGTTTTTGTTTTTCCTTCCAACAGCTTCCATAAATCCTTCTAATAGAGATAGTCCTCAATTTGCATCTTCCATAACTGGAAGTTTTACCCATTAAACTTGTCAACCCTTAGCTTATCCTTATCTACCATCACTCCCACTCAACCATGAGACTTCCACTTGATTGTGAGACCTTCCTGTAGAGGATTGCTAAAAAAAATGATGACAGTCTCACTAAAAAAAAATGATGACTGTCTGGTTTTGATACCACTTGTTAGGATTAATCTCAGACATAAATAACAGTTACATGCAAACATAAACAATACAAAAAAATAGTAGATCACATAAAAGAGAACATAATGCACCAAGATTTAATGTGGTTCACCCAATCCCTAGGCTACGTCCACCAATAAAAAGTATGATATTATTATTATCCAGTGATTACAATCCACAATCCCTTATAGCTCAATACCACCACATGAAACTACAATATCACTATTACATTATGAAATCCCTAACCCTAAGCCCTTTTTATATTGCTTTTGCCATTACAAAATTAGAGCTAGATTAAGTCATGCAATGGGAAAAATAGCAACCAATGCCTTTTAAAATATAAGGTGACCCCGTAGGGGTGCTGCCCCTTGACCCCCATAGAAATAATATGGGAGAAAATCACATTGAATAAACCTCCAAGTATGATTAGGCTCCACATCACAACACTATTTGTTGTCAAGTTATCTAGTGTGTGCCGAGTTATCCAGTATTGGCTGAGTGTTCCTTCATGTGGCGAGTGAGCTTGTTATTTGCTGATGCTCTATTTCTTCTTTAGCTGAGTTGTTTGTGTTTTGGTTCTTAGTGGGAGCCGACTTGCATATTTAATTTTGATCATGAATTTAATGATAGGATCTTGTTTAGGGATGAGTGTTGACCATTTCTGGGTCAGCTTTTCTATTATGTAATGTTCTAGAATCTTCTATAAGCTATTTTGGCAAGTATACATAGGGTGTTCAAGCTTAAGTTAGAGGTAGAAGTGGGAGTATGACTTAGAGGGTTTCAAAAGTGGAATACATGTGTCTGGAAATGTGAATTTGAACTTGGATCATGGATCTTGAATGTATTTCGTATCTGGCTGTAACCTAGAAGGCTAAGTACAACTAGGCATGTATGCTGATTACTTGATGAATCAATAAAGTATTTCTCTCTCTCTCTCTCTCTCTCTCTCTCTCTCTCTCTCTCTCTCCTTGGTGTTTTTCTATTTTGTTTGCTTTTGTTGTGTTTACTTTGTAGGGTGGTTTGGATAGTTGGGTGTGCCCTTGGCCCTAGTTATTTTGTCCCTCCTTGCACCAAAAATCATAATCTTACCTATTATGAAAATTACCTCTTAACATCATTCAATGACATGATTATGATTTATAATGAATGAATCTCAAAATGAAATGCTTTTTTGAGTTTTTGAAAATGGGGTGGAAAGCTAAGTGGGCTTAACCTTGGGTGGAAATCCATGGTTAAGTGCACTTGAGTTGGAGTAATACTTCAATGGGTGACCTTCTAGGAAGGGCCAATGATTCATCTCTATAAGCATGACTTAGATGTGATGAATTTTAAGTATGCCACTCATTCTTGTCAAAAATAGATTCTTGTGAACCACTACTCATGAAACATGGGGACCAATGAGTTTGACTCAAATAATACACAAATGAATCTTAATAACAATATCATAACCTAACTTGATGTGGAAAATACTCAATACTCTTACTTTTCATGTATTCGGCATGTTCCACCATAGAGGGAGAGATTATGAGAAATATAGGTAAGACATACAAAAGTAGGTTGTTAGGGACTACACCACCCCCATACCAACATTTTGTGCCTCAAATCTTTAATATTCAGTGTTAAAGTTTTAGTGCCACTCGTAATTTATTTAGAGTAGTTTATTGAGATAAATCAAATAGTTTTCATTATTAGATTTAGTGATAGATAGGGAAGTAGTTTTCTCTAAACTTGCTCAACTATTCATTTACATAGTTTGGATTATAAGTAGTTCTCTTTTGTTGTTAGTTGTTTTTTTTCTCTTGAAATAATGGTTTTAAAGATTTAAAAAATACCAAGAACAAATATGATTTGAGACAAAATAATCATACAACCTTTAAAAAACATAATTACTTCCTTCAAATATAAACATTGAACTTGTTAAAGATAATTCACTTTTAACTTGTTGAAGGGCAATCGATCTTTATTAATTTTTTTTTTTTAATAGGCAACATTGCACATGAGTAAACATTTGAACCTAAAGAGATAAAACTGAAGTAATTCCTAGTCTCCTTTCATGTATTTTATTTCAAAAAGAATTATTCTTACAACATACAACTAAAAGAACTTGAACAACTAAAAATAATCAGAAAGAATTCTAATCTTAATTTCTTAAGCATAAGATTAAAATATTAAAAATACAAGATTACAAACATTTGAAACAACTCACTCAATATTCAAACAAGTCTACCACTTGCATACATATCAAGAATTTTTTTTTAAAAAATGATCGACAACCACTATTCGAATTGATTAAAGAATTAGATAGAATATTACATGCATTGTCCCATCATATATTGTAATCAATGCACTTCACACATATGTGTTTAGGGATGAGTGTGCATTAACTTTAGAAAACTTGGAGTTAAGGGAGTTATTTTCACCACTTGTAATTGAGAAGACTAATGAAGAAAATAATAAGAAAGAATCTAACAAGAAAATGAACATAAATTGTCTTATTGAATTAGATTGTCTTAAACTCTTTTTGAAATGCACAACTTAACCAAAGAATTGAATATTTGAGCCTTCCACTCCTAGCCCATAGCATGAGACCAATGCATAATAGTGGTAGCAAGCTATTGGCTAGGAGTGGTTGGGTCCACTGGAAGCTACAAACACTCAATGGTTCCAATGTGCCGGTTAAGGATGACCTTTTCAAAGTAAAAACTATTCATATAAGCATTATCTTGAAGAATATTAGTTGAGAATTTTATACTTGAACAATGCAACTACCACATTGCTTTTGAACAACATTGTCTTTTGATGGATAAGTTCAGGCCCATAAGCCTTTGCAATTCTTTGTACAAAATCATTTCTAAGGTTCTTACCTCAATACTCCGAGCAGCATCCTCCCTTTGATTATTTCCCCTCAGCAGATTGGCTTTGTTCCTGGGAGACAGATTCTTGACTCCATTATCACGGTCCATGAGGTCATCCACTCTCTTGAGGTTGGTAAGAAGGAAGGTTTCTTGCTCAAACTAGATATGTCTAAAGCCTATGACAGAGTGGATTGTAATTTCCTTCTGGCAGTCCTACAGGCTTTTGGTTTTGACGCCCAGGTTTGCAAGCTCATCTCTCAACTTGTTACTTCTCCTTCTTTATTTGTTTTGGTTAATAGTTCCCCTTCTCTTTTCTTCTTTCCTTTGAGAGGACTCAGATAGGGCGACCCCATTTCCCCTATTCTTTTCATCATTATGGCTGAATGCTTGGGAAGACTCATCTAGAGGAAATGTTAGGATAGGAGTTTGCTTGGTCTAAAGCCCTCTTCGGATCCCTCTACCTTCACTCACCAAAAATTTGTGGATGATACCATTTTGGGGGGTGAAGCCACTGTCAGTGAGGCTAGAGTTTTCAAGGGCCTCCCGAACACCTACACTAGGGGCTCAGGCCAGGTGATCAGTTGGGAAGAGAGCTCAATCTTCTTCATCAACACCCCCTTGGAGAGATAGAGGAAGATTGCCCGCATCTTGGGAAGTAGTATTGGGTCTCTTCCTACCAACTATCTCGGCTTGCCCTTGGGCACGCACCAAACCCCTGGATTCTTTTTGGAACAACATCCTAGATAGATTCAATAAGAAACTCATAGGCTGGAAAGGTGCCACCCTAAGCCAAGTTGGCAAGTGCACTTTGGTTAAATTCATCTATCAGAACCTCCCAAATTATGCCTTAAGCCTTTTTGGCATCCCAGTCAAGCATGTTGACAAGATGGAGAAGATTCAAAGGGAATTTCTCTAGTTAGGGTTTGATGACCAAAAGAGATACCACCTTGTTACTTGGGATCTTGTTTGTCTCCCTAAATGCTATGGTGGTCTTGGCATAAAAAAAATCAGACATCTCAACAACGCTCTCCTAGCTAAGCAGATATGGCACATTTCTCAAAGTTTAGGTGTCTAGAGGGATATCCTAACTAAGAAATACCTGAGAAGGCAGCCCCTCAACTCCCTGTTTGATGGGTCTAAGATTCCCTAGGGGTCCTACATTTGGAATGGGATTTTGAAGGCAAAGCCTTTGGCCAAATCCAAGGCCAAGTGGAAAGTTGGCAACACGAACAATATCCTTTTCTGGCATGACTACTAGATGCATCAAGGACCTCTAATCAATAACCCTTGCTTTGGTAGATGGGCTGAAAAAAGCATAGAAAGATATGGTCTATATGTTAGAGATTACAAATCTGGAAATGATTGGCATGACCTATCTGAGCTATCCTTGGACCTTAACTCTCTAATGATTTATCTGAAAGCCACCTTCCTCAATAATAGTAGGGATACCCTCATTTGGGGGGATTCTTCAAGTGGGCAGTTCTCTGTTACCTCAGGATATTTCTCCATATGGGATGGGATGGAGAAGCCAATTTGGGCTAAAGCCTGGATTTCAGGTCTCACTCCTAAAATCAACATTTTCTTCTGGCTTCTCCTACAAGACAAAATCCTTACCCTAAACAATTTAGCCAAGAGAGGCCAAATTATCCCCAATAGATGCAGCCTCTGCAAACATGATCTGGAAACGGTTAATCATTTGTTCATTCATTGCCCTTTCTCTTCGAAGGTGTGGAACCTCCTAAGCAGGGACGTCAGTTTTAGTTGGTGCCCCTCGGTTGGTTTCTAGGACTTCTTTAGCCAATGGAGAAGCCACCACTCTGGCATGAATTCACATTTATTTAGCTTATGGATTCTCCCACACTTCTGCTAGGGAATCTAGAAAGAGTGCAACAATAGAATATTTAGAGAAAGGGAATCTCCATAATTCATAATTGCTAAGAAAATTAAAGGTCTCACCTTGGAGAACTATGCTATAACCAAGGGTGGAAACATCAAGGAAGGAGGGAACTATAAAGCTAGAAAGGAAGATAGGGACAAGAGGAGACAAGAAGCTAGATGGTCCTTTCCCCTTGAGGACTGGCACAAAGCCAACTTTGATGGGGCAACAAAAGGGAATCTCGGTCCCGTTGGAAGTGGAGGCATTATTAGAAATAGTTTGGGTGGAGGAATTGCTGCTATATCCTTCCCTCTTGGTCACCAGACTAACCACTTAGATGAAGCTAGTGCGGCCAACCATATTGTTAAACTGGCTTTAACTTTCAAAATTGAGCATCTGTGGCTTGAGGGTGATTCCTTAAACATCAACTGTATCAAAGGCCTCACCACACCATCCTGGACTATTGCCAATGTCATTGAGGATATCAAATCTGACTTGGGCAAGTCCAAAAAGACTTACATTAGCCATATTTTTAGGGAGGCCAACCTAGTTGCTGACTGGTTTGCTAATGATGCAGTCACAAGAACTTCAGTGATGATGTGGAGGAGCGGTGATGAATTTCTGATTTCAGTGACTGAATTACTCCAGTTGGATTGAATCCAAGGCACAAATATTATCCCTTTTTAATTATGACAGGATTTTCCAAATCACACATTGGTAGAAGAGTAATAAGAAGTAATGCAGAGCCCTTTTCAAGATATAATTACGCTTACAGAAGACACACTTTGAAGGCAGGCTCGAGAAGAACCACTAAAAATCATAATTTTTTTTTTTGTTTTTTGCATCCCAACCAATTTTGTGCTTTGTCATACTACTAGTGGTTTTGAGTTTACTGAGTCGAAGACTACCATGGTGGGTGAAAGGATCAGAAGAGAGCCTTCGAGGGAGTCAGAGAGTTGGAAGGAGAAGAAGAAGGTTTGGCGTAAGCTTAAAAAAGGTGGAATTACCAGGTTCATGGAGAAGCTGCATGGTTTCAACGCTAGGGTTACGAAGGTCATGGTGGATTCTTGGAGCAACGAGAGAGTCAAAATTGATGGTGTAACCCACCAAATCACTGAGGGCTTAATTGTGGAGGTGACAGAAATCTCGCTGGAAGGCATAAAATTTTACAGGAACAAAAAGATGTTGGCCAATGCTGTAAATGATTTTGTCAAGAATGAGCAGGAGAGAGACAAGCTCATCAAGATCGACACCTACTACGATATTGAATCCATCAAGAAATTATGGAGGTATGTTCTCAGAATCCTCATTGAGTACATTACTCTTGATCCCAAGTTCGACAGGATAAGAACACACCATTTTGTTTTGCTGAACCACTTTAGGTATGGTGTTAAAATTTCCTTTCCCTTCTATCTTTACACTTCCATGTTTAAGGGTATTGAGGGTTTCAAGAAAAAAAATGTTACTAATCCTGCCCTCCACGAAGGCCTTCTTCTCCTAGTTTACGAGTTTTTGAAAACCCTAACCAAAGGAAAATCCCTTGGTGACCCAGGTAGTGAATCGAAGGATACTGCCAGTTCAGACTTGGAGGATGTTCAAGTTGTTAAAATGGAGGATGCCAAAGCCACCTTTGTTGCTTGCAACCCTAGTATGCCCAGTAGAAAGAGTCCTAGGAGCCGGCCCCCCTTCCCCCCAAGCTTGAGCCTCAGGAGGAGAAAATTGATAGTGGGGAAGAGGAGGAGACGAAAACTGATTCAAAGGAAGAGGGAAATGAGTTGGGGAAGGACAATGTGAGTGAGGAGGAGAAGGGGAGGGATAGTGACAAGGAGGAGGTTGCCCCTATTTCCCCTCTGTGTAACCCCAGGAAAAGAAAGGCCTACCAAGCCCTAATTCAGGAAGAAGCCCAGATTCTCGAAACCCATGGCCTTGACTCTCCTATATCCTCGCCTAAGGAGATGAATGAAATTATGGTGGAAAGAAGTGGGGAGGTGGAAAGGAAGAACAGGAGGAGGGCTTGGAGAAATTTCAACATGGACACAACTAGGCTGGGTATTGTTAGAGAACTAGTGAACATCCAGGTGTTGGAGGACCTTGATGGCAGAACCTAGTATGATGAGTTAATTGACCCTGTTATATTGGTCATCTCCGACAACACGTGGGAAACTAGCTTCAATTTCCTAAATAATGTGAAGAATTGCTTGGTAGACAATTTTCGTTCTATCAAATGGTTGTTTTAGGAAATTAAGGCCCTTAAGGAAAAGAACAACCAAGACACCAATTAGAATACCTGCAGGGTTCATGAGACCACAGGAAAGAACATTGCCCAAGTTGGTAAATAGAACATCTACGGCAGCTAGGACACAAGGGACAGACAAGAGGATAGACTCTCCTTGGGTGAATAGAAAGTCCAGAAGTTCGAATCCATCCACTAGGTGCTGACTAAACAAATTGTGGACACCCTGCACACTCTAAATGAGAATATTGTCAACTTGGGTGACTCTCTGATGAGATCCGGCTTAGGTAGGGACATTGCACATAAGAATGGGAAGGATTTCGGGCAGGTGGAGTTTTCTTAGACTGAAGCCAGGGACCAAGTGAACAAGGCGGACTAGGTGGAGACCCAGAATAGGAACTAACAAGGAGCGGATAGTTAGAAGGACAACGAAGTTGCAGAAACTCTGCAAGACCTGGAGAAGGACAACCAATAGTTTGCTTCACTTTTTGTTTTGTTCTTTGTTTTGGTTTCTGGCCTTTGTCTCTTGGCCTCGGGCCTTTTATCAGTTTAGCTAGACTTTTTCTTTTCTTTTCTGTTATGCTATAAACTTTTGAATTTTAAGATCCCTGTAAAACCTGTTTTACTTAATAAAAAACATTGTCTTTCCTTACAAAAAGAGCAATCTCTTACAACTTAGTATAACAAATTAATACAATGTCATTCTAGAGAACTTCTTCCATGCAAGAAGGTATTCCCTTAGATTCTCCTCTTATGTATATTTTCTTTATCATATGAACAAAATTAATTTTTGATAACTTAATTTGATGCAACAAATCAATTATATAAATCCGTTAAAAACTCATTTGCAATGATAAATGAAATCTTAAAATTTAAAATCACAAAACAATATATACACCTTTTTACAGCTTAGGTAAAATGAATCACATTATAAGCACAAAACTGAGTAAAAAATTCAAACCTATGTACAATCTACTTGTTAGAATTTCTTTGTACGAGAATGCATTGTTTCATCGTCTTGATTTAAACCTTTTGTGTATTTGCTATGGACAATTATACTTTGCTGACTATAGGGAATCGGTCTAATACATCTATAACAAATCCATCGAGACTGTTGTTCTTGTCCTTCAACTATGTTCCTCTTACAGTACTCAGCGGATTGTCTTACAAGATTTCAAAACTTTTATCTTGACTAAGTATAAGGTTTAATTATGCTAGAGTCCACACAATTTAAGTTCAGCATGAATATCTATTCCATTCAAGAATGTTTGCTGGTTTTTATTCCATTTACATCATCTATTTGCAGTCATGTACAACTAGCCTCATAACCATCATAAACAACAAGTAAGGAAAGCCAATTCCATAGCACATATCAAATTCCCAAATAGATCAAGATTTTCAAAGGACTGTTTATATATACACATAATAAGTAATACAAAGAGATATGTATTGATTCCTAAAACCAACATACTTGTTTTTGGGAGAACATACATGGAAGGCTTCATTTCACCCATTTGAAGAATGGGAAAGCAAACAACCAAAACAATCATTCTACAGATGAAGGATTTTCCAACCCTGTTGAAGATTTCTCCATGGGAGGAGGAGATTTGAAGGTGGTAGACTTTGAAAAATGGACATGGCTGTAGACATAGAAATCATCCAATTCGTACCCATATGGCCTGTGTCTGAATTCTCCTCTATGCAAACCATTTGATGAAATTCCATTAAAACTACCACATGGGTGTTTAGGCCAATAGAAAGGGTCATAAAATACTTTCCCACCATCTCCATTCCCTGTCATTCCCATTGCAGCCATGAAAACTAAAAACTAGTAAAACCCACTTTCAACTCCTCCTGCTTCAACAATTATGTGGTACTCAAAACTCTCTGATAGATTGAGTATATATAACAAGTTATAAGAGATAGAGGGATATTAGAAAAGATTTGAATAAACAAGAATACAAATGAACTCGCCTAATCTGTCTGTATCAAGATCCTATCCTGTGGGAGTAGGATCAATGAAAGACAGTGAGATGATTTGGCCGGTGTGGGTGTATGAGGCGTAGATTGAATATAGCAACAGCATGTTTGGACAAAAAATGAAGAAAAGGCGAGGATTAAAAGGACCCATGGCGGCATAACTTCCAAGCTTTTTCAATTGACTTGAAGATTTGTGTGGATGTGAGAGATTTGCACGTTGTGTTCATAATTGTAAGCACACGCATTTGCTATGGAAGCTTCCCGATTTAGTGGCCACGGTATCTTCTCGTGGACCCATTTTGCTTGGAGTGATAGATAGCTCATTAACTCATTATGAATATGGGACTGTTTTGCTGGTTAAGTGAAAAGACTTCTTGTATGGTGTTGTCAATAGGTTTATATGAAAAGCATTAGTGATTTTTAAAGGACTATTTTTTGATTTTTAGTTCCTCTATGGGATGATTAAGAGAATGGATATTCCTAAATTCTTATATTTAATCAAAGAGATTCATGGTAGTTTTAAAAAGTCTAGAATTCTTTTCACTATATGTATGCATAGATGTAGATATGTGTATGTACACACATATTCTTGGTGAATATATATTTAACGGTGATGAAAATTGTATATGATTGATTTTTTTGTTTTGTTTTTAGTATTAGATTATTTATCGTTTTTGTTAGATTGTAAAGGATGGTATATTTTGTTTACAAATTATCAATTAATTTTATTCTATTGCTTTCATTGTTTTCCATTTGAAAGATTTAAGAAGTATTTTTAACTTAGAATCAAACTTGCATGTGTGTAATCAGCCTAGTATATTCCTAGAATCGTAGATTTAAACATTTAAGTTTTAATTTGAACTTAATTTGGATCTATGTTTACCTCCCTTACTAGACATTATGAGTTGACTAAATTTAACTTGTTCCGAGTTATGTGCTATGATGGTGCATTAAGACTATCCTTGATTCATATTGTGCATCTAGGATAAAGAAAATAATCTTTTGAGCACAGCTAGAAGTTTATTTCAAAATAAATGAAAAAAAAAATTACAATGACATTGGACCATTGTCCTAAGAGCATGATACATGCATATTTTCTTGCTGGCCTTGATCATGTTTCATTGTCATATATTTTTGCCTAGGAGTTTGACTAAAGCAAACATGGTCCTTATAGTTTAAGGAATTTTGTAAAAGGTTTTTTAACATGATTTGGACATCTTTACTAAAATCTTAAAATTATGCGACTGAGAAAAATAGATATAAGAAACTATTTTGCAAGTTTACGATGCATGTTTGGGTTTGTAAACTCATTTACTTTTGTAAACACATAAATCATGTCTATATGGACGACTTTGAGCTAGAGAACTACAAAGTAGTTATTGTAATACCCCAAAATTGGCACATTGCCATGCTAAACCAATTTTCGTCTATCAATCTTAAGTCCTATTGTACTAGGTAGTTCTAATTTCAAAAATCTCTACTTGACTTAAGTGTCAAATGCAGAAAATCCCTAATCTGCATTAATTAAGTACTCTATTTAATTCCTAAGTCTAATCGAATTAGCAAAGGTAAACCTACTAATCAATTTAATTTAGTTATGAGTCATGTCACATTAATTACATTAAATTTACCCATTTTGTTAATATACATTAAGGAATTAAATGTATTTGATTTAATTAAATATATCCTCATTTTAATTATTGAGTTTAATTATTCAATTAATTAAGATTATTCATTTATGAGGTCATATTCAATTCTATTAAATCAAATATGCTCTCCAAATCCTCTCTTTAGTTCATAATTGGAAACTCTGAGTGAGTTGGAATTGGAAAATGAATTGAAGCAGTTAATTCTCCATTACACTCATAATTGAATCAGTTAACTTCATTTGCATAGGGAAATTTCTATTCTAACTAAATCTCATTTCCAATCTCAACAGTTCATTCAATTTAATCTTGACCATTGATCAATTTTGGAATTTTATTTAAGAAACCCTCAATTCCTCATTTCAGAGGATGCATAGAGAAACTATCAAACTTAGGTGGAATTGCTAAGTCAAACATTTATATTCATAGTTTTGTTATTCTTGCATATTAATCTCATCTAGTTTAATAATGCTTTCATTTCGATTAATATTCTCTTGTTATTCTTAGTTTTAAGCTTGCATACATTTAGTTTAACTATTGCATCTCATATAGCTTCAAATTCTTCATTCTAGATGTTTGGTTGCTAGCTTCTTGATCTAAGAGTGAGTAGCAAAATCAATCTAGTTAGGAGGCAACAGATCGACTTGTAGAATTATTTTGGATGAATAATTCCATGTTCATTCCAGGATGATTCTTCATATAATGATCATGTTGAAGTGTGGCTAATTTATAGGCCATAATTAGCACTCACATTTCTGGCACCCACCATGGGGCTAAGAAATCAATTTTCTAGACTCATCAGTTGTTTATTTTGCAAAATTTTCATGTTCTATCATTTCTGTCTGTACAGTTCCTCAGTTTCTCGTGCTAAAAATCTAATTCTCAGATGAAGAAATTGAAGTTTCACTCCTTGTTTTGCACTTTCTCATGCGAAAAAGTGTATAATTGTATGGTTTCTCATGCGGTACACATCATTTTTTCATGCAGGATAATGCATCACTTTGTGCAAAACTCAACATTAGTAATGCAAAATGCAAATTTTAGATTCTATTTGTCATAATGCTGATTAAATCTAATGTTTGTTGCTGCAGAATTTTATTTTTGGTTTCTTATTTTAAATAGCCTAATAGTGGTCTACAAATCACTTGTCAAAGACACCTTGTTACAAGCATGCAAATAGTACTAATGGTTTGATTGCAAGACACTTAGTTGAAGATTCACATGCTAAAGAATGAATTCAAACCCACTCAAACATTGTGTCTTTTTACTGCTTTCTTACACACATAGTTTAATAGGGCTTTTGAACTTCATAGGGATCTAGACAAAGGAATAGGGGAGTATGCTCTTTGCTACTTGGAGAGTATGCCCAAGAGTAAATCAGAAACCTAGATGCCTTTGGAAGACGATACCTGAGGGAGTCAAGAAAGTTATTCTCTTATATGAGTCTTTTTTATGAAGAGATGATGACTTCCTTTTAGGAAATCAAAATCTTGAGAAAAGATTAGTTGGGATCAATAAGCTAACTCAGTGATGAACATGTTCTGTATGTTTGGGTAAGGTGACAAGGTAGAGGAGTATGCTCTTTTCTCTTTAGGAAAATAAAAAAATTTGACCCTTAAATCTGAACCACTAGTCTGAGTCAACCTTTAGAGGGTCTACCAAAGCGATCCAACCTCTGGGAATGATCCAAGTGAGAACACACCATTCACCATTAATTCCAACTCACTATAATAAAGAAACTTTATAGAGTGAAAGACTCTGAAGCCATGTTAGTTTCTTCCTCTTGATTCCTGATATCACATATCAAGAGAAGGCTCTATTTGTTGCACTAGGCAATGCCGCCCTAGTCTTGCTTGTCAAGTGTGTGCAGTTTTAGATGCTGGTGTGGGCTACTAGCCTCAACTTCTTTCGTGAAGCCACTGAGGATTAATGTGAACGGAAGCCAAGTAAAAACCTTTAGATATTTTCTACCCATTTCACCTCCAAAAGGGGGCATAATCTTTGTGCAAGGAGGGGGAATAATATCTCCTGTAGATCCTCACCATAGGCATGTGCCTAGATGTTGGAAGGTGGTAGACACCCTTGAACCCTGCCACAAGGGTGCTCATTAAATGTATATGTTATTGAGTCCTAGAATACACCAAAAATATAGGTGCCCTCTAGTAGGGTGACATGACTGTATGCATGCACATAAGTTGTGAGACAAAGGTTTTGCTTCCTCTGCCATTTTTGGTTATATGGATAAAGAGTGCCTTTTTCAAGTCTTTAAACTATCTAAATCATCCAAACAAAAAAAGGTCAAGACTCTCCCATCCTTCTAAGATGCTTTTTCCTCAGTTAGATTGTTTGCGACTACTACTTGCTTCCCGTGTCTGAAAACAACTATCTACTTATAAACCAAAATGATGTCCAAAATCTAAAAATAATGTTGATATCTACATAAACTTGTAAACATTGTCAATCCTCTATTCAGAAACTGTCAAAACCATTGAAAATCTCTTCAAGTACGGTCAAAACCTATAAGTTGGTCCTTTTCTCACTTGTAGTTTTGCAAAAATTTGCGTAAGAAAAATGTCAGTTTGCATTTTCTTGTGAGGTTCTCTATAGTTCCTTGCACCCTTTTCCATGAATATTGATGTGAAATATTGCCAAAACGTTGCATTTTGAGTCAAAATCCTATCTTTTTTCGTCAAAATTGTCATTTCCTCGCATGACTTTGTGCAAACTCTTGTGTGAGAAAATAGGTCCAAAATTATTGTTCCAAATCTTTACTTTCTCATTGTGTTCTCTTGCTCCATTCTTTGTGAATCTTTGTGTGAGCTTTTGTCTTGAAACTGCCAAAATTGCTCTGCCATAGGCATTTTCTTGCCCAATTTCCTATATTTCCTCACCTTGGAGTCATTTCCTCATGTGAATCTATCAAAAAATTATCCAAAATAGTGAGCTATTCTAAGCTCCCTAGTCAAAGTTTGATCCAAGTTTGATTCGTGTCTGAAACACTTGCTCATTCCTCTATCTAAAACAGTGTCAAACTTTGATTTCTTTCTTAGTTGACAACTTTTGATTTACACATGAACTAGTCTCCTTATTTGTTTGTCTTATTCTATTCTCTTGTGTTCATCATATCTTGCATCACGATAGTCATAAATCTTGGTTGTTCTATACATTTTTTAGACTATTCGTACCTAGATATGGAACACACTTATCTCACTTTGAGACAAAGTTCTAGTGTGATCCCTAATTAGAACTTGTTTTGAGTCATTGTCTATGATTGTTGCCACGAGGAGTGGAAAATTCTTTTCTCTCTATAGACCATGACATGGTGGAGCTAGGGCTAGAGGTTGAAATCACAATAGAGGTCACTTCCTAGTTTATATAGAGTCTGACTCTAGAGAGAAGTCTTAATGATGTCTTTCACCTGTTAGTTCACCTCACATTCAAAGAACATTTTCCATAAACTTTCAACAAACTAGGAGTCCCTTGTATCAAGAGAATCTTGAAACTAGTATAACACCTATGTCTCCAAATAAAACAACTGAATTCTCATTCAGAAGACCTTTTCAACCAACATACATTGAAACCTACCACACTCTTAGAATGGTTGATTAAGACCAAGGAAATGGAGAGCATAGTAGAGGACAAGATCACCAAAGAAATGAAAGACATAAAGAACTTTACATTGATGAGAATGAGGAAACTAAAGAAATACTTTCTAAAGACATGGAAAAATGTCATAATGATAAACACTTTCAGAAAGTGATGGAAATCTTGCTCAATGAAGAGAAAAATAAATACTTTCTCAAACACGCTCAAGAAGGAGCAAAACTATCTCATCATTTTAATGTTGAAACAATTATCACACATGAAGAAGAAACTAAAACATCCAAGTTACAAAAACAACTGAAGATCATGCAAGAATAGTTGGCCAAAGTAATGCATGACAAAGATAAACCAATGAAAACATACACCTTAGACACTCTTTGTGCATTTCCTTTCAACAAGAGTTTAGACATGCCTACCCAAGTGTGAAAAATACTTCAGAACATCTGATCCCTAAGATCACTTGAGGGAATTTGGTGCTTTGTCTATGGAATTCATGCACAATTAGATATATCTCATGCATTTATTCCCACAGAGTCTAGGTGGTCAGGCCATGGAATGGTCTTCAAGGTTTCCTATTGGTATCAAAATATTTGATGAGATTGCTAACCTATTTTTTCAATAGTACTCACATAACATAATGCATCAAGTTAACATACGTGACTTGTCTAAACTTAAACAAAAAATTAGGGAACCTTTCCTCACATTCCTTCAGAGGTGGTGACAATTGTATACCAAATATTCATGAAAGATTCCTAAAATAGGAAAACTTGACATCTTCTTGGATAATCTTTTTCTCAACTTTGGGTATAAAATACAACTTCAAGGTCCACACACCTCTGAAGACATGATTACACAAGCCATCCTAATAGAGGAATTTATGGTAAAAAAAGGTCGAAACAACCCTTCAAAAAGACACTAAGAAAGGATCAACCTCTGGTAAGGATAAAGCCAAGTATGTGAACAAGAGTCAAGAAGTAGTACATGATGGAGTAGTTGATAAAATTACTCCTAAGCTTGTTAAAACAACTTTCAATCTCATAGACAATCTCAATGCATCTAAAACTATTGAGAAATCTCCTCTTGACAACAAGACATTTGGAAACAAAATAAAGAACTCTTCTTGGGTTACATGCCAAAAATGAGAGTATACACCTCTTGGTGAACCTCTAGAGGTGGTTTACAAAACCTTGATACAAAACAAAATTATTTCTCCATTGGATAATTCTCATCCATATGATCCACAACCATGACCTCTATAATGGAATGAGATTGCATTTTACAAATACCATTAGAACAAGGGTCACAAAATGAACAATTGCATCAACCTGAATCATAAATTTCAACACTTAATTAACAATGGTGAAATTGTTGTGGATAGACATAATAAGAATTTGGACTCAAGGCTTTTAAGGATCCATTTCCACATTATGAGAAAGGGAAAAAATCTAAACAAAAAGCCCTTAACAAGGTCAACTATACATACACCAATGACAATGTTTTGATCAACATGGTTGAACCTGTGGATTTTGAATATTGTGATGTCGTCACAATTAAGGTAAAACAAGACAACACAAAACCTAATATGCCATTTATCTTAAGTGGTGCTACATCTACCACATTTGACAAAGAATAGTCACAATCTTATGCCAATGCTGTTACGTGTTCTTGTGACAAGATAATACTTAAAGTCCCTATGCCTTTTGCTCCCAAGTTAGATCAACACAAAGACAAACCCCTTTCTAGTCTATCTAGAAAATGTACAAAAATTACAACATCTTCTACAATTACCAACTATAGTATCCTTGACCAATTGCAATAGACAAGTGCTCAAATAACGATCTTTGAATAACTCAAAATCTCACCAGCTCATAGGAAGATTCTCGACAAAGTCCTCAATGGGGAAAATGTACCTCAAGATCTTGATCTTGATAGGTTTCAATCTATGGTGGGTCACCTGACTTCACCTCATTACTTGTCCTTTTCTAAAGAGGATGCTAATTCACTGAGTCATCCACATAACCAACTGTTGCACATTGAAGTTATGATACATCAAAAGTGTGTGCATTGTGTGCTCATTGATAATGAATTTGGTTTAAACATCTTCTCTGCTACTTTGATTAGACAATTGGGCTATTATGAAGAGTTTAAACATTTGCGTCTTAAAATAGCCATTAAGGCATATGATGAAGTTAAGTGTAAATCCCTAGGTCTTATTGTGTTGCCTCTTTGAGTTGGTCTTATAGAAAGAGATGTTACTTGTCAAGTCCTTGACATTCCATTAGTGTAAAATATCCTTCTAGGAAGGCCATGTATACATGAGATGCAAGTTGTGCCTTCAACACACCATCAATGTGTTAAATTTCCATTCCATGGCTCTAAAGTCACTATACCTGCTAATAATAGTTACACCTGTAACATGCTGAAATTTTCTAAAATCTTTGTACCTACTAATAGGGAATCTATAGATCATCATGATGATAAGATGAAACAAATCAAAAAGTCACTCACATTGATAGAAACTAGGATAGGTGAGTATCACGTAGAACCTATTCTATCTTTGACATCTCTTCCTGAGTCTCCCTATCATTATGGGAGACTGTTGAAGAAAAGAGACCTTTTGTGCTATCACCTTATACTAAGTTCAATGGTACCTTTGTCAAATCTACTATGCCTCTAGAGGAGGAAGATGAAGACAGAGCTGTCATTGCATGGATATACAAAGAGGAAACTCTAGTAGATCTCACAAAATAGTCTCATGAGATTACTCCTAAAAAGTATGGTCTAGGTCTTAAACTCATGAAATTCTTCAATCAAATGTAAAAACAATGGTTTGATTGATCCTATCAAAGCAATAGCTAGAAGGTCTTGGGATACAATAGGCCTAGGTTTTAAGAAGATCCCCTTTCATCTAGGGTTTAAAAAATTTAAACTAGAATCTAAAAGTTCATCTAAACATGAGTCAAAAACTGAGTTAGATAATCATGAGGATAGCTCTGAGGGTGAGGATACTTATCCATACCCAATTCTCCATACCCAATTCCTTTTGATCTTGCTAAATTCTTTAAAGAACCAGATGACTTTGTACTATGTGTCAGCACTATGGATGTTGATAGTGATTCTTCTAAAGACACTACCAATCCTCCTCACATTCACTAGAAACAAGAAGAGTCAAGTCATACTATAGTCATTGAGTGATTTTGTAAAAATCTAGATGTTGAGGGAGAATGGGTCCCTATTACTATTGGGGAATTCTATAGTCTATCTCCATGTAGCACATACTCTTGAGAGTATGAATTTGACTCTCTCTGAAGCAACTACAAACAAAGATATAGATCAAGTTGATGTTTATGAACATCAACTCGAAGTAGGTGAATTGTCTAGGGTTAGGTCAGATGAGTCTCATCCTACTAGTATCAATGAGTCTTGGATTAATGTTGTTAAAACTCAAAGGCATTTGAATACACCTATGGATGAAGCCATTCTAGGTCTCAAATTACTTGTCCAAGCATTTGATGACTATACCATGAACACCATCAAACCAAACACATCTCTCTCACTCACCTATCCTAAGCTCATAAACTAGAATTCCAATACATCTAGTGAAGTCCCTACATTCTAGAATAACTATGCTCTTACTTTCTACTTAAATGTTTTCAAACCAATAACATCCTCCACCAGCAAAAAAAGTGTTAACATGACTAAATTTGACATCAAATATACTAGTCACACTAAAAAAGAAAAAAGAAATAGAAGGTTCAATGGTGAAAACCACATTATGGTGGTATTAGAACCTAAAATAGTAAAAAAAAGACATATCTAAACATGAAAAACTATCTGAGGAACCTAAGGATGAGATATCTGATGCACTTCATAGTCATTTTCAGGAGAGATCATCAGTATTGATTGAGACAACACATCCAATCAACTTGGGAATAGAGGAACAACCTCACATGATACACCTTGCACATTCTTTATCTATAGAAGAGAAAGAGGAATTTATTGCCTATTTTCAAGAGAAAAAGATAAATTTTGCATGGACATACTTAGACATGTCAGGCTTGGACCCTAATCTCATAATGCATCATTTATCTATTCCACCAAGAGTAAAACAAATCAAATAGAAGCTTAGGAAAATGCATCCTCATGTTGCATTACTTGTTAAAGCTGAATTAAAAAAGCTTCTAAAATCTAGTTAAACTTTGTTCTAGTCTCCAAACATGACAAGTATATTTGAGTTTGTAGAAATTTTTGAGATCTAAATTTAGCATGTCTGAAGGATGATTTTCCACTCCCTAACATTGATATGATAGTGGATATGATAGAAGGATATGAAATGTACTCACTCATGGATGGTTTTTCCAATTATACTCAAATTAAAATTGCACTAGAAGACCATGAGAAAAATTCTTTCACTTATGCATGGGGAACCTTTTGTTGGAATGTGATGCCATTTCATCTAAAAAATTATGGTACCATGTATCAAAGGGTAGTTACTAAAATCTTCCATGATATGATGCATAAGATTTTGGAGGACTATGCTGATGACACATTGGTTAAAAGTACACAACACAACACTCATCTGAAAGATTTGGGACCCATCCTAGATAGTATGGAGAAATTTAGTCTTAGATTAAATCCCAAGAAATGTGCATTTGGTGTCACTTCTAGGAAACTACTTGGTTACATTTTCTCTACAAAAGGAATTGAGGTGGATCCATAAAAAGTTCAAGAAATCATGGATATGCCTCCACCTTGTAACATCAGTCAAATTAGGGGCTTGCAAGGAAGTCTTCAATCCATTCACAGATTCATTTCATAGCTGGCGAATAGGTCACAACCTTTTACTAATATTTTGCATAAAGGTGTGAAATATAATTGGAACAAAGATTGTGATCAGAGTTTAACATAGATAAAGGAATACCTTGCTAATCCACCGATCTTGATGCCTCCTATCTATGGGAACACTCTCATTTTGTACATCTTAGCAACATAATCATCTCTAAGTATCTTGGTAGCTCAAGAGGAAACTGATAATAAGGAAGGAGCTATCTATTATCTCAATCATACATTGAGTTTCTATGAAATGAACTATAACATCATTGAGAAAGCTTTCTTGATAGTCATCTTTTCTTCTCAAAAGTTGAGACACTACATCCTCACTCACACTATGCAACAGGTTGCCAAAATTGATCCACTAAAGTACTTACTTAGCAAGGTGGCTGTAATAGGGAGGTTAGCCAAATGGGTCATGATATTCAATGAGTTCGATATTACATATGTTTAAAGGAAGGCTATCAAAGGATAGGAAATTACTAATCAATTAACAAAAGCACCAATAAAAAGTCTTCTTCTACTAAACATTGACTTTCTTAATAAATCTATTTTAATGCTAATGCATTAAACCTAGGTGATGCTCTTTAATAGTTCCTTCACAAAACAAGGATCCTGTGTTGGGCTCTTATTCATAACACCACAGAAGTATTCATTGCCTAAGGCATAAAAGATTCTATTTCCTTATAAAAATAATATTGTAGAATAAAAAGGCCTAATCAATGGCATGAAGATCACAATTGAATGGCGAGTAGATGAATTAAATATCTTTGGTGATTCAAAAATCGTAATCAACTAGGTCAATGATGTGTATTAGAAGAAGGATGAGAAGTTAATACCCTATACGCGAATGGTGGATGATCTGAAGAAATACTTTGATCATGTCACTTTTTAGAAAATTCCTTGGGAAGATAACAAAGCGACTGATGCAATGGCTACTCTTTCTTCCATGCTACAGATGCCTAAGAATGATCTTCGACACAAATTCCTAGTAGAGACGTTCCTCTACCCTTCCTATAATTCCCCTAAATTCTAGATGATCTATTCTATCATACTAGGACACTATTCATCCTGCTACCATCATATTTACTCTTACCTATGTGACCAAACAATTCCAGACAATCTAACCCAAAAAAAAAAATGTTACCTTATCTACAATGCTTCATAGTGTTACTATTGCTGACGACTTGTTTCAGAGAGGTCTTAATAGAACACTCCTTAGATGTCTCAAACTTGATGAGTCCAAGCATGCATTAATCGATGTACACAAGGGTATTTGTAGATCTCACTCTAATGGCTTGACACCAGCTTGTAAACTTATTAGAGCTGGTTACTATTGGCCGAATATGGAGTAAGAGGCAATCAAATATGCCAAGTCTTGCAAACAATTCTAGCTTCATCGAAATGTGATTCATGCTCTAGCCAGGGAGCTAAGTCCATCTATCACATGTGGCCATTTCAATAATGGGCCTTTGATCTATTGGGTTAGATTCACCCGTCTTCTTCAAATGGACATAATTTCATTATTACAAGTACATATTACTTCACTAAATGGGTAGAGGTAGTCCCTCTCTCTGTAGAAAATGGAAAAAATGTAGCTATGTTCATTATGAATTACATCATATGCAGGTATGGTGTACCCTCCTCCATCATTGTTGATAATGGAGGATAGTTTAAAAGCAAAGATCTTAAAGAGTTGTGCAAAATTTCAGAATCACACAACATTGGTCTTCTATTTATTACCCCCAGGGTAATGGTCAAGAAAAAACATCCAACAATGCTATCCTTAAGATCTCACATTGCATAGTCAACAAATCTAGAAGGGACTGGCACCTTTAGATTAATCTAGCTTTATGGGCTTACAAAATAAGTATCATAACTCTAATGGGTACAACACCCTTTGCTTTGGTATATGGAGTGGATGCTATACTTCCAATTGAGGTTGAGATTCCTACTTTGAGAATTTCCATGAAAGGTCTCATTACTGATGATGACTATAGAATATCTCAGCTTCAAGAGCTAGAATTGTTAGATGAACATCGACAAGTGGCGTGTGATCATCTCTGTGCTTATCAAAAATGCATGTCTAAGAGCTACAACAAGAAAGTCAAGCCACATGAGTTCTAATTGGGTGATCTCATCCTGAGGGAGAACCCTAAAAATTTACAACAATAGGTACAAAAAGGGAAGTTTGAACCCAACTAGCTTGGTCCATACATAGTTACTGTAGTCTTTGGATTTGGTGCTTACCAAATTTCAACAACTAAGGGAGAATCGCTCAAGGAGCTGCTCAACACTCTACATCTAAAGAGGTTCTATAGTTGACATACTTTCAAAAGCACATACTTAAAAGTCCTGAAAAAATCATTTTCTTGGTGAAAACCTAGCAATAGGTGCCTTGGTAATACCAAAAAAAGTGAAAAATTCAAAAAATACAAAAAGAAAATTAAAAAAAGAAAAAAAAGAAAAAAATTGAATAAAAAAAAAAAGTTCCATTGATGAAAACCTGGTAAACAAGCATCATGGTAGCTAAAAAAGAATCTCTACTAAGAAGGTGAAAACTTGGTAAACATGCACCTCTTGTTTCAAATGAAACATCTTGCAACACATCTTCTAGCTCTTGTATAGTTGCTTTCCTACTTTAGTTTGCTGCTTTCTCTCATGCATCCATGGATTGAATCGAGTCATAGTCTTAAAGGCAACACCCTATGGTCTTCAAGAACTTCTTTCTCGCATCAGTCACCAGTTGTTCTAACCATGTCTACCTACTATCACTTTCTTTACTACAAATATTTCTCTTGAAGATCTTTCTCATGTCAGTCACTAGTTGTTCTAACTACATCTACCTACTGTCACTTGTGTCACTATTGAAATTCTTCTTGAAGCAGATCTCTTAAGCTATAGTAACTAGTTGTTCTAACTGCATCTGTCTACTGTTGCTTAAGTTCTTATGGAGATTCTTCTCAATCAAGATTTCTCTATGATGTCAGTCACTAGTTGTACTAACTAGATCTATCTACTGCCATCAACCTACTAAAGATATTTCTTACACATGTGTTTTGAACATCAACACTTGGCATCAATCCTATAACACAGAAACTAAACTGAAAATGTTGAAATTTTTTGAAATATGATGAGCTATTCTTTGTCTATTTTGCTTTCACTTTATCATTTCCCTTTGAGAAAATTGATGATGTCACTTTTGACTAGAGAAGCAAGGATTGGGGGGCATAATTTTTTCTTTGCTTTTTTTTTACTAGTCTAGTTCCAATGATCTAAAGCATCCATATAAAAGGGGTGTCCACTATGAGAGCGTCTATCTCATGTTGGATGGCCGTGTGTACCTCAACTCATTTTATATGGACTCTTCACTGAGGTTGGTTTTTTTCCTTGTTTGTTTGAGTGAATTCTCTACACTATAACAAATATTGATAGTCATCCTAGTAATTGAATGCACGGGTCACTGTGAGTATACTCAACACACTTTTGTCTTAGGTTACAAATGTAAGGGTCATTGCAGACAAAATCTTTACTTAATTCTTAGCATAAGAAGGATCTCTCATGTGTCTAGTGTGTTTTCACACAAGAAACATTCTGGTCATCCTAGCATTTATGCTTTGATGCTTATGTTCACTTGCTACATTAAAAGGGACAAATGTTCTAGTCATTTTGGCTTCTTGTGCTTTAATGCTTACATTTAATCCTAACAAACTAAGACAAATGTCATATTTATATTCTCATGATTGCAATGTCAGTGAGAGTTCTATGACATTTGTGAATTTTGCCAAATACTTAGTGATGACAATTCTATGAGCTTGATAACCAGAACTAGGGTTGCATCTAGCATAGGGTTGCATTGCATACTCCTCTTGCATAAGAGCACATTTCGATCACTACTTTACTTTCATCTTTTAGCATGAGAGGTTGTTGGTTTCTTCAATGTACCACATTTCATCTTAACTACAAAAGTTATCAATTAATCACCCCCTTGGCTAATCTGGCTACTTTGAACTCATTTTTTGGGATCGAATTCAAAATATGACACACTTAAACAACTCAAATTCACACTTAAATTTTTTGGGACTGATGCGATTGAATGCTTGTGCAGTCCATTTTACTAATACTTTGTGAATCTTTGTGAAAGCTTTCAAATCACATTCCTTGACATTTTCCATTTTTTTTGGAAAAAGTCAACTCTAGTCAACCAAAGTCAAACTTGGGGGTGAACCCACAATAATGGGTTCCACTTTAGTGGATGAAGTAAAACAAAAAAAAATTGCAAAATGCAAAATTGCATTTGCCATACGTTCGCGCGAACATGCTAAACATGTTTGTAGCGAACATATAGTGTTCGCCACCAACATATTTGACAATAATTAAGAATGTTCATGCGAACATTCTTAATTAATATGTTCACTGTGAACATATGAAATGCTGAATTCTGGCTTAAAAACACTATTTTTTACCCCTTATTGTTCATTTTAATGACGTTGAATATTTGAGCAACGATTGGAGCAAAAATTTGCTATTGGTTAGCATCCTCCCATCATTTTCCTTTAGATTCTTGTCTTTGCACTATTTCAGGTATGTCTATATATTTTTATTTTAATGTTTTTTATGTTATTAATGTTTTCAAAGCAAATTTTAATGTTTTCAAAGCATATTTTAATGTTAATTTAATATTTTTATTGTTTATTTATGTTAAACTTAATTGTATTAATTTAGAAAACATTAGAAAAATATTAAGAAGAAACATTAGAAAACAAATTTAGAAAAAATTAGAAAACATTAGAAAAAACATTAGAAAAACATTAGAAAAAACATTAGAAAAACATTAGAAAATTTATAACAATATAAAATTTAGAATTTTTTAAAGAAAAACATTAGAAAATTTATAATAATATAACATTACAAAAAAAATTTAGAAAAACATTAGAAAATCATTTTAAAAAATATTAGAAAAAACATTACATTTAAATATTAGAAAAACATTAGAAAATATATTTTTAAAAAAAGTATAGAAAATATTAGAAAACTATGAGAAAATATTAGGATTTAAACATTAGAAAATATTAGCAAAAACATTAGAAAATATTTTTAAAAAGGTTAGTCTTGAAAATTAGAAAATATTAGAAAAATATTAAAAATATTAAAAAATATTAAAAAAACAATAGTGTAGAAAATAAAATTTAGAAAAATATTAGTTTTATTTATAAAAATATTAGAAAAACTGTGTATATGTTTATGTATATGTTATTCATCTTAATGCCTTAACCTAAAATGTGTAATTAACTATATTTAATGACATACATCTTAAGGGGAGATCCTTAATTATATATAAGAATGTAGATTAAAATGTACATATTTTATGTCATAGATATATGTATATATGTTCATGTTAAATGTAGAGATGTATGTTTTCAATATTCATGTTTATTTATATGTTATTCATCTTAATGCCTTAATCTAAGTGTAATTAAATGACATGTCTTAAGGGGAGATCCTAAATTATACATAATAATGTAGATTAAAATGTATTTTTTTAATTTTGAACATAGATGTATGTATATTTGTTCATGTTAAAAGTAGACATGTATGTTTTCAATATTCACATTTTTATATGTATATGTTATTGATCTTAATGTCTTTATCTAAGTGTAATTAACTATGTTTAATGAAATGTCTTAAGGGGAGATCCTAAATTATACATAAGAATGTAGATTAATGTATATTTTATTTCATAAATGTATGTAAATATGTTCATGTTAAAAATGTAGACACATGTATGTTTTCAATATTCATGTTTATGTATGCGTTATTATTTTTAATGCCTTAATCTAAGTATAATTAACTATATTCAATGACATGTCTTAAGGGGAGATCCTAAATTATACACATATAAGAATGTAGATTAATGCATACGTAAGAATATAACATACATGTACATAAGAACATATAAAGAGTATGACCTAAATAATACATGTTACAACATTTAATTAATAAAAGTTAATACATATAAGAACATAAAGATTATATACAAACATAAAGAATGTATCGTATAAGAACATAAAGATTATATACATAAATACATAACAACATTAACAATCATAAGAAAACATACACAATGTCTGGACATAACCCTAAAACTAACTATAACCCTAAAAGATAACACTAACCATAACCCTAACCCTAACTCTAACTGTAACCCTAATTTCCAAACCTAAATTGAAAAATCTAACCCTAATTTCTAATGCTAACCCTAATTTCAAACTCCTACATATATTTACACTTTCTTAAGACCAATTATATACATTGACACTAGTAGCTCGAAAACAAAGAGAGGTGCCTAGATCTACTTCTATTAAATATGTTAAAAAAGAGAAGGAAGATATTATACAAGAAGAATGCAAGGTTCACAACATTGTCTATCCATTTTAATTCTGTTGTATCTATCTAACATAGTCATCACCATCGTACCCATGGCTCTGAATGATCTAATTGTAAATTTACTAGTGTTATGTTGCCGCTAGAAAAATAATAGTCAAAATGGAGTATGCATGAGTTGTATTTGATATACCTGATCATTCACTAAAGACCATAATTCACAATTCCTTATTGTAAGTTTCTTCAATCCTCAACTAGATTCAATAAACATGCTTTGATGCCAAATGAGAGAGCTATATAAATGTTTTGAAAAGTTCTTAGAAAATTATAAAAAAATATTACTTAAATAGAATAAGATGAACCCTTTATATTTCTTATACAATTAGTAATCAAACTACAAAATAGAAAAACTATATATATTTTAGAATAATTACTCCAAATATTTGATCTAGGGGATAAAATAAGATCTAATATCCTTAGATCATTCTTATTTTATATATATTTTAAATGATGGATTATGGACCAATGTGAATTAATAGTTAATTATATGTTTAGACTAAATTTAGAAGGATGACCAAATTCAAGTTATGAAAATTACAAACTTTAAATCCCCCAAGATTTTGGGAGTGTATAATTTCTCCTAGTCAGTAATAAATAACCTCTTCTCATCTTTAACTCCTAGCCAAAGGAATATCCTTTTTATTCCCTCAAGCTTGTTGAACCACAAAACAAGTATATGTAAGAGATACATGATATAGATAGAGGTAATTTTAATTAACCTCATGAGTATTTTGAGTTACTTGCATTATTAAGAAGATACCATTTCTAGGCTTAGATAAGGCTAGAACAAATAAAATTTTCCACTTTACCAATAAAAAAGGGCATACCTAGATAAGAAGAAGTCCAAGATTGGAAATGTGGCTATGCTCTCCTAAAATGTTAGCACCCATTATTAGAGGCTTTAAGAACTATTAGACCCCATTTTGGTGATTTTGAGGTCTAAATGTCTTTAATGTGTGTTTCTTGAATATATCTTTCAATTTCACTCCCTTCTTTTTATAACAATGCCAAGACTTGGCTGACTAGGTCTACATTTAGGTAATATTTGAGCTGAATGTGAGGGATCTTCTTCCCAGTCTTTATGTTTTATCATGTTGACAATATTGAATCCAAAATTTATATAAAAGCGATTTCCTCCTTTCACTTTCCATAACACTAAATCAATAGATCAATAAATTTAAATCTTCCATGATTTTTTCAAGTTTTTGTGTAATTGAAGACTTGTACTCAACATTTGAAGGAAAATGCCCAATTAAAGAACTCCAAGTCTTCATTTTTTAAAGATTCATTCAAAATATAGAAATATTCTACATCTGATGTACATTTTTCTTCATAAATGATTACCAATTAGAATAATTCTCAAGAAATAAAGAAGATCCAAATTTATCCATTCTTCTTATCTCTTCTTTTCCATTGATGACCATAAAGAACATCAATATTCTAGATCTAATATTGGAAAGTGTATATATAAACATGCATTTGAAAAGGAATCCTTGATTCAAAAATACATTTCAAGCACATGTATTCAACCATATTTATGGATTCTATTTATTTCTTATTACTAACAAGATACCATTTCTAGGTTCAAATCATGAAATTACTAAGAAGTCTATACCAAATTTATAGGTTGAAATCATGAAATTTTTTCGAGGACTAGGTTGACTACGTGATCCATCTCAAGGTAAGTTTACTCTTTCTATCTCACCTCTTGCGCCTACTTTTATACATTAGATCTAATATCATACCTTGCTATTTTCCAATTTCCTTTGTAGTATGACAAAATACTTTAATAATTTTTTATATCATAAGTGCATATTTATCTTGAAAGGAATACATCCTTGAATCCCCCATCCTTGAATCTATATCTTGCACTAGAACCCTTCTATTCATTTTGGGTTGTAATAATTCACTTTTGGTTTGAGGGTGAGCCTCTTGAGGTTTTTATATTTTTATCATACCTAAAATTTGGTGAGTGATCATCATAAATACATTTGAAGTGTAATTCTAGTATGATGACCTATCATTGATATATTGTGATGCTAAGTTGTCACAAAATCAATAAAGGGTATAAGCATCAAATATACCCCTTGGTATGACTTAGATGGACAATGATAAATTATTACATAAGTGAAACACCATCAATTGTCACAAAATTCACAAGTTAGGATAACCAACCTAAGTTGTGACACCATGTGATGTCTCAACAAAATGAAAGTAGATTATCATGAAATCGAGCAATTATATTTTGAATTATTCAAACTTTTAATTGCATATTAGCAAGTTTTGATGAACCACTCACTAGCTCCTTTGAATCTTCATTAAAAATGACAAGTCTTAAAAACAATTTGTTTGCATGCAATTACTTTGAACCCTAATCTAACTCATGTTAAACCATTTAAGTCATTTACCTAGGTAATAATTTTTAATTCCTAAAGTTCTAAAAACTCAAGAACTCCCTAAATAACTCTAACTCTAACTCTAGCTCTAACTTTAACTCTCATGTATGTATATATGATCATATATAAATTTTATTGACATGTACATGTTACAAATTATCTAGACATGTGATGTACATTCAATTTTATATAATTTTTAATTTAAATAAAAAATAGTGTGTACAGTAGACTTAGCTCTTGATACATTTGTACAGATATGACTTCACATGATCAACTTGTTGTGACTCTTGTTGTGGCTCCTGCTGCAGCACCTAATGTAGTTCATATTGTAGCACCTGATGTAGTTCTTGTTTCGGCTCCTCATGTAGTTTGTCATGTTGCTCATGGTGGGGCTCATGATGTAGCTTGTGGTGGGGTTAGTGTTTTACCTCATCCTAGGGCTCGTTGTACGGCTCATGTTGTGGCTCTTGGCGTGGTTCTAGGTGGTGTAGGTCCTAGCATGGCTCCTAGTGTGGTTCTTGGTGGAGATTAGGATGCACCTGTAGCTCCTATTGGAGGTCTTGCTACACCACCTCCATGCATCAATATCAATGCATTATTTGCATTTTCAAAGTAGGAGGTTTCTAGAATACAACATTCTAGATTGTCCTCTAATGATGGTCTATATAGAGACATATGTGCTGCTATATGTAGGAGTTTATAGGATTTGACTGGTACATTTAGAGCTCACCATTCATTTACTCTTGACATATTAACTTCCATATCTAGGGAGCTTAGGGCTGAGATTTTAGGAGATGCATCTTTTGATGATGTCAAGAGGGTGGCCCCCAAAGAAGTCATCAAAAGAGATCTCTTTCCATCATATGAAGGAGCACGGGGTAGGGTGAGAGGCTATCGAGTCACACGATGCAGAGATCCTATTATTGCTAGCATGATCTATCCTCATTTTTTAGCCACACATGGTCATTATCCTAATAATGACCAGATACCTCTTTATTTTGCACAGTAGTTGTATGCTAAGTTTTGCATGGGGCTCAATGTCAACTACTTGGACATTCTAGATTATTGTGAATAGGGGTGTGGTTGGATCATAGATTGTGACCAGTATCACAATGTACAATGTTTGCCACATCCAGATGTCAGACAGTTCGTTGGACAAAGACTGCCTCTAGTGACTCCACCACTGGCACCTATTGCAGATATAGTTGTCATTGCTTCCTAGAGGGGAGCAATTGACACTATTGGACACATTGCATCTACAACCTCTAGTATCACATCTGATTCTCTTGGTCCTTATATTCATAGTTGACGTCCTCATCCACTTGGTTGACCATCTTTAGAGGCATCTAGTAGCACTTTAGGCACCTCCTCTGATGAGCCATATAGAGCTACTAGGCTACTAGTACCAGGTGATGTTCGTACTCTTTCATGACATCACACACATGGATTTAGTACTGTATTTTTTGGAGGATTTGTTGCAGAGTATCACTTATATTTTTGATACATAGGGGATGCAAGTTCACTTAGTGATGGATGCCATTAGATAGCATTAGAGCCTCATAGTTCCATGGACACAGGCTTCCACACTAGTGATAGATGATACACCTATGTGTAGCTCACAACATTCGGCACTAGGCTCATGACACTCTACAGATGACTTGGGCATATGAGTTGGAGATGTCAGGATCATAGATGAGGGTCTTGATGATTTTGGTGAGCAATTACGAGGGCTATTTGAGATTGATACTAGTCCGAGCATAGGTATTTCATCATATATGGACATGTTGTTCTGACTTGACATCACTGATTCTACACCATTACCCAACTGATTACACAGTCCACTTCACTTATCATTACTAGTAGTTGGAAATGGTGCTGAGGGTGGTTTAGTAGGTGTTAGAGTTTTAGGAGATGCATCAATAGATGATATGATGGAGTCTACTAATCATACTCCACCTCTGGAGACCCAGGTACATATATATAAAAAATTTATTTTTAAATTTAAATATATGAAATTAAAAAAATGAATTTATTTAAAAATTCAATTTAGATAGATATTTAATTTAATATTTAACTATAATAAATCATGCAGGCACATGTTGCTGAGCACATGATTACATATAGTGTTGGTTTAGGGCATGTATGTGAGAGAGATGATTCTATTGAGACACCCGATAGTGCTCAAGTACAAGTTTTAAATAGTTTACATTTAAAGTTATTTATGTTTCAAACTAGATATATATGCACTCGTATTTAATTTGAATGTACACACATGTATATATATATATATATATATATATATATATATATATATATATATATGTTTAGATAGAACTCTAATGTACACACACACACATTTGTAGGGCTCAGTTGATGCACCTTGGCAAAAGGATGTACATGAGACTTGATCAGAGGGTCATTCTATTCATATGTGTCTTGAGGGGTCCCTCTAGTAGTAGCAGATTTATATTTTTTTTGATGCATTTATATATTGGAGACTTACATACACATATGTGTATTTTAGTACCTTGATGACATGTATACATATGTTTCACTATTTATTTGATTATTTAGTACTTCAGTAGTTAAATGGTCACATGTATATATGACTTTTTATATTTTTGTATGTACACATGTATTTATTCGAGATTTATAGTTTGCATATGTATGCATTTCAGTTCTAGAGATATATTAGATGAAGATGTTTATTTCTTGAGACATGTACATGTGTATGTGTATTTTTTTTTGTATTATAGCTATAGAACATGTTCTTGAGACATGTACATGTATATACATGTGTTATTTTTTTGTATTATCTAGTAGAACACTTTTCATGAATTAGATTATAGCTTTTAAACTTTATATTTTATTGTCATCATTATAAAATAATCAAATTAACTTTTCTAAATACGTACTTCAATAGTTAAATATTCAAAGAAGTTCCAAATTTATCTATGAACCTAATTTAAAATTTTGATAATACTAATTTATAGGCTGATTGGATTGAATCAATATAGGTGCTTAAAACTACTAAATTAACCCAAATGATTTAGATTATAAATTTAAAACATTATATTTATTTGTAATCATTATATGAAATAAATAATTAGTAGGACTAAAGATACATAAATTTGGTAAATTAATTAGTAGGAATAAAGATACAAATTTGTTAAATCAATTAGTAGGAAGTTAGAAAGATACATATTTCTTAAATTATCAATTAGTAACCCACTAAAGATAAATATTAGTTTTATGTGGATAAAAATATGTTAATTAGGTAAGTCAATACATTATTTTAGAAAAATTTTACAAAATATAATATTTAAAAAAATATTAATTTAAACTAATTTAGACTAAGAGTATGACCGTAGACAATAAACTAACATTAAAATATGTAGTTTTTTAATAAACTAATGATAACTATGAACTTATAATCTTATAATTTTAAAAACATATTTGATTCACTTATGAAATTCTGATAAATGAATTTAAAAAAACATATTAAATTATCTTTGATATACATATCTATTTTTAATGATTGTGTAAGTTCAAACTACCTTGTATCAATTGCCTATTTATATCAAGTTGTTAAATTATTAAATTCATCCATTGTACAATTAGTATTATTAATTTATATAGTTTTTTAATAAACTAATGATAATTAAGAACTTATGATTGTACAATTAAAGGCACATTTAATTCAAGATGAAATTCAATAGTTTGAAAAGAAGTTGATATTTAAGAATTCTAACATATTAAATTATATTTGATACATGTATCTATAGATAATGATTGTGTAAGTTCGAACTAACTTGTATTGCCTATTTATATCAAGTTGTTAAATTATTAAATTCATCCATGGTACAATTAATATTATTAATTTATATATATTTTTAAAAACTAATGATAACTAAGAGTATGATTGTACAATTAAAAACACATTTAATTCAAGCTGAAATTCAATAGTTTGAAAAGATGTTGATATTTAAGAATTCTAACATATTAAATTATCTTTGAGACATATCTATCTAATGATTGTCTAAGTTCAAACTAACTTGTATTGCCTATTTATATCATGTTGTTATTATTAAATTCATCCATGGTACAATTAATATTATTAATTTATATAGTTTTTTAATAAAGTAATGATAACTAAGAGTATGATTGTACAATTAAAAACACATTTAATTCAAGATGAAATTCAATAGTTTGAAAAGAAGTTGATATTTAAGAATTCTAACATATGAAATTATCTTTGATACATATCTAGATATAATGATTGTGTAAGTCTGAACTAACTTGTATTGAATATTTAAATATCAAGTTGTTATTATTAAATTCATCCATGGTACAATTAATATTATTAATTTATATAGTTTTTTAATAAACTAATGATAACTAAGAGTATGATCGTACAATTAAAAACACATTTAATTCAAGATGAAATTCAATAGTTTGAAAAGAAGTTGATATTCAAATTATTATAAAATAAATCTCAAAGGTCAATTCAACCATGATGTACACTTATAACATGTAATATCTTCTCATGATCTTCATTGTCTAGTCTCCACTTGGGACGTGCATGCTTAAGTTTGATTGGATGTAGACAAAGCCTGATAGCAATGAGTAGGTGGCTGTATTGTAAAACCTTGTTGTTAGGTTCATAATCAACAAAGTGTATTCCATGTTGGACAATTTTGTCTTGCTTCAAATATGTTCTCTCTATCACAACAGAACTTGCACCACAAATTTAAGTATTTTAAAATTTGACATCTCCTGTATAACAAGTATATATGTGTATGTGTACAATATATATAAGATAGTTCAAATTGATAATTAAATAAAAAGTTGAGATTAAATTTTATGATACTTACCCACTTTTATCAATCTAGAGATATGATTATAATCATTAGAAATCAATGGAATATCATCAAAATTTTCATCATCTTTATCAAATCTATTAGTTACATCAAGTGGTACTAAAATCCATGCACTTGTTTATCCACATACTTGATTGATGCATTCTTCATAATCTTCATCAATGCAACTATCACAAAAACATAAATATTCTCTTGTCTTCAATGTCCAATTGCAATTATCTGTACTCATGACTAAATGTAAGGAACGTGTCTTTTCTATCCTCTTGCAACCATGCATGTTTTTTCTATTAACGCCTGAAAGTTCATTAAATTGAAAATATGGACAAATTAAATTCAAACTTCAACAAATTTAAAAAATAAAACATAACAATAAAATTTTATAACTTAATTGCATAAAAATTAAACAGATGTACACATCCATACCTGTTATCTCCCAAAAGACTCTATATGGTACCTGTCGACTCATTGTTGATGATGTCCCGACCTCATCTAATGCAAAATGTGTCTTACACCATTCAACAACATCATGTGCATCATTTACACAAACTCACTGATAATTCATTTGATACTTTCATAGAGAATGCTTGATGCAATCTACAGAACCATCATGTTCATCTTTTCCATGGCCACTCTTGAAGAAATTCCATATGTGTTTTATTCTCATTGTGATGATATCTACATAATGCATAAAATGGTCTAGATGATTTGAACTATGTGGCACATCCATCAGACCAAACATAATGTTTATCAATATTTATGTTTCTTTCTTTCAAATAAGAAAAAACATATTGAAGAAATGTTCTACATAGCGAATGTCATATTCTTTATTATCATTTATATAAAAATGATATTCCTTTTTAATTACTCATGCTTGAACTATACTCTGAACACCATCCAAATCTAACTGTGCATGTATATAAAAAACATGTACCATAATATTGACCTACTTAGAAAAGTAATATTCTGATTGAATTTCTTTTTGATGAACAAAGGAATAGTTCTCTGCCAAATCAACAACTGATACAATCATTCCAAGTGGAAAATTATTTGTCAAAGCTTGAAACTGTTGTGCTTGCCACTTTGCAAAAAATGTGTGATGAATATAAGGTTAAAACAAATTCTTAAATCTGTCCATAAATGTTAGAACAGGTGACTCCTCTTAACATATTCCAACTTTTTTGTCTCTTTCTCCAACTTTGTTTCATTCTTGACATACTTGTAACTTTTGCAATTCAATTTTTTTGTTGCATCAATATTTTCAATTTTCAAAGGAAATAGAGCCAATTCACCACATATTTCACATAATCCTTTGATGCAATTTATTTGGCCAGATGGATCATCTATTTTGTCACATAGAATGGATGATATAAAGTCACTTCTCCTACTAGGAGGAATAGCATGAAAACCATATGTGTCTTCTACGAACTTTTAAAATACTTGATAGTGGAGATCAAACTCAATATGATGATGACAACAACATGTTTCAAACACTTTGTTTGACCTCACAAAGTATGGCTTCAATTTTTCAAATGTTTGCCCAACTTTTACATTAGGATGTTCACTACAAAATGACACATATAACTCATGCTATGTTGTGTCCAACCAATGTTTTGTATGGTGTTCATATTGACTAGATGCAATCTTACACCTAAAAAAATCTGTACTATTTGATGAAGGACAAGTGTTATCAATCCAAAATGATATGACTAAATTTTTTAATGACTCTTCAATCCTATCAAAACGAGGTGCTCTACACATGATTGCCCAATTGCCCTCCATAGTATTGTCATCCATAATTAATCTTCTCTTAACATATATTCTCATTGTTTTCCTACTAAAACTCTTTTTAGATGAAATTGAAGATATTTGTCTATTTTGGGTCACATTTTTATATTTAGTTCGAGATTATTTTCCTATGTTTCTCAAACCTTGTTTAAAATTAGATCAATTTTCATGCTAGAAAATCTTCTCTTCTTTGATGTTGTGTCTACACCTAACAATTTCAATGCCTCTTGCAACTTCTTTTGTGTAAGAAAAAGTGAAAGTAACTGAGCTTGTTCAAGTGTTATCAAATTGAGTCATAATTTCTCTTATCTTCTTATTCATTGACCTATTCGTAGACAAACTTAATGGTTGAATAGTAGTTGTAACTCTTCTCAATTTATCCACATCCATTTTAAGTAAATGATCTATTTTTTTTGGAGAAATAGCATTCTTTACAGATTGGGAAATACTTAGGAGTTCATCCATACTAGTTCCTACACCTAATCCCATCCCTTCTCTAACTTCTGTTATTGAAATTTCTACAAGAAGCAATTTTGAGCCTTCTCCAACATTCATTGTTTGAGATTTTGCAGGGAAAGATTTTGACCCTTCTCTAACTTCTGTTATTTGAACCTCTGTAGGGAGCAATCTTGAACCTTCTTCAATATTCATTGTTTGAGATTCCATAGGGAGTGTTCCTAACCTCTCTCCCATATGTACTTCTACTTCTGTTGAGCCTTCTTCAACATTTCCTTCACCTTGTTGATCGGCTGCAACAAATTTATAAATAAATCAAATTAGATAAAAAATAAGATTGAAACATAATTAAATTCAAAACCATAAAAAAACCTAATATATATAATTACATACCTTGTTTAATTCGATGATAACGTGCCATAGTCTTCTAAAGATTTCTTTGTTCTGCTTCATCATATCTCTTCCTTGCATATTTGTTTTGCCTTCCTTTCTTGTTTGCCATTATAAAATCATTAAAAAAAAATTATCCCTTGCCTCAAGATAAATTTTGTGCAATAACTATATAAAAATGTCATTGAATGAATTTGTAGTATGACTTCACTATTTTTAAGATGACTTTTCTGAAGCCGATGTTAGCATTTTTGTTTTTTTCATGTTCACACAAATGCCATAAATTAGACATGTTCACATGAACATGTCTTGTTGAATTTTTGATAGCCAAATTTTTTTGGACCACGTGTTTGCTGCGAACATTTGTTTGCAACAAACATACTTTATGTGTTCACTACGAACATTGTGTTCATGAACATGTAAAACTAATTTTTTTGGCCCTTTTCTTTAATTTTTTTGGCTCTTTTGACACTCATAATTGTAGATGAATGATCTCCTATTGTAAAATAAAAAATGCCAAAATGTGCTACTTAGAGCAAGCTTTCATATGAATTAATTGTAATACATATTTTAATCATTAAGATTTTCAAATATGAGTTTAACTCATCATAGTTTCATTATCGATTGAACATTAATTGACTTTGATACTTCAAGAAAAATAGTAAATTAGGTCAATTTTTTTTGAAAAATATCTAGGAAATAGCTTATTGAGATATCTTTCTATTAAAAAAAAAAAAGAAAATTTATGATAAATTGACTTCAAGTTATCTGTGTCAAAATGAACGTACGTCTAAATTGTGATTGGTGTCACTTCAAAAATTCATAAACTATACAATATTCAACCAAATTGAATCAAACCAAATGCATCCTCTAGGTATTGATGTTACAGATCCAATGTTGAAAGAATTACCTCATTATCTTTTCTAAAAAAAAAGTTATGTGTGTCAAGTGGACTATCACTCTTTAAAAATATTGAATTTTATTATGTACCACTTTTTGGAGGAGAAGAAAAAATTGACATAATTTTTTTTTTAAAGATTAAAAAATATGGTTACAAAGTAGGAATAGAGTACTAAAAATCACTAGTTTATGTCATCTTGAAATTATTTATAGTTTTAGAGATATAGTCACTTGAACGTGAGGTTTGTTTCAAAAATATTGATTTCAGTGTCAAAAATTGGTCAAAAAGTGGAACCCATTATTGTGGTATCACCCTCGGTCTTCTAGACCTTGGAATCACTCTAAATCAAGTCCAAGTTTTCTTCATACTTTATCTAATCTCTTCTACATTGTTTTGAATCTTTCATGACACATGTGTTTTCTAATCTATGGTTCCACATCACTATTATGGTGTGTCATCTTTTAATTTCACTACCAAGGGGGCAAGATGATTACATCATTAAATCTTTTAGAACTGGCTTTAACTTAATTTGAACATAATTTCCTAATAAATAGGGGCATCTCATCGCTCATGACATCTTTGTTCCCTCTATTTGGCATCATATGTCATATCTCTCATCTTTTGATTAGTTGATCACACTCATAACAATCCATATCATTGTTCGATGGATAGGTATTCAGGCATTCTAACAATGACTCCTAAGGATTAAACCTCATTCTAAGGATAATTCTACAATTCATGATTAAGTATTGTTATCTTTTATGGACCAGTATTCAAGTGTTCTATCTGGACTCTGGAGGATTAAGCTTTGTTCTGATATTAATCCTAAATCTTGCTGAGAATTAAGCTCTATTTTGGAGATAATTCTAAACTCTTGCTTTCAATCACCATTTGAGGGATAGGCATCAGACCATTCTAACCCTAACTCTTGAGGATTAAGCCTCATTTTGGGGATAATTCTATGAATCAGGATTAATCTTGTCAGCTTCTAATGGACAGGTATCAGGGAAATCTAACCCTGACTCTTGAGGATTAAGCCTTGTTTTGAGGATAATTCTATGACTCATGATTAGGTCTTGTTATCTTTTATGGACTAGTATTCAGATGTTCTATCTAAACTCTAGAGGATTAAGCTTCATTCTAGGAAAATCCTAAATCTTGTTGAGAGTTAAGCTCTGTTTTGGAGATAATTCTAAACTCTTGCTTTTAATCAACATTTAATGGAAAAACATCAAGGCATTCTAACCCTAACTCATGAGGAGTAAGCCTCATTTTGGGGATAATTCTATGAATCATGATTAATCTTGTTAGATTCTAATGGACAGGTATTAGGGAAATCTAACCTTGAATCTTGAGGATTAAGCCTCATTTTGGGGATGATTCTATGACTCATGATAGGTCTTGTTATCTCTTTCATGGACCAATATTTAGGTGTTCTATCTAGACCCTAGGGGACTAAGCTCCATTCTAGAGATAATTCCAAATTCTAGCTAAGGGTTAAGCTCTATTCTAGAGATAATTCTAATTCTTGCTGAGAAGTAAGCCTTGTTCTAAGGGTTATTCTAAATTCTTACTTTCAATCACTGTTTAATGGATATGTATTAAGATAGTCTAACCCTAACTCCTAAGGATTAAGCCTCATTTTGGGGATAATTCTACAAATCATGATTAATCTTGTCATCTTCTGATGGACAGATATCAAGACTATCTAAGTCTAACTCATGAGAACTGAGTCTAGTTTTGGGAACAATTCTGTGAAGTTTGATAATATTTGTTCTTTCATATTAGTATCTAGGTGTTCGATATGGATTACCTAAGGTTAAGCTTCACTCTAGAGATAACCTTAAAAAGCTTATCAATTGGTGTCAGTATCATTGATTTCAGAACCAATCCCATTTCGTGATCTATACTTCATACTTCTAATTTCTTTGAATCAAATGTGCTTCTTGCAAATTCATTCAAAGAGGGGCAAATTTAATACCCCAAAATTCACACATTTCCATGCTAAACCAATTTTGGTCTATCAATCTTAAGTCCTATTATATTAGGAAATTTTGAATTCAAAAATCTCTACTTGACCTAAGTGTCAAATGCAAAAAATCCCTAATCTGCATTAATTACATACTCTATTTAATTCCCAAGTCTAATCAAATTAGCAAAGGTAAACCTATTAATCAATTTAATTTAATTATGGGTCATGACACTTTGATTAAATTAAGTTTACCCCTTTTGCTAATATACATTAAGGAATTAAATGTATTTGATTAAATTATATATATCCTCATTTTAATTATTGAGTTTAATTATTCAATTAATTAAGAATATTCATTTATGATGTCATAATTAATTCTATTGAATCAAATATACTCTTCAAATTCTCTCTTTAGTTCATAATTGGAAACTCTGAGTCAACTAGAATTGGAAAAGGAATTGTAATAGTTAACTCTCCGTTACACTCATAATTGAATCCGTTAACTTCATTTGTATAGGGAAGTTTCTATTCTAACTGAATCTTATTTCCAATCTCAATCATTCATTCAATTTGATCTTGACTATTGATCAATTCTACTAAGAAACCCTCAATTCCTCATTTTAGAGGATGCATAGAGAAAGTATCAAACTTATGTCAAATTGTTGACACACACATTTACATTCCTAGTTTTGATTTTTCTTGCATACTAATCTCATCTAGTTTAATAATGCATTGATTTAGATTAATATTCTCTTTTTATTCTTAGTTTTAAGCTTGCATACATTTAGTTTAACTATTCCATCTCATATAGCTTTAAATCCTTCATTCTAGATATCTGGTTGCTAGATTCTTGATCTAAGAGTGAATAGAAAAATCAATCTAGTTAGGAGGTAATAGATCAACTTGTAGGATTATTTTAGATAAACAATTCCATCTTCATTCTGGGATGATTCTTCATATAATGATCATGTTGAAGTGTGGTTAATTTATAGGCCACAATTAGCACTCATAGTTACTAGATTATTTTAGCCCATTTACCATTGATGTTGTTCCTAATAGGGCTAATAAATGTGTGCAAATGGTATGGTTAGTGCTACCTCACTTATGGTTATGGATGATTATAAACACATGCATATACTATGGAAGCTTCCCAATTTATTGGACACATACAACTCATAGATCCATCACACTTGGAGTAATAGACAACTCATTGTGAATATGGGGTTACACAATTTTGTTATAAATATTTGGTTGTTTATTTATGAAAGGACTCCTTGTAATATAGTTTGGTCAATAGGTTTATATGGAAAGCACGAATGATTTTTAGATTTTTAGTTTGAGATTATCACTAAGATGATAGGATGATTAACAAAATAGATATTTTTAAGTTCTAATATTTAATCAAAGAGATTCAAGGTAGCTTAAAAAGTAGATTTAGATAAAATAAATCTAATTATGCATTTATGTATGTGAAGATGTGTGTATACACATAATCTCAAGGTGAGTATATATTTGATAGTGATTAAATTGCATATGATTGATTTTTTGGTTTATAATATTAGAATATTCATTATTTTTATTAGATTGTAGAAGATGGTATATTTTGTTAACAAATCATCAAATGGTTTTATTCTAACATTGTCTTCATTGTTATCCATTTCAAAGATTTAAGAGGTATTTGTTACTTAGAATCATATTTGCATGTTCATAATTGCTCTAGTATAATTCTATAATTGTAGATTTAAACACTAAATTTTTATTGAACTTAATTTGGATCCATGTTTCCCTCTCATACTAGACATTATGAGCTGGCTAAAGCTTAACTTGTTTTACATTATGTACTGTGACAGTGCATTAAGACTAACTTTAATGCATATTGTATATATAGGATAAAGATAATAATCTCTTTAGCATGTCTTCTAGTTAATTTCAAACAACAACAAAAAAAATTGCATTGGTATTAAATCATCATCCAACATGCTACATGTTTTCTTGTTGCCCTCAATCTTCATTCATGTTGTTGAATATATTCGCGTAGGGGCTCGACTATAGTTGAACATTATCTCTTTGTAGTTTAATGGATTTTTCAAAAGTTTTTTTAGCATGATTTGGACATCTTAACTAAAATCTTAAATTTATACCACTTTAGAAATTAGATCTAAGAAACTATTTTTTGCTAGTTTATGCTACATGTTTAGGTCTGTAAACTAGTTTACTTTTGCAAACACATAAATCATGTCTATAGGAAAGGGTTTGAGGTAGAGAACTACAATTAGTTACTGCATTATTTTGACACATTTACCATTGATGTTGGTCCTCATAGAGCTAATAGATATGTGAAAATGATACGGCTAGCACTACCTCACTTATGGTTATGGATGATTTCAATTCTTATGTTATATTTCTTATCCATTAACTACAACAACTATGTCCTTTTTGAATTGGTGTGTGCTATGTTAAATGGTAGCATTAGTGAGATTAATTTTATACATGTGTGCATGTATAATAGTTAATTATATACATGTGTGCATGTATAACATAAACTCTAGAGGTTTGATTCCATCCACCAGATCATGACAAAACAAATTGTGGACACTCTGCACACCCTAAACAAGAACATTGTTAATCTAGAGGATTCTCTAATGAGAGCCAGCCATGGTGGGGACACAGTGTAGAAGATCAGGCTGGACTTTGGCCAAGAAGAGGCTGCTTGAAAAGACTCTAGGGACTAGGTGAACCAAGTGGACCAGGTGGAAACCTAGACCAAGAACCAGGAAGGAACATAAAATCAGAAGGATATCAAAGCTACAAAAACTCTGCAGGATCTGGATAAGGACAACCATTAGTCTATTTCTCTTTTAGTTTTTTCTTATTTTTTTTGGGTGTTGGCTTTTGCCTCCTAGCCATGGGCCTTTTGTTGGTTTTGGATTTTCATAGCAGTTTCATGTTAGTTGGACCTTTTAAATTTCTATCTTTTGCTGTAAAAATTTTGGGTTTCAGGATCCTTGTAAAACCTATTTTACTTAATCAAAAATAGTTCATCCCCACCCCCCCTCCCCCCCACCCCCCCCGCCCCCCCCCCCCCCCAAACACACACACACACACACACACACACACACACACACACACACACACACACACACACACACACACACACACACACACACACACAAATGTATCTATTCTTAATCTTCTCATCACAAGTATGATTATTCTTATCTTGAATCAAAATTAGACCAATGTTATTATGTATGCAATCATAATGATCATGCAATGATCTTAGAAGATAATTGGTCATTTTAGTCAATTGTGATTTCCATAATCTGGGCAATCTTATTGATCTAATCCTCATTAGGAATATTAAATTATATTACTATAAACTAATATTTCCTCTTTACAAATATCTCTTCATCCAATAGACACATCTATTGATATTGTGCCCAAGTGACTTTATATAAATGATGATTGAATTATTGAGAAGAAGCATTGAAATCAATTAATATATCCTTCTTCTTGGTTTGACAATTACATATAAAATTGCTTCAGCATTGGTGATCAAATCTCATAGTAGTATTAATTGTTTAAAGACCTAAGAATCAGATACAATATAGAAATTAGAGATACCTTGTGCATCAGCTTGTGATAAAGAATAACACTAAGCTAACCCTAATAATAAGTTTCATTAGAATAACATGGTATCAGAGCTTGGTCATTCAAAGATGAGAATTAAACTTGAGAAATCAAACAAGTTAGTTTTAAAATACTATCACTCTTCAAAACTACAAAAAATAAAATAAATGAAAAGTCCAATGAGATTCAAAGATCATCGAGAAGGGGCCAAAAACTTCATGGCATGAAAATTATGAATCATGATGATATTAGATGAAAATAAAGTAGATGCATATGTAAAAGATAAAAGGACTAAGCCTAAGGATGAGCCTAAAAAATCACTATGGATTAAAAATAATAAGAAAGCTATGAAACTAATAACAGATTCCATAAGGGATCACATAGTACCTATTCTAGCAAAGAAAATGACTATTTACCTCATGCTCAAGTCCTTAAAAAACTCATTCAAGATAAATAATACCAAAAGAACCCTTGGATGTAAAACACAACTAATCCACATAAGGATAAACAAAGGTGAATCTATGAATGCCTTCTTTATGAGAATTACATAATTACAAGATCAATTGTCAAATGTTGATTATGAAATAGGCAATTTTTTTTTATCCCTAATATCCTTAAGTGGCCTCCCAAATTTTTGGGAATCATTCAAATAGGGCATTAGTGCAAGGTCAAGACTCCCAAAGCCAAATCAAATGAGATCTGATAGTCTACAAGAAGAAGATAGATAATTACCAAAAGGATCCAAACAAAAATCCCTAAATGAAGACATTGATGTTTTAAATACCAACCATCATAAGAAAGGAATGAAGAAGAGCTTTAAGAGAAAAATATTTTTTCATGACAAGGGCAAGAAAAAGAAAGATATGTCAGAAGTCCAATGTTTTAGATATGATGAATACAAAAACTATGCTACAAAATGACCTGATAGAATTAAGAACAAGAATCCTTTGTCAAAGTAAGTAAAAAAAATTAGGTGGAAGACTTTGAGAAGTTCCTATTATATTCAACACTATCAAATCATGTCTCAAAAAAGTTTAATACCTAAGCAATTGACAGTAGATCATCTAGACATATCACTAGAGTCTGTGAGCATATAGATACTATGGTTGAAGAAACTAAGGAAGATGTAACTATTGGATACAATTCTACTCATCTTGTGAAAGAAGTAGGAGCCTGTAACATCAAACTACAATTAGGAATTACTATTCAACTTCATGACATACTATTTGTACTAGGGATCAAAAGAGATCTACTATCTATATTTTTCCTAGATGATAATGGATACAAAATCTAATTCATGGACAAAAAGGTTCTAGCATGACCTAAGAATGCCACTTTTAAGAAATTCAAAACTATAGGAAAAAGACAAGGATACCTTTACAAACTCCACACTAAGTCCAAACAAGCACTTATTCATGAAACTCATGACTCCAGTGAAAATAGGCATAGACGATTAGGGCATATACATTTTTGTGCCCTAACCTCCATGGAAAAATTAGTAACATGAATACCTAAACTAAACTCTACTCATAATGGGATATGTAAAGGGTGACCTTTAGGGAAAAATACTAAGGGGTCCTTTCAAAATAGTTCAAGCAAAACCAAACATGTATTGGAACTCATCCACTTTGACTTGTATGGACCTATGTCCACCCCATCCTTTGGAGGTTTCCTATACTATCTAATCTTTGTGTATGATTTCTCCATCAAGACTTGGATCTACTTTCTAAGACGTATAGAATCAAAATAAATTCCAAAGAGATTCAAAGAGTTCAAAACTTTAACAGAAAACTTCACTAGAAAGAAGATTAAAAATCTAAGAATTGACAATGGTAAATAATATACTTCAAAAAATTTCAAAGAGTTTGTGATAATACTGGAATTAAGAGGGAGCTCACTATACCCTATAACACCCAACAAAATGGGGTAACTAAAAGGAAATATAAAAAATTGTGGACGCTGCAAAATCAGTGATGTATGATCAAAACCTTATTTCTTCATTTTCGTCAAAGACATCAAGAATCGTTGTCTACATAAAAAAATAGAGGTCCCCATTCACATATTTAAAAAAAAAAAAAAAAATACTAGAAGAAGTTTTTACTGGGATAAAACTTGATATAAGTCATCTTAAAACATGTGGATGCCCTGTATTCATATGTGTACCTAAAGGGAAAAGGTCAAAACTAGAACCTTCTAGAAGAAAATAGATCTTTCTAGGATACAGTGAAACCTCTAAAGGCTATAGAATATATCTTCTTGATCAAGACCAAGTAGAACTAAGAAAAGATGTTTTTTCAAGGAAGACATTGCCTACAAAATATCAAAGAATTCACTTGAGTTAGAAAATTATATCTCACCTAATAACATGGAGGAATATCCTCTTTTAGAGACTCAGATAGGGCAACTAGAAGGAAAACCTAATATAATCTAGAGTGATATTGAGACTTAGAGGGAGCATCAAGAGAAAGTCAAAATGTCAACTGTTGGCCAAATTTTCCCTCCTACTAGAATTGTCATATTTGAATTCAAATATTAAATGGTCATGTCCCACGGTCATGTCCTACCCTTGCTTTTAACAATGATATTGCCACTACAATCCAAACCATGGGAGGATATACCTTAGCTGATGCTTATGAAATAAAAATAAGGGCATAAAACATATTGATACAAGGAGGAAAGTTAGCTCCAAGACCTCCTATACCTTTCTTCCTTGATATCCCAAATCACTAACCAACAATGACCCCTATTCCCACAACTTCCACATCACAATTCCTTGCTCTAGTCCCTCAAGCTTCCACATCTTGAAATGGAATAGATGAAATCAAGGAGATGATACAGTCTATGATGTTGAACATAGATAAAAGATTGCAAGGCCAAGATAAGAAGTTGGAAGATAGCTTCTCTATGATGCAGAAAGTGAGCAACAAAGTAGTGACTTTGGAAAGGCAACAAGCTCAAGGTAATAAGGCTCATCAATTGCAATATCAAACTCCAAACAATGGTAGGCTTCTAAATCACAATTATGGGAATATTTCTTTTGATTTGAGTAGGTAGAATATTCATGCTTCTACCTCAAATTTAAATCAAAGTAGGTCCATAGTCCCTCAAAACAATATGGCTCAAGATCAAGATTTTTGTCCCTCTTGCAACTACTCCTATGCCTATTGCATGTGTCAAAAGGCTGAATCCTATTTAGCTTTGACCACCCAAGAGCCTGTGATATCCCCACTTTGAGATAAGATTTAATAATAAATAATTATATTAGGTTAATGATATTAAAAGAATAAATGATACATACACAAATAAATAATACTAATATAATTCATTATATATTATAAAATAAATATCATGTACTACTATACATACATGCATCTTAATTAGGTCTTAGTATATTAAGTATTAATCATATAAATTATTATTAATAAATAAATGATAATTATAATAATAGTATTAAAGATTAATATTTAATAAATAAACACTAACCATAAAATTAATAATAATATTAATTATAGTTATAATATTATTATATTTTCATATGCAATAATAAGTAGTATTCAATATATTAATATATATAAATTATATTTGTATTTTTAATAAATAGTTACAACTTTGAAGAGTCATAGCTTTTAGAAGGTCTCTTCTTCCATATAAAATAAGAATTATGATATGGATTGGAGGATATGGGAAATAAAAAGAACAAAATATATGATTTTGGACTCAAATTTATGTTATCAAATGTGGATGGAGAAAGGAGTCATCATAACTGGTATTAGAGCTTCGAGCTTGCCATCCTGTTGGTATTGATGGGTGATATTGAGATTAATTGGATTATGTTTGAAAAATAGATTAAAAATCTATATGCTAAAGAATTTATAGATGTAATAATTTGAAAGGAATTTTTAAATGCTCAAATCCTTATTCCAAAACAATATTTTATGATTTTTCATATGGAGCAAATTTCTTCCAAGTGACTTTTTAACAAACTAATTGAAAAGTCTACCATTTTCCAAGCATTACAGGATTGAAATGCAGATGGGGATATCTTAGAAGAGAAAGAAAAATTAAGAACTAGCAGAAAATATCAAAAATGCTCTCCAAAGTGAAATCAAAGAGCGAGCCTCAATGCTCACAAGAATGGCCAATTTCTTGCCTCTAATCCCAACACAAGCTCCACAAGCTCTTCATCTATTAACACAATGATGCTTCCAAAGAACACATACATCACTGATGATTCTTCTTATTTATCTAGTTTTTTTAACATTCTCATTGCAAGTTATAGGTATATAGTTTCATTACAATCATGCAACATGCAGGTATTGAAAAATAATTTACTATGCAATCATATTAGAAAACACTTTGCAAGCACAGTTCAATATCACATGTTGATGTGATCAGAAAGATAAAATTTTACTAATAGATTGAGAATCATTACATTGATATCTCTAGATGAGGTTAGATGTACTATTACTCTAATAAATTATAACTTGACCTATTTATCTATGTTCATGGAGTGAAGCATTCATACATAGTACTGCTTGGAGACATTCATAATTGATACTATATTGTACAAATATTCACACAGAGACTGGTCATTCATCATTAATGAGGCTACTCCAAATATTTTCCAAATTTATTCTTTTCGATAACTATGGATAGGACACAAAATTATCAGCACCACAAAAATCTAGTATACTCTCTAGTAACCCCCAATCATTTCACAATATTCAACTTGGCACACTAGAAACTTTTCAAATATCTTTGTGTGAATATTCAAATGTTTTCCTATTTAGCAATTGATGGCTTCCATTTATTCATAAATATTATTTCTAGCTCTTGTAATCCTTTAGACTTAACTAAAGGTAATATGATATGTTCACAAATGACAAACTAATAGCAATCTTATATGAAATAGTTTAAAAGATGTTTGCTCTCGATAATGAAATGGTAGGTTGTATACACAAGAATTTATGCTTCACACTGAAGCTCATAGAGAATTGACCTTAGTTTCTAAGAAGAAATGGTGGACATAAAATAGAAATGAAAAACATAAAATTCTCTTCCACATATCCTTGTTTAGGACATATAACCCAATTAAATTTTACTTTATCTAAAATTCTCATTTTGGAAAAATAGGATTTATAACACGGATTCCAAATGACAAGTATTTTGAGGAGACATTATTCAAAATATTTGTGCTTAAATTTATGATGGATAGGGAGTGTGCACAGGGTGAGGATTAAATTGGTCACATTGGGGCATAGGAATCCCAATATGGATTTTAAGATCTAAGGGAGCTCCAAGTTGAGTGTGTCCAAACTCGAGTAGTAGTAAACCTTCCATCCATAATGAAACTAAATATGTACATAGTGGGTAGGGAGTGTGAACAGGGAGAGAAGTAAATTAGTTGCATTGGGGTAAAAGAAAATCCCAATATGGATCAAGATCTGAGGGAGCCCCAAGTTGAGCATGTCCAACCTCGAGAAGCAATAAGTCTACCATCCACATCAAAATTAAACATGTTCCTAGTGGGTAGGGAGTGTGCATAGGGAGAGGAGTGAATCGGTCATGTTGGACCAAGAGAATTCCAATATGGATAAAAATATGAGGGATCCCCAAGTTGAGCATGTCCAAACTCAAGCAATAGTAAATCAACCATCCACTATGGAATTATACACCTTATTATAGTATAAGCTATAATAAAGTTGTTAAAAATATGCATCTTTAAGAACATTTGATTTCAAAATAGGAGGAAGGAGAAGGACATTCACGATTAAAGTGGTAAAACATTTCCTTACCATTTTCTTATTTTCAATTGTAAGTAGGAATGTAACATGTATACTATATGTTTGCATCGTGTCTTCATGCATTAATATGTTTGCTTCATGTCTTCTGCATGTCTTCATGTGTAATGCCCTGCAAAGGGATCCAAAGAATTAACCTAGAATTTCACTAAGTTTGGAAGCATTTTTTTTACATGAAAGTAATATCATTTACAACTGATACAAGAATAACGGAAGCAATAGCAATAACCATCTAAAAGTAAACATAACAGGTTACATTCCTTAGGTATCCCTTAATCTTGAATTACATCTAAATCAACTAACATTATTGAATCCATCTAATACAACAACCACATGATATAATAATGATGAGTCCAATGTTTATACATTACATTTCTAAATGCTCAATCATCCACTGTACATGTCACAGGGTATGAAAAGCTTAAAAGAATATACATATGTGGAATAAGGTACATCATCCTATTCTAATCCATGATACATCAAGTAAAGATAACCATATGATACACATGATACATCATCATAGAAGATATATACATCCATCATAAAGATCAAACATAATAAACTAAGTGCATGATTCCTCCCAACCATAAATAGCATTGTTAGACCATCGTGGGTCCTAGCCATCTCTCTGTGCATAACATTCCAAACTACCGAAGAGATCATCGGTATTAACATAATAGGAATGTCACACCTATACATACTACATCATATGTAGAAAGTAATTTAACATGCAAATAAAAGCATAAGATAACATCATCTAACATATGATAATCATCAATGAAAGGATACATATCCACTATCATGAAGGATGCATTAGCCATGATGTCTCAAACGGATCTCAAATGATAAGAGTGGAAAAACACTACCACCCAACTGCGTGGAACCTAAGGGGTCCACTCCCACCGTGCTAAGGAGATAATCTCAAGTCCCAAATAGGCTATCCAAATCACATAGCATAAATCTCTATAAGTCCAAGAATCCTAAAAGTATACTAACTCAAAGGTTCCAACACATAAATTAACATCTAATTCCCAGAGGCACACAATGACATGTAGGAACCTACTATGCAAGTGGGAAAGTGTCATCGCATATATCATGTAGAGGTTACCCTGGCAGTTAGCTAAACTCCATGGGTCCCTACTGATCCTCATGCGGCCACTAGTATCCTCTCATACTGACAAGGCATACTATGGAATGCAATGTCGCAACCAAGTGTTCTCTCTACTCCCATCCTAGTCTATACTAGCACTTGAGGCATGGGTGAGAACAAAACAATTATCTTTTTAGGTTCATTTAGTTAGTATTAGGTGTTAATGTTTTCACTTATTAAAACAACTTACAATGAGTTACCTTGGTAGCCTCTTAGGGCCCTGGCCCCCATTGCAAGCCACTTCCCGACACTACAAGTAGATAACCTACCTTAAGCTCATGGAATCATAAATCACCCCAGTCCTATACAAGCGACTGGAAAGAAAAAAATCAAAAGATAATCCATAATAAGAACATCAAATATCCACAATAATAGCATCAAATCTCCATGAGCAACTGAAAAGCATCCATAGAAAATCATGATCACAATAGCTCTCTATTGGCAACTGAAGCATCACTGATAATCAAAAGTATCCATTGGTTCTCAATAACCAAAATATATCTCAAATCATACTAATCGAAGAATCCAAAATGGTTGAGTCAAAACATGTCACAACATGACATCATAAATCAACATTTCATTCCCATCATGGTGACTGGAAAATATCCCAAGGATAACTAATCGATGACTAAAAAATGGTTAAGTCAAGTGTCTCATACATAAGAATCTCAACTATAACAATCAGTAATTACAAATATTACATAGAGCATTCCATCACATAACCATGGTTGGGTTAATAAAGATCGGAAATAAGATATCATCACAACATCACAATCATAACCCCCAAGCCTCTGGTAGACGTCCTATGATTGGTCAACACTAGTCAACCCAAAACCCAAAATAGAAAGTATAGAGAAAACACAATGCAAACACATGTTTTGGTTTGTTTTAATTACTAAGTTTGGAGGTTTCAGTTTTCATTTTCAATTTTAGATATTGAGTGGAGAAATTGCACGTTTTACCTAACACATGTATTTGTTTGATAGATAAAAGTTTCTCATCAAAAACCTTTAGACTCAATTTTTTAATTGATTTGATAATATTTTATTTATATAAATGTTATTAAGTATAATAATTATTTATAACTAATAACATATATACATATGTATACTTCTATACATATATATATATATATATATTCACATATATATATATATATTTACATATATATATATATACATATACATATATATATATTTACATATTTACATATATATATATATATACACACACACATATATATACACACACACATATATATATATACACATATATATATATATACACACATATATATATATATACACATATATATATATTTACATATATATATATATTTACATATATATATATTTACATATATATATATATATATTTACATATATATATATATTTACATATATATATATTTACATATATATATATATACATATATATATATATATTTACATATATATATATATATATATATATATTTACATATATATATATATATATATATATATATATATATATATGTATATATATATATATATATATATATATATATATATATATATATATATATATATATATACATATATTATTATAACATTCAATAATAATTACATTTAAAACATTATAAAATCGAATGCAAAAATCATTTTTTTCACAACACATTTTTTAACTAGCTTTCATTTATATATTAAACCCATGTATGCGCTGTAGCGCAGGGTGTCGTGTGGTCCTGCTGATGCAGGCCTGCGACAGTACACTGTTGCAGAGCCTGCCAGCCATTGCCGTTCATTGAAAGGGGAGTGGGGGCACGGGTTCATCCCTCCCTGCCCCATTATAATTTGCAAATTTTTTTTTTATAAAATGTTTTTAAAAAATGTTACAATCATTATGCGATTGTGATTTGATTTTTTTTTCAATTGTGATTTAATATTAAATTTTCCAATATATATATATATATATTCATACTCGCAAAATTTTTATTAAACATCACAACATTGTAATATAACACATACATACATACATACATACATATATATGTATGTATGTATGTATGTATGTATATATATGTATGTATGCAGATCTGAAATAAACATGTATATTTCTATGGATCATATAAACAATTTTTAAAGACTTTCAATTTTAAGAAATCTATAAAATGTTTATTCTCCAAATTTACTCAATAAATTTTCTAATGGATTTGGTTATAATTTTAACCCTAGCCCCGGAATCTCTTCAGATCTATGCATATAAAGTTTTCTCAAATAAATTTTAGCTACCCATATTGAGAAAGCATACAACCAAAAATAGGAAAACCCTCTAGAAAACATATGGAAGACATGAAGAAGACAGGAAGTGCAAGATGCAGAAATAACATAAGCATAATCACAAGAGTCTACCCAGATTCTGATGCTAATTCGCTTTTCCTCAAAAAACTTGCAAAGCAAGCTCCTCCTTTCTCCAAAGTTCTCAAGTCCTCCAATGCTCCAAAAATGCTCTTCCACGCTGTGTCTAAGCTTTTAGGAATGCCTGAATATAAAGGACTCTCAGGAAGCACCTAGAATGTCTCTAGAAACAACTAGAAGGTGTAGACAACTAAGCACGAGCTTTTTCCAACCTTCTAGATGAGTCATAAGGTTGTAGACACCACGTGCTTGATTGGGACACTAACCCCCGTGTTGTTGACATATGAGAAATAAAAAGGTGCGTTTACTCCTAGGAAAGCCTATAACTCTTGTTTAATTTTTTATAACTTTCATTTTAATTTTTATAACTTTTATTTTAATTTTTATAACTTTTATTATTATTATTTATTTATTACTTTATTATTATTTTATAATAATTATTAATTTTAATTTATAATTTTCTTTTATTTAATTCTTTTCTTAATTAATTCCCATTTAATTAATTATAATCAAAATATCAAAGATCATGATATTATATTAATTTTCTTCAAATAATTAATTTATTAATTAAATCTATTTATTAAGACTTAATTAATAGAAAATTCACCATAGACCTCCAAGATAAAATATGAAAACCCATCATAGAACAATTCATACAAAATCAGTCTAAAGGGTTAAAAATCACGAATTATGTCATCCGACACATTCAAAAGGTAAAATATCTAGATACTTGTCCTACCTCACTAGGACAAATGGTTGAAGGTTTTGGAATTTGGACTTGAGAATTTATCTCCCTTCTCTTATCATTGAGATAGTGTAATAGGGTACGCTCATCCTGGCAATTCAGGGAAGTCGATACCCGGTACTTGCAACCTGCATAAAAACCATGCATGTACATACAATATATATAATGTTAAGCTAAACAAACAATGGTAGGAAGTGGTGCGTTGTGTAGATCACGACTAGCGGGTGACTACGACTCCTTTCCTTAACCATATCAAAAATGCCATACAATAAGAGCAAACACGCACACCATACACATGCAAGTATGGGGTAAGTATCCATAATAGAACACATAAACCATCTAACTGATCATCATCAATAATTGAAAGCAATGTAATGATCATCATGCATACATGAAATGTAAAGTCTAAATGATCTCATCATATATCAATTGAATCCGTAACATAATGTCTGATAGTCTCAAAACAATACCACTAATCCATCAACATAAAACTAGTCTAACATAGTATGATAATAATAGCAACAATGTGTCTAGAAAAATGTGAACGAGGGTAGGCACTACATCATGCATTCGTGTCTCTACCTCATGTTTGCATCGTGTCTTCATGCATTTATGTGTCTACCTTGTGTCTTCTTTCATATGTTCTTGTACATGCTATTATATACTAACATGTCTACTTTGCAAGTGCCTAACCCATATGTAGGAAAGAGAATGAATCCAGACTATGAATTAACGAGGATCAAATCAATTGCTTGAGGACAAGCAAATTCGAGAGGGGAGGACTGTGATATTCCCACTTTGAGATAAAATTCAATAATAAATAATTATATAAAGTAAATGATATTAAAAGAATAAATAATACATACACAAATAAATAATACTAATATAATTCATTATATATTATAAAATAAATATCATCATGTACTACTATACATACATGCATCTTAATTAGGTCTTAGTATATTAAGTATTAACCATATAAATTATTATTATAAATAATAATAATATTAAAGATTAATATTTAATAAATAAATACTAACCATAACATTAATAATAATATTAATTATAGTTATAATAGTATTATATTTTCATATGCAATAATAAGTAGTATTCAGTAAATTAATATATGAATTATATTTGTGTTTTTAATAAATAGTCACGAATTTGAAGAGTGATGGCTTTTGGAAGGTCTCTTCTTCCATGTAAAATAAAAATTATGATTTGAATTGGGGGATATGGGAAATAAATAGAACAAAATATATGATTTTGGACTCAAATTTATGTTATCAAACATGGATGGAGAAAGGGGTCATTAAAGAGCCTACATTAGGGTAGCCATTTAGTGAGAACCAACCCAAAGATGCCTCACATATGCAAAGATAGGGTGATTTCTCCTTCATGAATCATTAGGTGGAGGAACAATTTAATGTAAAATAGGACTTCATTTCTCACAACACTAGGTGCAAAATAAGAGCTATTGAAGATTCTACCCCTCCTCCTCCTAATCAAGCTTCAACATCAAATGTAGTGCCTCATGTACAAGGAAAAACTAGTCAAGAAAATGCCCTCCAATAACAAAAACAAAGTAATTCTAGAGGAGGTATGAATGGCCCCCAGGTTATTCCAACTCAACCCCCTACACATACAATTCCCAAGGCTTCTACCAAAGAACCTAATGCCCCATTTAGTGTGGTAGAGTAGATGAAGAAGACAAATGTGAATATTCCCATGTGGGATGTTGTTGCTACTATAAGAATGCAAAAGAGGCTGCTGCAACAAGAATTGGAAAGTATTGAACCAAAGGATCAACCACCTTGCACGGAAAGTGCCACAAGCCTAGTAAAACCATCAAGGGAGGTAGAAACAAGTAAAGAGGTTAGACCTCGTCCATTTTATGTTTCTCTAATTATAGGAGATAAACTAGTCCACAATTGCCACTAGTACATTTGACCTCATTTTTTGACAAATATTGGTCAAAATTTTGACCGAGGTTGGTCAAAATGTTGACCAACTATTTTGTCAAAAAATTTCTCATTGAAATTTTGACCAACTCATAGGTTAGTCAAATTTTTGACCAATCCATTGGTCGAAATCTTTCAAAAGACCTAGTGCAATTTCTACCAGGCATTGGTCAAAATTTCAACCAATGCTTGGTAAAAAAACTACTAGGCATTGGACAAAATTTTGACCAATGCTTGGTAGAAAACTACTAGGCATTGGTCAAAAACTATGAGGCATTTAAATTTTTTTTTGGC